>OX402576.1:14735071-15985071 GCA_948098905.1 Tiliacea aurago | reverse complement strand
TTTAATCATAGATATATACACTAATGTTCAAATTCCGGTTTGTCTGTATGCCAAGCCGTTACAGCTGCATGTCAAAGTCAAGTTATTTATTTCAAAAAGGCACATAAATGGCACTTTTGAACGTCAAAAAATAAAAATAAAATAGAATTGATTCTAGTCGCCCCTTCCAAAGGTAGCTTCGTATGGAGAAGAATGGGCAAAAAACTCCACCGTTAATCTTTTAAAAATGTTTTACAATATTTTGTATAGGTACATCAATTATATAATTATATGTGAAGACGATGCACCTAGAATAAAATTACTAACAATAGTTAAAAAGAATTAATAATGAAGCAATGACAGATAAATTAATTATGTGATAGATACATGGTGCTCACATATTTACAAACATTGTAAAAAAAATAAAACGATTTCCTAAAAAAAAATAATAATAATAATATTGTGTGAATTTATGGTAATCACAGTATGTAAAATAAATGTCATAAAAGTAATATAAGCTTGTTTACAAAGTGTACTTTTAATCATGTAATGAAATGAAATGAAATTTGACATATAGATCTCAGATAAGTTAAAACGGGTACCCTGTAGTTTTAGAAGGATAGATTATTTTTTAATACTAAAGTCTTGAGACGCGATCGCAGTCGCGAGCACAACGAAACGAACAGTTATTTTATTTCCCTCAATTTAAATAATTAAAAACAATCTATCAAGTTACGTTCAGTTATGGGTTGGGAAAGGATTTGCTAAGTTATTAATTACTATTGCTGACCCGACAGGCCTAGGCGATCAAAGCACAGTTTTCCACAGTTTTCCATCATTTTACAATTTCCCCAGAGATTTTAATTTTTTTCTTTCCATAGGGCCTGATTTATCTATTTTATTATTGATGTACACACAGTAAAATATATACAGATTTTTAAGATTTATAAGTCAGATTTATAAGTATTGAGTACAAAGACACTGCTTATTTCTTTTTTTTAATCTGATTCGGACTATTACGAACATTTTAAAACAAAAAATGCAGCCATACTCAATTGATACGCTTTTCAACGAACAGCTTTTCATTTTAATTATTTATATCGATATTAGATAGATATGGATGAGAATTTATTGATATTCAATGTACAATTTCCATTCTGTTCAAAATTTGAGCGTAAATTCAAATTACTTCTAGGCAAGCGTGAACAGTTATAAATCGTTGCAACAGGATGAGCTCCTTAAGTTCTGAGTTGAGCTGCACGATAATTTAGAAATGCGTACAATGACTGGACTGGTCAACTCAAACCTGTGTGGTTGTTTCGACCTCTGAGTTTCTTTCGGTCTTTCGTTTCAGAATAGTCAGATAGTAAACGCCTGACCTCATCTAGTTTTTAAAATATGATTGACGTGTAAAACTGCCTATACTAAGCTACTTACAGAAATAAAATCTAATATCATTTAGGAAAAAAAAAACGATTGCCATTGTGCCGGACGGGCGTGATCGTCGGACGCGGTGTAGGTGTAGGGAGGGTGTAATGCCTATCCAGGGTGTTATCCCGGTGTGTGTGTAGGCCAGTCCAGACGGCGCTGACGTCCTGCACCTATAGTTCCAGATATCTTCGAGCAGCCTGCTATCTTCAAAACGTTTATTTCTCAACACCTGATATTGTCTTTAACTGTACACCTGCTGTGTTTTCAACTGTACCATTGCTAAAGGAGAAGGGTCCTGGAACCCTTGGGGTATATTACCTGATTAAAACACCATAGTTTGGTTGCACCCTCAGGAAGCGAATTAGGGACACACTGAAGTTATTTAAAAATGTAAAATATTCCTTGCCGATGAGTACGAATTAAATTTTTATCACGTTTGATTAAGTACGAGCCTACTTTACCGTAACGAGGGCCGCTAATTACTTCCTGATTCAACGTTAATTTATTCATATTTTCATTATGTACATGTTACTTGATTACATAATATCACCTGATATAAACACATATAAAAGGCATGTTATACATCGTTGGAATCCCTGTAAAATTCCCCATGACCTGAGGTATCTGTATCTACTATATCTATTCTCACTGAAGGAATTTTTCAGTGAGAACATGAAAAAATATTAGTATTATTAATTTAAATTGGTTTTCTAATCGTTTTTCTCGGAAACTATTAAACCGATTTCTATTTTGATTACAGATACCTCAGGCCAGTACATAGACCTACAACAATCTAATATTTAAAACGATACGCGCCCTGAAAAGACACCTGTTAAACTCAAAAAATTACACATTACAAGATTAATGAGTTACGACATTCAAGCTCAATTAACTGGGTCTATTTATTTGATTAGATACCTGAAAGTTACTCTCCGTTACTCAGGTCTTGACCTAGGCTACCTGGATACACCAAAAAAAACTATAACATATAACTATATAGCCCAGCTAATTGAGGTTGAAATGGTCGTACTTACGGTTTCACATACTAAACTCGCTAAGCTATGTTCCTTACATAACACTATGGCTATTTTCTATTTGAATTTAAGTTAATATTCAAGTTTCCCTATATAGCTACTTAAGTGACGTTTCGTCGCAAACCCAAACAATATAACTATTTCTATGTGAATCTAAGTTAATATGAAATTAGATACATCTATATAAATACATATGTGACGTTTTCGTCGCAAACCCAAACTATCTATTTCTATGTGAATTTAAGTTAATATGCAAATTCCCTATATACAACTATATATGTGACGCTTCGTCGCGAACAGCCATAAAAATGCATAAATCGAAAATCTTCTTTTTTTTTGATGGGAAATAATCAAATAACTTTTCCCCCTCTAGGCAGAGCGGGAGGGCGTGTCAAACTTTTCCTGACTAAAACCCACCCGTGTTTCTTCCGTTGCCTGAGTGCCACGGCCACGATATCCCTTTCGGAAAAACTCGCAACCCTTGGGCCTTTGGCCCTAACGAACCCCGTCAGTTGGTGCTGACAATTCATTGAGGCGCGCGTGGAACTCAACGCGCCGTCGACCCGGGCCTGGTCCTTATCGGACGGCGAGCTATCCATCGCTCACCGTCCGCAAGCCCGCGCCTACGGTGGCCGGAAATCGGCTTGCGACTGCCGACGCCCGGGGCGTCTCCTGCGGCGACTAGGGGTGCGAGGGCGCGAACCTTGCCTCTCTCTCACGCGTTCCGCCTCCTACTTCGCGCGCATTATCGATCAACCCATGCGTCTGTTATTACTTAAAATCATAAAAATAAGTTTAATAAAAAAAAAGCATTTATTATCTGTATGTCTGTCTGTAGCCTTTTCAAGCTTTAACGGTTGGATTTGGATGATAGGTAAACGGATTGATCCTTCTTCTTGTAACCTTCACAACCCAGCTACTGGAAGTCTGGTTATTACGATACCGCTTAGATTGATAATTGGACTTTCGGTCTTCTGAGTACTCGTGACGACCGTCATAGATCTACAAATGTCAGCCAATCTACCAATGGTTTAACGTGCTTTCCGAGGGACGGAGGGTTCTCGATATGTAATGGATGGAACCTTAACCTTCGATCTACGCGTGTGGCTGTTTTCTGTTAACCACGAGCCCCTCATTAAATTACAAACTAAGCAGCCTAAAAACACAGTCGCCCTAATGACTTAGACGCTTTACGTGTAGGTCAGTGCGCCCTAGAGATAATTACTTGAACGATTTGTAGTTTATGCGATAAGATAGGTACCTATAAATAGAGGTAAGGTCAATGATCCTCTAATTTCATTGAATAGTATTATGAAGTTGGGGTTTGTGTAAAATTATGAAATTTAGTGTTACAAAAAAAAAAAAAACATGCGGGGCAGTCTTTGGGCACTGCCGGTAGCAGTGAAAACAGTATACATATAGCTCATGGCAAGCATTCAGTGACGATGACGCAAGTTCCATGATTTTTGTTCAGAAGTTTTCACTTCAAAAATTGCTACGAATCACTTACAAATATTTCGGTACCTTTTATGCTTTAGATTATGCTCAAGGAATGTAAAATACAGCAGTAAGCCACATCTGATATGTAAAGGTGAGACAGTACCTGCCCGAACCGACACGATTCTTATATTTTTAATCAAGAATAAGTCGTAACATGCAAATCTCAAATTAAATCTGCTTTTATGTTTCGTGAAATCGCCTCTAAATCGGGTTCATAATAAAAGTTAGCAATATTAAAATATTAATGTTCAAATAATGAGACAAAAGCTGCCGTCAAAAGCTGCAGTACCGACATTTTAAGTTTTTAATACGTCAGACAAAATACTTGTGTAATTGTAAGTACTTGCAAACTTCCGGGGCTCGCTGCGATTTTGCCAGTTGGGAGTCGCATTATGCGGTCTTGTAGCTGTTGTTATTTATGATAAACGGATAACGGATGCTGCTCGATGTCTGCGGCTATCATAACTACCTATATTAACTATCGTCGAGTACCTACCTCGGCCGGAAATCTGTGTGGGGAATCTATGATCGGTGACTTTGTGTAAGCCGTAGTTGGCCTTGCGGCAACAATACTAGTGTGTCATGCTTGCACACACTGTTTTGTGGTATTGCTGCAATATTCCATTGTACAGAAATGTCTCCGAGCTTTTATTATTATCATAAACTTAACAACTGTATATTATTTACCGTGTTTATTCTAGGACACCGAAGTATTAATGTCAACCGAAATTATAAGATATTTTCGGAGCATTTCCCCAAACGTAGAGAATGGAAGCGATATTTTACGGTGTACATTTTTTGCGCTTACCCTTCGTAACAGTGAGTCACTTAAAGTGTCACAAATGAGTTATTTAATTTAACTGTTTTTGTTATTTAGAAGCAGGAACAGAAGATGCAAATATTTAATCATATCAAATTAAAACACGTTATATTATATCCCAAGATATACAAAGATAAGAAGTTATACAAAGCAGCATTATGTAGAAATGCATCTGTAATATAAACAGCTTATTTGTGTATATAGACACATTTGAAAATATAAAAAAAATTGGACTGACGTTTCTTATGAGTTCATCAATGGTTGTCTATGTCAGAAACCTCTTTTATCAGATATCTTTTTTCAATTATTTTGTTTAGGTAAGCTTGATTGCAGATAACTAGTAGGTAGGTTTATATTAATAAACCCTTTTTTATTCTGAACATCTTTGCATTGTGCTTTTTCAGTAGTTTACAGAATGTCTCTTAGTACAGTGTGCCTTTTGACAAAGGCCTCCTCTGTCACCTTCCACTGAGTCCTATCTCTCGCGACTCTCTCCAATTTGGACCCGCTGTGAGCTTCAGTTTGTCTTCCCATCTTTTATATGGTCTTACCCTGTCCCTTTTGCCATCTGGCGTATCATTCTGTCACGACTTTACTCCACTTGTCTTGAATGCCTCTTAATATGTGGCCTGTCCATCTCCACTTTTGTCGATCTATTTTGGTAAAAACATTAATAAGTTTTATCTTTTCTCTCTGTCTTGTTTTTTAATACCAGTCATACTCCTTCCATTGATATTTGGCAATGAGCCAGCCTTACTCTGTGGTGTTTTATAAGAGACCAAGTTTCGCTACCATATGTTACGCAAGGCAGTATACATGTGTTAAAGGACCTTCCGTTTCAATCCAATACCCAGATCAG
Organism: Tiliacea aurago; assembly: GCA_948098905.1. NCBI lineage: Eukaryota > Metazoa > Arthropoda > Insecta > Lepidoptera > Noctuidae > Tiliacea > Tiliacea aurago. The sequence continues at coordinate 15,979,448 of OX402576.1, read as the reverse complement.
TTGCTTTCATGACCTCCTTCAATGACCAGTATTTTTTCCGATCATTTGTTATCCGTCTTCCAATTTTCTTTGTAGTTTAATCTTTGTGTGAGATAAGCTGGCCCAAATAAATATACACTTCAACATGTTCAAGTACTTTGTTGTTGATTTTAATTTCCAAAGCAACTGAGTTTGTCATCAACTTTGTTTTGTCTGAGTTCATTAGTAGTTCTACCCTTTCACTTTCTTCGCTCAGTTCTTGCATCAGCCGGGTTTTCCTCGAATAGGACTATGTCATCTGCAAATCTGAAATGATTTAGATTTCTCCCGTTGATGTTAAGTTTTCGGAATATATTTGCCAGAACCGCAGAGAACAACTGTTACTTAGGGGACAATGTATCGCCCTGCCTGACATCTCTACTTATTTTAAAGGTTCTCTTAGTACTTCTAGTTGTACTTTTGCCGTACTGTTTGAGTATATGGTTTAAATAACATCAATGTATATTGTGGGTTATAGTATCTACATACTACAGACACTACATCATATACTTACACTTTGCATTCATTTAATATTATGTATTATACTCTTCTATTGATTTTGCAATATTATTTTGCGAATCGTTCTAAAACGATTAGTTTTCTTTAATTTTCATATTTTTCAATGTTATGATACTTACGTCAGGCTGTCAAGCTGTCATTATTTTTTTCTTCTAATTTTCTCTCATAGTTTTCTTACTGGCTTAGTCCATGAAGGTTACTTTTGATTTATATAATTTAAATTATTTTTTTCAATATGTTTAGCTCAAATATTGTATTTTATAGATAATTATAATTGTTTACTGTATAATATTTGTATCCTAACTTACATTTATAATAATAATTGAAACGCTCTCAAAATTCATCAAAGAGGTTTTTGTTCCGAGAAGACTGAGTATGTTGCAAGACTTGTGTAGAGATGATTCCTTCAGCGCTACCAGATCAGATCTGTCGGGAATGTGTCAAAAATCCCTTTTATATCCGAGTCTCGGGTGATTTTTCCACATCATCTGTTTTTTCTGTTGTTTACAGAATTTAATTTCAAATTCAGTGTTCGAAAAGGCCAGACATATTCGTATCACATATTCGTACCAAAAACTTTTGAGAGCGTTTCAATTATTATTATAAATGTAAGTTAGGATACAAATATTATACAGTAAACAATTATAATTATCTATGAAATACAATATTTGAGCTAAACATATTATTGTAAAAAATAATTTAAATTATATAAATCAAAAGTAACCTTCTTGGACTAAGCCAGTAAGAAAACTATGAGAGAAAATTAGAAGAAAAAAATAATGACAGCTTGACAGCCTGACGTAAGTGTCATAACATTGAAAACAATGAAAATTAAAGAATACTAATCGTTTTAGAACGATTCGCAAAATAATATTGCAAAACCAATAGAAGAGTATAATACATAATATTAAATTAATGCAAAGTGTAAGTATATGATGTAGTGTCTGTAGTATGTAGATACTATAGGGTATTCCTGCTTGTCTAGGCTTTCCCATATCATGGCTCATGTTGTCGAAAGCTTTTGAGTAATCTATGAAGGCCATATACACATGCTTGATGTACTCATTATACTTCTCCATAATCAGTTTTACTGTATGTGTATATGATCTACAGTTGAGAAGTTCTTTCTGAACCCTGCCTGCTCCATAGGTTGGTTTTCGTTCAGTGAGGTGCTTACTCGGTCAAGGATAATATTGGAGAAAAACTTTATCGATGTTAGACATCAAGCTTAGCAGTAGCTATACCTAAGCATAAATAATTTTGATTGCGTTTTTCAAAACGCTTTCGACCAAAAGTTTTAGTTGGTTTTTAAATCTTAGTACTTAATTAAAAACCAATCGACTTATATTTGGTAAATATTATTCAAAAATTTATGTTTTTTTCTCTTTGTCTCTCTGAGATTAGGCAATTATTCGGGCTATGTCGGTTACCTTAGTTCTCCTGTGGATCTTTTCATTTCGAAATAATGAACTGAATAAATTAAATACCAGTATTGATTCAGACAGTATTTTGGAGAGAACACCTTGTATTGATCAGCCACTGCCTCAGCGTATATAGATAGATACAAGGAAATGGAAAAGTTTGAGTGTTTTCGAAATTCTTTGTTATTACTGGTCTCTCAGGAAATGTTAAGTAGCTTCAGCAAGTAATAAGTCAATATCATTTCCTGCCTTATTCCGACCGATAAATCCACATCACGACTTATGTCATTGATCAAAAGAAGTCGAAATCTGTGTCTTTTGTCTTTGCTATGCGTGGCCACATAACATGGCCGATACAGGAAGATGATAAGTTCCTGGCCCAGTAAATCGTACCGTGAATAGTATAAATTGTTAAAAAAAAAGAAGTGAAATAAATATATTATTTTTCAAAGGAAGTTCTTCGACTGCCGTCTGTGTCGTGCTGTAGTTATATGCTGCTGCCGGTCACGTTGTCCGATTACAGGAAGAATATACCTGGCACTGCATATTATTGTATCTCGGATGGTTCCAAATACGTGTGACGTAAACCGGTAGTGAGTATGGAAACTTGCCGTGGGACGTGCAACGCGTCTTGTGCGAGTGAGTATCACGGTACGGATTATCCATTCAATATTTGGGATTACAGCCGATATCCTCCGCTGTGCGCTGAAGTGAAGAGGAAATATTGTAATCCTATTGGATTTTCATGACACTTTTCCACATCTTCGCTGTAAAGGAAGTTGATTTTAAATGAAAAGTTTACTGAATGCAGCGATGAAACTATATGTGTAGAGTAAGGTAATGAAATGGTTCAAGGCCCTATGATCTATTAGGAAGTTGAACGTGTCCCAATTTTTCTTCGATTCATTCCTCCATTTTATGATGCACACAAGTATCAACAGACTATGCCGATTTTTTATACGGGTTTAATGTCAATTTGTAAGGCAGTTTTAATCATATTTCCTAGACTATAATACAAACATAAATTCAAATTGGCGTTCGTTATCGAAGGTAGACGCCATAAAAAGCCGGAAAATATCGCGCCATGCTGGAAATGCGTCAGTGAAATGAAATGAAATGGTTTATTCTGTAAATAATATTCGTTTCCTTATTTTATCACACATGCACGAGGGAAACATAAGGAATCTTGACTGGGTAGACTAAATGGTCTCCAATATCACTAAAGACAAAGAACAAAAGGGTATATGGGCAAGAAACAATATACTTACTACCGGGATTCGAAGCATTAAAAACAAAAACAATGTAAAATATTAGTCTTTGACTATCTAAAAAATAGCACCAAAGTACTATAAAAGATGCCCATTATCGTTCAGTAGGTGGTTGTTAGATACAACTACTTTTTATTACTTATTAATTTATTTATTTTATTATTTATGTACACACAAAAAAATACAAAGAGATATGTCATAATAATAATTTAGTACAAATTCTTCTTTTTCTTTTCTTTAAGTATCTTTTTTTTAGATAAAATAGCCAGTTGTGTCCACAAACCGTAATAAAACTCTGTTTTTTCTAATTCAATAATATTAATGTCAATCTGCCCAGCCTTTTCCCAACTATTATGGGGTCGGCTTACAGTCTAACCGGATGCAGCTCAATACCAGTATTTTACATGGAACTGCCTATCTGACCTCCGCAACCCAGTAACTGGGTGATACGATACCTGTTGGTAAGTGTCAGAGTTTCGGGTTTCTGACGACCCGTAACGACTAGATCCATTAATAACAGCCGGAACCAACGGCTTTACGTGCTTTCCGAGCCACGGAGGACTCTCGGTATGTATAAAGATGGTCACCCATCCACGGATCAATCCCAGCAAGCGTAGCTTAACATATAATTATCATTTAGGATAGTAATTCGTTGTGGCTAAATGTACCCCTTTTTGATTGTAAACAGGAATCAAGGGTTTAAGCTAAAAACCAACGGCAGCGCTTAGCAAACCGCTAGGACATTTTTTTTATCGTGTGCAAATCTTCATTGATGTCCTTCACCCTGGGATGGATGAAGGGGTCTGTCAGACTCTTACTGACTAAAACCTCACGGTGTTCTGCACCTTTAGCCGGGGTGCTGGAGTGCATGCTCATTTCATCACGCTCCCCCGGTTAGGTGTTGGCCCGCATGAATTCATGCGGACCCCGTCACCCTCAGCGGCCGCATACGGGCGCAATTCCTCTAGCTAGAGAGAGGCGCGCCGCCGTCTCGGTCCTTTCCCTGTTCAGGCAACAAACTCTCCAAGTCTGTTGGCGGCCGGAGATCGTTCTGCGCCCTCCGGCGCCCGATGACGCTGCTTGGAAGGGAGGTTGTATCCTCCCTCTCCCTTTCCGCCATTTCCTTCACCTTTTTCACTTCCTCACAGAAGGAGGCGACGGCATCCCACGCGCTAGCACTTCCGACCATGGACTGGACCATGTCCGGAAGCGAGAGAGTATCCGCAGCACCAACCACCGCGAGGTCACGGCGCTGCACTGCTCAAGCAGGGCATTCCTCAAGGGTGTGCTGCGCCGTGACGTTGAGGCTGCTGCAATGGAGAAACCGCTAGGACCTAGGCATAATGCTGACGCTTAAACATTTTGCTTCCAGTTTATAATATTAATATTAATTAAATATTAATTATTATAGTTTTTTGTATAAGTAATACAAAGCTAATACTAGCTTTAATACTGGAGACATTAATACACGTTATTCTATTCTTTTCTAAATATTATATTTGACTGCTGTTATCACACTAATATTATAATGGCGAAAGTTTGTGAGTGTGTGTGTGTATGTTTGTTACTTCTTCACGCCCAAACCGCTGGACCAATTTTGATAAAATTTTGTATGGAGGTAGCTGACACCCTGGATTAAGACATAGGCTACTATACTTTTATCCCGATATTCCCACGGGATCGAGACTTACGCGGGTGAAACCGCGGGGCGCAGCTAGAAATAACATAAAGTGCAGCGGTGGCCCAGTGGTAACGGTCCCAATTTACGAGTTGTAGATCGTGGGTTCGAACCCAAGCAGGCGATTTATTTTATGTCAAATGGCAAATTATTTAATCGCCACTGCTCTCAAAACAGTGAAGGAAAACATCCTGAGGAAACCGGCATGTCCTAGAACCAAAAATTCGAAGAGATGTGACATCTACCAACCCGCACTGGGCCCGCTGAATGGATGAGGAGGCCTGTGCCCCAGCAGTGGGAATATTTTTTTCATTATAGGCTGAAGCTATGCTACACGTTATGCTGTTATATGACGAAACTGGTTTCACAGGAAACCAAAGCTTTACTCAATCTAAACAGTAAATCGGCTTGAAATGAATTGTAACTGCGTATTAATCATAACTAATAGCTTCGTAACATCCGAACCATCCGCTTGTTCACTTAATATTAGTTGGCATCGATAAATTGAGCTATCGTCATTTCAATTATTACCAGGTACCTACTGAACGTATTTCTCTTAGTGGACATATCGAAATTATTTGGCAACTGTCCGTTGATCGGCTAATTGAAATCCATTAAAATAATTAACAGTTTTATAGCCGTGAGCCGCAGATCATTTTGTAAATATTTAATACTAGCTTTTGCCCGCGTAGGTGTTGGAAAAAAAACACGAAAACGTAGTACTGGGATTAAAAGAACCCTATGTATAACTATTCCAGGTAATAAACTATATGTGTGTCAAATTTCATCCAAATCCGTTCAGCTGTTTTTGCGCCAATCCAAAACACATCCAGACAAACGGACGAAAATTCTAAAAACAATATTTTCGGCATCAGACTCATTCATCAGACCTCATAGTAATTAGTTTTTCAAATTTATTCAATGTACAGTTTTGACTTCACCCCCAAAATGTTCAACCCCAAAGGAGTTAATTCAAAATCCCCCCTTTTCACCCCCTTAAAGGTCGACTTTCCGAAAACTCCGTCTTAGCTGATGCCTACGTCATAATTTCAACTTAATCAAGCTACGCAGTAAAATCCTCCCTTGTAAAATTGACTACCCCTCCCTTTTTCACCCCGTTAGGGGTAGATCTTTGAAAAACCCTGATACTCGTTATTCTATATTTTTGGTTTTAAGTATACATACTGAGTTTCGGGTTAATCAGACTGCGCGTTAAAATTCCTAAAACTAGCGCGTTCAACCAAACAAACTCTTCAGCTTTATAATATTAGTATAGATTGTTAAAATGATTATGGCGATGGAGAGTCAGACGTACTCTTTCGTGTTTCTCGTAAACATTATAATCCACAGTATCCAAGGCGGGATTTACGTATTTCTATCAATATTATTATTTTTGTTTAATTTCCTTTTGTTTCATACCTACAGCTCTGAAGGCTCATTAAAGGTAAGGTAGATTTATATCTGTTCGTAATTGAATAAAATAACGGGCACAGTTGCCAGAAAGACAGCACGGGCGGAGGAAAGTACTCGTAAGTAAAATTCTACAGAATTGTTGTAAATTACAAATTGTAACTTTGCTTATTAAAAGTTGAGCAACCGCGTATGTTTTATTCAGATTTAAAGCGTCTTTAGATATTTATATAGAAAGGAAGATACGTACCGCAAATGTGACAAGCTCTGCTGTACTGCAGTAGTCTGGAAAAGTTTAAAAGAAAATTCATGCAAATACAAATTTTCTAAGAAACACGTTCATTCAAATGGAAGGTGAACATAATATGATTCCATTCACCTTTATGTGAACGTTATATCTTGGGCCCATCCACACTATACGTTGCTCGTAGTTTTATGGCTCGAAACTAGTTTCTCTCTGAGGAACATTCGCGTCGAAACAATAGGGCAATAGTCTCTTTTCACCAGTCTCCTGAATAAATAAACTGAATTTTAAGTCAGTAAGGAAAGTCAGGGTTATTGTAGTGCAGCGGAGTTTCCTTCACGTCAAGGTATTGAAAAAAATTCCAAACCACGACGATTCTTTATGAAATTTACATATATTTCGATCGTAAATGACTAAAACACACTTTACCTAACCAGCAACTTCGGTCAAGCTTACGTCTAATGATCTAGAATTCCAGATGAAGGTTCGACCATACCAGTGCGCATTCTACTAAGCATCTGTGACTCGTCACGTAGTTCATATATTTCAAACTGGAGCTTAGTACAAAGACCTCATTCGAATCAAAACTTGCATTGTGTCGTGTCGTGACCTTATCAGTTTTTTTCCATCTGAGTTCTGCTTTTAAAGGGGAGTGAAACTGAATTTAATTACTCAGCGCCATAAACACGTCTAATTATATCGGTGTGAACTATCCTTTATGTCGGTATTATAAATAGGGGCGAAACTTTAATTAAAAATATAACAGACATTATGTTCCGATGATCCGGCAAAATCTCTTGAAAACAAATTTAATACAACTTTGTCGTAGGATGAATGATCAGGATTTGTTGCGTAACTCTCCCGTTTTGCGAAATTTCGGGCTGCGTGCCTGTAGACGTGCGTAGGTATCCCGTAAATTACAAGTCGATAATAAATGCGCGCAACTCCGGTGGCGCGAGAACCATGATCAAAATTACTTATGATAACCCGACAACCCTGAATACCACCGGCACGCATGTGTCATTCATATTTTATCAAGATGCAATTTATACTAGAACCAAAGATGTATAGGTACAATAATATACATTGCCGCATTGAATATTTTTGGTTAGACGTAATACGCGTCACGTACGTCTTAACAATTTATGGTCCCACTTGTATCAAGTCGCATAACTTACGCGCTCTTCCTTGTAATTCCATTAAACGGGCTTGTTTGTGGTTTGTGCGTAAATGTAATATTAGCACATTCAATACTATCTGGATGCACGTTCTATTTCGAGGGACATGATTGACAAGGCCAAGTTTACCGCACACAGGGTAAACCGGTCAAATTTTAACCAGATCAAAGTGTAGTCGGCCGATACAAAGTTCAGCGATGCGAAACAAACAAGTATAATTTTTAAAAGAAGCTTAATATACTGCTGAAATCGTAAATTTATGTAGGTCATTATAATTAATAAAAAAAACGGTACGTTACAACGTTACATAATGTCGGCCAGGGTTATACTCGTAGTCCTGCAATAGTCGTGACGGGTGGCGGTCAACCCTAAATTGCCATTGTGGGGGCAAGTAGCAGTGACCCGCCACGCCTCGCCGATATCCTATTTTTAACGTGACCGAGCTATTGTAAACATTTTAAGAACAACTTTAACAAAGAAAAGCTTACGACAAACATTGTCTAGCAAAACGAAATAGAAAGTTATGTGACGGAATATGACGCATCTCTTCAAAACGAATGCTTTGTAGGAACTTAAACAGAAAAATGATAATATTAAAAAAAAATATCAACGTGTAATAAAGAACCAACAAACTGTATAAACAGAATTGCATAGATAGTAGAATGGTACCGACAGTCGGCTTCAAATCCCGAGTTGGCGTGCAAATTACTAAGCAAGTTAGCGGCAGAGATGTCATCAGCAAGGTCTGTTCACAACTATAAGTAGTTTGCCGCCGTCTCTTGTTCTGTTGTTCTCACGAGCGGTCAAAGGGTTGAATGCAAAACAAACACTACTTACACTACTTAGTAGATGAACCATGTAACACAGTAGTTGATACAATTATTATAGACAGCGCGATACTTCTACAGTTTTGGTTAGATAAGAAACTCATTAAACGGGTTAGCGACGAATAATTGACATGAGTATGTTAAGTTAAATCCGCTGAATGCTGAATGTCAGCATTCATCATTGAAATGTTATGTAATGTCACATTGCGGTATTGTTTTTGTGCCATGTCATTTTACACTTTGGACACTCATCCATCACCCAGAAGAAAATGAACAAAAAAAAACTTAATTTCGGAAGTCGGTGGCAAAATACTAAAATAGATCCAAAGACACCGACTTCCGAAATTAAAGTTATTTTTCACTTTGTAGTGTTTTCTTTTTTGGAAGTCGGTTATTTTTTTTTTGTAAAAAGTTTTTTTATTTTTCACTTTTTAGTGGGTAAGTTTGCAATTTATTTATCTAAGTTACAATAACCTAATGTCAACTGCTCATCATCTTTTACAAAATATTGCTTTTCCCGATGCAGGGGCGTTAATAGTTGAGGAGTTCTCCTGGTGAGAACCAGGAGAACTGGAACTGATGGTGACTTCACCATATGCATTGTGACGAGCATAAATTGCAACCATATTAAAGTGTCTAATCGAATCGCAACAGTGAAGTACTTATTATTAAATAGTTCCGGTGGCCATCTGTGGTCTTCATCATCAGTTCCACTTCACCAAATGGTGCTTTCCGAGTGCAAATGCATGAGTTACTATAAAAAATACTGATAATGATATAGGTGTGCCTATAAAATTTGAGGATTGCCTTTGATTTCCATGGGATTCTCTCATCAGATTCTAACTTGGTGACAATGAGACCACCTCGGGAGCATACCCTTTCAAACAAAAAAATAATTTTCAAAATCGGTCCACAATTGACAGAGCAATCGGTGAACAAACAAAAAAAAAAACATACAGCCGAACATATAACCTCCTCCTTTTTAGAAGTCGGTTAAAAATGCGCTGTGAAGATAAGTAAAGTTCAATTTCAATGCATTTTGGATGTATGGTATTCGCAAGTATTTCCGTTTATTAGAGTATGGAGTTCTGTTCAATGTTAATTTGTTAATAATAGCCACTCAAGTTTAGTGAATTTTAGTGGGAACATATGGGAAAATTATACAAAGGCTTAGGGCGTGAATAATCGCGAAGGTCGATACTAACTTTGAATAAACTTCAGCCATACATAGCCAGGATACAAATTGTGTGTTGTGTCAATATTGCCCCAAGACTGAAGCGAAACATGATTGACATGCAACCAGTTCTTTTTGATTAGCAAAAAGTGTTTCCCGCAATGTCATCATAAAAATATTTTTTTCTTGAAAAATTACTTTGAAAAACATTGATGTTTTAATGTTTTAACATTAAAGAAAATATGCACGATAAGTAAAAAAAAACAAATTTATGAAATCTATGTTTGTAATAGAGTAGACCAGTGCCGGATTAACTACGTAGCAAGAGTAGCAATTGCTACGGGCCCCGCGCAAAAAGGGGCCCCGCGTGGCCACAACTCTCCACCTACGCGTAATTAATTGAGTGAAACTTATTATGACGTGGTATATTGAATTTACTTGAAAAAATGTGATTTTTTTCTTGTGATTTCTTTAAAAAGGATTATTTCGTTGGTGAAAATAAAACATAGAATTCCATACGGTAAATGCACCAGTTCTACAAAAAGTTCCTCGTATAAATATGTAGAATTTGAATCAGCCTGATAATCGGCTTTAGAAAAAGTCTGACAAGTACGAGCACACTTACTCGGCAATCAGTGTGGATGCGTAGCAGAAGTGACATGCCTCGATTCAAAAAAATTTAATTTTCTATATGTTTGTAAGTCTATTATAATTTAGTAATCATAATATATATACCAAAAAAATATTTTTCTTGTACTAGGTACATTTTTTTACCCATACCAATAGCCCTCGATACGGGCCCCGCGCTTGTTTAATCCGGCACTGGAGTAGACAAGAAGAACTGAAGTATTAAATCCTGTGAAAATTCGCTTCCAATTTCAAATAATTATTGTTTTCGAATGCCTCCGACTTACGTTGCTGACCGTACCACCTATTGGCAAATAACAGCTATATAATTTCTGCCGGACATAACTTACATAGGAAAATATTGCATAAACTGTATACGTTTCACATGCAGCTGTGTTTTTCATGCCACTTAATGCACCATGACAGTGAAAAACCTTGTCTATACCAAGTTCAAAAAGTTCGCTTCGATAGTGACTTTATTATTTAATAGCGTGATTTGTACAGCAGTAGACAGCGATACATTATTAAATCGCGCTGTCAGTTGGGACTCTGGTCATCTCTTAGCTGCCACGGCTTATTTTAGTTTAAAATTGTTTTTTTTTGTTGGTTTCTATTTGCTGTACTATGAACGCGTTTCTTTATATCGTCGTCACATTTAGCAATAAATTCAACTATATTTTTGTGACATTATAATTTAAAAGAGTGTCCATGGAGTTTCTTGCCCGTTCTTCTCCATATGTGAGTGCCTACTACGCTTTGGAATGAGCAACTAGCGTCATATTTCTAACTGACCGACTCCTTGACGATTCAAAAGTGCATGTAAATGGTTTAATTGAAATCAATGTTTTGAGTTTGAGTTTGAAATTGACATTTTGCTTTGAAGTCCATAAATAGGAAATCAAAGTCGCTTTTCATGCCCGTCCGTGTGACCGCTTAATTCTTTTATACACAATGGATTTTTATGCGGTTTTCGCCATCATTTAGAGCAGTTATTTCTAAAGGTTTATGATGTGAAAGGGACCTTAATATTTAATTATGAAATACTCGGTATTTTGACATGACGCCATTGTACCCGTGAGAAGCAGGGAATCTGAGCAGATTCGTGCAGAGGCGTTCAAACTGTTCAGTTTCAATTAGCTTCTATAGTAATATTTCTGGTGATCATTGGTGATTTACTTTAAAAGCTTCTACAGACCAGCGCGACTCGCGACGCGACACAAAGGCACCGCTCGTCGCACGACACGCGGTGCCTTTGTGTCGTGTCGCGTGTCGCGCCAGTATGTAGAAGCCTTAAAGCTGTAGCAGCCACACAAGCTACGGATTTTCGTTCAGATCCGACGAATCTGAAGGTACTTATTATTGACCATGAAAAAGTCCATAATGTAGCTGGTTTTCCTAAGGTCCTTTTCTGAGCGGGTCAAACGGCGGTTGAAGTTAGTATTGAATGAAGGCTAGTCTTTTATAAAGCTTATCTCCGAACCCCCTCCCCCTCCGTACTTACACAACCTCCGAAAAGGCTTTAACTTTGACCGACTTTAACACAAAACAGTCGGTCAAGGTTAGGACTATGAAAGGTTGAGATTTTATTTTTGATTTTTACGGCCGGAGAGATAGTTACCTACCTAACTACCTACTTACGTTCTTAACCTAACAATTAATCATTTGATGTTTGCTTGGCTCAAATAAACCTATATATATATATATAACTTAGCTATTATTGAAACACGAGAACAGTGTTTGTGTAGGAATGCTCAGTAATTAATGCTACACTTGACAAATATAATTGCTTTCAGTTGTAACAGTGACGGTGGCATCTGTCAGGAGAATGCAGACGCTACAGCATCTATTCGTTTATAACGTTTGTACTGTTTATTTTATTTTGTTACCTATTTACTTATGTACAACTTTGCGAACGTTCCGAACGTATTTTTCCGGTGACCACTGAAAATCAGCGCTATGTTGTGGGTCCCCCATAGCCCAGCATCATCCTGAATGCAAGCCTTCTTGTCAGTCATGACGTTTAGCTGCCGACTATTTGTTTTTTTGTGCTTCGTAAGTATAGGTAGATCTGTTTTGTGTAATATTGTTTACCTTCGAGTTTATTATACAACATGTAACGTTAAATTAGCAAAACCTCTTAAGGGGTCATTGTACTCATCATTATGAATAACTTTTACTAGGGGACCAAACCTGAAACCACGAAAAAAAAATCAGCTGTTCCCGACATTTATGTTCGAATAACTCTTCAAAATGTAGGGAGCTGCTGGTTTTTTTGTCGCGATTTCAGGTTTTGTCCCATAGTAAAAGTTGTTCATAATCATGAGTACAATGACCCCTTAAGAGGTTGTGCGTTAATTCCGGGACATGTTGTATATGTACGTGTTTGATGCACGTGTTTCTGTGACAAATAATTTTTTTCTTTCTTTTCTTTCTTATTGGTTCTCTCTAAATTTGTCCAGGGCAACAACACTCCTATTTATTTCAGTCATCATCTGTCTAGAATTTTTCCAACCGACGGATGCAGCTCAATACTTGACACTATTTTATATGGAGCGACTGCTCATCTCAAAATAAATATCTGACCTCCACAACCCAGTTACTGGGTAACACGATACCCCTTGTTAAGACTGGTTGTCAGGCTTTCGGGCTTCTGGCGACCCGTAACAACTGTCAAAGATCTACTAATAACAGCCGGGACCAAAAGCTTAACGTGCTTTCCGAGGCAGGAGGGGTCTTGGTATGTAAAGATGGTCACCCATCCATGGACCAACCGCGGCAAGCGTAGCTTAACCTGATCGATCCACCTGTGCGGCTGTTATTACTAAGCCAGCAGCCCCTCTGTAACCCTGTTTATTTAAGTGTGGCAACAAAATGGCGTATCACGAAAAACAGTAATTTTAGTATTTTTTTCTCGTTTTTCTTTGTACTGGTGAGCTATGTGGCTTCCAAGTGATTGATGGCCGCCGTTAAGTATTTGTTGATTATTTCGAGTTACGAGCCAAACTTTTTTTTGTTCGTGCGTCTTTGTTTTGTAAACGGGTTTTGTATTACTTTTAATTTATTAAAACATAACCATTAGGTTGAAAACCCAATTAAAACAATGATAAGTACCTACATTCAATATTTTTCAGCTACCACGATTTCCAATGATTAAAAATCAAAATGTAATTTGCTTTCGCAAAACTTTATAGGCTTTATGAATTTTAATTAATCTGATTAAATAAAATGAAGAGGAAATATACCTACTGAATATAATTTTGTGGTGCTCACAAATACTATAAGTACGACTTTAAAATGCGCCCAAATGGAATTTATAGGTATTTCAAAAGTGGTCAACGAAGTATGAATGATTAAAACTTTGCAATTATTGCAGCATTAATATGACTACGACTTATTTTAGAGTAAATAAGGTATCATTCCAAAAACTAGTGTTTTAAAGGTATGAAAAACACTAGTTTTTGGTACGTAGGTGGTTTCAAATAAGGTTATTTACAAAAAAAAAAACGTTGCACAGATTTTTATTTGATATTAATATTTATTTATTGCAAAATTGTTGTGGATACCTACGAAAGCTCGCCTTACGGCCGAACCCAATAACTTATACAGGGGTTACCAGTAACCCTGTATGTCACCAGTTTCGGCCTACTGGAGATATAAAAATATATCTATCGATGGTTTTAACGTCCCAATAATCTATGAGACATTATGGAATCTTACCGGCCCACGCTATCTACTGATGGGAGGGTGTATCGCCTACAACAGATATCTATTTGTATGAAAATGCCAAGGTATGCGTCCCAATAAACGATTTGTTTGACAGGACAGTACTACAGATGGCAGGTTTGGCTATTCCCCGAATTGCAGGGATAAACGTAAAGTAGCCAAGCTAAAATGAACTCTTTAGTACTTGCAATAATGATCACAGATGTTTTATTTTGTGTAATAAAAAAAATTGAAATTCAAATATCTCGAAAACGGTGCGCCCTAGGCAAAAAACAACAGAAATTTAACCCCCCCCCCCTTATTGACACCCACCCGTGCAAGCACCATGCCAACATGAATTTAAGGTAAAAAAAAAACAACATTAGTGCGTTAAGGTAGCCCGCGAAATTCAAATTTTATTACGTTTTTTGCGATTTGCAGGTCAATGACAGGTTGTATTTTGATTCGCGGCCATAACAAATATGGCTCTACAGAATTATATTTTAATCCAGTAACATATTTAGAAGTAAGAAACAAAGAAGTTTTAATATAACCCTAATTACACATGTTGTTTTTTAAAGTGATGTTGGTTGTAATGGAACGCACGGGAGGGCGAAGTAGAGAAACCTACTTATTGTTTTCGTTAGATAGATAGCCTTTATCAATGATTGTGAGACGCCATCCGAGGATAGATATAATAATAATTATACTGTCTATCATCAATAGCGATCTGTCTTTCACTGAAAATAAGTTATTGAGTTCGGCCGTTACACGAGTAACTTTTTCAGTTATTAATATTATTTCGTTTGTTTTGACCTTATTATGAAGCGAAATTGTAGGTATATTTTTAAATGTCTGATCATTTCAAGGATAACAATTTTTTGGATACGATATTTAAAATTAAAAAAAAATGCTTAAAAAAAATCTAGGCATTGGATAATATTTTCAAGAAAAAATCAAAATCAAAATCAAATATATTTTTATTTCACATAAGCCTACATGGGCACTTATGAAACGTCAGAAGCTAGGTGCACGGTTCCAATTGGTCGTTTCCTATGGAGAAGAGCCGGCAAGAAACTCCACGATCACTCTTTAAAAAAAATAAAATTGGCTTTTACAATGTTTTCAAATTACAGTGTTAATAGGTATGAGAGGACAGCGTAGGCCCATCAAAAGTACCAGGAACTTAACAAAATAGAAAATGGTTTAAAGATCTACAGTCTAATAAGCCTACAACGTCCTCACATTGACAAAAAAAAACAATATAAAATATGATTAAAATAATAAAAGTTAGAATCTTGTTGAAATTTAAATTGTAGGTATAATAATGTCAAGTAAGAAAAACATTATGTCAGTGAAGTTTGTAAAAAAAAGATAATATTAAATTAAAAAATAACTTCGTAATTTGGGAGCTGTTAATAGACATTTACATAGTTTGCCGTTAATGAGGTACCAGGGAGGCCACATGTACAGAAGGAATTAATGCCAAACTTCCTTGTCTTCACCGTAGTCCTTAATCTTATAATATGCTTTTTTGATAAGGGCACGTTTAATGTGCGTTTTGAATTTTCCATCACTAAGTTCTGTAACCGATTGTGGCAACTTGTTATAAAAGCGGATACTGTTTACAAGAAATGACTTGCTTGTTTTAGTTAATCTAAATTTGGGTAACACAATTTCATGTTTACTACGTGTATTTATATTATGGAAATCACTTCTTATTTTGAATATTCCTAAGTTTTTGCGAACATATAAAATACTTTCTAAGATATAAACAGAGGGCAGAGTTAGTACATCAATTTCTTTGAATTTGTTTCTAAGGGACTCACGAGGACCCATTCCATAGATCGCGCGGATTGCCCTCTTTTGTAAAATGAAAATTGAATCTACGTCGGCTGCCGATCCCCACAGCAGAACGCCATAAGACATAATGCTGTGGAAGTAAGCAAAGTACACTAACCTAGATGTGGCTATATCTGTCAACTGCCTTATTTTCTTACTGCATATGCAGCTGAACTTAATCTACCTGAAAGAGCTCTAATGTGGGCACCCCACTGCAATTTCGAATCTAGAGTAATTCCTAGAAATACAGTTTCCGTAATAGCATCTAGCTTCTTACCATCAAGTTTTAAATTAAGACCTACTTGGGGTACATTTGGTAATGAGAATTTAAGACATTTTGTTTTGTTCGCATTAAGTAAGAGATTATTAGCTGCGAACCATTTCGAAAGAACAGCCAGACTATCGTTGACGTGTAAGACATCCGTATCTTTTCTATCTATTTTAAAAATAAGAGAAGTGTCATCAGCGAATAGAATTATATCCGATAAGTTAGCCATCATGTAAGGAAGATCATTTATATAAACTAGAAATAAGAAAGGGCCAAGAATTGAACCTTGAGGCACGCCCATCCTTACTAGATATCCCGATGACGTCACCCCATTAACTTTTACTTTTTGCTGCCTGTTTGATAGATAAGAAAGAACAAGATCAGCAGCTGGTCCACGAATTCCGTAGTGGTGTAATTTACAGATCAGTGTATTGTGGTCAAAGCAGTCAAACGCCTTTGAGAGGTCACAGAAAATGCCAATGGCATCCTGGGATTTCTCCCAGGATTCCAAAATGTGACTGATGAGTTTTACTCCTGCGTCAGTCGTCGACCTACCTTTCGTGAAACCAAACTGATTACTATGTAAAATTCCATTTGAATTAAAATGCGACAACATCTGGTCTAGCATGATTTTTTCATATATTTTACTCAATGCTGGTAGCACAGATATAGGTCTATAATTAGAGGGATCACTCTTACTTCCCGATTTGAAAATTGGTACTACTTTGCTATGTTTCATTAAATTAGGAAATGTACCGCTGTCTAAACATTGATTAAATATGTCTGTTAGAACAGGGGCTATTGTGTCAATAATATCTCCAAGAACCTTAACGGAAATCCCCCATAAGTCTTCAGTGTTCTTTATGTTAAGACTTTTGAATGCTTTTTTAATTGTAACAATAGAAATAGGCTTGAATTCCAAACTTGGAATGTCCTTAGAGAAGTTTTCTTTGAGAAGTGAATCAGCTAGTATAGATGATGAGGAAAGAGATTTCGTTAGGTCTATTGGGATGTTGGTAAAGAAATTTTCTAGTGTCTCAGCAACTTTTAACTTATCTGAAATGGTTTCATTATGAATTCTTAAAGACAATTCATTCTGATCTCGCTGTTTTGTGTTTCCAGTTTTTTTGTTAATTACCTGCCACACAGCTTTTATTTTATTATTAGAAATACTAATTTTGCTACTAATTAATTTAGATTTAGCTTGAGCACAGACTCTTTTGAATATATTAGAATAGTTTCTTACATAATTATGAAGGGCTTGATCAGATGTCAATGATTTTTCGTAGTACAAGTTATATAAAATATCTCTGCTTTTTCTAATGCCAGCAGTGGCCCATTCATTAAATTTTGGTTTAGAATTGATGGTCACTTTTTTTACAGGACACGCTTTATATATATATAGCTCTTGGCATACTGTAGAAAACAATGTACCATAGTTTAAATTGGGGTCTTGCGAATCAAAACTAGCTTGAAAGATTGCTAAGGACATTATTATTAAACATTTTCAATTTATTTTTAGTAAGAGGTCTCAATTCAATGATTTTATCAGTATGTAACTTTTTTCCTAAGTCAAATGATACAAGTTGACCAGTATAGTCTGACCTGACGCCACTAATTAAGGATGAGTCTTTTATTTTACAATTAGTAAATACATTATCTATGCATGAAGCCGAGGTTGCTGTTATTCTAGTCGCTTCATTAAATATACATTTTAAATTGAATGATTTAAACAATGATAGAAGCTTACATTTATCTGGTGAATTAACTAATAGATCAATATTTAGGTCACCACAAACAAAAACGAATTTATTATCTTTAAAAAGTGTGCTTAGTATTTCTTCCATAATTACTAAAAATAACGACAAGTTTGACGCTGGAGGTCTATAAACACTTAAGAAAGTATAGCCTTCAACCTCTGCACATGCTACCTCACATAAGCGATCAACAGAGCAAGCAGTGATATCCTTCCTTTCCTTATGTTTGAAACAACTATTACATAATATCAAGGTACCACCCCCTATTGAGGACCTGTTGTACGCACTGGCAACTGAAAAATTATTTACATTAAACAACATTCTATCCGATCTTAACCAAGTTTCACAAAAACATAAGATATCCATATGATATTTATCTATTAACAATTCCACGTCTAGGATTTTGTGTATATATAGTAAAATATTCTTATTATGCTTCTCTTTTGTCGAGAAAAACATTACTTATGAAAATTCAAAATTATGATTCTGCTTCAGTGATACAACAACGATGCTGTGCAATGCCAGTGCACCTATAATACGATAACAAATTATCATCAACAATTATTTACTTTATCGACGAGCAGACGAATTTTTAAACGATGGAGCTGGATTGTGATTGTGAGTTACGCAATAGGGGTGGCTTCCATTAACCTCTTGGATAGTGATCACAGTAAGACATCTAGAGATTGCCATTTATACCTACATCCGATAGCATCCTTTTAATCTCCTGTTACGAGTTGTGCTTACACGGGCGTCTAAAATTGCTCAATTGTGTTCAATATATCGCAATTTGTGATGTCAACTTATAGTCATATTAGTTGGACGCGTAGTACTTAGTAGCAATTGTGGCTAGAGAAACTACCATACAACACATTAATTAGCAATATCTACATAATAAATTATTATGGAGCAAATTAAAGGCAACAATGCCGAAACCATTGATTGAAGTATTGGCAACGCCTTGGATACCGATCGTCACGATACGCGCATTGTATTTTCTAGGGAAGGAATTGACACTTAGGAGACACAAGTCATGACCGATTCGGGCCATTAGCTTTCAGTCGTCGGACGTCTCTAAGCTTGGCCGCTCTAACTACGACGTGCATTCATAATTCCATCGAATTGAAAAATTCAGTAAACGTGCCTGTTGCTCATTCCGTTTCTTGGGTTCTACTCCAATGCGAAATTCCGAAGTATCGGCTGTTTTATAACTTCCAAAGTTCCCTTTTTTGACTTTGAGCGCTTACCCGACTGCAAGTCACAATTTTGGCTTTGGCTTATCTCTTTGACTGTCGTTTTTTTTTCTTTTGACGTAGTCAGCCATAGTTAGCCGTAGTCAAGAAACGGCCGTACATTCGGCCGATACTTCGGATTTATGTTCGGAGTAGACCCTCTGATTTCAGAACATAATACGAACAAATTTTTTTTTCGTGTGGCACATGTAAGATTTTCATACTCACTGGCTGTCACGTTTATTAATAATCACTATAAAATTCCGTCACTTATGAGCTTTTCGCGTAATTAGTGGAATGCTCTGTAGTAATAAACTGTTAATTAAAATTCAAGAGAGCTGTTATGAACCGAGGTAACCGAGGCAGCCGCTAATTACCTAATCTTATAGTTATTACTCAATTATTTGTTACTGTCAGTTCTACGGGCTTTACTGCGACATTCTCATAAAGGAAACGAAAATATTGTAGGAACTAGCAACCCGCCCCGACTTCGCACGGCTTTAATGACTTGACAAAACATCGAGCTTTCTTTACTGTTTTTAAGACGCCGACAACAGGTAAACCGCTGTCACTGTCAGATTGCATACAAAAGAAAGAGATGCCCGATGACACAACGTATGGCGTAAAAATGCAAATAAATCGTGTTGGTTGATTATCGTCAAGGTTAATCATGATCATGTAAGCTCTCTAAATTACTCTCTCTCTCGCTCTTTAAATTATTCGAATCGGACCTTTCGTTTAGAGGTAGTTACGACGCGACGGGTACAAACATGCTAAAAGTAAGAAAAATGCCGCGGTGTGAGCGAACAGCCCTTCGCTTGTATTCGTTACCTACACATTTTATTTTTTGTAAACTAGAAACAATTTAATAGTAATTTTTAATAATTATTAAAGTTTGTCATAGTATAATAATAAATAAAAAGATTGCAACCACCAATTTTCGGAAACTATCTTTTAAACGGGACGAAGAGACACGCGGAGGAGGTCGCGGGTGAAGTGCTAGTAATATAACGATAGATAACGATCCTAAGAATAGACGTTAAACCACAAAGAAATAGTGAGACGATCCGGAGTTTTTCCAATTACTCGATACGTGAATGGTACATTGTTATAACAAATCGTCAAGTTCCCGTCTGGACCCGCTCCGCGCCTGGTCCGTTTTGGAACGTGACTTTACGCTCGTCGATGCCACTCTCAAACGCTTTTTGTTCAGATTCAACTCACTTAGCTATTGTTTATCTACTATGTTATTCTTGTGTCCTTTATTAAAAGAACTGACTTCAATGAACAACTTGTCTTGTAAAAATTAACCCTCAAATTCATAGTTACCTACCCTTAACACCTGACCTGTCACAAAACAAAGTACACAAATATACACTGTAATTCAAATGTCAACCAAGTTTAACTTGGTTGAATACAATTATTCAGAGCCAACAATCAGACAGCTTCACAAAAGGAGGAAATATGTAGGCATTATAAAAAGCTTTCTTACTATATGGCGTGTATACAAAGGAAATTTAGGTACCTACCTATCTTGCAGACGGTCCCCGTGATGGGGTTGAAAACGCCAACACATTTAAACTTTTGTCCTTATCCATTGAATGGCAGCTATATACTCGTAATAAACTGACGCTGGAGGATATCTAGTGGAAAGGTTTGACGTCAGGTTTTCAATAAAAAAAAGTTGATGGGTAAATCAGACAAGTTTATACTTAGGTATACTTTATCGGATCATAGGTGATGCATCATTCGAATTCGCTGATCACCAAATCAAATTATTTTGCCAAATGTAATGTTTGACAAGTTTACCCACTAAATTACTTACATAATAATGCAAGAAACATTCACGTTAATTATTAGCAAAATACTAGTTTAGTTTAGTAAAATACTAGTTACTAGTAGGATAATAGTTTTGAGCCGAAGTTGGTTAATACGGGCTGATGTCCGCAATTCCACGTCAATGCGCGTATTTTGCGTACGGTATGTTATGAAAGTAATGACGTCAAGACTTACGTAGTGCGATTCTGCTGACGAGTGAGCCTGCGATCTGATCCCCCTGACTTTTACTCGATAAGGAGATTACGGAGCGAAGCCTCAATTTCGTCACGACTTCCTTACCTATCATTCGAGGTATTATTAAGGGTGTTCATTATTCACTCAGGCTTTTAATACGCTTCGAAAATTTGTTACTTTTTGATCGGCTGAATTATTTTCAAGTTTTTTTTTAATGGATTGAATCCATCGTAAGCATTACACATTTTGAAAGGGACGCAATTAAACCGGTACTTAGTGGGTGTACTAAAAGACGTGTCGAAATGAAACTCGTATTGATTGATATCTATTGATATCTACAGAAAAAATCTATCGTAAATTGGCCGAAACCATAACATATTTCTCTGGGTGGTGGCGGAGCTTCGCTTCAAAGTTGAAAACTATGTAAACTAAGCGGAAGCGTTGTTATAACGAAACGTATATTACTGAAGTAACCGTTTAAAGTCCCATTTGCTCCCATCGGCAGTTTACCTTTGTTTCAATATGACGTAATATATTGCTTAATTATACCATGAACGACATGAAGAAAAGGTAATGGTATAAGCTATAGTCTATGAAACATATCAGCCAGCATAATTGATTGAAACGTCGCGTCCGTCGGCTACGTCAACATCATAATGTAAGTAGCACGAGTGCGTGGAAGTATTGTAGCTAGAAATTTTCATTTAATGTAGGATATTCCATTAGGCCGGCGTACCTCCCCTGACGTCATTTGACGCGCCGACGTTACGTTGGAATTGTCCAAAGTTGTGTGGCACTCAGTGGCTTGACGGGCAAAACTTCAAGTTTTACGAGCCACTCGGTAAATTGCTAAGTTTGTCGCCAGCATTAATTATTTTTTACGGTGTGACCACATATCTTATATGTTTTATCTCGACTTTTCGAGCTATTTTAATATGCAGTAAACGTGTTAAAATGAACGAGAAATATTTAATCGCTGACTCTTAACCGCAGTGGCGATAAGTGGTGTTTATTGGACCTGCACAGAGCTGTAGTTATAAGCCATTATAGCGATGTAATGAAAACGGAATGGCATTTGCACCTAGCTTTTAACTGAAACACAGAGCATTGGCCATTGCAATTGGTCGACGATCTCATTGAGCCCGTGGATTCGGCAACGGTACATTACTGTAACTTTGAGAAAGAATATCAAGGCCAGTTTCAAAGATTCTTGAAAATTAAAACTATTGTGGCTATGTACCTCTCAAGCACAGTCAAACAAACGAACGCGCAGTTAGCCCATAGCAGAAGCACAGAACGACCAAAGTATCATGTCACTCCTGCAAGAAGGCCATTTGTAGCGAGCATAGGTACCATTCCTGTCCTTAGACTGCCGCTTGCCGCGGTTGGTCCGTGGATGGGTGACCATCTTTTAATACCAAGATTACTCCGTGCCACGGAAAGCACGTTAAGCCGTTGGTCCTGGCTGTCATTTGTAGTTATTGGCAGTTGTTACGGGTCGTCAGAAGCCTGAAAGTCTGACAACCAGTCCAACCAAGGGATATCGTGTTACCCAGTAACTGGGTTGTGGAGGTCAGATAGGCAGTAGCTCCATGTACAATACTGGTATTCAGCTGCATCCGGTTAGACTGGAAGCTGACCCCAATATTGTTGGGAAAAGGCTCGGCAGATGATGAGACTGCCAGGATTAACATTTCTAATGTGTCTTATAGTTTTTAAGAAACCATAAATAATAATATGTCCCTTCATGTTACCTTCTTTTTAGGGTTCCGTAAGTCCGAATGAAAAAACGGAATCGTTATAGGATCACCCGTGTGTCTGTCTGTCTGTCTGTCATAGCTAATTTGCTCCAAATATACTGGACCGATTAAGTTGAAAGGTATACATATGAATTTCTGTGACCCAAGCACGGACGTGTAACGTAAATAAATGATTTTTTAATATGAGGTCACTTTTGGGTAGCAAATTATATTTGTTTAACAAATTTTTGCAAACTACCGTGTGACATATCAAATGAAAGATCTTGTTGTCAATCAGCTGTTCCCTACATTTTGACGAGTTATTCGAACGTAGTGAGGGAACAGCTGATATTTTTTTCGCGATTTCAGGTTTGGTAACATAATAAAATTTGTTCATAATTATAAGTTCCATGACCCCTTAAGAGGTAGTGCGTTCTAGGACATGTTGTATATTGATTATTGATATATACATATAATTTAAATTGATATACATAGTTTACACAACGAGTACGTTAATGTTATGTTTGTTCTTGGAATAAATTCATCCCAACTACGGAACCCTTCATTGTGCGTGGTCTGACTTGGCCGGGTGTGTAACGGCGGCGTAACGTCATTTTCTATAACACATTTGAATTAATATTCAATTAGTATAATATTCAGTTACTATAATATTCAAAATCTACAAGTAACTTTGAATATAATTTAGAAACGTCTACTTTATTTTGTAATTTTATTAATATATTATTTTTTGTATTTTCTTCTTTTCTTTATATTTATATGCCTGCGACAGATGAGGTTATAACAGTATGCTGTTTCCTGATATTTACTTATTCATTACAGAATTTGGCTGAAAATTTGTAAATACGAAAATTAGGTCAAATGAAAATTAGATCAACTGAACGTTATAGGTATAAAAAGAGCATTCATTATACTAATCAAAAATTATATGAAATGGACGTTATACAAAATTTTATTAGAGCAAAATAAGGTTATATGAAATATAACATTAGATCACATGAAATTAGATTATTTGTTTTTATAGCATATGAATTATTTATCATGTGAACGTTATTTCAAGTGATTTTATACTATTTGTTATTATGCCATAATGTTACACACCCCACTTGACCGGTTTTTTAAATAAATAAATGTCACTTTAAGTAACAAATGTTGTTAGTCAAAATTACTTCTGTTTAGTGACTGTGTAACTCTAAAATGTATTTAGTGGTAAGTACCACAGAAATAACCTTGATGTTTTATATTTTATAAAAAATCATAAAAAGTACTCACATCAAACTCATAACCTTTGTACGCGGGTAGTTTTCCTTTATTTAAAGAGATGCTTGAAGATATTTTAGCCCCGGTGTCTCTTTCAGGCACAAGTAAAGCAAAAATATTATCTTATAAGGAAATATTATTACCTATTTCGTTAAAATTCGCGTATTTTACGAACCAAAAAGCTAAATTAGGCCTGAGGCATTAAGTCCACCTTTGTACATTGTATTTTTTTTACTTGTGCATAAAGTTTTAATAAATAATAAATAAATATATTATTATCAAAATGCCGTGCTCCTTGAATAACAATATTTTTCACAATTTTTTATCTAACAGATATCTTAACAGTTTAGCCAGTCCACTCAATTTATTCAATTTGAAAATATATAAAATAGTTTTTAGATATTTTCTTATTGGATAAATTGAGCGGACGGTCTAAATTGTTTCGTTTAGTTTCGTGGCAAAACCGCTGCTAGTGTTAAAACAATGTTGTTCAACGTAATGTCACTGGCACACCTCTCACCTCTCGGGAAATCTTAAAAAATATGTCCCTGTTCCAAACTTTCTTCAGCGGGGTGTGGAAACAAATATCAAAGTTCGGAATGACGGAACGTGAATAAAATGTGTAGAATTTCCCAGTAGTTGACGTGAATGTTGCTCTTCACCCTGAATGTTGACCGGCAAAGAAAACTAGGCGCATCGAACCACCCTTCGGTATAATGAGATGAATACGGACATAAATGCAGCTACAAAGAAAGGAATCGATGGCTCAAAAGCGAAAAGGGACCTCGAGAAAATATCCGTATTGTGTATGTACTTGTACGTACAATTGGGCATAATATACACAATCATTCTTCTTTCTGATTACAGTGCAGAACCATAAAAAGTTCCATTACCCCTTTGTGAGGGGCGTTTTCTCCGTGTTCTGAGGCGGAAAATTCACTAGCATTCGAGCGTGAATAGCCACTGTAGATATAAAATTTTAGGACACCTTGGTGACTGAGGCGAATCCGTAATTTAATATGATTATTTCTACCGAATTTGTATTGGTTTGAAGCATTAACCATCGAGTGACAACTTTTCGTTTTAATTATTATAAAATATATATATGCAAGAAAGGTCACACTTTCTTTGAAAATTAACCAAGCGAAACGCAAGGTTTCACGGGCAGGCTAACTTCAGTAGTGACTCCTCACTACTAACAAAAACAGCTGCTCCATACATTTTGTCGATTTAAGTGAACACAAATGTAGGGAACAGCTGATTTTTATTTCGCGATTTCAAGGTTGGTCCCATAGAAAAAATTGTTCAAAATGATGAGTACAATGACCCCTTTTCGGGTTTAGTATAAACGAAAACTAATGTTGTTTAAAGATATCCCTCTACCTTTAAAAGCAATTTATGGTTTTCAGACCTATTCTTAGTTTGAAGCTTAGTAAAGGTACGTTCTACTGTTGTTCAGTGAGATCAAACAGTGAGCATATTCTTATTCACAAAAATTTAACGTTTTTATGGTGATTTTGAGGTACCTAAATACAAAAAATGTGATTCAATAGGATTATTTCTTCAATGTACAGGGTACCAAAAGTTGTGATACAACTTGACATTGAGATACCTATTTCCAATTTGTGCATATGGAGTATGTACACTAGATTGCGCTATGCAATGCGGATTATTAGAGTGATTTTCTCAGGCGTAATTCTTATAAAACAAAAATAACAATTTTTTTTTTAAGAAACTAGACGTACGTATCTTGATCAGGCCGTAAGTATTTTAATAGAATAGATTTTAGTAGTTAGAAAAAATATATGTTATTTAGTATTCTAAGAATAGAATAGAATATAACCACAATCACCACCAATCCACCAATCTGTTTTTCTGGGAATTAACTCTAGTTTACTAATTTTATTTGAATTCAGTATTATAGCTATTCTATCTGATGACAATTTTATTCTTATATTAAGTGCATTTCTCTATCCTAGAGGAAATCGAAAAGGACCGTGCGCACGAATTTTTAAATTTTAATGGGAGTAATGAAATCATTAAGTGGCTCGTATAGAATGAACCCAGAAGGACGACACTACCATCGTTTACTTTAATTCATTTAGCGAGGCGCTCATGCGCAGCAGTGTCATTGTAAACGTGTGACATCACACACGCAGAGTGATTGGACCGAAAAAAGTATGGCAGAAAGAAGAAAAGAAAAAAAATAGGAATGATCCCATCCAACTAGAGGAATTGCGAAGAAGGATAAAAAAAAAACATAATTGTTTTTTTTATGGATCTCATTATGTAATTTATTTATTATTATTTTAATAACACTTATTCACAAAGTCAAAGTCAAATTGTTTATTTCAAATAGGCACAAAATAAGGCATTTATTACATACAACTACACACACACACACACACACTGCACTGTTTTATACTTGTAGGCGTTTATTACATAATTAGGTTTTCGCATGCACGTTTTTTCTGTGACAGTTAAAATTATTTTTGTTTCTTTTTTTTTCTTTTCACTTTTGAACGTCAATATTTACAAAAAAATAGAATTGATTCTAGTCGCCCCTTTCACAAAAAGTTTTTATTGTTATTTTATAATTACATTGACATCTTTGTTTCTGACTGCGTAAACACCAAGTTACACAATGAACAACTTCGGTTTACATTTCATTCAGGATTCAGCCCATTCTCGGAATTTCGAACACCTTTCGCAGATTAACCGTGTCAGGAGGAAAATTCACGGGAAAATTTTGATTTCATGGAAGTGACTGCCATTTAAGGCTAGATCGGTTCGTTAGTGGTCAACGATTTCATTTAGTATTCCTACATAGTTACATTTAATCAAAGTTTATTGAATAAGCCCTGAATGAGATTAATTAAGAAGTTAGTAACATGTGTATTTAGATTATTTAATTTTACTCGAGTAACTTTGACGAGGGTGATAATTGAACATTTCAGATATTTCAAATGATATACTGTTACCAATTATTGCTTTTTGTTTAAAGCATACTTTTCTTTTGTTTAAAATAAGCCTTACAATCCACGTGAATCCAGGTAGACTGGAAACCGACCCCAACATAGTTATGAAAACGCTAGGCAGATATTATCCAGGTCCGCTTAAGGGGACGATAACCGTCTTTTAATGATTTTATACTGATGATCACGTCTAAACGAGTAATATAATTATTTGAAAAAAATATATGATAAATTAGAGCATTTTCTCAATAACTTAATATGTGAATATTTTAGATACATAGTGAAATTAATTTGTAAAGTTATGTCTAACGCAGATAAAAAACTGAGAATGGCGCAAAATCTACCAAGCGTATTTTTCTGAAACCTTCACCAATTTAAAGATAATTTAATTATTGATCTTTTATTATACGCGTTTTAAAAGATTAAAACACCTTTTGTTTTGTGTATAATAAATTAATAATGCGTCAAATTGGGGACAGCGCTACTTGATGGGCGAGTCCTATTACTGGCTGAACGTACGACGCGTTGTGTGAGCGCAGTACAAAATATGCAAGCTGACCACTCAAGGTCACTGGCATATATCTGCGTCTTAAGAATGTAACGGTACATAATTCTCATTTGAAAAAAAGGCAACAAATCGATTGGCTAATCCTCTTAATTGGCTATCCCTTACAATCACCGGTGAACGAATGACTATAAAACTATAGGTATAACATCACATTACCGACGATCATAGTATAATTATTTTAAGCCACCATTAATTGTGTTCGGTTGTCTAACCGGGGTAGGCACACCTTAACGCTCTAACAAGAATTTCCAATAATGTGGTTAGCGTTGTATTTTAGAGCTTTTTGATTGTGTCGGGATGTTATACATGACCTTAATTTAATAGGCATATGAACGTATAATTCGTTCACCACATGATAACGACCTTGTTGGCATTTTCAGACCAGCGTAGCAATTCACAACCATTCGACAAGTTGTCGTATCAAAAACTACACTTTTTCAATAACTGATTTAACTTGCCCCCGACAGCACATGACTGTCGGAAGAATGGCGGTCGTCTATTTGATTTAAACTGGCAAAACTTAAGTGTTTAGGATTTGTGAACAGCCTAAATAAGACTCCTTTGATAACATTGATTTATGCTCGATTCGGCAAGGAAGCGTATCGAACGATTGTCCGTGTGATCCGAAGTATCGGCCGAATGATCGGCTGTTTCTTGACCTCCAAAGTTTTTTTTTTGCTTTGACTTATCTCTTTGACTGTCGATTTTTTTTTGTTGTAGTCATCTATAGTTAGCCATAGTCAGGAAACCGCCGAACATTCGGCCGATACTTCGGATTTAACTTAACTAACGGAGTAGACTCCCTGTACCATTTCCATAAGTCGAGTTGTGTTTTGTTTTAACATTGTATAGAAAGAGTTATGTATGCTCTGTAGTCTACCCACACTTTGACTCCCAGTACAAGGTCAGCATTGCACTTAAGAAGTAGTGTATTTAACTAACTAAGAAAGTAGACGAAGAAGGAAACGGTCCTTTAACCTTAGAAACGGTCCTTTAACGTTCAAGTTTAGCCGGCCACAGTACTTGGACTCATTTAAAACGTTTCCATGGAAAGGACTTAAGGAAAAACCTTACTTATTTACTTGATCCGCTAGCTGAACTAGCTCCTCACTGTTTAGCTACAGATTAGGTAATGCCACAATAGCGGCCCAATTGTACAAATGTTGCAATAGTCTCGTTCTTTCGTAAATTTTCGTCTTGCTCAAAATTTGTAGGCACTAGCATAATGTATTTTTAGGCTAAAAATACCCATAAGAAAAGAAAAATAAAAACGATAGGTCATTCTCTTATACGGATAAGTAGGAGGTGGGGAGGGGTATACTTATAAGAATAAATATATCTCTTACACGTAGGTAACACCACAAATGTGAAGAGAAACTCCTCCATTTGAAAGGTTTACGACCCTACGCGAGGACACGAGTCCAATACTCAAGTAGCCCTTTAGAATTTCAATTTGAAATATCGATGCTCAAGTGTGCCTCGATTTAAAACTAGATTTGTTGAGAACCTCCTCTTTTTGTGAGGCTCATTCATATTCTAGTAAGATGGTCAAGCATGAATCTCGTTTTAGAGAGAGCTTATAGATCGGAGTAGAGATTTGTAAAGTATGTTTGTCTGAAGCAAGATTCATGTTTTTTGAGCATCGTTTTACATACAAGTCTGGGCGAAAAAATCCAAGTAATGACCTGAGTTCTCTCTAAGCTAAAATCAAAATACGCGCACGCTTCTCATTTTACTTCCACGTTGGTACCGGGAAAACAATAAAACGTTCGGAATTAACATATAAACGGCAACTTTGAGAGGGGTGTCGAAAATTTTATCTCACAATTGTACCTACGGCCAAATGTCCTCCACCCTTAGGGGATGAAATGTATTCCGAGATTTAATGTTAGTTGGTTCATTAGAATTTGGATACGAGAATGGTGTTTGGTTAATTAATTAGTTCTAGTACGGGATCAGCGGCTTTCTACTAAATAGGAAAATCTGTCGAATCTATATGTAACAATTTATTTTTTATCAGAACATTAAAACAAATCGTGGTTTAAACCGTCTATTTCACTATGTAGTCATTTTGCTGGATTAACACAATTACTCGTAATATGTCATTCATTTAAGTTGGCTAGAAATACAATAATTATGAAAACCTGGCGATAAGCGATTGGTTCATATTGAATGCTCAAATAATCCTATTTTCGTCAGCTCTTACACTGTTTTTTATCTATTAAGCTTTATTTGTTTAAAAAGCAGTTGCCGAATGACAGAGCGAATGGAATAAAACGCAAATTGTCGGACTGATGTATTTCAGATCAAATTTCAAAACGGGTGACAGTTCACACGGCTGGTTATCTGCGTATGGCACGCAGTGTACCGATTAGCATTCATTTTTTTCAAATACAGTGCCAAATAAAATGGCGTATGAAGCCTATATGTGTCACTCAAGTTGTTTTCGCAGTGTCGCCTTATATCCTGATAGTGTTGAAATGAAGCCTATTTATCTATGCGCCATATTTTCACCCCTCTTTTATGGTCCCAGAAAATAACGTGTTATTTGAGTTATCTTGAGTTTTCTCGTCTACCATAGTTTATACAATATCTATATATCCATCCCTACCTAGTGGTAGTAGTTTTGTGCGAATAAATGTTTTTGAGGAATACGCAACGTTTCTACGTAAGTATGTATAAACGTTGTAATTGTCTAGCAATATAAATAACTCAAGCATAAAACTAGTGATAAACTAATATTTTATTTATTCAAGTAATGAAAACCTTTGATCGTAATGAGTGTTTGCATTTGTTTGAAAGGCAGGAACAAAAGATCTAGTGTCATTATGAAGTTGAAGTAATCGCCCAAGATCCTGCCACGCATCGACACCCACTGATAAAATAATCCTTGCCTCGTGAACCTTACCGCGCTTTGCTGAGAGGAGTGTATTGAATGGCAGGCTTTAATAGGTCCTTTATGGTTTGAACGGCTGCAGCCACTGCGCACTTTTGGGTGCGACAATAGCTCCGGATCTCGTAGGTAAGCCGATTGCCAGCACATGGCTTTTCCAGTAGCCGTTGAAAGTTGTTTTATCATTTGCAGTTGTAGTGGATCTACGTAGTGTAGTATCTGAGTCTTCAAAGCACTGCTTTGTTCTTTGACTAGAATATTCAACATAACATCACGCCTGTAATAGAATATTCAAATCCTTTGAAAATCCAATATTACATTGGATGTGGCAGACAGTTCATCTTGCGCTTTGTTTCGCAGATTCTCAGAATGCACGGATGTATTATTTTCAACATTAAGGTTTGCACACATATAAGCACTGCACCGTATCGGCATCACCTCGTCTTATCGGCTTTTCGTCAACCCAACGTAAGGACGAAACCGGATCGGCTCCGCACGTCTGAGGCACCGCAGCGCCATGCTTACGGCTGACCATAGCCGCAGGGACGCCTCGCTTACGGCTGTTTGTAGGCGGTGACGATCCCACGTAAGCGAGGAGACGCCTTGCCATAAGCGACGTAAGCTGATTTACCACCTAAACCCGAGCTGAGACGATGCAGTGACGATACTGATTAGTGTGTGTTACAGAATGGAGTGTCATAGAAAGAATCCTGAATGGCTCAAGTTGAGGCAAAACTGATCCCGTGCCGGTCAACCCACACATAAATGTGTGCGTTCGCGTTGACCTCTTTATTTCAAAGAACAATCAGATATGAAAGCGCTACCGATACGAGTATGCACACATCAATACTTATTTCTGTATTTCTTTTCAATATCCAATGTTGTTGGAAATAAAATAAAACGTACCTACTCAAATTGAATAGGCATTCT
This sequence comes from Tiliacea aurago, assembly GCA_948098905.1. Classification (NCBI taxonomy): domain Eukaryota; kingdom Metazoa; phylum Arthropoda; class Insecta; order Lepidoptera; family Noctuidae; genus Tiliacea; species Tiliacea aurago. Next base: position 15,947,887 of record OX402576.1, on the reverse strand, counting down.
GTATAGTCCTTACTCATTATACAAAAATCTAATATCCGTTGTACTGTAAGAGCTATGAACACCGCGATTCCATAGCAGTCTCAATATGTCTACGTTAGGTACCGAAACACATTCAAAATTTGTAATAGATACCTCGCTAAAAGTTCTGCTGTTCTTTGTGTAGAACTATCTTACTTCCGATTTGTTTTGATCAGGGACCATTTTGGTTATCAATTGAAAGGGTTTTCGATAGGGTTTCTCTAAGCGGTTAAAAAAAACTCATACGATATGGGTAACCCTTATGAACGGCTTAAATTAAATTTTGGTAACCCGTTGAAAAAACCCTTTCAACGGGTTACCAAAATTTAATTATATTTATCGATAAAAACCTATAACTGCGGTGTGGGTAACCCTTTTGAACGGCTTAATTTTAGCCTTTTAAAATTACCCACACCGTATGGGTTTTTCTAAAATGGTAACCAAGGTCCCTGGGTAGAATAGAGATAGAATTGGTCATGCTACGCGTGCTGGGTGGATATGGAAATAACATAATATTATGATTTTTTCAAGTTACTGGGTTTCAAGTATAAAACCCATTCAACGGGTTATCATGTAACCCTTTCACTGGGTTTCTAGTATAACCCCCTTTCAATGGGTTACATCATGATAAAGGTAACCCATTGAATGGGTTACCCCTTCGAAAGGCTTAACTCTTAACCGGGGTTGTACGGTCCCTGGTTTTGATTGCTACGACAAAACTCAGTGAACGTGTCATTATAATGTTAGTTTTAAGATTCGTAAGTAGCATGTGTAGCAAAATAATATTATGCTACGCTTGATGGCACATAATATTGTTTAAACCTATTTATGTTTTCTCTATTAGTGAATTTGTAATTCTTTTGAGAAATAAATATCTTTAACCGTACTTTCTATCCGAAGAGCTTTGAACATACAATATTTCTAGGTAGATATTACCATAGGAAACTAAATAATACTCCGTCGAGGCAAAACAATCGTTTTAGTTATTCCTCGTTCAATAACAGTTCGATTCAATAGCTGCATTTATAACGACCAGTCACAGTTAAAAGGCCCGTTACCTACCTCACTGCAGACGCTACGGAAGCTATCGAAGTTCTGAGTGGAGTAAAAGCTGAGTTTAAAAGGAAAGTCAGTTAGGTATGGTTAGGTAGCAGTATCCATCTGAACGTTTATTGTTGGTTACCTTTATTCCATTTGTCAGTCATATCATAATACCATATTTTGTATCTATAAATAAACATTTTCAACCGCATCTATTTCGGGACTTAAATGTTGTCGAATATTTAAATAAAGCAGGATTGTATGGCCGCTGTAACCACTGTATTGTTCGGTTAAAAATTCAGCCTCGCTACATTTATTTCACTGCATGATATTTAAGAAATAATCCGAGCTAGTTCAAAGTCCGCATTATTCTAAAAGGGATTTTGTTTGTCATTTTTGCTTTAAATGACAAACAAAGTCCCTTTTAGAATATAATAGAAAAGTCTTTATTATATACACCATGAAAATAAATTTAAAATCACAGATATAAATGTAGAAATTCGGGGGTTTTAGGTCTGTGAACTATTATGATTACCTAAGTTAGTTTTTTTTATACATTATTTTAATTTTATTTATAAATTTCAGTAATTTTCGGCCGATTCAAGTGGCTAGCTGCCTACGTAATCATTATGCACCTCTATAGATTCTAGAAGTCGGAATGATCATAATAACTATTACGAAATATGGAAAAAGTTACGTGGGTTAGCTAACAAGCACCCAAGCCAGTTTCGTTAAGTAAGGCAAGTCGACCCTGGCATCCAGCCAGCCAAATGCGAGGATTCAGAAGATGTGACGTGCATTCGTGTTAGGTAGATAGGTATGTGATGCCTTGATTCCTATGTCTTACGGACGGTTGTTGGTTATACATATCGCTCGTTTTTGGAGTAAGACTTTATGTATATTATGTTAAACTAAGTTAGGTTAGGTCTTTACTTTCTAAAGTGGTCCCAAATTTTACTCAGGTGCTGTTTCTATTGAACTAAATAGACTGCTTCTAAAGAAAGAAAAAAAAGATTTTATTTGGGACACGCACAATAAATACAAAAATAGCATTTAAAACTAACAATATACACAACAAAACAATCAAAAATTGTGTGATGCCAAAAAGGCTCAGCATAAAGGCTTCTACAGACGGGCGCGATACGCGACGCGACACAAAGGCCCCGCGTGTCGTGCGACGAGCGGTGCCTTTGTGTCGCGTCGCGAGTGACTCTGGTCTGTAGAAGCCTTCATACTGCGATATTTAAAAAATACTTATACTATGTAATGTTAACAAAAACCATAAACAGCAACAGATTTGTGTATACCAACTTGAGTTTTTCATTATACGGAGAGTATGGAGACCGTGACTGAAACTTGCAAAAACCGAAACAAGTCTTAGACCAAATAAGTATCTGCCTATAACATAGAATAGGTGGCTATTTGTCCCGAAGCTGACAAGCACCCAAAGTTGCGGCTTGAGCACAAAGGGCACCTCCCAACCACCCTTCCAATGGGTTATTGTTAAAAGAAAACTTTCCGTAGCGTCAACAAAACAATTGAGCCTTTTTTTCGTATTTCGTAAATAAGTTAAATCAAAACCAACATCTTCACACTCTCAGACATTTCGTACTTAATTGGCTTCTATACAACGAAATATCGTATAGCTACCAATTTTCTGAAACATTGTTTATTTTCTCTACGCAGAGAAGGAACCAACATTGATTAGCACGCATGAACGTGATTTCTCAAATCTATCTTCTCCACTCTCTATCTTTCAAATATTATGCTTTTATCTACAATTGATTTCAAAGTTCATTTTGTGTCTGATAGTCAGCCATGGTTTGGTATCTAAATAGTAAAAGTCACATCAGAACATGGTCGCAAACACGACTCCTCATTTTGTGGCATCTTTAAGTTTTATAAGAATTTTTAATTCAAACGTCTCTCACCTCGCGATAATGACGTAAAATATGAAGCAAAGAAAGTCAGTGACATTCACTACTTCTTCAGCATTCATTTTATAATGAAGGTTTTTAAAAACAATTAGCGATCCGCCAACGCCTTTTCATAGAATTGTTTTGCTAAAAACTTCCCTCATTTTTTTATAGAGCATAAATTAAAACATGCCAAGGAAAATGCAGATAAAAATAAAACACGAAGCCCCTTATTACAAAACAAAGTTTATCTTCAGACCAGGATTAAAACATGGAGCCATTATTGAATTTCGAACTTAATTCCGACTATGGTAAAGCTCCAAAAACACAAAACTGACAACTTAGTACCGAACTAAGTTTTCAGTTTTGTACGAGTATATAGAACGGTATTTCAATCACTGTTACGTTCTTATTACAAAAACTGGCTCCATGGTTTAAGCCATGTCAAAATATAAATCTTGTTTTGTAATAAGATGGAAATAGTTTTGATGTGGTTCCAGTGAAAATTAGGAGAATTTCGTCGGCACTCGGGAGTCAAAATAGCCGGCTTACGGACTCAGGGATTACGTCAAATGTACTAACGAGCGCGTCCTACTGTTTGTTAAAAATAAATATACAGCGCTCGCCACACCGAAATCCTGCTGATTAAATTAATTTCAAGGGTAAGTTTTACGTAAAACTGCAAGCACAGCTGCATTGTTATCCAAATCCAGTTGTTCGTTTAGGCAAATATACTCAGCCCAGACACAATACCAAACACACCTACGCAAAGTAAAATTCTCAAACGGGCTATTGTAATTAACTAGATTATGTATACACAGTAGTGTATTTTAAACCTTAGGTCGGATAATCATGGGAGGTTAGTTTATTGCACCGGTCTGAAACTGCAACATTTAATAATTGTACCCCGTCCATCGAGTGTTTATCAATCTAACTTGCGGTAACTTAAACTAAACGTAGCTTACCATCAGACTAAGTTTAAGTTAAGTAAAATCAGGCCAACATGAGATAGTTACCTATGTTAAAAGTTATTAATTTTTACGAGCATTTTAACGTGGGTTGCCTGCCAAAGTAGCGTGGTCCTCACGTCGCGAAGGCAGATCGCCGACTGCAGCCGATTGCACCCAAATGGTATGAATCGGTTTTAATGCTGAAACAGAAGCAATATAGTTGGTGCTGAAATGAGATAGACTATAGTTTACATTGCGAATGTAAAAGTTTCATCACACGAGTTAATTGATGTGTGCAACATGAAATATGTAGTTTAGTAACGCAAATATAAATGAGATTTTATGTGCTGAATTGCAGATGACATTTAACCAAAATATTCTAAATCGAAATCAAAATATTCATGACTGTCAGATGGCAGGCATTTATAGAATTGGTTAAGGCAATTATTGGCATGGTGTACCTAAATAATATCGTGTAAAACCAGTGTCAGCTGAAGAAAGGTCTCTTAAACTTCAATCTTTTCTATAGTAATATGTAATGTAATATAAATCATAACACGTATTATTTTCTAAATTAATTTATAGATGAAGTGATTTTATTTTTAGTTTAGTTTCAGCTTGTATTCTACCAAAATCATATGCTGTTTTTGTCAGTCAAAAAGTCCATGTATTTAGAGTAGGCACATCCGATGAAGACCAAGTTTCTACCACAGCACATTGTTTCAACTTGAGGAGTATACCAGTATCTATTGAGACTGTAGCAAGCACAGTCATTAGCTGAATCTGTAACTACACTCGCGAGCAATAAACTGGAATCACTTCATCGTCCGCTGCTCGAAACAAATTTTTACAACTCCTATGAAATTAACTCTGGATTGAGGTATATCATTTGAATGGCAATTTTGTTAGCTTTTAACCTCTTTTAGCTTTCAATATCATAACCAAAGATTACCTTATGTCATGGAACGTAAAATAAAAAACATCCATTTTTAAAACATAACACCATATTGTTTGGTAGTCCTGAAACCCTATAAAAAGGGGGCGTTTATGAAAATTTATCATTAGTCCAATATTTCACGTCACTGGGAATACTGAAGCTAAAAGAAAATGGAAACCACACCTATAGAAGCCGCTCAATTCGTCATCCTAATCCAGCAAGGGTTGTCTCAGTATACTATCGCTCGACAGCTTCATTTGAGCCAGTCTCGTGTGTCTCGAAGGTATACAAGAGGTTCAGGGAGACTGGAAACTTAGTCTGGAGAAAAGGATCTGGACGACCGCGATGCACTTCGGTGAGAGATGACCGATTTATTGTCACCTCTTCTCTGCGAAATCGACAACTGACCGGGGTGGACGTCCAGCAGCAGCTCAGAGAAGTTCATGGGAAGGCTGTCAGCGAGTGCACAGTGAGGCGAAGACTCAAAGAAGCGAACTTAAAAAAGGCCAGCCACGTGACCTAAATTGTCTCTTGCCCACTTAGATTGGGATATCGAGCAATGGAGGCGAGTCCTGTTCTCGGTCGAATCCAGGATGTACCTGCATGTTCGCGACTTTCGACAGAGAGTCTATAAGAGACCGGGGGATCGATTCGTACAATGCTGTTTTGCGGAAACAGTGACATACGGGGGTGGGTCCTGTATGATGTGGGCGGGGATATCTATCGAAGCAAAAACAGATTTGATATTCGTACCAGGTGGAGGTCGGCGAGGGGAGCGAACAGCAGAAAAATATATCAACGACATGCTGCATGTGGTCCCCTACGCCGGGTTTATTGGCGAAGATTTCCTACTACTGCACGATAATGCCCGCAGCCACACCGCTGCAGTGACTAGACTGCATGTACCTTGTACAAGTCGGGATTCCCACACTAGACTGGTCAGCCCTCAGCCCTGACTTAAATCCGATTGAACATATATGGGACGAGCTGAAAAGGCGGGTACGAGGAAGATATCCAGCTACGGCGTCAATAGAAGACCTGAAAACTGCTTTAGTCAGGAAATCCTCAGGATTCCGTCAGGAAACTCATTCGGTCAATGTAAAACCGTTTACAGACAGTCATTAGGGCCAGGACTAACACAAAATATTAAGGGGTAAATAACATAAATTGTAAATATTTTTTTATCTTTTCATATTACTTCATATTCATTTAGACGTCCACAACTTCGACATATTGCAATAATTCTCTAAATTTAGGTAGAAAATTTAATTAATTTTAAATATTTTAAATATCTATTGAAAGCTAACAAAATTACCTTTCAGGTGATATACTACCTATAGCTCATTGCATAGAAATTGTAAAAATTTGTCTTGAGCAACGCGCGATGAATTGATTCCAGTTTTTTGCTTGCGAGTGTAGCTGTGAATACTTGTGAATACGAGTCCCGTACATGACATCCGGTAGGAATGCGGGCTGGCAATTTGAACAAAATACTATGTCAGACAGTTTGCTAAGCTAATCAAGAGAAGTTACTTCTAACTGTGATTTACGGACTTTTGGCTGCTACTAAAAATGTGTAGGGTTTTGGGTCAGCAAACTAGTTTTTTTATGTGTATATTCAGTGTACTCCAGCATGACCTGGGGGTCTACACTCGTAAGTCCGTATAGGAGCATACGGGCCCGTCCAAAAGTAGTGACTACGTTAAGGCAATGTTAATTTTAATTTTTCGGACGGGCCAAAACCCATCGGGCGTAGGGACAACTGTCAAATCTTGTTATAATAATTCATTATTAGTTCTGAAACCGAACTAAACTTATGTCCGTAAGTGATACCTATAAGGTTGTTATTTGTATAATGTGATGTCTTACGACTTCCACGCGAACGAAGTCGTGGGCAGAAGCTAGTTTTCAATAATCTGTTGTTGACTTGTTCAGTTCAATAGAGACATTCATTTCCTCTTGTGTCTTTTATAAAGCTAGTTGCGGCTTTATCGGTTGAAAATGGAAAAAAGATGTGAAGTAAATAGATTTAACAATAAGTTCTTAGTAATGTCACTTGCAATTGTATTGAAAATATGAATGCTGACTTATTATAAAAAAATACGTTGGTGGCTTAACGTTAAAGTTGGGTGTTAATCAACGGTTAATGAGTGTGATTATGGTGCTTATAATGGTTATGGTGAAATGACATGAATTTTTATTTTGTAAAGTATTATAGTATTATTGTTATTTTAAATATTCACATTCACAATAATTTGTATAATAGTAGCGCCATTTTGTTTTTCTCTCAGTTAGTTTTAATCATAGGTTTTAATGATTAATGTACTTTCTTTGATATTGTTCGACGAGTCGTTGAGCTCCTTAAGTTCTGAGTTCAGCTACACGATATGAGAAATGCATGCACTGGCTGGACAGGTCCACTAAAATCTGTGTGGTTCTTTCCTCAAAATACCAACGTAGACATTAATCTGCATGGTCCTGATATGGCCTGATCAAGATCATGTCTGGATTTTAAAAGAGACTGTGACCTCTGAGTTTGTTTCGGTCTTTCTTCTCAGAGTTGTTAGGAAACACCGCACTCATCATGTTCTAAAACATCAAGCTATTTTTGACGTGTAAAAATGCTTCTTTTTTTTGCCAATTTACAGAAATGAATATGTATATATCATCATTTATCATTTGGTCAAATTCCTTATTCCAACTCGACGATAATTCACTCGCTAAATCTACGGGCTGAATCGAATCGATTTTTAGAATAAAAAATACGATAAACCGTTCCCAGCATAGATTTACAGTGTACGTTATTAATTGTTTTTCCATCTGTCAATATGAGCCCGTTGGTGATTGTTAAATAGAGGTGTGACACACAGAAAGGTTTGCGTGCGCGGTAACATAAACAAGAACGGCCATTTGTTCTCCCGTCTAAAACGTTATAATATCATGCAAACCGGTGATCAAGCCGCTCATTCAATTTAATACATTCATTTCATTGATAAATAACCTCAGAGCCTTTTGTAGCCCTCGACGGATACGGCGCAGTCATGGATATTGGTATCAATAATTAATAGCTGAACTTCAATTTTGTATTTACGAGTACCTAATAGCTAAAGCTAATAAGTAATTTAAACGAGCGAAATGAAGCTTCAAGAAATAAACTTAAATTCAATAAAGTAACTGAAGTGCTCCATCAAAATAGCTTTTCCTATGCAGGCGCATCGAGCGATCACCAGCGATATCGATTGCTATTTCTAGGTAGTCATAATCAAAAACATTCAATATCCGTCCGTAAGAGCGAGGCCACACGGGCGTTGCCGGTGCGTTGCGTCGCCGCACCGCTAAGATTTCGACGCATTGATTGCCACACGGGCAATGCGATGTCGCAACGCAATGCCACTGGTACTACGTCGTTGGGTGTGTCATGTCAGTCTTCGAACGACAATGGAGTTATATGTATATAGGAGAATAAACAATACTGCGCTGCACTGCATTGCCGCTCTGGCGTTACCTACGACCGCGACCCTTCCACCCTCCCCGCGTCGGACGACGTCGCGTCGCAGCGAACCGTGTGGCATACCTGGATATTTGTATGAAATACGACAGAGCGGCAACGCTCAGTAGTCGCAACGCAGCGCAACGGACCCGTGTGGCATCACTCTAACTCGCTACGTAATCCTGAATATTATAAAATATAAATATCAAGCTGCGTGAAATATTTCGATAATATTACTCTTATTTAGACTTGTCACATAAATAAAGATCAGTTACAGTGGACCGACGACGAAGTTTTTAATCATTAATTAATTACGCGCGTTCTCGAAAAGCTCGAGTCATTTGTGTTAATTAGGAGCCAAACAGGTGGATCGGGATAACTAAAGTTTATTTCGAATTTTGAATCTCATTGCTCATCAAGAAACTTCTGAGTCCTCATCAGCGTTTTAGTCGCGTTCTGTACTTTCCATGTAAATAACTGTCTGGGCGCAGGAAGACTACACAATTCTTCTTTACCGAAGGCAATAATTTGCTCGGCTCGAGTCATTTGTGTTAATTAGGAGCCGAACAGGTGGACGGGGATTACTAAAGTTTATTTCGAATTTTGAATCTCATTGCTCATCAAGAAACTTCTGAGTCCTCATCAGCGTTTTAGTCGCGTTCTGTACTTTCCATGTCAATCACTGTCTGCGCGCAGGAAGACTGCAGAATTCCTCTTTACCGAAGGCAATAATTTGTTACCGGGTTAGATCGTTACCTGTTGATAAGTGTGAGCTCAGTGAATTTGCGTCATCCATTTTGGCTCGAAGTTGTTATAATTTTCTTAAACTTTAATAACTGTGACGTAGTTGATCTTCACACTGCAATTCTAAGAGGTTGTGCAGTGAAGGTCGTTTCTTAATTGTACTTTCTTATTTTGTAATATTACTAGCTGCACCCCGCGGTTTCACCCGCATAAGTCTCCATCTTGTTGGAATATCGGAATAAAAAGTATCCTATGTCCTAATCTAGGTCATGGTCTACCCATATGCCAAATTTCATCTCAGACCGTACAGCCGTTTTAGCGTGAAAGCGTAACGAACAAACACACAAATAAACAAACAAACTCACTTTGGCATTTAGAATATTAGCTAGGATTAGGATGACCTATTACAAGCTGGTATGGGTATTAATATTGAAATTAATTTTCCCCAAAGCCACAAAAAGAATGGGTAACTAATGGATTCAACCAAAATCTGTTTGGTTGAGTTGAGTTGCAGTTTTATGTTTATTTTATACATTATGATTGTCATAAAAGACTATGCAACAATACTGTGATATAATTAATTAAAAAGCTGCTGTCACATAAATCATAATTTGAACGGTTGTCATGTAAAAATGAGTTAGTATTATGAAGTATATTTATAATGTAGTTACTACGTAGTGAAAATTCCACCGGGTAATAGAAATAGAAATAATATTTATTTGCATAAAACATGGTGTATAGTTGTTTTTTAAATACATTAAAGAGCATACATGTTTTGCTTATATCATAGCATGCAAATATTATTGGTTACATTACAAAATGTTTCCCGTCAGTAAATGAAAACTAATATGGATTAAACCCTGGATTACACAAGTTAGAGGATTATATCCAAGTTAGGAATGCTTGGAAACATACTGGTCCAGCTCCATAGGACAACCTACAGTCAAATCAAACTGGTTGATTTTTTAATTGTATAATTTGTTATCTATAAGATATTGATTTTACATTCTCCGATTTAAAAAAAAAACTCACACTAACTATTTTTTTTTTTTCTAGGAAAACATAATTATATACTTTTACGATGTTTGTAAATATGTGAGCACCATGTATCTATCTCATAATTAAGTTTATTTATTTATTTAAGGATTACCAACGAGATACATTACAATCGGTTTAGTTATTTTTCATAGATTCATTTTTAATTCTTTTTTTTTTCTTTTTTAACGGTGGAGTTTCTTGCCCATTCTTCTCTATACGAAACCCTTTTTGGAAGGGGCAACTAGAATCAATTCTATATTTTTGTAATTTTTGACTTTCAAAAGTGCCTCTTATGTGCCTATTTGAAATAAATAATTTGACTTTCCATCCCATTTCTTCCCATGGGTGTCGTAAAAGGTGACTAAGGGACTTACTAGAGAATGGGCAGCAGCGTTCTCTATGCATTTTTTAAAACCATACTGTGATCGCCAACCCGCCTGCCAAGCGTGGCGATTATGGCAAATCCTCCCCCTTTTTGGGGGGGGGGGCTATGTCCAGCAGTGCACGTTTTTCGGCTGAAAGGATGATGATGATGAATTTGACTTTGACTTTGATTAAAGCTGGGTTAAATACAACTATTTGCTTGATAATAAATATTTATTTTTAGATTCTATAGCAACCTTGGAGTTAATTAAACAGCCATATCTATTCCTACAGGCAATGAGTACTCGTGATGTTCCCAGAAATGAAGTATGCAACTTGATTAGTTTATTTCAAAAGTGATTTAAGCATTATTGAACCTACTATTTGTAACTTTAGCCACAGTAAACGTGCACAAGATCTCGCCAGCAACATCGATCGGTCGTCGTTAATTCTCGGTGTGAATACTAGAGCATCTTCCGCAGCATCTTAAGGCGACCATAACCGACTTTTAATGATTTTATACGGAAGATCACGCCTAAACGAGTAGTGTTAATGATAAAAACAAAAGTTAAATAAGTATAAGTTAAATTAGAGCATTTTCTCAAAATCAAAATCAAAATCAAAAGTCATTTATTCAAACTAGGCTGAGAATTAGCACTTTTCTAACGTCAAAAATTACATGAGACAGTCCCCCAAAAACGCCCACCCTCCACCACTTCCTAGTGCTTTAGCTGGGAAGAAGAAGTGGTGCAACAAACTCCCTAGCAGCACAGCTGTCTGTTCGCATATAAAACTTGAATCTATACAATACAATGTAAAATAATTTGCATTATGCAACACAAAACGTTAAACTAAATTATTTGCCTTATGTTAGCTAGCACACGCCACAATACAAAAAAAAAAAAATAATAATAATCGTCGAAAACTATACTCAAGCAAAAATAACGTAAACAGAACGTACCTAAATAAAAGCCTCCAGGCATAATGGGCGTGCCCGCTTACATAAAGCTATAGCTGTAACTCGAAGTCACAAATGATAAACTAGCACCATCGAAGTAAAATAAAAAACAGTTAATTATTAATAACAATAACAAAACCATTGAAGGCGATGGAAATGGACTGTATATGTATTTGTGGTTGGTGGAATGAAATAAAACTAAAGCTTAGTGTAATAGAAGGATTTTAGTGGTAAATAGGAAAAAATATAACAAAATAATGGAAACGCAAACCTTAACCTTTGACAGATACGAAGCAGAGAAAAAGAAAAGAATAACATTCATAAAAAATATAAAAACCTATTAAAAAGTTTACCAAGACCAAGGAGTTTGCAACATTCTACCACCTTGTGCACGAAAGTGCACAAACTACTAGTTGGTTCTAGGTGGAAAGCCTTACAAGCTTCTTGGTTGGCCGACGAAGCAAGCCACCCGAAGTGGCTACGTCCACCACCACGTGGCTACGTTCACGCTGCGGATCAGCCTTTCCCAACATCCACCAAAAAACGGAGCGGCGGCGGGGATAAATTTCCACTTGACACCTCTATTTGCGGCGAAATTTTCAACATCAGGATGGTAAAAATCACGTAGTATTCGGATTGCACCAACAAAACATGTGCCGTTGTCCGAATATATCGTGTAGGGAGTGCCTCTTCTCGCAATAAAACGACGCAGGCTCATTATAGCAGAATCCGCCGTCAGAGAATGCACCAATTCTAAGTGGACGGCTCTGGACGTCATGCAAGTAAAAAGGGCAACATAACGTTTTTCTCTCCTTCGGCCAATGGAGGTGATGATGGGGCCAAAATAGTCCACGCCAGTATGAGTAAATGGACGGCGATGGTGAGCAAGGCGTTGTGCCGGGAGATCCCCTGTCTTAGGACTGATTGGCTTTGCCTTCTTAATTTTGCAGAACAAACATTGGTGGGCCACACTTCGGACAGTGCTGCGCATGCGTAAGATCCAGAATTTCTGTCTCAACTCATTAATTACAGTTTCATTATTTGCATGACCTGCCCTGCGGTGAAAATACTGTATCAGCAAACGGACGACATGGTGGCGACCATCTAATAAAATAGGGCGTTTCACATCGGCGCTGACGTTTTCAACTGCTCTAATTCTTCCGTCTAAACGTAGCAAACCGTCTTCTCCCATCATGGGTGAAAGCTTCAATAAGGGACTAGACTTGGGCAACGGAACGTCTTGAATAATGGAGTGAATTTCTACTGAAAACATCTCTGACTGTAAGTGTTGTAAAATATGCTTTTCTGCGGCTTCCATGAATTCAGCTGACAAGGGCAATAGAGTGGTGGACGCTAATACAGTCGCACAACGGCGATCTCTAACAGCGGTGTTAGGGTCAGTGAGCCTAGTACGGTCCAAAAGTGAGCGAAATTTGGCCGCAGCCTGCAAAACGCGAGCAGTAGCGCGGAGTAAACGTAGCCAGTCACTAAAACGACTGAAATCTGCTGTAATAACGAGATGAGCAACCACAAGTTCGGGGAATCGTTTACGTTCCTCTTGAACCATAGGCTGGCCATCTGGTTCTACAGGCCAATCCCCTGCATCTTTGAAAAGAAATGGAGGCCCCGTAAACCACCTGTGATTGGAATTTAAATGAATGAATCGAGTAGCATCGTCGGCAACGTTCAAGTCAGTTAGGACCCATCGCCAATCTTGTACGCGTGACGTTTCAGTTATTTCGCCGATCCGATGGGCCACAAAAGGCTTGAACGTACGAGCGTCACTTCTGAGCCAACCAAGGACTGTTTTTGAATCCGTCCAAAGGAAAGTGCGGATTGGTTTTTTTTTGTGAAATTCCTTGAAGGTGACAGCAAGGCGAGATGCAATTAAAGCAGCTTGTAATTCTAAACGCGGAATGGATGTCGGTTTCAATGGTGCTACTCTCGCTTTACTAGCAATGAGGACGAGCTTGATGGAACTGTTGGAATAAACGAAACGCCAAAAGGCAACACAGGCATAGGCAAGCTCGCTCGCATCGGCAAAAACATGAAGTTCCCTGTATAATGGTTCGCCATTTACGTTGGCGTACCAACGTGGAATTCTTAGAGTTGATATTTCAGAGAGCTCTTTAAACCATTCCCCCCACCTCAAAACCTCTGCGGGTGGAAATGGTGTGTCCCAGTCAATATTTGATCTCCAGGCCTCTTGAAGTAGTATGCGACCCTTAACAACTATTGGCCCGAGTAACCCCAGCGGATCATAGACTTTGTGGTGGGACAAAACTTTTCGTTTACTTAAAAAACCTTGAAACGTGCAACCTTCTAAACCGGTCCTAAAACCTAAAGTGTCTGATACCGGATTCCATGAAATGCCCAAGACTTTATTGACAGTGATGGAACCGTTACCAAGGTCCACTTCAGTTGGCTGTGCAGCACACAATTCGTTTGGTAGAAGTCGTAGCGCTTCCGGATTGTTAGAGATCCAGTCACGCATTTCGAAACAGGCATTACGGTGGATGGTGACTATTTCAGATGACAGCTGGGCAGCCTTGGTAACGTCGTCCACACTATCGAGATAGTCATCCATATAACTGCTGTGCACGCTAGCGTTGGCCGCATCCGGATACATATCTTGATGAAACGTGGTTTTTGTTTTTTACATACAGGGCAGTAAATGGACTGGACGACGCTCCAAAGATAACAGCAGTCATTCGATACTCTTTTATAGGCGTTGTATCTTTTGACTGAACGTCGCGCCAAAGAAAACGTAGTGCATCCCTATCCTGCTCTCGGATTCGTATTTGAGGAAACATTTCCCTGATGTCAGCTGATAAGGCGATGCTGCCCTCTCTGAACCTAAAAATAATTCCTATCAAGTTCTCTAAAAGATCAGGCCCTTGGAGAAGCAAGCTGTTCAAAGACACTCCTTGATTCGTAGCGGCCGCGTCATGTACCATACGAAGCTTACGCTTTTGTGGGTGATACACGCCAAAATGTGGTAAATACCACCTTATTTTCGGCATCGTGCTATCTGTATTGAGGCTAGTAAGATTAGTGATTTTGCCTGTACAAGTGGAATTACCATAATAAGTGTCAGGGTCACACTCCTCCGCATATCCCATAACAAGCATGTTTTTAACGAACTTTTTGTAAGCATTAGCAAATTCAGGGTCTTTAAGCATGTGCCTCTCCAGACTCAACCAACGTAACAGAGCGAGCTTGTCACGCCACGGCAGCCGTACTTGGTACCTACCAGTTGGTAAACGTGTAGTAGTAGATTCTAAAATCTCCATAGCACGCAAATCCTGTTTACTATGAAGAGTCTCACGCTTACAAATACCTATTGAATCAAGATTGTACTGTTATTTTATGAGATGTTCCAAACGTTCATGTTCAGAAAGCTCGACGTGGTCTATCTGACAATGGTTAATAAATTCGACTGGTTTAGTTTTACTAGAAGCAACTCCATACAATGTCCAGCCCAACAAAGTGTGACAAGCTACAGGTTCATGACGGCGGCCAGTGCGGGCTTCGTGAGTTATCGACAGATGCCAGTGCTCGGCGCCGATAAGCACAGTCGGTGTAGCATCAGTATGAACTAGAAAATCAGCTAAATCTTGCAGGTGGTTGTATGAGTCAACCGTTTGTTTAGGTAGTGTTTGTGTACTTAAGCTAAGAGAAGGCATGGCCCTAGCACGCTTGATCAAATATTTCTTATTTTCCTTGAATAAAAAAATCAACATAAGAAATATTTGCTCTTTTCTGCAAACCACCCACACCATTGACCGATATAAGGTCTTCTGGTCCTGACAAACCTATGCGTGCAGCTATGTCTGAGTCAATTAACGTCGCTGTGCTCCCATCGTCAAGTAGAGCGAACGTTTCAAAGTCGCCAGCTGGGCCAGATACGATAACTGGAACCAATTTTAGAAATGTGATTGTTTCTGAATGTTTGTGCTGGAAACCAGTGTTTGAAACTATTACCCTTTCTTCCGGTGATATGCGCGGAGCGGCTGTGGATGATGATGTTGAGGGAGTGATACTTTCAGACGCAGCTGCACACACAGCGTTGTTGCACGACTGTGTTTCGGGTGCATGCGATGTCACTAACAACAAACCCTGCCTACCATGTAAAAGAGGATGGTGGCGATAGGAACAACCGTCGACGCCACAAGGGTTTACTTTGCAAGATTTCCATTGGTGCGAATTACGCCTTAAACATTTGTAACAAACTTTATTCTCACGTAACCAACGCCATCTTTCGTCGACTGACAAAGCTTTTATTTTGTCACAATTTTTGACGTTGTGGCCTTTTTTACAATAAACACATTCCGTTTTTTCATTACTTTTACCTTTATCATGAGACAAAGAGTGAATGTTTTCGCGTTTGAGAGGTGCGACCGGTACTCCTGATTCAGGTGAGAAAGCGAACTTAGTGTACCGCTCGTGTTCCCTGATTAAAAAATCGGACAGAACTTCAAGCCTTGATAGAGAAGGGCTTGATATGTCTGACGCATAGTCAGACCATCTTAATTTCAATAAAGTGTTTAGTTTTCCTAAAACAAGATAAAAATTTCAGGCGAATGTAAATATTCCCGATGGTTGAGATATTTCATTTTCGCTAAACTATTGCGAACCCTATTGGATATAACACCCAGCTCTTTAAGGTCGGCACTTAGACGTGGCAACTGTTTTAGTACCTGAACTTCCCCGAAGACTATCATCTCTGGGCACGCAAAGCTACGCTCGAGGGCATGCATGATATCGTCGGGATCCTCGGCAGAGATGAGCAGCGACGCGACAGCTTCGCGTGCAGGGCCGCGGAGCGCGCTCTGTAAGCGCGCAACATTCTCTGCGGGGGTAAATGAAGGCTTGGTAGTATCAAATAGCTTCTTGAATTGAAGCCACTGTGATGCATTGCCAGTAAATGCGAAGAGCTCTATTTTCGGTTTTGGTGTAAGTTGTGTAGCGGCCAAAGATTTGGCTGCTGCGGCAGTGTCTGCAATTGCTTGCAAAAGAAAAGGAGAAAACTGATTACAAAGAACAGGCGCATTGTGGCTTTGTCCCTCGGGGCCCACGACAGAGGGTTGCGGCTCGGTGGCGGCAAACCCGGGCGCTTGGGGAACGAAACCGGCCTTACAGTTGAGGTGTGCTGCTAACGATGGAGCAGTAGCCCGAGTGCCCGTTAAATGAGCAGGCTGTGAGACCTCATCCTTGTTGTTTTCGTTGTTTCCATGAATAAATGAAATATTTTTTACCCACTTTTGCGTCCTTTTTTGGCTCGTAGCAGTTTGCTTACTTCGCCTACTACCTTCAAACTCCGCCTCCGCATCGATCTTTTCAAGCTCGGCGCGATACTCGGCTTCTTCGACCTCCGCTAGTTGTCGCGTGAGCGCCTTCATATTTTCATATTGACGGTGCTTGTAGGCGGCTTCCGCAGTGGCCCTACGCGCTTTTACGGTAGAAGACGCGCTCGAGATCGACTGCGCAGAGCGCATACTGCTCGCGCCATCATCGCCAGTAGCTTTAAGTTTGATTGATGTAACTACGTGCTCCTTTTCGACTAATGAAGATGACGAAAGTGGTGGAGAATGAGGCGGTGAAGTGTGAGGATCTGAACTATGAGACGACATAGATTTAGCTTTAGACTTACTACGTGTATTCATATATATAGCGATAAAAGAAAAAGAAAATGAAATGAAAACTACGTACTTACGTGAAAATGTAAACCGTCGAAGGGCCAAAATGAAGGCGATGGAAATGGACTGTATATGTATTTGTGGTTGGTGGAATGAAATAAAACTAAAGCTTAGTGTGATAGAAGGATTTTAGTCGAAAATAGGAAAAAATATAACAAAATAATGGAAACGCAAACCTTAACCTTTGACAGATACGAAGCAGAGAAAAAGAAAAGAATAACATTCATAAAAAATATAACAACCTATTAAAAAGTTTACCAAGACCAAGGAGTTTGCAACAACCATGGTCAGCAAGACAACCAGTCACCACAAGCAGCACCCGTTCACGAGCATAACGCAAAGATCAGCCATCACCACCCTCGCCATATTTGAGGGAAGGAGGCAACCCGACCCCCGACGCTACCGCAAGCAGTGACATCTAAGGGAGCATGACGAACTTGCTGCCGGTTGCTCAGGCAAGAATAAAGTGATCAATTTGTTGAGGTCGCTAGCTAACCACTTATTGCAATACAACTCATAAAAGAACATTGTAATGAGTAGATTTTGTCACAAAAAAAATTAAAAAAATTGACTGAATTTGTTGTTTGTTTTTTGGGTTTGTTTGTTTTTGGTTTTTGATTGAATTGACAGTCAAATAAAATAAACAAATATAGGAACTCATATAACCTGTCAGTAGGTAATCTATCTGGAGAAAGAACATGAACAATGTCTTGAGTTAATCACAGCGACCAACTATTCTTATCGTTTAAGTAGTCGTTGATAGAATAGTATGCCTTTGAACAAAGATTGGATTTAACTTTAACTTTAAACGCATTAAAAGGCAAATCTAGCAAGGAAGAGGGTAGTTTGTTATAAAAAGTTATACCAAGTCCAACAAATGAGTTATAAACCTTATGAAGCCGGTGAAATGGAGCACGTCATTTGTCTTTATTTCTGGTATTAATATTGTGGGGATCACTGTTTTTAGTGTATAGGTGTATATTTTGCCTAACATATAAGATGTTGGTGAAGATGAATCTCAATCTCAATAACTTAATATGTGAATATTTTAGATTATGTTTATATTACATAGTGAAATTATTTTTTGTAATGTTATGTCTAACGCGGATAAAAAACTGAGAATGGTGCAAAATCTACCAAGCGTATTATTCTGAAACCTTCACCAATTTAAAGATAATTTAATTATTGATCTTTTAGTATACGCGTTTTATTATAATACCTTTTGTTTTGTGTATAATAAATTAATAATGCATCAAATTGGTGACAGCGCTCCTTGACGGGCGAGTCCTATTACTGGCTGAACGTACGACGCGTTGCGTGAGCTCAGTACAGAACACGCAAGCTAACCACTCAAGGTCACTGGCATATATCTGCGTCTTAATTACGGCTCACTACAACACTCAACTATTTTGCCGCACTTTCCCTCTGTAAGGTATTTATGAAAACGTTTATGCCACTATAATGTAATATACAGCGTGTTACTTATTAACAAGCGGAGTCCTGCGTAAGTCGATGGCCACATATTTTAGTTCCACCAAACACCCTTTGGGCGGAGAATAATGTTTTATTCAGGCTCACGTATAGGCATAGTCAGGTATTGTTATATATCTTTCTAAAAGGTAGTTCGGTCAACACGTTATTGCGGAAATTAAAATGCGTCAATAGAACAGGTCCTAAAGACTTTAACGAGATCGAATTTGTGGAACCAGCTGGCTGGAAAAGACTATTAAAAACTTCAAACAAAATGTAAAATAAACAACTTTTAATACGTGTGGTGGATACTCGGTTCAAAGTCACGTTTAAATTAAAAATCAAGGTAAATTAATGTCTAGGTAAACAAAAGTTTTCATATTAACTGTTGGTAAACTAACACCTACTTACGGCAATATATTTTAGCTGGTAGCTAGGTATCTAAAGTTTAGCACTCCTTGGAACTGTGGAATTGGAAGGAAAGTGTCTACTGAAATGTCAGTTACGTAACAATACGTCAACAGAACTAAATTACATTTACTATCTTGTTAAATGTAGTTGACTTGGTTTCACTATCAAATAGAATGTAGTTCAAAAATCAATTGATCTGAACTCAGTACAATGCTCGATGACCTCAGTAGAGCTTCCGAAAGAGTGGGTCTTAAAATGAGTATGGATAAGACAAAGGTCATGTCAAATGCCCATGTAACACCCACTCCCATGAAGATCGGAGATGCTACACTCGAAGTTGTGGACGAGTATGTTTACCTCGGACAACATGTCCAGTTAGGTAGGTCCAACTTCGAGAAAGAGGTCAATCGTCGTTCGGTAAGCTACGCAATATCTTCTCGTCTCTCATACCTCAGTGTCTCAAGACGGAAGTCTTTGACCAGTGCGTGTTGCCAGTGATGACCTATAGCACTGAAACGTGGTCGCTCACAATGGGCCTTATCAGAAGGCTAAAAGTCACCCAAAGGGCAATGGAGAGGGCTATGCTTGAAGTTTCCCTACGTGATTGAATCAGAAATGAAGAGATCCGTAGGTGAACCCAGGTAACCGATATAGCCCGAAGAATTGCCAAGCTTAAGTGGCAGTGGGCAGGGCACATTGCTCGCAGAACTGATGGCCGATGGGGCCGAAAGGTTCTGGAGTGACGACCACGAAACGGAACACGTAGCGTTGGAAAGCCTCCTACAAGGTGAACCGATGACCTTGTGAAGGCCGCAAGTATCCGCTGGATGCGGAAAGCACAGAACCGGTCGAAGTGGCGGTGCTTAGGGGAGTCCTATGTCCAGCAGTGGACGTCTTTCGGCTGAAATGATGATGATGATGATTCAGATTTGAAATAAAATATTATCTACCTTTATAACAACTTATGCCTAATAAAAATAAAAATGTATTTATATCCTAACTTAACTAAAACTTATGTACCCAAGAGACTAGTGGAAGTGCCACGTTGTATGTCAATGTTTAGTCTCTGGCCGAGGTAAAAACCAGCCCTTGGGTCAAGGGAAGTGTCAACCAGCCGTTAGAAAATTTAATTGAACAGACCATCAACACTCGGCATTGATTTTGAATAACTACTTGTATTATGTCGGATCCGTGGCTCTTTAGGCAATATGACCCATCTGTTTAGAGATTAACCCTAAAGCATTTTTCATGCTTACCTAAAAATAAAACACGTTTTTCAGCAATCACTTTTTCTATATAGGTATTTACTTAATGCTTGGATAAATGGGTAGCTGCCTACAGTATGCGCAGATAACTCAGTCTATATACAACCTATAGGTATAATTTATAACATGTTGCTTCTAGAAAATCACATTTATAGAGCTACGTTCCCTGAAAGTCTAGAACTGCTTAGCAACTAATATATCACACGACGTCATTGAGTGACCTCAAAAGGATGTGACTCCATTGGTGGCGAGTTGAAGAAACTCTTTTCAGTTGCTGAGCCGTCTTTTATCTCGGCAGGCATTCAGCTCCGAAAAGGCTGGTTAAAACCGCGATGGCCTATTTTGCTGGCTGGCTTGGTAATTTATAGACATATAGTACTTAGCTGGATTACTATGGTTTCTCGTTTTGGCTATATTAGTTAGAAACCTGGCAGGATCTTGTGATTGACTACTGGTATGGAATAAACCTGCATAAGATTAATAAAGTGAATGATGCTATACATGCGATTGTGACCAACCAGTCGATGCCCAAAAAGTCTCGACTGGCTGTTCACAATGGTGTGATGTTGCGTTTAACTTTCCTCTCATCCATTAAATTATTCGTGACGCTAACTGTTCCACAACGTTTTTAATACAATTAGTGCTTATTAAGTTAAGTTTTTGTCGTAATAATGAAGTTTATGAAGTTATGTGATTCAGATTTAATTTAAGTTGGCATTAACGCGAGATAAAAGTGAAAAATCTCGAGACTGGACTGTTAGGTAAAGTCAGGGAAATTAAATGTCGAGCAAATTGACGACCAACTTTCAAATCATAACAGTTTTTTTTTAATCGCTATAACCTGGCAAACTGACGTAGGGTGTCAATTTACTTAATAATTAATTTATCTGACTGTGCATACTATACAAATAAGTAGCAGGTTCTTGTTATGGTTATTCAAGAAATAAAACGAATATGGGTATACTATGTACTCATAGAATCTTTTCAAAACCTATGAAAACCATGCTTACTTATATTGTAAAAAGTTACTTAAAGCTAAAGTTGTCCATACAACGATTAGCAAATACCTACTAAGAAATCGTAAGCCAATAATTTTGCAAACATGATCTTGTAAACTTATTATAAAATATACTGCTGGAGTTGCTTAATTGGAATTCCTTGCTTCCTCGACAGCTGTAATACACTGCGAATCTTTGATAATGTCTTTGACAATCAGAAAGATCTTGGTACAAGACAACTCTGAATAAGTGGTTTTGATTTTAAGCCTAAAATAGCTAGCTTGTATAAATAAATATTTGCTTATATTTCACTCGCGACGGTGAAGTTTGTCTGTACATAATTTGTAATAACCACGATAATGTTTATCTTCGATTAGTTAGTCTATACAGACATGACTATGTACACAATCATGACCTATATATAATACTTATGTTTAATTTTATAATACCAATATACTGATAAGTTCAGCACAAGTTAAGAAAATTAATTATGTAGTGCAGTGAAGTCCTGAGGGCCTGGACAAAGTAGCATTCGATTAGTGATAACGCTAGTAGAAAGGCCATGAAATGTATGGGGTTGACATTAGCTATCGAAATGTTACGTGATCATAGTTCAACGAGTTTAAATTAGCTAGACAATGTTTTCATCATTCGATTCCATGAAACGAATCGAAAGCGTCAAACGATCACTTCCAAGATGCGTAGCCAAGTGGCACTTTTTGACAAGCGTTATCGCTAGTTTTCGATTCCTATGAAGGAATTCGAATCGAAGACTAGCGATAACGCTTGTCAAAAATTGAAATAACGATAACGATTGTAGAAATAGAATCGCTCCGACGCGAATGCCATTTGTCTAGGCACCCCTGGACTAAATATTTTTTTATGGACTTGTTTTTTATTAACATTAAATTGCTTACATAAACATAGTTATTACACAATTACACAACTTACTATTTACCCTGGGTACTTAATTAAATGAGTAACTAAATAACTATACAAATAAATACAAAAACGCAAACAAAAGGACACATACGCGTCGAAGTACTCGTCCGCATCGCTGTCATCCGGAATCGTGCCCAGAAGGCATTGCTACTAAATAAATAAATAAAAAAAAAACTGTTTCCCCGTTTTATTATTTTAAACTAAAAAAATAAGCTTAATGCAAAGCTCAACTGCTTCCTTCAAAAGAATTGCATTACGGTGACTGCTGTGCAACTACAAAATGCTTCATGCTTAGTTGTAGTTCTTTAAATTGTTGCCAATTTAAGTGCTACGAGCACTTAAATTACATTTACGGTAAGCTAAATAAAGATTTCCCGAGGCACTGCGTCAAGGGACAGTTCTGTAAATTACAAGCCCATATTTTATATAATATATCCTGTGGGTACGGTATTTTATCGGCGCCGGTGGTACGTAATCCCCAGTACTTCTGATTCCCGTGTTATTGGGGCTGAGCCTCCGTTGTCGCCGTCTCGTCTTGTTTCGGGTCGCCATCAACGCTCACTCGCTCTATTCAATTCAATATTTATAAGTTTACTTATTTTTTCATTCAGTCTTAAACTTGGCAAAGAATCGCTTTGGTTAATAACTTGATTACATTATAATCTCGATAGACGACTTAACCACTTTCATACAAACGACGTAAAACTTAAGATACAATTTTATTGTATCATAAGAAAGATAAGAAAAGATGAGTCTTTAATTGCCTTAAACATGGTATAAAGTTGTTACAGTCTAGAATGTTCACATGTTTAGCTGTTCAATTATTAAACTGTCGTAGATTAATTAGTTATACAATAATAGTCATTCGGATCATACATCACAAACATTTTCATAATACTTGTATTAATGAAAATGTTATATTATTAATACCTGTATTAATTATAATACATACATATTTTAAATATTGTTTTTAAGATTAAAGTTTGTTCAAGAAATCTTTAATGTCATAAAAGTTATGTCCATTCAGCCATTTATAATTTGTTTTTAAATGAGTTAGTATTATTTAATCATTTGAGTTCTTTTGGTATTTTATTGTTTAAACTTACACTCATAACAAGGCAGCTTTTAGCATACTTGGCTGACTTAGGATTATCCTTTAATAAAAGTCTGTGGATCCCTTGTTGTTCAAGAGATTACTTCATACGCTTTTTTGAACAATCCCTTATCACTGTACACAAATTTACAGACTTCATATTTTTTCGTTATATTATGTGGCAATATTCGGCAAAAGATACGAGGGTTTTCAATATGTAAAGTGAGGGAAGTGATAATAAGCCTAGCTTTTCAAAAACGGTTTGCAGGGCTCATCAGAACGGAGTCCACAAATGGCCCTGATGCATTTTTTTTGTGCAAGAATTCTTCTATCCTCATCCGTACTGTTCCCCCATATAATAAGCTCGTAACGCAAAATGAATTCTATATATACAGCGTGTTACGGAAAGGGAATAGATATACATATCAAAGGCACGGATTCTTTTGGTGATAACAAACTACATGGCAACATTTTTTTAATAATACCTTCATAATTATAAAGTTAAGAAACATTTAACTAAAAAAAAGCAAATGTTTCCAATTGAATTCTACACATGACTAGACCAAGTCAGCAGAACGGATTTTTTTTTAAATTTGATTTATATTTAATAAACAATTGAAAAAAAATGGAAAATCCAAAACTGCACGCCTCATAACGTTCACGTCGTTTTTTTCTTATTACTGCTAACAATAAGATAATTAATCAAATGAAATACAATAAAAAACAATTATAAATAATGATAAGAAAAATACAAAAAACAATTATAAAAAAAACAGAAAACTCTGCTATGGTTTAGTGGTGCCATAATTATAAGGTGAGGAAAAAAAAACTACAATAATAGATAATTTTTTCGACCAATTTCCCTGCCACATACACCAATCTATAAACATAGACACATGGACGTCCAGGAAAGATCATTTTTAATGTTATTATTTAATAAGTTAAACAAAATAATTGTTATTGAATTATATTTTATGTGTCTGACAAATTATTTGACTTGATATTAGTACACTCATATTAACCTGTAAGTGCGATTTATATAATAAGAAAACGGTTTGAGTTTCGAGAAAACTGTTTTTTTTTAAATGTCGAGAGGCGTGCAGCTGCATGAAATTTTGTACAGAGATTCTGAACCGGATGCACTCTTCACCCTGTTTGTATGGATATACCCTTGCCGTAACACGTTGTATATCGCGTGATATGTAGAAATTGCCGATTTTCTATTTGTCATGTTCTTTACTTGTCTGAGAGAATAAGCAAATTTATTGATCCTATTGCACAAATTGGGTAAGTAATATTTGATATAATTACAAAATCTCTAATATTTACAAGATATAACAACTGAATCTATAATTTTAATTGATGTAATGATCAGTTAATGTAATAAAGGATTGATATAATTTTAAAGCAACTAATTTTTATAATCATATCATACATTGAATATAAAATCGTTTGATATACCACTCAAAAGACATAAAACCTATTTAGTCTAATATGATAAAACGTGCAAGCAAGCATGCAGCATGCAAGCAAGCATGCAGCAAGCAAGCATGCAGCAGGCATGTTTTCTGTCACGGCTCCGGCGCTGCAGGGCTCCAGCGGTCCCATGCGAGCTTATCGTCACAGATGTGTTTCACGCTCACCACCGAGGCTTCGGCTTGCGCCCCTACGCGCCTACGCGATTTTAAATAACACTCTAGGGGTAGGGCAGACAAGACTACGTGGAGTCGGTTTTGGTGCGATTCGTTTCTGTCACGCCACTCCCGCAGCACGCTCGATCAAATTATTCGGAATATTATATATTTTACACGATACGCCTAATTATTTTCTATTAAATAAACGTTATATCTAATAACGTTATACTAAATAAGTTTTAGAATAAATAAATGTTATATCCAAAGAAATTATATCAACAGTTGGTATATCTCACGTTGATTATATCTTATGAACGATAATAAAATGAAATTAGACCAAATGAGTTTTTACGTTATGAGACGCACCCGCACAAATTATCTAGATGTACTTTCCAATTTAAGTCTTGATCTATGAGTCAGCATCATCTGCTTCTCCTTTTCCCAACTATGCTGGGGTCGGCTTCCAGTCTAACCGGATGCAGCTAAATACCAGTATTTTACATGGAGCGACTGTCTATCTGACCTCCACAACCCAGTTACCGGGTAATACGATACCCCTTGGTAAGACTGGTTGTCCGATTTTCGGGCTTCTTCTGAAGTCTTGATCTATGAGTACACCCAAGAATTTGGTTCGTGTAACTTCTTTCAGTCGATCAATATTAAGTTTAAAATTTTATTTAGCATGTTTAGATTTATTAAATTGTATAAAATTAGATTTGTCTAAGTTGATTTTTAATGTATTTGTGTGTAGTTATCCTAAAATATTGTCAATAGTGTTATTAATTACCATTTCATGATCAGATATTGATGTATACTTCTTATAAGACGTTACGATAGTTGAAATGTCATCTTCAAATACAATACATTTTTAACACATTTGCTCAAAAAATGCATTTACGAAGCCTACTATACATTGTTCGAAAGTTAAAAATTACGCACCATACATCGGAATGGGCGGTAAAATAGGTACTCTCATTAAGTACATGTTTTACCGCCCCGTTCATTGTATAGCGCCGTGCGTATCCTTTAAGGTTTTTTTTTATTACCATTTAAAAGTTTTATAAGAATTCTACCAAGGAGTTTCAAATTACGAGGATAAAGATAAATAAGCTGAATGATCGAACCTCCTTGGAAGCGCTTTTGCTCAATACGTTTATATCACTTTATTATTAAAGAGAATATGAGACGAAAGATGTAGTACTAATTTTCACCATGTGCACGTGGCGCCATTTGCAAATTCACGCCACAAAAAAAAATCACGATCATTAAAAATATAAAACTAACACATTCATAACACAATAATTATAGAAAATAAAACATTCATATAATTATTCATATTCATTCATTATATTATTTCATATTCATTTAATTTGTAATAAGCTTTTTGCAAAGTGTACTTTTAATATGAGTTTAATATTTTCTTTCATTTAATTGCAATATATCACAAGGTATTTTGTTGTAACATTATTTAACACAGTACCCCATAAAAGATATATGATGTACTTTAGATAATCTGAAACATGGCTGATCTATTTTATCTTTATTTCTAGTATTTAAATTATGTCTATCACTTATTTTATTGAAAAGATGTAGGTTTTTTCTTACATACCTAATATTCGTGTTGCCTTCGATACCATTGATTGATGTTCTATTCGGCACGTAAGCGTACCGTATGGTTGTGAATAGCTATGCAGATATGTGAACGTAAACGAAGCAAAAGGAACTTGTACGGATCTTACCAGGTGCTGGCGTTCTGTAGTTTCTGCCTACCCTCAACCCCATGTGAAGAAGGCGTGAATTTATGTATGTATGATTAATTACAAAATAAAATCGTAACGTAATGTCAAACAAGTCCGGGTAAGACTTCACCTCACGAGAATACCAAGCTATTAAACAAAAAATACTCAGAAGAGGAGAGGAAAAAGCTAGATAAATCACTGGGAGAAGCAATCTTGTAAGGAAGTTATTATAAAGACGTCATTTGTGTTCAGAAAATTTAATAATTATTTACGTTCTATTTCTTGACAAGTTAGGTACTTGCACTTGAAACCATAAAAATATTAGCTTTCCACATAATATCTACAAAAAATAAAAATGAAATGCTGTTCGTTGGTAACACCTGGACGGATTTGGATATTTGTAGTTTCAAATTATTCATAATAGTCCGAATTAGATTTAAATGGAAAGAAAAATTTGAAAAATATCCCGGATTTTTTTCAAATTCGGGAAAAACTGATCGTTCTGTTTTCTATGGGATTTTTGTAGGAACTATTGAAATGTGGACAGGATAATTTCTATCGTGTCAGCTAGTTTTCACTATAATATTGGAATAGGAACTGAAAACCTAAGTGGTTATAGAACGGATATTGAGGGATCAAATCTGTTTTGATCCCTCAATATCCGTTCTCTATCCACTAAGTTACTTACCTTTAGTTTTTATTTTGGCTGAATTTAAGCCAGTTAACATAATCTATTCATTTTCTTTAGTTTGATGGACAGACTGTTAGGTTTCAAGAAAATCTGGCAATGTTCCTTCTACCAGTTTTGTGATGAAAATTTCTCAGCTGAAACCCATTTATTGCTGTGTTGCTACTGTAACCAATACTGTTTTCATTTAGAAAATGTGTAATCCTTCAATTTCGGCAGTAAGACTGGTGGTTTCGTTCTTCAAAGCCAGTTTCAAATAGCAATTGGAGTTTAACAAGCCACCGTTTCAGCGTCGTTCCGCTAGTATTCGTTCACTAAATTATCTACTTCGAGCAAACTTTGTAGAGATAACTCAAATATATGAGATAAAACAATGAAACTACATTCAATGTAGTATCCGTCTGTGATTTTATTTTGAAGAATTTATCTCGAGGAATTTAGCTATGCGGGGTTCGTGCTGATGCACAGGGAATGTTGGGGGAGGCGTGTGCAGCATTTTCTCACCCTTTATTCCAACATTCTTGACAAACCCTTCTACAAATTCCTACCAGATAAATTTATTTAAGAAAATATGATAAATATTCACGATGGAGTCTTTATAGATAGATAGTACTAGTGTGATATTCTGACAACTACTCTTACCAAGGGGCATCGCGTTACTCAGTAATTTGTTTGTGGAAGTATTCAGCCGACCACTACATAGTTGAGTAAAAACCGATGATAATTTACGATAAGTGTATTATAGTGTATATTGTATAGTGTATATTGTATAGTGTATATTGTTTGCATATAGTGTTCCCACTGCTGTAACACAGGCCCCCGTACCTCTCGAAGAGAAGTGGTAGGCTGCAATCCACTACGCGGGCCCAGTGCGGGTTGGTGATTGTTTCTGAGGAAATATTGAACTTCCCTCGGCTTCATCTTAGGTAAAGTGAGCTCTAATATGGCTCCAAGTTGAACGATAGTCACACTCATTAAGCCGAAAATGTTTTCAAGTCAAACCCAAACTTATCGTTTTATAAGACGATCCCGTTTAATGTTGGTGAAGTTGGAATCGATATTGACTTTCTGGACTCTAAATTACCACATTATGCATCGTGAATCTTCGAAATGTAAATAGTTAGCACCGAGGGTTCCGTACGTATATATGATGTTGATAATTTCTGAAAAACTGTGCTATTTAGAGACATCTTTTTATTTTTCCTGTAATCTTTACATAAACTTCTATCTAGGGGGGGAGAACGGTATTAAAAAAAAAAAAACATCAAAAGTCGAAACAATGCTGCCGAAAAAATTTTTTTTTTTGAGAATGTGCAAACAGCTCTCTTTCATATGATACCCCACATGGGTAGCCCCACTTCAAATTTTTAAGACCCTCTTTCAGTCCCTTTTGTAAACAAGATATATTTTTTTAAATTTCTTTCTTGTTTTGCAAAATAGTTGGGCAAACGTCATCTAAAACTATGTATTATAAATTTCAAATTGATAGCATTAGCAGTTCTTGAGATATCCAGGTGTGACAGACAGACAGACAGACTTAGTCTCACTCTATGGGTTCCTTTTTACCATTTTGGTACAAAACCCTAAAAACAAGAATTAGCGGTTACCTCTGCACCCTCACATCGTTCTCTCCACATTTACATTTGAATCAGAAAGCCAAAAACAATGTTCTTTATAACTAAGACATTTTTATCTAACATGTAGGTAAGTAAGTAGTGAAATATTATTGTAACACCAATCCTATAACGAAATCCTAATCTAAAACAAACATAAAAGTAGGTTGCCGAGATAAAGGATAACATAAGAACAACTTCATTCTTGAATTTAGATAAGGTCCGTAAATCTCGAAGCTAGAGCTAACGCTTGCAAATGTCCCAGAACAAAGTGAGATTTGTTTACACTGTAGGTATAATTGTTATGTAAGTTCGTGCTCTTGCAGCTGAGTACAGGATCCACATGCAATTTACTTATAACACTTAAAATTTGCAAATGTTAATTTCAAACTCACGTTCGCAAAGTGACAGTTTGTGACTCAATTTCAGGATATGTTGTCGGATGGCGACATCAAGCGACTACTGAATTAATCAAAACACAATGGGGTATGTTGACGTAACCTCTAGCAATTTGAGACTACATGGAAAGATAGACAAGGACAGAGTTCTATAATTTTTAGGGTTCCGTACCTCAAAAGGAAAAAACTGAACCCTTATAGGATCACTCGTGTGTCTGTATGTCTGTCCGTCTGTCACAGCCTAATTGCTCCGAATATACTGGACCAAGTAAGTTGAAATTTGGTACACAAATTAATTTCTGTGGTCCAAACAGCGTAACGTAAATAAATAAATTTTAACATGAGGGTCACTTTTGGGAGCAAATTAGAAAATTTAAATGAAAAGTTTTGCAAATTGTACCGTGTGACATATCAAATGAAAGGATAGATAGTTAAAAAAAAAGTAAGGTTTTCACATACATTATATTTTTTTATAATTTTAAAATAAATACTTTTAAAATTATTTAAGAAGATAGATGAAAATTGCCTATCTCCCTTATCTCCGAAACTGCTGATCAAAAAATTAAAAAAAGTACAGGAAATAGTTCTTTACTTATAGATTACAGGAATACCTGTACCAGGAAGTCTGTGATCTTAAAATAACATCGTATGTTATTGTGCGTACAAATTTACATTTGCAGTTGGAATATATGGGAGATCATGTTTTTCAACTACATTGTTAAGTTTGTTCTTGGGATAAATCCATCCCAGCTACGGAACCCTTCATTTTGCATGGTCCGACACGCACTTGGCCGGTTTTTTTCTATATAATAAGTCGAATGTCGAATCGTATTGCCAAGTAAGTAATTGGGATGTGAAGGTCAGGAGCAGTCGCACCAAGTAAAAATATTTTAGAAAAATATATTTTAGATAACTATTTGCATCATAATAGACCGAATATTTTAGACAGGACTTGCAAAATAATGATAACTAATGAATACGTCAAACGTCAATTCCATAAGTGAATATGCGATGATCCTGAGACTGAAGTGAATAAACACAAAACTAGCGAAGATGCCAAAGTTGTGCGCAAACACGGATTTTCCTCCCCGCAAGTTTCCATTTCTCGTTCAAACTGCACATATAAGTAAGCAAACACTTAGCGCCAACTTCGCTTCAGTTAGTATGTGTGCAGGAACAAAATATGATAGGTTTAAATAATTTGTTTGTACCTAGTTTAAAGTAGGAAAGTTTTCTCGTTGGTTTCATATCGTTACAAAATGCTGTTACGATGATCCAACAGTACACTATTTTCTGTGCTATTGAAAAGTATGAAGGACTTTTTAGAGTTTGGCGCACATTTAGTTTCTAGTAAAAGAGATTGCAAAGAACCTGCACAAGTTTTTCACAGTTTGAAGAAAACCCTGACTTCAAGAGCAAATACGCGGGTCTCGAAAAACGCCTTACCGCAGATTGACAAGGGCCTCCAACATTTTATTTCTTCTTCTAGTCGCTCAGATCGCTTTCTACGGCAAATATTTTAGTAAACCATTTAAATCTAACACGGACATGTACTCACAACACTGTTGAACAAACCAATATTGGCTCAACAAAGCTAACAGAACAAACATTAAAGTATATTTATAGTCCACTGATGTATTAAATAGGAAGATAGGCCACTCTCTAACGTCACGTAAATATTAAATGGACCCGATGTCATGCGTCATGTGCTCGACAACCGAAATAGAGAGACATATTACGCGGGCTATAGCGGGAACGAGATAGCAATAATTGTCACTGTTACGTACCTATAACAACTCGAAAACAAACTACGATTCGGGTATTCCCCGCAAACCGAGAGTAATGTAGGTCGATTGTGTTCTTTCTCCTAATTTATGCGGTCCACGTCGAGGAGCGCGTACCTATATATATTCCTATTTAATACATCAATGTTATAGTCCCACAAAATATGACCGAACTATTCCCAGACCGACTAACTATCTAAAACTGTGTTTTAATGCTTTGTTTAAAACAACAAAAGTTAAATCAGAAAGCAGAATGTTGAATCATTTGAGATAATACAGAAATAGAAAAACATTTGAACTGATCTAAACGTAGCTCTATTTGCCTCTTCATTTTGTTCAGACTATTTTCGTTTGCAAGAATGGTTGTATTTATAAAATTAACTGCAGAAATCCATTTCAAAAGCTTCTACGGAAATTAGTTAGTCAGACAGCCATCATTTCTAAAAATCTCTGTTTTGAAATATGGTTTTCTAATCAAATAATACCCACCTTTCATATTTTCACCGTCTGGCTGACACTGTACGTACGTTTATTTTTAAGAGACACTGCAGAACGTTAGTGTCAAAAAGTTTAATAAGTCTGACACATTGCATGGTTGCAAAAGCACTGCTAATAGGTATGGAAATATTCTGGTAATGGTGACAGTAACGAAGGCAATAGACAGGTCAACGGGTTTGCGCTTAAACTAACACACATGTTGGGAAAATGAACTGACTTTAATGCATTTTAGTGTGGTTTAGTTAAGTCTACCGTCCAGACGCGTCGTTTGAAAGCTCTGAATGTAGCGACAAATGTTCATTCAATTTTAAAAGTTCAAAAATAGAACCGGACAGAATTAATACCGTGCTTCGTTCCTCGATTTATCAACTTAGCCTTTTGCATTTTATTGTTAGATAGTATCCAGTGCTCCGAAGTCACGTTGTTTAGTGGGTCCCTCACTACTTTTGCCGATTCTCGTACACTCGTCTGCTCTATCAACCATTCTCCATCCTTTGTCAGTCATGGCCATTAGTTAGCCCCCAGACACTTTATGATTGCTATCTCTGCAGACTATTTCGAGCATGCCTTTGAACGCCTGACTGTAATAGTTAAACATGAATCGTTACGATTGACAAAATAGAATTGAAAGAACTAACGCAACGCAGCAATCAAGACTTTTATTTGACAACCCATTTTCGAATCACACAAACGACAGAAATATTTCTTTGACGGCAGAAGCTTTTGTTCAAAATTCTGCACTGCAGCTCTCTGTAAATAAAACAAGCTGTTGTACTTTTAGCAAGTCTTATACTTCTTGACCTCGGCCAATTACCACCCGAATATAAGTATTCGTTTCACGAAGGTTTTTTGCACTTTTAAATAATTTTAGAAACCCTCCACGTAGTAAATGTAGAGTCAGTCTGTCCAAGTTCAGGCCGTTGTACACTGCCGAACTCCGCAGATCGTCTATATTAGACCGCTTGGGCCCCATGCTTTAAAGGGCAAGCTTATCGGCATGCCGGGCACATTTCTAATCCCTGGCTTTAATCGAGATTTTACCTCATGGAAAAAAACAACCTGACCTGATTTAAACAGCCGCAGAAAATATGTAGATGTAGGTTTCCATAGCCAAAGGTATGCATGACTTGTAACTTTGAATAAATAGGGATTCCAGATAAAATCTATCTAAAATTCAAGAGGCTATAATCCGTAGCGTGTAGAGACGGCATCCTATAACGACGGACACACGTAATTTAGTGAAGTTAGGCAGGACGTACGTGATCCAACACACAGACACCCACACATATATGACAGAAAATCCCGTCGCTTTTCATTTCACCTCTACACCCAACGATAAATTCATACACGAACTTATATCTTCTGCATAATATTCCCAAAAAGGTTTTATTTATGTCTAAACAAAAATACATAAAGTTGTTATTCGATATTCTGAAGTTGTTTATCTACGGACCGCTACAAACAGGCTAAGTGTTTATATCTCTAAGTTACGATATTTGTAAGTTGACACATGATTTGGTGGATATATCGCAGATGGATTGTCGAATCCCCTGTTTTACACAACCGCTAGCCGTTTCACAAAACAGCTCCGTTATTTAAAACAGCTGAACAACGTTTAGCGATTTTACATAATTACGGAAGTTTAACACGCATAATTATATAAACGTTTTGCATTTATCATTGCAGCGGGTCAATGAGAGGATATGTAAAACAGCGTGTGAAATTAAACGTCATATTTTAGATTTTAGTTTTAAATTGTAACGCTCGTGGTTCTGTATAATATAACAACAATAATGGCTTCGGAAACAGAAATAAATAAAAGGAGTAATATGAGTGAAAATTACCCTAACTTAAGTGAAAACAGTGATTTTAAGGACAATTTAAATAATAAGTTTCAGTCTTAAAAATACATACTGGCCAAGTAGCTGCGACCAACTTGGAAGTAGCGCTCGCCGGCCGCTGCCACGGCACCCCTCGCTTCGCTCGCTGGGTTTCCGCGTGGTTGTCACAGTTCTAACTTAACCTAAACCATTTGGTCAGGGTGCCCTAGCTTATTTACTACGACCGATTCGGCATTGGAAGCAACACCAGACGCTTATTGTGACTGCAAATAAGCTATTCTGCACTACGTCAAACGTGGGTAGCAGTTTTGTGAAACGTAACGCAATGGCAATCCAGCTGAACTACCAGCTGTTTTACATAACGAAGCTATTTTGTAAAACAGCTTGCTCTTAGGACTACTAACATACGGCTGACTCTAACCGCTTGCGATTACTAATTCAATCCTCAAAATAACATTGTTTTACTTTTTTGGATATTACTTTATATTTGTACATTGTTGAAACAAAATAATATAGCAAAAATATACATATGAACAACACTAACATTGGATATTACATTAAGCTGATCGAATAAACAAAATCTTTCATTTATTTATTTGCAAAACTACCTATAACTTTTCAGCAAAACGATTTAAACAATGTTTATGAGGATATCAAAATATTTTCTGGCTGTTTCTGCCATCAGCACAACACAATAACTCATTACGTTTTATATTCGGGTTTATCTATATCGAAATAAGCTCTGCGAAATTGCTATGCGAAAATCACTTTAATTATAAATTCATTCACTCTATCGATACCTACAATGTAGATCTATGTATGTAGATAAGTAGCTCAGCTGAAGCCGGTATCGTAACGGATCTAGAGCGTAGCTGAACAGCCTAGATCCGCTCAGATATCGTAGCCATTCGTAGCCGATCTTATGTTTGCTACGCTCGTAACCTATTACGTCACAAGTTAACCAGAGTTTTATTTTAAGATAAATTTCCTGTCGATATCGATGAGTGAATAATATTGAATTTTTACACATACAAAACATACATAAACTCAGCCTTCTTCCCATGGGGGTAGGCAGAAACTATAGAACGCCACCTGCTACGCTCCTTACATACTCCTTTTGCTTCGCCTACGCCCATACATCAGTACCCAGAGTGTAAGTTTGCAAGTGAGTAAACGTAACTAGCGCGTTTGCGTTAAGATTTTAATTCTCACTCTTATACTCTTAGCATTATGATCTATCGGTCAAATTTTAACGCAAACGAAATAGTTACGTTTACTCTCTTGCAAACTTACACTTGCGGTACTGGTCTGGTTGAATTTTTACAAAACAAATAATGATCTCCGCCGGCGAAAGTACCGGGAACCTACTCGTAAATGTACAGACATTTTTTTTAAATTCCTTCTATTTTAATACTGGAACAGGTCAATTAATAATCATGACAATGATTAATGAGCATTGTTGTTCAGTTTTCGTTTGAAATAAATGACACAATATTACAAAAACTCATAAATAATGACTTTTTACATGATATTGTGTTAGAAAATTGTTTATGTTTTATTAGTTGTTTGAAGTTCTTAGTTCACGACCAGGGGGCCAAAATGCACTTGGCAGAATCATAATATGATCTGCGTACAACTCATACATCCCGCAATTCATCTGTTTGACAGCTGCTATTTGACATTAGACTTCATTATAGCAATTCATAATTTGGGGACCATTTTACGAAACTCCATACGAAACTGTCAAACAGATGAATTGCGGGATATGAATTGTACGCAGATCATATTATGATTCTGCCAAAGCGTCCATTTTAGGACCCCTGTTAAGACGAAATAAAATCTTTTTGAATGCCTAGATGGGATATAAAGAACTGATCAAATAAAACTGGAATCAAACAGTTGTTTATTTCAAATTATTTTATAAATACACTTCTGTATACCCAAATATGGTTTTACGATATAAACTTTGTATATATATTTTTTTTAAATAACATATGTAAGCCTCAATCATAAAAGTTACAATACTCATTAAATTAAATTCATAGTGCAGCTTTGCGATCGTAAAATTTGACAGTCAAATAACCAGCGTTTGTTAATCAATGTTTAACGCGCGTTGACGCTTACTTTTACGTGGCTGTAAAACTGAAGAGACACCAACCACCATTGAATATCGAAACAACATCATAAAAAAAACAAAACTGCACGAAAAGTCATGAATTCGTCCCGTAGAAAGTGGCTCGAATGAGCACAAAAGAAAAGACAACGTGGTTCAGAAAAGACAAAAGATAAACAATAGAGGAACGACGAACGTTTCCCCGCTTGCACTATTTTGTTATTCTTTTTAGTCCAGAATACTAGTGCCAAACTATCACAGCGGGGAGTGCAAAACAATTTAACTTGGTTACTTTTGACGTTTCTCACTTTTCACTGATATTTTTCCACGAATGATATCGACTTACTGTCCAATGTGTACCTACTACCATGTATAAATCGCTCAGTTAAGTCAACAACATTTTTATGATATCAAATGCAGTAAAATAAATACAGAATTTTATTTAAAAAAATTGTTTAATTCTTATCATGAAAATGACATGCGCAGATGTGCTAAAAGCGTATTTTTAGCCATATCTGAAAACGAAATGGAATAATTTAAAGATAGGTGGATGTATGCATCCTCATTATAGCATAACGAGTGGGAAAAGTTGTTGGACTAAAGAGTTTGCAGCACGAAAGTTAGTGCACAACTTAGGAAACCATGGCTTACCATGCCTTCATTAATTAATTAAGTAGTTTCCGCAGCGGCTCCAGTTACTTTTGCGTGAAGATATGCTGTAGGTTATGCTGCAGGGTCGGTAAACGATATAGAATCTATAAAATATTGAGCATAATACTCGTAGGACTTGACTCACTCACAATTTAGTTAGTACAAGGATATTGTATAAGATATCGCAGAACACAATTCTGTCCAAATTACTTTCAGTGTTATGAGTTTTCGTTTCCTGACGTGCAACGAACCTGTAGCTTACAAGCAACTCTATTAGAGTATTTTTTTTTTTCAGAATTAATAAGATTGTTCAATCTGAAAAAAAAAACTCATTATTTTCAAGGGTTGAACTGCAACTGTGCAATAAACAAGCACGCTATCACCAAAACTGAAACCTTTTAGAAGAATATATAGGTATAATACACGCGTTCCCGTTCTGTAGCAATACATCTTTATGTATGGTTAAGGAAGACGCATGTACTCGAAATGCACTCCAAATGCGTTATACATACACACCTTCGCCTGTAAAAATCATCTCGTAAAGTGCTTTCCCGCTCGGCACACGACGCCATTTCAATAATAAAAACCTACCCTAAATTATTATGCGTGTGAAGTCACAATGTAACTCAAACTTTTACAAATTCCTTCCCCATAAATCATCTTTGTTGAAAACAGTATTAAAATAGTAGGATTGTTACCTACAGAGAAAACTTTTAAGTAATAGAGTTAGCGAACAAAACTTTGCTTCGAGCGTTAATGAAAAAGCGAGAATGCTCTGCGACTATTTAGCGTTTTTAATATAAACCACTTTCAATAGTAACGAGAGATTTTTTCCCTCGTTTCAGATATCGTACCTACCGAAAACTTGAAAACCGTGTAAATGTAACTGAAAACCAATAAATAGTGTTTAAATCCGGTAGTCATAGTGTGATGGAGTGCCAGAATGCTCTGTTTTCCTGGAGGATAAATACAACACAGTTACAATAAAGGTAATAAGAAATATTACCGAAAGGTATATTTGATCTTTATAATATTTTCAGTAGAACGAACGCCGGGAACCCATTTATTACGTTTCTCAGCTGAAATTAATTTCTCGATTCTTGTCATTGTGTTTTCTTTATTAAGGAAGGTCGAATTTTGCTCGTCTCGTGAGCGCCGTGGTCTGCTGCTGAATAAATGATAAGTTAGTGCAACGCCACTATATGAATAAAATACTATTTTAAGCAGTGACCAATAATTTTACAGAGTTATCGTTGCGTGGTGTGTGATAGCCGCGAGATGTCTACTTATTATAAAGATTAATTAATTATCTAGGTATACTAGTCATCATTCATCATTTCAGCCGAAAGACGTCCACTGCTGGACATAGTCCTCCCCCAACTTACGGGGGGGTTTGCAAATTTCATCACTTTGGCAAATTTGGTAAATGGGTAGACCATGACTTGGCTTAGGACATAGGCTTGATCATACATTTTATCCCAATATTTTCATGGAGACTTAGTCATCATCATTTCAGCCAAAAGACGTCCACTGCTGGACATAGGCCTCCTACAAGGTGGACCGATGACCTTCTGAAGGTCATCGGTCCACCTTGTAGGAGGCCTTCCAACGCTACGTCTTCCGGTACGCGGTCGCCACTCCAGGAAGTCTACTCCGAAGTATCGGCTGAATGTTCGGCCGTTTTATAACTTCCATAGTTTCCTTTTTAGGGTTCCGTAGTAAACAAGGAACCCTTATAGTTTCGCCATGTCCGTCTGTCTGTCTGTCTGTCCGTCCGTCCGTCCGTCTGTCCCCAGCTTAGGTCAGAGACGCTTAGTCCTAGAAAGCTGTAATTTGGCATGGGTATACATATTAATCATGCCAAAAAATGGTAAAATAAAATTATGAAAAACATTTTTTTTTTAGGGTACGTTCCTTACACGTGAAATGGGGATGATATTTTTTTTTCTCGTCTATTCCATGGTGTGGGGTATCGTTGGATAGGCCGTTCAAAAATATTGTGGGTTTGGCAAAACCATTTTTCAATTAAGGGATCCGTTTGCGTAATATTAAGCTTTAAAGTTCTATTTTTTGTTAGAGTCAAGTGTCCCCCCCCCCCTCCCTGCCAGCTAAATGGTTGGTTTTGGATATGTGAAAAAATTCATAGCAATAGTATATATAACGAAATTAAAAGGAAAACTATCCAGCTAAGTAGGCTTCACAAGTTAACGAGTAATAGTCGACCAACTTAAATTTGCAGTTGGAGAATTGACCGCAACGTATATCGATGTATGGGAGAGCATGTTTTTCAACTACAATGTTAAGTTTGTTTTTGGGATAAATTCATCCCAACTACGGAACCCTTCATTGTGCGTGGTCCGACATGCACTTGGCCGGTTTTTTGACTTAGAATCCTTACCCGACTTAAGTCACATTTTTGACTTTGGCTTATCTCTTTGACCGTCGTTTTTTTATTTTCTTTCGCCTTAATCAGCCATAGTTAGCCATTGTCAAGCAACAGCCGAACATTCGGCCGATACTTTGGATTTATGTTCGTAGTAGACCCCCTGAACCTTTCAGCCCCATCGGATGGAGACATATGCTAGTACTTTATAATAACGCAAACGCCTTCATACGTCTACTTGCGTCGCTATCGTCGCCATTACAGTAATAACCAGTTATGAGTTAGACTTTCCATACAGACTAAATATTGCCAACACACAGTAACATGAGAACACTTGATTTATCGCCTTCTTATAAATGGCTTGTTTTCGCCAAAGATACGCCAAAATAAGTATTTCGTTTACGTCTCTCCGCCGTTCGCTACTCACCCTACAATATTCAGGAGAAGGAAAACAGCTATAATTTATACAGAGCGGGACAGATATATTGGAGTTTTTGTGTTAGACAAAGAGAGGTAGAAAAGCTAGGGACCTTGTTGACGCAACTTCGTACAAATTGTGACACTGCGTGACCATATTATGTCACGGTGTGTAATAAAAACTATAATTTCTCAGGCCTCCTTCTTACGTGGATACTCAGTAGTTCGTTATTGTTAAGCTGTGTTATAATATATTATTCCTGTTCACAGGTGGAGTGAATCGAGCGCAGTTGAATAATATGTAATACGTCACAGCCTAGTGACAAACACAGACTTAGCGTGTGCTACCTGGTGCCAGATAATCGTACTCAGCGAAAATGGGCAAGAAGAACTCGAAACTAAAACAAGACACGATCGACCGGCTGACGACTGCAACATACTGTAAGTACTTTCACCTATAAACCCACGCGATTATTTAGAAAAATTCTTAACATCTTATCGTTTAGTGTGGCTTCAGAGTTTAGACGGCCTTTGAAAGACGCAAATGTTCAACGCAATC
Source organism: Tiliacea aurago (assembly GCA_948098905.1). Taxonomy (NCBI): domain Eukaryota; kingdom Metazoa; phylum Arthropoda; class Insecta; order Lepidoptera; family Noctuidae; genus Tiliacea; species Tiliacea aurago. The sequence continues at coordinate 15,908,236 of OX402576.1, read as the reverse complement.
TGATTCGGGAAGCTCGTCGATACTTGCTTAGAATTGTGACAACGTTCCGTTGCTGGCGGTACAATCGCTTAGTTGTCAAGACGAATAGCCTCTTAACGTCCCAGCTGTATGCCTCAGTGCGGGTCTTATCGTAACACCGCGGCCAACTGGCGTTTGACTTCAAAAGGCCCGCGCCGCCGCCCGCCCGCCCAGCTTGCAAATCAAGCGCTGAATTACTAATAAAAAGAAGCTTATCGAGCTTACTCATCAGATAACGTTTTAGAACGTTTCACGGTGATTTATAGCATCTATTTCAAAATTCAACTAGAGCTGATGTTTCGTAATTAATGCATTATTCTGTGCCCATTTGAATGTTGACCTTTCATTGCATAATCACACTGATTGACAATAACGCTGCTGTTCCCACGGACTGACAATCAAGTTCCTATAGATACTTACACACAATACGAAAAACATATATTTTGTAAACATGTTGTTTCCAACAGCTCAATAGAATTTGTATGAACCAAACAAGAATATTTTGCATAATTTTATAGACGAAACTTTTCGGAGGGTAGTAATCAGGTTCGAATCTTGAGCCTATTAGCTATGCAAAGGGGGTACAAAAAGCGCTGCAAAGCGGTATAAAGCGAGTCACTTTGTGCGAACGTGCCGCGATGGAGCGCCGTGCGCGGCCGGGAGAGATGCGGCATCATGCGACGAAACATTTTCATTTGCGGCGCAACCACACCCTTTCCATGTATCCTAAGTCTGTTTATTAACAGAATTTTGACACTGGCATCGATGAAATGATTCCAGTAAAATCCTGAAATTGCGTTAATTCGTTTTTAAATTGCCAGATAGCAGATTAAGTCCCTCCTTCGACTCTAGGCAACTAACTAATAATGTCACCACAGAAAAACCACTTGATAGTGGTAGGTACCTATTGCAGAATTGTATTCGGGCTAAGCTCGGCTAAGTTGCGCATTCAGTCGATTCAATAAGGTCCCGTCCTTGCCGAGAGGCACCATAAGTGAAAATCGATTCATCAGGGGTCGCAACCGTGCGAATTGTAATTAAAGGCACCGCGAACAATCGTTGTGGGATGATTTCATTGTGCACGTTATACACGAAACCGCAAAAGGTCGGAATTAACGTTTTGTTACTGGAAAACTTGATTACCTACTGCTAAAGATTAGCCGTTTGCGAATGGCGCTTGCCTACTGCCTGTTGAAAGAACAATGAATTAGTTTTATCATATCTTGCATAATGTAACCTTTTCCAATATTAAGTATACCTACGTGTGTCGGGTCTACAATTATTTTGACATTTATGTAAAATTTGTGTTCATCTTTAATATACTTGTATTTTTAGAAACTCGGGCCGCTTCTTACGTGCTACTTAATAGAGGTATTCAGGTAATCCGATATTAGCTTCGAAGCGCCACCTGTTACGTTGCAAATTAAATACATAAGGGGCCACCCCACTTACTTAACAACAAAAGTGAAAACACGAACACGAGAAGTGGAAACGAATGGCTTCCCTTCCCTATTCTAAGAACGAGAAAATGTGACTTCGGAAAAATAACTGCTGTAATTTACCCATTTGAAATCTATTATACTAATTTACAACCGAAAAGCCCCTAAATTTCGGCACGGTATTATGAAAAACTTACATTACAGTGAACATAACGGATGTTCTATTTTTATCGGTTATGAAAATAAAACATCCGTATACGCGGGCCACAAAAACGCGACGAAGCGATTCGGTTTCGTGTCGACTTATCGACTGGGCGCCTAAATAGGTATTAATGGTAAAGTGAAGTGAATGCGACACTGTCATGATCATGATTCATGAAAGTGTGGAGCGTGCCGCGCCGCCATGAGCCGTGAGCAGAGGACACGCCCACCGCGCTTTATTTCACTGCCTCGCGCCCGTTCTCGTAACTTCTTAATCACTATACGAATTATCATTAAGACACCGGGTCATGGCCGCTGCCTTAATCTGTGGATAGATCAAAAACAGATAAATCCCCCTTTTGGGCTTAACAACATTGTAAACGTGTCCTGCTCAATTAAAACAGATTATCTGCGTAAAACTGTGGTGGGAATCACCAACTTTAAGTTTAATCCGTTCCTATATAAATGGAGTCCACCGATTCATTATTTGATAGGAGTAAAGTGTAAATTTCATGCATATTAAATTAATTTATTGAAGGTGTAATCCGTTTAACCACGTGGATTGACAAACATATGGAAATCCGGCGCCGCGCCACTCATACCAAAACAGTAGTCGTATGAATTTATGCTAATAATGGCTCCGAGTTATCCGGACACGTGCAGTAAGTAAGCTTATTAGCGAATTAGTTCACATGCCTTTATAACCAGACAAATCCATAATCAAGATGTATTTCAATTAGTTATGTTAATTGAAGTTTATTTGTCTATAAATAACAGCGTTAAGTCAGAAGTAGCCGGATCTTAGCTGTGTAGTAATTGCGGAGTTTTCCCAAATAAGTGGCGAACTTGGCTTTATGGCGAAGTTAAGTGAGGAACTTTGTCGGGCGGCGCCAGCCCGGCTGCGTCGAGAGACTCGCGTCGCGTCGCCTCGCCGGTCGCCGTTGAAGTCCCCGATAAGACCGACCTGTCCCATACATAACATGTATTATAATATTCTGAAAAGAGTACCATCCCTGAAAAATATACTTAGGAATTATTTTTTGCATAAATTAATACCTCTAGCCTACTAGAGGTATTAATTTATGCAAAAAAATAATTCCTCATAGTTAATTCCCAATAATTACACATAGTTATTCAACTATACATATAAATTTCTATTCTAGCAACGCTAAACCCCCAAATTACAAAATTGAATACAAAATATAAAACACGCTAAAATATTCAAGAAAGAAAAACGTTCTGAAACTTCGTCTGTTTCGCTCACAAAACTTTTCTTGAGTCGTTTACAATTATAATGTCAAATAGTTCCGAACAAGAGGAATGAGCGGAGAAATTCTGTGAGGCTGCGAGCGCGCCCCAGCCTCCCAATGATCACATCTCACTTACATGAACGTTCGCTAAATTACTATTGTTTGTACTTTGTATCTGTGTTGTAAGGTTACGAGTGTAGAAGTTCCATTTCCAACTTTAGATTAACAAATAAAGTTGGTGGGACTGTTTATTGTGTAAGACAGGTAGGTTGGATGTGCTCAATTTGTAACAGTCAAAATGTAACCACTAATTATTAAGCCTTACCAGGATATAATAGGTGGCGGGTGTTAGTTTGTTGCCTACATTGGTTGTCACGCCGTCCCCCCGTCCCGCTGCCCTCTGAGGGTAGCGAGGTGGAGGTCGGGGCTTGCGTGCCTGCGGCCACTTTATACCGAAGGTGTTGGTATTTCCCATTCCTGACACCCGAGTTTGTTTTGCGACAATGCTCGCTCATCTACAGTTTAATTCTAGGTATAAAATGTTCCGAGCGTTTTGCTTTAGCTTTACTACCTACTATCAAGCAAGGAATGTAATTAAGTAAATCATTTCAGACTTCAGTTCTTGTGTCGCCATATTCCCCGAAGAAGTACACACACACACACTTTAAAGGACATGTTTTTGATAAGATTTCCATGAAACTTGCCAAAGTTAATCCTATCACTGGGCACGCTCGTACCATCGTGACCTCATCTGTAAAAGAAGAAAAAATGTGTGTGTGTAGTAAAAGAAGAAAAATAAAAAAATAAATCGTAGCAAAATTATATTTCACTGACAGTTTGACAAGTAAATTGAAAACATTGTTTATTTTCTGTTATGATATTATACAGGATTAATTTCCATCCCCTTGCAAAGTTTTCATTTATGTAATGTACGTACTCCTAGTTGTGTTTGAAATACGAAACTTATTTCGAAATTTTGAATTTTCGACTTATCAAAACAATACGTACAATGGACAATATCTCGACTGAAACAGAACCAGAATTCTTCTACTTCTCTTCTATTTGTTAATTATTTTTCAAAAGATTTTTTATTTGTCACGTCGCCATCCTACCTTTGACCGGATTTGAGGCTCATTGCGACAAAAAAAATACTGGGAACTATTCCCCCATTTTCTAGAACTGGACAGTGTGGCTCTTTGACATCGTTTTCCACTAGGCTTCTGGAAAACATATTGAATTTCCCATTTCAATTCCCCCTTAAATTAACGACTTCTGTAGTTACTCCGAAAAGCTTCTATTGGTAACAAACTTCAGCAATGTATTGTTATAATACTTATTAGGTCTCCTAGGCAAATTAACACGTGTTGGGAAAGGCTGCGCAGGTACCTATTTGGCTACTTTCCCTTAGTAACAAAAGGCGGTCGGTTCGTCGGCAGTCGACCCGTTGACGGCCAGTCGGCATGTGTAAGTGACGTCACTTTTCAATCAGGACTCAGTACCCCTAACACGAATATAGGTCCCTGTTATGTTTTAGTTTGCTAATATTTTTAGTTGTTTGGAACCCTAAAAATAGAAATGTAATAAACATTTCTATTTTTAGGGTTCCGTAGCCAAATGGCAAAAAACGGAACCCTTATGGATTCCTCATGTCTGTCTGTCTGTCTGTCCGTCCGTATGTCCCTGCAATTTTTTCCGAAACTATAAGAACTATACTGTTGAAACTTGGTAAGTACCTAGATGTATTCTGTGAACCACATTAAGATTTTCACACAAAACTAGAAAAAAAACAATAAATTTTGGGTGTTCCCCATACTTAGAACTGAAACTTATTTTTTTTTGTTCATCAAACCCATACGTGTGTGTTATCTATGGATAGGTCTTCAAAAATAATATTGAGGTTTCTAATATAATTTTCTTCTAAACTGATTAGTTTGCACGAGAGACACTTCCAAAGTAATAAAATGTGTGTCCGCCCCCCTGTAACTTCTAAAATAAGAGAATGATAAAACTAAAAAAATAAAGATGTAAATTACCATGTAAACTTCCACCGAAAATTGGTTTGAACGAGATCTAGTAGGTAAGTAGTTTTTTTTTAATACGGAACCCTTCATGGGCGAGCCCGACTCGCACTTGGCCGCTTTTTTTTGTGTAAATTGTTAGTTGCATAATTATTTCTCGCAATCCATTATATAGGTGTTACTCAAGATAAGCAGATTTCAGATTAATGATCAGTCACATTTAATTTGTGGTCAAGATACTTGTACACAATGATACAGTTCCAATAAACTATACTTACATACAGCTGTAACAATTTATTTCCTAAATTTGTCCACAACAGCAACTATAACCTTGATTTTCATGCTACCCCATAAAGTAGCATTATTACGTTGAACAACGCCGCCCGCCCTAACAGCCCGCCTGCCCTGTTGGCCCGCCCGCCCCGATGCACGTTCATTTTCATTGTCTGTTCATACAATACAAGAACTCAAGATTTATAAGGTCGTATTGCGAACCTATCAAGTTTTTGAGTACGTTAAGATATTCATAAAAATGTCACGCTGATTGGTCCTATACCAGGGGTCTACTCCGAACATAAATCCGAAGTATCGGCCGAATGTTCGGCCGTTACTTGACTACGGCTAACTATGGCTGACTACGGTGAAAGAAAAAAAAAACGACAGTCGAACGACGAAACGACAAAGAGACAAGCCAAAGTTAAACATGTGATTTTAAGTCGGGTAACGATTCAAAGTCAAAAAACCGTCCAAGTGCATGTCGGACCACGCACAATGAAAGGTTCCGTAGTTGGGATGAATTTATCCCAAAAACTAACTTAACATCGTAGTTGAAAAACATGCTCTCCCATACATCAATATACGTTACGGTCAATTCTCCAACTGCAAATTTAAGTTGGTCGACTATTACTCGTTAACTTGTGAAGCCTACTTAGCTGTGATAGTTTTCATTTTAATTTCGTTATATATACTATTGCCATGAATTTTTTCACATATCCAAAACCAACCATTTAGCTGGCAGGGGGGGACACTTGACTCTAACAAAAAATAGCACTTTAAAGCTTAATATTACGCAAACGGATCCTTTAATTGAAAAATGGTTTTGCCAAACCCACAATATTTTTGAACGGCCTATCCAACGATACCCCACACCATGGAATAGACGAGAAAAAAAATATCATCCCCATTTCACGTGTAAGGGAGGTACCCTAAAAAAAAAATGTTTTTCATAATTTTATTTGTATGATTAATAGAATATAAGTTGTTTTTGTAATACTAACATAATATGGATCCCTGTTATCTGTAATAAATGAATTTTAATTTAATTTAATTTAATATGTATACCCATGCCAAATTACGGCTTTCTAGGACTAAGCGTCTCTGAGCTAAGCTGGGGACAGACGGACGGACGGACAGACAGACAGACATACAGACAGACAGACAGACAGACAGACAGGCAGACGGACATGGCGAAACTATAAGGGTTCCTTGTTTACTACGGAACCCTAACACAGCCGAACATTCGGCCGATAGTTCGAATTATCACTTCGGAGTAGACCCGCTGGGTTTTTTTCAAGGTAACATAATAGCAGCTTTTGGAATTAAGTTCAACCCTTTGTTGGTTTAAATTCCTACATAGCGTTTGAGTGTAGTGATTATTACCTAAAGACTTAAAAAATTAGCTTAGCAGCATACATTAATAATCACCAATATTTTTTATAAGTAGAACCCCTCGTTTTGCGGTTGAAATAAGAAATATACCTATCTAACTTTAATCGATATGGAAAAGCCACCTGCACATTTTCTTATGCTATTTTAAGTGGAAGAATTTATTACGGTATCCTTGAAACAACTATACAATTTATGTTATAAAAGCAATTATACGTAAAGAAGCTTCGTGAAAAGAATTTATACTATGAGAAAATCAGCTTTTAAATACTTCAACAAATTAGCTTTCAAAGAAAACGTCCCTTTGAAGGATGAAAATGCAATGGCAAGGTTGTGGGGTAATTTATATGTCTAATACGTTTTATAGTTAATAAAAACAACGTAGAATAAACTAGATAAAGCATATGGCAAATAATTTAATTTAATGTTTTGTGTTGCGAAATGCAAATTATTTTACATTCCATTGTATATAATCAAGTTTGCTAACTGAACAGACAGCTGTGCTGGCTGTGCAGTTTGTTGCGCCACTTCTTCTTCCCAGCAAAAGCACTAGGAAGTGGTGAAGGGTGGTCGTTTTTGGGGGACTGTCTCATGTAATTTTTGACGTTAGAAAAGTTCTGATTCTCAGTCTAGTTTGAATAAATGACTTTTGATTTTGATTATGAAAAACACAAGAGAGAGGTGAGCTAAAGCGCCGGGAGCCCAAGAAAGACATAAATAGTGAGTTCTTCAGAAAATTCAGGTGCGTAGTACTCGCAACCGGCGTGTGTGTATGACCAGGCCCTGCTGTCTCAACATGATTGTGATTTTTTCATGGTTATCAAGCAATTTTGATCGTCTAGAGATCTCATTAGGACTTTGCGATTGAATTCGGTCGTACAGCGATCACTATCTATGTCGAGACTGCAGGGCCAGATGTATGACGTATGCATGCACGTAAACGAAGCAAAAGAAGTGTGTAAGGATCGTAGCAGGTGGCGTTCTGTAGTTCTGCCTTCCCCCATTGAAAGAAGGCGTAAGGTTATGTAACATAACACTAATAATAAAATAATAAAATGTTTATCTGTACACTTTGAAAACATAAGTACACAAGGATTAAATAAATGTTGTACAAACAAAACTAGGCTAAAAGCCTGTGTTTTAGGAGTCAATGTTTCTCCAGATATAAAGGCATACAACTGGTATTGGGTGTCATGCAAGTACTTAAAGAAATAACAACATAAAAACAAAAACAAATAAATAAGAACAAATTAAAAACAAAAAGTGGCCTAATCTAAATACAGTATTAATTCTATTTTTAATAAGAGACAATTGTAATCATTTGAGAGATTCAATTTGTAATAAGATTCAAAATTTTCATTTCAAGATTCATTCAACACTGGGTTTGGATTACAGGCATGTACGTAAACGAAGCAAAAGGAGTGTGTACGGATCGTAGCAGGTGGCGTTCTGAAGCTCTGCCTTCCCCCATTGGAAAAAGGTTATGTAACATAAAACTGGGTTTGGATTACAGACAAGGTTTAATCATATTGATTCTCCCTTAACTAATTATTATCATCGATCAGTTCGCCTGTTACATACTTCATCTGAAGCCGACGAGGGTTGACATTGCGGAACAATGGATCAGTATTCTTGACATCCATCTATCATACCACAAATAAACTATTTTTAAATATTACAAGTATTTAACTTAAGGGTGCTACAACAACAAAAAAAAGTTTTTAGTCAATTTTAATCTAATTGTGAGAAAGCTTGAAATAATTGAAACATAAGTCTGTGTAACTATAAAAGTACAGTTTTCGTGGTGATAAACCATTCGTGTCAGCCTCAGCACCTGTTAATAGTTTCATCACTTTTGCGCTCTCGAAAATATAGCTTATTTCGCCGTTGATTTACTTAATGAAGATAATTATTGTATTATCATAAAATAAAATTTTGATATTATCACACGGATACGAGTAGCTGAAGCCCAGTGTGTGATTTAAAAAATTATTGATAAGCTTTGTTAAATAATAGGGAAAAAGACATTACCGACAGTGTTTAAAAAAAATGTTTTTTCAACATTATTTTCTGAGACTATTGGTAACATTTTGAGATTTTGCTACTTTTTTGAGTTGAACATGTAAGCAGACATGTTCAACTCAAAAAAGTAGCAAAAACTCACACACATTATTTTTAAAAACAAAATTTATGTTATTATATTGAAGAAAAATGTTCCTAAATTCAACACTTCCTGAACTTTGGGGATCTGCTAGCAATTCTAACCTAGAGATACTTCAGCAATTCCAAAATGTTGCACTAAGAACGGTCTCCAGCGCACACTGGTTTGTAAGAAACTCCGAGATACAAGAACACCTAGAAATGCCGACCATAAGAGAGGAAGTAAACAACTACAGCAAAAAGTACAAAGAAAGACTAAACAACCACAGCAACACATTAGCTAAAAGAGAGAAAGATCTACTTCAAGACAAAGACCACATAAAACGCCTTAAAAGATGGCACTTACTGGACCTCGACCAAAGGAACTGAAGTGTTCCGACATATTGTAATTGATGCGAATAGCAATCAAATCAAAAAAAAAAAAACCCACCCCAGACCACATCTAGTTATGGCTAAGCAGCCGATTGTAGACAACAACGGAAAAGAAAAAAAAAATTCAACACGATATCGACAATTTTGTGTGAAGAGGCAACGGAAATTATTTTTTACAATATTATGACCAACATTTTCGAATAAAAAATTGCTACTATTTGGAGATAAAGGAGTAATCTATCTGGCAATAATTAGTTACATTTGGTTTAGTTTAAGTTTGCCGCAAATTTTTGTCAACTTTGCGAATGCGCCATTAATCGTACTTTTGATTTGATTGCGGTCAGTTTCAATATGAACGCGTGCGTTTTAATTTAAGTCATTTTGATAAAACGGCAGCTAGGCATTGTCATCTGAACCAAAAGTAGGTGATATATATTAAGACTTTTATTTTCACTGCTTTTCATTATTGTTAGGTACAGATCATTTAGTATAGGATGTGTATGACATTCAGAACTTGCTTATTGAGGTGAAATCTTGAATTTCTAAGTGATGTACCGTAATCTTGTTGCAGCCTTCGTAGCTGCATGTAGCAGCAAAACATAGCGTAGCCTAGTCGCCGCGTAGCCTAGTCAGGGAGATAGTATATGCATATAATATGTATGATATCCGGATCTTACTAGTTAACGAGCTCTCCGAGTCTCCGAGGTTCAAATGTATTTTAATATCTCATCACTAAACGGGTTCCACTGCGATATCGTTTACTAAGAGCGATAGCGATAACAATTAAGAGGTACATTAATATGGCCATCCCTTTGAAGGTAATGTGTGCCACACTTTCTCCATTCAATCACAGAGATTCAATCTAAAATAAAATTAGGCTCTTCTGAGTTTCAGTTACTTTGTCTAACTGACTCATGCCCAGTTCTAAGTTTCTACAATTTTTTTCATTTACTTATTTGGGATCTCCAACGAAGGATACGATAGATATCATAATTATACAAAAGGTTATTTCATGTGTGCTCCTTCAATTATAGGATACCACAGCATATACATATTATATAACATAGGTGTGAATAGGATAAAAATAAAAACAGAAACAATAAATGTTGAAATGAGAAGAAACCAATTATAATTTCAAGACTGAGCATTTATATTACAATTGTTAAGTTTACTAATAATTATTCCACATTTGTTGACTATTGAAGGGAAGAAATATTCTTACATATTTATTTATTCTGAACCAGAGTTTATTTATTCAACCGTGGTACGATATCTTATGCGTTAATGAATTTTTTAATCGTTAATAATTAATCATTTGCAATATCTGCCGAGCACAAGAAATTTACATTAATTACGAGTATCTCTCATAGTCTGTGATCAACTTACCTGTACCTATTGCTAAAAATGAAAAATAGTAGTGTCTTTTCAGTGGTTTTTAAAGGGCTTTTTGAAATGATTGCCAAAAAACACTTTATGCAAATATACTCCGAATAATTATTTGAAGAATCTAAACAAATCTATCCTCACAAAATAAAATGTGTATTTCTCCCATTCAATGCAAATAAGCCTTGAAGGGGATTATACTCGGCAGTGTTTTTTTCGGATTTTTAATTTTTCACTGACCCCTTAAATTTTAAACCTATTAAAACATCGGTAGAAATTTTTGCGTTGAGTCATGTAAGCACAAAGCTGGACCATTTTGCTTACAGAAAATTATGGATTTCATTGTTTTCCGTCCTGCGCCGGATTTCTCGAAGGCAATAATCGTGCACAGCATCATACTGAATGGAAGCCTTCTTGTCACAGTCACGGTGTGCATCTACCGACTATTTACTGATTATATGGATTTGATTTTGGTCCTTACTTTCCTTTTAACTTTAAGCAAATTTTAAATGACGACAACGAGTCGATGAGTAACATAATAAACTTTTATTTACTACTTACATACTTATTCGTATCTTCGGTGGGTACTTAAAAACCCCGCAAACGAAAAACGACTTGCTTCAAATATTTCTACAGGAACTCTTAGCATGATAACAAGAAATAAACGTCAAGTTGAAGTGACAATTAAATAAGTCAAATAACAGATAAATGCCCAGTCTATAATATAAAGATAACACTATCTGCGATTTTCGTGGATTTATGGCAATATAAATTCGGAGAATACTAGCTTACGTAACCATTTTCTTAAGGCCATGCCTACAATAGCTAAAAGTGCCGTGAACGTCAGACGGTATCCATTATTATGTAGCTTTAGCTTATCACTCTTTGTATGAAGCTTTATGAAAAAAAGAAAGAAAGAATAATACATTTATTTGTCACAGAAACACTTGTCAAAACATAAAACAATACAGATTTATACCTACTTATGAATATAGTAGGTACAAGGTGTGCAGCTGCCGACTATTTACCTCTGTGTGCATAAGTCAATCAATGAATCTGATTGGTATCTAGTACAATTAAATACCTATAGGAAAGTAAGGACCAAAATCAAATCCATACTCGTATAAACATATTATTCCATGTTGTTGTATGATGAAGCATACTGATACTATACAAATGTTTAATGCGAGATGTTATCAAACATGTTACCTAAACCAGTTCTACAATTTGCCTACTTTTTTCTACTTTTAATTTGCTTACGCATTTGCATTTAAATTCTTCAGCAGTCATCTTGTAAATACAAATGAACGTAAGCCTACTCTCAAACATTCATTAGAGGCATGTGAATGTGAATACACAGAACACACCACACGTGTCCATGAGGAGATACAAAGACGAATGCCACACACGACCCTTTACAGATGGATTGATAGACACGCCATAAGAATAAGCCATCAGAATTTATATATGAGTACACGCGACTCATCTTATACAGTATGTTAGGTTAAAAGAGGGAGATACTTTTAGGGGGATTCGCTAAGGTAGACCGCGAAATTCAAATTTTCTTAGGTTTTTTGCAATTTGCAGGTCAATAACAGGTGGTATGTTGATCTAAATATGATTCGCGGCCATAACAAATATGGCTTTACAGAATTATAATCATTAGAATCAACATTACAACTCTCTAAGTTCAAAAAATCTTACTGCATGATTAATTCAGAATAAATCATTAATTCATTAAGGGGATGTAGTAACTATCCATGAGATCAACTCTGAAATATGAAATAAACAACTGTTCCATTTTTGATCGTGTTGAGCACGTTTTGGGTGAACAAAAATCTGGAACTCGCGTCATCGTCACCGAACGCTTCGATACAATTCACAAGTTACTTAGTTTTCACTTCTGACGTGCAGTCCTACGACTGACACTTTTTTTTATATTGCTGTGTTGATCCCGTAGTATAAGTTGTTCATTTTCATGAGTATACATGGGAGTGTTGTAAAATATGTCCCTCGTTTAACCTAACATACTGTAGATAGGTACTAGAAACAATACTCTATTCAAAACCCGGTACATGATCACAGAATTCTCCTATTAGAGATTGCTTTTGAATTTGGGCCATAAATTGTACCGCTGTCAGCCGTACATCTGACGGGAACAATTAGCTAAAACGCTTTAGTTCAGAAACAGAGAGTTTAAAAATACTGTTAAAGCTGTACTCGTATTTTATTTAACTGTGTTGTCTAAAATATGAGACTGACGCAAATGTTTGAAATCATAAATATTATGCTGCAGTGGTACATGCGACACTGTTTCGACAAAACATGTAAAAACAGGAAGGCAAAAATAAACTCAAACCCCCTTATTACAAAACAAGGTTTATATTCAGATCCAGGTTTAAAACATAGAGCCATTATTGAATTTCGAACTTTATTCCGACTATGGTAAAGTTCCTAAACCCAAAACTGTCAACTTAGTACCAAACTAAGTTTTCAGTTTTGTATAAAGAACGGTATTTCAATCACTGTTACGTTCTTTTTACAAAAACTGGCTCCATGGTTTAAGCCATGTCAAATATAAATCTTGTTTTGTAATAAGGCGGCTATTATTTACCTCAGAAATCCATTTAATTGTAATCTGACAAATTAATAGTTTAGTTAAAATCCCGTTTTATTCTACCATCGTCGAAGAACAATAAAAGTGCAAACCGAAAGAAGTATTTTAAAAACAAGTACCTTAAGTAATAGGTAATACGGGCTGGTGTCCGCAACTCCACGTCAATACGCGCGTATTTTGCGTACGGGTGGGAAAATCGGTTATTCGATCCACTCCAGCTCCTCAAGGAACGCTAGCAACGCCTTGGTGTTACTGACAATCTCACAGAGGTTACCTGGGTTACCAAAGTACTTTCCCCTGTATGTGGCGACCACTGGGCAGTATAGTAGCAGATGCGCTGCTGTCTCGTCATCTTCCATGCAGGCCCTGCACAGCGGACTGTCTGTGACTCCTATGGCAAAGAGGTGTTTATTAAATGACCCGTGGCACAACACACATCACGTGGCGTGGTGATAGCTGCTGTCATTGTACGCAGCTGTTGCTTCGTTAGTCGGAGAACCTGGTTCGTGAGGCGGAAGTAAGTACCATTCATGCGAACACTGCACCTTCTTTGTGTCCGGGTGTCCGGAGCCTAATTCACAATTAGGTTGGTATGTTAACCGGAAAACCGCTTCTCTCTATGCATGAAACCTCTTATCTATATATATATATAGCATCGATTAACCCCATAAGCCCTTAACATGTTATACACGAGGTATCTCGCTCAGAAAACGGTTGGCAGGTGGCAGGTACTTATCTTTAAAGAAGAAGGATTCTATTCGCGGTGTAGCAGGACAAGTTTGAGAAAAGAGTATTATCATTTTAACCGTTCCTACAACATTAATTTGCCCAGTCACTGTCAAGCTTCGAAAGTTCAGCCAAGTCACGAGTGTCTCTTGAAAAGTATTACCTACCAGAAAATAATATTTAACTGTCTTTTACAATATTATTTTAATTTCAACACGGCGAGTTTCAATGAAAGGACAATATTATATAAAATATTCAAACGTTTTAACATTAAAGAAACATAAAGATATATTGTTAAAAATAATTGTGATGGCATAGCATCAACAAGAGAATAAACTATAAATCTCATAAAGATGTTTATCTAGTTTGCTGAAGGTCGCAACTCAATCTCAGCAAACTCTATGGATAAAACAAAGTTTACGATCTCTCCTCGCCCTAAAACATGGCATACCTCCTTACTATTCAACATAAAAGTTTTTTATGTGATGCGCCTCGTCGTTTTCATAAGAATCCAGTTGCTACCAGTCGCGGGAAAAATTGGTAGGTAGACAGATCTTGATATATGGCGCAGTGTTCGCTTCGAACCAGTCCCACCTGCTTCACGAGCTTTGCAAGCGGGATTAAAAAAAGAAATGGGGCGCTTGTATCAGCTCCCAACGGAGCGCGCGCAAAAACGGGGAGCTGAACATTTTACAAGCGTTCTCGTATGCATCGCGCTGATTTAAAGTAAAAAGGGAAATTACCACACAACAGGGAAGCGGTTCCAATTGTTCAAGTAGGTTAAGGTTTATTGTCATTGATCGGTTATAGATTACATACTACTCTGCCAGAGATCTTCTAGGAAATGAAGCGGCGTTGTCCGATGGGCATACAGTATATATTGTAATCAAAGTACGTGGTTAGTTAACAGACAGTAGGCTCGTTTTTTTTTTTGTAACGTAGTCCTCACAAACAACCAGATAAGCTTTGCGTCATAGAAATAAGGTCATCCCAATGTACTGACCTATTGGACGAATGAACATATTTTACTTAGAAATAGCACCGTATATTCAGATATTATTAGACATTTGAAAACCTACCTATTTGTGCCTACCTTTGTAATAGATCTAGATAGAGACTATATAAACTATATTTGCTTTGCCGTCTCCGCATATTTAATTTTAAGCTGGCGTGACTTCGAATACTAAACCAGAATTTTATAATTGAACAATTATGCTGAAAGTATTTTCACATAATAATCATAAACTTTAGATTTATAATCAGAGCGCATTTCGGCTCCACCCAAAAAATACCTAAAATAAATAATTAAACGGTGCATTTCATTTTAACTTTCAAATAGATCGCTTTTATCATTTCTGTTTCTCTTCACACTGAGAAATGTAGCTTCATTTTTTTTAAAAGCATTTAGTAAAAAGTTTTTATTTCACAAAATAAATAATTGCCTTAAACTCATTACTTACATAAAACGCTTTTCTATATTTTTTTTGTCTTTATATTAATACAAGATTTCTGAAAGTCCCTTTGTTTTTTTAAATCTTTGATATAAAATCAACAGAAAAATTTCGCCGTACAGTATTTTAGATACACACATACGTTCAGTAACAATTTCCTCTCCGGGGTGCCAATACCCCACGTATTTGATATCGATTCGATACCGCACCGAGAAAAAGGGTCGGCAAAGCATATCATATACATCTTTTAAGCTAAGATAAGGAATATGTGACTCTTCTTCATCTTCTTTCCGAAACGATGAGACGGTACTTTTTAGGGTTCCATAGTCAACCAGGAACCCTTAGTTTCGCCATGTCTGTCTGCCTGTCCCGGGCTTAGCTCAGAGACTATTAGTAAGTACTAGAAAGCTGTAATTTAGCATGGGTTTATATAATAATCACGGCGAAAATGTGGTAAAGAAAATTAAAAAAAGAAACCGGTCAAGTGAGTGTCGGACCACGCACAATGAAGGGTTCCGTAGTTGGGATGAATTTATCCTAAAACAAACTTAAGATAGTTGTTGAATAACATGTTCTCCCATACATCGATATACGTCACAGTCAATTCCCCAACTGCATATGTAAGTTAGTCGACTATTACTCGTTAATTTGTAAAGCCTACTTAGCTGTGATAGTTTTCCTTTTAGTTTCCTTATATACTACTGCCACGATTATTTTCACATATCCAAAAACAACCATTTAGATGGCACTTGACTGTAACAAAAAATACCACTGCTGTGAATTACGCAAACGGATCCCTGAATCGAAAAATGGTTTTCACAAACCCGCAATATTTTATAACGACCTAACCAGCGATACACCATGGGATCAATCAAATCGGCCTATAGCAGTCCACTGCTGGACATAGTCCTCTCCCAGGCTGCGCCACAACACCCTGTCCTCCGCCTTCCGCATCCAGTCTGTCCCAGCCACCTTTTTAAGGTCGTCGGTCCATCTAGCTGGGGGGCGTCCCACACTACGCTTGCCGATACGCGGTCTCCACTCCAGGACTCGTCTGCTCCACCGGCCATCGGTCCTTCGACCAACTTGGCCAGCCCACCGCCACTTCAGCTTGCTTACTCTGCAGGCTATGTCGGTTACTGCGGTTCTCTTCCGGATAACTTCATTTCTGATCTTATCCTTCAAAGAAACTCCGAGCATAGCCCGCTCCATAGCACGCTGACTGACCTTGAATTTGTGGACCAGCCCGACTGTCAGTGTCCACGTTTCGGCACCGTATGTTATAACGGGCAAGACGCACTGGTTACCATGGGATAGACGAGAAAAAAAAATGAATCCGCTGGATGCACGGAGCACGGAACTGGTCGAACTGGCGGTGCTCGGAGGAAGCCTATATCCAGGAGTGGACGTCTTTCGGCTGAAATGATAATGATGATGACTGGCCATGTTAATCGCAATCGCAATCGCAAAAGTGCAGGGGCCTTTTTCATTTATCTGGCAATGCGACGTATTTGTTGAAGTTTACACATTTTAACGTCATGTCTGATGTTGTTTAATAGAGCCTTAAATTATGCCAAAAAACTTCGAAAATTTTCGAATTGTCGCCTGTTTATTTTATCTAATAGGCCCCTGGTTTATGGACACAAAGGGCGCTCCAGCAAGTAAGTAAGTTGGTCAGTCTGGTTATGAGCACCGCACTCACTTGTTCCATAAATTATCTTTTAAAAAACCCTAATCTTCTTTTACACTACAGTTAATACCTACCTATCGACATTTTAATTAATCATATGACAGCTTATTTCATTTAAAAATTCTTTCAGTTCCAGCTACAGGTACTGAATATTAATTAATATCTGATCCTGGCGTGCTAAATGAGAGTATCTCGTAGTTAATTGGAAAATATTGACTCAGGGGAAAGATCTCATTAGTATTCTTGTTTAACCGACATTATTAAAAGCTCCTGCAGCGATCCGATAAACAGAAATAATACTTTATTACTGTTTATTATGCCTTTGGCCAAACTGAAGTGCTCGCCAGATAAATTGCAGGCAGTGACAGTGAACTTTTTGCCGCAATACCGCTTGTATAGGTATTTCGGAAAACGAAATGTAAATTTGACATTGCTTTATTTCCCATTTGCCTCTAACAACAAACCTGCAATAGACAAGTCCTCTGAATAGCTTTATCTTGGTAGTTAATCTAATTTACTATAATATGGTACAGCCCAGAATAACATTACGTAAACGAGACATCGCCAATGGAACTGCGTGAACTAAGTTTTCCTACCTACTCTAGACACAAGTTTGGTTCTCCTAATAGTTTGGATCCTGATGATCCTGTAAACAGACACAGTTTCTATGCAGACTACATGAACAATACGAAAGTTATTCGCACAAAGTTTTCTGAGGCTAACAACGAGCTTTGTCTGCGCTAATTAAGCATCTGCTGGGTTTGGCCGGTATTCCTTCCAACATCACCCTTCATTATTATGTACTTTCAGCGTACATTTTTTTATGTTTTCGCCTACTGAATGCGGGCTTCTGGGTTGAATCTTCATGTCAGAAAAGTGAATTTGGGTTTATCCACTTAGAATATTTCAGTAGCTGGCCCGAAGTCAAGATTTGTGCTTGGGTGTCGGCATTCACTCACCTTCTATAATCTGCGACTGTTAAAATATGTATTTCTACATACCTTTCACGAAATAATATTAGAAGAAATTAAAGGTAGATGTGTCAGTTTTTAAATAAGGGGTCTACTCCTAATTTTCAGCCGTTTCTTGACTTCCAAAGTTTAGTTTTTTGACTTTGAGTCCTTACCCGACTTCAAGTCGCATTTTTGACTTTGACTTATCTCTTTGACTCGTTTTTTTTTCTTTCGCTGTAGTCAGCCACAGTGAGCCGTAGTCAGCCACAGTGAGCCGTAGTCAGGAAACAGCCGAATATTCGGCCGACAGTTCGGATTTATCTTTGGAGTAGACCCCAAGGTCCCAATTATGGAAACCTATAAAGTATAACATGGAACATAGAGCAAATATTTTAAAATGCAAACAGTTCTATGAACATGCATTTTAGGAAACGATTTCTACACCACATAATTCACGTAGACGTATATTAATTTAAATTTATAAAAATATACGACAGTCTAAAAAAAAACAATATAAAAAAGGTGCGATAGAAAATACAAAAATTGCTTTAGTCGTGGAAGTTTCGATTGCAATCGGCCGTTGGTCCGTGTCGCTATTTACTTAGATGGTATTTCAAAAAAACCGGCCAAGTGCGTGTCGGACCACGCACAATGAAGGGTTCCGTAGATCCAAGAACAAACTTAATATTGTAGTTGAAAAACATGATCCCCATACATTCCAACTGCAAATGTAAGTTTGTACGCACAATATTGAGTGATTTACCATGTTATTTTAAGACCACAGACTTCTTATAGGTTTTCCTGTAATCTATAAGTATAGAACTATTTTATGTATTTTTATCAAAATTGTAGGCTCAGTAGTTTCGGAGATAAGGGGGGGGGGGTGGTCATTTTTCATCTATTTTCTTAAATAATATCAAAAGTATGTATTTTAAAATTAATTCGGCTGAAATGATGATAGTTCCTTTGTCAACATTGTTTGGAAAACTATCTTATTTGAATTATGCTCTAAGATTTGAATACATACATTACAAATTTTAATATTAAAAAGTACTTGACCGCTTTGCGTGAAAAAAGTATTAAACAGCAGAAGTAATGCTGCAATATAATGGATTAATGTGGTTCGTGCCACGTGAGTTCAGTTATAAATTTTTCAACACACTTGCTTGTAAAGTACGGCAACGCATTACGGTTGATAATTCAGCTTACTGTACAGTCATGTTTTTTACTTTACTTTACCACACTAGTTTTTTTTACTTTACATTTTTTTCAATCCCCGCAAAGAGTTTTTATGTTTAAAAACAATTCATATTTTTGTGAATAAATAAACTTTTTAGGTTGCTACGTCTGCTCCTAAGGGTCGTAGAGTGATTTAAAATAGCCTATCAGAGGCAAAAATATTTTTTCAAATCCGACTACATACAAACTTACAAACAATCTACCTCTTTATAATGTTAGTATAGCAAACATTTAAAAATCTGCCCTTATGACCTTTTCAGTCATAATTATGTATATAATTGGATATTTTCTGCTCTTGTAACATAAACTCGCCTGAACGATTTTACCTGATGGCTGATGTCTACTGATTCAACTTTAGAATAGAATATTGATATATTATAATATATAATATCTTCAACTTTAAATGCTAAGAAATTGTTACTACGATCCAGATATGCCTGCATACTTCAATAAAAGTCAAAAGAATAATTGCATTTAGCAAAGTAGGTGACATTTGATTTGACACACATTGTACTTAGATCCAGCTTTCCAAGAACAATAAATAATACCTACATACACCTTATAATCAGAATATCTGATTCGTAAGTACCATTAGTTTGATAGAGAAACGCGTTCTGGTAATAGCAGCCTTAATGTTGGGTCCCGAAGTATCTACTGATCGTAAATGTAACAGCCGCGAATAAATTGAGACTCTACTATCTAGGATTACGAATCATTATTGCTTGGACCTTCGGCCTGGTTTACATCATTTGTTCCTCTTCAGTTGGGCATGGTTATGGGATCTATAAGCGGTGCTTGCTCCCTAAAATCCTAGATAGAAACCATCAAATAATATTGCACGGCGTCAATTTGCATGAAATATAGATTTATTACTAATAGTAATATAATTTTCTCCGTCGTTGAACCCATGTTTACCACGAAACTCTGAAATGAAAATAAAGTGGTGTTAGTCGAAACAAGACTTAAAGATTGTGTTTCCTACCCACATATCATCGTCTCTTAATAAAATCAGTTCATCATCATCATCATTTCAGCCGAAAGACGTCCACTGCTTTACATAGGCCTCTCCCAAAGGGGGGGTGTTAAAATGCGTAGAGAACGCTGCTGCCCATTCTCTAGTATGTCCCTTAGTCGCTTTTTACGTCTCCCACGGGAAGAAATAGAAAAATATAATTTTATAAAATCAGTTTATGTAAATGTCTACTAACTGCTCCCAAATTACGATGTTTTTTTTTTCCTACTTATTTGGCATATTTTTTCATTATTTGACATTATATACCTACAATATTAATTTCAATAAGGTTTTTACTTTTTATATTTTATATAGATTTTTTTATGTGAATGTGTGAAGGTTTCGGCTAAATAGACATTAGTTAGGTAGACCATTTTAAATTTTGTTAAGTACCTGGTATTTGTTGACGGGCTTCACTGTCCTCCCATATCTAATAACACTGTAATTTGAAAACATTGTAAATGCCAATTATTTTTAAAAAGAGTAATCGTGGAGTTTCTTCTCCATAGGAAACGACCAATTGGAACCGTGCACCTAGCTTCTGACGTTTCATAAGTGCCCATGTAGGTTTATGTGAACTAAAATATTTTGATTTGATGAGTTTTTAGAAAAGTTGACGGCGCGGTTGGCGCAGTTAGTTAAGCGATTGACTGCTGCGCTGCGTGTCGCGGGTTCGATTCCCGCACGGAACAAATATTTGTATGACCTACAAGTAGTTGTTTCGGGTCTGGCTGTTTGTGTATGTGAATTTAAATGTTTGTAAACGCACCTACAATACAGGAAAAATTCCTAGTGTGGGGAAACGTTTTAAAAAAAAAAAAAAAAAAGAAAGAGAATTAAGACTATTGATGATGACGATGAGAAGAATTAAACTATTTTCTGAATTTTTGTTTCCTTTGTTGTGTGATAGTATTAGTGTATCCCCGTTGTCCCCGTATGCCATATCCCCGGCACGGGGACAGCGGGACGTGATTAAATTTATTTTCCGTTGTCCCCATAACATACGAAGTAAACCTTTTTTAATCGGTTAGGTTAGGTTAGAAACATATTTTTGAATGTAAAACAAAACCACGGGTACAACGGGAAGTATTTTTAAATATTTAATTGAAGTACCGCTGTCCCCGTAGGACGGGGACACGGCGTACGGGGACAACGGGAATACACGATAGTATTTACGATCATCGAGTTTTCAAAAAGAACAAACCAGTACCGTAAGCAACAGTTACTTTACCACTATGCAATCCACGTGTAGGGTCGGATTACTAGTCCTTGGTCGTCCTGTGCATCATTAGCGATCCTATTAGCCCGTACCTTCATGATGGCAAGGGTTTATCTGAAACCAATGTAGATCTTGAAAAACGTTCGTCGTAGCTCCCGTTAGTAGCTAGACAATTATTGTCTCATTAATAGACATGGGTAGCTCGTGAGCGAATGATAGAAAAGAGTCTTGATAGAACCGAGTCTCTTTTCAATAAATTGACGTCGCTCTCGCTCAGTCACTCGCTCGCTAAATAGCTCACTAGCTCAGTTAGCTCACTCAGAATTGGACAATGACTATTGAGCAAGCCGAGCCGTTTCTTCGACGCGCGTGTGGCGTGAGTCAAATGAGCTACCAGTAGGCGTCTGAGTCACTGAGCCACAGAGCACTATACAGGGTTATTTTTAAAACGTCAATAACCTCTTAAGGGGTCATTGTACTCATCATTATGAACAACTTTTAATATGGGACCAAAACTGAAATCGCGAAAACAAAACCAGCTGTTCCTTACATTTGACGTTTTAAAAATAACCCTATATAATACACAGAGCACTATATAATACTGAGCTATAGAAGAGCTAGTGAGTAACAAAGAGTCCAAACTTCCAAAGAGCTATCAACAATTGACAAGCCGAGCCGTCTCCTTCGACGCGCGTGCGGCGTGAGTCAAATGAGCTAACAGTAGCCATGTGAGTCACTGAGTTATAGAAGAGCTAGTGAGGTAGAAGAGTGATATAGCTCTTTAGAGTAAAAAAGCTAATCGCTCTTTTTCTTTTCAATAAGCTAATTCGCCCATGTCTATCTCATTATAAGTACTGATGTGCTAACCGGCCTGAATAACGTTATTTGATTCAAACGTGGAGAGAAGCTAAGGAAGATGCAACCGCGGAGTTTTTCGGGGTTAAAACAAGGACACTTACCTACCCAACGTACACTTACCTACCCCATCATCGTTGTCTGGCAAGCCGATTAATTAGTTGGTGACATGAATGAATTTCATAGAAAACCCTAATTAATTAAATTATTGTAATACGATTCGTGAGTGCACGCGCGAGCGTCTACACCGTGCTCACGTTTGGTAAGGTGATTTTTTTCCTTCAAACTAGTCACAGAATATACTAAAATACGAGTGCTCATTGATATCTTCTACTAAATAATTAGGCTAAATATTGGTCCTATTTTCAACATTAACTATATAATACTTAATTTGAAATAAGATTAGAAATTTAAATAATCCTTTTTTGCAGCCCGTTCAACCGATTTTGACTTCTATTCCGTATTCGTAAGGATGGCATTAAAAGCAAAAAGAAGGATACAATACCAACTGTTTATTACAGCTGCCATTTGTCATGCCACCAACGCAATAGAAGTCAAAACCGGTTGAACGGACTGTAAAAAAGGTTTATTTAAATGTCTAATCTTATTTCAAATGGATTAAAGTACGTAGCATCGATATTTAAATATTTCCTATATGAGCCTGCATGGAGATATAACCGTATTTACTAATGAAATAGGTTTAGTGTCCTCTTTTATTAACACGCTTTTATTAGGTCGACTTACTATGTAATGGAATCTAAGGTAACTAATTTAACCATCTTCCAAGGGTCGTAGCGTAATGAAAATTGGCAGCTGTATGTAGTTCTGATGACAATACAATAATATGGTACTGTCGAACGATGGTACTGTCGGTGATCTGATGATGGCGCCGGAAGATATGAACTGGAACTTCATGATGGAAAATCGTATCATGGTTGTTTTGGATTTCTTAGAAAAGTCTTGTAATGAACTTTGACCAGGATTAGGTTTCAAGGTTTGATGATGAAGCCGGAAGATAGGCACTGGCATTCCATGATGGAATATCGTATTATAGTCGTGTTTGCACTTGTGAGAAAGACCACGTAATGGACTTTGAACACGAACAGGTTTCAAGTTTTTTGTTTTTTAAACTATTAATTTATTTATCAGTACGATCGTACAGTCGGATAATAAGTTTCAAACGAATACAATGTTTCTCTTCCCTGCGGTTTTATAATGGCGACTGACGCTGAAAACAAACTGTTTGATAGTTCTAATTGAAATATTTCATATTCTATTTGATGACTATTTCACTGGCAACATAATAGTTTGCATTTACTACGCATAAATATTTGTTATTTTTCTAAAAAGATAACTTAATTTTTTACTCACAACTATTGAAGTAATTAAGACTTACTATCTTTTACAATTAGCATAAAGTTTAAAAGCATAATACAAATTTCAAAGCGTTGTTAGAAATATCGTTTTGTAAGTAATGTTTTATGTACACACGGCTATATACGTCAAGCTATAGGTACATTTCCAGTATATGCTGATCTCGCATTGTATAAGATTGCCGTACAATGAGAGGTCAGCTGATACTGGAAATGTATAGCTTGATGTGTAGCCGTGTGTATTGGGCAGTTACAATAACGATAATATTTTGTTTAGACGTGATTTCATATTAGGAAACAAAGACATCACGGAAATGAAAACGGATATTTATATAAACTTGTCTGATTATTATAGTAAACAGCTTATTTAATTAATTTTCTTGACCGTTCTTCTCCATAGAGATCTACGTTTTAGAATTTAAAATTTGGAACTTTTAATTTAAAAGAGTGTCCGTGGAGTTTCTTGCCCGTTCTTCTCCATAGGAACCTACTATTTGGAAAGCTTCATATTTGTAACTGACCGACTTCTTGACAATTCAAAAGTGCCTGTCAATGGTTTAATTGAAATAAATGCTTTGAGTTTGAGTTTGAATGGACTAGCTTCAACTTTCTAACTGACCGACTCTTCGACAATTCAAAATTGCCCGGTTTCCGTACCAAAATGGTAAAAAGGAGCCCATAAGGTGAGACTAAGTCTGTCTGTCTGTCACACTTGGATATCTCAAGAACTACTAATGCTATCAACTTGAAATTTAGAATAGTTTTAGATGACGTTTGCCCAACTATTTTGCAAACAAGGAAGAAATTTAAAAAAATATAATCTTTTTGCAAAAGGGACTGAAAAGGTCTTACAAATTTGAAGTGGGGCTACTCTGAATACCAGTATTTTACATGGATCCCATCCCATCAGGCCTATCTGACCTCCACAACCCAGTTACTAGGTAACAAGATACCCCTTGGTAAGACTGGTTGTCAGACTTTTGGGCTTATGACGACCCGTAACAACTGTCAAAGTTCTACTATCTAAAGTCTTGGTATGTAAAAATGGTCACCCATCCACGGACCAACCGCGGCAAGCGTAGCTTAACCTGATCAATCGTCCCGTGCGGCTGCTATTATTTAGCCACAAGCCCCTCTCATACTCAGCACCTACATATCACACCTATTGAAAGTAATCTTTGTAATTAACTTTGGTTTTAAAGACAAAATACAGTGCATGCCTGCTGAATTGTCGACGTCATTATAAGGCTTATTCCCAGGAGCTCCAAATCTATTGTTCCCCGAACAATTTCTCTCCATACATTTATTCCCAAGAGCTCCATAATTTTATTAGTTAAATAATAAAATACTAAAATTGTTCCCAGCGGCTCCAAACCAAATCGCGTAAGGTCAATAAAACAAAAATTAATTCAGTGCATAGGCAGTCACAAATCAATCTTATGCTAAGTATGTACTTATACCTATTGTAAAATTGAAAACAATAATCTCACGATGCACTTTCTGTCATCACAAATTAACTTTATAAGTCACACAATATGAAGTAACAGAATTTAAATTGACCTTAATCTGTATTAAACAAAAAAACGAATTACAATTAAAAATCACAGTTTCTGGTATCACAAATTAATCCTATGTCATAATTCAAATGTCAGAGTTTAAAGGCTCCATTAAAAATAAAAATCAACAAATTCTCATATATATATTGTTTTATGCAATTTGTACTTTAAAATTTTTAGAGCTCATGGGAAAGAATTTATTCATAATTATTATATTGCTTTTTTATTTTGGTGCCGCAGGGAATAAAATTATAAAGGGTTTGGGAATACGCCCATTATAAGTCACAGAAATCTTAAATAATTACCGCTCGAACAGTTATAATAACGCTTGATTGGCAATTAGACGCAACTATTAGGTAGGCTATTTATGTTTTTAATTTCGAGAGCAGTGGTGATGAAATTATTTCATCACCACTGCTCTCAAAACGGTGAAAGAAAACATCGTGAGGAAACCGGCATGTCCTAGAACCAACAATTCGATAACATGTGACATCTATAACCAACCCGCACAGGGCCCGCGTGGTAGATACACCCCACTCCCTCTCGAAGAGAGAAGGCCTGTGTCCCAGCAGTGGGGACAAAATAGGTTGATTATGTTATGTATACTCCATTTGAAATAAGATTAGACATTTAAGGCGATGAACGATAACCGACTTTTATGATTTTATACTGAAGATCACGTCTAAACGAGTAGTGCTAATAATTTGAAAAAAATATAAAATGTTAAATGAGAGCATTTTCTCAATAATTTTATATGTGATCATGTTTATATTACATAGTGAAATTAATTTTTTAAGTTATGTCTAACGCGGATAAAAAACTGAGAATGGCACAAAATCAACTAAGCGTATTTTTCTGACATCTTCACCAATTTAAAAATAATTTAATTATTGATCTTTTAGTATACGCGTTTTATTAAAATAATAATGCGTCAAATTGGGGCCAGCGCTCCTTGATGGGCGAGTACTATTACTGGCTGAACGTACGACGCGTTGGGCGAGCTCAGTACAGAACACTCAAGCTAACTACTCAAGGTCACTGGCATATATCTCCGTCTTAAATAATCCTTTTTACAGTCCGCTCAAGCGATTTTGACTTCTATTGCGTTGGTGGCATGACAAATGGCAGCTGTAAAAAACAGTTGGTATGGTAACCACGTTTTAACTTTTAATGCCATCTTAATAATGGAGTAGAAGTCGTTGGAGTAGAAATAATAAATGGAATAGAAGGCAAAATCAGTTGAACAGACTGTAAAACGATTATTTAAATGTCTAATCTTATTTCAAATGGAGTATAGGTACATAATAATGTACAATAATAACCAGTTATACCCGTCTGCCGAAATAGTGCCGCAAGTCGCATTTCGGAAACTGTAAGGAAAATAATTAGACGCGGTCTATTTAATGCACGGAAGCGATTCTAAAATGAAAATTCCAAAGTAACGAAAAACTTGAATAATACCTAGGTATTTATTCTATTCATATGTATGTCCTGCAGTGTCATTTTGCGTAAGACGTAGAACTCAAATGACAACATAACCGCTCCTTTCGTAAATTTTGCATTTATTGCTTGAAACACATAGAGAATTTAAATATTGCCAGTATAGCTAATTTGGGTGAACATGACGTCGGCACTTTCTGTTTCCACCCACAATTTGTGTTCGCGTCACGCCAATCATCGGTATTGTTGTCACGTGAACTTGCAAGACTTGTCATGCAAATAATGTTCCACTCAAAATGTATTGAATTATAGAGAAAACAAATTTACCGACACGCACTAACACATTCCTCCTTCCGCAGTTTTGGCGTCGCGTGACACAAAAAGCAGCTTTATTTATTTATTTTACTACATTCTTTGGTTCCCCTAAGGCTGCCTTTTCAGGAATAATTTATAGCGATTGGAACTTGGTGAGTCACGCGTCTTTTGCCGCGCCAATAGGCATTGCGCAAGAGCATTTTTAGGTCGCGCCGCGGTTTTTGCCGCGTCTGAGATCATCGCCGAAATCTCGAAAGATACTTATGGGATCTGGCTAAATGATGTGTTGTTAGAATCTTTATGAAATGGGCTAACATATTATGTACAGATTAGTTCTGTCGTGCCTTGTAAAAAAAGCAATAAATCCGCAAAAGTCAGCCTAAGCGTTTTTTGTCTAAAGGTCATTCTAAAATAATAAATAACCATTATTTCATTGTGTTTTGAGTTATTTAACATGCCAATAGCCTTCCTTACACAAATCATTAATAAAAACACAGCTGGCAGAACATTATTTTTAAGGCCGCTGTGTTTTAAAAAAATTACCCGCAAACCTTAAGTTTGTATTCGATGTAACTGTCCAATGTTACGTTTATTAATTACGGTATATGTTTAAATACATTCTAACAATAGTAATAAACAAACTTACAGTGGCGAAACCACCATATAACACGATTCCTACCGGCTTCCCTTCGGAAATTCGCATCAACAATTCTATCGCTATTGAAAAATGGCACAGTCAATAGGGGTATTTAATTCACCATAACATTCAAACATCAAAAACGCCTATTTTATTAGCTTTGAATTGAAATAACAAACAAGACAGTTTTGTCTGTGTAGTGATGCGTCTTTTTGGTTCTGCTGCTTGACGATAGATGGTGTTAAATTCAGTAAAAGAAAGACTTACTTTTCAGTAAATTAATAAATGTTTACTGTACTGAAAAGAAAGTAAGTTAAAATCGGCTTTGCTTCGGCTTCTCTCATACAAAAATTGACACCGACAATTGACACGCCGCTGCAAACTTATCTATAAAGCAACGACAGTTTGTTAGCAATAAAATAGTTATTAGTCATCACGGCAAATTCCGTTTTTGCTAGTTCCGAACCTATTTCTGTGCAAACTCCTTCGTTACTACTTATTTTTGGCCTTAAAATCTGTTCATTACTTACCCTTCTATGATATAAATCCAATTTGCACGGAATCCACCAAAAGCAAAGCACTACACAACGACAAACAACTCTTGCCAAACCGAACTGACAAACAGACGTCAAAGAGTTTAGATTTCTTTTTTTTTTGCGCTCCAGAGTCGTGGTTAGTGGTTCGTTTTCTAATAAAGCATCGTTGTCTAATATTTCTACCTATTTCATGCTTCAAATCACAACATATCCGAAGTTCATCTGTCAAAATGTAGCATTGGTCACATCAGACTGGTTCAGTCTGATCGTCAAATCTCTGCCCTATTTTTTGATTGACTGATTCATTTTCGTCGACTCTCCATGGGGTGTGCACAGTGTGAGAAGGTTTATCTCAATCTGTACAAGTCAAATTACACGTTAAACACGCTCCGGGCTTTGATACGAAACCTGCTCCTGTTGAGGGTACTAAAAGAATCGCAAAACAAAGATAGAACTTTCCATTAACTTTACAGCAACACTAGTAGAAGTAGAAGATATATGGAGCGAATTAGCACGAACTTAATTACGTAAAGTGAATCATGCCGAGTCCGTACAGATAAAAAGAGTTTTAATATAGCAACGAATTAATTGTCATTATTTAGTATTGTGAAACTCGAGACATTGTCCGTGTTCGTAGTTAACTTACCCTGTAAACTGCAAACGCGGAAATGAAAGTAAGCACTTCAGATACCAATTTCCAATAGTTACCTAAGTAGGTATAGTATTTGAATAGGGTTTTAGGTGAGATTTGAATGCTATAAGTATAACATTTATACAAGGCTCAAAGCAGTCATTGTCCGCGGGCGGAACTAGACCAACAATGGCGCGCCAGGTGAAGTAGCTTTCAGAATAAAAACCTTTTTAACAGTCTCTAGCATCGTGAAGGCGGCGCTTTTGAAAAAGAGAAGAAAAACGTTACGACCTCTTGCGAACAATAGCTTTAGATGATTCATGAAGATGTTATTAGTTTCTTTTTCTTTTGATTACAACAGTTAGCTTCGTTGTCTTTTGAAACTAAGAAAGTTTCGAAATCGCAGTTCTTAGATAGTTAGCGTTTTTATATTGTTAAATCGCTCATTAGCTCAAATGGCAGTAAAGTCTCGGTAAAGAGTGACAAGTTACAATGACTTAATTATCAGTTACTTACATTTTGAAAATTCTTTATTCAATGCTAGATGAAGAGTTTGAACAGAAACTACGTACTTTACAAGAATAACAAATATGTGGCGGCATCAACATCGCCACATGCGAACTACGCGTCACACTGACGTCACGCTAAATCCTGCATCGCCCCAGCAGAGTTTACCGCGTTGGGGTCACCAGTTTAGAGGCATGAGGAACAGGGTGTAAAGTTCACTCATCCTCTATAGAAAATGGAGGATCTTCCGATTAGACGGGTGTTGTGTCTGGTGGGAAACTGCCCTACGATTGTTGTCGGGATGTTGTATAAAGGCTAGTCGCGCGGTAAACTCCGCTTGCGCGATGTATGATTTTGCGTGAAGTCAGTGTGACACGTAGTTCGCATGTGGCGATGTTGATGCCGCTATAAATAATAAAATAAATAATACCGGCAAAGTGCGAGTTGGACTCGCGCACGAAGGGTTCCGTACCATTATCTATAAAAATGGCAAAAAATCACGTTTGTTGTATGGGAGCCCCCCTTAAACATTTGTTTTATTCAAATTTAACTATTTATTTTAAAGTGCATAAGTAACTAAATATTCTGTGAATATTTCAAGCGTCTACCTGTTGTCGTTATCAATATAGAGCAAAAACGAGCAAAAAAATCACGTTATGTCCTTAAATATTTATTTTATTCTGTCTTTTAGTATTTGTTGTTATAGCGGCAACACAAATACATCATCTGTGAAAAATTCAACTTTCTAACTATCACGGTTCATGAGATACAGCCTGGTGACAGACGGACAGACAGACAGACATACAGACAGACAGACGGACAGACAGACAGACGGCGGAGCCTTAGTAATAGGGTTCCCGTTTTACCCTTTGGGTACGGAACCCTAAAAAGAGTTTCGAGACAAATCTGGTAACACATAATGTTCCCGAATTCCCGTATACAAAGCAGTCCCTTGTTTACAAATGTAAAGAAAAACCGAGTCGGCAAGGGAGTGAAATTGGGGTAAATCTATTATTTCCGGCCGTGCGACAGCTATAAGGAAAAGTTCACATCAAGAATAAGAAAAACTTCATTGAAATAACTGATAGGTACGTAAGTAGACGTACCTGCCGACGACAGTTACAAAGGGATCGAGGCAAGAATAACTTTAAAACAATAAAAGTGACATAATCGTAAAGTTAGGATTTACTTTATGGACTATTCTGCGGTAGATATGAAAATTTCGAGGATTTTTATGCAGGCTATCAAAAATTTAGACCGCAGTCTTTGATCGTGGGAAGGGAAGTCACATGAACATAGTTAATAACGTGTGTTTGCAACTTTGCACCCCAATTTCACCTTAACTAAATATCTATTAATTCGTGTTGACACTTAAGGTGCCGACAAGAGGCAAATGATAAAAATAGGCTTGTCTTAAACAAAAAAATAGCCAAATCTATTATATATAGGTTGTGGTGACGGATTATTTTTTTTCTATTGTAATATTCGTAACTCACATTTTTTTAACGTTGTCCCACACTAGGAATTGCTCCTGTATTGTGGGTGCGTTTACAAACATTTAAACTCACATACACAAACAGCCAGACCCGGAACAGCTACTTGTAGGTCATACAAATATTTATTCCGTGCGGGAATCGAACCCGCGACACGCAGCGCAGCAATCATAAACTTAACCACTGCGCCAACCGTGCTGTCACATGTGCCGTGACATTTAATTTCAAGACTATTATTTTTATCGTAATAATCCTATTATGTGTTACTGTATTGTACATAATAAATTCTTATTTTGTCCCCAATCCAGTTTATTGTAACAGTAGCCAATAAACGTATTTATATAAAGCAATATCCGGCTTGCAGAGGGAAAGGGATTGGAACCTTATTATCACAAGTAATAATAAACAAATTGCGACGTACCGTGCTTTATATGTTTCATATTAATACAGCAGTACTTTTGCAACGTAAAATATGTGTGACTTTATTATAAATACTTTACTACCGAGGTTCATTAATTAGATCAGAATAAATAACTAAAAATGAACAAAGTCATTTTTCGTGTGTCTGTGTGATCGTTTAGTTCTTGTAAACTAAACAATGGATTTTTGAACTACATATTGGATCATCATTTCGGAATGTGTATAATAAATTATTATTTAAATTATATAAAGAACCGAAATCTCGATGTTTTGACATGTCGCCGTTGCACCCGTGCGACGCCTTAAGCCGCTGACAACAGGTTATTGAGATTCGATGTTTCGGTATTTTAACCACGCCCAATATTTTTACAACATCGTTATTGTAATATTAGGAACAAAATAAAATATGCTACGTACATAGTTTGAAGTTGTCAATAGAATAGAATAGAATATGAAATGAACGGTTCGCGGGGCAAAGCGACATAAGTCCGTCTAGCTGCGCGTCTATGCGATCTCTGTCGGATTGCATTGTAATGAAAGAGAAGCTCGATGACGCGACGCTCGTAACTTATTACAATAACAAACCATAAAACAATGAATTACTTAAAAATAAGTAGAGTAATTGAAAAAAAAAAACAACTTCTGTATTTATATATGATACGTCATTGTTATTAATTTTACCAACGTACGTTGATCAGTAGTAATACAGATATTTTTGTTGGAAGATAATTTTAAGAGGTTAGTATACCATTTTTTTTTTCGATAAAACGTATCAAAAACGTGTTTAGATTACAACTGGATTCTCAGAAATATGTTCAAGATTAACATATATCTTTTTCCGCCGTCACGAATTGTATAGATTTGGCTAAATAATTGTTTGAGACAAGCCTATTTGGGTCTTATCAACGCCTTAACGGGCCGCTACTCTTCTCATAATAAAATAAAAAGAGGAAACAGGCTATGATTGCCGCACTGGACTTTTGTTCGAGCGATCCAAGCGCACGTCACAGCCGCACCGGGCTGCAGCGCAACGCATTTTCATACAAAAAAGTGCATTGCGGTCCGCCTGATGTGTGCGTTGGTCCATAGAAAATGTACGTTTGTGACGTCGTCTACGCAAAATAAGCGATATCTTACGATATAATATATTCATAGTTGGTTTTGTAAAAGAATGGATGAAGTACAATTACTGTTTGGAGAAATTTGGCGATGGAAAACGACAGTTTTTACAGAGGATAGGCACAATATCTTAATTGATGCAATGGAGGCCTAGAGCGACGATAGATACGCAATCTTCACGAATTTTCACTTGTTTCTTCGAGTGTAA
This sequence comes from Tiliacea aurago, assembly GCA_948098905.1. Classification (NCBI taxonomy): domain Eukaryota; kingdom Metazoa; phylum Arthropoda; class Insecta; order Lepidoptera; family Noctuidae; genus Tiliacea; species Tiliacea aurago. Next base: position 15,875,733 of record OX402576.1, on the reverse strand, counting down.
CGCACGAGAGCGCGGGAGACACGCGCGAGCGACAGATGAAAATGTACGAACTGATGAACCCTCAAAATTCTAGCCTAGCCTTTTTTAAGTATGCAATAAAGTGAATCCCAATATTCTCCAATATGCAATTGTAAAATGTGATAATATCATTTCGGCCGATACTTCGGTTTAACGTTTCGGAGTAGACCCCCAGTAATAATGGTAACACAACCCTAAATTACTAAAATCATGTAACCAGTGAAAAGGCCTTAACTTCTGGGTTGAATTTGCTGCGCACACCCGTGCTGTGTTTATTATCGCGTTATTTTGGAAACCACCCACTGCAAAGAAGATGACTGGTCGCGGTAAGGGAGGAAAGGGTCTGGGAAAAGGAGGAGCCAAGCGTCACAGGAAGGTACTTCGTGATAACATCCAAGGTATCACGAAGTCCGCCATCCGTCGTCTGGCTCGCAGAGGCGGCGTGAAATGTATCTCCGGTCTGATCTACAAAGAGACTCGTGGTGTGCTTAAAGTGTTCCTAGAGAACGTCATTCGCGACGCCGTCACTTACACCGAGCCCGCCAAGAGGAAGACCGTCACCGCCATGGACGTCGTCTACGCTCAAATTCTCTACATTTTATACTACGTAAAGCCTATACCTACCTACCTATATCTTTTTCACAATCTAAAATATCAGTATCCTATATATATATCCTAAAAGTTTTCACAGTAATAGTTAGGTACGACTAACATTTTATGAATGCATAATGGGCGGACAATTGGTAAGAATGGTGGTCTCCCATCTTTTCTTCTCATTGTCTAGGTTATAAGCTGCCATTTTGATTGGTAGTCTTGACAATAACCGACTTTTAATGATTTTATACTGAAGATCACGTCTGAACTAGTGTTAATGATTTGACAAAAATATATGTTAAATAAGAGCATTTTCTCAATAACTTAATATGTGATTTTTTTAGATTATGTCTATATTACATAGTGAAAATAATTTGTAAAGTTATGTCTAACGTGGATAAAAAACTGAGAATGGCGCAAAATCTACCAAGCGTATTTTTCTGAAACCTTCACCAATTTAAAGATAATTTAATTATTGATCTTTTAGTATACGCGTTTTATTAAAATACCTTTTGTTTTATGTATAATAAATTAATAATGCGTCAAATTGGGGACAGCGCTCATTGATGGGCGAGTCCTATTACTGGCTGAACGTACGACGCGTTGCGTGAGCTCAGTACAGAACACGCAAGCTAACCACTCAAGGTCACTGGCATATATCTGCGTCTTGATATGCCTACCGCGTCTTATGTCCGCCTGTTGTTTCTGGACTGAGCGTCTGTTCGTCTGACTGTCACAGGCCTGTATCTTTTTAAACATAATAGTTTGCCCGGCCGGTTAAAATTTTCACTAAATACATGATATTAGTGTCTGACAAACGAAAGCATGACCAGAGAAAACGCGACAAATTTAAAAAATATTTATGTTGTATTACTAACTATCATCATCATCATCATTTCAGCCGAAAGACGTCCACTGCCAGACATAGGCCTCCCCCAAGCACCGCCACTTCGACCAGTTCTGTGCTTCCCGCATCCAGCGGATACCTGCGGCCTTCAGAAAGTCATCGGTCTACCTGGTAGGAGGCCTTCCAACGCTACGTGTTCCGGTACGCGATCGCCACTCCAGAACCTTTCGGCCCCATCGGCCATCAGTTCTGCGAGCAATGTGCCCTGCCCACTGCCACTAAAGCTTGGCAATTCTTCGGGCTATGTCGGTTACCTTGGTTCGCCTGCGGATATCTTCATTTCTGATTCGATCACGTAGGGAAACTCCAAGCATAGCCCTCTCCATTGCCCTTTGGGTGAATTTTAGCCTTTTGATAAGGCCCATTGTGAGCGACCACGTTTTAGTACCATAGGTCATCACTGGCAACACGCACTGGTCAAAGACTTTCGTCTTGAGACACTGCGGTATGTGGGACGAGAAGATATTGCGTAGCTTTCCGAACGCTGCCCAGCCAAGACGGATTCGACGATTGACCTCTTTCCTCTTTTTTCTAAATGTTTTGATACTTATAAATTTACTTATTGTAATTTATTTATATGTTTTTAATGACTCCGTTTGGTATGACGGAGCCTTGACTGTCATGAATGTGAGGAATTCCTTTTTAATTTGCCGCGTTTTCTGAAGTCACGCTTTCGTTTTCCAGACTCTATGGCCTCATCATGGCAAGAAGGTTAACTGTTAACCCAAGTACGCACGGGCGATTTTTTCCCGCGGCGATATTTTTTGTGCACTGGAATTTCAACGCTCTGTTTAGCGTCGAGAGTTAAAAATCCAAAACACTGTGTTTTTTCGACACGCTTTTTTTTTTTTTTTGGTGGGAAATCATCAAATAACTTCTCCCGCTCTGGGCGGAGCGAGAGGGAGTGTCAGACTTTTACTGACTAAAACCCACCGTGTTCCTTCAGATGCCTGTGTGCCAGAGCCACGATATCCCTTTCGGACAGGCTCGTAACCCTGGCAGGCATTGGCCCTTTCGGACCCCGTCAATTGGTGCTGACGTCTCTTTGAGGCGCGCGTGGAACACAACGCGCCGTCGACCCGGGCCTGGTCCTTATCCGGACGGCGAGCTACCCATCGCTCACCGTCCGCAAGCCCGCGCCTACGGTGGCCGGGAATCGGCCTGCGATTCCCGACGCCCAGGGCGTCTCCTGAGGCGACTTAGGGCGGAAGGGCGGGCACCCTGCCTCACCCTCATGCGCTCCGCCTCCTCCTTCGCGAGCATTACTGTTTCGCAGAAGGAGGTGACGGCCTCCCATGCACTCTCGCTCCGAACCATGGCCTGAACCAGGGCCGGACGCGAGAGATCGTCGCCGCCGATCGCCTCCGTGAGGACACGGCGGTGCTCCGCCCAAGCAGGGCAGACCTCCACCGTATGCTCCACCGTGTCCTCCGGGCGATCCACACAGTGGTGACACCCGGGCGTTTCCTCCCGCTTTATCCTGAACAGGAACCTCCCGAAACAACCATGTCCGGTGAGGACCTGCGTCAGGCGGAAGGTGAGGACGCCGTGGCGCCTCTCTAGCCACTCCTCAAAGAGGGGACTTACCGCCGCAATTGTGGCGTGCCCAGCACTGGGTTGCGACAATCGCACTTTCCATGTCGCCATGAGATCCTGCCGGAGCTCCGTCCGCTGTGCCGCGATTTGTTGCGGCAGCGGAGTTTCACCCCGGCGTTTCGCCTCTTCGCGCCACACCCACATGTGCGCGAGGACTTTCGCCTCCAGATCCCATGGCGGCAGTCCGGCAAGGAGGCTCGCCGCCTCACGGGAGACCGTGCGGTAACCCCGTACCAGCCTGATGGCCATGACCCTTTGGGACGCGTTCAACCGCTGGGCTGGTCGCAGCCTCAGTGAACGCGCCCACACCGGTGCCCCGTAAAGGGCCATGGACCGCACGATCCCTGCGTAGAGCCTCCGGCAGGAGGCGTTTGGACCCCCCAGATTGGGCAGGAGCCGCTTCAAGGCAGCCCCAGCCCGCTCCAGTCTGGGAGCCAAACGTCGGAAGTGCTCGACGAAGTTCCACCGGCTGTCGAGGACGAGTCCCAGGTACTTCATCGTCACATCGACGCCGATGTGAACCCCTCCCGCCGTTATCTGGGAACCCGACAGTGGCGCGTTCCGAGGACCATAAAAACACATGGCCTCGGACTTGTGCAATGCCACCTCGAGTCCCAATTGCCGGATCCTATCGACGATTGTCGCAACCCCACGTTCCGCCAGTTCGGCCGCCGCCTGATGTGAACTCCCCTGTGCCAGGACCAGCGTGTCGTCAGCGTAGCAGACTACGCTGGGTTGCTGTCTGTTCTATTCTTCATTATCATGATCTTTATTATTTTCTATAGTTTTTTTTTTTAATATACCTATACTTTGTTAATGTTATCACATTAAAAAAATATTTAAAAAAATAAAAGTGTAGGCTTAATAGGCTGCAGATTTGTAGACCATTTTCTATTTTGTTAAGTACCTGGTACTTTTGACGAGTGTATTCCCGTTGTCCCTGGTTCACCATATCCCCGTTAGGGGGACAGCGGGACGTGATAAAATTTATTTCCCGTTGTCCCCTTATCGTACGAAGTAAACCTTTTTTAAATCGAAACAGCTAGGTTAGGTTAGGTTAGAACTGTGACCACACAACGCCAGAAACATATTTTTGAATGTAAAACCAAACCACGGGGACAACGGGAAGTATTTTTAAATATTTAATTGAAGTACCGCTGTCCCCGTAGAACGGGGACACGGCGAACGGGGACAACGGGAATACACGTTTTGACGGGCCTACACTGTCCTCTCATACCTATTAACACTGTAATTTGAAAACATGGTAAAAGCCAATTATTTTTTAAAGAGTAATCGTGGTTTTTCTCCATAGGAAACGACTAATTGGAACCGTGCACCTAGCTTCTGATGTGTCATAAGTGCCCATGTAGGCATAACTGAAATAAAATATTTTGATTTTGATTCTCAATGCTCGGCTCAACATCGAGAGTTAAAAATCCGGTGCGCGATAAAATCCCGGCGCGATATTTTTACGTCCGTGCGTACGTGGGCTTATAATATCGTTTTTTATCATCTCTATCTCTGTAGCGCCACAATACAAAGGGTTCGCATCCTCCTTCCAAGAAGCAACAAAATATATTTTTTTCCTTATCCCAATTTATTTAGGCTCGGCGCAACATGTCCCTTTCTTCTTCTCTATTAGTCGTCATCTCGGTAGTCACCCTCTTTCTAGCCTTAACATCTTCCACACAGTCCATCTATCGTTTCTTTGGTCTTCCCCTAATTTTATAGCCATTGACATTCATACTCAAAACTATCTTCATGACATTTTCCTCATTCCTCTCGATCACATGATCACATGCCCATACCATGACAATCGATTTCCGCACAACTTTTCAGTCACAGGTGCCACTTTCAGACATCCTCTTATGTACTCATTTCTTATTCTATCCATTCGTGTCACAACACACATCCCGCTTAGCATTCTCATCTCAGCTACATGCACACATACCGCCTTATACAAAACAAGATTTATATTTTGACATGGCTTAAACCATGGAGCCAGTTTTTGTAATAAGAACGTAACTGTGATTGAAATACCGTTCTTTATACAAAACTGAACACTTAGTTCGGTACTAAGTTGACAGTTTTGTGTTTAGGAACTTTACCATAGTCGGAATAAAGTTCGAAATTCAATAATGGCTCCATGTTTTAAACCTGGGTCTGAAGATAAACCTTGTTTTGGAATAAGGGGGAAAGGGTTCTAAGGATCATTATTGCAGAAGTACACCGCTGCGGTGCAGCCATTCGCTGCAACTACAAAATTGTGCAATGAATAATAGTTAACAAGTGGCCGGCCGCTTGTGGCTGTTCTAATGAGCAGAGTCATGTGTGGCGGGCTTAATTCAGCTGCGTTCAGAAAAATCTTTTGTACTTTTCTAAAATCAGAGATCATTACGTACCTCCTCCTCAAAAATCTTTGCTGAAAATATTACGTTTAACCTCACTATTAAAACTTCCACATTGACTTCGTCTGTTGAAGTACTTAGAGTAAAAACTCGCGTTTAATATAGTTTCCTGAACAACTTCAAGATTAAGCTTTGAAAGGCTTCATTTATCAATGTCACCTCTTGGCCGAGTAACTAGGACGGTCTCAAACGCCTTTAAAGTAAGGGTTGGGAAAAGTGGACTTTTCTGTAAGATATAAGTAGTACCAGTATTAGCGCTGGATCGGAATATTGCACTTTATAGGATGCGGGAATCTTAAAATGCCTTTAGATATTTTTTTAGCTGGCTATATGGTCTTCCTCGTTTCCGTTACCAAATATAGGCCATTCAAGTTTATTGTGGGGCTTACCATAATTTCGTTAGACAAAAATCGATGCCTGATTGTTTGTGGTTTCCGGGTATTCATTTCATTGAAGCTTTTCCACTGTGTTTCCATTTTTTATGTAGTTTTGGAAACGACACATAACATAAACTCATGCCTTCTTCCCATGGGGGTAGACAGAAACTATAGAACGCCTCCTGCTATGCTCCTTACATGCTCCTTTTGCTTCGCCTACGTTCATACACGTACCATTCGTCGTCGTTCGTTCGTTCATTTTGGAAATGTATCGAAAAAAATATTAAGTTTTTCACGGATTTTAATGTCTGCCATTGATCTTTCATAATATATTTTATCTTTACTTGTAAATAAACTTTCTTGTAAATAAATGAGTCGGATCAGATGTATCAACGTAAATTGCTAGTGTAATGTGTAGTAACTGCATGGCTAATGCCCGCGTTGGCGTCACCATATTATCTCGACGGCGAGTATCGAGCGAGTTAGCAAACCACATCCAATGATATGGCCGGGCGTAACTTTTTGGGCACATTGCCAATACAAAATGTAATTTCTTGCCGGCCAGGGAAAGGTAGCCAGAAGTTTATTGCGATCCCCGCGTAAATATCGACTATTGTTTGGAGGTACCAAGGCCCTCGGCGTTCAAATAATAAATACTATCTTCGCAAAGGGGGAATAAAGTGAAGGAATCCTCAATGTGCGTAGGCTGTATTGTTTTACCCTATTTATTTGTTTCCCTTCCCTTAGTTTAGGCTAAGTTTGCCAGGGTGTGGAATCACTTTGTAACTCGTGGCTTTCTACGGCAGAATATAAAGACAAACGTTACGCTTCAGTTAATCTTTCAAGTGGTTCTAAAAGTTTGCTTGACTTTTATTATTAAATGGTGTTCGTTCTAGACTATGAGTGAGTTCTAGTCTAGACTACGGGGGCGAGTTTATTTGACTTTACTAGAAGATTTTGCAGGAAACGTCAAGTGAGCAATGTGGTGGCCATTTTTTTTAATCAATGAGACGTTATTCTTTTCATCAATAATGGCTCAAAGTCAAGTTGATAAACTAATTGAAAGCTCATCGCTCTACCTGTTGCCAAACCTTTGCCAGTGATTGATGGCACTACACGTCTCCAGAATGAACTAACCATAGTCATTCCAAAACTTATTCGAGCTCGTTTATTAAAACCTTTAAAAAGATAAAACCCATTTCACGTACACTTTATGGGTTGTGAAATCATAAGAGTTTGAATACCCTATTCCATAAAAATATTAATGGCCCAGCAGCGGTGTGAAGAAACGGATAGTTTATGTAACCGCTCCGACATCCACTAAATTATATGAAAGTGTAATTACACGTATGATCCATTAAGGCGGTCATTTAATGAGAGCGAGTCGGACTGGCAAGCACACGTGAGCGCAGCTCGCCGCTCGCCGCCACTTGCCCGCCCGAACTCGTTACGTGTTGCGTAACCTCTCTGATTGTTCAAATTTCGATTTTATGTTGAAACTAATCGTAGCAAGCTCGAGAAAGGACCCGCTCTGGGTCGAACTCGCCTCCGACCACGCCCTCACTCACGGGGCAACCTTTCACCACTACTTTCGGAAGTGACGCAATTGTCCATTTTGAATTCCCATTCCCCAATAGGTACCAATAAACAGATTAAGCATCACATTTGGTTTTATTATAAAAAATAAAAAAGCTATATTATAATACATAACATAACAGTCGCAGTAAAATGCCTCTTTCGAACAACATGAACACTGTGCACTAATAACAAGTAGATGAGTGGCGATGATGAGATAATCGATGAGTTGTGTTATGTAGTAGGGTAGCTCGCGGGCGAACGCGGCGCAGGTGACTATGTACAGGGCGTTCGACCGCGTGCTGCGGTGCGCGGTGGCAGGATCCTTCCGAACATTCCCGATCGCGGAAACAACCCGCGATTGAAGACTGGCATAATTTTCGCTTAGCAATAAATAACTCCACTTATTATCCTACCACCCAAGCTATTCTTTGTTTAGTGAAGAGGTCCCGCCACGTGTCCGGGGGGTCCGTACTGGGAGCTGGTGGCTCCGCTGTGTCCGTCAGATCCGCTGTCGTCTCCACCACTGGCACCGAAGTCACCGCTGATTTCGATTCCACCGTGACCGCCAGCACCGCCGCTGATACCAGAGCCAGATCCGCCGCTAAGAGAAATGCCACCGAGGTCACCGCCGCCAATACCGCCGCTGATAAGGCCACCTCCAATACCACCGCCAATGCCGCCAGCATCGCCACCACCGATACCACCGCCGATACCGCCCTCCTTCTGGGTCTGGTACTTGATGAAGTAAACTTCTGGTTTTGAGGGCTGAGTGGGTGCGGCGGTGGGGATGACGATATCGGGTTGTTCTTCGGGCTTCTTGACAAGCACGTATACGAGGGTCTTCTCTTCGTTCTGGGGCTGGACGGGGATGATGGGGGCAGTAGGGGTGGGAGGAGTCGGGGCCTTGATGAAGATGATCTTGTAGTGCTTCTGGGGAGGAGCGACTTCAGGGATACGGGGCTGTCTCTGCTCAAGGGGTTCTGGGGGTGGCACGTGGACGTAGATGTGTTTTTGGACGACAGCAGCACCATTGTATCCGCCTCCAAATCCACCATCATCTCCTCCAAATCCACCTCCGATGCTTCCACCTCCGATGCTTCCACCTCCGATGCTACCACCTCCGAAAGAAAGTCCTCCAGAAGAGTGTCCACCACCGAACGAGAGTCCGCCACCGGAGTGGCCACCACCGAAGGACAGACCGCCTCCCGAATGGCCTCCGCCGAGGGAGATGCCACCAGAGTGTCCTCCGACGGACACGGTCCTATGTCCACCCGAGCTGTATCCTCCCGAGCTGGGAGCTGAGTAGCTGTAGCCTACCGGGGGTTCGGGGCGGCCGTAAGCCAACGCCACGCAGGCGAGTACCTGTAAAAAACAAAAACAATTTTTAACTACAAAATACATAACTTAGCTATGAGATTGGACACGAGCTGGCGACATGAAGTCACGATTGGATTGGGACGAGACAGCTAACCGAGCTTCGTATATTGAGGGGGGGGGGGGGTTGACTGCGAGTCCCCGGGTAAGGAGTCCGTCGGAGGACGCGTCCGATACACGGAGCGTTTAGGGCTCCGGGTGCGAACACCACTCAAAATATGATTTCATTTCCAACGCTAATGAGTATCAACAGAAATGTAAACTGACCGAAACTGAGCAATATCTTATCCTTTTGAAAACCTAAATGTAGCCATCAGTTGCTTAAGTTAATTAGCATCAGCATTAGCTAACCACATCACAATATCCGAGACGGAGTGAAAGATATCCGCGACGCTCAAAACACACTGACTAGTTTAACTAACATTGTACAAAGTAAGAAACGCGCAGCATTATCAATTCGCAAAGCATAATTATCTCATATATTATTATTCATAATTATCACAATGGTCCATGTTAGTTTTGTAATAAATATAACAATTAATACGAATGTGACTTCATTGAAGAAACTGTACAAAATCTGATGTGACGTAAGATCGCTTCGATGCGGTAGTTGTAAACAAGTTGAAATAATTTGTATTATGCAAGAGGGACACGGGGAATTTTGGCGGTAGTTGATTACTGTATGTGCTAGGTTCTTGGAATACAGATGGACGAGTTAAGTTTATTGCGCGCATGTAAAGAGTGGTTGTGTGGAAATTGACTCCAGTGAAATGGAGATCGCACCCAAAGTGAATAATGATGGAGTGCTCCTTTCATGAGCTTGAGTAACAAATATGCGATCCACATAATCGAGGCTCCCGCTGCCCACGCCGCTCGTTTAATTCATGCTCACGTGTGAAAACCGTTGCTCTAACTGTACCTTTAGGTATATTGTATTCCCATTCCCATCGGAAAAATAAGGAGCCCTATTTTTCCGAGTTTTAATTCTCACTGGCAATTCACAAGAGGCAAATCTCATTTTGCGTTGGAAAATGTTACTTTGCTCCATTTAATTATTTTTGGAGAAATAAATAAGGCCATGTGATTTTTGATAACCCAATGTAGGTAAGTATTACAAAGCTCCAAGAATTTAATTGATTTTAATTTGGATTTTGTATTTTTTATTGACGATAATATCAAATGTTGTTTCTTTGCACAATCTTCGAATTAATCATAAATATTTTTTACAATTATTCACAAACACAAATTAATTGTAGTTCACTATAACACTTCAACTTCACTGAAGTATTTATTTTCACTATTTGGCACACTGCGATAGTCCAATCACTGAACACTTCACTTCAGTTCCAAATTTCCTGAAACGCTGATTATACTCTGTATAAAATGTCACAATAGGAACACTAATTTAATGAAAGAATATTACTTAATATTTAAAATTAATTATAAATCGCATGTGCCAAACAGTAAATTAAATATATTAATTAAGTAAATATGCCGCGTGCTGCTTACCATAAATGCGCGCATATTGAGCTTGGGTGAGACGGCTGCGAGTGTTAAAGACCTTTACTTCGAAGGCGAGTGGTGCTACCGATTAGAACAAATCCACTTTTTTGAGATGTTCCTGTGGCTGTGAGCTTGTGTTAACTGATGACATTCGCCATGCCGACCCGCTCTTAAATAGTAAGGTGCTCATCTCGTCAGAACACTCCATCCCTACGAGCATTTCACTCGGTAACATGCAACTATCGTCATTATTTAACAACTATACGGTCCTTTCTTTTCGCCGAGGTCCGCGGCCGGCGCGGGCGCATTCGATACGCTGCCTTAGCGACCACCGCTCGCCTGCACGCACCGCCTTGCTAGCTATCCATATCCACTACAGCCTACTTTGGCTCGGACGTACAACTGGATCGATTTTTTTTTGTAATCAATATCTATGTTGGTATCCGTATAATGCATCAGCCGTCTGAAATTCTATCTCACCTGGTCGGTTGTATAACTCGGCGGGAATTCACGCTCCACACAAAGATTTTAATCAGCGTTAGAGGAAATACATTAAAGATGTGGCTGAATACTGGATACAATGTCGGTGGGACGTGTTTTTATTTTCGTTGGCGACTACAGAGCGTACGAATAGCGAAATTGAATCATAAAACTTGTTTGTTGTTAATTTCAGGGCAAACAGATTTCCTCGGTTAGCGGTAAACGTGAAGCCCTCGGTAAATTACTTTTTGACCATACTCTTTGCAACTTTGTTAAAGAAGTTGATCCAGCGCTTGAGTTGGGAACTGCAACTGCTGAACTATAAGTATTAAATTGAAACAACAACAGACGTGGGAGGCGGAAAATGTTGTTCTCTTGCTTTGTTACCATTTCCAGTACTACTACTAGGGATGCAAAGTTGACACTAACAGATTTCCGAAAACTGAATAGATGTCATTGTGAATAAAGGAACGCTGAGATGTCGTCACAGGATCAATTTGTAGTCTTCATGTTGTGACGTTTGAAAAGGGCTCGTTAATTCCATTTGATTAATGTTGAGAATTGTTATGGTAAACGTTACCCACTTGTGCCATACCTAAATATTAATATTTTGTTAGAAATGAATAGGGCACTATTTTAAATCTCTTACTCCAGATAATAAATTCATACAGAAAATCTAATGAAAACTAATGTAGGTAGTCGAATAGTTTGAATAACGAAAACAAAATAAACAAAATTACCTAGGTATGTTCTTGACCAATAAAGAAAATTGAATTGTTCCAATTTTCTTTATTGGTCAAGAACATACCTCACATTAAAAAACTTTTTGAGATGATTCGTATCCGGTACGAAAAATACCTAAATTAGGTTAACTAGGGTACTTAGGGCGGGCGGGTGTCTATGCTAATTATCATTAACCCGAATAAAACTCAAAAAACTCAAAACTCAAAGCATTTATTTCAAATAAACCAATTACAGGCACTTTTGAATTGTCAAGGGGGTCGGTCAGTCATCAAAATGAAGCTAGTTGCCCATTCCAAAGCTTAGTAGGTACCTATGGAGAAGAACGGGCAAGAAACTCCACGGACACTCTTTTAAATTAACATATGGTTACAAAATATTGGTTACATCATTCGTGTTGAAATTAAACATGTGAGAACGATGCAAAACGTCAAAGGCGTCCGTAACAAAAATATAAAAAAAAAACAATTCAAAACTTAAATTAAAATAAGCCAAGGCCGCTAAGAGATGACCAGTCCCTACTGATGGCGCCCGTTCACGAACATGACGCATGGATTAGCACCATTCAACTCAACCATTTTGAAGGGAGCTAAATGATCCAACACACCCGCCACCATCAGCGAGACATTACAGTGAGCATGACATACTCTCAGCCGCCATTGCACATTCAAGTCAATGAAAGAAGTACTCAGTAAATGGTAGCTTTATAGTAAGTACATAGTGCTCACACATGTTCTATGCAATATTATTAACACACCCTCACAAAAGCTGGCTATATACCAAATTAAGAATGTAATGAACTGCTTACGAATAAAAAAACTAGATAAAAAATAAAGTCGGAATTACCTACTTACTGCTTTTAATCTTTTATTTGAATCATGATAATTATCATTTCATAACATCCCGTAATTTCGAGCATCACAAAGCAAATAAGTAAAATACTTTGCAATCCGAAACCTTAAAGACTATTACAATAAAGTTTCAGAAAAACACTTTACGACATTACACCCTTTTCATAAATTAATACTAATGTTAATAAACGAGGTAAAATATTAGGTAATAATGTTAATCTAAAAAGCCGTTTTCACCCAACGAGTTGCATGAATAGGACTTGCCTTTATTTTTCCGGTTTTCAGTTTAATTTTAATTACATCAGTGCCGTAAAAATGTAACGAGTAGCAAACGGAGCACTCTCGGTGTTGGCCAGTACCCAGGGCCGGATTTAGCGCAGGACAAAAGGGGCTCTAGCCCCGGGCCTCCACAAAGAAGGGGCCTCCACAATTTACGTTTTGATGAGAAACATCTATAAGCGCACGTAAAACTGAATTCTGGCGGGGCGACACATGCCGCGTGGCGATACACCGCTACGCTATACTGACCTTTTTTTCGATGTTTGTTTGTTTGATTTCGATGTTTCACATATGCCAGGCGTCCCGTGACGGCTCATATTTTTTTTTTATAAGTACTTGAGAAAAAAATACATCCTTTATGTATTTTTTATCAGTGATAAAAAATTACATTCACAAGGTACTTTTTTTTAATTTTTTTTTTTGTTTTGAAGATATGTGAATGCAGATCAAAGTTTCTCAAAAAGTTAAGGACAGTCTCCTAGACTGTTTTCCTGTAGTACCTACTACAACGATTAAGAAACCTATTTACTGCCCCGTCACAAACACAAACCCTTTTTATAAATGATTGAAAACAATGAAACAATAAAAACGTCTGTTCCAAAAAAAAACGGGGCCTCTACTTCTTGGTTTTCCCAGGGCCTCCTCACCTTTAAATCCGGCCCTGCCAGTACCTATTCGCATGTTCAAATTAATTATTGCTCTTCACAAAGTCACTAAGTGGATGAAAAGCTTTTTACTCTTCCGCTAGAATGTTCCTAATTAAGGGTGCTATCACAAAAAAAATAACGTATTTCGTCAATTTCTTATCTAATTGTGAGAAAGCGTGAAGTAATCTAAACATTAAGTCTGTGTAACTATAAAAGTACAGTTTTCGTGGTGATAAACCATTCGTGTCAGTCTCAGCACCCGTTAATTATACATTTTTATATTATGTTATCTTCGGTGTAACAAAGCATCAAAAGATACCCAAAAGTCAAATTTTATTAAACATCCTTTGCAGAGACAAGGTTTTTACCGATTTATGTAAACAAATTGAAATTTTTATTTAAAGCGCTCCCAAGATAAATAATCAAACTTGCTCGGGCATATTTTATTGAAAAATTGTGATTGGTAGTCGGTTATTATTTCTTTGTAAAAAGTCTTAAGTATATTAGTGGTATGTTTGTGACAATCCACATACTCTGCCACGTGTCCCAGAGGATGACGTTGTAGTTAAATATAATGCCTGGGAGCGACATATTGCGTTAATATACAGCCTAAGTGTCCTTTGGTAGTTGTTATATAACATGCTTACGTTATAAGTAGTAGCATTTTGGGAACGTTGCCTACATTTACAAAATGTTTGAATGCTATTAGAACAACCGCAGCGCGGGGTTCCAATTTAAAATGTTTCCGCGGTGAAAATAATAACTAAAAATATGTGAATTTAATTTCGTAATATAAGTCGTTACGGTTCGTCGGAAGCCTGAAAGTCTGACAACCAGTCTAACCAAGGGGTACCGTATTACCTAGTTACTGGGTTGTGGAGGTCAGGCATATTCAGTCGCTCCGTGTAAAATACTGGTATTTAGCTGCATTCGGTTAGTCTGGATGCTGACCCCAACATAGTTGGGAACAATCAACGTTCAGGACTCGCTTTTATTCTGCTACACGATGTACAGTCATGAGCATTGCTATGTAAACGCTTAGCAGAATTAAAAACCGATTTTCTCGTGGAATAACGATTGCAACCTAGAGAAAAGATCTGTTCCATAATAGTTTGAGTTCCAAAATACTCTGTTCGTAGTAAAATAAATTTTCAATCAATATAGTTGGAGGAAATCACTTTTAAAAGTTGCTGAGTGTATACATATTGGTGCTCGTGACTGTACTATAGATGTAGGTAATGTGGGAAAACATACCAGACTATTAAATTTTTGATATTTTTATTATTCATAAAGTTGCATCATATACGGAAAGCAATTTTTTTTTAATTTTCAATTAACGTCGCCCGCTCTGGGCAGAGCTGGGAGGACGTATCAGACTTTTAATGACTAAAACCCACCCGTGTTCCTTCCGTTGCCTGTGTGCCAGGGCCACGATATCCCTTTAGGACAAACTCGCAACCCTGGCAGGAAGCACTATAAGACTGAATTCGTGTCAGTTTGTTGTTGGTTACAATTGGGAAAAATAAAAGCTTTCATTCCGAAAAGATTTTTTTTGTATCGCTTAATTGGAATGTATTGAAAAATCTATGGTTTTCTGTATCAGCAAAATGTATTCCGCACCTACACATTTATATTAATAAATTGTACTTTTTTTTCTTAGTTTATTTAAATGTTACCACACTATTTCAAAATATACGTGCCCAATTATTATTTCGTTCGAAATAAGTTATGTTTGACAGCTCAAAGACGATTTTGAAACAGAATGTGTAACAGAAGAAAAGAAATTGGAAAATTTTGTTTTGTTACGAAGAAATTTATACAAGATTTTTAAGCACAATAAAGCGAATAATTCCTTTGTTTTACGTCTGACGAAAAACATAAATTACTGAGTGAAAAGAAAAAGATTTTTGATCTCAGACAAGTGGTGCCAAGTGTTTCACTTTTGATTAATCTTCATATTTTTATTTAATAAACCAAATAATATTTTTCATCCATTTTTAGGGTTCCGTAGTCAACAAGGAACCTTTATAGTTTCGCAATATCTGTATGTCTGTCCGCGGCTTAGCTCAGAGAATCTTAGTACTAGAAAGCTATTATAAATAAATCACGCCGACAAAGTCGTAAAACAAAATCTTGAAAACCAAAAATATGCTTCCTCTCTTGCACTTAAAGTGGAGATGTTATTATTTTTTTCTCGTCTATCCCTTGGTGTGGGCCGGTATCGTTGGGTAGGCCGTTTAGAAATATGATAAGTCTGTTAAAACCATTTTTCGATTCAGGGATCCGTTTGCATAATACTAAGCTTTAAAGTGCAAATTTTTGTTAGAGTCAAGTGTCCTGTCTGCTAAATGGTTGTTTTTGGGTGTGAAAAAATTCACAGCAGTAGTACCTATATATAAAGTTAAAAGGAAAATTATTGCGTGTAAATGGGCTGCACAAGTTAACGAGTATATACCTAAGAGTCGACCAACTTACATGTGCTGTTGGATTGTATGGGAGAACATGTTTTTCAACTTAAGTTTGTTCTCGGGATAAATTAATCCCAACTACGGAATCCTTCATTGTGAGTGGTCTGACACGCACTTGGCCGGTTTTTTTTAAGTTATCGTTTGAGATTGGTAAACTAACTTCCTACAGATCGGTCAAAAGTTTTCCTAATTATATTTTTAAGGTTTTGCATAACAGCTTAAAAATCAGTCTGCGTAATAAAAAAACCACGAAGGACCAATATCACTTCGATACATTGCTTACGTATTCAAACCTAGTTACATTAATTTTATTAAGAGTGTGTTTACTGGCCCAGAAATAAAGTGCTAATTACATTATCCCTGAATTCCTTCAGATAGACACAGACCTCCTTACAAGCCTGGTATATTGTCCCACATTGCGTAATAGCCCACAATTACCAGTAGATACTTCACAACCACATTGGTGCTGCGTTTTATGTGAATTATATTCTCATCTATCGAATTACTACTAGAATATACTCAATAACCTTAATTATTTCAAACACATTATTCATACTTAGAAAAGAAGTTGTAGAGATTGCATTCAGAACTAAATAGGGCAGCCCTGTTGGTCCCAAAGAATCTATAACGAAAGTCTTAAAGAAATCCGTTCATACTCATAAAAAGTAATGTCCGTGTGTAATACATACCTATCTATCTAAAATATGGAAAACGTCGGTAAAAAGTAATATTGGAAATATCCAATATTAGCTCATCGTCAACAGAGATGCTGCGTAAACAAATATTCTAGTTTTATATACACGTTGAACATATTATTATTTGAACCCGCATCTTCGCGCAGCGAGTCATCGATCGATCAGGTTAAGCGACGCTTGACGCAGTTGGTCCGTGGATGGGTGACCATCTTCACATACCAATACCCCTCCGTGCTAAAGCACGTTAAGCTGTTGATCCCGACTGTCATTCGTGGATGTTTGACAGTCGGGTCGTCAGAAGCACGAAAGCTTGACCACCAGTCTTACGAAGGGGTACCGTATTACCCAGTTACTGAGTTGGACTTCTTGGCGGCAAAGTGAAGCGTCATGTTCAGCAGTTGGTTTAATTTTCCAAAATTTGTGTTTATCCGAATATTAATGTGTAATAATGGTGGATTATTACCCATTAAGTGTTTGTGAACGTGCATTAGTGTAGGCAAACGGTGAAGGAAAACATCGTGAGGAAACCGGCACGTCCTAGAACTAAGAATTCGAAGACATGTGACATCTACCAACCCACACTGGGCCCGCGTGGTGGATTACGGCCCACTCCCTCTCACAGAAAGAGGAGGTCTGTGTCCCAACAGTGGGAACATTATCGGCTGATTATGAATTAGTGTAGGCAAATGAAACAAAACAGTGCAACTTCGCTTCAAGTTCTCTCAAGAAGTCCGCGTGAGGTCTCAGTAAAGTGCCACATCTTTACTGAAACTCAAAGGGAGCGGGCGGGGATATCATCATCATGCATAATATAATTCATTTCATCAATAATAACAAGTTGTGTAACTAAATAAAGTCTTGGCTAAAAGGTCCCAGCAACCAGGCCATTAAAATATAATAAAAAAATTAAAAAAAGTTACTGGGTTGTGGAGGTCATTGTCAGATAGGCAGTCGCTCCATGTAAAATACTGGTATTCAGGTGCATCCGGTCAGACTGGAAGCCGACCCCAAGGGAAAAGGCAGATGATGATGATGATCTTCGCGCAGCGAGTTTTAAAAACCCAGAAAAATATAGGAAGGCTGACTCGAGTAGCTTCTTTACGTGATTATTATAGACGTATATACAACTCTTCACCTGGATGGGCATATTTTTACAGAGGTTAAGAGATTTATTATTATTATTATATTCTTTATTTCGGACTACACATACAAGCACACACAATCCATATAGTAACTATGACTTAAAAACTATGTTAGTAAACTTTTACAAACTAAAACAACTAATAACGACGTGGCCCAACACGCGTTGGCACGTGCCTCCGTACCCAGTGCCCCTTAGCAAGGCACTGTTAATTATTACTCGTATTCTAATAATGTTTTTAGGATGTTGTTGGAGCTTCCGCGCATCCTATTATTCAATCAAGGTAAATTCTTAAAAGCACAATTTACTATCATCATTTCATTCGAAATTGCACACAAATTGATTGATGAACCACAATCACCTATTAATAACCAATATTTGGTTTATTGAAATATAATTTTAATTAAATTTGACTCTGTTTGACCGCCAAAGTATTAGCTGTGTAGGCCAGCTATGGGAACATTTGTAAATACATGTTATTTTAAACAAAATATTTGAGTTTCGAACTACCTAATTATGCATATTGCTATTGCGATTCGATAATTTACATTTTTACACATATACTTGGCAATTAAATGAATGTCGTAACATAATATTAAATAAATTATAATATTGACATTATGCAAACAAAGTAGTATTGCGTATATAAAGAGCCTATGTACATCGAAGATTATTATAGTGGTAAAAAAGCATGGTAGGTATTTAAAGCCGAAACAAATTACACAGTGTCGTAAATATTCCAATGGGACTGTCTCCGTCAATTCCCTGTATTGGTTGCTAAACATCTTGATACGAGTATACACCGTGGTATTTTAATCGTCTTACAACGGCAGCCCACTTCATGTATCCAATGACTACTAATCATTCATAAAAGTATTTTTTTTTTATTAACAATTGAATAATTTAAAAAATATATATATTATTAATTATGACGCATGATGTAGTTTGCAACAACCTGTTATGAGCGCGGTGCCATTTCGCGGCACCCTTGGAACGCAAGCAAACGCAAGGCTTGCACCGCGCTCGTTACTGGGTGTTTCAAACTACGTCATGCGTCATAATTAATGATTTTGTGATTAATATTTAAACTTGTCTTTTGTTACATAATTACGAAGGTGGCAGCAGGAGGACTTTAAAGAAAACCGAAGTCATTCAAGTAAAGGTTCTAATTATGTAAAAACTACATTATAAACTTAAGCTCATTCCTAAGTCTAGATTCAGACGATGCTAGTACCGAAGTGCCTAAAATTTGTTATCACTAACATTAAAATTATGACGATTGCTAGACGTCAATGCAGCATCAGCTGATTTGGAAGTAGATGAGCGTTCGGCGACCGGCGACACGAGGCGTCAATTCGTTGATTCAGTAAAATGGTGTATTGCGATTTTATGTGGAATCATCCGATTAACGTAATTAGTTTAACATGTCGCTATCCAGATTATTTAGTGTACGCAGGGTACGTAACAACCTAAAGAAAACTATTGTTTTAAGAATTTAAGTTTTGTTATGTGTGTATATTTTTATTGTAACTTAAAATTTATCATTATTTAAAAATCCTAATAGATATTTTCTCGTATTTCCATATAATATCATAATAAAATATGTACCTATTAGGTATTAATGGAAAATTAATTTGCATGCCCTAAACAGGCAAAATAAGGACTGTACTTATACCCCCAACTCTTACAACTGGTAATACCTATATTTTCTGCAAATAAATGATTCTTATTCTTATTTTTTTATTTTTATTATTCAAAATAATGTTAATATTTTTTTTTTTTACTTTTATGAATGATTAGTAGTATTGGATACATGAAGTGTGCTTCCGTTGTAAGACAATTAAAATGCCACGGTGTATACGCGCCTTACAGCAGATCCTAATATAATCGTTTGAAACGTCAATGTTAATAGTTTTGACATGACCTGTAACACTATACCAATCCGCACTAAACCCGCGTAGTGGATTCCGGCGCACTCCCTCTCACAGAGAGGAGGCCTGTGTCCCAGCAGTGGGAACAACATAATCAGTTGCTATGTCACACTACCCACTGCCTCCCCACCTCAGGAATTGGATCCCAGTGTATTCGCAGTGTCTTAAGGGGATAATGGATAGAAACATGTGACCTTTAGCTGAATACACTGTCAATGTTAGTTTAGTAACTGCATTTAATCCGGTTTCCTCACACGTTCTAATGTAACGTTATCACTTGAGCTTTATTATCTTCCTTTCATCTTCTTCTTTGGTACATACGAATTATTTTAGGGTAGCGTAGGACATGCCGTGGTTATAATATTAACAAGGTAGTGAGGTTGACTGCCCATAAGGAGTACCGGACGTACCTACGTGTATAGTCCGCTAAGGCTATTTTCCACTAGGGCTTTTTTTCCACTAGTGCTACTTTTCGTTAGGGCTATGTTTCGCTATGCCTATGTTCCGCTAGGGCTATTTTCCGCTTGGGCTATGTTCCCTTAGGGCTACATTCCGCTAGGGCTATGTTCCGCTAGGGCTACTTAACACTAAGGCAATGTTCAGCTAGGACTATGTTCCGCTAGGGCTATTTTCCGCTAGGGCTATTTTCCACTATGGCTATTTTCAGCTAGGGCTATGTTCCGCTAGGGCTATTTTCCACTATGGCTATTATTCGCCAAGGCAATTTTCCGCTACGGCTGTTTTCCGCTAGGACTATTTTCCGCTACAGTTACTTCCCGCCAGGGCTATTTTAAAGCAATGTAATTTCCTGTATCTCATACTATCCGCATTATTTTACAATGGCAGCGCTCACTTTCCCTTCAGCCAGAGTCTAAACAAATTTCCAACGTCCCAGGAACCCTTTTAATCAGTTGCGGTATGCGACGGTCCTGGAACACAGGAACCCACTTACGTATGTTATCATAATAACGTTATTCCGATATTAGTTATTCCACAGGTTTATGTGCAGGTAAATGAGAATGTCAATTAATTACACAACTGTTTTAGAAAAGGATCGATACAGGTCATGTTTTCCCTGGCAATTAACTTATGACCACGGCCCTTGCTGATGCAATTGAAATTCATTTGTTAATTAATAGGTATGCAATTTTGTATTGACTATAAATGACCCAACATAGCTATACAGGGTCAAATTAAATTAGCTAGCTAAACTCCGCAGACGTGATGGGTCCGACCGATATCTAAACATGATGAAACATAAAACCGGCGAAATGCGAGTAGGACTCGCGCACGAAGGGTTCCGTACCATTATATATAAAAATAACAAAAAAACACGTTTGTTGTATGGGAGCCCCCCTTAAATATTTGTTTAATTATAATTATTAATTTTTAAAGTGAATATATAACTAAATATTCTGTGAATATTTCAAGCGTCTACCTGTTGCCGTTATCAATATAGAGCAAAATCTAGCAAAAAAAATTACGTTTGTTGTATGGGAGCCCCGTTAAATATTTATTTTATTCTGTTTTTAGTATTTTTTGTTATAGCGGCAACAGAAATACATCATCTGTGAAAATTTCAACTGCCTAACTATCACGGTTCATGAGATACAGCCTGGTGACAGACGGACAGACAGACAGACGGCGGAGCCTTAGTAATAGGGTTCCCGTTTTACCCTTTGGGTACGGAACCCTAAAAAGAAATTCATTTGATGAGGTTTTTTTTGGGTCATCCACCGCCACTTGAAAATGTAGTTTAAAAAATCTTTCTTTTTTGTGTAAACTTCACTGTAGCCGTGATGGGTGTCGATAACTAAACATGATTGAAATAAATAAAACAGATTTTCTCAACTCATACGTCCGTAACAGCACTATCAGCGGTCGATGACCCAAAAAAAAGGCAAAAAATCAATAAAAAAAAATATTTTTTCGTGCTTAGAAATCAATCTTTATCACGTCTGCGGAGTTGCGCTAGATAATTTAATTTGACCCTGTATATGTCAGTGACATATACATGGTCAAATTATCACAAAAATAAACATTTTCATTGTTCAAACACATTAATTCGTAAAAAGCCTTTATTTCAAATTAAACTTTTATTATAAAGGTTTGGTTAGCACCACTTCGGAAATATAAAATATTTACACATGCAGTGACATAAGAGTGCTAAGAGGAGAGATAAAAGTCCGCAGAACACACTGCAGGTAAACAGAAGAATACTCATGAAGTTAAACCTGGCTTGCGCTTACGCATAGAACTTGCTTACTTGAAGCTATATTTTGGAACTGCAACTAAGTAATTAAATGTGCGCTGTAGTTACACTAGTGCATGGCTGAGGAATCTTCTTTAAAAAGAAGGAATAAGCTTTGATCACTACGCTTGCTAATTCAAATAAATCGCGTCAAATTTTTTAGTTAGTGAGGCGACTACGTCATTAAAAGATGCCCCACCCATAGATAAACATAACCCGTCTCTCCACTACTTCAAGGCTGTACAGTCGGCACGGCTCTAATAATCCCTCCTATCCCAAGGGCACGTCTTCCCTACCATTATCGCGCCCCCCGGTCTACTCTTAGATATGCAAGGGTCTCTGTGGTCCCATGAAACATGAGGCTCCAGGGGCTAGTGTGAATCTTTGGGTTCATTCGAGCAATCGAGTCTGGTCAAACCACGCTGGTGTCGGTGCATTTCATTCATTCATAGTGAGTTAGTGTAGTACTTTGAGTTAGTGTAGTGTAAAAAGTGTAGAAATAATAGTGACAATGACACACTTAAAACACAACATGATCGAAGTGTTTTTTATTATAATATCAGACTCGTAAGAAAATGGAACGGACTTGTGTAAAGTGCAATAAACACTATTCTAAGTCTTAAAATAATTATCACTTAAAAAATTTGGTTAGATTAAAATAAATTAAATTGCTTATTAGTCTTAAACTAAAAACTGACAAATGCGTGCACTGACTGGTCAGGTCCACTCAACCTGTGTGGTTCTTTCCTCAAAAGACCATTTCAGACACCAATCTACATGGTTTTCACATGATCTGACCAAGATTATGTCTGGACTTTAAAAGAGACTATGACCTCTGAGTTTGTTTCGGCCTTTCTTCTCAGAGTAGTCAGATAGGAAACGCCGACCTCATCTAGTTTTTAAAATATGTTTGACGTGTGTGTTTGTACAAACCTACTTACAGAAATAAAATCATTTATCATTTAAAGGCTAGATTGTATTTAATAATTAAGAACCTAGTTATTTTTAATAAAGCACACAAAAAAAAATGGTTGTCAATTATTTTTTCTTTTTAAATGTTTTGTTAATGTGAGAACGTTGTAGGCTTAATAGACTGTAGATTTGTAGACCATTTTCTATTTTGTTAAGTACCAACTCTTGCCAGGCCTATAATGTCCTCTCATAACTATTAACACTGCGGTTTGAAAACATTGTAAAAGCCAATTATTTTTTAAAGAGTATTATAACCGTGGAGTTTCGTGCCGGCTCTTTTCCATAGGAAACGACCAATTGGAACCGTGCACCTAGCTTCTGACGTTACATAAGTGGCCATGTAGTGTAGGTGAAATAAAATAATTTGATTTAGATTTTTTATTTTGAGGCATCGGATCCTTGTCATTTTTAAACAATAGAACAATCTTCTTCTTTTTCATTTTGAACTACGGGGTAATTGTGTAACACGCTTACAATGGCAATCCCATTCATGTTGGCATTCATTGCGGTATTTACGTTATGAGCTGATAAAAATTTTCGAAGAGAAGCAATGCATTATGAATTTCATTCAAAATCCTTTGGATTATGATTGAATGAGTTTTAGGCAATAGCTGGTCTTCCTCTATTATTATTCAGTCTTATCTTCACACATCCCTGCTTGTAGTGTAGGATGATTAAACTGAGTAAATTGTTAATTACCTAATTCTCGGTAATGGGCGCAATGTCAACACGAGCATCAGTTTGCAACGCAATATGCGCTTTACAGTTGGTAATGAACGTAGCTCGACCTCCGAAATCATCTTCGTTAATCACATTAACACCCGATCACTATAAATTGCTCAACGCATTCCTCACTTCGACGCAATCGACTAATGTAACTTCAGTTTAAAACGCTTTAGTTAAAAACTAGGGAAAATAATAAACAATGTTTCCTTTCTAAAATATTGTGGCTTTAATGCTAGTTATCTGGAAGCAGACCATCCTTTTCTATTTTGTCCAACAATGTACAATTTAACATTGTACAATTTAATTTATTGGCCACAGAGAAAGGAGAGCGTTAAAAAAGTGACTGTCACTGCTTATACATCTTGTTAAAATAAAACTTGTTTTTAAAAGTATTCCGGTTATGAACGGAGTGCAAGTATATACATATAATAATATATGTAATGACCGTCGTCAGGTCTAACGAACGTAGCTATAATTTAATAAATTGGTTTCATTTTCGTCCGCTCACAAGGAATACACGAAATATATAGGTTCGTATTTCGTACGCCCTCAGCCCCAATGAAACCCTATAAGCTAATAAAAAAAAAAATAGAATTATTATTATTTATTGTTTAAGCAAATAAAATTACCGAACTGCATTTAAAATCAAAATGTGCCTGGCGGATTTACATCTGCGATCGGTGGGGTGCGGGATAAATAAATCGATAACCAACATAAAACCTACATGCCAATTAATTAATTGCATCGGCAATATTAATTGATAGATAATTAATTAGGTATTATATTCGAAGTACGCGCTCCTACCCTTTACATAACCCGCCCGTCAGATGTTAATATGAAATTATTAATTAAAATACTTTGCGAGACATTCGCGAAACCTACTGGTCTGCGAAATAAAAAACAAAATTTCGATGGTTTCCTACTTACGTTGTATACCTTTTCTCAGCATCGATTTTAATGTAAGGATACGATAAAGTTCTCTTCAAACTCTAATTTAGGTTTACGTAATTACTCACTACTTAAGCTTGAGGCAAATTTGGTAACATCGATTACACCTACACTTTGCAGTCTCGTCGCTAGAAGCGGACGATTTCGATAAACCTGTAATTATTTCACCGCCATATTCAAATAAATAGGCGTTAGAATGAAAGAAAAAACCGGCCAAGTACGTGTCGGACCATGCACAATGAAGGGTTCCGTAGTTGGGATGAATTTATCCCGAAAACAAGCTTAACATTGTAGTTGAAAAACATGTTCTCCCATACATCGATACCTATACGTTACGATCTATTCTCCAACTACAAATATAAGTTGGTCGACTATTACTCGTTAACTTGTAAAGCCTACTTAGCTGTCATAGTTTTTCTATGTATTATTATGCTATTGCCATGAAATTTTTCACTTATCCAAAAATAACCATTAGCTGGCAGGGGGGGAGACGGCCTATCCAATGATACCCCACACAATGGGAGATACTCGTAAGATAAAAAAAATATCATCCCTACTTTACGTGCAAAAGAGATACCGTACAAAAGCTTTTATCAAGGTTTTATGTTAGTACTTTTTCGGCGTGATTAATATGTATATCTACCCACACCAAATTGCAGCTTTCTAGTACTAAGAGTCGGACAGAGACGGACATGGCGAAATTATAAGGGATCCTTGTTGACTATCTGAACCCAAAAAGAAATTGGTCTTATAATTTTAGCTTATTTGGAGCTTATAGGCTAACCATGCTCGAGGCTGGGCCAATTATAATGGAGGGTTTACTACTGAGCATTTTAACAAAATGTTCCTGTTCAAAATTCCAAGTTTTTTCGTGCATTCCGTATTTGAGTAATACCGTAAAATTTGCTCATTGTATGCTATCCATTCCACTCAGCATGACGTTCCGAACGAGCCAACAGTACAAAAACAATGCGGTAACAAATAGCCATAGTAACTTTATACTCCCGCATTCAAGCACAGAATTCGTTTTAAATATCTTGTGCACAGCGGCAGAGCTCGCGTTCAACGGGAACTCGCGAAGATTCTGAGTGCACCCGCATAATGATCATTAAAACGCTTTATAAAATAACAGTAACAATTAAAAGTAAAAAACAAGGAGCTAATTTAACGAAGGACTGAACATTTAAGTAATTATCGGACGAAATCATTTAAAAAAGTATTAAGTATGATAATATATTGTTAGTAAAAGATCACCACCAATATTGTCAGTTCTTGTGAATTATTCCGTTTTTTCATGTCTATTTTGACTAAACTATTTTCCGAGATTACAGGAACAGTTAAATCTAAAGACTTACGGAAAATAGCCCCCTCTTATCTAGTAATTCATGTTGATTTCAACATTAAATTAAGCTGAGTCCGACTACACCTACGCTGCTGGGCCTAATGTGACATGACTTGAGTCACACATTTTATCACAGTTTGAGCGATAAAACTGTTTTGTCTTAAAATGCTAGTACAAATTGACATGACATAATTTATCATGTCTTGTCACAAACGTCTTGGGCAGCCCGTGCTCGGCCCGCAGGTTGTAGTAACTATATTTTATTGACGGTAATTTTTATGGCTTCACTTTTATACACTTTATTATAGAAGAAGCCAATGAAACTTGATTAGAAAATGTAATGCTGTAAATGATTATGGATTGATTGGTCATTTCATAGAACTCATTGAACTTGAAGATGGCTCCAATCACGGAGTATTGCAGCAAATGATCACCGACTAGTATTGAGTCAATTGAACCTAATCAGTACTGAATAGTTCATGTTTCCTTCCTCTTATTAGGGTCGCATAGCAAAACGACTGCATAAAATAACATCGCGCCTTTAATCCCCGAAGGTTTAGGCAGCGGTGAGCGGTGAAAACTAAACCTATTTATAATTCGATATTATGTATATCGAGTTTTAGGAAAAGTTTTATAAAGTGCAACGTCTCGTAAATTTTTAACTCGAGAAACACTATGGTTATTTTAATATACCTACAATGTGGAGACAAAAATACGACAATAAATGAAAACACTGGCGATACTAATAATGATAATTATAATAAATCCATTTATTTTCAGGCAACATAGGCCCAACATATTTTTATTGTAAACAACACTGTGTTAATAAAAATACTTAATGTTAGTAGAACTTCACTTTGCACTAGCTTCACTATGTGCTGTCCATGTGGTACTTGTTCGCGGAAGCGATAGAACACCACATCCTGCGGCCAAAAGTCTTCTTCAATGACAAGGGGCAGATAACAATTAGATACGCGCACCACAAACGCCTTAAAGTTGACCAATGCTTACGGTATTAATTAGAAGTAAGAAAATAAAAAGTATTTCTTTTAAACGAACTAAATAGTAGTGATGCGCCGACTAGGTATTTGCGTTGGGTTTTGCCAACCTTTCACTAGCTATAGTGATTAAACTATTAAGTAAATATATTTGGTTGAATTTTCGTATGCAGACTGGAAACTGCATTAGATATACTTACAACATTATTTTTAGTTTAAGCGAAACCTGAATATAGTTATTTCAGAAAAAGGAACTGAATCGATTTCAATAATTTTTACATCATGTTGTAATTGTCCCAAAAATACATGAGAGTGATGGAAAATGTTATCACCATTTACTTACAATACAATCGCCGTACGGTTAGGTACCTACTGCCAAATTTGCGCAAGACGACCCTGGAGGCGCGGGGGCGCCGTTAACATATTTTTGTACGGAAAACCCGGTAACATAACAACCTTATAACTTTGTGATTTTTCATGATACGGTTTTGAAATTTTGTACATAGATTCTTTACATAAAAATACTAGACACGTGTTTCGGGTTTCGCATATACTAAAAATAATGTTGTTTAACCCTTCTCATGGCGAACGTGGATCCGCGCGAGACTTTTTAATTGTTTCTGTAATTTTTTAACTTTAATCGTTTATGTAATTATCAGCATACGAGTGGTTAATTATAAGATATTGTTAACTGAATATTAAAACTTAACTAACATGAAGTGACACTAAAGGTGGGCTCTGAATAATACAGCATCTCTGCGCTTCATATTTCAGATAGCAGCTTGCAACACATTCAAAGAAGTGAAATCATAACATATCGGAACAACTTCTAAGTCTTGATACTAAGTTTTTGTTCATCTTAAAAAAGCCTCACTAACCCGTGTGAGTGGACCCTATCGCTTAAAATATTACAAAATGACCTCAGATCTACAGCTTGAACAGACGAATAATTAATTCCGGACTTAGTAAAGCTTTGGTGCAACAATGATTACTTACATCAATAAAACTGACATTACGCATTCACATTTTGGCACTAAACTGTAACCTGCCACAATCGCAGCCGATAAGCGTGATTTGACCAATTAGCTGATCCATAGACACCTTGAACTATGCCTATTCACAGGGGTCAGTTGTAGGCAATGTCGGTAGGTAATGATTTAGATATTATTTTTCTCCTTGCGTCTCATTATCTGCTGGAGGTCGCGTTGCCCAACGTTCGCCATATGTTACATACATATACTCAAGTTCGGCCGACGGCGACGGCCAGCCGCGAACCTTGGCACAACCTTCCCAATACATTCACCCACTAATCAATTAACTATACAATTTTACTGACATAAATCTCAATCTGATAATCTCTTCCAGTACTCGTAGAAATAGTGTCTCACGAGATCCAATAATTCCTCTGTCCTTTCTACTGCTTTCATTAAAATAAGGAATTGTTTTGAGACGATGCTGCTATAAAAATGAGAATGAATCTAGCGTAAGTACTTGTTCCGAAGTTTAAAGTGAATGCACCAAAAGTAATTTCTACGTCGATGACGAAGCGCGCGCGTCTGTGATCGCGGTACCTCTATTTTATGCAGGGTTTTTATCTTCACCGCGATCGCGAAATAGCTCATTTCTATAGCACCTCTGCTATAGAAATGAGCTATTTCTTCATCGAGCTTCAGCAGTCATAAAATATGCAGACGTCCATTACCCAAGCGCCTGAAATAGTACATACTTACAAACTCTTAATAAAGACCATAATTTTCTTATGCAGCGCCCACACCCATTTTTCATATTTCTTCGTTCACGACTATTTCATCAGTCTGTTCGCTTGTGCTAGCTTCCTACTCACATTAATCATCTCTTTTTATTTGAATGTTGGACAGCAACGAATATTCCAGAAAGCAATGAGCTTTTTCGAGTATCAGGCCGATTGCCAAGGGTTTAAATTATTTCACTAAGCGCCAAATTAAATCTAGCCTAATCGGATTATAAAACGCTTATGAAATTAGACAAACTAAACATTTTTACAGTTTAAATGAATCTCAAAGCAATTGTTAGTCATGTTTAATACAAAGTAACTTTTGTAATCCCTTACAATATTTTGTAGGAGTAAGTGGCTAATTACGTAAACGAATAATTTTCTTAATAAAAATAAATGAAAAGGGCGATACGACGTTGTCTTTAACACCTCGTGCAAAATACTACCCAGCAGATTAACCAGCAATAGCTGCACTAAAAATAACCTTCTTAACCGTAGAACATTTCACTATAATTAGCCAACCGTTAACGATGATTAATGATTACGACTCCTAACTCTTCAAGTATATACAGAAATGCTGCTTTTCGAGTATTACTTAATTTCTGGGGCCGCAACACCTTCGAGTCGTCGAAGTAACTTGTTACAGAATCATCTCAAGATCCACACTCTCACACGTTATAATTAAACTGTTTATGTAAGTAGACTGTAAATATTTCTCCACTTAACGTCATTTCAGCTGAAAGACGTGGACGTCTTTAGAGTCCTATGCCTGTAACAGTAGACTGTTCACCTGCATCCAGTCTGTCCTGCATAGCTATTCACAACCTTCGATAGGCTTCCGTGCCGAATCGAATGTCAATCAATGTAAATTTAGGAGCCCCGAAAATTATAGACGATCGCTATTTTTCAGAGAACTATTTGCTGTCTGGAGCAATAATTCAAATCAGGTAATAGATCGTGTGCATTTTCGACAAATGTTGATGCTATTAGCCATCTTTTTAAGGTTGGCTCCATCTAGCAGAGGAACCCACACACACTACGCTTGCTTGCAACGGCTATGAGCAGACTAACATGAGCAGCCCACTGCAACTTTAGCGTACCACGTCTTATTTTAACTTATTCTACCACTTACACAGGTAAAAAAAGTCATTAATGTACCGACACTTTGTTCTTGTACGATAAAAAGTTGAGAATCAGACTAATGTTAGGTACAACGTGCTCGTTCGAAACTTTTGAGTGATAATTTATTCTACTTATTTTAATGGCTGGAGCGATGCCTTAAAATAAACTTTCCATTCAAGTTGATCTGAAACAGATAAAATAAAAATCTAAGGACCGTTTACGTAGAGATAAGCTAACTTAGTTTAGAGCAGATAAAAGGACCATCATTAACCTCGTTTTCACGGAAACTATAGAAATTAGCATTTAAGCATTAGCAGAAATTTCCAAAAGTAAATAGCATTAATGATCTTACTACATAAATAAATATCATACCACGAAGGGTATTTACAAACCAGTTAATATATATAATATAAACTTTATTATCAGACACATAGTCTATATGTTACAAAACATTACAATAAAAACACAATACACATCAAATAAAATAACATGCACGTTAAATAAAATAAACACAAATATACATAAAATTATTTAAGGCATTGGGCTGTCCATCCTGCTGGCCACAGTAGCCAAAAGACTGTTGGGACTATCGCGCACTCGCCGCATCAGGGACGCTATACGCAGACGCATCAGCTCGTAAAAATCCGGCACGACGGTTTCCGCGAACATCCCCAACGCACTGCAAAAGCACGGTAATCCCAACATCACCCTGAAGGCATTGTTATATTGGACTCGAAGAGCACCGTACGAGTTTTTTGTACGAGTATAACTGATCCATAGGCCGCACGTGTACAGAGACGGGCAAAATAAAGAGTGTAATTTTTACCTCTTCTGTACATCGTGCAAACCTACGGGCCAGCATGTTACGTCTAACTGCCAATGCTCTGCGCTTCCTCTCCAAACCCATATCATCGGGCAAACTGTCAGTCACCCAGTGTCCCAGGTACTTGAACCATGTCACTCTGGTAAGCGGGACGCCCCCTAAGGTGATTGATGGGACTGGGGACTGTGTCATAACATTTGTTACCCGCCTTAAAGACCAAGAGCTCACTCTTGGCCCCCCTATTTTAATACCCCTTAAAATTTTCTGCCTCGTTGGGCCAGAGTCGCAAGCGCGACTAGTACCTACCACTGGATTTTTTTATTATATAATTTGCAGTAGCACCCCGCAAATTGGAATTGTGCCCGGTTAATGGCAATAAGCTTGTTATTATTATTTGTTATTACTTGGGACTTAAACATAACTGGCAGAATGTGGGTGATCACCCCCCTACACAGAAATGCAGACATGATGCGGTTACATTATTTTTATTCAAGAAAGTATTCACATACATACAAAATATTAATTTCGTTTCCGAGCAGTGAGCTTGGAATAAACTACTAAAGTTGTACAAGGGGTCCAGTTTTATCAAAGTGTGCAAGAGCGTCGAGTAGAATGGCACTTGCACCTACTCCCGCCGCGCCGCAGTCTCTTGCACGCCAGTTAAATTCATTTGCTAAAAATGATTGTCATCTTAAAATCACATGACACTACCACTAATTGTTTATCAAACTTAGATGTTTTTTTTTTAAGAAATGCAGTTATAATGCCTATTATTTAACAGCTTTATTATGGAGCGGTGTTGAAATTAGAGGAATTGTGGTTAAAAATCTCTATGCTCTTTTCTACACATATTGCTATCTATGTTTGACTTTCGGCTTTAAACTCTGTACTTGCTCATTTCAATTATAAAACAACTAGCTTCTGCCCGCGGCTTCGCCCGCGTGGATGTCGTAAATTATTCCACGGGGACTTGCTACCGGGATAAAAGTATCCTAAGTTTAAACCCAGGTCATGGCTTATCCGTATACCTATCATCCAAATCCAGCCGTTAAAGCGTGAAAAGGTTACAGACTGACAGGCAATTATTAAATGCAAATATTTTAGATTTTTATGATTTAGGTACTTATATCATAATTTTACCCCGCGCTCACCCCGCACACGCGCTGCACACGCCTTGTGCCCGCGCTTGGGCTAGTGCCGTATTGACTGTGATCAAGGGCGTTTTTTGATTAAATAATAAGTAAGTATTATATGCGAGTGCGAGGCGTGCGCGGATTTTGCGCGTGGCGAACCCGGGTGCAAGGCGGGCTCAACGCGTGTGCGGGGCGTGCGCGTGGTCGGGGCGGGTTTTCTGAACACGGCCTCAGTCTGGAAGCCGATTCCAACATAGTTGGTGGGAAAAGGCTGGGCAAATGATGTTGACGTAAAAAAAATATATTCTCTGAACAAACTAGGAGTAATAAAAAAAAATCCTGTTACGAGAGCTACTCGTAAGTCTGTTACCGTCAAAGCAATCCGATTTTTTCTAATTAAGTAATATAATAGTATCAAAGAACCTATAGGCGTTCTTTTCGACAATAATTCGGTTACGAAAAATATTTTTAGTCCGGGCTATCGGCATTATACCATCGTAGGTATTTCTGAAAGTAGGGATGGCTCAATATAAGTTTATTGCATAAACATTCGTCGTGTTTTTGCTTAGCCCAATACTTGATCGGATGCCAGCAGACATATACTGGGATGAAGCACTTTATGCGACATTTTACTTGTGCAATAAAATGTGAATAAATAAAACAGACTCATCTTTTGTTGTCATACATTTTTCGAGAAGTGAATAAGTCATTTGCAAATTATCTCACGACAAGGTCAAGTATTTTGATGCGAGTAATAATACATTACTGATATCGACTACAACATACTGCATTATCGATGATACGAGTAAAACCTCTATTGCAGCGGTCTACTGTGTTCCCGACGTAATGATATGGCCTGTGAGATCTTTCAAAATGTGCAATTACTTCGAAAGTCTGAATAACACTCAATAACTCACTTTGCGCTCGGTGCAACAATGTACTATTGAATGTACAGGAAAATGAGTTGAATTTTATAATTATAGAATCGTCGTGAAACCTAAACGTCGCATTTAATAAACTCTACCGTATGTAGCATTATATGACATCCGTACCTATGTATGAATATACAATATATTAGTTTTAGTATAATTATGCGAAACCCGAAACAAGTGCCTAGTATTTTTATGTAAAGAATCTATGTACAAAATTTCAAAACGGTATCATGAAAAATTACAAGGTTATAAGGTTGTTATGTTACCGGGTTGTCCGTACAAAAACATGGCGGCACCCCCGTGAGTCCAGGGTCGTCTTGCGCTCATTGATAATAATTTGTCAGTAGGTACTTACAATACAATCGCGGTACGGTTAGGACCGTACCGCGATTGTATTGTAAGTAATTAAATGGTGATAACATTTTCCATCACACATAAATATTTTTGGGACTAAATATAACATGGTGTAAAAATTATTGAAATCAATTCTGTTCCTTATTCTGAATAAACTATATTCAGGTTTCGCATATACTAAAAATAATGTTGTATAATTATGTACCTACACAATGAACATTCAATTGATACGACCGACCCAATCTGAGCATTTGTGTACTCAGACCCTAACATGAATAGTAAACACAAAGAAATCAGACAAATACTTACTAAACAAATCTGGCACTAAAACGGCATAAACTTTGGCGACCAATTTAAGGTCGCAACGTTTTCAAATCTACGCACATAGTACGACTAAGTGTTGCCTTAACACCTGCAATACTGCATACGAATTTTCATAAATTACTGTTTTGGTAGATCTGAGTAAATCCCATTACAAAACAGATAATATGCACATGCTTCTGTGCGACGCCGACGCCCGTGCTTTGCATTGTGATTATAACATTTTGTTGATTAGATAATCCAGTTAGTTTAGAAATCTTCTCTTCCTTTGATCATGTGGTTTATCCTTAGTGTGCAACCACTTGGATGACCATTAAATTGTTTTGTGAACGAAGTTAATGTCGTCCAACATTCAGCAGAAATACGTCCTCCGTGGACTAAGGCCGGCCCTGTGCTTCTCGGTTGGTTATGGGTGGTAATGGTTATGTAAATTTTAATTAATTATACAAAGTTATAGTATTTAATTAGCAGGATATGCCGCGCTCTGATTTAGTTTTTATGCGCTCGAAAACCTAATCAAGAGTGTTCATGAGGTGCAACGCAGTTCTAATTACTCGTAAACGCAAGCCATTTAATATAACAGTGGTTAAGTAATTGTAACCTATATCGAATTTAGTCATACATTCAAAACTGCATTCATATAAATGGTGATTCTAGACAGAGTGAAGTTATCCTGTTTAGTCAAACATTATATAATAAGAGCTACTTAAACGTATCGATGAGAGTAATCGGTATGTAGTGTCTGTCTGTAGCGAACAAGTTTCGTAACTTTCATTAGAACAACAAAGTGGCGCACCGTGATCAATTTATTTTAGCAGTAATCTGCGCGCGCGCTTACAGAAGTACACATTAAGGTGCCGTCAGTTCAAACCATTTAAGGCGGAGATTTCGGAAAATGGTCAAAAATGTGATTTTTTAAAGCAGTGTAAATAATTTTTCCAAAACAAAAACAGTATGATATTTTCAAGTCTTTTTGCACACAGTGATGTAACTCAAAACATAATTAAACATAATTTAATACATCAAAAAAATCTTCAAAGACAACTCTTAATTATTTTTAAAAGCAATTTATCCCTTCGTTCACAGTTATAATTATAATTAAAATTATACCATAAAATTGCAAATCCTAAACTGCATCTGGTGATGGATAAATTTTTATTAATTATTTAATATTCAATTTTATACGATTTTATTTGCATGTTTACGCCATACGTTGTGTCATCGCGCATCTCTTTCTTTTGTATGCAATCTGACAGTGACAGCGGTTTACCTATTGTCGGGTCTTAAATCGCTAATGCGTTGGAAATTATAATTTAATTTAAACTTTTATTACTTGCACGTTCATTAAGGGATTAGTTGATCGTGTGATTTCTATCATGTGATGATCCTTACACAGATCTTACTGAACTAGGTACTATAGGTAAACCTGAAAAAAAAAACTAATGAAAAGACCTCATTCTTACGGGTCATTTGGACCTACAATTCTTACAGCATAGCCTAAAAGCGAGGCTGGGCTTATCTGCAGCAGACGCGGAGTCAAAAATGTCAGGTAGCAAATCCACTTTCGCTCTCTTCTGAACCTGCGGGGGCCGGCCTTAAGCAGTGTTTTGACTACGTTTCACTTAACGCGAAACGTGAGACACATACACAAAAACTGCGTAAAAATAAGGCCGCAATTATAACCCGCGCATAGTACTGGCTAATGAGTGCCGTACGCGAAATAAAGAAAATAAAATAAAGAATACTAACGCTCTCGAAACGGCTAATTGTTTATATAACGATGTGGTGCACACCGCGGATGCTCACTCGTATTCGACCTCATTCCGATATGACACGCCATTACATCTTAATGACTGGTTTTGAATAATTTTCAAAGCGTTGCGAGACCTTGTTTTCAACAGAATACGACCTTCTAAGGTCGCCTCCAACTCACACGCCGCTTTTCTTCGAACGTTGCGTGATCTGACTCTCACCGTAATTATCTAAAAACATACTCGGCGGTACAAATCTATAAATTGGTCCATCACTATCCCTAACCAGTTGTTACACCATACATGCTTCTGAGGAATGATCGTAGCCGACGTTCACTAAATGACGTCACCGGCGAGTGGTAGGCATACCACACTACCGGTTACATCCGACCACATACTTTGATAATTTTTAAAATCTACCAACTTCACCATTATCTACTATGTATATTTTTGATATTCATTTTGTAGCCATAAAAACAAGGCGTTTTACGATGGTTGTTGTGATTACAATTGAAAATGCAAAAGTTGGGTAACAGGTAACGAAACCTCGTGGTTTGCGTGGCAAACGAGGCGTGCGACTTGAATGACAAATAAATTAAAAGAAAGCCAATGCATACAATTTTATGGATAGCATGTGGTTTGCAAAAGATGCACGACCATCAAAAATGTCAAAATGTGTGCGTCATCATTATAATTGTATTTTAGTTCTGGCAATTAGCTATTTATTGAGACATATACATCGAATAAACGAAGCTTACTGCCCGCGACATTAATGTGTGTTCTTGTGTAAAAAAATCAAACATTGATTCTTATTTTCTTGATCCTGAAGCAACCCTTCTTTGCTAAATAAATAGGTATTTGTAGATGCATAAATAAAATATGTTTACCACAAACGTAAATTGTTTTGACACCTTTCATTACTCGGGAACAAATAGCTTAATATAACTCTTCGCGAAAATGTCGCAACCCTTTTTATATACATATTTTTTATAATGAAAGGCTACGGGATAAATTAAAACAGCTATGAACCCATATAAAATACAATTTTCGTTGTAGGTACCTACCCCACAATATTCCCTTAAGCTTCAGTGCTGCCGCAGCGAGTGGCGACGTTTCTGACATGGGTTGATTAATGACTCAGAATCAAGAGTGTTACTGTAAACTCAACCTGAATAACTCATAAAATAGATGAGCTATTTTTAGCATCTCACTATGACCCCGTGAAGGCTTTTGGTAAAAAGCGTAATATTAATATCTTTTGAAGGTAAGCGCCATTAACATATAAGCGAGCTATCGACGCGGCACGACTCTCGCTAAACACTTCTCAAATGACAGTGTCCCGAGCGAATGATAAATGGAATCCTTTGTGTACTCATCATCGGTTCTTTCACACGTTTACGTAACGGACACGCGTCCCCCTTGCACCCTGTTCGAAGAATTAGAAGGAACAGGGACGGAATAACCAGGGAAGGGTCTGTCGGTGTTGAATAATTTATTTAACGTGCAGGATAACCCACGTAGACGGTGCCCATTCTGCTGGACCGGCCGCCGGACGCCGGGCGGCGCGAACACGTTACTGCCTCTGATCACATAAATAAAAGCAACTGAAAATCGAATCCAGTGAAGCCGTACTGCCAGAATTCTGTTTACCTGTGAAGGAAAGATCGTAATGATTGATCCACAGATATAACGTTGAGTTTAGTCAAACCAGACGATATTTGGAAGCTTACCAAAAGCTGAGCAGTGAAATGGTTTCCGTGAAACTACATTACTCTGATACAAGTACACAATATTATCGTGAATTCTGAGCAATTCGATCGCGCAGTAATAAATTATCTTCTGAATTTATCGTCTGTCTTGTTTGCTAAACTTATGTTTAGGCTTTGTTTCTTCGGGAATTTCGCCTCATTTACTGTTTAAGTTTCTTATTTGTCCACAAAAATAATTGTCAATTGTCAGACGTATATTTATGCGTATTTTATGTAATGTTGTTTTGGTAAAATATCTTTTGTTCTGCACGAAAAGCTCGGTCCGATCCATCTTGATCATCAGCTGTGAATATGTCAGTATTTATTGACAAGTCATGAATCGTGATTGAGTTTTAGACCTTTACCCGCTTCAGATTGAAGATTTTAGTTAGTTCGTGCGTAAAATCTTCTACAAATCTTTCTAAAGATAGACTTGCTGTTTATCTTCGTGAGACTTATTTTATGTAGACTAGGGTAGGAACTAAACACACCTTATTATTTTGCAGTAAGTATATTTACGAGCAATAACAAATACTAACATTCAAAAATTCTGGCCATTAAGGCGACGATAACCGACTTTTAATGATTTTATAATGAAGATCACGCCTAAACGAGTAGTGTTAAAGATTTGAAAAAAAAAATGTCAATTAGAGGATTTTCTCAATAACTTACCAAGCCTATTTTTCTGAAACCTTCAAGAATTTAAAGACAATTTAATTATTGATCTAATAAATCTAAAATACCTTTTGTTTTGTGTATAATAAATTAATAATGCGTCAAATTGGGGATAGAGCTCCTTGATGGGCGAGTCCTATTACTGGCTGAACGTATGACGCGTTGCGTGAGCTCAGTACAGAACACGCAAGCTAACCACTCAAGGTTACTGGCATACATCGGAGTCTTAAGATATGACTACACTCAGCATTGTGAAACATGTAAACTTGATAATGTAACGTCACTTATTTTGTAAGACATATTTGTCCAAAACTGCCTAGCATAATCAGCCTATAACGTTCCGACTGCTGGGACACAGGCCTCCTCTCTGTGAGAGGGAATGGGTCGTAATCCAACACGCGAGCCCAGTGTGGGTTGGTAGATGTCACATGTCTTCGAATGTTTAGTTCTAGGACATGCCGGTTTCCTCACAATGTTTTCCTTCACCGTTTTAAGAGCAGTGGTGATGAAATAATTTACACAAAGTAAAGCGACTGTCTGGGTTCGGGCCAGGGTTGTTGCGAACTTCAGCATCAGCATCTGCGGAACTTCAGCATCATTTACAACATCAGCATCAGCATCCGCATTGATCGATGCTTTTTTTTTTTTCTGGGTGGGAAATTATCAAATAACTTCTGCCGCTCTGGGCGTAGCGGGAGGGCGTGTCAGACTTTTACTGACTAAAACCCACCCGTGTTCCTTCATTTGCCTGTGTGCCAGGGCCACGATATCCCTTTCGGACAAACTCGCAACCCTGGCAGGCATTGGTCCTAAAGAACCCCGTCAGTTGGTGCTGACATCTCTTTGAGGCGCGCGTGGAACACAACGCGCCGTCGACCCGGGCCTGGTCCTTATCGGACGGCGAGCTACCCGTCGCTCACCGTCCGCAAGCCAGTGCCTACGGTGGCCGGAAATTGGCTTGCAACTACCGACGCCCGGGGCGTCTCCTGTGGCGACTAGGGGCGCGAGGGCGCAAATTTTGCCTCTCCCTCACGCGTTCCGCCTCCTCCTTCGCAAGCATTACTGCTTCGCAGAAGGAGGTGACGGCCTCCCATGCACTCTCGCTCCGAACTATGACCTGAACCAGGGCCGGACGCGAGAGATCGCCGCCGCCGATCGCCTCCGTGAGGACATGGCGGTGCTTCGCCCAAGCCGGGCAGACCTCCACCGTATGCTTCACTGTGTCCTCCGGGCAATCCACACAGTGGTGAAACCCGGGCGTTTCCTCCCGCTTTATCCTAAACAGGAACCTCCCGAAACAACCGTGTCCGGTGAGGACCTGTGTCAGGCGGAAGGTGAATACACCGTGTTCCTTCCGTTGCCTGTGTGCCGACATGCAACGGAAGGAACACGGGTTGGTTTTAGTCAGTAAAAGTCTGACACGCCCTCCCGCTCAGCCCAGAGCGGGAGAAGTTATTTGATAATTTCCCACCCATAAAAAAAAACTAGCCGAGTTCTCGTTGGCTTTTCAGTAGACTTATAAAAAGAGCAAACCTAAATGAAAAACTGATTAACAAAATGAGGAAATGTGACTAATGAATACGAAATAGAAAAAGAGTAACTCTCCTGTCGTAACTCTAAATATATTGATGCTTTTCTATCTTTATGGTTTTTATTACTTTGAAGTGGTTGGTAGGTATACTTAGAATACCTAAATATTGAAAAAGTTCTTTTCAGTGTCCTATACCCTGGGGCCATGTAATGAAGCTTAAAGCCATATTTTTTCCAGTAAAACAGAGATGGAGTCATACTGAACAAAAATCGCCATCCCACGGCAAAGTTAAAGTCAAATTATTTATTTCAAATAGTCACTTATACATGGCACTTTTGAACGCCAAAATTTAAAAAAAAAAAATTGAATTGATTCTAGTCACCCCTTCCAAAAGGTAGCTTCGTATGGAGAAGAATGGGCAAGAAACTCCACCGTTACTCTTTCAAAATGTTTTACAATATTTTTTATAAGTACATCAATTATATAATTATAGAAACATCGATGGTTTTAACACTGAATGAAGTATGTATGATAAAGCAGTGCCTACAGCAAACTAAACTACAGCTGCAGTCAGTGAACACGAGCGAGAAGTGTGAAGGCCATATTAAGTGCTTGTTACTATCTGATTTATAATTCAAGGTAGTGTTAAGAGCACTCTCGCTAAGTGATGATTCATTTCAGACTTGAGAATGCTCTCCAGGATCTCGTTTTATAGGCAACAACGTCGCCAGCTACTATGTTACAACGGATTGCCACATGAATAAACCAATAATTCCCAATACCTAGAACCTATTTATGATTTTGAAACATTCGGTTTTGAAATCAATTGAATGCAATCAGCGAACTTTGTATTGTAAATACAATCGAAACTGAAAGCTTGATCTCGTGCTCGATTCGTTGGACTAATCTAAATCATGTTACATTGTTCGTTGTTCAGGTCTAAAATAAAAAATGTTTATCACTGCGGACGTTTTGCCGAGACAATATTTCTTAATCCTATATTACAGCAATTTAACAGCTCAATAAAACGTAAGAACTTTGAACAACGGAACATTTAATAGCGCTCCGAGCGCTTACCGCGACAGTAACGATTATGCGAACACGCGCCATTTCCTTTCACTTAATTTCAATTTACGATACTAATTAACGATTTAGTTCAAATACTTTTTAAATTCCCGATACCTACTTAAATATTTTTGCTGAAAGATATGTATGAGTTATTTAAAAACAGGTGTTTCATCAGCAACGTGTTGGTCATTGTTATAAACAGAGCGGCAAGATTGTATTACAGTGGCATAATGCCATTTGCATCTGGCCGTTCACTTCCCAGCACATCGCGGCACTGCGGATTTTAACAAATTATCACTTAATTATCTGCTTTAATTAATTGGTAGTACTGACTCCATAGATGTTACGTAAGAGTATTCACATGGGTATCTTGATCCGCTGCCTGCAGCGATACTGAGATATTTACGGCGGCTCAACAGCATGGGTTAATCTTTTTTTATTGAAGTGAATTTAACCAGTTTGATAGTTAAATATATGACGCCTTAATGCTATGCTTTACATCCGGTTGAGTTAGTGTCAAAGACGTGGACGTTGCTGCGGTATTCAAGCGGCAATCGAGCAGCGCTCCACTGTGGGAGAGCAAATCGGGCACTCGTAAAATGATTGCATAAGAATTCTTGATACGACCAAATGGTATGCCTAATACCTACATGCAAGCGAGGAAGTTGTGAAGCAATCCTTTTGTTTATACCATCACTTTTTATCATTATGAATTCTCTAAATTGGTGCAATACTGTTTGCCAATTGGCGTTATGTTACAATTTGCCAAATACAATGGATTCGGACTGATTTCGTGCTAGTATCAATATAGTAATAGCTTAATGTACTAATGGAAAAGCATTTAGGCTTAAGTTAAGGACGCGTGCAGACACTGCAACTTAATTATCGCCCGCCAGCGACAGCCTGGCAGACAACTACTTGTTATAAAGTGTTAATTATATAGTTGCCGACGATATATACCAGAGACGATATCATAAATCATTTTGGTAGCGATAGCAGATTTACTTTACCGCAATATGATGATGATAAGATGTGTTAACTCACCAAAACTCAAATTTGGAGATACTGCGGGGCGAGCATGGCCTACTGTGACATGACTTGAGTCACACATTTAATCACAGTTTGAGCGATAAAACCGTTTTGTCATAAAATGATAGTACAAATTGACAGGACATAATTTATCATGTCTTGTCACAAACGTTTTGGCACGCCTGTGCTCGGCCCGCTGATGTATTCTGATAATGCATCCCGTATTTAACATTATGCAAGAGAGTTTCAAGTCACATAAATCAAATAAGTAAGGAAAATATTAATCTAAATCAAAAATCAAATAGGAAATCACGTATACAACATTTGTCAATACACCGTCAAGCTCAAAGTAGCACGAGGTATAATTTATTAGTATGACATCTTTAGACACCATTTTCTCAAAATAAAGTCCGTGTGGCTTGACATTGTATTGCTTATCAGCGTCCTGGTTCTGATTATCTGTATATACCTAGCCGTAGTTAAGCTGTTACCCACCCACTAGCTATAATCCTTTAGTTTCCTCTCACGACCCTCGTTGAAAATAAAGGGTTGACCTAATTTAAGCCACAACACATAGAAATACCTTGGAAAAACATATCATGCGCCATGTGTGTAATAAACCTAACCGACTACTGATTTTTTCAACTTTCATAATTCTACGAATGCCTCTCACCTAATGTATGTAGGGGGAGTCCGGGAGAGTTGAAATCCCTTATTTATAACCACCACGACTGCGGAGTTTTGCTAGCTAATCTAACTTGACCTTGTAAAAACGATCAATTTGTTTAAACCAAATTAAGTACCTACCTACTTATATGAAAAGTAAAAATTATTCCGACTACATTTAGCTATCGCAAAAAACTACTTTAGCATAATACCTATAGGCTATTACCAATTGCTTTTTAAGAAGTTTCCAAAAATCAATTTATCCTTGTAAATAGCAACGTAAAAAAAACTTCCTCTGCAAAGCTATTTATTCATCACAGCTAAGAAAGATTTCAAAGAAATTTCTAAAGTATTTTCGATACTTACGTTATGGACTTAATATTTCACTGAAAAATATTTTAAATGATAGGTATATTTATTATTATGATAATAGTCGCATCGCAGACCACTTAAAAAGTACTCCAAATAAAATTAATTTTGCGGTTGCCCTAATGGTGTACCTATTTTTATTAGGTATTTCCTGTAACATCCCCATGTGATCGAGACTTGATGTGATCATTAAAAGCGTTCAAATTCTAAAAGGAACGCAAT
Organism: Tiliacea aurago; assembly: GCA_948098905.1. Taxonomy (NCBI): domain Eukaryota; kingdom Metazoa; phylum Arthropoda; class Insecta; order Lepidoptera; family Noctuidae; genus Tiliacea; species Tiliacea aurago. Next base: position 15,833,411 of record OX402576.1, on the reverse strand, counting down.
TTATTCCATCCAAAAAAAATTACGAACTTCCGATTAGACAAAGACGGCTTTATGATAACACACCTTCGCAGAAAAAGGTCCAAAGCATCAGATGAGAGACACTTTGAATGAATAAATAATAACAAGTCTAGAATTTAAACATACAAAATTTTTCGACTTTCATTTGTTATCTTTTTTTTAAACCGTTGGTCAATGAATCAAGATTATTTTATTTGCACACAATACAAGTGTGGTATGCATGTGATGTGATGAGGAGGAATGAGGGACATGTCGTGAGAGTTTAGAATATGAAATGTGGAGGGCTATGGGACTAGGGAAGGAGCAACGATGAAGCTGAAGATGGTGCACACTTGCCTAGAAGTAATCTATTCACTCATACTTGAAGATTCTATTACTTAGATTCATCTACTTAGCGGTACGCAAAATTAACGTGTTGCTAATACGTTTTGTTCTTGTTTGTCTTGGCTAGATTACCATTACACCCGCTCGCACAGAAAGTCACTACATGCTTTAGCCCCAAACATAGGTTTCTAAAACATAATTTTGTCTCTGCAATATTTAAACGATTGACAGAATCAGACCGATGATTTTATACAAAGGTTTGGCGCTACACGTATTTAGTCATTTGTTGTGGAATCGGACCTTAGTTATTGTACGTTAACCTTCACTCACATAGGCATGGCCTTTTATTTTTAGTTCCCGGGGTGGAAAATCTTCATGGACGTCGTCGGCCCTGGGCCGGGCGGAGGGGTCCGTTAGACTCTTACTGACTAAAAACCACCCAGGTGTTCCCTTCCCACACTTGCACCGGATCATGGGATCATGTGCGACTTTTGCGATCCCCGGCTGGTGCCGGGCCACCTCAAGTCTAGGGGGGTGAGGTGTTTGACCCTCCCCGCGACTTCTAAAAGGGGCGCGCGTGGATCACTACGCACCGCCACCTCGGGTACATATGCATAGCCTACTCTAACCTCAGTAAGCCTGGATCTTGAATAGCCAGCAGTAAACCGGGCAATTACGCCCCATAAGTCCCAGTGAATTGATTTAACTGTTTCCGGACCCGCACCACAATTGGACAGAAGTCGGAATAGTGGATGGAAGTCAGCTTTGTTTGGGTAAAATTACAATGAATGTTTATTTAAACTATGTAGGTTAAGTGACTTTTAAGCTAATTAAAATGAGTGCGCGGAGGTGACATGCAAAAACTATACCAGTATTTCTTGACACAATTTATTTGCCTGTTCTTCCATTTTCCTCTGCCGCCCTGAACTCAACGATTTATTCAATCACAATCACAACGATGTTCAAGAATAAAAGAGATTTTTAGAGGCAAGTGGTTCACGTTCACGTTCCCGCACCAATCGCTGTCCTACACGCGATACATCCTCGATTTATTAAGACAGGCTGCAATTTTACCCAATATATTCTAGTATATAGTTGGAAACTCTTAATTTTATCCACATTTAAAATACAAGTTTTCTTCTTGACAATACATTTCACGAGACAGTTACCGTCAGTAAGATTGTTTTTACAAATAATTCCGATAAACATAAAAAATATTGGCCTTTACTTTAATTACAGCAAAATTTTAAATCATTTCAACAAAATAAAATACTGACACAGACTTGATTTCAGCTTCTATCGCCGTCCATACTAACCCACGGAAGGTCGTAACAAGGTTGTACCCCATAATGCTATTTATAACAACTATACCCTTATTGCAATAACATACAATAGTGCTTCATACATTTTTTAAGCGGGTTCGTGCCTTTAAACCTACGCACAGGGCTTGAAACCGGTTAATTTTTATTTCAAATCAAATCATTTATTATTGCAAACATGGGTAATTGATACATAGATGTTTTCTTAAAAAGTAGTCCTCCATATTCTACCGTCTCATGGGCATGCAAATAATATTGAATTTCAAAATTAAACAGAAATTCTATTGATACCGGATAAATATAAATGTCAAATCATTAGAATTACATAAAAAAACAAAAAACAGACTAAGACTCGTAGCAGTAGTAACATTTTTATATTTATGTCAAAAAAAACGGTATGTCAAAGTATGAATCAGAATAAAAAGTGTTAGAATAGGAACATGTATTTCAATCATAATAATAGTTTATCAATCAGTGCTGAGATTTATCACTGAGGAAGTCGTTTTTTTCTTTTTTATTATTTTTGATACAATTGATATTAGCTTCAAAAATTGCTTCATCACAGCATTGATTTTGTGACAAAATATTAAATAATTAACGAAATATGTTTGAAAACCTATAAAATAACGGTTGAGTTTACATAGAAAATTAACCGGTTTCCAAGCCCTGCCTACGCACTCAGAATATGTGAAAAACGAAAATGGAACCGCTATTTTTAACCATTTCCGGGAAAATGTGTACCTATGTGAAATTATTTCAAAAACAGATGTCATATTTAACTTTATAAATATTCACTTGAAAAGCGGCTGACTTCATAAACCTTCCTACCTAGTAGGTAACAAAAAATATTTTCCACAGCTTGTAACATTTTAAAAGAACAGTAAAAATATACATTTTTGCATAACAATTTACATAATAACTTCATTTTGTAACATGTTAGTATGCGATTCAGCTTATTTTCTGTTTTACATTTAAAATATTGTCTCTACTATTATTATAAATATATTATGTTTACAAAGCAAAGTAAAAGTTGGCACATGCATCCTGATTTCGCAACGAGATCGTAAATGCCTCCCTGGTGTGATGTAAACATGACCTTCCATTCACTTCATCTCTGCTATTTTAATTTAGAAAATTAGGCGTATCGATCTAATATAAAGATACAGTTTTAATAAATACTCTAAGTTTGTAAATTGGAGTAATAAAATAATCTAAATTTGGTATCGATTAGGAAATGTTGAGAGGAATATGGACGAGTGTCGTTGGCGAACCTCCTGAAAGGTAATTTCATCAGCCGACAGCTGATCTTTATTAGATACGAACACTCACCTTGACTTCTGCGGTAATGGTTATTGATTATCTCAATCTTTAGACAGATGTGCACATCGACAGATGACGTTGTTACATAACGAGATTTGGTTTTTACCGTTTTTAAGCGAGGATAATGTGTAATAATACCTATTTGGTTATTTTCATGCAGATAAATCATTGTTTGACGAAGAGTATATTGTATTGCACAGCGGTCGTACCAAGTCACACTTCAATAACACTTAGTTAAACTAGTGTTGCACAAACTAAACTAAACAATACACACATTAATCACAAAGTTAAGACGTTACTTTCGACTGTGTCGGCTTGGGTAGCTACGTTATCTCAGCATTCATATTAAAATGTGCTGAATAAGATCTCATATCATGTAAATGAACAGTACATAGTGTGTTATTATACATAGTTGCATTTATAAGTTTATAACACATGCCTAAACGTTATTTTATGCTTGAAATATTATTAACAATGAATAGAAAAGTTGACTGACACATCTTAATTTTTTGCTCTACCTACCATGGCAAATGGACTTATTTAAAATCGTTGATTGATACTCGTACAAATATAGACCAAAATATGTAGTTACGGAGTTTAAAACTATGCTTCGTTAGGAAAAAAAATGTTATTAATTATTTTTCCAACTTCCATCATCTCACTCAACGATATGGTTAAAAACAAATTTGCACGAAAATAATAATTACTTAAAAAATTCGGCTCGAGTACTTAAAGTGTAGCTATCAGTTTCAGTGCCTTGGAAATATATTTTTAATAATTAAGGCTCAATTATGACATTGTTCTCATTTTAGAGTACATTAAGGACGACAGATTGTTAACCTTCAATGTCCATTATTCTTAAGTTGTAATTCCGTCAAGGCACGAAACATAATTAAATGTAAATTCTCATTTAAATATATTTTTTGGATTAGAATGTAATGAAATTCCACTAGAGTTGATAAGACAGTGGAATCGTTGGTCAAAGTTATGTCACAATTGTGACATAACTTTAACCATCGATTTAGTTAAGTATGTGGCCAACCAAATTCGATCGCCGTTATAAATGGAGGGCGTGTCATGTATATTCCCTTATAATACGGTTTAATTATCAATTAGCCTCCCTACATTAACCTAAATGGCGTGTAAATTCGATTCTAATAATTAAGACCATTATAATTCAATGTGTATTTTGCTAAGATAGGACATTACGTGAACAATTAGGCAGCGAAAATGTACCCACAGAGCCAGTTACGTTTCAAATAATGTAAACTTGAATATAAATCTCTATACGGAAACAGCGACATGGTTTTGGCCCAAACTCCTTAAACCATGGTTAGATCCGGTGTAAGACATTCACCAAAGATTATTTGACCATTTTTAAAACACACTTTTACCAATAAATTCTTATTATAAAATACTCCACTCGTTCACCCACTATCTTATTTCCAAAATCATGTTACTTAAGATCTATCGTTGTAGAATATGTTCTAAATTACCAATTTGTCAATGTCGCCAGACGCCAAATACCTTAAGTAATATGTTAATGTCGTCGGAGACGATAAACTGAATTGATAAGGCGATACTAATTCGTGTGTCGGTTTGAAATGCCCGTCTCTCCTTCATTTTACTTTTGCAATGCACATTCCTGATATAAAGTATACTTAGAGCCATCTCTAATGGTGAAAGTAATCTCAAAATTCGATCTCAGTTACATATTTATGTACCCTAACTAAAGCATATATAACACGATATGCTTGTTTTTGTTCATTTATATTGTTCCGAGTAACGTTGATGTTTCGATTTCTGTTGTCCATTTATTTTTGCAATTCATTCACGTTCCTCGAAATAAGATATTCTTGTTCATTTCGATTTAAAACAAAAATATCAAAGGATTTTTATATAATAGTTACATGAGCATTTCACAATAAATAATTTTTGTATCAGTTATCATGAAAATTTAATAAATATGTTAAAAACCTGTATTTCTAATTATAATAACAAAACAGTTGACCCTGACATGAGGTGACGTAACGCGATCTGCGATGCACCCCACGAACTACTCTTTCGATGTACCGTTTGTACTTTAGAAACATTATATATACGACCTAAGTAATAGAGAGTCATTATTGCGTTATTTTGAATATTTATGAGTGTATCTTTATTTAGATGGTACCATTTAAGTACCTACTGGCCGCATTTTCGTTAATATTTCAAAATATTTGTTCATTTGACCTCAGTTTGCGGTTTATAATACTTTATAGTAATTTTTTTAAACGCGTCAGAAGCGACTGTGCCAATGTTAACAAGGAGAACTCGATTATGTTGACGGTTCAAATGTCGCTACAGTTAAATCATGTTACGTCACCGAAATATGGTAACAGACGTGATCAAGGTAGAATATTACTTGGCGGCATAGTTAGTGTTTGTTTACCTAGTTCGGAAGTGACGACACGTACGAGGCAAGCTTCTTCATAAATGAATATTGAATTTTGAATCTAAAAAGGTAGGCTTGAAAGCATAAGAATCTCTCGCAGTGCCTACGTTAAAGACGACGAAGGGTCTGTCGAGAGGACAGACATTAATATATTCTTCTCCTTCACCAATTCGGCTGGCACTTCCCCCCCGCCGCGCCGTTAATATTGGAGACTGAGATTTAGGACGCTGACAACAGGTAAACCGCTGTCACTGTCAGACTGCATACAAAAGAGAAGCGCGATGAAACAACCCTTGTAATTTATTGCAAATAATTAAGCAATTATTTATTTACTCAAAAATTAGTTGAGTAATCGAAAATAAAAAACAACCAAGCTCTGCATACAAATAAAACTTTCTTGTTATTAATTAAATACCAACCGTATTTTGATATTTAATACAGATATTTTGGATTGAAACTCAAAGTAAAGGGTTAGTTTACCGTTAATTTGTATCGATATTTTTTTTGCTTTTGTTTTGGTAACAACCAAGTTCTGAGAAATATGTTCAAGAATAACATATATTTTTTCCGCTACCACAAACTATATAGATTTGGCATTTTTTTGTTTAAGACAAGCCTACTTTTGTTCATTTGCCTCTTGTCAGCGCCTTAAGCTGTATTTTGTACTCATTAAAAGAGGAGTCTCATCATGCACAGCCCTCAGGAAAATCGATTTTCCTCAATACGATACTATCAGGGTATAATTAGGTAAAGCTAATTTAGCATCAGCATTTCAACACTAACAATTTTCCAAAATTATTAGGAAAATACCTTTATTAAGTTTACAGTACCTAAGCAGGTTAAATAATGTTTTATGCTTGGAAAAAAATAGACCCGCGGGCTGATGAGCCATATGAGTCAAAAATTTCTTGAAATAACTAAGGAATTATTTCGTGAAAGAGTGGGTAACAGTGATCGATTGCGTATTTTGTCTTAGGTATCTGCCCACGATAAGGTAAAAGTCAAATTTTGCGGCACGGCCTAGCCAAACCACATTATAATAATAGTTACGATTACATCAGATTACGCAGAGACTATGAAGTAATCTGTGTCATTACATTAGGTATAAAGATTTAAAAACACCCAGCTAGTACCTAGTAGCTGAGAACGGTGCAGTAAAATCTCTCAATTATAGCTCAGATTACAGGCACACCGCTACTATCATTTTTAATCCTCAGTTCCAAGAGTAGACTGAAGTGAACCAAGATGGCAGTGGCTTAACTGCCACTTTGCAATAAAACGTCCTAATCCGAGTGTTATAAAGTCCTTATAGACTAGAGTAGGGAAAATTTTGAGCGAAAAAAGCGGCGTTCCGCGCGAGTATTTGCGGTAATCGTAGCAACGACGCGCGTTTAGTTTAGTTAGGCTAGACTGCATTGTCGGTACACCTGCCGAAAATGATCGACGTAATTTCGGCCTGACACGTCCTTTCCGTCGCGTATTTTTCGTAGATAGTAGTAGGTAGGTATTTTAATTATATTTTATGATGTTTTTTTGTCAATGTGAGGACGTTGTAGGCATAGTAGACTGTAGATCTGTAGACCATTTTCTATTTTGTTAAGCACCTGGTACTTTAGACGGGCCTACGCTGTCCTCTCATACCTATTAACACTGTAACATGAAAACATTGTAAAAAACAATTTTTATTTAAAAGAGTAACCGTGGAGTTTCTTACCGGCTCTTCTCCATAGGAAACGACCAATTGGAACCGTGCACCAAGCTTCTGACGTTTCATAAGTGCCCTAGGCTTATGTGAAATAAAAATATTTTTGATTTTGGTAAATGAGATTGGAAAATGTATTGAGAGGCTGGCCACAATGATTACCGTCGTAATCGTAACGCGAACAACACTGTAATGAAGCAACAGTTTTAAGAATATAACCAATTAACGATCCACAGTTTAGTGTTGGTACTCGCCCGGAGTATTTTATTACTCAACCAACTTCTCACACAAGGGTCGTAAATGACGAGCAGCCGACGCTTGGGTGACCTGATTTCTAATATCACCTCGGCTTACAATACCTATAGGTACATTAAACTGCAGTGGAATAGGTAATAAAATGTTTGAAATGAAATGAAATGAAATCGTTTATTCTGTAAATAGGATATTAAAATCACTTTTACACGTCATATAAAAAAAAAATCTAGATGTAGCCGACATTTCCTATCTGACTACCCCTGAGAAGAAATGGCGAAACAAACTCAGGGGTCAAAGTCTCTTTTAAAGTCCAGACATAATCTTGGTCAGATCATGTGAGGACCATGTAGATCCGTGTCTGAAATGGTCTTTTGAGGAAAGAACCATTCAAATTTGAACGGACCTGTCCAGTTTAATATTACAACCAATCACCTCCGGTTATACTTTAGTATTTACATAATATAACATCACGCCTGTTTTATACGAAGGGGTAAACAGAGGTAGATCAACACCAACATTTCGCCAGTTATGTGCAAGTCCCATGGAAAAGTAGGCGAGCCTATTTCCTTTTATTAATCACCTAATGTTGTTAGCATTTTTTTAACCCCCCTCCCCCCTGGTGATACGGGGTGAAATTTTAGACTAACCCCCGCTCGAAATAAGGTGGTTTTTTTTTGGTACAAAGTATCTAGAAAAATTTTAGTATATTTATCTAAGTATTATTTATATACCTGTATTTAAAGTCGGCGAGTCAAGGTCACGCGCTGCTTTTCGGTTTAAAAATGGCTCGTTCAACGAAAAAATAAAAACACGTAATATCTCACTACACCCCTTTGTGATATTTCGTGATTTTTTCCGTACCCCAGGGCCCTCCTTTCGAGCCTCACGTGATTAATGGACGATCCCTTACCGGTGCAAATCCAGACCACGAGTTGCTTCTTATTCTTAGAATGCCTAGCGGAAAAAACTTTACTACCCTGCCTATAGATCGAACCCAGGATCCACGCACAGCAGTTACGTTTTTGAGAACTGGACCTGCGAAACCAGTTCTTTATTTTAATTAAGTTTAATTTGGAAGACAGTGAACATTTGGCAAAATTTCAAGCGAAATACAAACTGAAACTGATAAATAAGTTACGAGTAGGGAATGCAATTGCGAGATTCGAGATTTAGAGCCTTTTTTCGAAATTAACTCTCGTGGGAAGACAATGTCGTCACACTGTGCTTTTTGAGAAGCCATTTTCAGTATATTAAAACAGATGTAAGGCTGATTAGTTGCGTTATATGTGCATAGAGCCAATGTTAGTTCAATAAACGTTTTTATGTTGTTTCGAGATTCTATTTGTTTTTATTTACTAAATAAAACAAGCTTACCCTAAGTAAGTGTAGTTTTCATTAATTAAGATTAAGAATTTTTGATTAAAATAAACGCATTATTTCAATCTCGATCTCGAAAACGAGATCTAACCTTGTTGCCGGGCGAGATCTCGTATGGTCGATCTCTACAACAGCCTTAGCACGCGAGATCTCGCCAGTGTCGACTCGAGAGTGCATTCCCTAGTTACGAGAAATTCAATCAATCAACACTTTCCAAAGTTACTTGCAACATGAAATAACAAGGGCACAATAAGTTTATAAATATGATTACCGGGTAACGTGATCCCTTGGAAACGTATCACTGAATATTTTTACCAGACTGCGCGACGCAAAGGAGGGTAATGTGTTTAGCAGCCTATGTATTTAAGTTTGTTTGTTCCTTTGTGGCGCTCTAGAGACCAAACGTGTGGGCCGATTTTATTGATTTTTACTTCAATTGATTTGTCTTAATCTTGTGAGATATGGTGTCACTAAAGATATGAAAATAATCAAAATTCAATATGGAGACAACCAGACGCCATACTGTGATAAAGAAAAGAAAAAAATTAAACTCAACGAACTACGTATATCAACTGGGGTAATGAATAGGTATTTGAAAATTAATCCGCCGTACATTGTCATGCAGTCGGAGGCCATATCTATAGGTATTTTTTGTTAAATTTAAGAAGATGCCTTCAACTGCATGAGATTGTACCGCTACGACGGATAGTACGATATTGGAGGCAGAATAGGTCATCATGTTTCTTTTTTAAAGTTCCTATTTTTTAATTGCGTTTTTAGATTTACTTTTTTTTATGTGTAACATCTTTCCTCTCGGTTTTTGATAAGTACTTTTTAATAGCATGAAATTTGTAAGTAGGTACTTTATAATAGCATTGAATTAGTGTAGGTACTCATGGAATTAGGAATGTAATATATAGATTGTAAGTAGAGGGGGCTGAATTTTGACCACTGGACGAACACTAGTAGTGAATAATTTTATTCGAATAAATATATCAGTATTTAGCTTTTTGAAAAATATGAAATAGGTTTTTCAGGTTTGCGAACCTCTCGATCGATGCGTCTTGATTAGTGAAACCCCTATATGAAACCCCCAAAAAGTGTTATTTTTGCTCTATCTCGCTTCCTTCACAAGATATAGCGGTTTTTGTGTTTTTTTTTGAGGAATCTTGGTACAAATTTTTTATGTTGAAATATGATACATCGTTTTATCGATAACATTGTTTTATTGATACGACAGGACAGCATGTAAAAATGTCAAAGCAACTGTCAACTGTCACCTATCAACGGGGCTGACGTTAAGGAGGAGCACTATATCAGACGTGGTTAAATTTAGAAGTTAATTTTTGTCGGTGCTTAGTTGCATATTACCAAGGTGAGATGTCAGATGTTACTTAACTTAAGCGACTACTGTAAGGTTCGCTCGTTTTTTTATTCTGAATCAAGTAAATTTATGTTTATTTTCTTTTTATTTTATAATGTCTCGTCTTACATTTCTTTATTTTCTCTTCTTTAGCCACTGGGCGTGTAATTACTTATTTAGGTAGGTCTACTTCTTAACAAAATATTAATTAAGATAAATTTGGAAATGCACACACAGAAAAGTGGTTGAATTAAAAGAGCTACTCTTCCTTTTCAACTTCAACGCCAATTTAGGTTTGGGTACGTAGGACTGCAAGGCTCACTTGTTTTTTTTTTATCTTTTAGTATCCAACTTGACATCATTTCTAGAAAAAATAAAAAAATTGGGATTGTTCCTTATTATCACAAATAAGAATTAAGATTATTAAAAAAAGGAATTGACATAATACAATTCATTAATAAAAATTATTAAACAGGCTGAAATAAATTTAATTTAGAATAAAGTATTCACGCTATTTCTTATTATTATTAGATAAGATTCTAAAATCATTTGACTTAAATTTCGGTTTGGAACATACAAAAATATCAATATCAATGAAGGTGCGATTATAAGATTCCAATATACGACGAACAGGGGCAACGCAATCCTGAATTAGTCCGACAGGTATTTACAGCGAACAATGTACCTGCATGGACACTACGCTTATTTACAGTGCAGGGGGCCACATAACATAGCTTAGGTACTCGTGAGATCAATGGAATCGAAGTGATTATGAACAATACCGTATAGTATGTTGGTTTTTAGAAACTTAAGCCTCGATTCTAATGTTAACTTATTATATTTGTTTAGGAATTGTGAATATGACAAACACCTTTTATAGCACCTATGGCGCGAAGAAATTTACGTTGGACTTTCTCGATCAAATCTGTATACGAGTATTTCTTATAAAACGGATATGGGAGAACATGTTTTTCAACTGCAATGTTAAGTTTGTTTTTGGGATAAATTCATCCCATCTACGGAACCCTTCATTGTGCGTGGTCCGAAACGCACTTGGCCGGTTTTTATTAAAATAAAACGAATACAAATTAATATCGTGTGTCGTGCGCCTAGACATGCTGAAAATTTATGTCACCTATTGTTTCCTGTAAGAGTCTCTGCCATTCTTCAACTACGGCGATTCGCAATAAATTCACCCACATTGACAGGAGCTTGGATTCTGGATTTTACTCTTCGTTTCAGCAGGTCTGTGACTTGTTCTATCGGATTCATATGCGGTGATCTCGCCGGCCACTCCATACCTGTGATATTTAAATTATTAAGATATGCTTCAGTTGAACGAACAGTATGCGGCCGAGCATTATCCTGTATGAAAACGAAGTCGTCACCGATAATTAATTTAATTTTCTTGTAAAATCTCTCATAAACATACAACGAGCTGCAGTCAGACTTTCTCCATCGATCACCATCAGGTCCGTACGAGCTCCCAAACAAATCCCTCCCCAAACCATTATTGATCTTTCACCATATGCCACTGTAGTTTAAAAATTTGTCTGAATATGTTTTTTTCTTTTTTCTTTTATAAAGTATCACAGCTACCTTATTCAAATTACAATCTAGCCTATTCGCTAATAAGTAATTTAAATTTAACCTAAACTGCTAAGTAAATATAAAATAAAGAAATCGTCCAACAACGTCTTTCTAATTCACTTTATGTAAAGGGGAAGACACTAAATTCACGTGTTCTTTAGAACTAAATTCTGAATATGTAATCTCCTTAGCGTCTAGCGTCTATAATTATATTCTTTGCCGTCCGCAACATGATTTAAAAGCACACATCACTAAACAATATGATACCCCATTGGTCCGTGGTCCAAAGACGATGTTCCCGAGCAATAGTTAGTCTGCTTCTACTATGATGTATCTCAACTTTTGGAGCCTTGGTGGGCACGAACGAACCAAAACCAGCTTCTTTGAATCTTCTTCATACCGTACGCTCACTTACTGTGATATCTCGAACTTCCTCAACATCATTTCAGGCTGGGACGGCCGTTGGAAATGGGTTCCTGCGTACGCGAAGCTGAATGAAACGATCATCCCTGCTCGATGTACGTCTTTTCCTGCCTTATCCCGGTCTTCTCACAAAAGCATTAGTCTCCTTAAATCATTGGATACTGCGATAATTTGTTGAAACAGGTTGGCGAAGAATTCTTGAGATCACTCTGTTCGTTTGATAATTTCTCCTCAACTCAAGTGCCCTGGCAATCTCAGTTGCGCTCAAGTCGGGCATAATTCATTATGCCCGACTTGAGCGCAGCGAGTCCTTGACTTTTAAAAAGATTGAAAAGTAAAAAAAACGACAAAAGAAACTGAATTTTAATGAAAATTTAACGAAATATTAAACCAAAACTATAAAATGATGATTAAAAGGGAAATTAGCTCGAAATGATGTTAGTACGAATAAAATTAAAACAATTTCTTAAAAGGTGACGTTCAATTGTTTTCTCAATTTAAAATAATTATTTTTTAAATTTAATGAATGAATGAATGAAAAACCAGCCAGCAATGTTACACAAACTAGGTTTTCGACATCTTTTTTATGTTCCGCTTTTGCCGGTGTATGTTATAAGCTGAATAATGCCTAGCTAAGTAACACCTCTATTGTAAGAGATCTTGATATTCTACCGGAAAATAAGTTATCAATAATCAACACGTAGGAAGAATTGTTAATCATTAATTTAAGATGTAAGGTTATGTATTGAGATCATCTACTGAGTTCAAACGGCCCTCCACTTATCTTTACTTACACAAGACGCTTGTACGCTCGCAGTTCGAATATGCGGTCCCAACCTGGAACCCGTTTTATAAGAAATACTCGTATACAGATTTGAACGAGAAAGTCCAACGTAAATTTCTTCGCGTCATGGTCAGTTCTCCAACTGCAAATATAATTTGGGGGTATATTAACGAGTAATAAACTCGTTAATTTGTAAAGCCTACTTAATTGTGATAGTTTTCCTTTTATTTTCGTTACATTGTATACTACTGCTATGATTTTTTTCACATATCCAAAATCGACTCTAACAAAAAATAGCAGTTTAAAGCTTAATATTACGAAAACGGAGCCCTAAATTGAAAAAGTTGCCTGTAGGGCGGCAGTGGGCGTAGTTCTCATACAGCTAGTAATTGCTATACAAGCAAATCGCTGCAGGTTTTCTAGATCTCTTTGTGGTGGACTCAGGTCTGACCTGGGCTACCAGACTAGTGAGCCGTATGTGATAATTGGTCGAATGACCGTGGTGTATAGCCAGTAAGTAATCCTGGGGTTAATTCCCCAATTCCTACCGAGCAGTCTCTTACACTGCCACAGTGATATGCTGGCTTTTGTAGGTAGTAATAAAGTTGGTTTGTTTTGCCCAATTCAGCTGTTTGTCCAGAAAGATGCTCAGGTTGGTTGGTTTGGTTTCAGTTGACAGGCTTAGGGTGGTCCCAAAGTGTCAAATAGTGGTAGCTATAGTGTCGACAATTTCCTCTTTTTAGGGTTCCGTACCAAAATGGTAAAAAGGAACCCTTATGGTGAGACTTCGTCTGTCTGTCTGTCACACCTGTATATCTCAAGAACTACTAATGCTATCAACTTGAACTTTAGGATAGTTTTAGATGACGTTTGCCCAACTATTTCGCAAGCAAGAAAGAAATATTTTTTTTATTTTTTTTTTATACATGGTACTGAAAGGGGGTCTTGAAAATTTGAAGTGGGGCTACTAGGGCATGGGGGGTATCTTATGAAAGAACGCTGTTCGCACATTCTCAAACATACTTTTTTTTTAGGCAGCATAGTTTCCAACTTTTGATAAAAAATTTAAAAAAAAATACCGTTCCCCCCTTATCCGAAGTTCGCAGAGATAAAAATCTGTAATTATTCTATATGATAGAAGCTTATGTAAAAATTACAGGAAAAATAAAACGATGTCTCTAAATAGCACAGTTTTTCAGAAATCATCAACATCATATATTCGTACGGAACCCTCGGTGCGCGAGTCCGACTCGCTCTTGACTGGTTTTTTTGTAAAGATAATCATTTCTGTTTTTGTAGGGTTCACTGACAGTTGGTGTTTATTGCACCAGTCCTCTGCTATTTTCAAGGCTTGGCGCATGAGGTTGCATAGGGTATTTTCGTGGGTGCCAATTATTATTATGGTTATGTCGTCAGTGTAGCCTACGGTGAAGTAACCACTATAGTTGAGTGTTTTGATGAGGCGGTCAACAACCAGGTTCCATAAAAGTGGCGAGAGAACGCCCTCTTGTGGGCAGCCCTTCGCCACTACGACTCTAGTAGTGTCATTCACTGTGACTTGTACAGCTCTCAGTTTAAGCATATTGGTGATCCAGCCCCTTATAGTCGAGTCTATGCTGTGTCTGTCAAACGCCATGTTGATGCTATTGAACAAGGTTTTTTCAAAGGCGCCCTCGATGTCAATGAAGACGGCCAGTGCTGAACATTTGTGGATTTTGGAAACCACGCTGTGCAGCGCAATTCGCGCAGCACATTTACCTCCCTGTGGAGTATGCATGCTGTTGTTTGTGAAGGGGTTTGATTCGAAGAGTGTCGGGTACCTATTTTACCCGCGCGGCTACGTTGATCTGAGCTACGGATCTGGCGAGACCATCCGCCGACCGTCACCATCTCTGGCGTCTGCGTGGCTCACCCGCTACGGTCATCATCACATCAGGCTGAGCCAGGAGAGTACTGCGCTACTCCCAAGGGAATTTAGGGGAATTTTGTGACCATAGACCTACCTACCCCCTTTCTCGTTATTTATTTCAAATAAATATTTTATGTTGTCAAGTTTCGTGGTCTTATTTAGTTAGTCCGACCACGTAAACCTTTTCCGTCACTGTAGGAGGTAGTGGTACCTCCTTTACAATACATTAATCAATTACTAAGTTGGTCTAAAGTATAATTTTCTAAAAACTTTCGTGTGCACGGGAGTTATTACGAAACCTCATCTGTCACAATAAATTCGGAATGCAACAAGCTTCAAGTCCACACAAAGAACGACGTTTAAAAGTTATCTAGATCAAAGATAAATAGATATCCATCATTCAATTCGAAACTGTAAAACACGCGCACAAAGCATATAATCCCATTTCAGTTTAGCGTTGATAACTTCTCAGTTTCCATTTATTCGGATTAAACACAATAATGGAGAAAGGGCTCAAACGATTCTAGTCCATTAAACCTACGTATTTTCATGGAAATGAATTCCAAAATGCCCCTCATCCCCTTTTGCTTTCAAATCTGTTTGAGACTGAGGTGTCTATTGGTCCTGGCTCCTTTAGAGAAACCTATCTAACTGATAGAATGGAAAGTGAAAAGTAATCTTTGTAAATAGATGAGATTCAACTGAAATTAAAAATATAAGACGTGTTTAATATAATAACATCCAAATTAATCTTCGATAATTTTATGTGGATAATTACCAAATGAGTGTTGTGTTTCAGCTTTCGGACGCTTATATATAATATGTTATAGAGAGCGCATATCTCATTAAATCCAAAAGATTAGTCGAGCCTATATATAAGAAAAATATCCTACGGCACTTACTACGGCTATACCTAAATCGGCAATAACCTCTGTATAATATTAAGTTTAGATGAAAATACAGTTAAGCTTCTATATAAGTATGTAAAAAAGTAAACCGTGAACGGATTGTGCTGAAATTTGGCAAACAGATAGTTATTGTGACGTAGGCATCCGCTAAGCAGAGGTTTTTGGAAATTCGACCTTTAAGGGGTGAAAATATATATAAATATGATAAGTTTTCGTGCACAGTTTCAAGTTTATTAACTCAAGGTTTTTTTTTTATACAAACAAAATCCCCTTTTTCACGCCCTTAAAGATCATATTTCCAAAAACCCCTTACTAGCGGATGCCTCTACGTCCTAATAACTATCTGTGTGCCAAATTTCAGCCAAGCGAGCTAAGTGTTGAGATCTACTATTTCGACATCATTTTCAACGTCAAAGTCGCTCGCCACGCGGGTGAAGTCGCGGGCAGAAGCTAGTTATCTATATAAATAAAAATCAATGTTTGTTTTTGTCCTTTATGGACTCCGAAAAGGCTGGACCGATTTTGATGAAACTTTGGTGAGTTTTTTTGCATACGCCCGCGAAGGTAGGGGTTCGTGGCCCTGGTACACAGGCAACGGAAGGAACACGGGTGGGTTTTAGTCAGTAAAAGTCTGATACACCCTCCCGCTATGCCCAGAGCGGGAGAAGTTAGAAGTTATTTGATAATTTCCCACCCAAAAAAAGGGTAGGGTAGGGGTAGGACATCACGCGAACAAAGTCGCGCCGGGCAGCTAGTACCTAGTTAATATTTTTTTGGAGGTTCTAGGAACATAAGCAGCTATAACCACCTGCATTTTATATCTTTACTAGCGACCCACACCTGCTTCGCACGGTTTTGATTTTTACGACTTGACGAAACATGGAGATTTCTTTATTATATCTAAGTCTAACATTAAGGCGCTGACAAGAGGCAAATGATAAAAGTAGTGTAAAGTAGTGTCTTAAACATATCTATATAAAATAATAAATAATAAAATTTATTCAAAAATATAAGATACAACGTTTACAGTTTTCCTTAAATCTACGTCAAGTTCACGATGATTTGTGCCTGAACTAGGAAGTCCTGTGTTTCAGGCGATTGGAGGTAACTTTGGTTGACATAATAATCACATAGCTTAATAATATATTTGGTAACAAGGTATATAAAAAAAAATATAGTATCTTAACCTAGCTAACTAAAATAAAATAAAAATAAAAAAATAACAATATGAACAATATTTACTTTAGCACAAGTAATAACTTCTCTGTATCTTCATAGGACATAGTTTGAAGAGCTTCCTTAAGGATTTTCTTGCAGTTACTGTGGTTTAAGGAGTAGATGTTTCCTTTTTCATTTAGCCTGTTATAGAGTAGCGGTCCGAGGTACATATAAAACTTGGCTGTGAAAGCATGTTTTGTACTTTTTTGAGGGCAAACTATATCTTTCCGTCTTTTTTTAGTAAAATCAGTGCTGTATGGAAGTGCTGCGTGTTGTTTTAGTACAGTGCTCATAATAAATAACTGTCGATGTGTTGTGTGTGGTGTGTGATATAGTTTGTGGTAGCGGAAAAAATATATTTTATTCTTGAACATATTTCTCAGAACCTGGTTGTTACCAAAACACGTTTAGAAAAAAAATCTCGATACAAATTAACGGTAAACTAACCCTTTACAAGTTTCAATCCAAAATATCTGTATTAAATATCAACATACGGTTGGTATTTAATTAATAACACGAACGTCTTATTATGCATGCAGAACCTGGTTGTTTTTTTTATTTTCGATTACTCAACTCATTTTTGAGTAAATAAATAATTGCGTCATATTTTGCAATAAATTACAAGCGTTGTGTCATCGCACTTCTCTTTCTTTTGTATGCAGTCTTACAGTGACAGCGGTTTACCTATTGTCAGCGTCTTGTAAACGACACTACTTGTAGTGCGGCTGGTAGTGTCCTTGCCAAAAAACGGTCTTAATGTATTATACACATAAACTTTCGGAATAAATTCTCTAAATGATGGTAAAAACCGCATCAAAATCCTTTGAGTAGTTTAGAAGAACAACGCGGTCGAACAGACACAAAAAACGACTCTAATTTATAATATTGATTATATTCAACAGCAGTGATAGCCTAGTGGCGTGACCGTCGGACTGCTAAGTCAGAGGTCTCGAGTTCGAACCCAAGGCACGCACCTCTGACTTTTCGGATTCATGTAAGCAAGTGATAATTATACTTGTACCGGTGAAGGAAAACATCGTGAAGAAAATTGACAAGAGATATTTCTCGACGGCATGTGAAACCAAGTTAGAGGCCCATGGGCGGCATAAACCCACTGACACCAGCATAGCGATTAACAACCATTCGACAAGTTGTCGTATCGGAAATGACACAATTTCAATAACTGATTTACCTTGCCCCCGACAGCAAATAGCTGTCGGAAGAATGGCAGTCGTCTATTTGATTTAAACTGACAAATTTTCATGTTTAGGATTTGTGAACAGCCTTTATAGGACTCCTTTGATAACTTTGATTGATGCTCGATTTGCAGGTTTGTCACTATAACCACACAAAAAAGAAGAAAGAATGAACCTTTATGCAAATAATATAGTTGGTGAATAATCACCAACTATATTATTTGCATAACGGTTCATTCTTTCTTCTTTTGACAACATGAACTGTCCTGTCCAGTTTAATGTAACAGACAATGTGACCGTTGATAATCTTGAACAGGAACACTGCAGCATTGCACAGGACATTCAAGAAACTGATAAAAAGTAATTGCCAGTTATAGTATGAAATTCTAAAGAGCATTTTAGAATTACCTACCGCTTCCATCCCCGTTAGACAAACTTAGATAAAATGGTATCAGTAATACACAATACTACCGCTATTTTCTAAACTCAATTGTTTGGTATTGGTGCTGCAGAGAAATGAGAGACATTTTGTGATGAAAGATTTAAGTAAGCATGTAGACGGCTATGAGAGTAACGGAATTGTGGGAAAAGATGGTTACACATATTCCCATAGGTCTACACCCACGGGGAGAAACTATAGAACGCCACCGGCTCCGCTCCTTACAACCTCCTTCGCTCCTTTTGCTTTGTTTACGTTCATACATCTGGTCAACGCACGCCGGTTGCGAGTACTACGCACCTGCATCTTTCTGAAGAACATCACCAATTAGGTCACTATACCTCCTAGGGCGTCCTTCCCGGGGCGTTTCCACTCACTTTTACCTTGTAAATACTTTTTGTTATATAGTTGTCTTTTATACATCCTCTCAACATGACCAAAACCATATAAGCACCTACTCATTTAAATTTTTGTCACTACATCTTCTTTTAAACCGCACCGTTGCCTTATCATATCATGATTACCAAAGATGGCTACAACATATATATAACATAACATCACTCCAGTATTCCCAAAAGGGTTAGGCAGATGTGTACCTACCTGTAGTACACTCACATTTCACCAGTTATGTGTAAGTCCCATGTAATAGGGGGCGAGCCTATTGCCATCAAACGGGCACATATCGAGACTGCGGGCTGCGCTGAGAAATTCCACATGGAAAAACCAAATAACACTTTGCTCGACCCGGGAATCGAACCTAGGACCTCATGCTCAGCTGTAGCGCCTGTGACCACTAGACCGCGAGGCAGTTAGTAAGATGCTAACTATGGTTATAAAGATTCGTGAAGACTGGCGCAATATCGTGGGCGTTCAGGCATCGCGACACCCAGCGCGACACTTTCCATGAAGTTTTCATAGAAATTGTGCCACTAGTGTCGCGTTGCGCCTGTCTGCGGGAGCATTAATAGGGGTGAACATAGATTTAGTATGTAGTAGAATATACAAAATCTCTACGGGTGAATTCTCAGATAACAGCTGATAAAAATGTCTGTATGCGTGATTTTTTTATTTTAACATAAAATATATCCTATGAAATACCGATATATTTCATAGGATATATTTTTCAATAGCTTATTAGTGAAAGAAGTAGTTCCGAAAATTATCCCTACTTATAAATTCACAGATTTCATACATTGCATTGTTACCGTGGTGCGTCAAATCCAGTCAAATCAATGCATTGCTACCCGACCACGTTTACATATTGAACTCCGCTTCTGGCTTCAATACAATGTCGATATTTAATATTCGATGACGGATAATGCGGAAGTTCCACACACTTGCTCGACAGTTAAGAACTTACAACTACTAACTCCACTTTATGGGAACTTCGAAGACACGAGACGTCTAAAAACTGGTATCAACTTGAAACAGACTATTTTCTTCATCATTATTTCAGACTCCAGGTCAAAAACCAGGTCTAGTTTCGCAGTACTGATCCATTGAAGTTAAGTGGCATTAAAACTTGGTAATTCTTCGATCATAAGTCCTGAGTTTAGCCTTTCGAAGGATTCATCCATTAGATTTAACGACACCAATTTAAGTAGTCAAAGTTTCAAATAATTTAATTTGGTTGCTCTGTCGCGTCGTTACGAAGTACAAACGCCTAGATCTCACTTTTACTATTGAAGTCTTTTATAGCGGACATTTTTCTTCGTGGATAGTAACAATTTGATAAACAAGGGGGAAAATCCTTGTACTAAAATTGGATGCTTTGCGAAGTAATTTGTGTGATTGCCCTTGACGCGTGGCCCTTTCAGACGTCGCGGGCGGGCGTCTGCTATGCGCTGCCGCCTCGGGTCCAGTGTAATAGGGGGCGGCGGACGTCCTCAAGTCTTTTTTTTGTTTTTTTTTTTTTTTTAAAACTTTGCCCCACACTAGGAATTTCTCCTGTATCGTGGGTGCGTTTACAAACATTTAAATTTACATACACAAACAGCCAGACCCGAAACAACTACTTGTAGGTCATACAAATATTTGTTCCGTGCGGGAATCGAACCCGCGACACGCAGCGCAGCAGTCAATCGCTTAACTAACTGCGCCAACCGTGCCGTCAAAGTCCACCGTCCCTGGACCCATTTAGGGGGGCCGGAAGAGGGCATTGTCTGCCCTCTGCCGACGCCCAGTGCACCTGCTGCGGGCCGTGAACGGACGAGTTCTTCCGCTCCCTTTCCGCAGACTCCTTTTGCGACACAACTGTTTCACAGAAGGACACCACCGCGTCCCAGGACTCCTCATTGCCGACCATCGACTCGACCACGGCTGGCAGCAATAGGTCACTGCCTACTGCTGAGTAGCTCAGGATGCTCTTCTCTGCTCTGTCTGCTCTTTTTGATGGTGAAAAAACCTGAATGGAATAGATTTGAAAATGGCGTGCCTGTGATTACCTACCGCTGTTATTGAACACCAGCTCATTTCTGGTAATGTAGGGCTTTTTATGCGCAGAAATTTGAAATTCTATGTTGCATAAGTTATAAGTTCTGATATTTAGATGGAAATGGTCAATGGTGATCTGTGGTTTAGAGTAAACTCTATCCCACTAAAAACATTTCATGTAAAATAGGTTGACAAGACTTATATAACGCTTTCACTGTTAAAAAGTTGTCAGAGCTAATGTAGAGCCGAGCCAAGGCCAACTCTACAAACCTTACATCTTGGTCAAAATGTACGGCTTGACCGTTTCGCCTCGTAAGGGCTTATTGTAAGAAATTAAGTTACTGGTCTTTAATGTTGCGTCATGCAATAGATCAATGGAACAGCCTTTTAGCCCTATAAAAGGGCTAAAAAACGCTTAACTTATCAGATCTAATGTAGAGGCTCTACATTAGATCTGATAACTTTTAACAATGAAAGCATTATGTAAGTCTTGGCAACCTACTTTACATTAAATATTTTTTGTATGATATCATTTATTTTTATTTTAGCGGTGTTATTGTACTGATATTACACATACATGTTAAAATCATAACCCTTACTTCGAGCATAGTCGGGTAAAAAAGGTATTTTTTCCACGCCAGCAGTTATTTTCATAGCCAACGAAAAAGAGTTTTTTCTTCGTTGTATTGGTACATACTAATCTAGCACCTCCCTTTAGTAAGTTGAAACCCTTCAACCTACTTAAAGGGAGGTGCTAGATTGCTAGCAGAAGGCTAGCTAGAGGTGCTATATAGAAAATAAAAAAATAAATTTGTAACTGCCACCCGAGTTACAAACTTATTTTATTATTTTGGTGTTTGTGTGCAAATCCTAGCGTATATACCAAATTTCAGCTTTCTAGGACTTCGGGAAGTGCTCTAGAGGTTTTTCCAAAGTATAAAAGCTAGACAAATTAAATTTAGAGTCTGCTAACTACATCTTCTCTAGCATTATCCAGGCTGAAGCTATGAGGGTTTTAAATTAATACGACGAAACGCGTCGAGAAATTGTTGGTAGTGCTTTTTGTTATTAGCTCGTCTTGGCGGGGGCACTACCATGCCCCCAGATAAAACATTATAATTTCAAAATGTAATGTGAAATGGATATGTGCGTGTGATGTAGTGTGTGTATGTATAATATAATGTATGTGGGTGTACTTTTAGGAACACTTCTGTGGGAATACAGACGTGATATTATGTTATGTAAGGTTTAAAAATGTAAAGGAAATGTGTTTTGTGCGGTGTATCATGTATCTACAGGCCATATCTATTTACTCCCTTTCGTCGTAAACCTTATACAGTTACCGTGTTTTCTTCACGACATTGCTCCGTATAAGCTGTTCATTTATCCAGGAACATGCTAGTAAACAATCAATTTTGATGTGTAAAATATTCACACACCGGGCGGATTTTCAATTATTTTCTTAGCAAGGGTTACTTTCCTGAGCTGATTTTCTATCAGCATGAATTTACACGCGCCGGAAAACAACAAGAATTGAATGAAGATAATTGTAGGGTAGGTATGTACATAGAAATATAGAAAACAGGGTACGTACCTCCCTTGTACGTAAAGTGGGGATGATATTTTTTTTCTCGTCTATCCCATAGTGTGGGGTATCGTTTCATAGGACGTTCAAAAATATTGCAGTTGTAAACAACATTTTTGATTCAGGGATCCGTTTGCGTAATATTAAGTGCCCCCACCCCTCGCCCCCCTGCCCGCTAAACAGTAGTTTTTGGATATACATCATTATTTTTAGTTTATGCGAAACCTGAATATAGTTTGTTCAGAATAAGGAACTGAATCGATTTCAATAATTTTTACACCATGTTATATTTTGTCTCAAAAATATTTAAGTGTGATGGAAAATGTTATTACCATTTAATTACTTACAATACAATCGCCGTACGGTTAGGTACCTACTGCCAAATTATTATCAATGAGCGCAAGACGACCCTGGAGGCGCGGGGGCGCCGCGCGCCAGTGCCGTTAGTATGTTTTTGTACGGACAACCCGGTAACTTAACAACCTTATAACTTTGTGATTTTTCTTGATATAGTTTTGAAATTTTGTACATAGATTCTTAACATAAAAATACTGGACACGTGTTCCGGGTTTCGCATATACTAAAAACTAATATTGTATAAAAAAAACATGGCACTATCACAGCTAAGTAGGCTTTAAAAATTAACGAGTAATAGTGGACCAACTTACATTTGCAGTTGGATAATTGACCGTGTCGTATATCGATGTATGGGAGAACATGTTTTTCAACTACAATGTTAAGACCAGGCAGTCTAAATCAAATTTCCTTGCAAACTCCGCCCCTTGCTCATGACACTCCGTTATGTGTTAAACGCTAACACATTAGTAATAAAGTTGAACATCGCGTGCGCTTTTTGATCGTGTTCGAGCATGGAACTAAATAGCGTAAGTCTCAATTCTTATTTCGTTTATAACTGAAGTAATAATTGGTCCAGAGAAAAAATATCTGGTGGGTGGATAATAAACTATATTTTCTAGCTGTGAATATATATTTTAGAAATAAAAGCCAAACAATCTTGTTTGTTTTTTATAATTATCCTTAAAAAAGACATGATTTTCGAATAATAAATATATCTAAAGAAAATATTACAATTACGTAACTGTCTTCGACATGAAAAGAAAAAGATCCAATAAATTATATAATAAAGTTTAATTTTGCTTGTATGACTGTTTCAGAATATTCATACAAATTAACATAAAAATAGGGAGCCTCCTCTTAAATTAGTCTTTGGGATAAATTCATCCAAACTACGGAACCCTCCATTGTGCGTGGTCCCGGCACGCACTTGGCCGGTTTTTTCTCTTAACTTTTATCGCCAACTCACGTACGTAAAATCAGGTCGCGATGTAGGTGTCATCGCGTCTTGAATACCTACGTAATAAATTCGTCTGCGCCATCTATACAAAATGTCTCGAAGCGATAGTTAATTATATCATCTGAAAGTTGCTACCCACAAATTATACTTCGGACGAACACCTCAATAAACTATAAGTATTCGATTTCCCAACATAGGTGGCTCTGAGCTCTGAGTCAACCCAATAGAGAATAAAAGTTAAATGAAAGCTGCTTTTCAAACCATGAGAGGCAAAACTTCAATATTCGTTGTTATTCTTACAAGTCACGGTTGAAGAGGTTGCGAAAAATTGATATATTATCCTGAACAGTAGGTAAACATTGTGAGGGAGGCAATAAATACCGTCCGATATTGTGAACGAACCATGTCGTCGGACGAGGTTTCTTTTGATCGTGATGACTATACTTACACGAACAATACGCTTGCAGACAAATGCGCAACATAAACAGTTATGACATACAAGTGTCCCTTGTCCCCCGAAATATTTTAAGTTGGATCATATAATAAGAATAAAAATTGACAAAAGCAAAAAATGTACTTGACCAGCTAAGATTTTTATTAGCTGCCAAAGTACATTTTTTGCTTTTGTCAATTTTTATTCTTATTAATGTTAATTCAAAAGGCATATCTTTTTCTTTTTGTAAATTTTTTTTGAATTGTTTTGTTAAGATTCAAAATTGTTGGTACAGACGGCTCCACATCAAGCTATACATTTCCAGTTTATGCTGATCTCGCATTGTATAGGATTTCCGTTCAATGACAGGTCAGCGTATACTGGAAATGTATAGCGTGATGTGTAGCCGTGTGTACACCACGTAATTTTAACCTTCAGAAGAGCGAAGTGTCCTAACACAGGCATGTTTTGTCTAAAAGGTCACTTCAACCACTAGATGTACATAACTTGTGAAAGAAAATAAATTATTTGTTTATAACAAAGCGATTGTAAAGGCGATTGCTTCGAAAAAAGAAAGACTGTTTATACATTTTGAATGCAAATGCATGCAGCACCGTTTGAACCTCGCCCCGAAATTTAGAAAAGTCTTGGGGACGACACAGAATCTAAATAAATCGTCACCGTAATCAATATAGATTATTAAAACTTTTACAGTTGTGTCATTGCCTTCCGCCTTTTTGTGCCATTCACACCTTGCATGTTGAATGTGGGACTCATGACAATTGTCTAAAGATCTACTTAGACACCTTTTGGCCAAACTTTTAGCAAAAACTCAAATCCTGAACCACCCGCCAACCTTCACAGATAGTAACACTTGTTAATCCATATGTCTGTTTCATAAGTCCTGAAAGTGCGCAAATCCGATTTCCGTCATTAGAAATATATTGATAGATTTTCAGTCCACATAAAATATGAATTATGATAACTACAGAAACATGAAAAATTACTACTTATGTGTCTATACATCTCATCAAGGCTCAGAAGCTTCGTTAAAAATGCATCGATAAAGTCCGTTCAACTGGTTTTCAGAAAAAGCTCTCCTCCCGCAGCTATGAGTGCTGCGCACCCGTTGCGCTACGAAAAGACTTAAAATATCTCGTGATCGGGCTGCAAAGTATTTGAAGAAGTAAAAGACATTCACGATGAAGTAGATTAAGCGACATAATGAAACTAAAACGTCGATAAATAACCAACCAGACGCATAAGCAGGATACAAAGGTCTAAAAAGATAGTTAAGAACATGTTAGAAAAATAGTGTTACAGCCAAATTAGACCGAAATACATTTTTCATAGAAGCAGAGATTACCAGTTACTGTTTTTAAATAAGATATTTCGAAAATGTTCATAACTAACTTTTTAGACCTTTGTATCCTGCTTATGCGAATGGAGTTTAATTAAAATCGGTTCAGTCATTTCGAAAAAAAAAGGCTTAAATGTTTGTATGAAATGCTGTACGTCGTAAACGCTCTTAAAACACCGTTTGTTTTTCCGAGATACCGTTTATTTTCCCTCTTTGACTATAAGATACTTTTCTTTCAACTACTATCATTAATCACTACAAAACCGATCACTGTCATCAAATGTTGTATAAAATCTCATTGCTGCACTGGTTTTCAGTGCAACAATGAGCTTTCATACAGTATTTCTGCACTGTTTTTATTTTTATTTAGATATAAACTTTACCACAAAGGTTTAATATCTCCCATTAAGTTTATTAAAAAATGTATGCATTAAATCAAAAAGATACTGGCTGAAAATAAAAATTGACTGAATAAAACCAACTTGGTGAAAAACTTGGTTTTCATTAACTTGAGTTTTTATTTTGAGTAGGTATATTTTATCACGATAGGTAGATTGGTAGTTGAAAGAAAAGTAGATTACGCACCTTGATAAAGTGCTAATTCAGTTAGTGCCCTCGCATGCACTCGGACACCAACATAACACTCGTGCATTAATAACTCACTTTGCGCTCGGTGCAACAATCTACTATTTATTTTTCTTATTTTATGAAGGCTGACCTTACCACCCGGTCAAAGGGGGGTGCTGAAATTTATAAAAAAACCTAAATCAAATCAAATCATTTATTCGCATAGAATGTAGGTGTTGTACAATAAGTTGTTATAAAAATATAGTGACCCGAGTACATTCTGCCTGAATTATGGCATGCAAAAATTTTACAATGTCAACATCACTAGGCTTATGAGCAAAATTATTAAATAGTCAATAAATTAATAAATTATTTTAACAGTCAGTAAAAGTGTATCAAAATAATGTCAATAATATTAAACTGTTGAGATGTCACACATAGGGTCATTCAAAAAATCATTTATCGAATAATAACATTTCCGAATCAAAAAAGCCCTAAGTTTATTTTTAAATTGTTGAAGGGTGTCACTTTTAATGCTGTCCGGAATTTTATTAAATATTATTGGACCCATGCAGAAAACACTTTTTTTAAGTAGTGCTGTTTTATAGCTACCAATAACTAAAAGGTTTTTGTATTGACTTCTCACGGGACCTTTCTTGGTGTCAGAGACCTTAGCAAACAAATTTTTATTTTTCTTTACAAAAATTGCCATCTCCAAAATGTATAACGACGGAAAAGTAAGAATTTTCAAAGACTTGAACAGAGATTCACAACTATCTCTAGGTTTAAGACTACACATAGCTCTAACACAGCGTTTTTGGGCTTTAAATACATTATCTCTTAGACTGCAGTTACCCCAAAAAATGATTCTAAACCTCAAGACCGATGCGGCCAAACCATGGTATGCTACTAAAGCAGTCTCTATGTCAACTTTTTTTGCCAGGTTAAAATGAACATAAGCTGCAGTGCTTAACTTTTTGCACACCTCTTCTGCTTGCGGTTTCCAAGTCAATTGGTCGTCTATATGAATTCCTAAAAATTTCGCGACCTTAGTTTGATTGATCACCTGTCCATTGTACTGTGCACTAACGTTCGGTGGAATTATACGTTGGTGAAAATGCATCACATTAGACTTTGGTAAGTTTATTACCAGGTTGTTTTTATCAAGCCAATCTATAATATTTCTAAGGGTAATGTTGATATCCTGTTCATAATTATTAATATTTGTACATTTTATCAGTGCTGTGCTGTCATCGGCAAATAGAATCATTGGATTTTGTATCTGACGGGGCAGATCATTTATATACAGCAAAAACAGCGGGGGACCCAATACACTACCTTCCACTACCTACTGCTCTTTAATGTTGAAAGAGCACAATAATAATGAGAATTTATCTTATTAATCCAGTAGGTAACTACACCGCACCGTTCTTCCAGAGGATTGATTTTTTATTTACATACCACGACAAATAAAAATATGCTTGGTATTACTCCACCATACTGTACACAATACTGTTTATTAGCTACCCTGTTGTAAAATTCACTAAAATTTTGCTGTTGGTACCTACAACAACTTGGCGTGTTTGAATAAAAACTCTTGATATTGCGCCAACACAAAATGAACTTTATCTAAATAGCTATAGGGTACAGTCGAAGCCAGCGCTGCGTGCTTTTTACTGGGCACTACTAGATGGCACTGTACGGCTCACGCACTTTCCCGAATCTCTGGTGTCGTTACAAGGGATGTTATAACCTTCTCAACGCGGAACATTGCATTATTCACGTTGACGCTAAAACAAATTGTTAACGTTTTGACGCTAGCAATTTATTTACAAACCGTGCCTTTGAACGGTTTTGTAACAACTTGAAAAATAATCTAAGCAGATTTCCATTAAGTACTTATATTAAAAAATCTGTGTAGAGATTCTTATATATTATTTTGTTTCCATGTTGCCTACGATGTAGGCAATGGTTATTAA
This sequence comes from Tiliacea aurago, assembly GCA_948098905.1. NCBI lineage: Eukaryota > Metazoa > Arthropoda > Insecta > Lepidoptera > Noctuidae > Tiliacea > Tiliacea aurago. Next base: position 15,805,160 of record OX402576.1, on the reverse strand, counting down.
AGGTTTAAAATTCATTTGTTAAAATAAAAACAACAACTGTAATTATTAATTTCAGCCATCACAAACTAAGCGCCTGACGCATTTCCCACAGCTGAAACTTCAACTCATTTGTAGTATCCAACGGGAAGTTGGACTGACACCTTGAATGACAATTTAACTTGTTTAAGTTACATTAAGGTCGCCACTGACCGATATCTTACTTAAGTTATTGACATTCCGTCGGCTTGAATGTGACTCTCCTGTGATTTCTAACAACTTAATCATAGTAGGTACTTGTGAGTTTGGAATAGAACAATTAACTTAATGACACAAAGCCTATAGACAATGTCGTGTTGACCTTACATTTATTTTCTATGAAAAACAGGCTAAAATTCCAGCGGCTTTCATATATCTCCGTGCAGGGCTGGTCACAATAATTATATTTATTTATATAGAAAAAACACAGCCACATTACATACAGACAACAAAGGACTAACGTAGATGCCAATTACGGCGTACATAGCATTGATTATGACAATATATTGCTGCCTTGAAATGTAATATACTAAACTAAAACTAAAATAAACTTTATCAGACTAACGTAGATAAGACGCGTAACAAGCAAACACAAAGAAAATAAGTTATGAAATTAAAATTGAAATTAAAAACAATTTGGCAAGGATAGCGTGATTTTCTTTCTGAATTCGAATAGCTTCACGCTGAATATAATCTAAATCAGGTGTGTTTTTAATACAGTACGAGTATTATTGTACTCGTTGCTCATTCGTATAACTGGAGACTGTAAACCTAGATTATATTGATAACACTGCAGCCGACAGTACAAGACGGTGGTATCATAGTACCTACGAACATAACCACACTGCCAGATGGCACATCTGAAATTACTATTAATTTAATAACTGCATTCCAAGTGACGGCACCACACTACTATCTAGTCTCGAGATGAAAATACCACGGATATTGATGAGGTCTCATTAAATGCACTCACTATAACCTGACTATGTAGGTAGGCATCGGTGAAAATATCAGAAATTAAACTAGCGTCGACTTATATAAAGGATCGTATTCAAGGAACTAAATTACACTAAGGCATCAAGAACATACATAATTATATTTAAAACTTACATAACATACGTCTAATCTAATTGGTAACGTGATAGAAAGTAATTAAAGCGGTTTGACAATTTATTTTTAAATCTGATGAATTTTTCAATTTCTTTACTCTTTATGCCTGTAACGGTTCGGTTGCTGTCGATAATCAATATCGGATCTACGCGCTCCTTCTTCATGCCATTATTTTTTCCAGTGTTGCCAGTAACAAAGTATACTACTGGTACATTATAAACACCTGTGTCGCTGGATCCATCTTCAGGAAATACAATGTATATTAATGTCTGCTTATTGTCACCACCGATGTGTACATCCGGTGGCGCAGTAGCAACTAACACCTTGTAATCATCATAGGGCTGACTGACTATGGGCAGGTTCAAATAATTCAAACCTGCCCAGTAGTCTGCCAACGATCTCGTAAGATTACTAATATTCCTATTATAAACATATTCAGTAGGAAATAATAATTTGGCGACTTGATTCGAATATCCTGACGACACTTCGGGCTGCTGAGGGAGCAAAACCGTGTTAAGAACTTCTTGTCGCCTGATATTCTCTTGGCCTTTAAATTCTTGTGGAATTTTTGCAAACAATGTGCCGAATTTTCTCGATCTAAGCTCCTCTTTTGGAGAAATGGGATTAAACTTCACCGAAAATCCATTCTCTATAGGAAAACTTTGAATGGCAAAATTCATTGAGAATAAAACCAAAAATGCGATAACCTGTAAACAAAAATTGTTTGATGTTTTATCATAGCTTATATTTATGCAATATGCGCTACATTCTGCACAAGTAGGTATATCATTTATTAAAATAAATATAGGTTTTAAAACGAGCTCAACTCACGCGATCCATATGAATTTCTAGATATCAAAACCATCACTTTCCGTAACCAAACTTAAACTGAAACTCGGGCTGTAAGTGACACGATTGTTCGTTTTGTTTATAAGAAACAAGTAGCTGACCACGGAAGTTTTGAAAGACTACACCAACCGCGTAAAGGTAATCCATCGATTTAATTATTATTCCTCGACTCGCCAAAACAACTGTGACCTGTGCAATTCGTATCTCGAACATCATGTCAAAATTGATTGTGTTCACTTGAAGTGATTGTATTGAAGTTCCTATAGATATTAATTGTAAACAAGTTATTTATAAAAGACCGCACCGTGGCATTGGGCCTTTTAAGATAAAGGTTTTCCCGGGAAGGATGGAAGGAGAGTCAATTCGTGCTGTGTACAGTCAATCTCGAACCTACGTCCGGTCAGCTGCAGATAATAGCGATGAGTTCAGTGTGACTGTAGGGTTGCACCTATTAGGGTCAGCTTTAAGTCCTTATCTCTTCCTGTTGATTATGGATGTTCTGACGTCGGACATACAGGAAGAGGCACCCTAGTGCATGCTATTTGCCGATGACATTGTTCTTGCCGGTGACATTGGACCAGAGGGGCAATTCTACTAATTTTAAGAAAGTTCACAGTCTGATCTCAGTCTCAATCTGTCAAAAATACTTCTTATTTCCCTACATTTTGACGTTTGTTTGTCGCCAAGATGAGATTGCGACTAAATTTTGAACGTTTTAAATTACGAGAATTGGCCTTCAGATTTCCCGAGAAAATTAGAGAAATGACAATAGAAGCTGGAGAATGTTGGCTTAAAAATCAGCAGATCCAAAACTTAATACATCTCGGTGGTCTATCCAGTTCTGGAGCCATACCGCTTCATGTCGCGCTTCTTTCGGTATGACTTTCAGTATCTCGATCCACTCGTGCACAGCGATGCCGTAGTAGATCGGACTGTTAAGCACAGAAACAAGTTAACCCTGTATGGATTGGCGGCAGGTCACGGGAGTTATCTGCGACTCCCGCATTCCCGTTAAACGTAAGGGGAAGATTTATAAAACACTGGTTATAACTGCTGTGGTGTATGGATCAGAATGTTGGGTCCACAAAAGGGTTGAATGAAAGGCAATTGCATGCAGCTGAGATGAGAATGCTAAGAAGGATGTATGCTAGCAAGCTTATGTGTTACGCGAATGGATAGACTAATAAATGAGTACATAAGAGGAAGTCTGGAGAATGATAATGTCGCATTAGGTACGTACACCAATAATGATAGTTGTAAGGGAAATTTCATTAAATACATTTATTCAATAAATAATTTGCCTATGGTCGCATTACGGCGGGCATGACACGAGACATCATCTAACAACATTGTAATCTTTGATGGTGCTGAAACTACGTTTAATGTTAGCCGACGATTTATTTTAGCAATTAACAACTTGCTCACATCATGACAGTTGTGATGTTCGCAGTTATCCCGTCGAGAAATTATTGTTACAGTTAGGATACAGTTTGACCTAGGTCTAAAACCAATTATTTAAAGGCAAGTTGCAAAAGAGCTGTTGGACAATGGTCCAAGAACACACTACACTATAAATAACAATGTTTTCTATTATATAAATAGTCGTTCTTATTGATACACGTTGGACTGCCGGAGGTCGCATAACGATAGAATTAATTAAAGCGACTATAACCGACTTTTAATGATTTTATACTGAAGATCACGTCTAAACGAGTAGTGTTAATAATTTGAAAAAAATATATGTTAAATTAAAGCATTTTCTCCAATAACTTAATACTCGTATGTGAATATTTTAGATTATGTTTATATTACATAGTGAAATTCATTTGTAAAGTTAACGCGGATAAAAAACGGAGAGTGGCGCAAAATCTACTAAGCGTATTTTTCTGAAACCTTCACCAATTTAAAGATATTTAATTATTGATCTTTTAGTATACACGTTTTATTAAAATACCTTTTGTTTTGTGTATAATAAATTAATAATGCGTCAAATTGGGGACAGCACTCCTTGATTGGCGACTCCTATTACTGGCTGGACGTACGACGCCTTGCGTGAGCTCAGTACAGAACACGCAAGCTAACCACTCAAGGTCACTGGCATATACCTGAGTCTTACGTCTCATTAGTCTAGGCATGATAGGTTAAAAATAATGAAAAGGACAGTGGGTCAATTCTGTTTGTACTTATAAGCCAGTGATATTAACATCTGTGCCTGTATCTCAATTGCCTACATGTTAGAGTAAGTTAATTACTTTGCTTAGTGAAAAAAAAAACTATAATAACGTTACCTAGTACTTAGGTAGGTAGGTACTTCATCATTACAGCCGAAAGACGTCCACTGCTGGACATAGGCCTTCCCCAAAGGGAGGGTTTGCCATAATCACCACGATTGGCAGGCGGGTTGGCGATCGCAGTATGGTGTTCAAATGCATAGAGAACGCTGCTGCCCATTCTCTAGTAAGTCCATTAGTCTCCTTTTACGACACCCACGGGAAGAAATGGGGCGGTGCTATTCTTTACGTCCGGCTCCACGCAGACAACGGTAGGTACTTATACCAAATTATTTTCGAATGGTATTTTGTACAAAGAGACTAACACAAAGACAACACAAAATTGGGGTTAAAAAATACCGTATATTTAGAGATTACGACAAAATAAACGTCATACAACGTGCTCTAGATACTTAAGTACATTTAAAAGTCTAGAAATAGTTTTCTTTATCTGACATTGTAGGGCAGCTCCTAAACTATTTAAAGTCCTAGTTAATTAGTTTTACGCTAGCTTAATCCAGGGCTTAACTGGGTCATTACATCGCTCTTCTTTAAATAGGTAGCATTTAGCTTCAAGCTTAGAAAAGTAAAAAACTTGAGCTAGGCTTAGTACTCTAAGTAGACAGCCGGGACCAAGGGCTTAACGTGCTTTCCAAGGCACGGAGGGGTCTTGGTACTCGTATGTAAAGATGGTCACCCATCAACATACCAACTGCGGTAAGTGTAGCTTTACCTGATCGATCGATCCCAGGGGCTGTTATTACTTATCCACAGGCCCCTCCACGAAATACTTTCATCTATACATTTTATAAATTAAAGGTGCTTTTCGTGTCTGTTTGTATGACCGCGTTGTTCTTCTAAACTACGCAACGGATTTTGATGCGGTTTTCGCCATCATTCAGAGAATTTATTTCGGAAGGATTAAATGTATTCAACTGAAGTATAATAAATAAATCTTCCGTGTGGTGCCGTACGTAAAGAATAGCACCGTCCTATTTCTTCCGGTGGGTATATGCATTTTATCGCCATATTGCGATCGCTAACCCGCCTGCCAAGCGCGGCGATTATGGCGATGGTGGAGCATGTAGGGGGAGGCCTATGTCCAGCAGTGGACTCTTTCGGCTGAAATCATGATGATGATGAAAGAAATCTTCATATTTTGACAAGTTGTAAAAACAGTGAGAATCAGCGACGGGTCGATAACAATAAAAATAGTTTACAAGACGGACCAAGAAGGCAAACAATAGTCTCCTCCTTTCCAGAGTCACCTTAAAATAATTTCCCATGAGGACACCACAGACAACTTGTCTGGCATTCAGATCGAACACCAACTTTATTTCAACAGTACCAAATAAAGGATCCCGCAGAAAGGCGCGACGCAATGTGCGACGTGATTGAAGAACTTCCATGAAGTTTTTATATAATTTTTTTCTAATAGAGTCGCGTCACGCGTGTCTGCGGTATACTTAAAACTATGCTTTCCAATAACCTATGGAATAAAAAGAATCCTTAGGAATATTTTCCCCGTTATAACCCGTACAATGAATTGTTCCACCAATCCATAATTTTGATGCTTTGTAATGTATACTTTCATTCTACCTTCTTCATTATTGACTGCCAGCTTCCAACCGATCAAATGTTTCTACTTGATCTCATTTTATGTTTTTAATATTTTCACAGTGTGAATTTTTGCGGCATGATCGACGATATAATATTATTATGTACTATATTATTGTACTTATGTCTTCATAATATTTATATGCTAAGGGCAGGAGAATCATGAATGGTGATTTATATGTTATATTTCAAGTAATGGCTACTTCGGAACAGTTTTGAACGAATAATAAATAGAGGCTCCGTAGAGCACGATCTTCTCTGTCACCAATAACTGACTAGGTGGACTACGTGGCAGCCTCTTATAGAAAGTTTTTATTTCCATGCTCGGTTAACACATTAACTAACTGTTCTTGAAACCTTAATGAATGAGTATTATGTCCGTGTGTCGGCCCTCGTTGCTCGCAAAAAGGGCTTAAGCATTTACCAAAGCCTTCTCACCTAGTGATTTGAATAAGGATATTTCAGCAGGACATAAATCTGGCTATTTAAAACAATGACAAGCTCGACCAACAAAACTATTATTTCTGATAGGTAATGATTATTCCACAACAGTCCCAATTTGAGGTCTTAAAAATCCATTACATTTTAACTGCTGGGCACACTTTAATTACTGGAATAGCGTCTAGGCTAGTTTAAAATAGCACCTAATCGACCAAACTCAGTCTTACCGTGCCGCGATGCGTTTGCTATTGCGTTGAAATGTTATGTTAGACCAAAAAATGCAGGAATTAAAAAATCCTGCTCCTGAATCGGTCCCTCACTGTTGAGGGACCGATCCAGGCTCCTATTTACATTCTGAATAGATCCATTTGCTACAAGTCTCTGGCTTAACTGAGTGCAACGTTTAACACGTCCAGTTGCTTCTGGTGCTCACAAAGCTGGCTTAACCATCTGTTTGTCTCGCTTTTTAGGGTTCCGTACCAAAATGGTAAAAAGGAACCCTTATGGTGAGACTAAGTCTGTCTGTCTGTCTGTCTGTCACACCGGGATATCTCAAGAACTACTAATAAATACTAAGAACTTGAAATTTAGAATAGTTTTAGATGACGCTTGCCCAACTATTTTGCAAACAAGACAGAAATTTAAAAAAATATTGGGGTCATTAAAAGGGTCTTAAAATTTTGAAGTGGGGCTACTAGGGCATGTGGGGTATCATAATTTGCACTCACAGTTACAACCCTTCGAAAGGCGGCCATTTGAATTGCACTATTTTTGTAGGTATCACGCTAGTTTTATAAGAAATGAAAGAACGCTGTTTGCACATTCTCCAAAAACTTTTTTTTTAGGCAGCATAGTTTCTGACTATTGATGAAAAATGTAAAAAAAATACCGACCCCTATCGATATCTATTATCTCCGAAGTTTGCATAAATAAAAATCTGAAATTATTCTATGTGATAGAAGTTTATGTAAAGACTAAGGAAAAATAAAACGATGTCTCTAGATAGCACAGTTTTTCAGAAATCATCAACATCATAATCGTACGGAACCCTCGGTGAAATGAAATGAAATAGTTTATTCTGTAAATAGGATATTAAAATCACTTTTACACGTCATATAAAAAAAAAAAAAATCTAGATGTATGTTTCAGACACGGATCTACATGGTCCTCACATGATCTGACCAAGATTATGTCTGGACAACTGGAAATGTCGGCTAGATGTAGCCGACATTTCCTATCTGACTACCCCTGAGAAGAAATGGCGAAACAAACTCAGGGGTCAAAGTCTCTTTTAAAGTCCAGACATAATCTTGGTCAGATCATGTGAGGACCATGTAGATCCGTGTCTGAAATGGTCTTTTGAGGAAAGAACCACGCAAATTTGAGCGGACCTGACCAATCAGTGTAAGCATTTGTCAGTAATCGTGCAGCTTAACTCAAAACTTAAAAAGCTCAACGACTCGACGAACAGTACCAAAAAAAGGACATTTGGGTAGGCCGCATAAAGCGCTCAAAATGTCAGACCATCATTAAAACTTAACTGAGAAAAGAAAGGAAAACATTTAAAGAAAAAAAAAAAATGACCCACATAGTGCTCACATTCACAATAAATTAAAGCAGTAAATATAATACTTTTCAAAGTAAACATTCATGTAAAATTGTATACAATATTCTGCAATGTCAATATGTATATAAAATCATGCATAATAATTAAAATGTCAAGTTTTATCACAAGGCTAGCAGAGCGAGCAGCTCAATCCCAAGCTTTTTTGTCCTCTAAATAATCAGAAATCTTATAGTACCCTTTTTTACAAAGTTTAGTTTTAATACAGATTTTAAATCGTTTAATGGGTAAGTTCCGAATGTCAGTAGGAAGTTGGTTGTAAAAGCGTATGTATGTACCCATGAAAGAGTTGCCTACTCTGTGGAGGCGAGTGCGATGTACAGCAAGATTGTGTTTATTCCTGGTATTTAAACTATGAATATCGGACATTTTCTTAAAATTTGATTTATTTTTGTGTACATATAATAGATTTTCAAGTATATATTGAGAGGCTACAGTCAGAATATCTATTTCTTTGAATATTTCACGAAGTGAATCTCTTGGACCTAGATTGTAAATGGCTCGAACAGCCCTTTTCTGTAAAATAAAGATATTATTAATGTCCGCACATGTTCCCCAGAGAAGGATCCCATACGACATAAGACTATGAAAATAACTAAAATAAACAATTCTGGCAGTATCTACATCAGTAATCTGTCTAATTTTTTTAACAGCATAGGCGGCCGAACTAAGCCTTCCTGACAATTTTTCTACGTGTGGGCCCCATTGTAATTTACCGTCAAAAGTTATTCCAAGAAAAACTGTCGACTCAACAGGGTCCAACTCTATGAAAATGTTTGATTGGGCGGGTTGGTGCGCGAGTCCGACTCGCTCTTGACCGGTTTTTTTCTTTCTTTTATCTTCTATTTTGCCTATAGTTATTAGTCTCTGACGTTTATTATTCGTGAAAATATTCTAACACTAACTGACCGACAGAAGTTGTCCTGACCAATAATTCCCATACGAAAAAGCACTTTCAGTTATTCCCGAATATGCCATTTTTCCGGGCAACTTTTCCAAATTTTTATTTCCCTTAAACCGTATTCCGACTATTACGACCACAACAAAAAAACAAATCGATCCTGTACTGAAACTGTATTTCAGTTTTATATAAACACCGTGTTACGGAATGGGTAAATACATATCAAAGGCAAGGATTTTTTTGGTGATAACAAACTACATGGCAACATTTTTTTAATAATGCCTACATAATTATAAATTTAAGAAACATTTAACGAATATAAATCAAATATTTCCAATTGAATTCTACACATCACTAGACCAAGTCAGCTGATCGGTACACGTTTTAATCCATTCGTTTGATCCCGCTGCCAATTGTCCGGCCGCGCCGCCGCGTGCCAGTGCGGTGCCGTGTCGCAGAGCTGTGGCAGGACTGGCAGGTGTCTGTGTGTACTAGGCGCACAGACACAGGTAATGGATATTGACCCTCGTAGTACGGTGACACGTTTGTTTTGATTTAAATCTAATAAACCAGAGAAATAAAAAAAAATCAAACATTTTCAAAGTTATTCTTTTTTAGCTGAAATTTTGTACAGATATTCTGAACATGCACTCTTCACCCGGTTTGTATGGATATACCTTTTCCTCTTTTAATGATGATATTCACATTTCCATATGTTCAGCCCAGTCCAAAAGTTTTACTTATCTGCCAAAAGTCTGACAACCAGTCTTAATACCAAGGGGTATCGGTATTACCCAGTAACTGGGTCGTGGAATTCAGATAGGCAGTCGCTCCGTGTAAAATACTGGTATCCAGCTGCATCTGGTAAGACTGGAAGCCGACCCCAAGATAGCTGGGAAAAGGTTAGGCAGATGATGATGCTGCATGTTCATCTCAACCATGTAATGAGTTCTAAATAAAGACGCTGACAACAGGTAAACCGCTGTCACTATCCGACTGCATACAAAAGAAAGAGAAGCGCGATGACACAACGCTTGTAATTGCAAAATATGAAACAATTATTTATTTACCTACTCAAAAATGAGTTGAGTAGGTAATCGAAAATAAAAAACAACTCAGTTCTCAAATAAGACATTCTTGTTATTAATTAAATACCAACCGTACGTTGATATCTAATACAGATATTTTGGATTGAAACTCAAAGTAAAGGGTTAGTTTACCGATAAATTCTTATCGATATTTTTTTTTCTAAACGTGTTTTGGTAACAACCAAGTCCTGAGAAATATGTTCAAGAATAACATATATTTTTTTCCGCTACCACAAACTAAATAGATTTGGGTTTTTTTTTGTTTTAAGACAAGCCTACTTTTATCATTTCCCTCTTGTCAGTGCCTTAAGTTATGTAGCGTCCTTTCTCGAATCTCAAATGTGAAACTCGAGCTACAAATACATAAAGATTAGGTAGACGACCCTATAATTGAGATAGAATTTACTCTTAATTGAAATACAGTATCCACCCAAAATTATATTTATACTGCCTCTCATGTTACCAACACACACAGACACGCAAAAAATAGTTTCAGAATAGTGAAAAGTTACTGAATTATACGAAAATAGTTCACCATAATTATTCATCATTTCAGGCGAAAGACGTCCACTTCTGGACATAGGTCTTCCCCAAAGGGAGTACAGAACACGCAAGCTAACCACTCAAGGTCACTGGCATATACCTGAGTCTTACGTCTCATTAGTCTAGGCATGATAGGTTAAAAATAATGAAAAGGACAGTGGGTCAATTCTGTTTGTACTTATAAGCCAGTCATATTAACATCTGTGCCTGTAACTCAATTGCCTACATGTTAGAGTAAGTTAATTACGTACTTTGCTTAGTGAAAAAAATCTATAATAACGTTACCTAGTACTTAGGTAGGTAGGTACTTCATCATTACAGCCGAAAGACGTCCACTGCTGGACGTAGGCCTCCCCCAAAAGGAGGGTTTGCCATAATCGCCACGCTTGGCAGGCGGGTTGGCGATCGCAGTATGGTGTTAAGATGCATAGAGAACGCTGCTGCCCATTCTCTAGTAAGTCCCTTAGTCGCCTTTTCCGAGACCCACTGGAAGAAATAGGGTGGTGCTGTTCTTTACGTCCGGCACCACACGGCACACGAAAATAATATATATACCTACAATATAAAATTACATAATGAATAAGAATTTGATTCTTTGATGCCAGCGAGAATTCAATTTCTTCCTATAGAAATGCGAATTGAATTTGCCATTTCGTAGTGAATATTTACATTTGTTTTCATTTGTATAGATTTTCAGACTACTACTGCATACAGAGTAGGAATGATATATTCGATGTCCAAATAATTCAAAATTGGTTTAAAATTGTATTATTTTCTCTGTCGTAATTATTCTATGATTTCGTTGTTACTGGCCTAAATAAAACAGAGACACACAATTGCGGGGTTGATTTACAACGTATCAACCCCGCAACTGCGTGTGTCATCCATTACAAAATGATTACTCTAATGCTACGCTAACTCGCCACGAATATTCGTGTGAATATGTACCATGTCACACGAATATTTGTGACGAGTTAAAGCGCCGAAGCGCATTCGTGTGCGCTGACTTACATACAATAAATATAATAATGTAATATAATAATAATAAATACAATAATAATGTACATCGTGATTGAATATTGACCAAGTATGTGGCCAGATCAGGATGATACCTCGAATATTCGCAACCCGTGAATAACGGTATAACAAAACATCATTTTTAGGGATCCGTAGCCAAATGGCAAATAAACGGAACTCTTATGGATTCGTCATGTTTTTCTGTCTGTCCGTCCGTATGTCACAGCCACTTTTTTCAGAAACTATAAGGAACTATAATGTTGAAACTTGGTAAGTAGATGTATTCTGTGAACCGCATAAAGATTTTCACACAAAAATAGAAAAAAAAAACATAAATTTTGGGGGTTCCCCATACGTGTGGGGTATCTATGGCTAGGTCTTCAAAAATGATATTGAGGCTTCTAATATCATTTTTTTTAAACTGAATAGTTTGCGCGAAAAACACTTCCAAAGTGGTAAAATGTGTGTGTGTGTGTGTGTGTCCCTGTAACTTCTAAAAGAAGAGAATGATAAAACTAAAAAAATATATATGATGTACATGGTAATACTTCCACGGAAAATTGGTTTGAACGAGATCTAGTAAGTAGTTTTTTTTTCTTAAGTCATAAATCTTAAACTGCAATTTACCTTTCATTCAATCAACTCAAATATAAAAATAAAATAATGGTACGGAACCCTTCGTGCGCAAGTCCGACTCGCACTTGGCCGGTTTTTTTTTATTCTGAATCACGTAAATAGTTTTTATGTTTATTTTATAATGTGTGTCATATTTCTTTCTTTTCTCTTCTATAAAGGGCCACTGGGCGTGTTATTACGTATTTAGGTAGGCATTAAGAAGTAGATACTTCTTAATGAAATAATCATTCAGATAGATTTCAAAATGCAAGAAATATACACTGAAAAGAGGTCGAATTGAAAGAGCTAGTCTTCCTTTTCAAGGCCAACTTAGGTTTGGGCACGAAATACCTTGGGCTACTTCATTCTTTCTCATCGATATTCGCGGACACGCGCTTGCCAAGGGAACTCAAACAAAACTTTAATAGTTTCACATTACCTTACTGCATTCACTCTAACACTCCGCACGAGTTCTGGGTTAATAACACTAGTTTTAACAAAGTGTTGCAACCGTGAAAATAGACCAAATGTAAATAATAATATTATTTGTTCATTTTTATTATAGGTACGTCAGCATCATGCATTCAGTGACATACTGTAACCAAGTCTCACAGCCCGAAGAATTACGAAAGTTATCAAAATCAAAACTAAAAGTCATTTATTCAAACGAAATCAAAAGCCGCTCAGCTGGCTATAAAAGGCCAATTCTCGGAACTTCTCGGCATGATGGTTCAGAACACAAGGTGATCCGGCAGGGAAACAAGGTACGCCATAAAATAGCCAACCAGAAGTGGCAATCGGTCAGGCATTTGTGTAACGAACGCCAACCTGCCTGGCAAGCGTGGCGATTATGGCAACCCCCCCCGGCCCCCCTTTTTGGGGGAGGCCTATGTCCAGCAGTGGACGTCTTTCGGCTGGAATGATGATGATGATGAAAAGATAACATGACAACGCCATTTTCAAAAATTATTATGTTGACTCGTGACTTAACGATTTCAGTGGCGTGCATTTCAAGATGTCTTGAGCGGAACGCTGTAAAAGAAAGCCGGAACAACGCAATTTCAAAAATATCATACCGATACTGAAAATGAAGCCTGGAGCGATAGGCAGTCATTATTATTATGGTCCCGATGCCGCACTTTGGAATAACCTTCAAGTGCGTATTATACCCGGAAAAAGTTGCGTACATACCTACCAGCAATGATTCCATAACTAATCTCATCATTCATCTTTAATCGTAAAGTGCGTGCTAAAATTCTTAAATGTATGATTATAACCAATTACTAATTTCTCTTCCTAAAGGTGTGACTTATCGCATTAGTGATGGCAATGTAATTACTAAAATCTATTTATAACTGACTTCGTTTATTTTTTTATTGTGTAAGTCAATGTCGACCAGTGATAGAATTACAAAAAATCGTGGGCAGACGTCGCAGAACGGTAACTTCATAACGTCAAACAATCAATTTACGTCACTTAAGTATCTACCGATAGCAATTCGATAGAACATGGAAATAGACTTAATTCGTCTCATAAAATCCGACTGTGTGTCGTATGACTGCGGTAAACAATAGTGTAGGTACGCACTCAGATTGAAAATATCACATTCCAATTTGACCTCGTGGCGTGTAGACCATGCGACTGCACTGTAAAAGTCTGTTGGAAATTAGAATTTATTATTCTTGCCAAGGGGTCCATAGATTAAATATTGATCCAAAGGCACTGACTTGAAATTAAAGTAATTTTTCGTAGCACTTGCTCAAAAAAGTGACATTCTATGCCACAAAAAGCGAACATAACAATAGTAATTTTTAATCTGTTAAAAACAGGGAAAGAAAATTGTACTGAATTTCATTCATCCTCTAGGGGGAGAATGTGATTTAAATTTGGAATACTTACCGAAATTTATATTGAACTACATCTGTGTTTACACCATTGAGTTTGTATATAAAGCATTATACATCTTTTTGAAAAAGGAATACGGATTTATTATGCAGTTATGATTATTAAATAAAATTACGAAAACCGACGAGGCCGTATGAGCTTGATGCCTTTGCTTTTCTGACAAAAAAATATTAGTCTAGGAATTTGCCGCGTTTTTGTTTTCTTCAAATACATAAACGTTAAGTTTATTTTAATTGTCATTATTTTTAATAAATGCTTATCTCATATTATTATTGTGTTCATTTTTCGCAAATGCTACGAAAAGTAGAGTATTTTCCTCGGTGATAAAGCTGTCTTAGTCTTGGGTGAACTTAAATCCCTCGCTACACTCAGGACTCGTCTTAAATCAATAATTAATTACTTGAAAAGCTTGGGGTAGATACCTATACAAAGTTGGTTGTCTAACTAGCACAGCACGCCACCTTACCTACAGCTTATAGTTGACAATAAAACTGCAACAAATACGAGACGACAAAAAAACCAGCGTTCGAAATTCACAGGTTCACTCTCGATTCCAATCAAAAGTTTTCTAATCCAAAACTTTGTGGCTATAGTTGTAACGTCAGAACTCAGGAATGAAGGCATAAAGTCGATTGGAATAAAGCAAAGGAAGAAATGCCAACGGTTGAATCGGATATCAAGGGACACGGCATAAAAAGTGGCTCGATCGGCTGCAACAAGCCGCAGGCCGGATTTATTGCAAAAGCATTGCTATTTTTCTATCTCAGTGAAGATTTATATGCGAAACACGTGTTCCCGGAATAAGTAACGTTGCATCAAATATGTTTAGATCTTTGGATCTAGATATTTTGGTGGAGTGCGCCATTTTATATAAAGATAAACTTCGTGGTTTTGTTTTATCGGAACTTTTGTTGACGGTTTCGCATCGGTATTTTAATTAAAAATATAACCTGAACATGTCCGAACACATACCCTTCGAAAGCAGACTTTAAAAGCTTTTCAGAAGGTGCATTCAAAATGTCAAAACCAGTTTACCTTGCTGTAAAGTTTTATCTAGGGTTCAGTAAAGATTTTATGGGTTATAAAACATAGAGTAGACCACTTTCTAAGTATTATGTCGAGGGGCGAAAAACGTCGCTTGTAGATAAAGTTAATGCTTTTGGGCAATATTGCCCGTAGCCTCGTCGGACCCCTGGCTCCTTCGCCAAGCGTTAGGCAAGTCGAACCTCTCATGTAAACTTTAGCTAACATATATCACTAAGTGCAATACATAGGTAGGAAGTTTTCCAATAAAGCAAAGGTGTTTTCTTTCTCAATAGTAAATTCAGATGAATTACTTACATAAGGAGTTTTGTAACAACCATACAAGTGCAAGTACCTAGAAGTATCCATTCATCTTCTACTTTGTCATCCTGAATTTAAGCTAAAAACTGACCGAAATCTTAACCGTAGTACCTATTCCCAGTTACTTAATCTAAACCACGGACCATTTAACTTTTTCGTTGAGTTTAACGATTAACAAACACTGGCAGTCGACAGAGTAGATAAACAACAGTTTAGTAGAAACAATGGAGTGCCGAATACCTTCAATCCCCTTTTTATTTAAGTTTTTTTTCAGTTAGTTTAGTCGGGCTTTCAGTCAAGGTTGTTCCAGCTGTTGGAATTGTAGCTTCTCGTCTCTAAGTACCTAAGTTAATTACATTTTTTCTAGCGTGGTTATTTTTTTATCACGTAGTTCTTGTGCTACAGCACTTACAACCAAATTGTCAAAACTCTAGGTGGTTTCCCTAATGATTAATTATAATAAATACAATTTTATTTTAACTGTTACATGGAATATTTAATTCACTGCAAATATCATTAATGCAGTTTTGTAAAAACAATCAACTTCTTTAGGTTTTTTCTGACTGAACACACTCAAAACTGTGATAAAACTCAAGGTATGGAAATAGTTAAAAAATAAATATTAAATAAAATTTATTCAAAAATATAAGATAGATGGTTTACAGTTTTTTTTAAATCTACGTCAAGTTCACGATGATTTGTGCCTGAACTAGGAAGTCCTGTGTTTCAGGCGATTGGAGGTAACTTTAGTTGACATAATAATCACATAGCTTAATAATGCTTTTGGAAAAGGTATATAAATAAATATATATATAGTATCTTATCCTAGCTAACTAATTAAATAAAAAATAACAATACGAACATTATTTACTTTAGCACAAGTAATAACTTCTCTGTATCTTCATAGGACATAGTTTGAAGAGCTTCCTTAAGGATTTTCTTGCAGTTACTGTGGTTTAAGGAGTAGATGTTTCCTTTTTCATTTAGCTTGTTATAGAGTAACGGTCCGTGGTACTTTTAAAACTTGGATTGAACCTTATTTAAACATATTTTATTCGCTTCCGAGGAAAATACAGCAATAACCTACGTTAAGTTTAGCTTGTGTCAAAGATAGCCTCCTAGTTGTGCCCAAGAGAATCAGCGCGATTCTTCCATATATTTTTCCAGTGCAGAGACCTCGCTGTGATGAACGGCCACTCCGAATAATTTACATGCAAATGAAATATCATACGAATGACAATGCTGGTTTATTCCGATTTTATTTATAGAAAGAAAACTTTTCGTACTTTATTGTTAGAATGGGATTTATAGCGAGTATCTTGAGTTGCCAGAACGCAATATTTTATTAACGTTCTGTGTAAATCGAGGAAGGAAGAAAAGGAGGCTAGAATTTTCTAAGAGGACTGAGATTTTTATCAATTTAATTTTGTGTGTCCTTAAAAACAAATATTTTGTTTTCGCACACTTACAAATTAGCCGAAACTATATATTTAGAATACAGTTTATCCCGAAAAAGTATAGCGAAAATAAAAAACCGTAAGCAAAACTATTGATTTTATGTAAGTAGTACTAATTTTACCAGTTTTCTGCAGACCTGCTTGTCTAAACCAGTATTTTACTTTACATGCCGAAAACTGTAAACTTACTGCTTGGTTCGCCCCCCTGGGACCTGCCCCAGTTTGATGGTGTCAAGTATTGAGCGACGGCCAATCCCACTTTCCGCACCTTCTTGTGCTCATCAATTGTTTTAAAGATAACGTTTTAATGCTACAAAAATTTCTGAATTGGAGATGAAATTTGAAGAATACTTAATACTTTAATACTCTTACTTAATCCCCAAACGACTGCTTTGAATTTAAACTACATGGCGGTTGTTTTAAAACATCAGCCAAACAAAGTTCCATCAAAATCGTATTTTTATTTAATTCTAATAGCAGTCACGAACAGACATAAGTACCTAACAAAAGATTCAAAAACGATTTTCTTCTAAAGTATTCATAAAAATTGTATGATGTTACGAACATAGTCTTTTCCAAACCAAACGATTATGAAATAGGTCTTTTCTCAAAATCGCAATCGTTATTTCATGAGAAATTTAAATATTTAAAATTTTGCAAAAGAGTAAGGTATTATTATTTTATGCTCATGATAGCAAAACCACATAACGATCAACACCTTCAGTTAAGAATCATTCAAAAGCCACCCCATTTGGAGTAGATTTGCACAATGAGAAGGACGCATGGCTGTACTATACCTATTTAATGCCAAGTATACGTCGAATTAATAGGCTGAGATGAAAGAGATAAGGGTGTAATTTCCGTTTGTTTGCCGAAGGTCAGTCCTGGCGGCCACGAAATCTAATTTAGTTCCGACTTACCACCACCCCGGAATCATTCTTATGCTTAAGTGTATTAGCGCATAGGAATGATAAAATAATATGAATACCTACGAGTATATGTAGCTTCCCTGGTACCTCATTAACGGCAAAAATATGTAAATGTCTATTAACTGCTCTCAAGTTGCGATGTTTATGTTATTTATTTATTTTTACATACTTCCTTGACATAATCAAGTTTTTTTTTTACAATTTTAATTTCAACAAGGTTCTAACTTTTATTATTTTAATCATATTTTATATTGTTTGTTTGTTAATGTGACGACGTTGTAGGGTTAATGGACTGTAGATCTGTAGACCATTTTCTATTTTGTTAAGCACCTGGTACTTTTGACGGGCCTACGCTGTCCTCTCATACTTATTACCACTGTAATTTGAAAACATTGTAAAAGCCGTTTTTTTTTTAAAGAGTAACCGTGAAGTTTCTTGCCGGCTCTTCTCCATAGGAAACGACCAATTGGAACCGTGACGCTTGCTGACGTGAGCTTCTGACGTTTCATAAGTGCCCATGTAAGCTAATGTGAAATAAAAATATTTTTGATTTTGATTTGATTTAACAATTCAGGTTAGTATACCTGAATCTGAAAAATTAAGGTAAGTACCCTGGAGTTTCAGAAAGAGACTGTCACGCAGGTATAAAAAAACCGGCCAAGTGCGTGTCAGACCACGCACAATTAAGGGTTCCGTAGTTGGGATGAATTTATTCCATGAACAAACTTAACTTTGTAGTGGAAAAAATTATATTTGTTTATGTGATAAAACTATAAATGAACGATTTTCAGACTTTTTCCTTTACTTGCGCTCGCTGTGAGACTTTGCTTCTTGCTAAATTTCATGATTGAGGTCTGAGAGATGAGGTCAAAGGGAAGTACCTACCCAATAAGTTTTGATTTATTTGCGAGTATCAAAATATGTCGCATAAATGGTAATTTTTTTTTATTGCGTTGACTTAGAAGTTTGATTTTTTCAGAACTCTAAGGAACCGTGGAGGAGTCTTACGTAATTGATATTAATTTCAAATTCACGCGTTCCTGAGAAATGGGGTCTTGACCAGCAGACAGACGGACGGACAACAAGGTGAACTTATAAGGGCTACGTTTTTTTTTCTATTGAGGTACGGCCTAAAACCAGAGCATTTTGAATAAAATTTGAATGTTCACAACAAATTTCTTATTTGCCATTGAAGAAGAGTAACAAGGCTCTCCAAAGCCGAACTTTTGGATGTGCCATTCTGTGCTTTTCCCCCCGTTTCTTATCCCCACAATAATTGTATTATTCTCTTATTTTAGTACAAAAGTTAAAGTTGCACATTACTAATTTGCAAGTAACTCTTACGATATTGGACGGATGGATGACCCCTGTAACACAGGTTTTTTCCTAGCATGGGGGTCAATGATCATTTATTTAGTACTCGTACCAGGCTATTTCCACGCTTAAATTAAGTGTCATTTTGTACCTATCTGCGTACTTTTTTTATTATAGGTACTTTACAGCAGGTTATACGTATATTTCTATGGAATAACTGAAAACACGACAACTTGTCTAGGAGTCGTCGACTATGCCACTTATCAACATCCATGATATTTATGACGCGTCAGATTTTTTTCGTTTTGGCATTCCCAGTGCTCCAAATAGTGCCCACTTGAAAAATCCATTTAACTGCTACAAAAATTCAATAATAAAAAAAAGTTTCTTCAACTTTTAACCTATCGTATGGTTTTCGTATCTTTATAAAGCTGTGGCGAATAAAATGAATCATCTCACTTTATTGAATTGCAAAAGCCCGTTTAATTCATTAAAACCCATTTACGCTTGTCACATTTCTGTGAGTTTTCTACTGAATATCGCTTTTCAGACTCATTAAGCGAGCTTATTGACTAGACTTGAAATAGTCGAGAGACAGCGGTACTCTATTTACAGTTGAACATTTGCTTAGTTTAGTTTAACTCAAACGTCCAATATGTACTCAGCTAACCACGGATTATGTCACAGTGCTTTCGTAGCTAATTGCAATGCTCAATAGCATTAAGTTCTTCGACATTAATAAACTTCAAGTCATAAAAGACAATTAAAATGAACTTGTAAAAACAAATTAAACAAATACCTAGTAAAAACGTCAATGTCGAAGAAAATCGACATAAACAAACGCAGTAAAATTCCTAATCAATTCGAAAGTATCTCTAATCTCCGTAAAGTTGCTTGAATAAACGAAGTAGAACTATAAAAGTGTCGAGATAAGGAAGGGGGCGGTACGTTCGCTTAGGCAGTAGTCGGCAGTACCTAATGAAGCATTAAGCGCTGCAGACTGATTATAAAGATTACTGATTATTTTATTTTATTTTTTCCACTTGTGTCCATTGTAAGTTGATTAAGTCTTAGCATGTAACTAGTATAAAACCCGTGTCTATTATATTTTGAATCAATAAACTTATTAATATTGTTCTTTTTATACGTTTACGTATCTCGGCGTTGCACCGGAGTTATGGGGTAGTACGGGCCGAAGCCAAGTGCTACCCCAGGGAATTGGTTATATTATGATGAGATGATGGTGTGTTCGGGTTTTGTGATGGTGATTGTGTCTTGTGTCTGTTCATGAGACTGTGTTCGTGCGTTGGTTGCTGCACGCGTGTGTGAGGAGACTATTGATTTTTCGTTGTCATTTTGCAGAAATTTTCTGACAATCCTGCAGGTATTCAAGATTGCAGCTTTCTGAAGAGTCTGATTTGTGTAGGGTGGTTAATATTATTAAAGCATCACTTTTCATTTTACTTCGTGGAAGTGATGTAGTTACAAAAACGAGTTGCCCGTCACGGGACGCCCGGCAGATGTGAAACATCGAAATTTATGGTTATTGAAAGAATTTATAATGAAAGAAAACTAATAAATAAATAAATATGGAGAAAAAGGAAAAATATTTTACTGACATGTCGGGCCATTAATAAAAGAGTGTCATACCGCTTGCTTTGTCTTGCATGAGTCGGTATTACTCCCAAAGCGTGTGTGCGTAAATGTTTCACATCAAAAACAAGCTTTTCATTAACTTGCTTCGTTCGTATGTTTCCAGTCTCTTTTCTCTCTGTCATATTTTTTTTTTCATTAAATTTAAATGCAATTTAAACTATCCACAACAACTATCTATTATGGAACTTAGGCGATTAATACACGGCACCGCGCACCGCCGCGGTTTCATATGGTGAGAGCACCGCTCAACCGCGCGGTCGGGCGGTGTACGTGTGTTAGGCATCAACGGATTTATTAGAGGCCAAAGCGACGTTGAGATCCGCTTCACCGCCTACCGCGGCGGTGCGCGGTGCCGTGTGTTAATCGCCTATGGAAAATTATTTTCATTAGTAGTGGCATTAAACGTAAGGTTTGGGAACGATTTAAAACCTACCACGGTCGATGAAACTTTCACACGATAGAATAAATATTTATACAAAAACGCAATGTAAACAATCCATTAACTTTAATTATCTAATTTTCTTCATTAATTGCGATGCCGATGGTTGGATTTCACATAGTATTACACAATTCGGTTATGTAACTAAATAAATTTAGGTAGTTTACTTATAAACATTGATGTTTTAAAAACTGGTTTTATCACAATCTTACTAACATTAAATAGACATAGTTTTGGGTATGTTACATAAAATTATATTAACACAGTGTATGTTCTCAATGCGTGTTGGTGCAATATTGTGTTTAACAAAGTTTATTGTGTATTCTGTTCGTGAAACGGTGCGTGTGACGATGCGATGAAACTACTAAACCAACCAACAACCAGACGATACAGTTTCACCTTCAACAAAGTTATAACAATGCATCTGTTTACCTGTTTCAATGGAACTGCTGAAAATCAGCATTCAGTCGATTTACAACACAAAATTTAGAATACAATGTCTGATCTTGAACAATGACCCTAGACAATATATCATTTTCCCTTCATAATAATTATTTTCATTATCATCTAATAAATTACTTAATTATCTTAACACGAACTTTGGCTATTCTGGATTCATTTTAATTGACTTGTCCTGTGTTACATAAAAACCTCATTGTATGTGCTATAATGAATGTGTGAATAAATCAGAAATAATGTCCGAAAGTATAAACTGTATACAAACATAAAATAATAATTAAATAACAATCGCTCGGCGGATTTTCGCATAAAAGCAAATCATAGTTGTACAATATTAACAAACATGGTGATTAAAAGTGAAATAATATTAACATACCTTCCATACGGTTGGGACACATAATTCATCGTCGTATTCATAATCGAGCTTTTAACTAAAATACGAGAGGAAATATAGGTAATAAATAAGCTAAGTAGAAAATATAGATATAGATAATAATTAAGCTAATTATTTACAATAACATACAATATTCTTAACACTAACTCATTTTGGTAACATAAAAATGTTGTTATGATTCAGGACAATACGAAGAGCAAAAGGCAGAACGAAGTTAAACAAGATTGGAATACTTAACTTTGATAAATGTAATAATTCCTGTGATCCACTTTAAAAGATATCGGATAGTCGGTGACCATATAAACGAAAATACAAAACCAAAGACACCGACTTCCGAAATTAAATTAAATATAATATTAAATGTGGGTATACTACAGGTACACCTCTGCCCAACCCTTCGAGGAAACAAGGCGTGATTATGTAATGTGCTTCCGAAATTAAAGTTATTTTGCACTTTTTAGTGTTTTTGTTGGAAGTCGGTTGTTTTTTTTGTAAAAAAGTTTTTAATTTGATTGCTACACTAATCATGTTCATCACTTTTAAACTGCATGAAACTCTGTGATAGCGTTTCATCGTCTCACTTCTTTCCATTCACTAAACCTGGATCTAAAGGAACAATACTTTGCACTGTAGCAGATTTATCCAGTTCTTCGTTTATCTCCGCGGCTATATCCAAAGGGTTACCGTTGTACTTTACAAAGAACACCTCGTGCTCCGACGGAGTCTGTTTTGGAATGACAACCGGTTGCTGAGTCTCCGGGTTCTTCACCAACACATAAATCAGAGTTTTATGTTCAACCGAAGCGGCTGCATTGCTTATTTCAGCTATTTGCTTCAAACGGGCCAAATTCGAGTTAGATTCTTGCGACGGCACCTTTATAAACAGAATATTGTAGTTCTTCTTCGGTGGTGCAGGTGGTGTAATCACTTTCTGTTCTTCTATTTCTGGTGGAGCGACATGGAAATATATGTGCTTGAACACCGTCGGAGTAATCGGTGCACTGTTAGATACACTAACAGTGTTAGCATTACTATTGAAATTGTTATTTGAACCTGTTGCCGTAAAACCAATGTTCAAATTTGGAGACCCTGTTGATGTTTGAATATTACCGCTGTTTATAGAAGCATCGAAAGTTGATGTTGGATTAAGGTTAACTTTAAAAGGTGTCGTGGATGCCTGAGCATAACCATTATTCAGTGAAGAACTGACAGGTGCTCCGATAGGCTGCGCGTAGGCAGTATTTAAATGTGTGCCAATCTGGGGTACAGATGTCTGGCTATAACCGTTGCTAAAACGGCTACCAGATGGCATTAAACTTTGTGAGTATCCAGAATTCAAATTGGAAGTAGCCGGCTGTGAATATCCTGTACTTAGACCGGAACTAGTAGATGATATATCAGTCTGGGCAAATCCATTGCTTGTACTAGTGGTGCCAGATGATAACGAATGAGAATAGCCTGTATTATAGTTATTGGTACCACTTACAGCTGACGGTATTAAAGTTCCTGAATAGCCTGCATTGCTTAAACTTGCACTACCGGATGTCGGAAAAGTTTGAGAGTACCCTGTATTTATATTACCACCCGCAGATGCTATTGAAGTTTGAGCGTAACCATTGTTCGTACTAGACAAGCTGGAATAAGGGACTAGTGTATGCGAATAGCCATCATTCAGATTATCGCTAGCTGATGAGAGTGATGTCTGGGAATAACCATTGTTCAAATTAGAATTAACACTACCAGATGTTGCCACAGCCTGAGCGTAACCATTGCTCGTACTAGACGAACTCGAATATGGGACTAGTGTATGCGAATAGCCATCATTTAGATTACCACTAGCTGATGAGAGTGATGTCTGGGAATAACCATTGTTCAAATTAGAATTAACACTATCAGATGTTGCCACAGTCTGAGAGTAGTCATTAATTATATTTCCGCTAGCTGATGGTATAAATGTCTGAGCATAACTATTACTATAACTAGCTGTTCCAGATGGCGCTAAACGCTGGGAATAACCAGTATTCAGAATACTACTAGTAGGTGATGTTGAATAACCATTGCTCAAATTTACACTGCTCGATGATGTTAAACTCTGTGAGTAACCAGTATTCAGGTTAGAACCAGCAGTTGGTATGGCCGCATTTTCGTAACCATGGCTCAAACCCGAATTGATGACTGGTGCCCAGCCGTTTGAGTAACCAGTATTTAAGTTGGGATTGGCAGATGGTGTAAAAGTGTGGACATTACCTAATTTGTTATTGACGAGTGGTACTGAAGTATGTGTGTTACGATTATTCAAATGATTAACATCAAACTCTGGTGAAGTTTGTGAATAACCCGTATTTAGACCACCACCTGCGGATGGTATAGGATTTTGCGCGTAACCACTGTTTACATTGCCACTGGTAGTTGTTAAAACGTTTTGAATATGACCACTGTTGAAATGATTATTAACTGGCACATAGTCCTGCGCGTAATTATTGTTCAAATTCACAGTCGGTGCGGGTGCAAAGCTCTGTGAGTAACCTGCATTCACGTACACATTGTTTGGAATGGGACCGGAAGTTGGTTGTATGCTGGGTGCTGCTACAATTCCACTGTTACTAGTTCCATGATTTACACTTCCGTGGTTTCCGATATTGTGTTCATTATCTTGTTTTACATAAACATAATCCTTGTACGAAATCGAGTGCGATAACGGTTTGTCATGCTCGTTCGGTAATGTGGTGTGATGCTGTGAACTATGTCCCTGTTGAAAGTTCACAGGCTGATTACCTGGCTGACCGAAGGTTGCACCCGGTGCATTGTACTGATAGCCGGCATCTGCTAATGCCAAGCTGGCCACTGTTAAAACCTAGAACAATAACACACATTTTTAAATCACATTTGATGCACAGCACTATACCTAAAACTTCACCGACACATTATATAAATAACTTTTTCTAAGAGACTGACCAGCACGAGTGACATCTTCGTTTTCCCATACACGCTCCAAATGATGAGATTATCAGCCTAGAGGCAATATTTATAAACACTTTCCCTTTGATAAAATGTGTCTTAGGTTTGCTAATTTTGTATATATAATGAGTTTCGGATCGATCACATTTCCGGAGTCACTAAGACGGTGGATATTGTGTCAATGATGGCGGAATATAACTAGAGTTGTTGGAATATTGTATGAACTAATGTTTAGGATTCTATTTACTTTACTTGGGATTATTAATCTGCTATATTTTTTTTTTAAATTCTGTGTTCTACTTCTTTTTAATCTAGTGATTGAAGAACGTTGAAATCACGTCATATTATGTGTCCGAGAAAAGTAGTCTTGTTGGTCAATACAGCCCTATACCTTTTATTAATTCTCTGAAATATCATGACTCAATTAAGATTGGGACAATTCAAACTCAAACTAAAAGCATTTATATCAATAATTAAACCATTTACAGCCATTTTGGAATTGTCAAGGAGTCGGTCAGTTAGAAGTATGAAGCTAGTGGCCCATTCCATAAATTCGGTAAATAATCCATTTATTTATTTTAACCTTATGGAAACCAAAATCATTCAGAATTTTCAATAAATTCACCAATGATGTATTCCTATGAGACTATCCGCTATCCGCTCTCATAAAACCTCACCATTAAAATATTATAATCCACAGTCTACCCATCCACGTCCATAAATATTTAAAACCGAGCGATAATAAGACAGTTTCACACGGATCAACGGTGATAGAAACCCTCAACAGTGGAAAATTTAGGTGAATACCTACTTACGTAATTATGTAAACTAACTCAATCGGGCCGATGTTTTAATCAAAACATTAAATTTCACGACCTTTGAAAGTAGGCAACACATCTACTTATAGGAGTTTTGCATCTAATCTACGAAAATAAACAAACTGTGATAGCTACTCGTAATAATATGGAGGTTAAGTAATACCTATTACTTACATTACTTGCAACACTGTACTTACCATTTCGCAAAATTGTAACATTTTATTGTTATTGTAACTGTGTGGACCGTACTTATTGGCTTAGACGTGTTTATAATATTCATGACTATAATATATAATATTCTTTTTCTACAATGTACCGATTCTAATTCCTATTATATAATTTACAGTAATAACTAGGATTTCTTGGGTAAACAACATTCAGCGCCTTTTTTCTCTGCCCTAATCCCAGGCTTTCGGGGGAGGCGACTCAATTATAAATATAATCAAAATTTTGATGAATTAAAGCATAACCTTATTCTTAATAGGAAAGTCAGATGTAAGTACCTATCTATACCGTATTAAAAGTGAAGAATTTAAAAAGCCGTTGGTAATATTTTCATGGAAATCGGTCAGGAAATCTAGAAAGAAATAACTTTGTGCTTTGTTGCTTTTGTCTAGATTTTCTGGCAATATTTTTCGTGTTTCAAATGTCTCTTTGTTACTTCATCAGTATCAGATAATCGTGATTTTGAGATGGGTCAGGGCTAAGGTAGCCCGCGAAATTAAAATTTTGCAAGTCAGTGTCACGTTGTATGTTGATTAAAATATGATTCGTGACCGTAACAAATATGGATTTACAGAATTATAGTCATTGGAATCAGCAATACAACTCCTTAAGTTAGAATTGGCCTCAAATGTCATGATTTCATGAAAAAGTCATTCAATAGTTAAACTTAGAGTTTTATTTTATATATAAATATGTAGATCAACGTACAACCTGATAGTGACCGGTTAAGTGCAAGCAACATAAGAAAATTTGAATTTCACTACCCTGACGTTAACACAGTAGAGTCATCATGATCATCATCAGCCCATAGCAGTCCACTGCTGGACATAGACCTCTCCAATTGCACGCCATTCAGCTCGATTCCCGGCCACTCTCATTCAGCTGCCACCAGCCATCCTGCAAAGATCGTCGCTCCACCTAGCCTGAGGCCGTCCTACCTTACGTTTGCCGATTTGCGGTCTCCACTCAAGAACACGTATACCCCAACGATCATCGGTTCTACGGCTAATATGGCCGGCCCACTGCCACTTCAGCTTGCTTATTCTGTGAGCGATATCGACAACTTTGGTTCTCTGCCGGATCACCTCGTTCCGGATTCCCTTAGAGCCAACCATAGCCCGTTCCATAGTTCGCTGAGCGACCTTGAGTTTATGGACTAGCCGTACCGAGTGAGTCTACGTTTCGGCTAAGTCATAACAGGCAGGACGCACTGATTGACGACCTTCGTCTTTAGGCTCTGTGGAATACTCGACGAGAAGACTCGACGAAGCTTTCCAAATACTGCCCAGCCCAGCTAAAATTCACCTCCCTCTCAAACTTGTTCTTGCCAAATTGCAGAGTTTGCCCGAGGTAAACGTATTCTCGAACAACCTCGAGAGCACTGCCATTGACAGCAATCGGTCCCGGAGTGACGGAAACAACTACAACGTTATTACAAAGGGATTTGTTTACCAGGAACTCGACTCCGCCTTGGGATAGCTGGTCTCCCTCTCGAAAATACATAAGGTGGCCCGATGCAAGGGTTATTGTGTCCTCCCCCTCTCTTCGGACTTCACTCAACCCAAGATTGTGCCACCTTATTTTTCCGAGCTCTTCTTCTAGCTGCACTAGGTGGCCGTAATGTGCGTCCGTTATATGTTGCCAAGGTCTGGCGGCCATTCGTAACCCGGGGATTCTTCACACCCCTTGCCGTTACCGTGATCGCCGCCAAAATCAGGCATAGCTAGGCGGCCGGGAACTGGGGGACGTGGTTGAATTTGGCTTGCCATTTGGAGGGTTTACCCATAATCGCCATGCTGGGCATGTGGGTTGGCGATCGCAGATCACAGCTTCTCGCACTAGTCACGCTACTGCCCGTCACTTGTCTGCACCATTTAGCTGCGAAGTTTTTATTTAGAATGGTTATACCGCCATTTGTCGGTTGTCAGAGCCTCGTTTGTTATTCAGCAGGGTGCACCACGAGCAGATGAGGTTGACTTGGGCACTGAGGTGGTAAATGTACCCCCTTACACCCCACACCCCACACAGTAGAGTAGGATCGATTTTATAAATATTTTACGTCCATATTGTATAGTTCCTGTTACGCCCATAGTGTACACGCGAAATTTCTACCGTGCAAAATCAACAATGCCATCCATCGACCCAATTCTAATTAAATGTTTCGTAAAATAACAGGCCACGCTGTTCCGAATGAATTGATGGATCAGGGTAGAAACGGTGACACATGCAATAACAACGCGCTTACACACAAATAATCTTTTAAATAAGTAATTATTATCTAAATAAGCTATTATAGGCTTCCTCGTTGATGATATAAACTAGACCAAAACCGAGGCATACTGTTGGGCTTGAGGATCTTCCAATTTTGGTCAAAATATATTAGGTTTTCCTATCACGAAATTCTCATCAGCGGCCAGGAGTTATCTTTATGTGTGTTTTTTAAGCTAGTGATAATTATACGCGTACCTCGATGAATTTAATTAATTCTATGTTCTTTGCTTGTTTCAGTTACGGAAAAGGAAATCCGGCTTTGGTATGTATACTGCAGGTATTTAGGTATTATATTTTCTCGAAGTGCTAGTAAAATTAATAATGGTTTGTTTTTGTTTTAGGCACAAAGGATTTCTTAAGGACTGTCCAAACGGGCTCCTGACCGAACAGGTACGATTAATTACACATAACGTCAAATAAATAAACCATATTTATTTTGTCCCTCTGCGCGTACATTAACACAATTATTATCCTCAAATCTATTGCTTATCCTTACCGTCTTGCCACTATCCTTGTTTATTTGTCGACGATTTCTTTTTTCACATTCCAATTAGTCGTTATCCCAGTAGTTATCTCTTTCTAGCCAAATCATCTTTCACACAATCTATCCATCATCTCTTTGGTCTTTTCATACACTTATTCACAACAATTTGCTTCTTGTTCCTCCACTTTCAGATTTCCTCATTTCCACAGAAAATTCCCTTAGCTTTTTCTAATTCTATCCAATCGCATAACACAACATATCCTTTTGAGATTATCCATTTCCATTGCCATTCATTCAGCCCTTCAAAGTCCAATCTATTTCTAATCTCCTATTTTCCACTCGTTCATAAAAATAAATGAAAGCTATTAAATATATATCCAGAGTTGCGTAGTTATAATAACATCTTCAATTCGCATTTCCAGGGGTTCATTAAGATCTACAAACAGTTCTTTCCGCAAGGTGACCCCAGCAAGTTTGCGTCACTGGTATTCCGAGTGTTCGACGAAAACAATGTAAGTGGACTATAAGTATATTTTCTATACTAACCTATTTTTTTTTAAGTTTTCTGTTACATGACTAATAAACGAAATCTGACGCCTGTCTCATTAGGGTACTGCTGAACTCCACATTTAGTTCTGGATCGATCCCCAGGTCTACTTAGTGTTATTCGGTTTTACCATTAAGAATTTCTCGGACTAAGAAATTCTTCTTGTCATCAACCGAGCACAAAACCAGATTTGTGCTCGGTTGATGACAAGTCTTTCTCTCTTTTTATGGTAGATCTACTTAAACAGAAATGGCGAAATGTGGTTGTGCCTACTGTTACACAGACATCATGTTATTTTCTTTTAAAACGCCAACAACAATGAATGAAAACTTGAAGAAAACTGTACGACACTGAAACGCATTTTATCGACTAATTCATTAAAAAAAACAAGTACATAAAAGCATCTTGCTACTGTAATGACCGAGAGAAATATAGACTGCCACAAAAACATTGATGGCCGACTTTCCACATGATTGAGATCATAATATACGGCCCTTAATTAATATTAGGTAACTGATGATTGTGTTTAAAATATTCATATGACGATATTTCTATTGGGCAGTTAGAAAGAGATTTCGCTCGAGAAGCTTCGGTCAATGTGAAAATCACTCTGTCTAGAATACGCATCGAAACGATAATGTCGGGCTAAGTCGTGCCGTCTCTGGAGGCTCTCTAGGAGATTTGTCAATTTTTAGTTAAATCGTTTCGTCATTATTCTGTAACACTAATACGATAACGTGGAATCTATTATATGACCTACTTCCTTTCAGGATGGCTCCATCGAATTTGAGGAGTTCATTCGGGCACTATCGGTGACGTCACGGGGAAATCTCGACGAAAAGCTACACTGTACGTATTTAATTAGATTTTTTTAATTTGGAGATAAATAGACGTATTTAATTATTTGTACGTTGCGTACAAATAATTCGTGATTCGGTTTGTGATAATTCTACCTATACAATTCTCCACTTAATAAACCTAATAAATGCATTCCCTCAAAATATCCAGTTAACAGAATTGGACTCTATTCAATTCCCGTTATTTAATTATTTCCTTCTACTACAGTATCCTGAGTAGTGAAAATGTATGCAGGTTAATTGGTGTTATAAATTTCAGGGGCCTTCCGGCTCTACGACGTGGACAACGACGGTTACATCACAAGGGATGAAATGTACAACATAGTCGACGCGATCTATCAGATGGTGGTACGTATAAATTATGGCCCTCCATCAACTTAATAACCGTATTTACTTTGCTTTTGTTTTCCTTAGCTTTAGCTGCCATATCGAGGCTGTCCTCCTCTTCTTCATGTATTACTGTTGAACACGGATTAGAATTAAAGACTAGCACGTAACACCTGGATTTTTCTTAAAAATCTCTCTTTAATGTTGATGACATTAAAGAGAGATTTTTAAGAAAAATCAAATTCAATGCTTTTTAAATGTAGGAATTCATAAGTTCAGGGGGCCTAAAATGGACGCTTTGGCAGAATCATAATATGATCTGCGCACAATTCACATCCCGCAATTCATCTGTTTGACAGTTTTGTATGGAGTTTCGTAAAATGGACCACAAATTATGAATTGCTATAATGAAGTCTAATGTCAAATAGCAGCTGTCAAACAGATGAATTGCGGGATGTATGAATTGTACGCAGATCATATTATGATTCTGCCAAAGCGTCCATTTTAGGCCCCCGGTACCTAGAACCTACATAATATTCTACCTTTGTCATATTGTCTCATTGTGACCCTTACTTCTTCCCGCAGGGCCAGACCCCTCAGCCTGAGGACGACAACACCCCTCAGAAGCGCGTCGACAAGATTTTCGACCAGATGGACAAGAACCACGACGACCGCCTGACCCTGGAGGAGTTCCGGGAGGGGAGCAAGGCAGATCCCCGCATTGTTCAGGCTCTCTCTCTTGGAGGCGATTAATCGACGGTCATCCTCTCGCCGGACTTCACATTTACTTAGAAAGCTAATATCATTCCGCCGCTTGTGTTTGTGATATTATTTTACTGTACGTGTTTGTTTTCATTTAGATCTTGGAATGATTTCATTCGATTTAGTCCTATGATGGACTAAGTAACTGGATTTTTCGCTGTTATTGTTTCAATTATCATCAATAAGTGGTTACTTTCTACTTATAATACCTACCTAAATTTATTTGACGCAACACCTAGATCAGCTTAAACAATTGATCTGTGATTCTTAAAACTTATAATAATTTAATTGATTGTATTTAAAGTACCTATTTAGGTAATCTGTTGTAGCATAGGCGACGGATGAATATTAATCAATATTATTTCAAGTAATTTTTGCCAATATAACACC
The DNA here is from genome assembly GCA_948098905.1 of Tiliacea aurago. NCBI lineage: Eukaryota > Metazoa > Arthropoda > Insecta > Lepidoptera > Noctuidae > Tiliacea > Tiliacea aurago. The sequence goes on along the minus strand of OX402576.1, from coordinate 15,773,534 downwards.
AGGCCAGGAGCGAGGCTTCATTTATTAATCATTACGATTATTTACTTAAAATAATTATTCGCCCAAAAGGTACTAAACATCTTATGTACCTACTTATTTACTTTAAAACTAAATGGTTAAACCAAATTGCGAATAACTTGGAAATTTATGAGTTATGTTTGATCTTAAAAAACACATTATAATAAAACTGCATAATAAAAATATTTTTCTACTCCTAATGTCTGAACAAAAAACTCTTGAGGTAGGTACCAACTTGTTTTTAAATTCCGCCTATGTGTAAACTTTAATATCTGAAAAACAAAACAATGAATGTGTATAGTCGCGGTACCTACAGCTAGCTTGTAACTTGCGCAAGTACCTATTTCTGATATAGGTAGGTAATGTACTAATCTCATCGATGTGATGAAATAATAGTGTATCCATGTTCACGAGGGCAATGTGTCAACCTCCCTGACACAATTTTTCAACTAAAATAGGTGCACATCGAGAGCCTTAACTTATGATATATAGGTACATTACTTTTCACCTTGCAACGTTTACTACCCAGGACAATACCTCCCAGTGCTTTAGGGGGAAAATGTTTAGTAGGTATCTAGTGTCTACCTACCTGCAATCCACATCCACACGTTTACAATCGTTTACAACCTGAATTAATGCATGTACAAATATTGGCAAATTGTAAATTACATTCAGTATTAACGTAAATTAAACTTGTAATAATTTATCCTCGCCATACGCTTCGTGTTGGCAAATTTAATAACGCTCTTTCTGATGTAAATGATGAACTTTCATAAAGTTCCCAACGAATGGACAGGCAACATCCAAAAACATTAAAGAATATTTGATAAAAGTCATTCATAAATAATTTGAACTTGTTAGACTGAGCTTTTGCTCGCTCAAAATAAAGTTAAATCCGTGCGAGAGAATGACCTGAGACAACGCAGACGGCTGCAAGGCCTTAGAGCATTTAACTTCTGTAAGTGTAAGGCAGGTCGTTAGTGCACTAGGCACTCGATATATCTTCGATAAAAAAGCGATTAAACACCATTTGTAAAACAATCGCCTAATCTTAACGTCATGAACAAAACTTATTGTACAATGAGAAATTCATAAAGATGTCAGCACACAGACACTCCGCGAACTTCCCCACGGGGTCGCACAGCGCACTCTGCTGGCATTGCGCTACAACTTTGGTATTTTTATGCGTTTTGTCAGATCATAACGTTAACACTTTACTGTTGTTGTTGATAAATTGTTAGTTTTTTAAGTGTTGCGCCCCATTAACGTTAAATTTGCATTTTAAGACAATATGAAATTTTTGGCGTACAGGCGTTTTGGGTTTTTACTGCCCCATATTTATAATATAAAATACTCTCATAAAAATTGAGTGCAGATGTGGCAAAGCCATACCTAAAACGAATTGTGCCGTTTTTTATCAAATATTCAATTTTGCTCGTCTACAATTTTTGGAAACTACATTGAAGACGAGATACAACATTTTTAAACTTATGAAAATCGTAAATTAAATGATAAAACTTAAGAATTAGGCGTTGATTTATTTTAAATACGTAGAAAATTGAAAAAGCTATTCGTTAGGAGTAAAAAAAGAAAATTTCGATAATGAGGAAGGATTGTGTGAAATTGTAATAAAAAAGATTTAAAATAGTGTAGGTAAAGTTAAAAATGATGATTGTTGAGACGAGCGCGATGCGTTATTAGTCAGCGCAATTCTTTCGGCGAGTTTTATCAAGAGAACATATAAATCTATTTAATTCATTGTGTCTATGTTTATGAAAAGTTATCCATGTGTTAGAGCAGTAGTAGATGATGTAGTTTGTGTAATACATTTTAACTTTGAAATTATAGCACGATTGTAACGATTCAGCCGGCCGGAGTCGTCCCGGCGGCACATTATGCACTTTTCTTGGAGAGCACTAATCTTTACTTGTATAATCATTGCCAAATATATAGTTTCTACCTATATTTATACAACTTACTCCCTAACAGGGCTACCTACGTCTCTCTCTCCATCCTCTTTCACATAATTATAAATATTTTTTGGAGGACTTTTGGATATTTCCGTTTAGCGATTCTCAACATAACGTACTTAGTTGATAAGAGTCTACTTATCATGTAAGAAACTTACCTACAGCTTTATACGAACTTAATTGTTGTTATCTTTTGCTTATAAAGTAAACTAAACTTCTTATGATACACGTAATGGATTCTATATTAAGATGTGAACTTTCGCGTTTCGTAACCATTCAGCTATGTATTGCGATGGCGTTGTCCGTTTGAAGTTCTGAAACATTAGGTAAGTTTATATTGGTAGTTTTGGATCACGTGTCAATTTGTGTCTTTCAACAGTGTTTGTGGACGTTAAGATGCGTTTTTCAAACGAACTAGTGTAGGTAAATTGTCGCGGGCTGTGCATTTCGTATAGGTTAAGTAGCGGATCTCATATTGGACTGTTGAAATGTATCTTATATACCTACAGCGCTTGTTACTCTATCACTTCTGTTACTTCTTATTTATTTTTCTTTTGTCTTCAATCCTAAACTTAACACCAACTTTGTCTCCAAATTGAAATCGTATAACTGCCTAACAAAGTCTCGTTGTATGAGATCTAACTTGTGTTAATTCTCTACCGTTTCCTATTGTTGATCCGTTAACTTATGTATTTTCTTTTGTATCTGCTATTCGATTTACCAATATAACTACTGGTAGTCTGACAATGACGGACAGAATGATAAATGATTTCTTAAATGGAGAATACCTACTCCGTGCAACTCTCAACCTTAACAACAACTGGGTAATTATACCTACATCAAATTGAAATACATTCCTCTATGACTGAGTTATACCGGTTTGTCTAAACTCTTGATTACCTATGGCTTGATTATATCTGACCTTATCTTAAAGGTACTTACGCTGAAACTTAAATAAATAATCATATTAAATAATCATACATTACTATGAAATAATAATAAATTATATAGAAATAGTATTTTTCAGTAGCTATTTTCTGCTCCAAATGCATTTGTAACTGTTTTACTGCTTGAGAACTTCAATCTTCTGTACTTTTTGGGGAACAGGTAGGTATACGCCATGCTCGAACTAGATTGAACTAGGCACGCCTCCGTGGACGGGAGTATGTATCCCAAGGTGTATCTACAACTCATAAGGAACTGTGAAGTAAGTAACTAACACAAAGTCTCACTAAGGTGACAATGAAATCTAGTCACAGAACCTCAGGCCAACCCTAATAAAATTTAGATCGAGCACGGATGATAAGTCACTTAATTAGAAATGTTTAACAAATCTTTTAATTTATATACCTTACTTCACAGTTGATTCGATATAGGTATACTTGTTTTAATGAATTTAATGTAACTACAACAATAACTGTTGTATTATTTTGTCCTAATTACTAGGACCTAGGTACCTATGTATAATTTATTTTTATATCGAAGGCGCCTAATTGGAATTTCTTGTGCCTGGCTAAAGAGAGAAGTAATTTAATAGAAGTACCTAGGCATTTTGGATCACTATTCTATCACAGAGGAGCTTAGGTACAGATTTTTGTACCCAAAGACCTCATTGATTGTTTATAGCGTATTTAAAAACTACCACGTTGATAATGTTTTCTTCATATTTAAAGGAAAATCCATTAGACACCTAAATATATTTTCTGGTATAAATTGTTCATGAATTCTATAGGTACCTATCTAACATAGGTACATATAATAACGATTCGATGTGTGCGAATCCTTAATTTCCATGTAACTTTTCACACGTGTATGTTGTCCACAGTATCTTTATAAACCTAGATTATCTTTAAAATAGCAAGCTTGTCATTATTTCATAATGGCGACGAGCTGACTGAATTAATAATGAGATTGAGGGGCCTTTGCCTTCACATCTGGCGTTGGTTGACTGTTGACGTCGTTTTCATGTGACGTTAGCGTCACTCCAACGCAGCGTGTACGTTCGATGAACGCCTACGCTAAATGCAAAGGGTGCCTAATGTTTATGTAACCTGTACCTGAAAATTAAATAACATGTAACTACCTATTCTAAGAATAACGAGTTAGCTAAAAGTTGGTAAGCTGAAATTCAGCAGTAGAGTCGCCATCCACCTATTTGTAATCATACCTATTTATAATTGATAATACCTACTTATTCTCTTTCTATGTAAATAGTAATTTATTATTCGCCTACTTTCATAGATATTATAATAATATTCACTTTTATTAATAATGATGATTACTAATAAACGAAATGAAATTGACATTGTTTTTTTTAAATATTAAACCTTCCCACCAACTTACTTAATAGTCCGGGAATATTTCGGGTTTCACCTTGGAATGAGAGATAGCTATAAACTTGTTACACCTTTATTTGACACCCTAAAACTTCTCTCAAAATCAACTTATCGTAGGGTGTCCACGACTTATATAAAAAAACGGTCAAGAGCGAGTCGGACTCGCGCACCGAGGGTTCCGTACGTATATATGATGTTGATGATTTCTGAAAAACTGTGCTATTTAGAGACATCGTTTTATTTTTCCTGTAATCTTGTCGGAAACTGTGCAGCCTAAAAAAAATTAAAAAATGTTTGAGAATGCCCTACTTCCCTAGTAGCCCCATTTCAAATTTTTAAGGCTTCCTTTCAGTCCCTTTTGCAAAAAATATATAGATTTTTTAATTTCTTTCTTGTTTGCAAAGTAGTTGGGCTAACGTCATCTAAAACTGTTCTAAATTTCAAGTTGATAGCATTAGTAGTTCTCGAGATATTCAGGTGTGACAGACAGACAGACAGACTCAGTCTCACCATAAGGGTTCCTTATTACCATTTTGGTACGGAACCCCATAAACGATTTTTTTACCTTTGACCTTGGAATATCTGTAGTCGCGGACACTCTACGATAAGTAAGTTTTGAGAGAAGTTTTAGGGTGCCAAAACAAAGGTTTATACAAGTTTATAGCTGACTATCTCTCATTAATTACGAGATAATAATTTGACTAATTTTCTTTATAATTTTCTTAAATTTCCTGGTATTGCTTTACGAGCCAATATTATTGACAACATAGGTGAAATACTTATACCTATTGGATGAAGTCCTGTTGAAAGAAACAAAGTCATCTGCATCAACAGAATCTGACGACTCCATTTGAAATAAGATTAGAAATTTAAATAAAGTTTTTTACAGCCCGTTCTACCGATTTTGACTTCTATTATTTATTTATTTATTTAAACTTCTCGCACACAATAAGGTACAAAGGCGGACTTAATGCCTTAGGCATAATAGACTTCTATTCCGTAGTGATAAAGATTAGAAGTATTAAAAGCGTGGTTACAATACCAACTGTTTATTATAGCTGCCATTCGTCATGCCTCCAACGGAATAGAAGTCAAAATCGGTTAAACGGACTGAAAAAAGGTTTATTTAAATGTCTAATCTTATTTCAAATGGAGTACCTATAGGCACACCAGCGGACGGCCGCCTTTTTGCCAGCAACGGCCTTATAGCCCATGGCACAATAAAATAAAGGAAGCCGCACTCGTTCATAACACATTTTATTAATATATTTACCTAACCTATACCAATATCATTACAAACGGAAATGATGGTGCAGGTATCAACATCGACGGGGGTGATTTCTATGCCATTCTCGATTGAGCACATGATAGATATATTACACGCTTACGCCGGGAGCAGTAAACACTGCGTTACCGTGCTTCGGATGACAGATCGCGACGATAAGTGTAGGTAAGTCCAGGAATGTGTGGCCGGCTTTGGGTTTCATCTCGATGGGCGCCTCGGACGCAAATAATGCCGCAGTGAGTGTCTTTATACAAACTCCGGACCCAGGTTGGCCGAAGCAAGGAAAACCCGTTCAGGTGGAGATTCATAGACGACTCCGTCTTGGAGTGTAAATGTGGTGCTGTTCCACAAACTATGGATCACTTAGTATCATGTCCTGCGTGTCCTGTCAGCTGCACGTTACAAGAACTGATGGACGCAAGTGATGGCGCCAAGCCGAATTCCGGGCAGAGTCCATTTAGATTGCCAACAACACGCAAAGAAGAATAGCATTATAGATATTTACCTCGAGAAGTGTAGGACCGGTCATTATAGCGATGGTTAGGGGTGGCCTTTTATATCCAGCAATGGACGGCTTTCGGCTAATCATCTAATGATGATATCAGAAAATGCGTTGCGCTCACTGTTGGCGAACCGTGTACTAATGTTTTGTGAGCCAGAGTGGTATGCTGACTTTCACAGAATTCAGGTATGGCGTGAAAAATATTTCTGAATAATTAGACTTTTAATTAATTTAACATTGATTTCAGGAATTAATAAAAGAAGTACACCGCCGCCGCTGCAGTCAACTGAAAGAGGAGCAGAATGCGTTACTAATGTCAGGAACAAACCTTCATATTTGTAATCTAAAACCATTAAAAGATATTTCAATCAATCAACTCAGCCTATAGGTAATTATGAATTGCATTCTACTATTGGACTTTTGTATTCCTCTCTTGTCTTTTAACTTTCATAATTTAAAGAAAAGTAGATAAATTAGATTATGAAAGTTAAAAGACAAGAGAGGAATGAATACAAAAGGGTATTTGATAAAACGTATCCAAATTGATACTAATTATTCAGACTTCGAAAATGTGGTAAGTAATAATTAAATGTCTATGTATGCATAGGTCTTCTATAAAAACTCTTATTTACGATACATACCTACTAAAAAGTACAGCTAAAAATATCAATTATGAAATTAGTTCCGTATTAAGGCTTCTACAGACTGGTGCGATATCGCGGCCGCGACAAAGGTTGCGCTTCCTGTCGCGCCCGCGATATATCGCTCCAGTTTGTAGGAGCCTTTAATTCCCTGCGCCTGCCATGATACAACCGCAGCAGATGTACAGGAGTTTCAATGTTAAACGAGTCAACGGAGTTTTAATCGTCATCACCATCACCTTCCCGCAGGATTACTAGGTACTTGTAATTCAAATTCAAATTCTTTAATTCAGACAATGAGTCCATAGTGTTAGTATCAACAAAATAACTTAATAACTAGTGTTAGTAATAACGAGATAATACAAATAGGTACTTACATCAAATATGGGTATGGATTCTTACCCAGTGGCGCAGCATAGGGGAGTCCCACCGATTGAGAACACGCTCAGGAGACTGTTGGTGCTGGCGCGCAGCCGGCCAGCTATGGAGGCGGTCCTTTTTCTTATTATGGCGTAAAAATCGTCTGTGCGCGCCTCCGCAAACATTGAGGACGCACTACAACGCCACGACAGCCCCAACAGTATCCTAAACGCGTTATTAATGCCACCCTGTGAAATTATATTCTTTACTCACATGAAACCAACAAATGTATAAACAACAACCTATGCAAAACAGATAGTAAGTATGATTGTCCTTTAAATGTTATTAAAATTAAGTTGGTAAATAATATCTAAATAAATATTACCCAAATTGCTTCATTAGATTAGGTATATATGCAGCGGGCATAATATTATTTCAGCAGCATTCTCCGGGGAATAGTGGCACCTTATTTATTCCCAAGCACCTCAAACTGCCTTTTAGGATTGGCAGCTTAGTGGCGTATGTACCCTTAGGCCAAGAGGGCCATGGCCCAGGGTGGCAGACTGCGAAGGGCGGCGCCCCTTGCAGACTGCCTGACTTTCTTGATTCAAGTAAATCAGGGTACTACTTATCTTCTAGCCGCTAACTTATTATCTGTATAAATGGTAAAAAAAAACCTACGTGAGGCAGGGTGCTGAAATTTTTGAGCTCTTTTCGCTCTCTTTTTTCATCCTACAATCTCTTAATTATTCTGAAGCTTTTATGTATAACTCGAAAAAGTAGCTCAAAAAAACTCAAAACTCAAAAAACTCAAAACTCAAAAAAACTCAAAGCATTTATTTCAATTAAACCAATTACAGGCACTTTTGAATTGTCAAAGAGTCGGTAAGTTAGTCAGAAAGTTGAAGCTATTTGCCCATTCCAAAACGTAGATCTCTATGGAGAAGAATAGGCAAGAAACTCCAAGGACACTCTTTTAAATCAAGATATTACAAAATCCTGGGTAGATTATTCTTGTCGCTTCTATATATGAAAACAATGTAAAAATATAAATGATTTAAAAAACAATATAAAATATTACAAATAAGCCCTGGCAGATAGGAGAAGACCAGTCACAACTGACGGCGCCCGTTCACGAGCATGACGCGTGGATCAGCACCATCCAGCTCAACCATTTTGTAGGGAACCGAATGATCCAACACACGCGCCACCATCAGCGAGACATTTAAGTGAGCATGACATACTCTTAACTGCCAAACTTTTTTAAGTCAACATACATCATAACATAATAAACGGCTCCATGGTACTCACATTTACAAAAATTGAAAAAAATGCTTTTAAATTATACAAAACTATAGCTTGCAATGCATTTCAAAGATCAATAAAATTTTACTAGCAAAAGGATAAACATAATTAGTTATTGAAGTATTCAACAACTACAACTTGATTAAGTACATTTTATAAAATAAATATGATTGTAATGTCAGAAATAAAAAAGGGGGGAAGCATCTCTTCCAAATATTAAAATTTTAACAAGTGAGCCCAAGTGGTTGTGGAGCAGGACCAGCATTAAGCCAAGCATTTTTATCTACGATCTAGCTTCAATATCACCTGTATGAATGGTAAAAACAAAATCTAATCTATCCGAGGGGTATTTCCAAGGACACTTCACTCATTCCTTCGATCAATAATTGGCCCGTTCTCACATTTATTTGTTTTGATAAATTACGGGGCGGCAAACCGTATTGGGCTTTTTTTTTGGTTGGGAAATTATCAAATAACTTTTCCCGCTCTGGGCGTGTCAGACTTTTACTGACTAAAACCCACCCTTGTTCCTTCAGATGCCTGTGTGCCAGGGCCACGATATCCCTTTCGGACAAAGGACAAACTCGCAACCCTGGCAGGCATTGGCCCTATTGGACCCCGTCAGTTGGTGCTGACATCTCTTTCAGGCGCGCATGGAACACAACGCGCCGTAGACCCGGGCCTGGTCCTTATCGGACAGCGAGCTACCCATCGCTCACCATCCGCAAGCCCGCGCCTAAGTATACGGTGGCCGGAAATCAGCCTGCGACTCCAGACGCCCGGGACGTCTCCCGCAGCGACTAAGGGCGTGAGGGCGCGAACCTTGCCTCTCCCTCACTCGTTCCGCCTCCTCCTTCGCGAGCATTACAGCTTCGGAGAAGAAGGTGACGGCCTCCCATGCACTCTCGCTTCGAACCATGAACCAGAACCAAGGCCGCACGCGAGAGATCGCTGCCGCCGATCGCCTCCGTGAGGACACGGCGGTGCTCCGCCCAAGCCGGGCAGACTGTATGCTCCACCGTGTCCTCCGGGCGATACACACAGTGGTAACATCCGGGCGTTTCCCCCGCTTTATCCTGAACAGAACCTCCCGAAACAACCGTGTCCGGTGAGGACCTGCGTCAGGCGGAAGGTCAGGACGCCGTGGCGCCTGTCTAGCCACTCCTCTAACAGGGGACTTATTGCCCAATTGTGGCGTGCCCAGCGCTGGGTTGCGACATTCGCACTCTCCATGTCGCCATGAGATCCCGCCGGAGCTCTGTTCGCTGTGCCGTGATTACTCGCGGCAGCGGAGTTTTGCCCCGGCGTTTCGCCTCCTCGCGCCACTCCCAAATGTGTGCGAAGACTTTTGCATCCATATCCCATGGCAGCAGTCCGGCAAGGAGGCTCGCCGCCTCACAGAAGATCTTGCGCTAACCCCGTACCAGCCTGATGGCCATGACCCTTTGGGACGCGTTCAACAGCCGGGCTGGTCGGAGCCTCAGAGAACGCGCCCACACCGGTGCCCCGTAAAGGTCTATGGACCGCACGACCACCCGCGTAGTGCCTCCGGACTGTCTGTATTGGCCCGGGGCGCGAAATCTTTAAATACACTATTGCCCATTGGTATCTACGCTCTACTTTATTCCGAACTTGGCAGTGCCAATCGGTACACCTACCGATGATCTGGCGAATCAGCCTCAGCGTGCAGCACCAGCGTTATGAGGCACGGCTCCAATGGGTACCCTGAGTCACCTGCAGGGGAAGTTAGGACTTAATAAATAAAAATACTTTTCTGTTTATGGAGGTGACGAGGACGACCACATGCGACGACAGTTTGTTTATTTTTATTTTTTATTATGAAAATTATATTAAACATTAACTAGGTACTTTTGTGGGTGTCTTAAAAGGCGAATGGGACTTACAAGAGAATGGGTAGCAGCGTTCTCTATGCATTTTAACACCATGCTGCGATCGCCAACCCGCCTGCCAAGCGTGGCGATTATGGCAAACCCCCCCTTTGGAGCAGGCCTATGTCCAGTAGTGGACGTCTGATGATGAGGTACTTTTAAAAATTAATCATTGTATTATTTTATGACTACTGACTTACTTATGAGGAAGTAATTACCTATTTCAGCGTCATGAAGCCTCTTCATGTCCTGTTTTATATTAGGGCTTAGTGCTTCCAAATAAACGCGTCGTGAACTCTGCAGGATACAGGTACCTGGAATTTACGCTTATTATACTGCAATCTGAATCAGCTACCTTCACTATAAGTTATAATAAATCAAAGTTCCCCAAAGTTCTAAAGTAGATATAATAACCACTTGCTGTTAGCTCTTACCAATTGGACATTTAAGGTGTGTGCAGCCTTTCTTCTACTTTTCCCTGCGGCCCAGGTGGGGATTTATTTTTTTGAAGTGTGTACAATCAGTATGCCAGAGACATTAAGCTTGGAATGCTCCAGCCACATTCCTCCGGGCAGCTTGTGAGGCCGAAAAATGGATCCATTTAACCGAGTCATTTTATAAAATATATAATTTAATAATATTTCTAGAAAATTAATACCAATCTTCTATCAATCTCTTACATCTAAAAATGCGTCCAAGCAAAAAGGGTCCAGCAGTGGGGTATTGAGTTAAAACTATATTCGGCATCTAGAATAGTCAATTGATAATGGGGATTAAAAAAATATTCACAAACAGGCACATTTTTTTTAAATCAGATATTTGATATTAAAACTCTGAAAAAGCACGATTTGAGAAAAAGCATTTTCTTTGACATCATTGTACCTTTTTACTATAATTTTCTCTTAAAATTGCTGATACCTACTTAAAAACATCTTATAGTCATAATTACTATAGTTATGCACTTTTTGTGGCGGACGTAAAGAATAGCACCATTCCATTTCTTCCCGTGGGTGTCGTAAAAGGCGACTAAGGGACTTACTAGAGAATGGGCAGCAGCGTTCTCTATGCATTTTAACACCATACTGCAATCGCCAACTCGCCTGCCAAGCGTGGCGATTATGGCAACCCCCCCCCCTTTAGGGGAGGCCTATGTCTAGCAGTGGCTTTCGGTTGAAATGATGAATGATGATGATGAACTTGTAGATAATTGAGCAATAATTAATTAAAATCGCGAAATGATTTCACCCAACTTTACAAAACTGCGTATATCTCGGAAACTAAATGCCGAGAACTGGACTCTTTTTTGCTTGGACCCCGCGTATATTTTTATATTACATAAAAAAGGGAAACTTAATGACATATCAGCGCCGTAATTTTGTGCAAAACTTCCCTTATTCCTTTCATAATGTAGGCGAGCACTAAGGAGGGGTTTTGGAAATTAAAAAAACTTTAAGACTGCCTGTCCACCACAGTAGTGCGAGGTCTAAGCGGTGAAGTGAATGCTACAAAACTATGTGATTTTTTTACCAGAACTAAATGGTGTAGCGGAGGGGGTAAGATGTGCTTGAAGATGCGCTTTGAGCGTATGGTAAAGCTTTGTTGAATCATTTTCATCAATGAATCGTTGAATCATTTAATTCAATTAGCTAGCGAAACTCCGCAGACGTGATGGGTATCGATATCGTAACATGATGAAACAACAAAAAAAATTGAGATGACTTTTTTTGGGAGCCCCCCAAAATTAAACACCTCCAGTTTTTGTGATATATCAGTTTTTAAATTCAGTTTTTTTTTTAATATACTGCACAGAATTTCTGGGTATCGTAATCTAAATAAAACAACTTATTTGGTCGTTGGGTTGGTCCGTCCGGCTGTCACACAGCCATTTTACTCGGAGACTAGGTACTAGATACACTTTATCGATGAAAATTGGAAAGGTGCTTCTGTACCTATCTACCGCTAAACAATGGTGTAGTGAATAAGAATACATATCTAAACAAAAAATATTATTCACTGCGTGACACGATTTCGGTAAGTACCCGAACAACTGATTGCTATAATAGTCTTCTTCCTACGCGTCAACGACTGGTCCTGTACTTCCGGCACCCAGCGGATTCCTGATGCTATGTACCTTCACCAGATCTACTCACGTTGCACCATCCAGTCATAATTCTAGAGCCTTCGGTATCATCACGAACCCCTACTGCGATCAATCTGCCCCATCCACAGAGACGTAATAAAACAAATTAAATCCGAGTAACTCTTTATTTCCAATTTAATCATCATATCAATAAATATAACAACCTACAATTTAGCATTTATATAACTAACAAAATAACAATACAGGCGCCAAAACTATCAGCTAAATGTAAGCTTTGTCCGATTTACGTAAAATTGTAAAATGTATGTAAACAATAAATATATAGATGAATTATTGCAGCATTTAATTTAATTCAATATCACAAAAAAAATAAAGACATCGAAAAAAACTGTATAACTAAATTACATCACAAAATATAATGCGCCGTTTGCATTGGTAACAATGTTTGGCAACAATAGCACAACATTGTCGCCAGAAACGTTTAAGAGGCTGGCGTAGCATGCATTCATACAAACGTAATCTATATAAATAAAAGAAAGTTGTTAGTTACACCATTTATAACTCAAGGACGACAGGACCGATTTGGCTGAAAATTGGTAGGTAGGTAGGGTTGGTAGGGTTGGTAGGTAGGTAGGTAGGTAGGGTTGGTAGGTAGGTAGGTAGGTAGGGTTGGTAGGTAGGTAGGTAGAGTAGGTAGGTAGGTAGGGTTGGTAGGTAGGGTAGGTAGGTAGAGTAGGTAGGTAGGTAGGTAGATAGGTAAGGTAGTTAGGTAGGGTAGGTTGGTTGGGTAGGTAGGTAGGATAGGTAGGCTGGGTAGGGTAGATCCTTAGCGCTACCCGTGCGAAGCCGGGCCGGGAAAAGCTAGTACCAAAATAATTTGTAATTCAAACATATTCTTAAGGTAGTGTGTACTTATTTCGATTGGATTAGAGAACATCTATGTTACCAAATATATATTTTGAAAGGACAATGATATAAAGTCGAGATATGAGGAATTTAAAACATCTATAGAAAACTTATTTTTCTCATAACTCTTGTTTAAATCAGTGTCCATTCAAAATATATATTTGGGAGCCTAGATATTCTGTATTCCAATCGGAATAAAGACACACTACCTTAAGAATATATTTGATTTACAAATTATTTTGATATTACGTTTGTATGAACTACGCATCCATCGCCGGCCTCTTAATGTTGCGGGATGTTCTCTCGTTTGCCATAAATACAAAATAGTAGGCCGTTGCCAGCAACACTGCAACACTCCGTTTAACCAGGGGGAATGGACGCTTTGGCAAAATCATAATATGATCTGCGTACAATTCATACATCGCGCAATTCATCTGTTTGACAGCTGCTATTTGACATTAGACTTCAATAGAGCAATTCATAATTTGTGGACCATTTTACTAAACTCCATACAAAACTGTCAAACAGATGAGTTTCGGGATATGAATTGTACGCAGATCATATTATGATTCTGCCAAAGCGTCCATTTTAGGACCCCAGCAACATGTTTCCTGCAACACAAAAGGATGATGCTGAAACAACTTTGTTGCCCGATGAATATGCGGCTTGTGTTACGTCATTTTACCTTCATTGCTGAATTGAATTAAGATCGTTTACGACGTACGGCATTTCATTCAAACTTTCAATCCCTTGTTTTTCGAAATGACTGAACCGATTTTAATGAAACTTCTTACCCTTAAGCAGAATACAAAGGTCTAAAAAGTGAGTTATGGATATTTTCGAAATGGCTTATTTAAAAACAAATAACTGGAAATCTCTGTTTCTATGGAAAATTTAAAATTGGTCAAATTTGGCTGTAATACTATTTTTCGAAAATGTTCTTTAACTAACTTTTTAGTCCTTTTGTATCCTGCTTATGCGTATAAAGTTTCATTAAAATCAAGGGCTTGAAAGTTTGTATGAAATGCCGTAAATCGTAATCGCTCTTAAAGCTAATTCACTTTATAACACTAATGATACATTGCGTCGTTTATACAGTCAGCGAAATTAATTGTTATGCAAATTAGCACCTTATGTCAATTTCAATTTGCTATTTCATACAACTGTCAAAAAACGACAGGACTTGAATATGGCACGTATTTAAACGAACCTCAATTATAACCAATTTCGGGATTTTTAAATTATTATTGAACGAACACTCCGCTTAATGAATGCGCCTCTTTTTGTGAACCTCGAATAATTTCTATTTTGGTATTCTAGAACGACTAAATAGTTCTGCGGGAACGGTTATTACCTGGATCCCGCAAAAATCATTGGTGTGTTCATACACAGTAGTTTGCATCCTGTTTTATGCGGTAGAGCAACGAGCGGTTATTAGATTAGTCTTTTATGAAAATTCAGACGTGTAGGACGTGAATACGCTTATGATATTATTTTGGTAGCGGTGGTCGAGGCGGGACCTATCCCCGCTCCCCGCACCCCATCCAGAAAAAAACGGTATGCAGGAAGTGGGAACTCTTCAATTAGATTATACTTGTAATTAAACTGGATCTGTTTTTTACTGGACAACTGGATCCAGTTTGTTGTGGTAAAACTCAATGTCAAGTCGAACGGATCGGTTTTTTGCAGGATACTGTAAAGAGGATACCTACTCGTGTGAGTGCGAATTTCACCAATCAAACTGAACGCGATCAGCACCTAAAAACCGAGTTCAAGAGCTGTCAGTGTCAATCTAACAAAGAAAATAATGACACTGATAGCTCTTAAACGTAGTTTAAGTGCTGATCGCGTTCAGTTTTCATTGGTGAAATTCCCCCTGAGTCGTATTGAAACACGTTCACTACTGAACGGGATCCTAATTGCGACAAACTCGGATGTGGGCACCGCTCGGCTCGCGAGGTTGGTCACAGTTCTAACCTAACCTATTTGATCGGGATACCCTTGCTTAGCGACCAACTGCGAGAAAAGGCGAAATTGGCTTAGTCCCATCTCTTCCCCTTCCCATCACTTCCCCTAGGCATTTATACCAACAAAAATTTCCTTTTCAATGTATAAACGTATAGGGGAAGAGATGGGACTAAGCCAGAGTTTTTGTATCTTCACTAATTTAAAAAACCGTACATCATTAAAAGGTCAATAAGATTTAGAGGAGCAGTTAAATATTGCGACAAACTCGGATGTGGGCACCGCTCGGTAGGAAATCTTTGAATGTACGAACCATTTAAGTTGGTCGTCAAATAGCTTATCAATTAATTTCCTTGATTTTACATTTTAGTTAATATTATTATTTCATTATTCTCTGGTGACTATTGACACAGATAATATAACTATTAATCACATGCAGTGAGTATTTCATATATAGGATTATAACAGTGTATTATAAACAGCAGTTAAGTATAAATTTTTGGTTAAACTACAATTACAATCAATTCAGACAAGTTCGATACGACCCATAATTTTATTAAATTGTAGTAAAATGTTGTTGTTATATTGCATATTGCCAGTTCTTTATGTCTATTTCGCAAAAACTTATATGTGATATTCTTTCTATTAGATGCTATGACCTAAGTAAATAACATGATCTTTTAGAATCTTTCCTGTAAAAAATTTAATAATATTAACAATCGCGAATATAATCCACGATTAAAGGCTTACTACGATTACAAGAAATCGTTTCATTACTAGTGTGGTGAGAGTTGTAACTTGTAAGGTCAATCTTCACAAAATAGCATTTAGTATAAATGCACCAATTTTATTTACTATTGACTAATTCAATTACAAACTATTCCTAAGCAGAACTTCAATAAATTACTTAATTTCAAAAAGCACAGGCAATAATAACGAAAAGAAATAAAGATATTCATGAAAGAATACACACACAAATTCGTTTAGACACTAAAATAACATTACTTTTAAAGTAAATAGGCAAAAACATTACAAGGTTAACGTATTTCCAAGACGCCACGATAGCGTAAAATAAAGGCACTCAAAGCAGTGGTCGCTGACATATCGCGGACAGCGTCGCTACCGCTACTGTTCCCTAAAACTAAATTGACATTACATTCTACAGTTGTTCAGTGGTGCAGTCGCGCTACTGAGGCGTCTCGATAAAAAATAACCAAAATAGGAAGGCACACATGACTTGTATTTAAAATGTTTATGATGGACACTGTCTAAGAAACTCAGGATCGAAGTAGGCGATAGTGACGGTCATGTCATCCCTGAACGTGCGGCTGACGTCCGGCGCCAGCGTAAGCAAGTGCGCCAGACGCGAATGGTCCACCCCGTACTCCGTGCCTCCGATCGCGTGTCTGATCAGGTGAGTCGCCGCATTCTTATCTTTAGGCTTACTCTTCAAACTTTCTTTCCTATGAGCCAAGAGTTCATCAATGGCGCCTAGTTGTATATTCTTTTTCGGTAAACTTAGCGGGTTAAAGAAAACTTTTCCCTTCATATGCTCACCAACTAATTTTACTGCTTGCAATGGAGTCAACATATCCCAGAGGCCATCTGAAGCGATTATTAAGAAACTATCTTTAGGTGTAAGTCGATGGTAGTAAATATCCGGCATCGCTGTCAGATATGGAGGAGTGTAATAATTAGCTGGGACCGCCTTTGGCCCGAAAAATGGTGCTGCTAGGTTTTTTAAAAGCTCTGCAGGCCATTTATATCTGTAGTCTCCTATGCTACGAAGGGGTGCCAATTCGCCAAGCAGTCTGTCCCTTCTTATCACAGTTTTCCTTTCACCATCAGGATGCTCCCTCCAAATTCTTTTTAGTTCATCAAAGTTTTCTGCATTGTGCTCTTTGGTAATTTTTTTGGCTATCCATTCATTCTCATCTGTCATAGTACCCAGCACTGCGTTGCAATCGCCCACGTTAGCCACGTGCAGATGTGGCCCGTCGATGTGCGTCACACATGCTACTGCCCCAGACAGAGCAACGGATAGGCTTCTTTGACTTACTCTACCACGCTTTCTGTAACTCTCAAGAACCTCGCTCGATAAATCGCTATCCAATCTCAATATAGCTTTCTCTAATGACTTCTCGACATTTATTACTTTACTAGACTCTGCGACAAGATCAGCTAAATATTGTTTGAAACTACTACGATATTTTTCTCTTAGAGCTTCTACCATTTGCATCTGAAATCCATATATTTTATAATGTTATTAAACATTTCATATTAATTTAAGTGAGCAAAAAAGGGGGCCAGCGTAGAAGCATACTTCTAAGTGTGGTGGAGAGATATTACAGCTATATGTTTACTGCACTCTGGAGACAGTTTATTGAGGGCTAGGTAGTTAATAATAGATTTCGCAGTATGTATTTAAGAATATTACACAATCGCACGCATAGCAAAGCGAATTTCTAATTAGAAAACTTAATTAAATTAAGAAATAATTTTAGCGCTACTTTAGTAGTGCAGTAAAGAACGTTTACTTTAAAAGTGCACGCCCCTCCACTGCTTTTGTTGCATACACATTTCAAATGTTTGTATGGAAATTTTAGTGGAGGGGTGTGCAGTTTTAAATTAAAAGATCTCTACTACTACTAATACCAATACCTTATCGTTAAATGTGTCCACCAACTTTTCTGGTGGTAATCCATCGTCTTGGATTTTTTTGAGGACATCGATAGGAAGGAGAGCTGCTGCTATGTAGTTGAACAGTCGTTTTGACACCACTTGTGCGCACTGAGGCCCACCGTGCCCATCAAATATACCCATCAGAAGTCCTGGAACAAATTGTCATAGATTCATCATAATCATTTATTTGTCAGAATATGGTACATTATAAATGATCTTAAGATTAGCCAAGTGTGTTGTGCAAATATTAGGTAGGTAGGTATATACAATTATTACAAGATAGAGATTATTAGGTTAGTAATGCGACCTCTAGACCAACGCTACATGGCTGGTTATTAGACTAGAGGTGAGACCTTCACGCATAAATCTGAATATATGTAGGTAATAGTAATATCTAGTCAAACGCTTTCTCCGTTGCTCGCGGTGCGTTAACATTATTGATTGCATAATTACGAATTACAATTTGAGGAATGTCAGTTAAAAATAATATCATAAACACACAATTTATTCTGGATGTCAAATTATCTTCTTTTTGTTGTGCTTCATTAAGGGGCTTACAGGAGCTAAACGCAAGTTTTATAATGCCTAAAAGTTTATGATCCACTGCAGTAAACCAAATCAGAAAAATATATGATGTTCTTCAGGATCTAAGCTATTTTGATTCTGTGTTGCAAAAATAATATAACTAATTTGATACGATAGAAAAAAATCACAAAGATACCTCTAAAAATTTCTTTTTTAACGCTTAAAACCCGTATTAATATACATGCAATCGTTCTGATTTTTTGTCAGATTATTCTACAACATCACCTTCAACATGGTCAACATCACTTTGCCATAAAAGTTTCAATGAATCAGTTTTATTTCAAAATCACGCACATCCTACATTTTTCAAGTAACACTCAAAACTAATATAAATAATTTATTGTCATATCTATTTTCTTTGTTAGGTCTATAGCTTACTGCGCGCCGTTGCCGCGCCATCTATTAGAATACTCGGGCGTAATCTCGCTAAACCGTATTGCTTTGGACGTCGTCGTTAGATGGCGTTCACGTCGATTGTGTAAATGTGTGCGTGCGTTTTTCAAGGCCACTTAGGTCTTGTAGTCCTCTTAAAAAGACCTTTTTCACTTTTCAAGAAATAAAATAAAATAACGAAAATTTATTTTGTCATGAATTATTAGGAAACTATGATTTAATTTTCTTTTTTTTCCGCGCTTTGCTTTCGCCAGGTTGAAGGAGAAGCAAAGGTATAAAGCCGATAAACAGCCTAATATGAAAAATAGAAAATTCAAATATATTTGAGTTTAGAACACAAATAAATGTTAATTTGTTCATAAACGTTTTTTTTATTGTAATAATTTAATCATGGTATTCTATTTATAAACATTATTTAAATATTCCAAAAATATTAACGCCGTGAAGACGCATCTAGGCCGAGATAAAAAAAAAAACACCTCCGAATAGAGAGGAAAGTCTCTGGCGCGAGACGGTGTGAATAGAGGCATTGAATTAGGACTAAGTTTAGGTATAAGTTATCTGTGGCAATTTTTATTCCCGCACACGTGTTGGAAAATAAAAAATCGCACGCGTGTGAAATACATTGCATTGTCAACCTAATTGTAGTGCGATATGAACCAGTTTTCGAGGAAGTGTATTGAAAAATATATTACAATATTATGCAATAGTATACTATCTTTTAAACTAGGACTAGCCTGTATCTTAAAAGATAGAGTTCAGCCAAATAGATCCTGTTAATATTCACAACAAAAACTAGTGAAGACAGTGTCAATGATTTGTACTAACAGCTGTACAGAAAAGAAAAAAAAAAATGAATAAAAATAATATTTTATTTTTATTCATTTTAAGTCTATAATTTGATATAAAATCATTTAAAAACTTTATAAAAACATTTTTCATAGATACCTGGAGACATACTGCAGACACCCTCGGATCTGGTATCTTCTATAGGGCTATTTGAAGCAAGCTGGTTGGAGTCATATGCCTTAACTGACCCTTCTGTAAACTCTTTATTGAATTCATTTTTCCGCAGAATGACAGTGACCTAGAATACAATAAATAATTCATTATTTTCCACAATTCGCATAAAATGAACAATATCAAATGAAAAAATAAACTTCATTCAGGTTATACAGATTAGATGGCCGTGTACCAACAACTACTACTAATGAATTCATATCAAAGCAGATTGTTGAGGCGTGGTCACTTATTCACACACTGACAATATTACAGATTTAATGCTCAGATATTAGATCTGGCTAGACGTTATTGCATGTGAAAATAGATTCAAACATGTAAATGGATGCTAAAAAGGGGAAACGAAACCAAATATGTTCTAGTGTAATGCCATTGCTTCCCTACTTTGGACTTCTGCACTTTGGTTTAAAGAATTCAATAAACTTACTTCTTGTGGTGAAGGTAAAAGTGTAATACCATCTTTCAGCACCTGAGGAGCGTCTGTTGTGCGAAAATAACTATAGGAACTCGACCTAAAGCCGCATTTCTGATTGATAAGTTTATAGTAATCTTTATGAGTTTTACTCAATAATAATTTACGTTTGGTGTTCACATTTAATTTTAAACAGGTATTCAGTGAAAAATTTATATATAAACTATTCATATTTACAAAAGTGGCTAACCGCAATAGCCGGGCATCACGAACTTGTTATGCAAGCATTAAATTGTTTAAATTTCATTACATTGAACAATATGTTTCCAACGAATTACTCGCTCATATCATACAGGCATAAGCACATTAGTTATTCAAATTACTATCCTGAATCTTGTGTCAATGGGAAAAATATGAATAGCAAATAATTTGAAATAAATAAAACTCACTGACATTTCAATCAACCTCAAGACGTCAAAACTTACTACTGAAAAGGGTGAACAACTGAACGTGAAACTGATTAAAACTATCTGAATAGTGTAAATTAATTCAAATCTCAAAGGTTCAAATCAATCAGTATTCGATTTTTGCGCGCACTTCATGGCACGTGCATAATCAAGTGTTTTTTAGACAGTCTAGTCGATTAGAAACTAGGGAAAAAAGTCGGGAGACGGAAAATCAAACCAGAAATCACAGATTAAAATAAGTAGTACTCCAGAAATCTTCGATCTGAAGTTTCTGTCAGATATACAATGTAGGTACCCTGTGTGTCAGTCAAAGTCAACTGTCACTTCGCATTTGTCAGTGTCACCGTTTTGTCAGTCAAACTGTCATAATTTTTTTTTTTATTATATATTCATGACCATAGTTAGGCTGCATTCCGATAAAGACCATAATCGCTGTAATAGATTTTAGCGCGCTTTTAAACGCGTTCCCTATTACCGTTTTTCAGTCGGATACATACAGGGGTACTTTATGAGTCTGACCAACGAAAGCTGTCCAAGAAAACAAGTAGCAATTTAAATAATGAGCTGTCACCCTGGCTGTACACTTTTTAAAACAGAGTTGATATTATATATTTTCCGCTTAAAAGTTGTTTACCTGTCTGTCTGTCTGTCGAGACCCTTTTTCTCAGGAACGCGTGGACGTATCAAGTTGACATTACGATAAAATAAACAATTACGTGGGTCTACGCACCCTTGGAGCTCTAAAAAATGTAAGGTTCTAAGTCAACGCAATAAAAAACTACGGTGATCTATGCGACATATTCAGATACTCGCAAATAAATCAAAACCTTACCGTACCGGTAGGTACGAGTACTTCCCGTTAACCTAGAATCATGAAATTTGGCAAGAAGAAAATTAAAATTAAAATTTGGAAAATTGACCGTGGCGTACATCAATGTATGGGAGAAGCCGGAGAACACGTTTTTCAACTACAATGTTGATTGATTTTAGGATAAATTCTTTTCAATTACGGAACCTTTCAGGGTCCCCCGCTCACGAGCGTTAATCGCTGAGCGATTTTTTGTCGCTGAAAATGGAACGTATGGAGTTCAATGCAGTAACGCCGACGTGCTACAAAAAGTCGCTCATGAACAAAATCGCTGGATCCCGGGCGTAGCGATTGTCACTCCAGAATGGAACGTATGGAAATGTACTAGCTAACGCACACGGCTCACCGACAATCGCCCGCTTAGTTTTTGCTAAAGAAGGACGTTGCGTCATTGCTCACCGATGGATATCGATATCGTAACTTTTATCGAAGAACTCGAAAAGCGACCTTCTATATACGACACAGGATCACCAATGTATCATAATTAGCAATATTAAGATAATGATAAGGGAAGAAATATCTTTAAAAACCTCTTAAGTCCCGTTCATAATCGGCTAAAGTGCCCCCCTTAATAAACTTCAAGCCCCGTTGACAGTTGACTTGACGTAACGAAATGCTGTCCAGTCGTATCGATAGATGTTATCGATAAAACGATGTGTTTGTGATTAATTTTGTTTCAAAATAAAAAGTATTTGGCTTTTTGGAATATTCTACCGACCGCGACGATGAAAAAAAGAAGGGGAAGAGGAAGGTTCTCAATTCGTTTGAATGCATTTGGACCTTACATGTATGTATGTATGAAAGTTTGTTCACGTAGTACTAACGTAAATTGGTCGAATAAAAACAACCATGAAATAAAAAAACAACGCCAAAAGGTACACACGGCTACACATCAAGCTATATATTTCCAGTATACGTTGACCTCTCATTGTACGGAAATCCGACACAATGCAAGACCAGCTTATACTGGAAATGTATAGCTTGATGTGTAGCCGTGTGCAGGTACCTCTCTGTTTCAGGTTTGCAAACCTCTCGATCGATGTGTCATGATTAATGAAACCCCTTTAGCAAGCCCCCAAAAAGTGTTATTTTTGATCTATCTCGCTTCCTTTACAAGATATAGCGGTTTTTGTGTTTTTTTTAGGTTAGGTCGGCATTGCATGCTAGTCAATGGATTTAGAATGCATTGTCATCGAGTTGTGAGCTACCCTGAAAGTTTCAGCTGGATAGCTAATTGGGAAGTGCTCGAAATTTGAGTTGCGAGATGCCAACAAACTTCCTGTTCTAAATAAATAAAGACCACAATCGCTTGTACAAAACACTCGGTTGTTTGTTTTGTTGGAATTGTTAAATTGTGTTTTAATTGAACTATTGATTTAGGTTGAACACTATTCTTTTAAGAAAGAAAATACATCGTTCCTCTATAAAACCATGACGAGCACATCCCTCGATAGCCACCGACAAAATATTGCACCTGGGTGTTGAGTCGCTCACAAAGTCGCTGGCGATAATCGCCGAGAAAATCGCCAGCGATTTTGTGAGCTACAAAAAAACGTTCGTGGGCGGGCAACCTCATTGTGCGTGGTCCGACACTTGGCCGGTTTTTTTACCCGACTGCGTGACGCAAAGGAAGGTAATGTGTTTATCGGCCTATTTATGTATGTTTGTTCCTTTGTGGTATTCTACAGACCAAACGCGTGGGCCGATGTTGATGATTCTTACGTCAATCGATTCGTCTTAAAGTAGTATTGTGAGTCTTAATATCTTAGGTTAATATAGACGTACCTAATCAAAAGTCAATATGGTGACAACCAGACACCTTAATGTGAAAAATAACAAAATTATAGTCGACGAACTACGTCAAATGGGGTATCATTGGAGTATTAATATCATCTTTAGGCTTCTGCAATCATTTTTTATTTTGAATGTCCATTTATCAGTGGATATTTAACCATTTTATAACGATAAAATTGGTTAAACAATTTCCACTTAAATTTTCAAAAGTATATAGCTATATATACAATAAAGCTGTGATCAAGTTCTTATTATCAAAAACCCGACTGCTTAAAAAGTGAACTACGAATCTAAATAAAAAAATTGTGAGCCGTCATGGCACGCGCATGGACGATGACTGTGCAGATCCAAGATCAGAAAACCAGCCCCATCCAACTGCTCAAAGGGGAGACAGGGGGGTGTGATATCCCCAAAACTGTTCACCAATGCGTTGGAGGACGTCTTCAAGACGCTAAACTGGTCTGGACAGGGTATCAACGTGAACGGCGAGTACATCTCACACCTTAGCTTTGCTGATGATATCGTCATAATGGCAAAGACTCTAAAACAGTTAGACCAGATGCTGCACAGCCTAAATGGAGCCTCTCGGCGGGTTGGCCTCGGCATGAATTTGGACAAGACAAAAGACATGTACAATTCGCACGTCTTGCCGAGTCCAGCCAGTCCGCTTCTCGAAGTTTTGAAGGAGTATGTCTACCTAGGACAAGTCGTCCAGCTCGGTAGACACAACTTCGAGTAACAAGCCGACAGAAGGTTCCAGTTGGGTTGGGCGGCATTTGGAAAACTGCGTCAGGTCTTCTCGTCGCCTATCCCGCAATGTCTGAAGACTAAGGTCTTTAACCAGTGCGTCTTGCCCGTCATGACATACGGTGCCGGAACGTGGACACTGACAGTCGGGCTGGTTCACAAATTCACGGTCGCCCAGCGCGCTATTGAGCGGACTATGCTTGGAGTCTCTTTGAAGAATAAAATCAGGAATGAAATTATCTGGAAAAGAACCGGAGTTACCGAAATAGCTTGCAAAGTAAGCAAACTGAAGTGGCAGTGGGCTGGCCATGTTTGTCGAAGGACCGATGGCTGATGGAGCAGACGAGTCCAGTAGCTATTCACAACCATCCGATACGCTTCCGTGCCGAATCGGATATCAATCAATGGTATCGAAAAAGTGTTCACAAAACGAAACCCCGAAAATTTTGTGAGTTTAAATCAAATAGACGACCGCTATTCTTTCAGCAGCTGTTTGTTGTCTGGAGCTAGACAAATCAGGTAATCGAAATGTGCCATTTTTGAATAGCCTGTCGAATAGCTGTGAATAGCTATGCTGGAGTGGAGACCGCGTATCGGCAAGCGTAGTGTGGGACGCCCCCCAGCTAGATGGACCGACGACCTTAGGAAGGTGGCTGGGTCAGACTGGATGCGGAAGGTGGAGGACAGGGTGTTGTGGCGCAGCCTATGCCCAGCAGTGGGCTGGAATAGGCTGAGTTGATTAATTGATTGACGGGACGCCTGGCAGATTTGAAACATCGAAATCAAACAAACAAACATCGAAAAAAAGGTCAGATGAGTGAGCGGTGAATCGCCACGCGGCATGCATCGCCCCGCCAGTAATCGGTTTTACGTGCGCCTATAGATAGATATTTCACATCAAAAATAAAATAAAACACGACTAACCTGCCCAAAAAGGAACTAAAAAGCATTGTTGTCGGGAGATCCCTTAGATTAAAAAATGTTCCTCAGAACGGACAGCAATGAAAATTTTATTTCTCTGTTTATTGATACATATTAACTAATACAGCTTGTTTTTTTACTTTTTAGTTCGTTTTTTGGCAGGTCAGTCGTGATTTATTTTATTTTTATTTAGTTTGAAAGTTCACTTTTTAAGCAGTCGGGTTTTTTGATATTTAAATTTACTTTTTTTAAATTAAGTATATTTCTTGCCATAGTTAAACCAAAATACCAAGAGCCAGCACCAAATAGGTAGTGTAAGTATAGAGAAATGCAACAGTATAAATACTAATTTACTATGAACTTATGTGAGCCCGACTTTAAAAAACCAAAGAAGAACTCTAAATAACCCATCAAAGTAAAGGTTCCGTTCGTTCAGTATCTTCAAGGACAACTTATAGGATGAAAAAGATAAACAACGTCGTGCAACGTTCGTTGATGATTAATAGTGAACATTTTGATTGATTGGTGCTGGGCTGTTCTTAAACCTCAGAACAATGCTTTTCATTGTTATGTGACCATTGCTTTTGTCTCTTTCTTTTTTTTGAACTTAGAGAGTAATGCTGATTCTAATGATTATAATTCTGTAAAGCCATATTTGTTATGGCCACAAATCATATTTAGATCAACTTATAACCAGTTACTGACCTGCAAATTGCAAAAAACGTAAGAAAATTTGAATTTCGCGGGCTACCTTAGCGCATCCCCTAATAGACTACTATCAAAATCAAAATCAAGTCATTTATTCAAACTAGGCTGAGAATCAGCACTTTTCGAACGTCAAACATTACATGAGACAGTCCCCCAAACAAAAACGCCCACCCTTCACCACTTCCTAGTGCTTTAGCTGGGAAGAAGAAGTGGCGCAACAAACTCCCCAGCAGCACAGCTGTCTGTTTGCATAAAAAACTTGAAGATAAACAATACAATATAAAATAATTTGCATTACGCAACACAAAACGTTAAATTAAATTATTTGCCTTATGTTTCTAAAATTGTCTAAAATATTTCCTGTGTCCCGCCATTTTTTTTAAATCTGACTATTTACTAAAAGATTCTCTTTAGTGAACAGAAACATGCGCGCGCAGTATTGCGTAGCCATTACTTCCCAAATATATATTTTTTTTTAATAATTTTTTTATTCATGATAGATTCGAGTCTTTCAGTCGTATACATAGATGCGTTTAGCTTAGATGTAGTACAAATTTTAATACTATGAGACTTTAAAATAATGTTTTTACATCATTATAGTTTTTCATTCATTTTTGTTCATATTATCCACACCCTTTCGGGTTGGGTGAATACATCTCAGTGAATTATCATCGTCTTCATACTAATTTAAATTACAACTAATTAATTTATATACATTATGATTACAAAATGGATTAATTTTTTTCTACGGTATTACAAATATATTTATACAACACATTAAAATATTTCTTATTTTGTAATAGATCCTGAACACTGCGGGGAACACTTTCATTTTGACGTTCACTTTCAATGTCAATAGTAATGTCACTGTCATTTAATGCACTCAATTCTCTGGCCAAACGCAAACGTTGAATGTTAAAACTTGAACACTGTAAGATAATATGATCCAAATCAGCATGCTCTGCTCTACAATGATGACATCGGCTATTGTTAATTATGCGAATCCTATTCAGGTGAGCTGGTGTTAAGCAATGTCCCAATCTCATGCGTGTTATAATAGTTATAAATCTTCTTGTGAAGTATTTGAAGTTATTGTACCAAGGTTTAATCGGTAATTCATTTTGTATTCCAGCATACCATCTGCCTTTCGTTTCCAGGGTTATGTCCCAATACTCCTTCCATAGCTGTCTATTAAGTTCTTCAAAAAGGCTGTAGTAATCAGTGAATGGAACCTTGAGCAACTCAGATCGATCCTCGTCATGGTCTGAACGGGCCGCAGCGTCAGCTACTTCGTTTCCACGAATGCCATTATGTGAAGGTACCCATACAAATTCTACTTTAATATACTTATCAAGTAGTTTTTGGATTATAAGTCTAATATCATAAATAATATAATTTAATTTAAAAGAAGTATTTACATTATGTAGATCAGACAAACTACTTCTGGAGTCTGTAACTATCAAAATATTATGTACATTATTTACAAGACTATTTACATGCTGCAGTGCACAATAAATTGCATAGCATTCTGCAGTGAAAATGCTACACACCCTGTTTAATTTCATACATTTAGTGAACTCTAGCTGTGGATCATAGAATGCTGCATTTACATTATGGTGTGTTTTAGATCCATCTGTATAAATAACATAATGTTCTGGTCTATTGTCTTTAAACTGTAAAAAATCAAATTGATTGTGCACCGTATCTAAATGGATTGCAAAGCTGTTAATAATACCATTATATGGAATTTTATATACAGGCCAAATATAATTTTTTACAATATCTTTTGAATTATTATTTACATGTACAAATATTGTTGGCATTTCAGGTAGAGTTCCACCAACCAAAGAAGAAGCAGAGATGGCATTGGAAGTAATTGACTGTGAGATTTCAGGATGTATTGTTAGTTTCCTAAGTAAAGGATTATCATTTGATGCAATGACTTTTAATAAAAATCTCTCAGCCAACAACAACCTTCGTAATGTCAAGGGAGGTATACATGTCTCAATTTCTAATGAATTAATAGGTGTGGAGCGCACAGCCCCACAAATAAGTCTTAGTCCCATATTTTGAATTACATCTAATTTTCGTAACAAGGTGCTATTGGCATTCATGTAAGCTAAACTGCTGTAATCAAAATGGCTTCTCACTATACTTTTGTACAGCATACTCATAACTTTGGGGTCAGATCCCCAAAAACTCCCTGCTAAATGTCTCAATAGATTAATACCATTCAGCGCTTTGCTACTTATATGTTTAATATGTTCATCAAACTTTAATTTATCATCAATAATGACGCCTAGGAATTTATGTTGTTTAACAACAGGAATTTCTACATTATTGTATGAAATTTTAACTTTACTTTGAGTATTTACATTTTTACTGATAATTAAAACTGAGCTCTTTTCTGGACTTATTTCTAATTTAAGTTTACTATGATAATAGTTGTATAATTGAGACAAAGCCTTATTGATATTAGCCATTGCTATATCTATGTTTTGATTTATACTGTACAAAAGCAAGTCATCTGCAAATTGCAGGATATTTACATCAGGTACATCTACATATTTTAATATTTCAGAAGTATATAAATTATAAAGTAAAGGAGACAAAGTTGCCCCTTGCATTGTGCCTTTGTTGACAGTCTTAGGTCCATGCAATTTATTATTATATTTAACAAAAACAGTTCTATTGTTTAAAAAAGAATAAAGCCATTTTAGAATATGACCAGGTATACCAATATCGTGAGATACTTGAATGAGTTCTTCTATATTTACATTGTCAAAAGCACCTTTTACATCTAAAAACACGCAAATTGCATTAGAGTGACTTAATTTAACCTGTCTTACATCTGATAATAAAGATACAAGGCTTTCAGAGCAACTTTTACCTTTTCTGAAGCCAAACTGAATAGAAGGAATTAAGCTTTGCGATTCAACAAAATAATCTAATCTTAACTTCAACATATTTTCAAAGAGTTTACCCAAACAAGATGATAAGGAAATAGGTCTATATGAAGAGGCACTATTTACAGGTTTATTAGGTTTTAAAATTGGAATGACACACTGTGTTTTCCAAGACTCAGGTATTACTAGTTCATCCCATAGTTTATTATAAATAGTAAGTAATGTTAGTTGTGCATTTAAATGTAATTTTTTGATTGCCATGTAAGGTATGTCATCCAATCCCGGTGTAGTATCTTTCCTACTCTTTAAACATGTTTTCATCTCTTGTATAGTGAAATTGTTCTTTAAAAATGCATTTATTTCATTTTCTGTAGCATTTTCGAACAAATACTCAAGCCTATTGTCATCTATTTCAGTAGAATCTGATAAGTTATCTAAAAAACTTGGAACCCACTCATCATTGATGTTTTTGTTTCGATTTGTGCCAATTTTTTTAAACTTTTTAATGTATCCCCATATCCTAGAAACTGGAGTTAACCTATTGAAGCTACTACATAAATTTTGCCAAGAAGAAGAACTTTCTTCCTTCAGAAGTCTTTTCTTTTTTGCATCTAGTTTTTTATATATTATCCAGTTTTCAATGTTGGGTTGAGAAAAATAATATTTTAATGCATCTTTTGATTTTGCGACAGCATCACTGCATTTTATATTCCACCATGGTACTGGCTTTTTAATAGCTGTGTTTGCAATTAATTTTCGCTTTGGAATTGTTTTATTCCTTAAATCATTTAACTTTTCTATAAAATGGTTATATGTATTGATAGGGGAATCATTTATTGAGTTCAAGTGGGAAAAACAAGTTTCTGATAATCTATAATATTCATCCCAATCTGCCTTACTATAAATATATTTCTTTTGATCTACAGGTGGTGACGTGTCATACATTGATGGTTGAATGTTGATCTCAAGTAAGGTTGGAAGATGATAGCTACCCATGGGATCGTCATGAACATACCAGTTACATAAATGAGCTATTGAAGAGCTAGCAAGGGCAATATCTATCGCTGAAGCTTGTCTATTTGGATAAGGAACAGTTGTTGGTGATCCATCATTCAAAATACATAAGTCAAATTCATCAATTATATTAAATAAACATCTACCTCTATTATTATCACTATGGCATCCAAAGGCTATGTTATGGGCGTTAAAATCACCCATAACTATACAAGGTTTGGGAATGTTATTGATTAAGTCCTTTAACTTTGCTGAGTCAAATCTGATACTTGGAGGGCTGTATACACAAAATATAGCCATTGCTCCAAATTGTGTTTCTATAGTGATACATAAGTTTTGAATCGATTCTGAGAAGTGTGTATTAATTACTTTATACTTTAAACGATGGTTCACCAAAATGGCTACTCCATTATGAGAATTTATGGAATTTTTGTGTATTAAATTATATGTGGGAAAGTGTGGGATTATAGAATTAGACTTGAACCAAGTTTCATTGAGAAGACAGACATCTATATTTTTTTCAATTAATAAATTTTGTAATATGCTCTTTTTACTCTGTAAACTCTGTATATTATACTGTAAAATATTTAGATAATTATCCATATTCAAATTAAATTTGATAAAAATATTTCCTTTATTTTCTTATGTGTGAGTGGCCCATCAGAGTCGCTCTTGTTTCCTAATGCAACCAACGATTTAACAATTGCGTTAATTATAATGTCATTATTTGCTACTTGTTTAATGTCCAAAATATCATTGACTTTAGCCTTTTCAGTAACCTTGGGTAAAACAGGAAAAGATTTCTCATTAAATGCAGGAGGTGGTTTCACAACAGTGGCATACGATTGCTGCAGAAATTTGGCCTTTTTCTCTTCAATTTTTTGTTTTTTAATGGGACAGTCTCGTGAAATGGCAAGATGATTACCTGCGCAGTTGATGCATGTGATCTCTTCAACATCGCATTCTTTGTAGGAGTGACGACCAGCACAAGAAGAGCAGTGTTGCTCGCCTCTGCAAGTCTTAGCCGAATGATTAAATTTTAGACACTTAAAGCATTGCAATAGTGGAGGAATGTATGTTTTCACCTCGTATCTAAATAGTTTCATATAGGCGTATTGCGGTAAAGATGTTGATGCAAAGGTGACGGCAACTGTATTGAGAGGCACTAATTTCCCCTCTACTTTACGCATAAATCTTCTAATTGAAATCACTTCAGAATCGCACACTATATTTTTATATATTTCCTCATTGGAGAGTTCTTTGGGCACAAACCTCAATACACCAATCCTTTCTGTTAAATACGATGGTATAAAGGCTTTAAATTTATTTTTCCATAGGAAGTCTTCCATCTTCAGAAAATTGTTGGCCGCAGCCGCCTTTCTGAATGTAATTCCTATTTTGTGCGCATTTATTCTATGTACTCCTAAGACTCCTATAACATTGTCCGATATTAGGTTGGTGAGCGTGATAGGGTTTTTATTTCCTACCTTCTCCTGCTCTGTTGACTCGACGTATACGACATATTCGGAATTGGTATTTTCTATGAATAGCCTTTTATAATTTTGTTTGGTAAAAACATTATACTTATTAGTTGACTCAGAAGTTCGGCTGTGGTTGTATTTTCTTTTCTTCTTTTCTCCCATCTCTGGCGGCTCCTCGCCGCCACTGGTGACACTCATGGTTGTTCGAGGTCCTACTCGATGTTATTTAAGTGGTATTTCCGTACAATTAAATAATTATTAACTTTTTGCGAAATCAAAATTTACCGCCTCGTTTGACTTCCCGCCAAAAAGTCCGTTTTCCTTCCCAAATAATAATAAGCAGTGTTGCCAGTACCTGCGTCGACTTTCGGACGATTCACTACTTGAAATGGGACGATTTTTGGACAAAAAGGACGGCTGGATAAAAAAAAATTACGATTGAATGGTAAATAAGTATACTTTTTTCTCATACTACTGTAATATGAGTACCAGAGAATGAAGAAGTGAATTAGGTTTAATAGACAAGGCACTTTTGTTGTTATCATGTTATGAATACAGGCAAAAACTTGACCCACCAACCCATCCATCGGGTTGGGTCTTTTATCAAGTCGCCTGAATTTTGTCTGTCACTCACTGTGGGGGGTCGAAATGATTAGATTTTTTTTTTTGAGGGGGTTTATCTCAAGCAATTTTAGCTGCTGGAGCTGCGTCGAACGAAATATTTAAAATTATTTTCTAAAAATATTGGTAAATCACTAACTATTATTCCGTGAAATGGAACTTAAATGTCACAAAATGTTGACGTTGCGTCTGGCAAAATCATGTCAAAATGCTTAAGGGGGATGCGCTAGGGTAGCCCGCGAAATTAAAATTTTATTACGTTTTTTGCTATTTGCAGGTCAGTAACAGGTTGTATGTTGATCTAAATATGATTCGCGGCCTGTGCTGGGCTGTTCATATACCTCAGCCGCGGGCTACTTTAGCGCATCCCCCTTTAAATGAATCAGTAGGTAGGCCACCAACCACGATTTTGTAAAAAGACAATTTTGGTGATGCGATAGTGGAGTACTTGTGGCGGCGGAACATTATAAAATATGCAGAAATAAATGGTTTACGAAAAAAACAAAAGATTCCCTGTATTGTTGGTAATTATTTATTGTTTTAACAATAAATAATCTCAGAAAACATTCGATAAAAATTTGAACCTTTGACATTTATTATAAAAAAACTATGCAACTACGGCGGGCGGAAAAGGTGGGGGACAACTGTAACCCTCGCCCCCAACCCCCGTTTATAAGTTTTACGCATCTTAGTTATTTTTAAAACTGCGTTTTGTCATTTGCATTTTTGAAAGTAAATTATTGTAGTTGACTATTTGAAAAGGGACTGAATATAGAACGGACATCGAAGGGACGTAAAGATGTCTAAACGGACAAAAATTGTCCTTTTTGGGACGTTCTGGCAACTCTGATAATAAGCTGAATGGCGTTCCTTCCTATCCTATCGATAAATCCATAAAGTAGGTTATTCTATAAAGTACCGTTCCAACAAATAATAATTTTAAGGCTTTTTAGATATTCTTTATATATCCACGCTTTTTAGGGATATGTTTTATTTACAGATATTTCACATTAGAATTATGATTTATTATGGAACAGAAGAGGTTTTTTAACAAAATCTTTTGTTGAAGATTTTAACACTTCGTGTGAGTGAATAGACGCCAAGAAAAAAGAAAGAGAACGCATGCGCAATGCGCATGTCGAAGTCGTCATTCATCGTTCATCGTTCGTTCTTATTGGCCGACATCGCGGAACGGTCATTTTTTCGTGATCTGCAATTTTTGCCAACGAGATAAAAACATAAAATAAAACAAAATGCCTAACCAGGTGTTAAATATAGAGCCTCAAAACGAACTAAAATTTAAAGGTGAGTACTTTATATCTTTATTTTGCGCAAGCTATAAAACGCCGCATTGAAACTTGGGTAGCATACATAGGTCGCGAGCTAGCTGCTGACAAATGGAGTTTCTATTTCCAGATATCGGCGTTTTGTCAGGGTGCGGTTTTTTTACATTTTCCTTATAATTGGCTACGAATCGCTTAATATACTATTAATTAAATGGCAATAAGTTGTATTGTAGAAGTGATCATCCGGAAAAAACGGGATTCTCGAAAATGTTCATGGATTCCTTTGAGTCGTAAAGAAACATAAGTGTAGCGACCAGCTGTAATGTTCCGTTCACGTAACTTAATAATAATGGATGGAAACTGCGTTTAATTAAATATGAATCGCTGACTATAATTTTATTGTAGATACACTGATACACTATAATACATGTCATGTTGTATGTGTAGGTATTTTGTCTGTCACTGACTGTGTGAGCAGTGACATTGAATAGATATCAATAATTTTCATGGTGTTCATGTATTTCATTGGTTACATTGGTTGTCAATCCTGCAGTAGTAGTATTTTGAATCTGACAATAGTTACTGAATAAGTGTTTTATTTAGACCAGATAAAGTTGTACCGTATTGGCATGACTGAGGGTATGATATTTGTATGGTGGTGGGTAGATTGATAACTTTTTCTTAAAAAAATCAGTATATCGCTAACCCTCGCCTTTCATTGACGCTGCAAAAGTGATTTTTGACACTAACTCTCCAAACACTTATTTACTATGAGTAACAAGTGTGAATCATTAGTTGTTGTTCAGACAAGGACTTAAATGCTAAATATCTCTTGTTCTATAGTAAAGATTTATTTTCATCCATGTTAACAACATAACATCACGCCTGTTTTCCACGGAGGGTTAGGCAGAGGTGTATCTATACCTAGTACACACACCCACTATTTATGCTACTATTTGCAATCTGAAAATGTGTGAATTTCATAAATCAGTGCCTTCAGTGAAGATGGCCAAAATATCAAGTATTGCAATCATTATTGTTTGTTCTGAAATGAGGTCTTTATTTGCTTACACTTGATAATTATGAAAAGACTAGAAAAAAGCAAAATACGTTTACATTTTACGTGGAAAATACGTTAATTAGCTCACATTACAATTTTTCAGCAACCAACAAGTTTATTTATGAATTTTATTTCAAAGCTTAATCTAGTTGCTGTTAGTATTTCAACTGACAAAGCTCATGTTAAATTTTCAACCAAAATAACATTAACCATCCATATTTGGACTTGAGATGTGATATCAATACACAAGCCTTCTA
The DNA here is from genome assembly GCA_948098905.1 of Tiliacea aurago. NCBI lineage: Eukaryota > Metazoa > Arthropoda > Insecta > Lepidoptera > Noctuidae > Tiliacea > Tiliacea aurago. Next base: position 15,739,034 of record OX402576.1, on the reverse strand, counting down.
AAATCAAATGTGGCGATTCCACACTTAGTACAAATTAGTCTGCGGATTGCATTTCATCTTATGTATTGTGATTGATTAACGAAAACAACTAAAACCAATCATATCAATGCACATCTGCCAATAGGCTTTTAGAAACTGAAAGAAGACCATGCTAAACAAAGATGATGCCAAAAACAAATAGATATGGTTTAAGACATTTATTTCTCAAAAACAGAGTACAATTATTCACTTAGAATGAGAAACACTGGTTGCATAGATAAAAACGTTCCTTGGAACAAGTAATGGAACGGTATGTTAGAGGTTAGAATTAGGTACAATAATGTTAGTCATTGACATAACAAAAAGTTAGTAAAATAAACTATGGTATAATAGATTGAGTTAAGAAGGTACTTACAAATAAAAAAATTATATTTTTACTTGATGTAGGTAATCTGCAAAAAGTATTGAGATTATACAACGTATCGAAACACAGTTTCTATCATAGATGCCATTGAAAACGTAATTGATATTTAGTGTTTATTTAATATTGAAACTTAGTTTTATTTTTGCTATAAGTAATTGTTTTATTGTGAAAATGTATAAAGTTTTTATTATTAATATTAGAGTTTATGTAAATATTCCGAGTTATTATGAAATACTTAGACTAACATAATTGAAAACTTTTCATTACGTGGAATTTTAATTTCTTATTAAATAAGGGAAAAGACTGTATTTCCTTAATATCTTTCGGCAATTCGTTATACATTTTGGCACCCTCATACTTAATATTTCTGATACCATAGTTGGTCCGTGGTCTACTGTATAGGCAAATATCGTTATCATTTCTCAGTAACCGGGTCTGAATTTGCCCCTTTTTAGTAAAAATTATTTGAGAATGGGTATCTTTTGTCAGTATCTTCCATATAAGGATGCAGGTATGGAATTTATACATTTGAGCAAGTGTCATTAATTTGGTTTTATGAAAAACAGTTTCAGTTGGCGTTAAGTAATTAAGATGAAATAGTAATTTAATTATTTTATTTGAGTGATTTGTAAATTTTTTATGTTAGTTTTACCTGCAGGGCCCCAGACTTCAATTAAGTAGGTCAGGTGAGATTTGACGAGGGAATTATAAACAATACAGGGTGGATTTTTGAGATGGGGCAGTAAGGGCAGCTACTGTAACCGTTGTAGTTACAAGAAAACGGTCTTAGGAAACTGTCCTTAACTTTTTGAGAAATTTTGATCTGCATTCACAGATTTTGAAAAAATGTACGGTCAGCAGGAAAATGGGCAGTTTTCACAAAAACTTTTTTTATGCCAATCGGTCCTGTTTCTTATAAGGATCAAAAACGTTTACTAGACCAACTGAGGTTTGAGTACTAGAAAAGTCAGAAATTGCAAAAAACTTTTCCCATACATTTCGTAGGAAATGAGACGCCAACAATTTTTTTTTACCATCGATAAACTGGCCGCTACAAAAAAGACTGATCGAAAAACAAATAAAAAAACAATACATTTTACTTTGGGTATTATTTTACCTTAAAATTAAAAACTTGAAACTTTACATTTGGACTCGCCTAGAAATTTTACTTTTGCTCTAAGATATGAGGTGTAAATATAATTTAAAAAATTAACTTTATAAAAAGAAAATACGACAATGTTCAGGAACTGAAAGATTCACTTACCACGATTCTGTATGGAATTCCTAGAACATTATCAGCTGTTACCCACTCTGTAGTAAAGAGAGTAAACCTGTGCCTAGGTCAAAACGGCTACCATTTTACTTTTTTGTTTTCAACACTACATATCTTAGAGCAAAAGTAAAATTTCTAGGTGAGTCCAATTAATGTAAAGTTTCAAGTTTTTTAATAGAGGTTTTTGATCCTTATAAGAAACAGAATTGATTGCCATAAACAAAAGTTTTTGTGAAAACTGCCCATTTTCCTGCTGACTGTAATTTTTTTTTAAATCTGTGAATGCAGCTCAAAATTTCTCAAAAAGTTATGGACAGTCTCCTAAGACCGTTTTCTTGTAGCTACAACGGTTAAGGTAGCTGCCCTTACTGCCCCATCTCAAAAATTCACCCTGTATACTTTACTGATTTGGGAAGGCAACGGACGGTACCTCATAGTGTTCCCATCAACATGACAGTTTTGAACGCATTTTGTCAAAGTGTGGCTTGATTCTAGATTCTAATAATTATACCATCACACCTGTAATCCCCCAAGGGTTATGCAGATGTGCACCTAATAGTGCACCCACATGTTAGTTACAGTTTAATGCAGAATGTTTGTTTACAAATTTCTGTTTTTTTGTAGATAAAAGGTGCACATATTTTCTCTTTTTTTTCTTTCTTTCTTTGCATTCTGCATTAAATGGTAACAAAAATTAAATAGTTTGGAAATATAACAATTCCCAAAAGTTTATTATTACACCTCACCTTAAGATCTTGTATGTAAATGAACTAACTTTGAAATATACTTTTAAAATGTTTGATGTCAAACTTCTTTACATGAAGTTTTGTTTTTGTTGTTATAATTTCTGAAAATTAAGGTGAATCATCAAATTGTTGTGGTTTCAAAGTCATTTATGCATATAATTTAAAGATGCTGCCTGAAACATTAACTGACTAGTCAGGTTACGTTTCAGTATACTTAACTAAGTTCCGTATTACAGAACGTCACTCAATACTCAAGCATTACTTAAAACTAGTTTCAACCAATCAAATGGCTTGAATCTAGTTTTAAGTAATGCTTGAGTATTGAGTGCCATTCTGAGTCCCGTATCTCAATACTCAAGTATTACTTAAAACTAGTTTCAACCAATCAAATGGCTTGAATCTACTTTTATGTAATGCTTCAGTATTGAGTGACATTCTGTAATACGGGTCTACTACTGTTGAGTGGTAATAGAATTTTATTTATAAATGTCTGTTTTAATTCTTTTTTTAAATAAGTCTGGTATTTTGTGTGTGATTTTGCATCCACCATCATTCTATTCTATCTGTCATAATCATAAGCTAAACTAGTAAACAGTAGTTATTGAAGTGGTCATTTACATCTGAAAATAATTAATATAAATTGTCTGGAATACAAATATTATGTTTTAGTTTCTACACTTACCCAATTATTGTATATACATTTATAATTTTATAAATATAACAGAAAGGAAAGCTTTTCAACACCACCATCCTTCATAAACTAACTTATGAATGATATGGGTCTTGACCGAAATGTGTCAGCATAGTATGGAACGGAATATTATGGGGAATAGAAAGATCAAATAACTGTATAATTAGGAAGGAACCTAAACACAAGACATAGTACTAAAACTGAGCAGATTAAAATGGAGATGGGCCAGCCTCACTGTCAGGGGAGAAGAGAAATGGAATAAAAAGTTACCCTATGGTACCCTAGGGAGAGGAAGAGAAAGAAAGGAAAACCATTGAAAAGATGGCTCTATGATGCTGGTGAGGACAGCTGGAAAGTAATGGACTAGACAGGCAAGGGACATAGAATTGGAAGGGGTTGGAGGAGGCCTTTGCCAAAGGACAAGTGACAGAATTTATATTAAACGTTTTTTTTTGCTACGACTATCACTCTGAAAAAAGGCTATAAAAAAAATATATGTATAGAACACAAAATTTGTTTATACTTATTGTAGTTTGTGACATGGTTTAAGACATTTATTTCTCAAAAACAATACAATTATTCACTTGTTGACTGGTTGCATACTTAAAAACGTCCCTTGGAACGAGTAACGGAACGGCGTTCCGTTACTCGTTCCAAGGGACGTTTTTTTACCGTTCCGGGAACGGTAGGTATGTTAGAGGTTAGAAGTAGGTACAATAATGTTAGTCATTGACTTATCAAAAAGTTAGTAAAATAAACTATGTTATAATAGATGGAGTTCTGCAAAAAGTATTGAGACTATACGTCCACCTTACACTAGTAACAGACAAACGCATCAAAACAGTTTTAGCTCTTAAACGCGTGTTTCCAGCTGGGACCGTACAATTCCGGTTAAGAGTTAAGCCCTTTATGAGGTTACCTTTATCATGATGATAACTCCTTGAATGGGTTTTTGCTTTAAACCCAGTAAAAGGGTTAACCATATTGTATGAGTTTTTGATTAACCGCTTAGAAAAACTGTATCGAAAACACTTCCAATGGATTAAGCAAAAAAAAAAATGTATTTGTTCCTTAATGTTTTTGTTTTACGTATACCATGTTGACATGGTGCTTGCACGGTGGTAACGCAGGGGGGGGGGTTAAATTTCTTTAATTTCGTGCCTAGGATGCATCGTTTTCGAGATATAATATATTTATTAATTAGTAATCAAAACCCGGGTAACCAAATTTGAATGGCTTATAAATTAAGCCGTTCAAAAAGGTTACCCATATCGTATGGGTTTTTGATTAACTGCTTAGAAAAACCCTTTGAATGGGTAACCAAAATGGTCCCTGGTTTCCAGCTAGACCTTTGGTGAAAGTTGACTAAATCTCTTTCCTTATTTAGTGGCCTTTCAAGAAACCAACTTGAAGAAACTTGAAAGAAACCATGACAGTTTCTTGCTCATGTCGGCCATTGTAAAGATCGTTCTCTAATGTAGTGTGTATGTGCGTATCTAAACTGAAAATGACCCATCGTCCATCTGGCTCAACGTGCCACGGTGCCCTTTACCTGAACACGTGCGGATTGCGTCAGCATTATTATTCAAGCCTCGGAGCCTTCTTAATGAATAGGTAGGTACCCCCCGCGTACCTACCTACTTACTCATTGGGAACAAAACTTGCACAACACTTTGTCAGCGACATATTTTTGCAGTTTCGTATTTATTGGGAATAGTGTGTAGCAACTTTGTTGTGTACCAATGAATCTTGATATCTATATTGGCAACGCCGCACAATTGTCTGAAATTCAAGCTCGTAACCGCGTTACTAAAGCCTACCTGGGCGTTTTTGTATGTCTAGCCACTAAAGCTCTACATCTTGAAGTTGTCAGTGACCTACCATACTCATAGTAACTTAATGTCAGAAATTAATAAATAAAAATATGTTTTGTGTTTAGTATACCTCCCTTTGTTTTACTAATATAGTATGAAGGGTACGAGTAGCTCCATGCGTCAGAAAAAAAATTGTTTATCTTTTTTTGGATGAAAAAAAAACAAGTGTTTTTTTATACAAAAAAAAATTAAACAATTTTTTTTAAACTGAATAAAACTGAAGGGCTGGCAGGTACTCACATGAGTTATTGCACCATACACGGCGATCAAGATGACATACAATTGGGTATGTAAAGTAAAAATTAACCTATGCCGATTCCAAAACCATTTCGAGATTTTAAGCTTCTAAGACTTATTTTTCTATTAATAGGTCTTAAAATTATAAGATCGTATTTATTTTCACAAAAATACTTAAAATCACTTGACTTTTATTTGACCTCTAAATGGCGTCACAAAGCAGCCTGAATTGGAAACTTTCAGTGCCTCTTGTAATTAAGTTGTTCTTTATGTGTCAAGTGTCATGCCAACGTCAAATTTACATGAAGCACCTATTATTATTTTATTCAGATATGTAAATAGTGTAGTTTTTCACCAGCGGCGGACAGTACAAGTCGAATCACATCGATGTATCCCCTCAGGCAAACTTAACTTACGTTCAAATGATCTTCACAATAAAACAGACGCCGCCCAGACTTGTACTCAACATTTACTTCCTCGCACCATTTCCTTTTTAAGGTTTCTTTTACTAACAATCAATTTGTGTCGGCTATTTGTTGTGGTGTTTCTTATAGTTGACGGTATAAAGCACTTAGCAGAAGTAGTCTTTGAATCCATTCATTTTATTAAGCCATATCTTTAAACTAAAGTACGGAAATCGCTAAAGTATGAAATGTAAACAAATTAATTGTCAAATTTGACAGTTTGACTTTACTGAATTTTGGTTTTAAATAAGTGTTAAGCGTGGCAAAGATCCTAAGCTATTCAGTTCTACTAGTGACGTCAGTACGAACAATACTTTAAAAAAATATATAAAAATAACTACAGCTTGTAAAAACAAAAAGATGAAATTATGTGTTTCAAATACTCTTATCATTAAAATAAAAATATAAAAAACATACCTGAAAAATACTTTACATACTTATCTAATTCTTGTGCCTTTCAGTGCCGCTTTGCATGTAGCAAGCAAGCTTTGGAAATTTTGAATTTTCGGTAGGTGATCTTTCAAATCTTTGATGTTATTTTATGAAGTTACATATCGCTTTGAATATGAAAATAGTATGTAAATTAATACTCATTTATTAAGGAATAAATACAAACTAAGGATATTTTTTTCGGTGATTTCTATGGTGTCTTTTGGTGGGTAGCAGTCCTTCTTCGCCTAATCACCGTCATTATTGTTGAGTTTTATTTTAATAAAATAAGCATTAATGGGACTGAGCGTAGTTATAATATAAATAGGACATTTAAGCTAACTTCACTTAGTGCGAATTTCACCAATCAAACTGAATGCGATCAGCACCTACAGCGCGTAGCAGCGCGTTCAGTTTTCATTGGTGAAATTCGCCCTTAGTAGCTCTTTGCACTTGTGCGCGCTTACTATACTTATTACGTTCGATTGGTGTTCGTGTTATGATGGAAGGTTTTAGTACCAATTTGGATATTTTTATGTTTGTGTAAACAACAGCTGTTTCTCACAGCCCAGTGTATTATTTGAAGTTTTTGTCAATGGCATTGATTTGTCAGAAAATGAAAATAAAGAATTGAAACAATTCTGTCAGACTTATGTGTGTTTGTTGAGGAACAAATGGATCTCGTGTAATCGCATGAGACATTCCTACATTCATAAAAAAAGTATGAGACATGGCTGCAAGAAGACACAAATGGCCTGAGTTCATGAAGGAAAAGATGACACCTTCTTTAGTGTTAGAACCCATGGTTAGAACTAGTTAGAAAATCAGCAACCATGTTCTAGTTCTGACTTCGGTGTAAATGAGGGTGCATCAACATTATACAAACCAGAGACGTGCAGTGTTGGAACATCAACTGTTGCGAGTCCAAGATAAGTGTTCTCTGCCCACTACAGAAGAGAAGAAGAGTGGAAGAGCTCCTAATGCATAGCACTGAAAGCCTTGTTTATGCAACTGGTTTAAGTGCAGATAACAAGAATGTAGCAGTTTTAATAAAATTGGTCACAGGGCATCCCTAAGAGGCTACAAAGATAAAGGAATTGTTGTAGTCCAAGAAAGCTGTGCCCATATATTCCGCTGATAAAACTTTAGGTATTCTGACTTCATTGAAGCTTTCGAAATGGCAGTACCTATACAACATAAGAGCTCGAGCAAAAGAAGAAGGAATATCACTACATCCTTTATATACTGCTATCTCATAGGCGAAGAAGGACTGCTACCCACCAAAAGACACCATAGAAATCACCGAAAAAATATGCTTAGTTTGTATTTATTCCTTATTATTTATGAGTATTATTTTACATACTATTTTCATATTCAAAGCGATATGTAACCCATAGAAATCACCGAAAAAAATATCCTTAGTTTGTATTTATTCCTTATTATTTATGAGTATTAATTGACATACTATTTTCATATTCAAAGCGATATGTGACTTCATAAAATAACATCAAATATTTGAAAGATCACCTACCGACAATTCCAAATTTCCAAAGCTTGCTACATGCAAAGCGGCACCGAAAGGCACAAGAATTGTATGTCATCTTGATCGCCGTGTATGGTGCATTAGCTAATCTGAGTACCAGCCCTTCAGTTCTATTCAGTTTAAAAAAAAAACTAAGTGTTTTTTTCCATACAAAAAAAAAAAACTCACGCATGGAGCTACTCATATCCTTCATACTATATTAGTAAAACAAAGGGAGGTATACTAAACACAAAATATATTTTTATTTATTAATTTCTGACATTAAGTTTCTATGAGTATGGAGCTTGAATTTCAGACCATTGTGCGCCGCGAGTCTAGTGGTCGCAAGCGAGACTGCTAAGCGCAGGGTCTTGGGTCTTTTTGGGTTTTTTTATAAGGAATTTCTTAGTAGCAGCCCAGAGTCAGGATTTGTGCCCGATTAATGACAATAAGCTCGCCGCCGATTATCCCGACAAATATGTAATTGTACATAGTAGGTACTTACCTAGGTGTAAATTAGGGTTATGTAGTTTTATAGTTAGCCTTCTACTTTTGCCATTTACGAGTATGGATCTCTTAAACTTTTGACTAAAACCGCAACATTATATTATATCACGTCATTTCGCAATCTATAATTATTCAGAGTTAGGTAGGTAGGTATATCCATTTACCACACATTTATTTATTTTATTTTAAATAGAACGGCCGAAGCCAATTACACTATTTAAACATATCATTTATTTAACACAGTCATGCATTCTTCTCACAGAAATTCAAACATTCTGGCACCTTCCATTCATTCGCAAACATATCAAGGTCTATGTTTGAGTTCAGGAGAGTGTTAAGACGCAGATATATGCCAGTGACCTTGAGTGGTTAGCTTGCGTGTTCTGTACTAAGCTCACGCAACGCGTCGTACGTTCAGCCAGTAATAGGACTCGCCCATCAAGGAGCGCAGTCCCCATTGACCCATTATTAATTTATTATACACAAAACAAAAGATATTTTAATAAAACGCGTATACTAAAAGATCAATAATTAAATTATCTTTAAATTGGTGCAGGTTTCAGAAAAATACGCTTGGTAGATTTTGCGCCATTCTCAGTTTTTTTATCCGCGTTAGACATAACTTTACAAATTAATTTCACTATGTAATATAAACATAATCTAAAATATTCACATATTAAATTATTGAGAAAATGCTCTAATTTAACATTTTTTTTCTTCAAATGATTAACAATAAAAAACAAGCCCTTCAAACTCGTTTAGACGTGATCTTCAGTATGAAATCATTAAAAGTCGGTTATCGTCGCCTTAATAGCGGCTAATGTCCGAGGAATAGGTGACTTGGAATGTGTAACAGTACGGCAAGTTGGAGCTGCCAGTAAGCGGTGGCAGCGGCCACATGGTCGCATGGAACGAATGTCCATGGCATTTCCTACTTTGTGTCTTCTTGGCACACTTAACATACACTTCTTTCGATAAGCTTAGCTTTCAGTGCAACATTACGGACGGCTGTCGCTTTTTGGTCATCAACTTGTTAGCCACAAACATAAAACACCATTCAGTTTTCCAACTGCAGTCTCTTCTTTCCACTTTTGCAGAAATGGAAAGAAGAGGCAATCCATCAATAGGGCCATCTCTTGTAAAGTAACTCATTCACCTATTTAACAACACAATAATAACAATGACCAATAATATTATTATCTTCTATCTTCATGCCTCATCCATCTTACCATTACCTTTGTCATGCTTACGCGATTACGTTTAAAATCTAAAATATTATGTTTTTGTAAAAACATAATTTTCATTTTCGTCTTGCAGCAAAATACAGACATACACAACACATACGTACATTGTATATTATACATGTACCTACAGAAGTACTCAGAATATAAAAGACTGGTGTTCTCGTTTAATTATAGTTATTATTTTCTTAATGTTTTCAGCTATGTTGTGAGCACAAGGAATAACATTATGCTACTTTAATACAAGTAGCATAACGGTTGCCAGTTGTGCCGGCCTTCAAGGAAATAGTCATTATAATTGAATCTTTTAGTTGATTATTCAGGAATGTTCGAGCAAGGGTGTACAACCTACATGCGATTGACAAACCCTTCAAACGATACAGTACTCTTCAAGATAAAAACTACTGCACCAAAGAAGTATTGCGTACGCCCAAATTCTGGAGTACTTGAGCCAAACTCCAAGGTGGAAATAGCTAGTAAGTGTAGTAATATATATATATAATATATCATCATCACAATGTATTTGTCATTTATTAGGGTTCCGTACCTCCAAAAGAACCCTTATAGGATCACTCGTGTGTCTGTCTGTCTGTCACAGCTGATTTGCTCCGAATCTACTGGACCGATTTAGTTGAAATTTGGTACACATATGAACTTCTGTGACCCAAACACGGACGGACATGTTACGTAAAAAAAATAATTTTGAATAAGGTGATTTGGGGGGCAAATTAGAAAATAAACCCCCCCCCCTTATCTCCGAAACTACTCAGACTAACATGTTGAAAAAAATACAGAAATACAATACATAAATAGTTCTTTACTTATAGATTACAGGAAAGCTATAAGAAGTCTGTGATCTTAAAATAACATGGGAAATCACTCAATATTGTGCGTACAAACTTACATTTGCAGTTTGAATGTATGGGGGATCATGTTTTGCAACTACAATGTTAAGTTTGTTCTTGGGATAAATTCATCCCAACTACGGAACCCTTCATTGTGCGTGGTCCGACACGCACTTGGCCGGTTTTTTTTAAAGTTGCTGCCACAATAAGTTAGTTATGTCTAATGAGCAACTTACCGGTATTGTTTGTACCTTATCAGCAGGCTTAGCACGAGAACCGTAGAGAAGCGTTTTGTCGACAGAAGAGTAGACAAAAATGACGTTTCCGTGTAGATAGTTGACAGTTTTCTACCGAGCAGGGTAGACAAGCGATTTCTATTCTACAGTAGAGTAGAAATAAAAAGCGTCGTGCTAAGCCTGCTGTTGCAATGTCACCACATCATATAATATTGTGTGTAACTGAATAATAATGTGCTGAATGTTTTCAGTTACTCCACAGCCGGTGTATGTTGACCCCAATGAGAAACATAAACATAAGTTTATGGTGCAAAGTGTCGTCGCTCCAGAGGGAAAGACCAACATTGATCAAGTGGTATGTACCCTTGACTACTATAATAAATATTGTGAAAAAAAAACGACCTAGTCTTACAGTAGTCTCATATGATGTGTAACATCTGACATCTCACCTTGGTAATAAGCAACTAAGCAGCGACAGAAATTGAGTTAAAAGCTAAATTCTGAAATAATTATTCATTACTAGTGGTCGCCCACTGGTTGAAATTCGACCCCCTCTACTTACTAATTCCATGCTATTTTCAAGTACTTACTAATTCCATGCTACTAAAAAGTACATGCTTATTCTATGCTCAACTGTCAATTCCTGTTACACATTTCCGTCCCTTTTCACGAAATCAGAAAGAGGAAAGATCTTTGTTACACATCATTATTTTTTTTAACAAATTTATAAAGCCGACGTAATTAATTTTAAAAAAATAAGCGGTTTGTTTCAATGTGAAACAAACAAATCGGTTAATTTTCGTGTATGTATTGTTTGAGCTGATTGTGACATACCGGGTACAGTGGTACCCAATTGATAAGGCGCGTCGTGAATCTTCGTTCGCACAGAAAAGAAAGTATGGCCCCGAAGATTAACGAAAGAATGCTTAAAACTTACAATCAACCTTAGGTCACTATTATAAGGTTCATAATACACTGGAGCTGCTAGCGTGCACTCGATCAGAAGTATGGCGGCTGACAAACATGCCACGCGGCGCGCGCTAACATGGCGGCAGCTGCCGACCAATAGCGGTACCGGAAAAAGAACCGCGGTGCGTGGACCGTGCCGATTGGTCAATAGCATTTCCCGCACTTTTAAAATTCACCTTCTGCGCAGGTACATCGGTAAGCCATATCAATTGGGTACTACTGTACACACAAAGACTGACACAAAAAACGACCTGTATGAAAATGTCGTAATAAATGTATATGCATCTCTATTTCAGTGGAAGGAAATCAGTCTAGATCAACTGATGGATTACAAGCTGAGGTGCGTCTTTGATTCTCCGCGCGGCACCAACCTGAATGTAAGTTGAAACATTTGCGTTTTTAATGTGTCCTGCACAAGAACGAAGTTAACCAACCGTACATAACATAACTTATTTTTTTAATCTTTGTAGGATGCTGGTGACAACGTCGCTCAAAACGAAGTGACCAAAAAACGTGTCGCCGTTGCTGATGAAGCTAAATCATCGACAAAGGTAATGTTCCAACTTGTACTTCCAACTTTATGAATGTGTTATTTTGTGGAGTTCGTTTCTACATCGATTTGTAGAACGGGCTCCGCGCACGCAATGATTGTATGGTTTCCTGTACGTTTTCGTTGTGTTTGTGAGCTTTTTAAAATTTTATTTGCCCTTTCGCCAATCAGCCATGTAGTATTGACTAACGCTCAGCATAGATAACGTATTTACCTGTAGTTATTAAGACGATCATTACCAATGTACCGTTAGTGATTTATGAATATGTATATATCGTATCCATATTGGATAATAAAAGTCCAAGCTTGGCATGTTATTTCAATTGTCTTGCAGGATGCCGTAGGTCTCATCCAGAATGAAGCAAAGCGGAAGGATGATGATCAAACTTCAGGCGTGAAAACGGTACCTGACCATTACATTTTTATTCTAAAGTTATGAGTACTCCAACATTATTATTTTTATTTTACAAACAGTCATTTCGTCATAAATGTGCGCTGTAAATATGATAATAAAAGTAGTATGCGTCTTATTGGTAAAGAATTAAACAAAAAATCAATGAAGAGAAAAAGAAATTACAAGTACCTAAAGAAAATAAAACATTAAGTTTTAAGGGAAAATATTGAATTCATTACCACTGCAACAATTGATTGCTAAATTATAGATTAGCTAAGTCGATTAGCTTAGCGTATCTTGTATACTGCCAAATGATCCTTGACATCCCATTAATTACCCACACAATACTCTGTATATTCCTACTGTTGCTCTTAACTGCATGTTTAACATTTATTTGCAAAATTTCTATTTATATATGTTTGTTACTGTTTACGTAAGTATATCATATAATTAGTCATATATACATTTTTTTTATTATCGTTATTTCAGACGTTGACTTTCCCTAAGTCTGAGATCGCGGAAACTGATTTGCAAAAGGCGACTTTAGAAGTTATCCTTTTGAGGGAGGAAGAAAGCAAATTAAGACACGAAAATCTGCAACTAAAAGTGAGTCAATTATTTTTATGTTTTTTTTTCTGAGTTTTCTGTTCTATCTAATACAACTAAATAAGCAAGAATTTCGGTTTATTATTCCTATTGTATATCTATTTAAGTATAGCCTTATATTCCCGGATGTAGAAGACTACTACTATGTGTGTATGAATTTTCCTCACAATTTAAAATAACAAATGATTGGCTTAATTCCGGATATATTATTGTGCACATGCACAATAAGCGAATTTAACGAGTTGGACAAAACCACGTGTGCTGTGCGCTTTTATAACATAAGAATTAAGTGAAATATAAATTCATAAGATATTTAGTACTTTACGAAAATTTGAGAAGGACCTATGAAGATACACATGCTATTAATCATTTTTTATATATTCAATCCTAATCACTTGATACTGCGTTTTAAATTCACCTGTCGAGTCTGTATTATTGCGGCTGTAGCGATCGATTCGGGCGTTAGCAACGCCTGAATATTAATCATATTATTATGATGACGACACGAGTCACGACTGATAGAGGCATTGGTGGTGGTGTGGAGTATCCAGCTCACTGTTATTTCAAATATAAACCAAGGTTACTACTTGGAATTTCGTAAAAATATGATGTGATGAAGTAAATCTTGTGCTAAAAAATGATTATTTTGTTCTACTTCGTATAACATTATTAGCCCCTCACTGCTTATACGTCCGTAGGTACAGGAAAAAAAACGGGACCGATAAGTGTCCACCGAGACTTCGTGATGTTAATTATACAGAACTTATTAATCATGTTTTTATTTTTAACAATACAATATTGACTGATATATTCAAGTTATGTTAGCGTTCTGCGATTTTCATGTTCTACTGCAATGTGGCCATGTGCGAGGTTTCTTCCTAATTAAATGTCAATGTAGCATTTTTTTTTTATTTATTCAAAACTACCTGTTTGTGCCCGGCGTCGCCCGGGTGAATTTCATGTCTCTGTCTTCAGTGTGCTGCTGTGCGTTCTCTGTCAGTCAGTTCCGACTTACCCGACGGATTTAAAAAAAAATCTTTCATACTAAACTTGTCCTGACGAACACAACAAAAGTCGGTTGAGCCGTTCTCAAGTGATGATCTTTCATACATGCGGCAATTGATTTATCTTTTATTTTCTTCTTTTTTTTTACATTTGTAAGGTTATTATGTTTTGGCAATAAATCTAAGACCTATTTAGATAATGCTGTATTAAAGCACGAATACGTATCAAATATGCATACTTTTTTATGTGTTCGCTATACTTTTTGTCGTGCTATTTACCGCATAATGTCTACTCGTGCTTTAAAACTGCATCAACTAAATTAGGCCTTAGGGCGTTTTTACTGGCATATGGAACACACACGCGGGAATTGCCCATAAGCGTGAAATGTTTTCTTTGATGTTAATGTGTCGTCTTTTGTCGAATCAATACGGAATGGATTGTCCTTCGAATTGACTTATCAAGGTCGGGAAGTGTAAAAATTATTGATGCTCTCAGCGTGATTGTACGCTGAGAGCATCAATAATTTCTACACTTACGATTACATGTGTTGTATCATTTCACGGCATATCTACACTTCGTTCGTTTTATATCCCCGACAAACAAGAAGTGCTAAGTGACGACAGATTTTTTTTTTCCCCGACAAACAAGAAGTGCTAAGTGACGACAGATTTTTTTTTTTACATAACGTACAGATTAACTAAAAGTAATTAGTTTGTTCAAAAAATCACGAATCAAATCGCCAACCTATCTCGAATAAATGCTTAGCTAAAGCTTAACTTAGCTTATTTTAGACCGAATTTACTAGGTCTAACATAAATATTTATCATGTGACATTATCAAACTATCCAGATTCTGTATCAGTATCGTATAGTAATATAATAACGTCATATAATTTCAGAAGATGGGTACAAACTAACTTCACTATTTCATAATCCCTTAATGCTCGTCCATATAAGACGTTTTTCGCGCGCAGACACTTACCTAACAGAGACAAGGCTGAGATTAATAAAAATTACTTTGCTCATACTTTAGCTGAGTATTATATTACTGTCACTGTCGCACAACTGTCAAACTACAAAAGAGCAAGAGAGACGGAACATAGCTAAGCCAAAACACGTGTTAAGTAACGTTTATCAATGAACTGACTTAGGCGACAAATTACCTGCGTCCATTTGGATACGTTTCATTCGGGTATTCCGTGCGATTACAGTGCAGATACTTGGGTGCCTTGCTGCGTTCAATATTACGCGCGAAAAACTCCATATCTGAACATTAAATTTAAAAAAAAATGCTTAAACGTCGAATGCGAAATCCTCGACTAGTGTTTTATGAACAAGTCGTATTCTGCCTCTTGCAGGACGTAACTTTGCTCAGCGATAATTAGTAACTCAACATCCATTTTCGTATTTATAGTACTCGGAACAGATTTAGGGAATATTTCACAAAACCGCAAACGGATAATCACCGCAAACGTTTGGGTTTTGTCTTATATGACGAAGGTTTCCAAAATTAATTAAATTTGATTTGAATTTATTTGTTAAACATAGGAGTGTACAGATCTGAACAATTGTTTTTAGAAGCTAAGCGGAGAAATTTTGGTTTTAAAACTGTTTTAATATTCATAATTATTACATAATAAATAAACGATTTAATTCAGAAAAAACATCTGTTCTTTTACATTATTTTGATCTAACTAGCCGCAAAGGGATTTAGAAATTAAATAGATACCAAAATTAAAGTCTTACCGCCTTATTACAAAACAAGATTTATATTTTGACACGGCTCAAACCATGGAGCTAGTTTTTGTAATAAGAACGTAACTGTGATTGAGATACCGTTCTTTATACAAAACTGAAAACATAGTTCGGTACTAAGTTGTCAGTTTTGTGTTTAGGAACTTTACCATAGTCGGAATAAAGTTCGAAATTCAATAATGGCTCCATGTTTTAAACCTGGGTCTGAAGATAAACCTTGTTTTGGAATAAGGGGGCTAGGGTTTTAGTGAGCCAAAATGGCAGCGAGTGTATTATTTCAAACTGAAATTCCTTATATTCTGAATTATTCCAAAGCTCTTGTAAGCGCCCGCCCGAACAGGGAGGAGCTTATAGCAGTCTGAGTAAAAACTTGACTGACCACTATCTCTCTCCTTCATCCTGCCCATTCAAATCACAAAGTCTGAAAGAAATCCAGTTGTGCGAATAATATTATGAAATATAAAATAAATAATTAAAGTAACATTAAAATAAATAAAATCTTTTCAAAATTATAACTCTTTTAGAAATATTGTTTTTTTTTTAACTGTGCTGTCAATGTATTATTAAGGAAACGCATTCAAATAAACTGATACGAAATATCGTAAAGTCGTAGACTTTTAACTACACTCGCGAGCAATAAACTGGAATCACTTTACCGCGCGTTGCTTTAGACAATTTCTATGCAATGAGCTGTGGATTGTGATAGATCACATGAACGGTGATTTTGTTAGGTTTCAAATGATATCAAAAAGATAAATTGTTACCTTAATTTAGAGAATTATTGCAATAGGTCGAAGTTGTGGACGTCTAAATGAATAGAAAGTAATAAGAAAAGACAAAAAAAAAAATTTACAATTTATGTTATTTACCCCTTAATATTTTGTGTTACCCCCCCCCCCCTGGCCCTAATGACTGCCTGTAAACGGTTTTTATTGGCCAAATGAGTTTCTTGGTGAAATCCTGTGGGATTTCCTGCCACTCTTCGACTAAAGCAGTTTTCAGGTCTTCTATTGACGCCGGAGCTGAGGGTCTACTCCGAAGCGTTAATAATGTATCGGCCGAATATTCGGCCGTTCTATAAATATCCATAGTTTCCTTTTCTGACTTTGAATCCTTACCCGACTTAATCATATTTTTGACTTATCTCTTTGACTGTCGTTTTTTTTTTCTTTTGCCATAGTCAGCCATGATTATCCGTAGTCAAGTAACGGCTGATACTTCGGATTATGTTCGGAGTAGACCCCTGAACATCTTCCTCGTACCCGCCTTTTCAGCTTGACCCATATAACTATGTTCAATCGGATTTAAGTCAGGGCTGAGGGCTGGCCAGTCTAGTGTAGGAATCCCGATTTCTACAAGGTACTGTCTAGTCACTGCACAGCGGTGTGGTAGCGGGCATTATCGTGTATTAGCAGGAACTCTTCGCCAAAAAACCCGCGTAGGGGAGCACATGGCCTAGCAGAATGTCGTTGATGTATTTTTCTGCGGTTAGCCCCTGTCCCCGACCTCCACCAGGTACGAATATCAACTCTGTTTTTGCTTCAATAGATATCCCCGCCCACATCATACAGGACCCACACCCGTATGCCACTGTTTCCGCAAAACAGCATTGTGCGAATCGCTCCCCCGGTCTCCTGTACTCTCTGTCGACGGTCGCTACCATGCAGGCACATCCTGGATTCGTCCGAGAACAGGACTCGAATCCATTGCTCGATATCCCAATCTAAGTGATCGCGAGCAAACTGAAGCCTGGCTTATCGGTGGGCTGGAGTCAATTTAGGTCTCGTGGCTGACCTTTTCGGGGTCAAGTTCGCTTCTTTGAGTCTTCGCCTCACTGTCCACTCGCTGAAAGCCCTCCCTCGAACTTCTCTGAGCTGCTGCTGGACGTCCACGCCGATCAGTTGTCGATTTCGGTGAGAAGAGGTGTCAATAAATCGGTCATCTCTCACCGAAGTGCAACTCGTCCAGATCCTGGTCTCCGGACTAAGTTTCCAATCTCCCTGAACCTCTTGTATACCTTCGAGACACAAGACTGGCACAAGACGCAAGCTGTCGAGCGATAGTACGCTGACACAATCCTTGCTGGATTAGGATGACGACTTGAGCGGCTTCTATAGGTGTGGTTTCCATTTTCTTTTAGCTTCAGTATTCCCAGTGACGTGAAATATTGTACTGATGATACATTTTCATAAACGCCCCCTTTTTATAGGGTTTCAGGACTACCAAACATTATAGTGTTTTAAAAATTGATATATTTTTATTTACGTTCCATGACGTAAGGTGAATAATTTTTGGTTATGATATTGAAAGAGGTTGAAAGCTAACAAAATTTCCTTTCATATGATATGCCACAATCCATAGTTAATCCATAGAAGTTGTAAAAATTTGTTTCGAGCTGCGGACGATGAAGTGATTCCAGTTTATTGCACGCGAGTGTAGTTCTGTAAATAGGATGAATTCACTATGACGTACGGTTTATGAATAAGCACAGACACGTCTACCTTATAATTGCATGAATCCTGTTGCATTGCGGTTGTTAGCTATACGCTCATGTGTGCTACGTGACTGTATAATAATGCAGTAGCGATAATATACAGCCTTCGAATATGTTTGTGTGAACGTAGAGCCAGTCGGGTATATATCTGGTTATTGTGTTGCAGGAGGAGCTGATGCGCCTGCGCCAGACGGCGGGCGGCGACGGTCGCGCGGCCCGCACCCCTCACTCGTATGGGCCCGAGAAGCAGGCACAGATCACGCTCATGCCTTGGGTGCTGACCGCTGTCGGCATGGCAATCCTCGGCATAATCATCGGCAAGTTCCTCATGTGAACGGTCTACTAAACCCCGCGGTGACCTTGACATCGCCTCTCAGATACCGCTGTTACACCGCTCCCGATGCATCCCTCTCGCACAAGGCAGCTTATTTTTTTTATAGCGACCTCTCCAAAGCATTCGTCATGGGCTACTTGTGTTCCTTTAACAATTCGACGACTAAATCAGTGTAACCCTTATTATTTGACTAACTTCTTAAACTAAAACTCCTAATTTTATGATTTTTATACGATCACACATTGGCGACTTGTTTTTCAAATGACAACTTAAATCAAACCACTGTTTCCATTTAAAAAAAATTGTTAGAATTATTGTTATTTTTTCATAAAGTGCTTTTAATTGCGATATAGGCCAGCTCTTGACTCGATCTCGCCTGGCTTTATCCAATTCCAAGACAATCAATGTGTTCCTGTTAGTTGTTTATTAATTTAATGGCATACCCGAAAAACTTTACAAACTCCTTTGGAATTTTGTTAATATACACTTTCACAAAAGTATATATAAGGATTTTCTTCTTTCTTTTCTTCCTAATATTACCTCTTTGAAATACTCTAGTATTTATGCCAAGCCATTCTTCCGAAGCTTTACCTGAAAACACCGGACTTTAAGAATTATTTACATGTTTTCAAAACCAATCATTGCCCTGCCTGGTAAAGCCAGGTTGTTATGACAAAGAGCCCTAGACAATCGTCCATACCATATCCGCTTTTATCATGGGGACCGGGCCTTACAGTTACTTTATAATTATGTGAGATAGACACTTAAGGTTGCTTGCAGAATGACTCGCTAAATAAAGTTGCATATTTTCAACATTGTATTTCTGTCAATAATTTAAAATCGATCGAGACAGAATAACATTTTGATTAGGTTCAGCGAGTCATTGTACAATCCACCCTTAGAATTCTTCTAAGGAATTCTATATTTGAATTGTTAAACCCTACCCCCTAAGGCTTAACATCATTTTTAGATTGTTGTTAACTGAAATACAATATCCCCATTTCTACCATTTATGCAACTTACAATAGAAGCAATTGACATGTTATTTCGTTATAAGTAGCACTACTTGTATTACGTTTAACATAACGCTGTTACCGTTATCATCTACATAGTTTGTGACGCTTCATTGCAGCATTAATTGTTCTTGTGTCTGATGTCACCATTCGCTGTAATCAGGTTGATTCCGATCAGCTCTCACTCACAAATTCAGATCAACCCAATCCTGAGATAAAGCAACGTTTTATCAGTATGTATATAATAGTGGTAAGATGTCAGGGCAGTAGATTGGTCAATAGAATATTATATATATTATAGATATTTTATTTTGCGTAGTTTATTTACTAATTATAAAGATGTAACTATTTTTCTTGATAAAACTTGGATATTATCATATACATATTAAACGTGATTTAAATATAGTAAGGCGCATACGGTCTTCTATATTATAATGTTCATCGTCGTTATAATTAATATTTGCCATTAGGAATGCAGAATAATTACTTTTGGCAAATTACCAAAAATTATCAAGAAAACACGAGTTACTAAATGCGGCTTGCCAAGTGTGCTTGTCGGCATTTATACTAAATTGATGATATGATTATAAAATTATTGTAATATTGTACACATTCTGTGAAAAAGTAACAATTTACAGCTTTCTTGTCAAAATAATGAGGTAATGGTGGATACAGTTGACGAAGTTGTATTGAACGTCAGGCACTCCAGTTCCAGATGACGCCGTGTGGTTGAAGGTCTTTTAAAGAATAAATATGTGTTAACGGATAAGCTAAAGTTAACATTGCTTTGTGAAGCTCTAGAGTGGACGCGTGGCTAATGTGAAGTACATGCATCATTTCTTCCACTCGGACTGGTGTCAGCTACCCTTCATTGCCTTAGGTACTTACACATAGATTTATGAAGTAGAGAAGATTTTGACAGTATTCAGAAATGTTTAAAGAGTTTCGGGACTGTAGTTTGGTGCATCAAGTAACTTAGAGCATTACACTAAATTGGAGAGGCTTAAAAGCTTATTTCCATTGCGAATACCCTCTACCTACCTATTGCTGTTGTAAAATGTGTGGTCAGAAAATGATGTGTAACTCACTGTTGTAGTGTACAGACCACGACGTCTTACGACGACGATGTTAATAGTAATAAGGGATGCAGCTGTTAATTATTTCTTCAATTTAGTAAAATACTCAATATAATAGAAGCATTAGGTGCAACAAGGGCGTTACACGAAAAGGTGAGTTTTGGGTTAATTGAAGTTAGTTTTAGATGTATTATAAATTCTAAATAAATTAAGATAAATCTTTATAAATTTCACTTCACGCGGGGCCTTTGTGCCGTGTCGCATCGCGCGACAAGTGGCGCTGGTATGTAGAAGCCCGGTGCCTTTGTGTCGCGTCGCGCGACAAGTCGCCCCGGTATGTAGAAGCCTTAAACAGAAATTTTATGGGCACCATGAGGCAGTTATCAGATTCAAGAATTATTATTATTTTAAGGTAGTTAGAAACAAAATAACATGCTTTTTTAATCATGTTATCCGCCCTTGTTGCATCCAACCCGTAAATTAATTGGGCGTTCATATTTTATAAGGTTTCTAAGGAATAAATAATAGCTTTGGGTGCTTAAAAGAATCATTATTATTTAAAAGTAAATCACAGCAAATCATCTCTTCATGATCTGTAGCTGAATAAAATCTTGAAGTTGTTATTATTCCTCTAGGACTGAAAAACAACTTCCATAACTGTTGATTATTCAACTTCTTTTTTCCTCTATTTTTTGGGGGAACATAATCAGTCTGATCATCATCTGCACTAAAATCACTGATTTCACTGACTTCAGATATGTTTTCACATTAAAATAAACTTTCGCAAGCTGCAGGTCGTAACGTGTTTGAAATTCCAACGCATTTCAATAATCCATGCAACAACGACGTAGCGAAATCCTCTCAATAAATATATATCACCCGAACTAGCATCAATGAATCAAAATGAGTTTTTGTCATATGAAACTAGATGGCCCTATGCTTAATTTGATGCAATAATGTCAAAACGGACCTTGGGTGCCGAACGCCCTTGTTGCACCCAATGCTTCATTATATTATGTTTGACTAAATTGCTGTAAAATATAAAGAAAGTCGACGTTAGAAAGTAGGACCTGACGACAAAGAGCCAAGAATAGCCTATTATAAACAAAACTTTTTCGTTTACTACGTTTTAGGGTAACCGTTTGTTTCAGTTTTTGTTAGCCTGTGTACTCGTGCATCAGTAAATATCATAAGTAAATTAAACAGTGTTGACGTAAATATAAATAATGACTTATTATGGCAAATCAATCAGTGTGGAATCAATCATGTTTCAAATAGCCATTGCGCTGTGGAAATTATAAATGTTAGTACTATGTGTTGTTACTATTATTATTTATAAATAACGAAACGTTTAGCGTATGTTATTCGTGACGACACGCTAAACGTTTACTTAATATTCCGGAGTCCCAAGCTTACAGAAGATCGGCCATTTATTTGTATTTGCGCATAATTTGATTGGCACTGTACTCACTGAAACCACAAACATTGACGCACCGCACATTCGCTAGCCGAACTCTTATAAGTGCTAAAACGCACTGCGTGACCTATCACCGTGCTCGCATTTACATGTACTGGTTTCAGAGTGCTATACGCCTAAAATATTATAATTATAGAATGTTAAGTCATCGTGTTTTGGTATGTAGTTGTTGTCATACTTAAAATATCCAGCCTTGAATACTTAGGAATTAATGTTATGACGTGTTAAGTGGAAAACATAGCGTAAAATATCAGGTTCATATACTTCTTGTGTATTTTCGTGTAAAAATTGAGTGAAAATGTCTCGTAATTATTTTTAAACTTATATACAATTATGGCTTTTGAAATGTTCGTATTGTAAGTGCATAAGTATTTGGTTTTATATAGATTCTTAAAATTCTGTAGAAATTTATACGCTTACACAATTCGAAAACTTAATAACCCTAGGTAAACGTGATTATGGTATACTATAAACAGTGTCGAGAATACCTGCTAATTTTATCTACATTTTTCTACAGTGAATCTTTCTCTGGGTTTGGGGAGCATTTTTTTTTAACTTATTCTGTTAGCTGTCTTATAATTTTGGAAATACATTTTGCTTTAAACCATAAAATTAATTTTTGTTACAACGAATATTAAGTTTATTTATTTTAAGTGCACAGCGGGAGTGACAAACGGTGATGATAGGAGCTCGCTTTTATTAAATAATTTCGTTAATAATGTGGCTTGGTCTGACCTTAGCTGAGCATTACATTTATCTTATTATAGGTTTATACGCAACTTTTCACTTGTTGTAATTTGATGTACTCTAATATTTATTTCGTTATGCTAAGAACTGATCATGTTTCATAGTATGGTAGACATATTTATATATTATTTGAAGCTCAGCTAATGTCGGTCTGACAAACAAGTGCGAAGTCAGGATTATTCGAGTTAATAAATTGGTACAACCGTGGCTCTGTTGTGTAAACTCCACGGCTACTATCCGATAATATAATAGGCGTCAACATGTCATGTTTCATAGCACATTTAATCGTAGTTTTGTGTCAGTAAAATTAGAAGAATTTCACTCTTGTTTATGGCATTTTTAATTCATTTGTGGTGGTTTTTTATAATTATTGACAATGGACAATGTTTAATTTATATTTAATGTATCTCTACATCATCTAGATAAGATCAACTCTTAACACCGACAGTATAGAACACCGAAGAGTAAATATATGACAGGCACCTATTTTCCATTATGTACTACACTATAATAGGAAAGGTTATCAAATAAAAACTTGTCCCTATAAAAATATATAAGTAAATTGAAATTCACGAAGTTATTGTGTTAATACAACATAAGTATTTAAAATAAATATGAGCATTTTTTTAAGACAAAATTTCAATAGGCCTTTACTAAGTAGTGCCGGAGTTTGAAAGAGTTTCTCTTATTGTAAAATGAGATTAGGTATAATGCCCGGCACGAGTTGAGAGCACAGATTGACAGTAGTGGGGGCAGCACGCGCATTGTACACTTTCGGCGAAATTTATTCAGTACCGTTTTTTACTAAAATTATTGATAGGTACTCAAATTCAAATCAGAAATTCTGAACCATTGGCTTTTTTAACGATCCGCCATACAGTTGCGACTGAGGTGTTAGTCGCCTCCGCTGTGTCTTTATAAATTTCCAGCATACTTTTGTCAATACCTAACTCGTTGTAAACAGCGTTGTTCTTTATGAAACAGTACACTGAATACACCATTTGCCTTGCCTATCTATTTAAAACTGTATTTTTTCTCCTCGGCATTTTGAAGAGTTCGTGACTTACGAAGTTAAAAACCAAAAAAAAAAAAAAAACGAGTGCTTTAGACCACACGACTGAAGTAAAACTTACAAATAGTAATACTAATTATACTTACTTACAATAAGAGGCCTGCACTGTGTCTTAGATATACGAAACGAAACTGGCTATGAGAGAAAGGGAGAAAGAAAATGTGTGCTCGCACCTCTCTCTCTTGCCCCCACAGTAATATATGAAACGTAACTCTCTCTCTCTTTCTATCTTCACTAACTTATATCTCCCTCTCAACTTTAGTTCGCTCGCTTCCGTAACGCTCTCGTCACGCATTCACCAGCTTACTCCCCAATTCAAGCGTGCGTAAAAAAGTTTTACTTCAAAAACACAACAATTGTCTAAAACGAGGTAATAAAAATAAACTATATTAAAACAAATACGAAATAACAAAAATAAACTTTTTTTAAATCTATAACGTAAGTCACTAAAATAGCACGAAAGTGTACAGTACCCGAATGACACGCGAGCGTCCAATAGACGACGAGCATCGACTGATGCAGCCTCGGCGCCCCCCTTTTTTTTTTTTTGGGTGGGAAATTATCAAATAACTTTTCCCGCCGGGCGGAGCTGGAGGGCGTGTCAGACTTTTACTGACTGAAACCCACCCGTATTCCTTCATTTGCCTGTGTGCCAGGGCCACGATATCCCTTTCGGACAAACTCGCAACCCTGGCAGGCATTGGCCCTAATGGACCCCGTCAGTTGGTGCTGACAACTCTTTGAGGCGCGCGTGGAATACAACGCGCCGTCGACCCGGGCCTGGTCCTTATCGGACGGCGAGCTACCCATCGCTCACCGCCCGCAGGCCCGCGCCTACGGTGGCCGGATATCGGCTTACGATTCCCGACGCCCGGGGCGTCTCCTGCGGCGACTAGGGGCGCGAGGGCGCGAACCTTGCCTCTCCCTCACGCGTTCCGCCTCCTCCTTCGCAAGCATTACTGCTTCGGAGAAGGAGGTGACGGCCTCCCATGCACTCTCGCTCTGAACGATGGCCTGAACCAGGGCCGGACGCGAGAGATCGCCGCCGCCGATCGCCTCCATGAGGACACGGCGGTGCTCCGCCCAAGCCGGGCAGACCTCCACCGTGTCCTCCGGGCGATCCACACAGTGGTGACACCCGGGCGTTTCCGACCGCTTTATCCTGAACAGGAACCTCCCGAAACAACCGTGTCCGGTGAGGACCTGCGTCAGGCGGAAGGTGAGGACGCCCTGGCGCCTCTCTAGCCACTCCTCAAAGAGGGGACTTATGCGACAATCGCACTCTCCATGCCGCCATGAGATCCCGCCGGAGCTCTGTCCGCTGAGCCGTGATTTCTCGCGGCAGCGGAGTTTCACCCCGGCGTTTCGCCTCCTCGCGCAACTCCGAGATGTGCGCGAGGACTTTTGCCTTCCTCGGCGCCCCCCTGGCTTCTTCATTCCGCCAAAGAGACCGAAAAAGTAACTACTGCGCAGGTGTCAGTTTGTGCTCACGACTCGTGCTGGTTACTATACGTAATGTACGTAAGAACATTTTACAAGAAAACATAATTTTATTAATTATATAATTTTTAAAGAAATGTGCCGTAATCTATATATTTGTATTCACAGTTTCAACATACAGTAGGTTTATCTTTAAATTAACAATAGAAAACATTTAAATTTCCGTATGGTATTGTTGTTATATTGTACTATTATGCTATATTGTATCGTTTTCTGAAATAAAAGACTTAATTTATGACTAATTTCTTGTAGTTTACTTTCAACAAACCTAAGAGTCGACCTCGTAATTGCTTTACCGCCCTAGGTTGAATGTCAACTACACGTCTTATAACGACAAGTTATAGTGTGTTCACTATAGCCTGACGCGATTGGTAGCACTAAATTTTGCAATCTTACAGTACATGTATAAAAAGCTAAAAAAATACAAAGACGGTATTGGGTACATCCTATGTAAACTTCCACAGTGTCCCACAACAATGGCCTCTCTTCTACCAAATTAATTAACAATTCTTGGTTGATCTCCTTATTCAATATTGCGTTTCGCGTAGGTAGTCGGCTCGCGCTGGGCCGCGGGCCGGTCCGTTGTCGTATGACATGCGCTCATACACTGCTAGTCTGCTGCCCTTTATAATATTGTAGGCTGTGTACACTGCCATACTTTACTGCGCACCGGGCGTAGACGCGGCGAGCACCGTGCCCGGTTGCGCGGTGAGCCGGCGTCGTGTGCATGGCTTCATAGTTTCCCATACACGACTGACGACCGAACGAGGACGTAGTAGACCCGGTTTGACGCCGGGCTTAGCTCCGGCGAAAAATCGTCTCGTGGGCATGAGCGCTTACAGTGCGTAACTGTTCTGCATCACTGCTGCAACCCGTTAAATACTTATTATTATCTATATTGTTCCGATGGCCATCTGTGGTCTCCATCATTAGTTCCACTTCACCAAATGGTGCTTCCCGAGAGCAAATGCACGAGTTACTATAAAAAATATCCAAATCGCTGTGTGCCTATAAAATTTGAGGATTTCCCTCGATTTCTATAAGATCCCTTCATCAGATTCAGATTTGGTGGCAATGGGACCACCTCGGGAGCATACCCTTTCAAACAAAAAAATAATTTTCAAAATCAGTCCACGATTGCCGGAGCAATCGGTGAACAAACATACAAAAAAAAAAAAACAAACATACAGCCGAACATATAACCTCCTCCTTTTTGGAAGTCGGTTAAAAAAGAGCCCCCAAATGTAGGGATTTGTAGTTGTGTAGTGATGTAATTAAAAAGCAAATCTTGTAAATTCTTCTGAATTTTAATTTTAATAATTCGTTCCTATCATCTTCAGTCTTCAACTGTCGTCCGTCTTTTTTCTGTGTCTAATATTGCCATGCCTATCTTCTAACATCCCTCATAACTTGTGTGTTGCCACTTTATTACTCATTCCCACATTCGGCACTTTTTAACCGACTTCCAAAAAGGAGGAGAGATTATATGTTTTTCACCTATATCTCCGTCAATTATGGACCGATTTAAAAATTATTTTTTTTGTTTGAAAGGGTATGCTTCCGAGGTGGTCCCATTGCTACCAAATCAGAATCTGATGTGGGGCTCTCATGGAAATCTAAGGAAACCCTCGAATTTTATAGGCAAACCTATAGCGATTTGGGTATTTTTTATAGTAACTCGTGCATTTGCTCCCGAAAATCACCATTTGGTGAAGTGGAACTGATGATGGAGACCACAGATGGCCACCGGAACAACAAGTATTTTAACGGGTTGCGATTGGATTAGGTACTTTAATATGGTTGCTAAGCAATTTATGCTCGTCACAATGCGTATGGTGAGTGGCAGTTGTTCTGGTTCTTACCAGGAGAACTCCTCAACAATTAACGTCCCAGCATCGGGAAAAGCAATATTTTGTAAAAGGTGATGAGCAGTTGACTAGGCTATTGTAACTTAGATAAAGTAAAACCTGACCCACTAAAAAGTGAATAATAAAAAACTTTTTATAAAAAAATAAAATAACCGACTTCCAAAAAAACACTACAATGTGAAAAATAACTTTAATTTCGGAAGTCGGTGGCAAAAAACTAAAATACAGATCCAAAGACACTTATTCTTTTTTTACAAAAAGTTTTTTTTCAAGAAAGAATTATTATTATATTCCAATGCAAGGGCATTTCTGGCCGCTCCCGGACAAAAAGCGGTCCGGGCCCACTCAACCCGTTTAGAGTCGACCCGCAGAATAAAAGGCATAAAAACGTCGATGTATACACACATACCTACCTACCAGTTTATAGTCAGACAGAAAAGTGTAAAATTTTAATAATGTATGGATAAATAAATCAATAATTAAACAAGTACTTAACCTTTTTAGGGTTCCGTAGTAAACAAGGAACCCTTATAGTTTCGCCATGTCCGTCTGTCTGTCTGTCCGTCCCCGGCTTAGCTCAGAGACGCTTAGTCCTAGAAAGCTGTAATTTGGCATGGGTGTATTATTAATCACGCCAAGAAATTTGTAAAATAAAACCATGAAAAACATTTTTTTTAGGGTACCAGCTTGCACGGGGATGATATTTTTTTTTCTCATCTAATACATGGTGTGGGGTATCGTTGGATAGGCCGTTTAAAAATATTGTGGGTCTGTGAGAGACATTTTTCAATTCTGAGATCCGTTTGCGTAATATTAAGCTTTAAAGTGCAATTTTTTGTTAGTTATGTGTCTTCCCCCCCGCCAGCTAAATGGTTGGTTTTATATATGTGAAAAAATTCATGGCAGTAGTATATATAACGAAATTAAAATGAAAACTATCACAGCTAAGTAGGGTTTACAAGTTAACGAGTAATAGTCGACCAACTTAAATTTGTAGTTGAAGAATTGACCGTAACGTATATCGATGTATGGGAGAGCATGTTTTTCAACTACAATATTAAGTTTGTTTTTGGGATAAATTCATCCTAACTACGGAACCCTTCATTGTGTGTGGTCCGACACGACGTTTGGAGACATGTTTTGTTCAAAGATATCTCCAAACGGCTGGTTGACACTTCCCGTGACCCGAGGCCCCCGTTGGCCAGTGGTGTACCCAAGATACTGGCAGCATTGCCATACAACGTGGCAATGCCGCCAGTCTCTTGGGTACATTACCAGTCGACAGCGATGCGGAGGAATTTTTCGACGCCATATTTTAATATTTTATAGTTTTAGTTCAGTTAGTACATAATTTTGTTATTTTTATAAATTAATTCGTTATATGTTGTTATTTATGTACATAATATTTTAATTCTAACTAAATAAAATATATAAGTAGTAGGGTAGTAGGTATACGCTTTGTACTTTGTAGTAAAAATCACAGATTATTGTTAAGTAAATTACAATCATAAAGCTAGCGGCACGCTAGAGCTCTAGGCTATCTTTATAAACGTATTTTTGTTAACAAAATCACTGACTACCAGGATAATTTATATATCATAACAAAATATTACCTAAATATTCTATGTAAGTTTAACACTTTTCCTGATCGTACAAATGGCACTGAATTGGTAGTAAAACATCTGGGGGCCTAAAATGGACGCTTTAGCAGAATCATAATATGATCTGCGTACAATTCATACATCCCGCAATTCATCTGTTTGACAGCTGATATTTGACATTAGACTTCAATACAGCAATTAATAATTTGTGGACATTGTGGACCATTTTACGAAACTCTATACAAACTGTCAAACAGACGAATTGCGGGATATGAATTGCACGCAGTTTCATATTATGATTCTGCCAAAGCGTCCATTTTAGGCCTGGTATTATTCTTCGGGTTGAGTCTAAGCGGGTCGAGTGGGCGTGGACCCACAAAAAGCAGTATTAATGTTGGTTGTTATAATCCAAGACTCCCCACGACGTTTTTATTCAATTTGGAATATTAATTCAAATTTCGTTACAAACTTTTAAGGTAACCTTACGTTTTCTCGTAATCTTTTTCTTTTAGCTCAAATTATCGGTTTCGCAACTATTTGGATCATATTTAGGTAGGTAAGTACTTAGTTTTTTTTATAATTATCCTTGTTTGATTATTTTTATAAGTAAATATCATTTAATTATTATATCTACGTGTTAACGTGGTGAATTTTCGTTTTTATTTAGCTATAAAATGTACTATAATTATACTATCTTATGTACCTACCTATCTATAACAAAAAAAAAAATGCTATAGTGACAGACGGACAGCAGACAGACAAACAAATCGTATTGGGGTTCCGTTTTTTTCCTTTTGAGAACGTCCGTTAAACTTGCATTGACATATTATTTTTGAAGCCGATGCGGCATCCTATATTTCAGCGTTGCTTGTCTCGCCAGATAGTTTTGTTGTTCCTTCGATGTCACATATTTGTAGGTGGCAGTCCACTTGTATAATTTGTATATGCCCTCCACAAAATTATCACATATATTTGCTCGGCAATATATTTAAGCTCGTGACTATATATCTATCAAAGAAAAACGACCTATATTCAAAATTAAACTTTAGCTAAATGTCGTATTTACAAATCGTCCTACAAGCAGTTTCTCCTAATAGCAGAACTTTCTATTTGAAAAGTACAATAATGCTGAAAAATCACTATCGGTTTATCATCATGGCTCATTTATTTGAAAGATACCATTGAAATGAAAAATAGAGAAGAATAAAAGCACTTAGAAAAAATATTTCGGATCTCAATTAAATTGCTGTGTTAGTGTCAATCTTCGTGTCAATACATAAACCGTATGTTAGGTTAAAGAACAGTAGGTACCTATACCCACCAAAACATGAACCGCCATTACAAAACAAGATTTATATTTTGACATTGCTTGAACCATGCAGCCCGTTTTTGTAATAAGAACTTAACAGTGATTGAAATACCGTTCTCTATACAAAATTGAAAACTTAGTTTGGTACTAAGTTGTCAGTTTTGTGTTTAGGAACTTTACATAGTCATCTTATCAAAGTCGGAATACAGTTCGAAATTCAATATGGCTCCATGTTTTAAACCTGGGTCTGAAGGTTTTGTAATAAGGGGGGAACAGTTTTAAATTAACAGATATACCCAATTAACTGACCCTCTAAAAACTCGTAGGTACGATTTAAAAAAAAATAAAGGTGCTTTCACATCTAAAGGCCTTGTAGATTAGGGCCCTCACTGCCGGATTTAGGGCAAGGCAACAGGGGCTCTAGCCCTGGGCCTCCACAAACTGATTTTTTAGATATGTAAGAAAATACCGGTACCGAAAATCCGTTGACGAAACGTCAACGTTGATTTACATTCGTCAACTAGTTAAATTCGTCAACGAGTTAACATGTATCGTAGAGTTCATTCATTGAATTATTTTTATTCGACGCTGGGACGTTCAACGAGTCTCCTTGTGTATTAAAGAATAAAAAAACCCCAAAAGTCTGACAGCCAGTCTTACCAAGGGGTATCGTATTGTGGGGTCAGATAGGCGGTCGTTCCATGTAAATACTGGTATTCAGCTGCATCCGGTTTGACTGGAAGCCGACCCCAACAAAGTTGGGGAAAGGCGGGCAGATTTATTGTGTATCAATGAAAAAAAATTTCACATTCACAAGGTACCTTTTTAAGTTGTTTTTTTTTTGTCTGTTCTGAATATATTTTTGGGACCTCCACTTCTTAGTTGCCCCAGGGCCTCCACACCTCTAAATCCGGCTCTGACTGCCGGCACGGCACGGGATGGCATGGCAAAGGATTTTATTACTAATCAAGTTATTTTGAATCTTATTTCAATGACTTTAGAGTTCATGTTACTTTATTTCGATACGACGATGCCGCGGGATGCTGTGGCATGACGCGACGCGCCCCGGCATTCTGCGGCATGACTAGTCATGCCGTTTCATTCCACGGGTTGCCGCGGTACGCCATTGCATCTCGCGAGAAGTATGGGTCACTTTGTGTCGAGGAATTATGATTGCTAAGCTAGCAGACTGGCTGGGCTTTCAGCAGAATGCCACGGCACGCCGCGGCATGCCGGAACACAACCTGCCATGCCACGGCATGCTACGGAACGCCGCAGCACAATATGCCGTACCATGCCGGCAGTGAGCGCCGGCCCTTATCAGGGCTCAAACACATAAATACGTTACGACGACACAACGTGCCACGGCACGGCAAATTGTACCAAATCGTACGTGCAAACGTGCAACGTGGCACGTTGCGTCGTCGTACAACGATGCACGTTTGTACGTACAATTTGGTACAAAATTGGTACAATTTGCCGTGCCGTGGCACGTTGCGTCGTCGTAACGTGTTTATGTGTTTGAGCCCCGAGTCGTACGTAACTCGTGAAGAGGCATTTTAAAAATAAAATTACAAAATGGCATTGCACATGTTTATTAACTTTATTACTTCATTTTCCTAAAATAACATTTTTCATCAACAATTACAATAATAAATATATTCATGATTAAAATCTAGAGTTTACAGACTTAGAATTTATATAAATGGTGCACTTTGTGATAGAAATGTTTAATGAACTGTGAACCTATGTTATGTACCTACATTAAATTAAATATTTACAACAAATTATAACAATTAACACTATCCAGACACTGAAACAGGTCTTAGTATGGAAACAATAAAGTAAAAAAAAAAGAAAACTAATATTGCCTATAAATATTGCAGCGGCTGATGGCCTAGTGCTGATTTAAACCAACAAAAATATTGAATACTGTGCATCAATGAGATCATTTTTAAAATAAACATATTTATACCTTAAAAATTACTTAATAAAAAAAATACAGCTAGAACACATTTAAATTATGCAGGTAAGAAAAATCAAAAAAAGGTAAACCAATAACATTCTACTTATATTAAATAACTTCCTACAAAAAACATCTCATAAATAAATAAAACCATTTTCCGTGGTCCCACCATCAAATACAGCATGGCAGGTAACAGAAGGGCAATACTTTACGGGAGTATACTCATGAAAATGAACATCTTTCACTATGGGACCAACTCTGAAATATGAAAAAAATATCAGCTGTTCCATACAAAAATGCAATAGTAACACAATCAAAATATATATAGGTATAATAGCAGTATTTTTTCCATTGGAGTCGGTCCCGTAGTAAAAATTTGTCGTTTGAATGAGTACCTAATAAAGACTTCCATAACCACCCAGTCATCCCCCCTTCTTTGAACTGCCATACTGAATAAACACTAACGATTTTCAGTTGTTGTAATTATTATGAAAGGTTTTTTTGGGGCCTTCATGCTGCTAAAGTAAATAAAGAAAAATGCAAGAGGTACCTCCATTTGAAATAAGATTTAAAATTTAAATAAAACTTTTTTACAGATGTTCAACCGATTTTGATACATGCATTCGTCTACTCGTTTGTAAAAACCAAGTTACCGCACTATTATCATAAAATCTATTAAATGTATACCATAACAAGCGCACAACGTATTAGATATCGACGACGAACTACCAATATCTCGTATCTAAAAAATTGTAACTTTACAGGAGACGAAAAAAATATCTCATTTTTTATTTTAATTAATGTCGCGGGTTTATCTATTTTAATAATCTGATTAATGGAATAGAAATATGGTGTTAAGTATTTTTAGGGTTCCATACCTCAAGAGGAAAAAACGGAACCCCTATAGGATCACTTTGTTGTCCGTCTGTCTGTCAGACCCTTTTTCTCAGGAACGCGTGTAGGTATCAAGTTGAAATTAATATCAAATACTAAGTCTATAGTCCCTTGGAGCTCTAAAAAAATCATGCTTCTAAGTCAACGCAATAAAAAAATTATTCATCCTAACTACGGAACGCTCCATTCTGCGTGGTCACGCACTTGGCCGGTCTTTATTCTAAAACTGCCATTTACAGAGTAAGAAGAAGATAGGAAAAATCAAGAAAAGGTAGTTAGGAGGTATTGGTAATTCACCGTCGATATGAGGTTTGATATACTCGTATACTGATAGTTGTAGTTTGTGTTACTTTTGGCTTTAAATACACAATCTCCTTTTTAAAGTAGGTTAGGTGTATATTACTTCCTAAAACAACTAATAATGAGACCACTGAAACCGTACTTTATAAAAGTAAAATTACCGAAACAATACATTTTATCACAATCATTATTTAAAAAAAACTTAGAACTTATTCACATAATTTTACAATACGATATAGTCGATAGATATATTATTTATTATATAGATTATATTTATAGTCGTAGGTATAAAATTGAAAGTGATGTTGCTGTATCATTTTAAAAAGCCTGCATTTATAGGTCCTACAGTTGGATTTACATCTACACTTATATTTTATTAAGCACTTTTTTCCATATGGGTAAATCAACGAACGCCACGTGGACGGAAAATACCTAACATGTTGCACGTGGTTTTCTCAAGGTTGCTTTTTTTCAAGTCGCATAAGCCCATTTTTCATAGCGACTGACCAAAACAATAAATCGTGTCATCGTGTTACTCCTGGCTCCTACGCATAAATTTTGATTTTATCTATCTCATAGACTCGGAATTATCCGGATTGCGTCTTTTTGTCTCAAAAACTAGAGCACCTAGCAAATATTTATTTTTGCAAAAGAATAGAAAGAAAGAAAAGAAGAAAGAAAAATAATTTTATTAATAGGAAGAAATAGACAGTTAAAATCAAATTATTAGCATACTTTTTTTTCTCTTGAGGAGTTTTTCCTGGTGCAGTGACGTCAGTTAACATAATGAACTTAAACGAACGTAGCTTTTCATACTCATAAAAATAAAATTACTCAGTACTATTCGCTATATTAATAATTTTATAAGGTATTTTCCCATAAGGTGGTGTTCGTTGTTCTGCCTATGCATACATAAAATTTTTAAGAAATCTGTAGTTAGGAAATATTAAGCAGTTCCTTTGCATACATATTTTATTAAAATAATAGAATATCGTAAAAATTAAATAATATATATTATTTTACTCTTTTCACATTTGTCGGAGGGAAGTCTTATAATATACTTAATACTGAGCTGAGATGTGTTCCGGAAAAGAACTCTAAAGAGAATAAATTAAATTAAATTGTTAAGTACGGTTATTGTATAGAAATATATGATAAAATATTATTTGACATGCAATTTATAATAAATCATAATTCATTATTTTTTATTAATATATTTTACTTTACCTTTTTGATTAAAAAGACTGTCGTTGAATTATTACTACTAGACTCTACATTAAATTTAGTATAATTAAAATGGCAACGAAATTGTAATCTTAATAATCGCTATTTTTATTTTATATGTACTAGATCCAGCTAGACATTTATGCATTTTTATGAGTAGGCAGCAAAACAGTAAGTTCATGAGTTTTATATAATTGCATTTACATAATATACTAACAGATAGATAGAAATACTAAAGGGAGCGTATATCATCCCTAACATACAATATAACGATGAATGTCAGATTTATTTTTGTCATAAAAAACATAAATGATTAAAGGCATTTCTTAAATCTGTAAAATAAGTATTTTTATTATTTCTAAACAGCATTTTTTTTAATTTCTGCTAAGTCAAATGGGATTTTATTTGTTGCATAAAGATCAAACTATTCAACAAAGTTAGTAAGTTAATATAAAATGATTCCCTAAATCGATATTATATACATTTAAAGTGTGAATGTCACTAGGGTTCTTACACAGTGCCGGGGCTCGTGAACAGTGAGGGCAGCACAGAGCGCAAGCGCCAGCACTGTCTCTGTCAAAAATGAGCACGCGGCAAAATGTTGTCACGCACACCATGTTAGACTAGCTATATTCTTATAAAACTCTTTACTTGCATCCATTGCCGTTACCATAATACTATTTACAACTCCTAGGCAATATGTCAGTGTAAATAAACTGTCTCGAGTGCTACACTACTAGGTAAAAATGGATTTGAACAAATTACCATGGGATAACAAGATATTATTTACACATACCCGAAAAACATACATAACGGCCTCGGTATAATATATATAATATAGGAATAATTATAGAATATACGAGGACATTAAGATGATTGAAAAGGTGGCACTAAGTTTGATACCCTTTATTTGTAAACGTTGAGACACTGGCTAAAACAAATGAGTTATTATCAGCAAAAACGAAGTATAATGATTTTTATTATGAACTTGGCACATGTAACTTATTAATGTATAAAAGAGAGAACATCAAGAAAAGAGAGTTCGATCAGGAGGAGAAAACGAATTAAAAAGCACATCATGTTCAACTAAACACAAAAATGTTTACAACCCGTACACTGAAACCAGTATGTCATAATATTTTATACCTAAGGCGTTTTTTAATTAATATTAATTTAGAAAATATTTTTTATTCTGACCCTAAGTTTACAAAACAAACTTAGTAAAGAAAGGTACGTAGCTGCTTTCTTTACGAATGAAGGAGGCTGTCTGTAGATGTTGTCGGTGCTCAAAAACGTAGAAGCGCGGGTACCTGTTAAGGAAACGAATAATTAATGCATGGTAAAAACAAATCATACGAATTGAAATGATAATAATATCCTAGGCAAACATGCGCAACGCGTCAAAACTGTAAGGATGCCTGTCCACCGGAGCGGAGAAATATTAACCAATAGGATTGCACATCCACATCCAAGGATTGTCCACTTGCAATCCTATTGGTTAATATTTCTCCGTTTCTCCGCTCCTGTGGACAGGCAGCCGTAGAGTTAGGTTTTCTTGACCCAAAACGAAACACGACGTCAATAGTAGATTGTGTGTGTCATACGGGACCAAAATAATGTATTGAGGGCGAGAGCGATTGTTTGATGAGATGATTCTAGAGTAGAATCCTAAGCGTAGCGAGGGCGAAGTACGTCGCTAGAGGTTAAATAATTTTGGTACCGTGTGGCACACTCGGCTTTTATCCCCCCCTCTATGAGAAAAATCAATAAAATATGCTTTTACTTGTGACTGAATATTTATATTCACATAACCAAATTACATTTTACATTACACATTAATATTTGATACGTTTTCGCAATTTCCGAAGTTTATTGTAACTTTTGGGAACAGAAAATTTCGTTGACTTATTTATCACTTGGGTATTCGTAATATCTTCAGACTCTATACAATAAGTTCCTGCGTATTTTTTTTTTAAATTGGTTATCCAATGCCTCATCGGCAGGTGCGCTTTTTTATCACCGGCCAAGACTTTATCGAAGCGAATTACATTCAAACTTTTTAATTAAATAGTGTTCCAAAGTAATTTGGTCACTGTTATTAAGTGCGCCGGAATGACCCATTTTGCTCGCATTTATCGAGGCAGCCTTCGGCTCTTTTCGAATAGATGGGATGAAATTTAATAAATCAGCATCCGCCGAACAAACTGCGGGGGCAAATAGCGCAGAGCGGCCCGAGACAGCGAGTTGGCCTCGCAGCGAGCCACGGCCACGAATGA
Source organism: Tiliacea aurago (assembly GCA_948098905.1). Taxonomy (NCBI): domain Eukaryota; kingdom Metazoa; phylum Arthropoda; class Insecta; order Lepidoptera; family Noctuidae; genus Tiliacea; species Tiliacea aurago. Next base: position 15,702,137 of record OX402576.1, on the reverse strand, counting down.
GTTGGCGGCACCAATTGGATCGATTCCGTCAAAACTAGAAGGTGAAAGCGCGGGAGTGGGACAAAATAGGCTGGCAAGAAAATAAAAATAAACCAAACCCACCTTGGGAACTATCTTCACCGAGCTTGAATTTGTATCGTTCATCAAAGATACCGGCCACTTTACGCTTATTGGGCCTGTTATTTGTTGCGTTCGTTTGGGGGCCAGACTGACCAACTTTTTCTGGTCATTTTAATTCCCACTATCCAGCTTCTTGATTTAAACTTTAGAGAAGTGATTTTTAATCCATTTGTGATATAAATGATCCAAACCGTACTGGGCAGACAGTGGGAAACATTCTTATATTCCAACTACGCACACTTCAGAGGGCTGAAAATTAAATAAAAAATATATATGACTGATTATCTTAGATATTGGATACTAGCGAGTACTAGCAACGCCCCGGCTTCGCACGGATAGCAGAGCATATTATTATATGCCTATTGTTTTTTCTATCGTAGTGTCGTATCTGTTGCGTCGAGCATGTGGGTTAGGATTAAAATATAACTGATATTCATTCTACTTGGAGTATTTGACATCGTCATATTTCAGCCATTTTATAGCCCATGTCTTGAGGAAGCTTTAACATCACGCTAGGACCCATAGGAGCCGAGCAAAAAACAAAAGTGAGAAAGGTTGTTAAGCGAAAACGAAGTAATGGCATGGGTTTAGGATGCCATGCGATGGATCTGGGGCCGAAATTTCAAGGAGGCGAAGTCGCGGGCAGAAGCAAGTAGGTATACAATACTTAAATACGAGATACTCATCAACCTACCTTGATTGTTATTATTGTAAAGCTGGCCACTATTTTCAACTATTATTTCCTGGGTTTCCATCCTGTCCATTTGTGTGTCCACGTGGCGCGTATTAAATCCTTACAAGTATTTTAGTATCGGATGAAGCCTGAAAACAGAAGTTAAGGTTAAGGGTAAGTTTACCACCTAAGAATATCTACATGTGGAATGCAATAAAAGTATTGAGTATTGAGAACTTTTATTTCACACTGTTTGAGCATCTTGCTAGGGGTTGAGGAGAGACATCTTATGAGCAGTAAATAAACTGAATGGGACACACCGCTTATGGCGAGGTCTCCTACAAATCCGCGTCAAGAGGCTTGCAATGGGAATCTACTCTTCTGGAATAATCGAAACGCCCATTGCGGCTTAAAAAATACTATGTAAAGTTTACACTTTTGTCAGATGTCACCGATAGCGTTCAATTGGCGACTCCAGCACTACATATTTAGCATTGCGTTTTAACTTAAATAACTATTGATTGACGTACTTACTGAGTAAAAATAGGAGCAAACGCCGCACCCACTGCCTAACCTACATGTTTCGAGCCCAGACCACAGTCAAATACCAACAGTGCAACTCATTTATAAGATCGTAACGAGATAAATTATCTATTAATAGTAGAATCTTACATTCAAAGTTTAATGAATTAATAAAATAAGAGCTGAGACAATGAGAGAACAAGAAAAATATAAAAAAAATAAGTCAGGTATTGGATGGCAATCAAGGACATTTGCATTTAAACAGGAACTACTCTAAAAAGAGTTACTGAGCCAAAATAAACATTATTATAAAATAGAGACACTACTCAATATTCTACTTTTTGCTAATTCGACTGAAGGTGTTTATTGTGATATATCTAAGTTGATGATGTCGCCGAAAGTGGGTTCATCTTTTAGGAATGTTCCGGAACGTTCCATGACGGGTATTTCTTTGAGGGTTGCGGACTCTTTCTCGTCTTTGTGAGACTGTGGCTTGTTGGAGTGGGTGCTTCGCTGGCTCTTTGACATGCGGTTCTTGTGCGTCGCTGTCTCCACGAACAACGACTCTTTATCTTGAGGTTGCTGTTTGCTCGAGTGTGGATGCGGACTTCGTTGACTCTTCGACATATTGTTCCTGGACGTCTCCGACTCCACAAGGGATGATGCTTCCTTGTCATCTTGGTGAGGCTGTTGCCTGCTGGGGTGGGACTTCTGACTCTTTGACATATTGCCCTTACATGGGGGTTCTGCCTCTTTCACTACCTGTGGTCAAGTAAATGGTCAAAGCGCAAAACACACAAGAGATTTGTTGCGGGTCGGGCGCGGGTAGAGTTGGGAATACCGTGAGTCTATTAACCAGTATTTATATGGAGGACAATACGAAACGTATGAACTGGTCGGGCCACCAACCAGTACTTATATGGGCAACAACACGAACGCTCGTGCTGTTGCCCATATAAGTACTGGTCACTCCAGAAGTCCCGATCCGCACCTGTTCTTACGTATTCTTCACGTATTTTCTTTATTATTTTTTCTAAATTATGATTTTATATACATTTTGACATTGCTGAATATTATATATTTATTACATGAATATTTACTATGAAAAGTATTAATATTATTATTTTTAAATTATCATTAAAGCGTTATATTTTATGTTCACCGTATATAAGGCAAATAGAATTGCCACTAACCTATAACTTTTTATGGAAGATGCGTTCTTTTTTGCATTTTCTAGGATAAATAGATCGAAAACTCTTAATTTTTTATTTGAACATTTAATGAATACAGGCCGAAATATTCGTTCATTCCATATATTATATAATTCACATAGCGTCTACATCCTTCAAGTATTCTTTCACCAGCAGATATCAAACAGGTCTTCAAATCAAATGGGAATGCAAAGCAGCTCTATTATGTTTGCTTCAAAACAAACCATTTGAGCAATGTGCTTGCTGTTGAGTTTTGAAGACTTCTATGAATGACACTTGACAGTGACAGATGAGCTTGCTGTATGACCTGTCGTACTGAAGGAATAGAGGTAATAAAGAGAGGAGGTACGTATATTCTTACTATTTAAGGCAAAATCTAAGATGCTGTTCTTCAAATCAAATGGTTTAAGTTTACATAACATAATAACTGTTTTGTTTTAATGCAAAACAGCTCTATTATTATTACTTTAATTTATTGTGAATGTGAGCATAGTGCTGACATTCACAATAAATTAAAGTAATAATGCGTCTTTAAATATTTTCCCTTTTTTTCGTTTTCACAGTTAGTTTTAATGATGCTCTGGCATTTTGAGCACTTTATGCTGCCTACCCAAATGGTCCTTTCTTTGGTATTGTTCGTCGAGTAGTTGAGCTAATCAGTAATCTTGCAGGTCAACTCAAGACCTTAAGTCTTGAGTTGAGCTGCACGATTACTGACAAATGCTTGCACTGATTGGACAGGTCCACTCGAAGAACAAGGCTCACGGCCCATACAAAATTAACCCACGTCCTACAGCAAAGAGAAGTACCTATCTCGAAAAAATTATAAAAATTTGTTTAAAAAGATGGCAAAGATAGCCATCCTTACAGTCTAATATAAAAAAAATTGCTATGAAAGATTGTTCAAGGGCAGTAATATGTACAATATTACAAAAATAGAAGTACAATATTGAGAAATACTTGGATATCTTGACTTGTAATCGAGCTCAACTGACAGTAGAAAGTATTTCTATGAAGAACCTATTACTTTATGATTATCAATGTTTAAAAAAATATTATATTAAGTTTTCTATATTTTACATTATGCGGTTGTTTCACTCTCCTGTGAAATTTCTAATTTTGACTTATGTGGTGTTAGAACTTTTCAACAGAATGTTCACCATATTCTACACTACTCTGTTCTATTTAACAATAATAATGTAAAGCTTTAATTCACACTAATGTTTCTTAGTTCGATGTTCGGCGGTCGAACAAGTGAGAAAAAAAAAACCGGCTAAGTACGTGTCGGACCACGCACAATGAAGGGTTCCGTAGTTAGGATGAATTCATACCAAAAACAAACTTAACATTGTAGTTGAAAAACATGCTCTCCCATACATCGATATACGTTACGGTCAATTCTTCAACTGCAAATTTAAGTTGGTCCACGATTACTCGTTAACTTGTAAACCCTACTTAGCTGTGATAGTTTTCCTTTCATTTTCATTATATATACTACTGCCATGAATTTTTTCACATATCCAAAACCAACCATTTAGCTGGCAGGGGGGGGACACTTGATTCTAACAAAAAATAGCACTTTAAAGCTTAATATTACGCAAACGGATCTCAGAATTTAAAAATGGCTTTCACAGACCCACAATATTTTTGAACGGCCTATCCAACAATACCCCACACCATGTATTAGATCAGAAAAAAAAAATACCATCCCCGTTTTACACGTGCAAGGGAGGTACCCTAATGTTTTTCATGGTTTTATTTCACGACTTTCTCGACGTGATTAATATGTACACCCATGCCAAATTACAGCCTTCTAGGACAAAGGGAAATAGTCAAGTATTTCTCAATATTTTAGCTATGTTCTTGTACATAAATTTGCCCCCGAACGAATTTTCCTAGCAATTTTTTTTTTTTATGTTAGGCTGTAAGGGTGGCTATCGGAAGTATGCCATCTTTTTATACTAATTTTTATCATTTTATGAGATACTTCTCTTTACTGTAAGAGGTGGTTGAATTTTGATCCTTCTGCTGTATGGTTCGTTCTACCATTTCAGTCACGGATCTAAATGGTCCTCACATGATCTGACAAAGATTATGTCTGGACTTTAAAAGAGACTTTGACCCCTGAGTTTGTTTCGCAATTTCTTCTCAGGGATAGTCAGATAGGAAATGTCGACTACATCTAACTTATTTTTATTTTTTTAATATGACGTGTAAAACTGATTCCAATATCCTATTTACAGAATAAACGACTTCATTTAATTTTTTTTTATTTTTTGTTTCATAAAGTTCCTATTAATTCGGGTTCTTTGGTTCTTCAATAGGAATAATTCCCAGGAATGAGACAGAATTGACTGGCGAGAAAATAAACGTAAAAAACCTACCTTGGGAACTATTTTCGCCGAGCTAGACTTTGTAGCGTTCATCAAAGATCCCGGCACTTTGCGCTCATAGGACCTGTTATTTGTTGCGTTCGCCCTGGGGGCAAGCCTGCTCCACTTTTGCTGGTCTCTTGAATTCCGATTTTCCAGCCCCTTATATTTTGATCCTTGGTTTAAATATACAGGTATCTTCGTCTTAATTTTATTTTCTGTTGCCGAAACATGGACTGGGTCCACACTTTTCAGGATTTTTATGGCTGTAAAACGTTTTGGTACATTATTATCCCGTAATATGCGTACAGAGAAATTACTTGCCGTGCGTCGAAAACACTATGGCAGCAAGGAAATTGTGCCCAGCACCCAGAATGCGGCCTTAAATAACAGTACAAATACACAATATCATAGTTATGTATGTCATATTAGTATATTATACAACATTCGTTTTTGTTTAAACTAAACCCGAAAAGGGGTCATTGTATTGCATCATTTTGAACAATTTTTTATATGGGACAACCCTTGAAATCGCGAAATAAAAATGAGCTAAGAATAGAGATGAATGACCCCTTTTCGGGTTTAGTATAAACAAAAACTAGTTGTATAAACATAGAGAAGCACTATTATGAAACAAGTAGTACTTACATTCGGCGGAGCCTTTGGTATGCTTCTGCCTTGTGTAAGTGGCGTATCTGTTGCTGGTCTGTGACTCGCTAAGCGAGTCCGTGCTGGGCTCGGCGGTGCGCGGCCGTGAGCTGGTGGCGAGGCTGTCCTGCGACACACTCCCCCCACCCGCCACCGCCCGCCGGCCCTTTTGCGGGCTCGACCTCAAGTTTCGCAAATGTACAGGGCTTGAGTTTCGCGACGACTCACTCGAAGAATCAATCTTCGGCAAGTGTTTATTCACAACTGCCGTTTTCTTATCTTTGTGTAACGGTTCTAAATATCTCGCCGTGGTCTTCTCGTGGATGTGAGTTCGGGACACAATCGGTTTATTATTCACCAATTCCTGAGATTTCGTTTTATTAAATTTTGCACGTTCCTCTTGCGCTTTCGTTGTTCTCACTTTCGGTGCATGAGGGGAGACAAACGGTTTTTTACATTCACGGAGACCGCTGTTGTTTTTAAGTGTATCGACAGAACCGACCGGAAGCAAAGGTTTCGGTGTGTAAGGTAAAAATAAAGCACGCACATGTGCTATATCTACACTACGAACATTTGATGTTGAAGGTTTGCGCTTGAGCCCTATCCTGGTGTTAAATTTTCTCTCTGGCTGATGTGGAGTGGCGAGGGGCAAAGCATGTGCGCCATACTTAATACAACCAAGTTCACGTAATTTTTTCCGTAAGTCAGACGGTAATTCCTTAAAAATTTGTAAAGTAACAACTCGAGGCGACGCTCGCACCAAGGCGCCCTCACATTGCATGCGCCAAGTGCTTGCGTGCGTGTACAAAAGGTTACCTGGGCCGTAATTTTTGCGGATATCAGCGCCATTGCTGATCAAATCAGGTTTCGAGTAGTTACGTATTTCTTTGACAAGCGTTGAGAGGTACCCATAAGCACAACATACAACTTCGGGAGTTGCCCATTCTATGGCAGCGGCGAGAAAATCGTCCAGGGCTTGCTTGGCGGCGTGAGGAGCCTCGCTAGGTAACGGAGGGATGATTTTGAAAACCGCAACCAGGTTGAGAGCTGCGAAGTGCGCTGCTGCATTTATAAGCCTCCGACACATGCGCGCCACACCTTCGGACCATCTACTGTTTTTTAAGGACGCCGCTACAAAGAACAATAACTTCAATTAGAACATTAAACATTAACATATTTAAATAAAATACAATAAGCAACACAACAAAGAATCTACTTTGAATCAACCACTTTAAAGATTTGTTTATTGTTATGTTAAGTAAAAAACCGGCCAAGTGCGAGTCGGACTCGCGCGCCGAGGGTTCCGTACGTATATATGATGTTGATGATTTCTGAAAAACTGTGCTATTTAGAGACATCGTTTTATTTTTCCTGTAATCTTTACATAAATTTCTATCACATAGAATAATTTCAGATTTTTATCTATGCAAACTTCGGAGATAAGGGGGGGGTGAACGGTATTTTTTTTTTACATTTTTCATCAAAGTCAAACTATGCCGCCTAAAAAAAAACAAAAAATGTTCTAGAATGTGCAAACAGCGTTCTTTCATATGATACACCACATGCCCTAGTTGCCCCATTTCAAATTTTTAAGACTCCTCTTCAGTCCCTTTTGCTAAAAATATATTTTTTTAAATTTCTTTCGAATTTGCAAAATAGTTGGGCAAACGTCATCTAAAACTATTCTAAATTTCAAGTTGATAGCATTAGTAGTTCTTGAGATATCTAGGTGTGACAGACAGACAGACTTAGTCTCACCATAAGGGTTCCTTTTTACCATTTTGGTACGGAACCCTAAAAACTACTTACTAGATCTCCTTCAAACCAATTTTCGGTGGAAGTTTACCGGTAATGTACATCATATATTTTTTTTAGTTTTATCATTCTCTTATTTTAGAAGTTACAGGAGGGGACACATTTTACCACTTCGGAAGTGTCTCTCGCGCAAACTATTCAGTTTAAAAAAAAATTATATTAGAAACTTCAATATCCTTTTTGAAGACCTATCCATGGATACTCAACACATAAGGGATTGATGAAAAAAAAAAGGTGTTTCAGTTGTAAGTATGGGGAACCCCCAAAATTTATTGTTTTTTTTCTATTTTTGTGTGAAAATCTTAATGCGGTTCACAGAATACATCTACTTACCAAGTTTCAACAGTATAGTTCTTATAGTTTCGGAAAAAAGTGGCTGTGACATACGGACGGACAGACAGACATGACGAATCCATAAGGGTTCCGTTTGTTGCCATTTGGCTACGGAACCCTAAAAAGTATTGTATGTATAACAACTTACCAGCGATGCCACACCCGTAAACCGTTTCTACTACATTATCAATGGTTAGATTGACGGTATGATGCTGGTAGCACTTATCTAAGAGATCCGTAGGCAACGTGGCAAATGCTTTAGTTGGCCAAACTTTGGAGAAGTGCTTTGTAATCCATTTGATACATCTTTGATACAAATCTTCCAGACCATACACGGAAGACAGTGGGAAACATTCTAAAACTCCAACTATGCACACTTCACATGGCTGCAATATTAAAATAAAATATATTATCAGATTACCTTTAATTGGATAAGGGTTTATCTCCCTGTTACCCAAATATCATAATTATGCGTTTAGAATACAAGTGACAATTTAGTAAAAAGCGAGCATAAATATAAATATTCACTATAAAAAATAATATACCTTATGGAAATGATGGCAATATTTAGCTTTAAGCGTAAACATGATGGCTTCCTTTAACCCTTCTAAGCCCAACATATCGGCGATCGTGGCCAATTCTACGATGCTCACAGAGTCTGGGATAGTGGCGAGACCAGAGTAAATGTGACACAGTGCGAAATAAACCACATTGTATGAGAACCTTAAAACACATTGAATGGGTTAACATTATTTTTACACAGTCTTACTATAGTCCTACGCAAAACTTCTGCGCGCTATCACTACTTATTATCATAATTATGAAAGCAGCAAAAGGCCCTGTTTATGTATACCTTCTGCCACGTTCATTTACCAATATTCGGCCCAACTCTGGGAGTCAAAAAATATTAATAAATTAACCATTAAGACGCAGATATATGCCAGTGACCTTGAGTGGTTAGCTGGCGTGTTCTGTACAGAGCTCACGCAACGCGTCGTACGTTCAGCCAGTAATAGGAATCGCCCATCAAGGAGCGCTGTCCCCAATTTGACGCATTATTAATTTATTATACACAAAACAAAAGGAATTTTAATAAAACGCGTATCAAGATCAATAGCTAAATTATCTTTAAATTGGTGAAGGTTTCAGAAAAATACGCTTGGTAGATTTTGTGCCATTCTCAGTTTTTTATCCGCGTTAGACATAACTTTACAAATTAATTTCACTATGTAATATAAACATAATCTAAAATATTCACATATTAAATTATTGAGAAAATGCTCTAATTTATCATATATTTTTTTCAAATCATTAACACAACTCGTTTAGACGTGATCTTCAGTATAAAATCATTAAAAGTAGGTTAGAGACCCCTTAAATAGTAAGCCCAGGCAGCGTGGTGACTATCAGCAATCCCAATTTAAAGAGAGGTCCAAATTCAAGTCCTGCAGTAGCAGGCCATGCTAATTATTGACATACTTACGGTGGAAGTTCTATGACGTTGCCTATGCTTTCCACCCAGCCGCCGCTTAAAATACGGGCAAAGTGCGGACACCTAAAACAGAAAGAAATTTAATTTTAGGGAAGGTATTTCAGATTATTCTAATTTACGAAAACATCGTTTTGACAGTCGCGATAATAGCAGACAATGCATTCGCGTTCGCTCACGTGTCGTTGTATATTTCAATAAACAATAATATTATGATCTCATAACAAATATTTTCATCTTCAATTAATAATAGTTAAATAACTTTTAACAGCAAAAAAAAAAGAAGGGATAATTATATTTACTGGTTTATATTGAGGCATTTAGAACTAGAAAACGACATTATTATTTTTTCTTATGATTGAATCAAAGATTTCAAGCAATTATGGACACATTCTACCTACATGAGAAAACCAAATACTATACCTGGATGATAAAATACACTTATGTGCTTTAAATCGTTTCCCTGACACTTCCACAATGACATCAGTAGCTATTTCTTCCAGGAACATTCTTAGTAAATCTTGACCAAGACGTGACGTACAGTTTTCTATTAAACTCGAAGTCTGACTATCAGTTGTACTGTTTCCTACGGTAATATTTAGTGGTTAGTTTTTTTTGCTGTCTATTGTACCAGATCATTACATTTGAATTTGATACAACCAAGTAATATAAGGCATCAGTGGTAAACTGGATGCAGTGGACCGATTACTGACTGATACTGATCAATGACAAGTGGAGCTACAGTACAGTATTTTATTTAAGACGCTGACAACAGGTAAACCACTGTCAGACTGCATACAAAAGAAAGAGTAGTGCGATGACACAACGCTTGTAATTTATTGCAAAATATGAAGCAATTATTTATTTACTCAAAAATGAGTTTGAGTAATCTAAAATAAAAAAACAACCAAGTTCTGCATACAATTAAGACGTTCTTGTTATTAATTAAATACCAACAGTACGATGATATTTAATACAGATATTTTGGATTGAAACTCAAAGTAATGGGTTGGATTACCGTTAATTTGTATCGAGATTTATATTTTTCTAAACGTGTTTTGGTAACTACCAAGTTCTGAGAAATATGTTCAAGAATAACATATATTTTTTCCGCTACCACAAACAATATAGATTTGGCAATTTTTTTTTGTTTAAGACAAGCCTACTTTTATCATTTTCCTCTTGTCAGCGCCTTAAGTAAAACTTACCAAATCCCGAGCGACAGTTGCTGCTCTGCATGCTGCTCATTTCCGACATATCCAAAACTTGATCACCGGCATCCCCCAGGGTAATAGATGCTCCTGATCTCAAAGGAGAGCGTGTTCTGCTTGACAACGACCCGGGCATGCTTCTACTGAATTCCTTTCTCAAATGGGGAAATAATCTATTCAAACTTAGCGCATTTTCTGAATGAAAGGATGTAATAACTTCAATTGATCTAGTGTTGTTGGAAAATGGTTGTTCACCCCAGTCAGGAATGGATCTTGTCATGCGTACATCAACTCTGTTTTCGTCGATTGAGATCAACTTGTCCGTTTTTTGCACTGGCTTATCTAAGTCTGATAGTTTAACGAAAAGATCTTTGGCTTCATCGGTAGAAGCTTCTTGTTCAGGAAATTCTTTATTCGAGGACATTTTGTCCACACTTTTTTTCGCTCGCGACAGGTTTGCTTTGGGTGTAAGATCTGCAAAAGAATGTTCTAAAACTTCTGGAACAGCTTTGTGCTTCTCCGGGATTGCAATTATTTCTGAAATGCTAATATTAGGATCGTTGCACAAAGTTTCATATTTCTCAAAAGTAGAAACACTATCATTTAATTCTTCTGTTTTCAATTTCTGCAGAATTGACTTATTTTCAACACTTACAGAATTCTTTTTTGTATTCATGGTATAAGAAAATCTGGTAGGTTTGTCTTTTAAAGTTGATTTGTCACCTAGATCTATATACATTGAAAATATATTCTTTTTTTCGTTTACCACCTCATCGGGCGCTTTAGAGTTCGCTATATTATTATCATCTGTTTTTGGACTACTAGACATATCAACCACCCAAGCTGAAGCAGAACTTGTACTTGGTTTTTCTTGACTATGGTCCGTTGACTGTGGTAAATACGCGCCAGTTACAATAGGTGTGTTTTCCAGCCTAAATTTTGGTAATGGGCTACTTTCGTGACTACTGCCTACTTGAGGTAAGTGATCCTCGACCGAAACACCTCCTGACAGGATAGGTGGAGAATTACTGTCTTTCCTTTGCTTCATTGTACAACTGTCGGAATCCACAATGGTATTATTTCTTTCGCTGTCTACTGACTCGTACTGTTTATAGGTTTTTAATGATAATATTGAATTATTTGGAGTGTTGGACATAAAAACAGCACTAACTCGAAGTGATGTTTCTTTGTCAGACATGTAGTTAGCACTGTCGTCGACTACTGCACCTAGTTCAGCATGTGTCGCATTTTCAAATGCATTTGTGCACAAGGAATCTTCCGTAATTGGAGTCATTTCAAAAATAGTAGGTGATAAATCTTTTTGCATCGATTCAGGGTCTTTTTTTTCTACTTGTTCCAAGGAATCTTCATTGTCGTTACTTTCCGACCAATCGATTGGACTGTTATCGGGTTTAATAGAGGAACAGGGTAACGGTTGACTTGGTGCAGGTAAAATATCTAACTTGACGTTAGAGAGAGCCGCGTTGTCAGTTGTTTGAAATTTTATGGTCTCTTCTTCATCAACTAAGCTAGAGGCATCTATGAAACAGGCCGTTGATTTGATGGGATGGGCGTTTTGAACTAAACTGGGTGAGTCCAAATATTGCCGGCGCTCATTGAGTAGAAATTTTTCACACATTTCTTTTTCTATTAATTTTGGTGGGTATACCGACTCCCATGAACCCGTTTCTGAAGATAGGGAAGACGACTCTAATATTACAATTTCTTCGTTTTTCCTCTGCTTTTCTTCTTTAAGCGATTTGCCACACAGTTCGGTAATGGTATTTTGGCCATTACAATCTTTTTCAGAAGTTGTACCACTCTGTTTTGATCTTTGAAAGTGATTTTTTTCTGCTAAAGAACTAGGTATGGATATTGCAGAGATGCTTGCATCGTCAGCAATTAAATCGTGGAGCGTGCTTTCAGATAAAGACATATTTGTTAAAGTAACGTCCTTGTGACTATTGACGCTACCCAACATTGCTGTATCTTCCAAGCCTGAATCTGATAAGGTGTAAATGTTTTCCATCCTGGACGTGATGTTTTCAACATTTACTTGATGTTGGAAACCAGACGAATAAACGCCCGGAGAACAAGCGTATGCGGCAGACAGATAATCTGAAGAAGAACTGGGTTCATCCGTAACTAAACTATCTGGCGAATATGGAGGATCCAACGATTTATCAGCGCCCAAATTAGGTTTGGTTATGTTCCTACCAGTATTACGTGCAGTAGTATCACTTAACGGTAATGTCTGATTAGTTTTAAAGTCCTTATCAGCGACTGTGTTTGAATTATTATCGTGTTTTGGAGAGATTTTATCTTTTAGACAAATGTTGTTCAAAATATCACAACTACTGGAATGTTTGACTGTTTTGGAAGTATGACTAGAATTAAGGGATAGTGAAGTTGGCTTATTGAGTTGCAATTTTTTGACTTGACTGGTATCTTCTGCTTGGCCTTTTATAATGGACTGAAATGCATTAGAAAGTTCGTCCTGCTCTATAAGTTCCTTTTCAAGCAAATTTCCTTCAATGGGAACTAGTGCATAGTATTCTTTTGTTAACTCAGTGCTTGGACTAGAATGAATTACTTTCTGGACGTCATTATCTACGTATGGAGTAATGCACTTCGGCGTAGAAAAAACCTCAGGATCTTCCCCTTCTTCCTTGGGTTTGTTAGGCTTGGCGGGGATAGGTTTTGTAACACTTAAATTGCGTTGCAGATACTTAATTATTTCTTTTTCTTCATGTTGAATGTTGCATTCAGTATATATGTCGCTGCAATAGAATATGAAAGTCATATAGGGAATCTTTAGCTTTAAACCTATAGCATGGTCTAAGTGACTTCGAAAATAATTAAATGTTTCTCAAAAATTATCTGGTAACAACTGACTTTTAGGAAATAAATATTTGTATAATGTAATCAATTCAATGAAACATGGCATTTAATTTAAATTAATAGGTTTTGTATTAGCATTGTTTACCTAGATAATAAAAACAATCACTATACAAGCACCAATCAATTTTTTTACTATATTCCGGCGTCACTTCGAACGTTTCAATCTTCAGTTGAAAGGAAAACATTATTTTCACTTAACTGTTGCAGGTTTCTGGGAAATATCTTCAATCGTATTTATATTTTACATATAAGATCGAGTGTTTCTTTTCTATGGCAAATGTCTTGAATTTACTATTTTTTATCGCTCAAAACAGCCTTATTGTGCGCTGATTAGTGTATATTCCTGTTTAATTTGGTTACTTACAAAAAAAAACCTTTATTTACATGTAAATAGTCTGTTATCACGATATACTATTGTAGCCAGAAAGTAAGAGAAATGTAGCCAGAAACTATAAGCGTATTGTAGTATAAAGAAAAACATTATAGCTAGATATAAAGCGCATAGTCTGAAATGTAAGGAAACGACAGCAATAGTAGTAGTTCGTGTTAGAAATAATTTTAATGAATAAAAAAAAAAATCTCTATGTACTCTTTTTTATTATTGACCACACATGTACAGGGTTTCTTACGATAGCACTAGTATTTTAATATCAAATAAAAAAATAAGTGATTTGAACCGGCGACAGCAAACATGTTGAGGTTTTACAATCTAGCTTTTTGCTGCGGAAAAGCAAAGAATTAAAAATTCCCATATTTTAAAAGTATCTTTCCAAATTGTGTTGTAAATCAAGTTAGAGCTTGGCTTCATTGGTAACAACGCCTGATTATGGCGACGGACTCCTATTCCTCTAACCAATTTTATTCAATGACATTATCAAAATTAATTTCAATTAATTGCACTTACACATGAAATTTTATATTATAATAAGTAAGCATACACATCGGAGCATAGCAGGCTCAATTTTGTTTACTTTTGCTGTCAGTTTCCTACAGTGTAGCAATTACCCTCGAATAGTTGATAATATATGCGTCACCGTAAGATTGTGAGAATGTGAGTTAGTTTATAATCTATCTAGCGAGATCATAAACAATCGAATTTTTTTGAACTGTTACAACATAACGCATTCATTTTCGGACTTTATAATCTATCAATATCAAATCGTCAAATTGTGAACGAACCTGTACTTATCGACAGGGTCAGATTTTATCACCCGTAAAATTGTGAACCGTCCCTGATGGGTAGGTGGTCTGGTGGGGGGATGGGTGGCAGTAGCCGAATTGGTCGCAGTAACCAAGCCAGAGCGCACTGACCAAATGGGTTAGGTTAGAATCGAATATCAAAATGGGAGTAAGCTTTTAAGTCCGTTGTATAGTCGATCTAGAGACGACAGTTCCAGACAAACGATACATTTATTTTTTAACTTGCTGTGAGGCAACAGCCCGTATAAAAACAAAATGCTCTATGGCTGTCATATTATAGTGTCATTAATAGAAAGAATGATGAAAAACATGCAAAGCATATTTTATGTGATCACTACACTATTGGAATACAATCAATGCTATACAGGCTGATTTCAGTTTTTGAAAATGGGAAATTCAGGGTGAATCAGTATCAAAGTTTAGGATCTTGCCCTTATGTCCCATTTCTAAAATTCACCTGTTGAACATTACTGTAGCCCACAAACTACATAAATAAAACTAGAATCATATAAATATACCCACTGATCATCATACCTTATGAAAGAATATATTTCATCAAAAGTATTGCGTTCAATATTCACATGCAAAAATGTATGTAGTTGGTGATAAAATTGATCTGTGCGTGCTCTTAAAATGCAAGAATGAGTCAGGATCTTTAATTTTCCACACACCACTTCAAGATCAGAAAAAATCGATTCATCAAAAATTCTGTAACAAGTAAATGTAATGAAGCATGGTTAATATAAGCAACCCTACAAAGTACAGCCTCATAATAACCAGGTTATATTTGACAGCAGAACATAAAATATACAAAATAAATGTTTGAACCACAATACAGATTCTGTATTTATGCAGTTTTTTCGAGGACACGAAACAATATATAAATTATTAGTAATGATATGTTACGAAAAAGCTTGTTATAATCCCATTAATAAATAAATTAGGCACCAGCTCCCGATCTTAATAGCCAATCCACAATCTAAGTTATAAAAGAAAAAACAACTAGAATATCTAAATACAAAAATTTAATCATAAGGTCAAAAATTCTGTACATTGGCATTATTTTCACAATAATTGGCGGGAAAACGAGTTAAGGCTCCCAGCAAACAGGCGTGGCGCGACGGTGCGACGCTATTCTGATAAAAACAACTTCCATGAAGTCATAGAAATTGATCAACTAGAATAGCGTCGCGTCTGTCTGCAGGAGCCGTTACATAGAACGCCAATCAATCGCTTTTTGAATTTGTCTGTCTGTTTTTCCTTCTACCTGTTTGTTACCGCATCGCGGAACGGTTGAACGGATCTCAAATAAAAACTGAGGAACGATTCATCTCAATCGGTTGAGAGTTCTCGAGATACAGATTGACCTCTCTATTGTGTGAGGACATAGCATTAACAGAATATTATCTTTTTACTAAAAGCGCTACTAGATGGCGTAATGCCGTTACTACCTAGTAACATGAATGTTATAGTTTCATTTACCGGAAAAGTTAAATCGATTCGTTTGATTATCTTCTTATATATAAAATTCTCGTGTCACAATGTTAGTTACCATACTCCTCCGAAACGGCTTGACCTATTTTGATGAAATTTTATATACATATTCAGTAGGTCTGAGAATCGGCTACTATCTATTTTTAAGGGTGGCTTTCCCACAGGATCGAGACTTACGCGGGTGAAACCGCGGGGCGCAGCTAGTCTTATATATAAAATTCTCGTGTCACAATGTTATTTACCATACTCCTCCGAAACGGCTTGACCGATTTTATATGCATATTCAGTAGGTCTGAGAATCGGCTACTATCTATTTTTTATACCCCTAAGTGTTAAGGGTGGCTTTCCCACGGGATCGAAATTTACGCGGGTGAAACTGCGGGGCGCAGCTAGTATTTTATAAATATGGTCTGGTAATTGAATGCGTACGTACGGTTGGATAGGTACACTAAATGCAATATTGTTTTCTCAACAACCACCATACCGATAATACATTCGTGACAATATTCATTCTTACTAGTCATACTCCTTATTCATTTGGTAAAGTAGAATGGCAGAAGTTCATAGAACGCTGGCATTAAACTTTTTTAGTTTCTACAGAAATAAATGTGGCATGGTTTGATAGGGAATGTTATGGGCAATTATTAAAAAATAATACAGAGAAATCTCAATTTCTGTAAAAGTGAGGTTAAGTGCATCATGTTAGTACTTTAATAGGTTCTTTTACCTCTATTACTATTTTAACGCATACATGTTTAGTGTATGCATAACATATTGCTAATTATGCTTTATAATGACTTAAAAAATGATAACTACTTGTTGAAGTTTAGTTTTAGTTCAATGATTTACAGACTGATCATAAACCTAATGACAGTTTAAGTGTACTCGGTCAATTTTAATTAAGCTCAGCAGTCACAGAAAACTGAGGAGACTTTAGACACTCACTTATCGGAATCTAAGCATATAATAATATTAAGGATAATTACCTAAGGATGACAGGATTATTATAGGTACTTACAATATAAAACCAGTCTTTAATCATAATATTTTATTCATGCTCATCATCATATTATATTACCAATATGTTATCTAACGTGCCCATGCCAAGTGCCAAATGATTGACATGATATGGGCACAGCATCCTACTGTTCTTAGTCCAACACTGCAATTGCAACAGTATTTCTTTAAAGCTTCCCGGCCACTAAGAGAGCTGTCAATCAAAATATAAACAATGTATATCTTTCTTCCTACATGTCTAGACTTAAGGGGAATGCGCTAAGGTAGCCCGCGAAATTCCAATTGTCTTAAGTTTTTTTCAATTTGCAGGTCAGTAACAGGTTGTTTGTTGATCTAAATATCAATCGCGGACGTTAATAATTTCGCTTTACAGAATAATTATAATCATTAGTATCAGCAATACAACTACTCTCTCTTCCTTCGAAGTTCGTAGAATCCTATTGAATGACTATTTCATGAAATAGTCATTCAATAGAATTCTACTAATATAGAGAGTTGTATTGCTGATTTTAATGATAATAATGCCATATTGTTTACGTCCGCGAATCATATTTAGATCAACATACAACCTGACACAGACCTGCAAATTGCAAAAAACTTAAGAAAATTTGATTTTCGCGGGCTACCTTAGCGCATCCTCTTGGATTTGTTAAGAATAAGATAGTGAAATGTCGTCTAGTCATATTTATGAGTTTTAGTGTTGCCAATAAAAATAAAATCGGAACAATTAGGTTGAAAAAAAAAATACATTCAATTTCTTAGCTTGATTACTTTCCTCGTAAACTGTAAGTATAAAAAAAAAAATTGTATGATTTTATTTTATTAATTATGCACTTACAATTAAAACATTATGTAAATTAATTTATTAATAATTTATTTTATTTTATAGATTTTTCAGTGAAAACACTATCATACAGTTACGACACGGTCAAAAAGCCTTGTATCCATGGCCTTAGAAACAAAGACTCGTAAGCTGTTAAATCCAATCCAGTTACTTACTTATATTTAATTATATTTTATCCCCATTGTAAACAATAAAGTTAATCTGGCTATCAATACATAAAAATAAGCGCTTTTTTTAAAAGTAACTTTGAATTCTGTACCATTCCAAAATTAGTAATGCCAAAAAATGCAATCTCCTATAGAAAACTTTATCTACTAGTAAATGCCTACTTTTGTTGCACTCTTCAATTAATCAATAGACCAAAACTAACAATCATTATTATAGCTAAGTAAGAATTTGGATTGGTTACTAAGACAAGGATAAGTTATGATAATCCGAGTTATGTTGCATTCCAGGACGAGAAACTGGCAAGTTTATGCCTATGAAATAAGAAAAAAAAAACATAAAAAAGATAATACCAAGTGAGTATCGATGTGCCTGGTGGGTAATAGGATCACCGTCTTCGTGCGTACTCTGTGAGATATAAATAAGAATAAAATGTAGGCAGGACTTACTAGGATTTATGACGTAAACAAAGCTGAACGTTACTAGAACTCCTCCCAGGATATCAGAAAATTTTAAATGTAATAATAGAAAATACATAAAAGATGCCGTGTTTTTAAATGACAAATAGAAACTTAACTAACGCAGCGTTGACGCGACGTTAGCGTCGCATTTGTGCAGGACATACGCTCAGAGTCCTTTCCTTTCTGCTCATAGCAACAAACTGATAGGTAAACGTGTAACCACTACTTGGTAGTCGTGAGGTCTAGGTTAGAAAAGTGGACATTTACGGGCTGAAAAGGGGAATTTGATTTTGTTATCCGTAAATCAACTAATGCCCGATTTTACTAACACTAGGCATCACCTAAATGAATGCCCAAATTAAAGCGAGCTGCTGCAGTTTCAACTTTCAGTGCTGAGGTGAGCATTGTAAATCCAATGGCAAGCTTTTGTTTTGGCAGTCATTTATGTTTCGCCATAATTGCCACTAATAATATAATGTACAGTATTCAAAAGGATGGTTACCTTGCAACATCATCCTCCAGCTGCCTCTGGAGGTGGAGCTCGAGCTGCGACTCTTCGGTGCAGGCCGAAAACTGATCTGCCGGCCCCGGCTTATGGTTCAATTCAGTGACCGGCATCAAGCATCTCTTCCCTAAAAAAAATAAAACAAGAACAAACTTAACATCGTAGTTGAAAAGAATGTTCTCTCATACATTCCAACAGCAAATTATTATTTTAATATTTTATAATGATTTTTTTTTAATTATGTTTTGTGAACGTGTGAACTTTGTAAGCTTTTTAAGTACCTGGTATTTTATATTTTTTTAAGTACCTGGTAGGTACTTAACTTTTTGAACTTTACTATTAACCCTTTAATTTGAAAACATTGTAAAAGACAATTATTTTTAAAAAGTAACCATGGAGTTTCTTGCTGGCTCTTCTCCATAGGAAACAACCAATTGTAATTGTGCACCCTAGCTTCTGACGTTCATAAGTGCCCATGTAGGTTTAGTCTAAGATCCGGCTGCAGAATTAGTGTACCTACTCATAGAGTGTTTGCTAAAAAACAATTTTTGACGCATATTTGTGATTAGGAGAATATATATCTACCCGGGTGGCTATCAAAATGTGGCTGCTAATATTTTGAATTAAATTATTGATAATTGATTTTTCGAAAAAAAAATCATGCACTTGTTTTTTAGGGTTCCGTAGTAAACAAGGAACTAAGGGTTCCTTGTTTACTACGGAACCCTAAAAAACACACGGGGGACTTGACTCTAACAAAAAATAGCACTTTAAAGCTTAATATTACGCAAACGGATCCCTTATTTGAAAAATGGTGCTGACAAACCCGCAATATTTTTAAACGGCCTATCCAACGATACCCCACACCATGGAATACACGAGAAAAAAAAATATCATCCCCATTTCACGTGTAAGGGAGTTACCCTAAAAAAAATTGTTTTTCATGGTTTTATTTTAAAAAAAAATCGGCATAATTAATATGTATGGGTATACATATTAATTATGCCGATTTTTTTTGCCAAATTACAGCTTTCTAGGACTAAGCGTCTCTGAGCTAAGCTAGGGACAGACGGACGGACGGACGGACAGACAGACAGACAGACAGACGGACATGGCGAAACTATAAGGGATCCTTGTTTACTACGGAACCCTAAAAACGATGTACCATCAGGTATGATAAACAGGTATGATTTTGATACATTTATACGTTCTTATCGTACATTTATTCTTTATATATCAAATTAAAGCTATTTTTTTTCTGTTTATTATGATATACGGTTGCTTAATTAAATCTGGCCGCAAATAAGGGTTGCTGGCTGTTAAAGATGGTAAATATTTTAGGACAGACAGACAGACGGACATGGCAAATCCTAGAAGGATTCCGTTGACTACGGAATCCTGAAAGCTATCAGCAGCAGTAGGTTCCTTTTAAACAATATCAATGTTACCAATGCAATTAAAACATCAGACCTTCTGGCTTCAACTCTTAAGTCAGAATACCGCCTTTAAAGCTTTTTATTTTTCGTAGTATGTTTATGTATCCTGATTGACAACATTTCTCAAGAGCTGTTGGGATAATCATATATCTAAGTATGTACATGGACTTCTTGGCGGGAAAGTGAAGCGTCATGTTCAGCAGTTTGTTTAATTTTCCAAAATTTGTGTTTAGCCAAATATTAATGTGTAATAATGGTGGATTCCATTAAGTGTTTGTGAACGTGCATTAGTGTAGGCAAATGAAACAAAACAGTGCAACTTCGCTTCAAGTTCTCTCAAGAAGTCCGCGTGAGGTCTCAGTAAAGTGCCACATCGTTACTGAAACTCAAGGGGAGTGGGCGGGGATATCATCATCATGCATTTATAATTCATTTCATCAATATTAAACAAGGACTAAAACGTGACATTGGCTAAATGCACAAACCGTGCGAAGCCAGATGAAAAAAAAAAAAAAACGTATGTACATCACTTTAAATAACAATTAAGGCGATTCACACACTGGCCCGCTATACGCTGCGGGATGCGTGGCGACGAAGTCACGCGCGTGGTTGCGGGAGGTCAGATCTGCACCATCATGTAGATTTTTTCGCACAAACGCGCTGAGCTACAGTATAGTATACGGTGGCCCAAAGGACTCATTTCACAGCAAGCTCCGTTTTATATATAATATATTATTTCAAGTCTAGCTCTGTCAAAATCACGCACCATACTGCAGAACTCGCCTAGCCCCCGCACCCATGCGCGAGGGCGCATGTTTCTCTGCATGTAAGCGCGTGACCTGCAACACTGCGCGTGAATGCGTTTTCAGTGTGTTGCACTACGCGTGTTTTCAATACAAAGAGAGATATTTTGAAGCAACATAAGAACACGCACTCCTGCGCTACGCTGCGTAATGTGGTGAGTGTGCGAATCGCCTTAATCCTGAGCAAGAGAACAAAAGAAAAAGATAACCCCTTCGAAAACCCTGCAGTCCATGTAACATTATATATTTATTAAAAAGCTAAGCGAAGATAGCTATATCAGGAATCCTTAAGTTTATTTCATTTAAATTTTAATATTCTGATCATGATTCCATTGTGTTCAGTATTTAAATGTCACCAGTAAAATGGCTCATACACTGTAGCATCAATAGGCATCTATTGCTAATTTAAATTCAGTTATTGTGATATTATATTATTATTAACTTATTCAATATGTATTTTTACCTGAATTTTGGTCTTCACTGCATTCGATCATGAGTGCAGTAAATAGTAGACACTTTAGGTTCCTTATGTTAACTATATCATAGACATAATATCCTGGTTATGAACAGTTACAGTTAGCTACGACAATTTTATTAGACAACTGGGTTGAAAGCAGCCTACCCGCACACTCAGCACCTAAGGCAGTGGCGGCCTTAGGGGGTGCCGAACAGCGCAACCGCCCAGGGCCTCGCTCTTGCATGGGCCTCGCGCAACAACCCGAGAGTTATCAAAAAGTTAACATTTGAAACTATATTTGATTCTTAGGTATTACTCAGCTCCGTGTGGTGCCGGACGTAAAGAATAGCACAATCCTATTTCTTCCTGTGGGTGTCGTAAAAGGCGACTAAGAGACTTACTAGAGAATGGGTAGCAGCGTGCTCTATGCATTTTAACACCATACTGTGATCGCCAACCCACCTGCCAAGCGTGGCGATTATAGCAACCCTATAAGGCTATAATCGCCCCGCTTGGCAGGCAGGTTGCTATAATTTAGCCGAAAGACGTCCACTGCTGAACATAGGCCTATGTTCACCAGTCTTTCGGCTGAAATTATGACTCAGTTAACACAATACCATAAGTTTGGTGTAAAAATAAATATTAACTTAAATTTTAAACATCTTCATTTATTTGTTTATTCATTTAATTTGTTATTTATCATCAGAAATTACTACTTTCAATTCACATACTTTACACAAGGGCCTCGCAAAGACCTGCGGCCCGGAGCCTCGTAATGGCTAAAGCCGCCGCTGACCCAAGGACACGCATTGGTCTCAATATGGTTCAAATCAGTACATATTTGCAGATGACGTCTGTTGTGTGTCTTTAATGTAGGTACTTGGAAATCTTGACAAATAAGATTTGTACAGGTACCCCACATGTGTGAAAATGTCACATTAATTTAATAAAGCTACCTATGGGTCTATACTACCTCAGCGCCACCTCACTCTATAACTCGCTAGCACAAGTAGCTGGCGAGCAAGCGAGACGGTGGCAGAGGGTGGCAGGGAGAAAACTTCAAGGCACCGATATTTTAGTTTATTTTTTTACGGTGAAAACAAAAGATATAAAAATAATATCAGACCTGCTTTATAGTTAGTTCAGTTACACAACACATACACAGGCACAGTGTATTATACAAAGTTTCATTATCTAAATAATTTGAAGTATTTTTTGATTACCAGCGGTTTATTGTTCGGTTTGGAGGTAACTTTGGTTTTTTTTTATATGAAGAAAATTTTATGGAATCTTGTTTTAGTCAAACATGTACAACAAAAAAACCTCAACTTCACCAAACCTTCTTCTTCCTCAGTAATCCCAACTTTACCATACATATAATTTCAAAATGAATGCGGCAGTATTTTAGACATAACGGAGGGTCATGCTAAGCCATTTGAGGTAGTATAGGCTCTTAGAAAGGAGGCTCTATCTATATACTATATTATATGTTACTAGTTTTTGCCCGCGGCTGACGCCCGCGTGGATGACGGAAAAATCTCACGGGAACGTACGTGCTACCGGGATTAAAAGTAGGTACCCTGTGTTAATCCAGATTATTAACCATGTGTGCCGAATTTCATCTAAATCCGTTCAGCCTTTTTTGCGACAATCCGAAACAAAATCATCCCTCTAAAATACCGTAAGTCGTAAACGCTCTTAACAGAAGACAAGTCACTGATTGGTATATACAACTTCGATAGTAGTCAACTGCGGGAGCCAGCTACCAGAACAGTGGTATAGTTCAAACGAAAGCTTTGGCCAGAAGCTATGTGTGGTGGCTGGAATTAAACAACGACATCGAGGCATTGGTGAACAATAAAATTGCACCATGAGTCTCGACAATAGGCACATGCCTACCAAGACAAGTTGCGAGTGGGTAGTACCTGCCCGACCTGGTCTCGCATAAATATAAATTTTGCTGATCCATAACAAAATAAAGTCTTTCTGATAAATATTGACTAATGTTCATGATGGCCTGAAGTATTTGTAGTAAGTAACATAACTACAGAAACTGTGATTCGGCATTTAAGAATGTTATTTGCTACACATAACACAGATTATGTGAGACATTGGTTTCAGACAATGGAACAGCATTTTCTTTCAAATGAAATTAAACAATTTCTGGATTAGAATAAAGTTAAGCTTAACACTAAAGCACTATACCATCCTGCTACAAATGGATTGGCTGAACGAATGGTGGCGGTGCAGACGGTCACAGACAAGTTACACAAAATTGATGGTGTTTTATGGGACGTGAAGGTACCTAACATGTTACTGGGACTGCGAATAAGGCCATGTTCAGGAACAGGCAAGAGCCCTTCAGAACTATGAATGAACAGACAATTAAGGACTTCTTTGAACAGTATTCATCCAGTCAATAAACAGCATAAATGAGAGTTGAGCAACAAATGACCAGTAACGCACAGAGAAACAGACATTGGTCAATGCGTGATGTACAGAAGTTATGGAAGAGGGCCACATTGGTTACCAGACACTGTAACAAGTAAGGATGGCCTGCCTAGCTATCAGGTGACATCAGACAATGGAGATGTTGTAAGCTGACATTGAACAACTGATTCAGAATAAGCCATCAAGCTCAACTGCAGGAGAGGCGAAGAAGGATAACACACCAGAAGAGGAAAAAGTACCTATATAAGAGCAGGTGGAGGAGTCAAGTCAAAAAAGTGAACAAATAATCTAAATTCCTAGCTCGGGAGGAATGGGCCAAGATGCTTGGGGTACCTAGTGGGGCAGAGCCAACTTATCTAGGTAGCAAACTGAAGAACAAAGTTTCTATGTAGTCACCATATGCCAAGCCTAACCACAGCAACTATGTTTTAGATTGCTTAATTATTAGGTTTATTTGTTGAATTGAGAAGATTATGAATATTATGATACTTTATGTTTGCTTGGTTTATATTTCTATTATGATGAAAAGATGTTCTTGCATATTTAACATTCGTACTTGGAAATCTTATTGAACAATAAGAATTGTACAAGTACCCCACATGTGTGAAAATATCACATTCCTCCTCGTAAGGCCCAACTATACCCCTGCTCCCTTATTTTTGTCATTAAATAAGGTTGTTTGGGCCTTACAAGGTTAAAGGCTATCGTATATTCAATATTCAATTCTTTTTTGCATATTTAACGTTGGTACTTGGAAATCTTATTGACGAATAAGATTTGTACAAGTACCCCACATGTGTGAAAATATCACACAATGGAAAGTTCTAGTAAACAATTAACCTTCTCATTGAGTGTTACTTATGTCCAACAAAAATTGTTTTCAAGATTATTTTTAAAGATATATTATTATTTCAAAACATCGTGATCAGCAAATGAATACAGCACATAATGGAAAGTAGGATGGCTAGCTAAATAAAACACAATAGATACAGACACTAAATGTAACCAAAATATAGGGATCTACCATTACTAATTAGTAGTGTGCTTAGCATAAACTATCATTTATACATACTTAAGCTCACGCCTTCTTCCCATGGGGGTAGTCAGAAAATAATATAGAACACCATAAATCATATAAATGATTACCATCTATAGCCAATTTATTGAAGTCTGTAGAACCAGAATAACAAGATTTTATTTCATACGTATTCCTACTAAGATACCAAGTTTGACTATATTACATATAGTTTATAAAAAAAGTTGGAAATATAATTCTAGCGATGACGGTATTTTGGTTTCCAATGTAGTTAAACGAGTAAAACCATCCTCCATAGCATTAACAACGATTTTAAGACCTAGGTACTCAACAAGTCGCATACCCTACATCTTTATTTGTTGGAGCAAATACTTCGAAGACACGTAGACAAGTTGTTCCCTAATTTCAATAGAAAAAGTGTTAGTAAGTAAACAATCGGCGTTTCACTAAAGGTCAATCGATTTCTTTACACACCGTACTGTTGGCATAGGCACCTATTACATCAACCTACCTGAACATGCTCATAAAACTACATACATGGAGGATCTCAAACTACGCCATTATTTCCGACGTCAAATACTTAGTGACAACAATATGCGACGGCAATACTAACCTTTTCTTAATCTCCAACTTTCTTGGTCAATCTTCTACAATAATTCTATCACGAAGGTAGATCACGATCGACTTTGCTACTTGCAGCCGCTACCGCTATGTACTTGGACTTGTGCATGCAACGAACGAATGCGAACGGATCACAACGAAACGAATCCTCGAAAACAATCTATAAACTTTTTACAGTGTTGCCACTCTGATTTAGGATTTTTCATACTTTTACCCAAGTACATACTAATTCCATACTTTTACCCCAAAACGGGAATAAAACAAATACAATATTCTAGCGCTAAGCTTCTTTTAAATGAATGAACAGTGTTAGAGCAAGGTTGTAACCTTGCTCTAACACTGTTTATTTACTATAACGCTCAGTTTGGCGTCAGTCTGGTCCATCAGTCTGGTCAGAATGAGCGTGTAAGAGCACGGTTACACGCTCAGTCTGGCGTCATTCTGGTCCATCAGTCTAGTGAGAATGTTAATATTTTTATCACGCTAGTAATAAATAACTCTATTTTGTGTTCAAAATTTATTGTTGACACACATCAGGAAAAAACAGAAGACAAACGAAAGTATAAAACGAGTAAAAACATGTCAAAAGGAATACAGTCAATATCATAAGAAATTATAAAAGAGGTAGAAAAACTAAGACACAAAACTCTTTTCTTCCTAACAGAGAATCACGATCATTCTGACTAGACTGATGGACCAGATGACGCCAGACTGAGCGTGTAACTAACCCACGGATTGACCGACTGATGAAAAATAAATATTTTAAATAATTTTATCAGTCCGTTTTGAATGATGAAAGACTGGTGGGAGAATGATCGTGTAACCCGCTCGTTTCATTCTCAGTCAGTCACCGTCAGCGACGCAATGCAGAAGGATGAGTCTAGTGACATAACTACGAGCGCGCCGCAAGTGCGCCGCCGCCGATCACTTCTCTTTGTAGCCAGCTTCTCATCCATCATCTTTTTACGCGTTTCTTTAGCAGCAACGTGCAAATTATTATAGCACACGCTTTCTTTTCCTTATTTAATAATATCCATCACTAAGCACTGATAAATTGACAACCGACTGTCAGCTCTGAAGTCTACTTTTCATCAGTCTGCTGTCAGTCTAGATTGACCGTGTAACCGTGAGGGTGCCCCTCACGGCTACGAACGTTTTTTTGTAGCTGAACTTTTTGTAGCGATTTAATCGGCGATTATCGTCGTCGTATCGTGGGATATTTTGTCGCTGGCTATCGAGGGATGTGCACGTCATGCTTTTACAGAGGAAAGATGTTTAAACAAAAAATGTATTTCTTTCTTATAACCGAAATCAATAGTTCAAAAAAGTACTTACGCTTGAATTATTATAACAATTAGAATGACATACCGTTTTAGTAGGTAGGTACTTACCTAAACTATTTTATAAACTCGTCTTAGTATCTACCTAAGTAGGTATGTATTTGTCTCTCTATTACTTTCACACCTAAACCGCATAGCTACTTACAAAAACTTATTACGTAAGTAAGTACTATTTATGTAGATGAAAAGAAATATTCAGAAGTTTTCAAATCGTATCATACTGAGTTTCAAAATATTTTTTATTTTGAAACAATAAATCACAAACACATCGTTTTATCGATAACATCTATCGATACCACTGGACAGCATTTAATTACGTCAAGTCAACTGTCAGTAACGTCAAGTCAAAAAAAAAGTTACGCCGACGTGCTACAAAAAGTCGCCAGTTGAGTGCGCCAGCGATTTTGTGAGCTACAAAAAGTCGCACGTGGGCGGGCACCCTAAAGCTAGTGCGAGACGGTTGTTAGCATGTCTTTCTGCAAAGGTGGCCTTGTCGGAGGGTCGATTAACACCGTCGGGCATGTCGGCTACACGCCTACACGGTACGGTAGGCGACAAGCTCCCAACTTCAGTGTGATTAGGAGGACAGCGGATGCTCACGGATCGAAACTACACAAATGGATTACAAACTTTCTAAATTTCAAAAAGTTAGGATTATATTATTAATTGTACTTGGCATCAATATCTACTAAACCGTTTTCATCTGCGATGCATCCCAATAATTTGAGGACAAATCCCAAAGACACGGGAGGTTTCTTTATCGTTCTCGCGCTCTTTTTTTGGAAGCGCGCGAGCTGATGTGCAAGCTTGCGCACTCGCCTGCTACCATAGTGCAACCACAGAACACATAAACTCAGGACCACACTTAGAATCTTTATAACTATGCTTTTCCTTAAGGCTTCTACAGACTAGCGCGACTCGCGACGCGACACAAAGGCACCGGTCGTCGCGTGACATGCGGCGTGTCGCGTCGCGAGTTGCGCCAGTATGTAGAAGCCTTTAGTCTAAGGGACCACAGCTCAGGACTCAGGAGAGTGCAACTGTCTTCGCTTTGGTTGGAAACAAGTGGAGCGGCTACATGGTTGATTATGGCGATTGCCAACAAGGCAAGGTCACTTCTGCCCAAAGGGGTTGTTGACGACCGTCTGGAACAAGCCGTATAGTGTTCTGTGAAACCTGTGAAACAGGCCTCAGTGTACAGGCTTTTCCTATATCCTTAGAAATATATCGGGTCTTCTCTATGCTTAATATAGTTATACCTAAAACTGCATTTTAGATTGGATATGCTAAGAGATAAGTTGCTGAAACAATACAACCATAAAACCATATCATATAATTTTTAATTTATGAACGCATCGTAGACTCTACGATGCGTTCATAAATTTAGACGCATGTTTTTTTCTTTATACAGTTATTGATTTTCTTTCGTTTGACGTTTCCATTTCCAGTACGTAAACGCCGATTTATGTGTGTTGTGTGTAGCATAGTTTTACAAGTTTACTTTGGCCTGCTCGTCCTGTTTAAATAATTCAATATATTTTTTAACTGCTTTAAAACATAGATTTCTCCATGTTTTACTTGATTATAATATTTAAAACTGTTAGACTTTAATTAAACCGGGATAATAAATTATAATAAATAGGTTTTCAGCATCTCATGCACACCTGAAATTTCTATTGCGACCGAATGGGAAACGCACAGTTTTTTAAATACAAAAAATAGCAAGAGCAATTCGTACAGATGAAATCGATGTTTAAATTAAATTAACAATCAGAAAAATAATCACTTTTCAGTGTTTTTTTCATAGTCAACTCATAGGTTCTTTAGGGCGCGGTTATACATAATAAATCCTAATTTAGCACGCGATGTTAGCTATGTAAAATAGGGTGTTTATTGTGAAAATCAATAGCTGAATGTCTGTATTTTCCAAGGTTCACTATCTAGCTGAAGTGGAACTTTGTGACTATGGACTCTTCATCTGAGCACTGGGATCCAGGTATGTGAAATTGTGACGATAGTACTGTTATGTAATGTACTGCACTTGAACTGATTTACAGTAATAAGCAATACCCTATCTACATTATGAGGTTCATATGAAAAACTTCTGGGTCTGGGTCTATCAGAAACTCTGTGTGATTGAATGGGACTCATCAAACAGTTTAATGGGAATATTCCTGCTGGGTTTGTGGAACAACATTCTGAGACCATCAAGATCAATATTTTCAACTATCATAATTATTTCTATTGAATAGATCTGATTAAACACCCACTTATTGAATAAGTTTCACTCTGGCCCTAATGAAAACTAATGATGTTTCATATATTTTAAGTTTATCTGGCTTGGCTGTAACACTCTTACATGTCACACACAAGCAAACCAAATAATTGCACATTTTCCATACACCAATATGCTTTAGGAAAAATTTACGATATTTTGGTTCCTGAAGAACCTAGTCCTTATTGTTTACTTTTAATTATGACATTAATGCCAGCACTATCTGACCCAAATTACCTTTAAATGTTACCTCTGTGGTAAAACTGCAGCTTTATCAATAGTTTTAGTTACTAGAAAACGTAAACTCAAAAAAAAAAAATTAATTGAAATAAGCCATAGCAGCTAAGAGATGACCAGTCCCTACAGAAGGCGCCCGTTGTCGAACATGACGTATGGATCACAACATTCAGCTCAACAATTGTAGAGGGAACTTAAAGATCCAACACACACACCACCATCAGCGAGACATTTGAATGAACATGACATTCAACAAGAGTTAGAATTGATACAATGCAAAGATAGTTTCTTGCAATCTTTAGTAACTCCACCAATATTTACAAATGCTTATGAATTAGTTTAGCATTTTTGTCAGCGATGAAATCTCCTAACTTATAATCAGCATTTTATACAATATTAAAATTTCGTTTCATTCAGTTCAAGTATGTGGGGAGGTATTTTAAACAGTAGTAACCCATGAAAGATGATTACTTTAGCCAGTCTGAAACCTGGTTTAACTGTAACAAAAGAATGCCCACTAAATACATACAGTAACCTCTTTTTAGGTTTGTATTTCCTTCTTGTGGGTCAAGTAACTCCACCAATATTTACAAATGCTTATGAATTAGTTTAGCATTTTTGTCAGCGATGAAATCTCCTAACTTATAATCTGCATTTTATACAATATTAAAATTTCGTTTCATTCAGTTCAAGTATGTGGGGAGGTATTTTAAACAGTAGTAACCCATGAAAGATGATTATTTTAGCCAGTCTGAAACCTGGTTGAACTGTAACAAAAGAATGCCCACTAAATACATACAGTAACCTCTTTTTAGGTTTGTATTTCCTTCTTGTGGGTCAAATGATATTTTGACAGCTACATTCGGACATCGACTTTCACACAATTAAATAAATAATGTATACATTTTTTCATAGCTCTCACTCGCCTCCTTGCATCGTTGAAAGAAGTACAGTCAGGTGGAGAAGATGTCGCATTTTTAAGTGAACTGCTGCAATCAAAACAGCTTCATGCCCTTGTTCAAGTACATAACAAAATAGTGGCCAAGGGCAAAGATGATAAGTTCTATCCTCTTCTATCGAATGCTATGCAAGTGACTATAGAAGTTTTTGAGCTACTCCATAATGTAGTACCAGTTTCAAAAGAATATGGAGAGCTCCTTAGCTTATTGCAGAAACCACATTTTCAAGTAAGTATTTTTCTGTTTTATAATTTTTTCAGGTGATATACAATTTCCCAAAGTCCCTAACAATGCTAGATTATATTAGCAAGTTCTGAGATTTAGGTGAATTCTCATTTACATTCGTTTTAGTGCAATATACCTTTAACATCATTCTCCTGCACTTATCCCAATTTATTTTTCCAATTCATTGGCGCAACGTGTCCCTTTCTTCCACACTTCTCTATTGGTCGTCATCTTGGCTGTCACCTCCTTTCTAGATATATCCCCCCTTATTACGAAACAAGGTTTATCTTCAGATCCAGGTTTAAAACATGGAGCCATTATTGAATTTCGAACTTTATTCCGACGATGGTAAAGTTCCTAAACACAAAACTGACAAATTAGTACCGAACTAAGTTTTGAGTTTTGTATAAATCACGGTATTTCAATCACTGTTACGTTCTTATTACAAAAACTGGCTCCGTGGTTTAAGCCACGTCAAAATATAAATCTTGTTTTGTAATATGGGGGTTTATCTGTCACACAGTCCATCCATCGTTTTTTTAGTCTTTCCTACTCTTAAAGCCACATACATTGGTGCCGATTCTGTTGTCACAAAATCCTCTAAACTAGACTAAAAATCACCAAAATTTAGTTTAGTCCTGTCAAACGTTGTTCCCCATTCTGAAATTTACTAAAGTGACACAGCTTAACTAAATTATAGTTTGACAGCACTAATATCATTTTAGTTACTCAATTTAGTGAAAATGGCAATTTTCTTATTCTGTATTTGACGTTTTTCACATAAAACTATGATTGTCAAACTAAATCAGATTATATTTAATCGCGATTAAAAAGGTGTGGAATAAAATTAGTTGTCATGAACTAAATTTTACAAAGCACATTTCTCTTCTAGTTCTTGAAAGTTGGGATGCTTTTGTTGTGTTGGGAGTCTTTTACAGTTCAAGCAGTACGGTTATGGTATGCCTTGCCCGTGTCGATATGGCGTGCTCAATCTTTGTCCACTTTTAAAATTCTGTGAAAAAAATACTTCCTCTCTCTTTAAATCATAATTACAGAATATAGTTCCTTGCTCTTGTTTCATGTTTATTATTGTATATCTGTAAAAGATCGCTTTTAGCGATAAGACCGCCCATTGTGTCACCCTATGTAAAATGTTAACATTTAAATCTGTAACTTTTAAGGTCTACATGCATAATTGCATAATCAGCCTACGCTGTGCCCACTGCTGGAACACAGGCCAATGGTCTACATAATAAAGAGTATTCTATGCTTGCTAGTTTGGAAAATCTTTAATCATTCTTGAAAACTTAGATGGATTTTTGTACTGAACATCTAATGCACCTACTACAAAGATAAGATTTAGAAAAGAAGTCGATAAATCCATTTTTCAGATTCTGTGAAATATTTAACAATTTTTCTGAAACTATCAAGAAAGAGTTAAGTTGGACATTACAAGACTGTTCCAACCCATTGCAAATGGCAAAAGAAAGAAAAATATTTAGACTCCCTAGATCAGGAGTTTGCTAAAGCAATAAATAATTAAAGTTACTGCAAAGCACCGGGCAGAGGCTACCTATTTTCTATTTTAATTTTACAAAAGTGTATGGGTAACCTTGCACAAAGGCACTTCACAAGCAAAATTCTGCTGGTGTGAGTGCATGTTATTCAAGGCACATAATTATTTAATAATGTCACTTGTGGGTAGTTGTAATAGTTACACAAAGTAAAATTTGCTCATATTTGAAATTCAATATAATTTATTAGAAACATTATTTACAATTATTTATGTTATATTTTAAAAGTTAGTAGCTGCTTGTGTAGCGTTATCTCTTCACAATATAATTATTCTCTTACTATCTACTATCACTTCACTTCATCACAATGGTTTCTATAACAAGCACTCTGAGTAAATTAAAGGAGTTGTTTCACACATTGTTGTCCGCCTTTGAAGATAGACTTCAGAAAGCCCCTCCATCACCTGTCACAACTTCTAAGAAGTTCGGACATTCATCACGCAGGCTCTAAACAGTTTTCAGCAACAGGTGGAGCAACTAGCTCGTAGTGTCGACCAAATTGAGATGTAGGGACGAAGGAAGATCTTGCCGTTGCATGGTGTCACCAGATGGGATGTGCAGTAACTAATAAAATCAGGCTTGGCAGTCTTGCGCTTTGGGATATGATTTGGTTTTCCAAAGCCAAATTAAAGGCTACAGGCGACACCATATCCGAGTTAATAACAAAGGGGTGGCATGATCTGTTTTTGGCTGCGAGAGAAAGTTGCGGTGTCACCAAGAGCAGAAAGCTGGCTGCGTGTATGTCCTTGGTCCCAATGATTCGCGGCACAGGGTTGAGACTCTCGCTGAATTGGACTAGATTGCGCCGAACCCCAGTGAGCCCTTGCCGAGTGATCCATTATCGGATGTGCCAGCCTGTGCCGTTGCTGCTGCGAGGACCGCTAGCTTAAAGTGTGCTGCTGTTTTGAAGCAGTGATTTCTTTGTGATGTTTTATTCAAAGTCCGGGTATTATCTACATTTTTAACTGTAATAAAGGGTGTACGTCTAATAGTAAAATTTAAGTTTTGTTCCCATTCCAATTTTAAAATAATGGCTCCATCGTTTTACCGATGATTCTGCCAATGTCAAGGTTGAAGGAAACAAAGTGTATTCACTGAAGTTGACCGGTTGTATTGCCTATCTAATTTAATTAATTCTGGATCCGGTTCTAAAGTTAAGTTCTTAAGAAAGTTCTTGAGCGGTATAGAATGATCAGCAGCGGCGAGCATACAGGAAACAAAAGCTTCATAGGCCACTAAAAAGTTAGTAAGATCTATGGGAGGGAGACCAGATAATTTGAAGTCTAGGGCTAGAGAATACTTGTCCCAGTCTGCATCTGATAGTCTATATCGCTGTAAGGGAGGGAGGGCAGGAGGGGGGGTAAAAGATTGGAGAAAGTTGATTAAAATTGGAAAGTGGTCGCTGCTGTGGGAATTAGGTAACACGGACCATGAGACAGAATTTACTAGGGAAGGAGAAGATAATGAAAGGTCAGGGACACTATTATTTTGACCAGGAGGTGTCCTGCGAGTTGGAGATCCATCATTTAGGAGGCAAAGGTTGATTTCATCTATTATATCAATTAAAAAGTGAGAGGATGTATCTATGTAGTGGGACCCCCACATAGTGTGGTGACAGTTAAAGTCTCCTACCACAATGAGCGGGCCCCCTATGGAAGAAAGAATATTATTAAGTTCTAATATCACTCTACTATTTGGGTGGGGGATATGGCATGAAACAAAGGAGATGTTAAAGGCTTTCACTGCTACTACATGGATTTCGTCGCTGTGAGCAGGAATCTCTCAAGATCCATTCCGTTCTCTCAAATTAATTGAGAGAACGGAATGGATCTTGAGACTAGCAAGGCACAACCTGCCCAGCCATCCGCCCTGTCGTCCCGAAGGCAGGAAAATCCCGGAAACCTAAACACGGAACCAGGTACCAACCAAGTCTCCGAGACGGCAAGGAGGACAGGTTTATAGCGATTTGTCAAATAACTAAGCTCATGCTTTTTCCTGCGAATGCTTCTACAATTCCATTGTAAGAGGGTTGAGGGGAGCATTTTTGTTTATAAGGGTTTGGAGAAGTTGTTGTAGTATATTAACAACGTTGTTCGGTAGACCGTCACTAAACTTACTGATGATGTTTATGAGAGAGCAGGCAAGAAGCTCTATCAAGTTATCATTAGGAGTGAGCATAGGAGTGGTTTCTTCCATGGGAGTAAGCATAGCACAACCATTTGGTTGAGAGAAAGAAGGAGTATTTGTAATATCTCTATGAGCATGCACATCATAGGACTTACCTAACGGTGTTCTTGGACGGGGGGTACGATAGACAGTCTTTGTGTAGGATTGAGTGAGGGGTTGAGCAGGGGAGTGTGGGGGAGATTGTAAAGAGTATGGGGTTTTTTGGGAGAATTGCATTTGCTGTGACGGAGTGAATGGAGAGGGGGTAGAGGTGATATCAGCATATAGACGCTTAGGGTTGGGAAATCTCAGTGCGGCCTCAGAATAGCTGATATTGTCCTGAGACATAACAATTTTAATCGATTTTTGCCGGGAATGTTCCGGGCATTTGAAATCAGTGGCCTTGTGAGCTCCTCGGCACAAGATACAAGTCGAGAGATCGTCAGTAATTGAGCAACTGTCGCCGGAGTGTTCCTGACCACATCTAAAGCACCGAGGCTTTGAGCGGCATTGAGTACGGATGTGTCCAAAGCGACAGCAATTTCTGCATTGTATTGTTGGCATTTGATATATGCTTACAGGGAGTGACGTTTCATAGCAGAAAACTCTTTCAGGAAGTGTTTGACCAGTAAAGGTTAGAACAACCGCAGTGGAAGGAATCCAGGTAGTAATATCTTCTTTTTTAGATTTAATATTTAAACGACGGGCCCTGATTACTTCTCCGCAGTTGGGAGGAGTTCTAATACCTTCCAGTAATTCTTCCAAGGTTCAATCTGTTGGAATGTTACGGACTACTCCCATCCGAGACACATGAAATTTAGGGATGCCTGCAGCAAATTTATAGGTGTTCAAAAAATCGTGATTTTTAAAATCATTGGCAGCAGCCGCTGAATTGAACTCTAAGCAGGCCCTGTTTCGCCCCAGTGCCTTTATACTCCCATCTACTACATCCGATATTTTGTTTTGGTGGATGAGTAGCGCAAACTTAAGTATCCTTATTGACAGCCCAGCAGACAAATCCGGTTCCGACCGCGTAATGTGAACAATAAAAGGTCCCTTGTCACTAGAATTATAAAGTATTTTAGAGTCGTTTTCGAAACCTGGGTTTGGTGTACACTGATTGATAGGAATCCGATGGTGGGGTACTTTTTTTTTAGTCGAATCGATTATCGATCAGCACACCGCCGTTTTCGAGCCTGTGAGGACTCACTTACTGAATCAACACCTCCTCCATCAGGGGGATCATCATCATCTCCCGTTTCCCTCATTTTAAATGAGGGAAACGGGAAAATAAACACTTACAATAGTACACACAGCAGCAGCAAAACAGAAACACAAAAAACAAACAAGTTTAGGCACTCAAAACAGAAAGAAGCTTAAAATTCACAAATAATTCACTCAACCACGTGTTTACAACAACACATCGACAAGCAGAAACATCTAAGTTTTGTTGTTACCTGTGTGTGTACACTAGTAATGATTCATATCATGTCACATTGTTGTCCTGTCACTGTCAGTGTCAGTTAATACCCATGTCAGTTTAATTCGGTGCGTTCCGTTTTTCGTAAAGGTAGACTGTGTTTTGTTTTTATTTAATTTTTAGATTTTTTTTTGAAGTAAAACTTCTTTAGGCACGCTTGACTCGGGGAGTAGGTGAATGCATGACGAGAGCGTTAAGGCTTCTACATACCGGGGCGACTTGTCGCGCGACGCGACGCGACACAAAGGCACCGCTCGTCCCACGACACGCGGGGCCTTTGTGCCGTGTCGCGTCGCGCGACAAGTCTCGCCGGTATGTAGAAGCTTTAATGGAAGTGAGCTAGCGGAAGTTGAGAGGGAGATATAAGTTAGTGAAGATAGAAAGAGAGAGAGTTACGTTTCGTATATTACTGTAGGGGCTAGAGAGAGAGGTGCGAGCACACATTTTCTTTCTCTTTCTCTCATAGCGTTCCGCGCGCCGTAGGAGTATTAATGTTCTGTGTTCGCGCGTGCGATATCGCGGGCGCGACAGGCATCGCGCCCGCGATATCGCACCAGTCTGTAGGAGCCTTTATACGGTTTATTTTAGGTATTTATTTTTAATACTCTCTATAAATACGGGCTCATTTCCACGATATGCTGGCAAGCTTGAACTGTAAGAACGTACATGCAATTCTTATTTCCGAGTCATGGCACCGCTAAATCCCCTTCCTTATTTTTAACTTTATTTTTCTGTCATAAAAAATTCGTCCACCTAAGACTAAAGCTAAGATTCTCATGCAACGCAATTTTGGTGGAATGAACGTCGACAATCTTTGCAAGGATGCCAAAAATATAGATTAGTGCTGGACTGATTGCCTCTGCATCAGTCGATGAGCAAGTTAATATTTTTGTGGCTAAACTTATCGAGCTTTACGATCATCACATCACGCACCTGTTCCAGCAGTTAAGGTTGACATTTGCTGGCGCCATGGCTCACAAATGAGATTAAAACGATAATACACAAAAAAAATATGGCAGTCTAAAGGCTTTTTTTTGGGTGGGAAATTGTCAAATAACTTCTCCCGCTCTGGGCTGAGCGGGAGGGCGTGTCAGACTTTTACTGAGTAAAACCCACCCGTGTTCCTTCCGTTGCTTGTGTGCCAGGGCCACGATATCCCTTTCGGACAAACTCGCAACCCTGGCAGGCATTGGCCCTAACTGACCCCGTCAGTTGGTGCGACAATCGCACTCTCCATGCCGCCATGAGATCCCGTCGGAGCTCCGTCCGCTGTGCCGTGATTTCTCGCGGCAGTGGAGTTTCATCCCGGCGTTTCGTCTCCTCGCACTACTCCCAGATGTTCACCAGGACTTTTGCCTCCAGATCCCAACAAAGTCGAAAGGCTAATGACGCTATTTTTGTCAAAATTCAAAGATTTCTTCTGCACCTTTTAAGTAAATTTAAACAGTAGGGCTGCTTGACCACCAAAGTGGAGTTGGAAAATTGCAACCAATCATTAATCATCGGTTTCCCAGTTTGATTTCGTGGACAAACCTTTAAATAAATATCATAAAGAAATGTGATTTTGAATTTCCCGCTTTCGAGAATTTTCGGTATCATCCACCAGCAGGCGCCAAAAACCGTACCATTTTATTTGTACGGACTTTTTATTCTTCTCCCTAGAGTAAATATGTTTGTTGCCACCGACCAATAATGACATGGCAAACAAACAGACAAATTCAAGATGTCCTTGATAGAGCTTACCTACGGTAGCGAGAATACTGGAGATTTTCATTCAAGATGTCCTTGATAGAGCTTTCCTACTGTGACGAGAATACTGGAGATTTTTAACTGAACGCCTTATCGGGTTTTCTTTTCTCGAGATCACATTTTTATTAGTACATTTGCTTTATTACGCTGAAATAAAAAGCAAGATAATCATGCTATCAGAATAAATTTTTCGAATACATTTAAAAAATTACGATTTATTAACATTTTAGGGGGACGCGCTAGCCCGCGAAGTGAAAATTTTCTCAAGTTTTTTGCAATTTGCATCAGTAACAGGTTGTAGTATGTTGATCTAAATATGAATTGCGGCCATAACAAATATGGCTTTACAGAATTATAATCATTAGAATCAGCATTACCCTATGTAAAATTTCAACATTTATATCTGTAACTTTGATGGTGTACATATTAAAGAGAATTCTATTCTATTCTATTCATTTCAACTCTATATGTTCAAAAAATCCTACAGAATGTTTTTTTTCTGAAATAATCACTCAGTAGGATTTTTTGAACTTAGAGAGTTGTAATGCTGATTCTAAATAATAAAATTCTGTAAAGCCATATTTGTTAAGGCCGCGAATCATATTTAGATCAACATACAACCTGTTACTGATCTGCAAATTACAAAAAACGTAAGAAAATTTAAATTTCGCGGGCTACCTTAGCGCATCCCCAGGTTTATTCTTATTTGTAAATCGTTTTCGGTGTACAACCCTTGCATGATTAAATTGGTCACAGATAATAAAACTAAATACAGGATAATGCATCATTTCATCAGGATCATGCATTTTAAATTATTAACAACATTATAGTTTTACGCCGTCATTATGTTCCCTGTATTTTATTTTAACGATTATTGATATACAATTATAGAATATTATATGATTTTACTTAGGTTTGTATGCATTTCGGGTCATTTCGTTCACTTTCATTCACTTTTTATTATAATTTCCGATAAATCTTGGTCTATGGTCTATTTAACTTAGAGATGTCAAACTCGAATTTAGTTGTGTCAAAATTGTTTTTAAGTTTAGAAAATGTTGTTAGCAGAATAGCTTTTAAGATTCTCTTAACTAAAATTATGAAATTTTAGTGTTAGTTTAGTTTAGTTCGGTGTACAAGAGAATCGGCACCATTATCATACATTCATACTCAAAACTTTCCTCACGACATTTTCCTCATTACTCCGCATCACATGCCCATACCATGTAAAGTAAAGTAAAGTAAAATTTTATTTGTTTTAAACATGGTGTACATGATATATACATTGCATGCAAGATATTATGAAATACAGAAAGTTCTAACATGTTCATATCGTGGCGTACAAATTGGTAGGAAGAGATGGTGCACAAAACGTGATAATATTCATCAAAATTAAATTATAGAAATTATAAAATCATCATTATTAATTATAGATTAAGTATCATTACAATTCAGCAAGCATATTTTTTAGATAAAATGAAATGTCAAAGTAGTCATTAAATAAATTAGTCAATAAAAAATTATTAATTACTATCATACAAAATTACAAACTACAATTATTTCACAAAAAATATAATAGATTACAATAACATGTCAATAAAATACAACATCGTCATCTCAAAATAGAAGAAAAATTTTCCTCTTTCATAAACTCTGATATACTGTAATATGCTCTTTCAGTTAGTAAACTCTTCAATTTACTTTTAAGAGCAGATATATTTAATGATCTCCATCCACGATTTAGGCAATTTATTAAAGATGGCCGGACCCATGCAAAAGATGCTCTTACGCATAAGAGCGGTTTTAGAGCCTTGACCACAAAGTTTGAAGTTATCACGTTTATTTCTAGGGACAGCATCAGACAAAAGCTGAAATAAATGAATATTTGATTTAATGAACATTACTGTTTCCAGGATATATAACGAGGGCAATGTCAATATCTTACATTCTATAAAATAAGATTTACAGCTGTCCGTTGTTTGCAGTCTAAACATCGATCGAATGCACCTTTTCTGTGCCCGAAACGCTATTTCGTTGTCCGTGCTATTCCCCCAAAAGATGACTCCATATCTAAGAATTAATTCGGCTAAACCATAGTAAGCAGTAATTAGCGCATCTGTATTGAGAACCACAGCAAATTGTTTTAGAGCGTAGGCTGCACTACTCAATTTTTTACTAAGTGCCTCTATTTGAGGTTTCTAATTCAATCTAGAATCTATTATTAGTCCCAGAAATTTGATTGTGTCAGCTTCATGGATATTTATATTATCAAATTGAATATTAAGATTGTTAATTGTTTGTGTCCATTGTCTAAAGTGCATTACGTTAGTCTTTATTAAATTAATTATTAAATTATTAGCATTTAACCAATTTATAATAGATTTTAGTGAATTATTAATGTCATGTTCATATTTGTTTATGTCATAAAAAGCTATGGTAATAGTGCAATCGTCAGCAAAAAGTGTCATTGTTTGTTCAGTAACGTTAGGCAAGTCATTTATATACAGGGTGAACAACGGAGGCCCCAATACACTGCCTTGAGGTACTCCGTACATAACTTCGCGTTCCTCTGACCTTGAAGTTTCTTCACGTTTACTTTTTTTTATTTATTGCACTGATTTCTGTAACTTGTTGGCCGTTATGAAGATATTTTTTTATAGATAGATAATTAATTCTAAAACGTTGCCTCTAACACCATAGGCTTCAAGTTTCTCTGCCAGGGAATTATAATGGACGCAGTCAAAGGCCTGTGTCATGTCGCAGAATATGGCACAGACTGGTGTTCTCTTATCTACGTTTAGCATGACATTATGTAAAAACTCATAAATAGCCAAACTTATACTTTTATTTTTACGAACTCTCTTTTGTTCGTCACTTAATGTATTATATTTTTCTAAATAGTTATTACTGGTATAAGCGCGATCGGTCTGTAATTTATCATTAATTCGTGATTATCTTTCTTATATAGCGGTTTTACTATAGACTTCTTCAATGCATCAGGAAACACACCTGCACTTATGCAAAGATTAATAATGAAACACAGATGAGTACATATTTCAAATGCAACTGCTTTCAATAGTTTTGTGGCAATACCATCGTAGCCAACGCTGTTCGTGCTTTTTAGCTTCATTATAATATTTAGTATGTCATAGGGCGTAGACGGAGCCATAAACATAGATTGTGCTCTGCCAATAATTAATGACGTTGAGTTTGTTCCCGCGTTAATTGTCGGTTGTATTTTATCTATAAAATAATTATTAAATGTATTGGCTATGTCCTTTGGGTGTGTGATGTCTTTACTTTCGAATTTGATGCAAGAAATTGAGTTTTTGGGGCATTGTATTTACTCTTATTCATTATTTACCACGTAGTCTTAGACTTGTTATTAGATGTTATAATATTGTAATTGTTTTGTGCTTTCTGAGTTAGATTCATAATTCATTTGAGTAATTTTGAATATCTTTTGAATTTATCTCTATTAGCTTGACTTGGTTTCAACCTATATTCCCATAGAAGCTTCCGTTTGTTTTTACTACACAACTTTAACCCACATGATACTCAAGTTGGTTTTTTAGTAGTCTTAATGGTAATAATTTTGCTGGGGAAACATAATTCGTAGAATAATTGGAACGTTTCAATAAAACAGTTGTAGGCTGCATTAGGATCGTCCATCTCGTACATGTCTGAGAAGGATAGACTACTTAGACAAGTCATGAATTTTTCTATATTTACCTGACTGTAGTCTCTTGTACTTTTGCGATAATACTTAAGAACATCCTTTCTTTTAAACGAGTACTTTAACAGTTGTGTTGTGTGATCGGATAGCGCGAACTCCAAAACTTCTGATCTACAACGACGCTTGTTAAAATTATGCGCAAAATTATCTAGGCATGTTTGGCTCGCAGCCCGAGTAGGTTGTCTCAAAGCAAGTTGTAAATTAGAATTCAAAAGAATACACTCGAATTCAGCTGAGAGATTACTTCTCTTCAAAATGTCGATGTTGTAATCACCAGCCAAAACTATATTCTTAAATCATTGTTTTGATAAATATTTTAAAAGAATTTCTAGTTTATCAAAAACTCATTGATATTATTTGAGTTAGGTACTCTATAAATACACACAATTATAATGTTATAGTCCGTCAATTTAACTGCACAACACTCGAATATACTTTGCGAGGACATGTTTGCTACATTGGCTATTCCCTTCCATTGAACACCATGCTTAACAAGTATACATGCACCGCTTCGCCTACTTATCTGTCTACTATAACAAGCAGCCGATGTATAATTACGTAAGTGTAGCTGATTCTCACACCCAACCATCATAAAATGCTCTGAGATACATAGCACATCTACATCAACATCTCGTTCTGAAAGTTCACATAAACAGACAGAGAGCGTCAGATTTACTAACGAGACCGGCAATGTTCTGATGTAATACATAAATATTTAGTCAAGAAAAAAAATCTCCTTAGTTGTCATATTATTACCAATGGTTATGTCAATTTTATCACTTAAACTATTATTATATTCTATGTCAATTATTAAACTATAATGTCCTTGAATATTATAATTATGCATTGCATGGTTACTTATATGCCAGTTCGTTTATTATACATTTTGTAGTCAAAGGATTTAAATTACTGTCTAACAGATATAAATGTTCATATGTCAGTACATCTAGATACAAGAGGTTGTTGAAAGTTTTATTCTACTGTTAAATAAATTAGCATAGTATCTATTTTTATACGTCGGTAAACAGATGATCACATTAGTATGATTTATGTTTTGAATCACTTCTCTTATACGGAATATAATTTCAAAATAATTATTAGTATTTTTGAAGTCTTCATCACCTAAAAGAAGTACAAGTGAATTTCAAAAGTTTTTCTTTAAACTAGTCAAGAGATGTTCAGTTTTCCCGTTACGTATTAAATAGTGACAACAGTCAAAATTGTTTGCGAAGGTATTTTGCGCTATAGATAGTATTTTATTCGTACTATTCGTGCTCAGTATGCATAGGTTATTCTTGTGGACATGGGGTGGTATCTTTTTCAAAAATTTCCTGGATACTTGTAGAATTTATTTTAGAACATTTATCTTGCTTCGGTTGTTCTATAATAGGCTTTTCGGGGATAATAATATGTTGATCATTATTTTTCTTAGACGGGGTGTTAGTTTTGTTCTGGTCTTTCTTTTTATTTTTCCGTGTTGAAGTTGGTGGGGTGGAAGAAGACTCCTCATAACCGACCTTTTTATATAATTCTAAGATTTTGTAACTCTTTTCCAATTCCCATTTCAATTTTACTTTTCTGTGTTCAGATTGTCTATTATATTATATTGTCTATTGTTTTGTCTGTACAGATAATAATTTTTCTTGTAATTCACGTACTTCTAAAGTTTCGCTTTGGTCAGGTAAACTTTGCACCGTGGTATCAAAGAGTGACGAGACTGAAGTGTTCATAGTCGACACATTATTATGAGAGTTTGTTCTCCGTATTTTTCTCATTGTTACATTACTAGTGTTTCCACTCGCCATCATTGATATTAAAATAAATAAACAATAATAATATCAAGATCAAAGTATTAGTACGTCAGACTCGAACTTATGCCTAATCGAATCCAACAAAATATATTTGCAAATGTAATGATGGACAAAAAGAAAGTACAGATTGCGGATTCGAACCCGCGGCACTTCGTTCACACGATTTCTGATGTCGGCTCTGTTCGTACTTCACCAACTAGACGATATTTTATCGAAATAGTGGTTCTGTTCTTATTTCTAATAATTTTAAAACATCAAAAAGTCGGTATGTGACTCATGCTGCAAAAATGTTCACACTATCAAACTGGATTTGGTGCACTTTTTAGACACAATGTTTTATTAGGTTTTAAGTAGTTCACGTTCCTGTTTGTTAAGATATTGGTTTGAATGTTTGTTTGTTTGTTTTAAGCTGTATGTTGTTAAGATTTGTTTTACGTAAGTTTTATTTTAAAGCACTAATTACGAGTCACTTTTATGTCACTTTTTCACTTTTCTGGTAAACTTGGAGTTCAGATAACGATAGGACAGCTAATTCCAAGCGATATTGTCACTTTAACACCACTTTCAACGTTAAATACTCGGTAATACTATTTAAAAAAAAATATATATACACGGAGCCAATGTTTACGTGACGGCAGCGCCATCTCTCCTCCTCTCCTCTCATGACTACCGAGTTTTCGATTTTTAGTGCAATATACATATACATGGTGCTCGCAAATTCGACCTATTCCATGAAAGGGGTTATACTAGAGGTTGTTTCCAACAAATTAAGCCCACCAAAAATAAATAATTTTAAAATAACCACTTCTCTCTCGACACATATTTTGTTATTTTTCTGACTGATAATAAATGAGTGCTCATTTATAAAAGAAATACATGGCCTCAATGACGATGATTTATATTAAACAGATATGTTATACACTCACAAAACAACCGAAAAATTGTTCCGCGCAGCAGCGGCAGCATACATACCCACTACAAGTAAAAATGATAGAAAAGAGATGGCTTGATAAAAACAACAAGAAAAAAAAGAGACAGCTAGTGTTGTCAATTGCGCGTGAATGTAAACAAACATTATAATGGCCACCATTCACCGAATGTTGGCATCACAAGACTAACAAATACGTCCCAATTAGGACGTTTTCGAGTCTTCACGATTGCGCGCTCGCAACATATCTGTTTAATATAATATAATTGGATGGCCTAAATTCCCATAATTACAGAAATAAAAGGTCTTGAGTGCAAAGGAAACCTTTATTTATATTTTTTGAAATTTTGACACGTTTTACTTGAAAAAAATGGCGGGGCTTAATTTGTTGGAAATTACCTCTAGTATAACCCCTTTCAAGGAATAGGTCGAATTTCCGAGCACCCTGTATATTGTCTAAAACCGTGTAAAAATCCAAATGTTTATTTAATGAATTAAGAAGGTAGTATCGACTTGTAATTTTATTTATACAAATTAAGCTGTGTATTCCTCAGGCAATACTCTGCACTCATGATGCAGTCGCTCAAAAAGATTACTACCCACATCTCCCAGATATTCCACCGGAACTGGA
The DNA here is from genome assembly GCA_948098905.1 of Tiliacea aurago. Classification (NCBI taxonomy): domain Eukaryota; kingdom Metazoa; phylum Arthropoda; class Insecta; order Lepidoptera; family Noctuidae; genus Tiliacea; species Tiliacea aurago. The sequence goes on along the minus strand of OX402576.1, from coordinate 15,657,241 downwards.
TGATGAAGAAGAAACTGTGAAAATCGTTCAATTAGTTAAAAGTGATGAGCCTTTGGTAAGAACTAGCATCGAATATTCCATAACTTTATCGCAGATTTTATGACAAACACCAGTAAATTCATTTAGAAATAGCAGCTAAATATGTTAAATGAACATGATACTCAGCAATATTAAAATATTTTTACTAACTCAAAACTTATATAGGTGAAAGTGTTTGCTAATTTCATAGAAATAAAGAATTTATTTTAATATAAGTACAGTATGAAGCAGATGCATGGATCAGCTATATATACAATGCAGTATCAGTACGTCTCAAGCATTATGTAATATTAGTGAATAAAATACCATGTCATCATTTAGGGTATATTGAAATTATTTTTTTATTAAAAGGGTGGAGCACAGAGTGCAGAGCCAATAGTGGTAAGTATTGATATATGTTAAGTACTTATGCTACTCATTTGAATGCTTCCAATATTATTTTTAATCCTTTCCATATAGTGTACGTATACGCATTCACCTATTTTTTTATTTGACTTTTTGATGTTCTTCTGTATTTGTTATTCTTCATCTTCACCGTGTCTTCAAGTTCAAGAATGATTAGCTGCTATCTCTAGATGCCAATGCAATTTGTATTGTGTTGTCCAGTACAACACCATTTTCAATGTTTTGTTTATTACACTATTACCCCACACAATACATCTTGCTTATTATTTTGATACTATCAACCTGACCTATATGTATTTGATTTTGCATAGTGTCTTGTTAATTATAATTTATTTCTATAACCTAGTACTTTTAATGAATGTGAATCAAATCCTCCACTTTTCCAATAGGTTCATTTAACAAAGAGTACCTAGGTATTTTACAAATTAAGTGTAGGTACGAACATGTCGTATACTCGTAATACGGAATTATCAATTATCATAGCACCTACAAATCCACTTCAATTTGATAACATGGAACTATCCAAATTTAGACTCATTCTGTACGATAGGGTGCAACAATTAAAACGGACGAAGAGACCGGGAAAATTGTGATAGCTCGTGTGATGCACGGCGGTGCCGCCGACAGATCGGGGTTGATCCACGCCGGGGATGAAGTAATCGAGGTCAACGGTATCAGCGTCGAAAACAAGACACCTGCCGACGTGCTATCGATATTGGTATGTCATTATCAGCCTCAATTAATGTACATTTTTATTGATCCCACAAAATGAAGGACAGCTAAAATAGTTTCCTTTGATTTCACAGCAAAGTTCTGAGGGCACTATCACCTTCAAATTAGTGCCTTCATTTGGAAAAGGAGGGTCACGGGAGAGTAAAGTAAGAGTTCGCGCTCTGTTCAATTACAACTCTTCAGAAGATCCATACATACCGTGCAAGGAGGCGGGGCTGGACTTCAAGAAAGGAGACGTACTGCACATAGTGTCCCAAGATGACGCATATTGGCAAGTTTTTAACCACTTTTATTTGACCACCTATTATAATCGGATTTTAACTGATGCCTTTCTGTGTTTAGGTGGCAAGCTCGAAGAGAAGGCGACAGAGTAATGAGAGCAGGTTTAATACCGTCAAGAGCACTGCAAGAAGGTCGCATCATTCATGAAAGACAAACGGATCCGCAAACCTTGGAAGGTGCGTTTTAGTTCTTTAGTGAAAAAATGTATTTGTGTCTACTTTACAATCGCGAATGTTACAGAAGTGCAATTATACCTTTAAATAAGATTAATATAACATGTCGATTCATTATATCTACAGATGCATGTTGTGTCGTTTCACTGTCAGGTCATGATCATTATCATTTACCCATTTTGCATGCTCGACGCAGGCAAGCCGGCTCTTTGCAGTGTCTCCGTTACAAACTCGGACTGTGCTCCGAAAACTCCTTGCTCACCAACGCCGACGGCCACCGCGCTACTGCCCTGCAAGTCCAATCCTAAAGTGAAAAAGGTTATATATGACATTACAGAGAATGATGATTTTGATCGGGAAATGATACCAACGTACGAAGAGGTAGCGCGGTTATACCCCCGGCCGGGGATGGTCCGACCAATCGTGCTGGTAGGTGCGCCCGGGGTCGGCAGAAATGAATTGCGCAGAAGACTTATCGCCACTGATTCTGAAAAATATGTCACACCCATACCTTGTAAGTACAAATAAGTTTTTTACTAAATACTAATGACTATTGCAGCTATGCTAACATGGCTGATCGCAAGAGAAAATAATATTGTTAAAAAATAATTAAGAGGTTTTCATCAAGCGAATTCGCGACTTATATTTTTTTGTTGCTTTATAATTTATATGATCACAACAATAACTATTCATCAAATATTTTTCAGTTACGTCTCGACAACAAAAATCGAGCGAGCAAAACGGTAAAGATTACATGTTTGTTGGTCGTGAAAAAATGGAGCAAGATATAGCTGATGGGAAATTTATTGAGCATGGCGAATATAAGGGGAACTTATACGGAACTTCGGCGGAGAGCGTTGAGACCATCGTAAATTCTGGTAAGTAGGTAGGTAGTTCTTGATCACGAAATGACGAACGATAAGTAGGTACCTATACCTACACGTATGAAAAACGCAATCTAAAGGAAGCCTTTTGAAGAAGCGAACCCAATTCGTAACAAATTACAAATTGTTATACCTATCAATGTTTTTTTTTTTGTTTAAACGAGTATTGCGTCATTTATAATTAGGGTATCTAATCTCGGATATACCGAGATCTTGAAATAACGGGATCCCGCATGATTTTCTTATTCCGCAAGGCGCGAGATTACTCTTGCGGGATCCGCGGGATTTACGGGATTAAAAACGAAAGAAAGGACTCTGTTTGAATCGGAAGATTCGTTGGGCTAGTATTTAACATTCGCATTGAATGTCCTCAAATCCATTCGGCCCTCTAGTGTGGAAGCCGAAAGGGCATTTTCTGCTGCGGGCTATTTTTGCCGGAATTTAATTTAATATCTTGAATGTATATATTTATATAATAATCAGTATTATGACAGATTGAAGCATAAGTTTCCGCTTAGCTTCGTTTCTTTATATTACCATATTGTATTGTATGTGAGTATGACATTATGAAATAAATACGATGAACGTTTGTAGGTCGCGTGTGCGTGCTAAGTCCCCACTGGCAGGCGCTGAAGATGCTCCGCACACCTCGGCTGCGCCCCTACATCGTGTTCATCAGACCACCCGAGCAGGAGCGACTGGTCGAGACTCGTACGGCAGCCAACGCTCGCTCCACCTTTGACAAAGAATGCTCCCGAGCTTTCACGGTTAGTTTTTTTATTTTATTCCATCAGGCTGGCTAAAATTACAGGATTTCCTATTAAATAGGTGGCTAGATGTTGTGTTATTTTATCCAATTTTTTTTTCTCTTTTTCGCATCGTACATACATTGACAGAACGGTCACGATGAATTGTGTTCAATCGCAGGTGAAAGCGTTGCCCGCCTCAGGATTCCTCTCCATCTGATTTTATTAGATGACAATCTGGCACCTTCACCTTCCGGGGCCTCCAACCGCGGATTTAATTTTATCGGTCCACCTAATCGGTGACCTCCAGTGTGGCCTATTACCCTCTACTCTGCCTTGCACCACTAGACGCTCTATGGAGTCATTATTCCGTCTCGAGACATGACCAAAGAACTTCAGTATTCGAGACTGTATTAGTGCTGAAAGACGCTGTTTGTGGTTTTAATGGTTTGCGATTCCTCCATATTTTTTTAGGGTTCCGTAACTTCCGTACCTCAAAAGGAAAAACGAAACCCTTACAGGTTCACTTCGTTGTCCGTCTGTCAGTCTGTCAAGACCATTTTTGTCAGGAACGCGTGGAGGTATCAAGTTGAAATTAATACCAAACGTAGGCCCACGGTTTTTGGAGCTCTAAACAAATCAAGCTGCTAAGTCAACACAATAAAAAAATACGGCCATTTATGCGACATATTTTGATACTAGCAAATAAATCAAAACGTATATAGGGACATAAGTAACTAAGATTCTAGGTCAACGGGAACGTTGACCTAGAATCTTAGTTACTTATGCTAAGGTCTCACAGCACAAGTAAAGGGTAAAAATATATTTATAGTCCATATATCGTTAATTTTTAGGCTTCCGTATCCAAAGGGTAAAACGGGAACCCTATTACTAAGGCTCCGTCGTCTGTCTGTCCGTCTGTCACCAGGCTGTATCTCATGAACCGTGATAGCTAAACAGTTGAAATTTTCACAGATGATGTATTTCTGTTGCCGCTATAACAACAAATACAAAAAAAACAGAATAAAATAAATATTTAAGGGAGCTTCCATACAACAAACGTGAATTTTTTGCTCGATATTGATAACGGCAACAGGTAGACGCTTGGAATATTCACAGAATCTTTAGATAAATATTCACTTTAAAAATAAATAATTAAATTAAAACAAATATTTAAGGGGGGCTACCATACAACAAACGTGATTTTTTTTGCCGTTTTTGTAGAACGGAACCCTTCGTGCGCGAGTCCGACTCGCACTTGGCCGGGTTTTCATTTTATCACATACAAAATGTTTTTTTTTGCGATTACTAACTTAACGTTTTTCAACTACAGTGTTAAGTTTGTCTTTGGGATAAATTCATCTTAACTACGAAACCCTTCATTGTGCGTGGTCCGTCTCGCACTTGGCTGATTTTTAATTTGTCCATTGCCCCTCTAGCCATAGCCATACGCCATTTCACCTCATCCACGGAGCTGCCATTGTTCGCGATCATAGCACCACGATATACGTAGGACTGAACTATGTGATATGTCGCAGTTTGCAATCTGTGTCACGTCTGGCGAATTGTTGTTGCTACAGTCTACAATCATCATCTTGCTTTTACTCCGCTTAATCTTAACCCAAACGTAAAATTCACGCGCTTGATCTTATGGAGCAAATAAGGTTGTATCATCACCGTAGGTTCCATTTTGTAGCCACCAATCGCAACACCATCAGTCCAGTCGGTGATTCGCATAATGAGCTCCGTGTAGGGGTTGAGTAGGAGTTGCGATATAATACATCCCTGGCGGACACCTGCAATGGGATGGAAGTTATCCGAAGTGTGGTCGTCTGTTCGTACTGATGCTGTTCCTCCTTCGTAGAGTTCTCTAAGAAGTAGCACAAGGAGTTTCGGTGTGCCCATTTCCAATAGCGTCTTCCACAAGGTTGGTGATTTCACAGAGTCCAATGCTTTTGAGAAATGGACAAAATATATTATGTAGATCGGCTTGTGGAATTCACATGCCTTCTCGATAATCTGACGAACAATGAGAATCTTTTCACGTGTATTTCCCTCCACAAACTCCGCTTGTTCTTGCGCAATTTCTCGCGACCGGTGTGCTTTCAGTCGTTCGTTGAGAGTGTGTAGCAATATTTTGCTTGCGTGGTTGATCAGAGCAATAAGGCGGTCGTTGCTACACTTTTTGGTGGACCCCTTTTTGTGAAGAGGAATGAAAGCTGCCAGCCATATTTTATTGCAGATGGTGTGAAAGATATGAACACGGCGTTCTCCTAATGCTTAAATAGTCTAGATTGGATTAGCATCAGAGCCCCGTAGCCTTTCCATTATTTAAGTGCTTGATGGCAGCTCTGATCTCTGACTCAAGGATGTCTGGTTCCAGTTGATCGCTCTCTGGTTCCGTTGATGCAAAGGTTAGGAAATGTGGATCTTCAGACAGTGACTGACAGTAACACCTCCAAGCTTCCGATATAGCCTGCTCCAGTTCGCTGACCACTTGACCATTCTATCAATTTCTTTTGTAGTAATATTGTCAATCGCTTCCATTGCACTTGGTAGACAATCAATTTACGCATCAATGTGTATCAATCGCATAAAAATTTAGAATTGCAATTGATTGTTTTGGACCCTTCATAAGCCGAAGTTTGTGATGCATGCGGCATGCATCACAAAATTCGGCTTATTAAGGGTCCGAAACAATCCATTGCAATTGTAAATTTTTACGTGACCATTTATTTTTTTGTCAGAGTGGGACGCTTGCGTAATGTGGGACGCTTGCGTAATTCAACAAAAAAAAACAACTTATTTTACTAGTTATTTATTAAAAAAGAAAAGGACACGAAAAAACAATATAATATATTAAGGATAAATGTATTTTTTACACCAAGTAAATTGTGGTTGAAGACGCATTTGTTTTGTATTTATCGGGCTCTTTTGTCACCCCGCACACGCGCCGCACACGCGCCGCACACGCCTTGTGACCGCGCTTGGGCTAGTGCCGTATTTACTGTGATCATTTTTTTTTTTAAGTATTTTGTATTTTTGGATGATAAACTAATAAAAATCGAAGTCGTTTATTGCAAACAAAAAAAAATGTACTTAATTGTATGCAAATGTAACATAAACAAATGTAACATAATCCGTGTGGTGCCGGACGTAAAGAATAGCACCATCCCATTTCTTCCCGTGGGTGTCGTAAAAGGCGACTAAGGGATTTACTAGAGAATGGGCAGCAGCGTTCTCTATGCATTTTGACACCATACTGCGATCGCCAACCCGTCTGCCAAGCGTGGTGATTATGGCAACTCCCCGCCCTCCTTTGGGAGGAGGCCTATGTCCAGCAGTGGACGTCTTTCGGCTGAAATGATGATGATAATGTAAAATAAAATCTATTTGCAATTCCGAAAATCACACTATCACACTAATAATATAAAGGCGAAAGTTTGTGAGTGTGTGTGTGTGTATGTTTGTTACTTCTTCACGCTCAAACGGCTGGACCAATTTTGATAAAATTTTGTATGGAGATATCTGGCACCCTGGATTAAGACATAGGCTACTTTTTATCCCAATATTCCCACGGGATCGAGACTTACGTGGGTGAAACCGCAGGGCGCAGCTAGTGCAAGCATAAAAATATTAAAGCATCTAATGTTTAATTTCCAAGCCTGCTTCTTAGTTTATTATGAATATAAGCAGCAGCTGAAAACGCTCGCTCCGGTTCTACACTGGTTGGATGAACAGACAATAGATCATGTTTAAGCTAATTCTAAGTGATATCCATGAGCTCCTCCATTTTCAAATAGGTTCAATTCACGCCTAATGCTTTTGACCAAATTGACTCATTTTGTACATCAGGAGGATCTGCAGTGCTATTCTGTAACCATCTCACCGTGAAAACTTAGATGAAGTGAGCCTGGAGTGAACTGTCAGTGAGGGATTGACACTATTAACTACTCACTTTACGCTCACTTCACCTACGTTTACACGGTGAGATATTTTCAGAATAGATCGGCTGGAGATTCCATACTCGTTATCAATTTCTAGCAAAGGTCAAACGCAGAAACCTCCTTTTTTGGCTTCGCCGCAGTCGGGTTAAAATATAAGATCACTCTGATACAAACGTGACTGTAGTTTATTGGTCGGCCTTGGCATCCCTCTTCCCCCTCCCGCATCCCAAAACCATTAGGAAAGTCGACCTGTAAATGCCCCATTAAGCATTTTGACGTACTAAGAGTACTATCTCACTATGCAAAACAGTCAAAATTACAATCGTCAAAATGCTTAGTGGGACAATAATGTAATAACTAACAAACAAAGCTTTGTAAGCTGTGTAAGCTTTGTGTTTATTTTTTATATAATATAATATTTATTTCTCACCACAATATCCTTATAAAATAATAACAAAATACAATATTGTCCAGTGATGGGCTTAAAGAAAAATATTGTGGGAGACTGGTGCCTAAGCTAAGCCGAAGCATGTATTTCAGGCCACCAGGCCTCCGCCCCAAGTACATAATTATGGTTTCCCGTAAACTAAAACTACACAACAGTTTCCATTATACCTGTACAAAATAGATGACTGTGTGTAAATGCGATATCTGCCTTCATGATTCCACTTGAAGCTAAAAATTATGATCATGGATTGGTGATCTTTCGTCGTGATTCCACTATGGTTCGGTGGGGATATTTTGTCCCAGACTTATTTGCCCAGTTTCCTTAAGGGTGCTATCACAAAAAAAAACGTTTTTCGTCAATTTCTTATCTAATTGTGAGAAAGCGTGAAATAATCGAAACATTAAGTCTGTGTAACTATAAAAGTACAGTTTTCGTGGTGATAAACCATTCGTGTCAGTCTCAGCACCCGATAATAGTTTCATCACTTTTGCGCTCTCGAAAATTTAGCTTATTTCGCCGTTGTTTTACGCTGTTATTTTACTTTTAAATAGACTATTTTGTTTTTCCTAGCAAGGTAACATAGTTACCTTAGTTATTAAATAGTTTTTGTTTGAATTTGGATTATATATTCGTAGATAAAAAATAAAATTTCGGACGTAAAATGGTCAGTAACTCTCGGTTTTACAGAATTATTTTTGGTGTATTACTGTATGCAATATAATAAATTGATTAAACCGCTCCCAAATATAAGATACAGTAGTACCATGAACATTTTTATATATTTTTAACTTATGTTATCTTCGGTGTAACAAAGCATTAAAAGATACCCAAAAGTAAAATTTTATGAAACATCCTTTGCAGAGACAAGGTTTTTACTGATTTAAGTAAATCACACTAATTGAAATATTTATTTAAAGCGCTCCCAAGATAAATAATCAAACTTGCTCGGGCATGTTTATTTTGGCTATATCTAAACCATAACCACACATCAAAACTCGAGTAAAACTCTCAAATTCAAGAAAAATTGTGATATTGTCATATGTAGTCATTAATGTTCACAGGAAGAAGAGTTCTCAGACATCGTGCGGTCGTCCAATCGCATCAACTTCTTGTACGGGTACATGTTTGATGAGGAAATTGTGAATGATGACCTACCGAGCGCGCTATCGCAGCTTCTGAAGGCGGCGTGGCGAGTCCAATCCGAGCCCCTGTGGGTGCCGGCTTCTTGGGTCCAGTAAGATAAATATCTCCAGTCCTAGTCCAAATCGTTTGTTTGAAGAATTAGTAAAACATCGCTGCAGATGTTCATAGAATCATACCTAGAATAATTTTAGCACGTATGGACAAGGAACAGATTTTGTTTTTAATCCTTTAAATATATTACCTGAATTGTTGAGCGCAGTAAAGTAGAATAATTTAGCCCAATCGTGTACAATATTGTTATAAAAATATAATGTTTAATTTAATTTTGTTCAAAGCTTTTGGAGTGGTTCCTTATTTAAGATGAAAAGCCTTAAATATATTTTTGCTTAATAGAATATTATATTATCACGAACAGGGCTTCGCAAAAATAGATTAAGATATTTTATTATTGTGATTTTTTAGAAAAAGATGTTAAACGCATATCGTAGGGTTGATTTGAGCATCAATATGTTACTAGGGCGACTATTGGTGTTTGCGTGCTTCTGTTGCATATTATTAACCGCTGGCTAATAAGATTGATTACTGGTTACAATCAAATAGTAATAAAATATTTACTTTGTCTTAGTCGAGTAAAAATAATCCAATAAACCTGCATCCCAAATTGCCTTATAACTAATGAAAAAAATAGGTACTTATGAGGAATGATACAATAATAATTGACTACGAATTAAAATTGATCAAGTCTTTAGTGATCTTCAAATTAGTAGTTAAAAATACGCTTATACCCTCTGCGATTATATTAGGAATCATTTATTAAATTTATAAAAGAAATAACTTGTAATTATCACTATTTGGCTGCATTCATTGGATACCCGTCACCTTTGAGAGGGGAGTAACTAATTAAAATGGTAGTAAGTACAGCGACCTCGTAATAGCTTTACCACGCTAATATTTGTCACTTGCACGTTATAACAAGACAAGGTCCATTTTTCTGTGACAAGATATTTTCAACCCAATGATTTCAAAAGGAAGGATACGCCCATCAGAACATTTTACTTACAACTTTTTCATACAAGCAAAAACTAGCGCCATCTGTGACAACTCATATGAACTACGTGAGTGTCACGTTGCATAGGTCGACGACGTAACCTTGTACGTACGACATGTAACGTGCGTAAATGTTATTTTAATCACATTTTATCGGAAATAAGTTAACCACTGAGGCGTCCATATTTTGACAAAAAACGTAATAAAACAAATTAATCTCGATCAGCTTTATTTGACATTGAAAACAATTTAATAATTATTATTATTAATTATTAAATAAAACACAAATAAAAAATGACGTCCGTACAAGGTTACTTCGTTACCGTCGCGGGCGCTGCCGGCAGCGCGTGACATGGCCGCCATTGTGGATTTCGAATGTGGATTCAAATGTGTTTATTGAATAATTTTATTGGAACAAAGGCAATTTAAGGTTACTTATTGATGTTATGATGTCCCATGTTCCTTTTTAACCTTTGTATTATAATTTTTGCGACCTTTTACTACGCAAATAGGCATTTTAATGACTGAACTGTACTGATTAACTCCTCCGCGCGTGGACCGCGTTCGACTGAGTCGCATTGGCCCTAAACTGTAATTTTAGGGCCAGCGTGCTGGTGCCATTTCGTCGCGCGGTTAGCCTGGTCCTTACTATCTATGTCAATGTTTCAACCATAATAAAGTTTCAATTTACTGTTAATGAGGGTTTTCATGAAAATTCACGCTACTAGTTGGCGCAGGTCTTCCATTTAGATTAGACAATGAATATAAAATATTTGACGTTAATCATTCGTTTCATTCATTAATTATTCAGTCACGACTAAAGAAATTATAGGCGCTTTGACACTTTTGACAGGTTTCCGGATCTGACTTTTCAGTGCTGACACCTAGTGAACGTCATTTCGTAGACCACTGCAACAAAATGTGTTGCAGTGGTTGATCGCTTCAGCAACAAAGAAACACGCTCCTAACACTCACGCGATAGTAGCGAATGTGCGGCTATCCGTCATGTTACTAATTATTATTAAGTAAAAGTAAGATATACATATTTTAATCGATAGTGGATTTAAAAAAGTCATGCGTCAAACGCCTGCCTATGATGCGTTCACATTTATCCATTACCAGCACTTCGCCCGCGACTTCGTTCGCGTAGATTTCGTACTTTGCCCTACGAAGTTCAACACCCTCCACCTATTAAATCAAATCAATAATTTAAATATTATTTATACCAATATTTGAGCCAAGCCAAGCCATGTAGTAAAATTGACTACTTACTACCCTTTTTCACCCCGTAAGGGGTAGATTTTCAAAAAACCCTAATACACGTTACCTATTCTTTATCTTCGGTCGGTATAAATACTGAGTTTCGAGATAATCGGACCGCGCGCTAAAATTCTTCCATACAAACTTTGACACCTTGCGCAATTTCCCTTTAGGGGATAGTTTAGAAAAACAAAAAATAAAGTACTTCATAATTTACTTAAATACTCAAGGAATAAGATTATTTATGATAATCGACTTTCGGTCGAGTTTCTAGAAACCCCTTCTTAGTGCTCCCCTACATTTTAAAAGGAATCCGTGTGCAAAATGTCACGTTCCTAGTCCCAGTAGTTTCGGCTCTGCGTCAATGAATCAGTCAGGACAAGTAATTATTTATATAGAGACTCAAATCGATATACGATATAGCACCAATAATTACATCTGCTTAAACGCCTACCCTTAGTTACAGCAAATAATCTAATTACTTTAATAAATATATTATTTGTGAAAAATATAAAGAAAACATCTACTTAATAGTTAAAATAAGCATTATTTATATTTCATTACTGCAGCGGCCAGCAAAAGAGACATTGATGGACGAACGTGTAAATGTGGACCAAGGCGGAGCCGAGGCTTGTATAGTGCTTTTCTCAAATAAAGTAAATTATTCATAAATTCCAGATTCAATGGCGAACAACGATCATTTTTCACGCGCCAATGTGTTCATTTGTTTATTTTTTTTCAATAAACAGCTTTTTTTTGCAAGCCAGTTCGAAATTTGAAAAGAACCTTTGATAAGTTACCTCCTTGGTTGCCATACTTGCCATGTTTCGGAGTAAAAGATCGTTCCATTTTTAAATTACACGACAGATATGAGTTTAATATAATATGTAATATATTTGGCCGCTAAAACACGACACATATTATTATCGATTTTTATACAACTTTTGGTGGCCGCTGCTCGCATGTATTTGGCCAGTAGGTACAGCAATTTCGATTTATCTCGAAGAAGGTTATCAAAATAATGCTCGAATTTTCAAGCATGTTTGAAAAATAATAATTTAAAGTTGTGGGCAAATTGAAGTTATTTGTTTTTGGTTACTAAACTTGTCTGTTTATGATGATTGTACGCACGCGACCCCGGCGCTGACGCATGGCGGCGTCGTGTGAAGCGGCGCAGGCGACTGCACTTCCACTTGACCTCATGCCTCGGCGCAAATTATGATTACAAAGCACCGATGACACGGTCCGTTCGTATCGCGTTAATCACCCAAATTCTAAATGTTGACTCAATGACGACGTTATTAATCTCTAGATTCTTATTTCTATAAAGTTTACTCCTAAAGGTACCTAGATTAATTCTAAAAATATCGATGATAAGTAAGTAATTATAAAGTGTTGGCCCATTATAGATATTAATTAGTTAAATTATTACCGAATTATAATTTACACCCAAACTAAGTTTGCGCGACTAAGACAATGGAATAATGTTTCGCACGTATTGGAAATATAGGAATAGGTGCGTGTCCTATTGTAAATTATGTGTAAAATAAATATCGACTTTGCTATGTGGAAGTCCTTAAGTATGGAGAAAATACAGGCAGTCAAAGTTTAGCGGTAGTCCGATTACCGTATTAAAAAATCTTCTTTTCGCCTCGTTTATGCGTAAACGGCTGTAAATGGCATAGCTTTAAATGGCGTATGAGTGAGCAAAATAATTAATGAGAAACGAGCATAAATGACTGTATAAAATGTAAACATGGTCTTGCATGAAGTTTTTAATGCCACCGGCTCTAAAAATATGTTTAATGTAATAGAATATAAACACAGACTGTCTGTATTTTATAACGGATTATTCGAATACATTCTAAAATACAATTAAATAGTTCAATAGGATAGCATTATACAAATTCGCTTAAGGTGTATCCGCAAAGTTAGCCCGCGAAATTCAAGTTTTCTTACGTTTTTTGCTTAGATTTGTTCTCGAATGTCATGATTTCATGAAAAAGTCATTAGAACAAATCTACCTTGAGATATGAATTCATGATTCTAATGATTATAATTATGTAAATACATTATTGTTTTATGGTCGCGAATCACAGTTTGATCAACATACAACCTGACACTGACTGCAAATTACAAAAAATCGTACGAAAATTTGAATTTTGCGGGCTACTTTTGCGTATTTACCTCAACTAAAAATTTTGTTACATATTTGGAGACAAAATATCGTACTTTTATGTTATTTGTCGTTCAGGGATCTGCAGGCGGTTGTTTAATAAAATGCATCTTTTTACCATAGTCTAATTAATCTGCGGTGCGACCCACAAATATTTTTGTCAACAGGTTCGCACGTATAAAAAGATGTAAATAGATACTTAAATTAGAATATCAAAGCGCTTTTAAAATATTCTTGGTAAGTATAGATAAATATTTTTAGTGACAGTACCTGTTCATGTATCCATGAGTGGTGTAAAATGGAAGATAATAATATAGTTTGAAACTGCACTGTCTTCACTATGATCGATATATACCAATATCTTTCGCTAGCCGGTTACGGTGTTACGATATCCGTTTGATGGCATAGAAGGGAGTTTTACAGCATACAACATGCAATGGAGTTCAAAATGTCAACTTAGGCGTGGTTGTCTGTGTTACTTTTGATTAAATTTGTTCTAATTTTTTAATACATTTTGTTGGTGACTCTTCACTGTTTCTACTTACTTTTGTTTTTAAACTAGTATTGGTCTGTACGCCATAAATTCAGTGTCACATTTCTAAGGAGAAGACACTGTCTCCTTTAATACAGTGAATACTAGCACAGGAGACAAGATTAAAACAAACACTCTCGTCACTACAAAATTATGTCATTATAGATTTATAAAGACGAATGATAATTTTCTTCGGCTTTCAAACCCGCATTTCTCCGCCAAATATCTATCGTTTAATTTCAATTCAAGCTAAACTGATCCTTGATCTATATTACTACTTCCTTTATTAGAAACTGGATCACCTCGCCTTAAGTGCAGATACACATGCTAAAACACGCAATAATGTCATGACTGATATTATCCAATAGGAGGCCTTAATGAACTTCATATACTTAGTTAAAAACACAGCTTTGTTAATTCCGCACTTCATAAGAAATAATGTACATTGTATAAGTTGTAATTGTTTATAGTCTTTGCTAAAATTGTGACGTACATATTTTATTATGTCTTAGATCTTAAGTCTTTATGTTCATTATCATTATGTAAGTAATAAAATGAATCAAATATAATAATTAATGTACTGAAGTAATGTATAAATGCTAATGTTGTCTTTCTTCTTATGTAGCCAATTTATTTTTAGTTTATTGTAGTTAATTTGAATATTAAATTAAAGCCAATCTCTATTAGATACCATTGTGACCTGAGTAGTTGATAATTTGTTGTTAAGTTAATAAATTACTGTACCTTCTTATAGGAATTCATTCTTCTAGTCAAATTCACAAGGGAGCCATCTTGGCAATCAATCTCATGATATTGATTAATAGTACTAGTGGATATAGACTGAAAGATTCATAATTATGTTATATAGCTAAAGGCTAGCTACTACATAATAATACGAGTAAGTTTTAAAAAGATCTCTTGTCATTATCTAATATGCACACCAATATAAGCGGTAATTACAATACATTCCACTAGAATCGCATCAATCCTTTAGCTACCTTATTTACATCCGGATTCTGTAAAACACAAAAAAATAATTGGTAACCGGCTGTCAAACTCATGGCAATGACTGGTAGATTTAACAGGCTGTATTTAGCCACCCATTCACAGAAGTTAACATGAGTTTCGCAGCATTTTGGCTAATTTTAGTGTTGATTATTGTAGCTTTTTGGAAACCGATTGTTATTGATGTATTGCTAAGCAATTTTAATTGTACCTATAGGTAACGTTAAATGTCATATTTATTGTTATGCTTAGTACCAACTTTCTCGATTTAAAAAAATTAAAATATATCTAAAACAAAATTTGGGATTATAATAAATTGTTATATAATAGGTACCCCAATGAAAGACATTAGTCAAAAGTCTGAATATACAAAATGGGGCTTGCCCAATGTAAATAATTATGTTATGGTTAAACGTAGTTTTTAGTTCAAAATATATGTATGTACATTGATCGTTTATCCTTCGTGCTTTTATAGCATAAAAATGTAATAATATCTATTATTGACAATCAAATTAGCGCATTGTTGTATATGTTTCAACGTTTTCGCATGATCAGCCAGTTTAAATAGGAATGACATTTGAAAGATATCAGTATAGTAATATTGTTTGTTGACGCTGGAGCACAGGGCAAAAAGGCTAATGACAGTGTGGTCAATAGAAACGTTAGTACCTATATGTATACATTAAGCTCAAGGGGGCACGGGACTGCGGTTGAAGTGTTGGGCTGGGAGAGGAAGGCTGATTTTTCATTCCTCTTCACGCAAATTGTATTTCAGGCCTTTAAGAAGCCGCGCCCGCGCCCTCGCGTGCTGCATCTATGGTTTAAGACATTTATTTCTCAAAAACAGGACACAATTATTCACTTTGAATGAGAAACACTGGTTGCATACATATAAACGTAACGTAACATACGTATAACGTAACGTTTATCTAGTCGCTTCGTCATCATAACATCAATATCATATTCTTTGCATAGGGTATTAATATACTTACCTCACTTATTCAATTATCGGCCGACTTATCAAACTGAAATCTGGGCCTAATGCATGTAAATTTAAATACCATTAAAAATAGGGGAAAGTTACAATAAAATTTTAATTGATAGTGCATAACCAAATGACTCGTTTTACGCCCGTCGCACCAGTCTGTATTAGCCTTTATCTGGACAAAGTCTAAGGCCCGCATTACAGAACGTCACTCAATACTCAAGCATTACTTAAAACTAGATTCAAGCCATTTGATTGGTTGAAACTAGTTTTAAGTAATGCTTGAGTATTGAGTGACGTTCTGTAATACGGGACTCAGTGCGAATTTCACCAATCAAACTGAACGCGATCAGCACCTAAAAACCGAGTTCAAGAGCTGTCAGTGCCAATCTAACAAAGAAAATAATGACACTGACAGCTCTTAAACGTAGTTTAGTGCTGATCCCGTTCAGTTTTCATTGGTGAAATTCGCCCTTAGTGTTCTCTCCGTGTTCTCAATATAAATCTGTGTGCTATGCTATCTTCAAAGACTATTTTAGTATTTGTTCGATTTATTGTCAGCTGCGGGGCCCTCGTTCCTCAGCCCGTGTCCCCCTCACGCGGCATAATGCTCGAATAACTTGTTAAATATGTATTTTGTGCAGGTTGAAATTATTTTAATTACATTATGAAGGTTTTGCCAATAAATCGAATGCTTACTCAGTGTTCATAACTTGAAGCATTGACAATAAATGTTACAAAATCAAGAGGCTCTTCTGCCGAGTGGTTTACAAATAAGTGATAATCGTCAGACACATAACCGATTGTGATAAGAATAATGAAAATATATATAGTTATATTTAAATTAGTTACAAATCAACACAAGCGAATACTTAGAAAGATATTATGAGAGCAGCCTCTATTTATATTCTGGGTGAAGTGAGCTGTCATTCCATTGCTATTGATTGACAATATTGACAACTCACCTCAAGCTCACTTCAACTAAGTTTTCACGGCAAGATTATAAGGGGGATGCGCTAAGGTAGCCCGCGGAATTCAAATTTTCTTACGTTTTTTATTCGGCAATTTGCAGGTCAGTACAGTAGTACCCAACTGATATGGCTTACCGATGTACCTGCGCAGAAGGTGAATTTTAAAAGTGCGGGAAATGCTATTGGGCAATCGGCACGCTCCACGCACCGCGGTTCTTTTTCCTGTACCGCTATTGGTCGGCAGCTGCCGCCATGTTAGCGCGCGCCGCGTGGCATGTTTGTCAGCCGCCATACTTCTGATCGAGTGCACGCTAACAGCTTCAGTGTATTATGAACCTTATAATAGTGACCTAAGGTTGATTGTAAGTTTTAAGCATACTTTTGTTAATCTTTGGGGCCATACTTTCTTTTCTGTGCGAACGAAGATTCACGACGCGCCTTATCAATTGGGTACCACTGTAACAGGTTGTTTGTTGATCTAAATATGATTCGCGGCCATAACAAATATGGCTTTACAGAATTATAATCATTAGAATCAGCATTACTACTCTCTAAGTAAAAAAAATCCTACTGAATGAATATTTCTGAAATAATCTTTCTTACTTTTTTGCAATTTGCAGGTCAGTGTCAGGTTATATGTTGATTAAAATATAATTCGCGACCGTAACAAATATGACTTTACAGAATTATAATCATTAGAATCAGCAATACAACTCCCTAAGTTAGAATTGGCCTCAAATGTCATGATTTCATAAAATAGTCATTAAATAGGATTATAATAACTTGGGAGTTGTATTGATGATCTTTTTGATTATAATTCTATAAATAAATATTTGATACGGCCGCGAATCATATTTAAATCAACATACAACGTAACCTGAAATTAGGAAGAAAATTTAGAATTTCGCGGGCTACCCTGACGCTTTCGCCGTATGGGGAATGCGCTAAGGTAGTAACAAAGTAATATCAAATATGGCTTTACAGAATTAAAATCAGCAATACAACTCTCTAAGTTCATAGAATCCTATTGAATGACTATTTCGAAATAGTCATTCAATAGGATTCTACGAAGAGAGTTAGTTGTATTGCTGATTCTAATGATTATAATTCTGTAAAGCCATATTTGTTACTGCCGCGAATCATATTTTAATCAACATACAACCTGTTACTGACCTGCATATTGCAAAAAACGTAAGAAAAATTGAATTTTGCGCGCTCCCTTAGCTCATCCCCCTTAACAGAATAGATCAGCTGTTATAGCTAGCAATAGTTATCTAGATGTTTTAATGAAAGTTCGCGGAACTTGCATAGTGAGGATTATCGAAAATAGTCGCGTGCTTTTATTGTGTTGTACATATGTATGTATTAGTTATTATTATACATTTTAATCATTAATTGCCGGTAGTTATGGTATGAGAAGTTTAAATTACGACCTATTTGGGTAAAGATAACCCTTCATATGTGTTCACAAAACCTAGATAATATGTACCTCGTCTAAATAATAGCGTGATACCTAAATGTTGTAAAAATAATTTATTTTCACACTTACGAATCCTTCAATATCATTTTGTTGCGTACGTTTTTTTATCATTGATTACCTACTTTTCAAGTACAGCTAGTATTCCATTTGAAATAAGATTAGACTTTTAAATAAACTTGTTAACAGTCCGTTCAACCGATTTTGACTTCTATTCCGTGAACATAAGGATGGCATTAAAAGCAAAAACGTGGTTACAATACCAACTGTTTATTACAGCTGCCATTTGTCATGACACCAACGAAATAGAAGTAAAAATCGGTTGAACGGACTGTAAAAAAGGTTTATTTAAATGTCTAATCTTATTTCAAATGGAATATAGGTAACATTGCAATGTGCCCTCCGATTAGCAAGAAATGTCTCGCCATGTTAATACAAGAGTTTTCTACTTTTTGTAATACAGCATCATCCCATCTGTACACCCGACTTCATCAAAGGAAAGTTCTCAGTTCGTCTGTATATATTTTTTTCATGTTCAGTCTGTAACTGTAGTAAAGATCATGTATAAGGTGTAACCAAAGAAATATCTTAAATAAATGATAATAAAAGTATGCATTTTTTTTTGCCGTGATCTAAATGTCGAATGCACTGTTTTGTTAAATAAGAAATGGATTACCTAAATAAAAATTAACAATCAATTGAAATGACAGGGTCTACGTTCTCCTGAGTGATCCATCTGGCGTCTGACCTCAAGCTGACCTCACGTCTGACTTTATGTATATAAATGTACTCTGTGGTCTGACTGTTATCATAAATAGAAGAATATAAGCAAAAACAACTCTGTAGGTACCTATCTGGATTCCTGTCACTGACCTCTAATCATGAATGTATAATAGAGCTCAGTGGTTCCTGTCGATGGTCTTTTCTATGATCACGACTCCATCTATCAGGGACCATTTTGGTAACCCATTGAAAAGGTTTTGGATAGGGGTTTTTTCTAAGCTGTTAAACCCATACGATACCTATGGGTAACCCATAAGAACGGCTTAAATTAAATTTTGGTAACCCATTGAAAGGGTGTTCGATAAAAACCCATACGGTGTGGGTAACCCTTTTGAACGGTTTAATTTAAGCCATTCAAAATTACCCACACCGAATGGGTTTTTTAAAATGGTCCCTAGGTAGAATAGAGATAGAATTGGTCATGCTACGCCTTTGCTACGCGTGCTGGGCGGATATCGAATTATCATAATATTATGAATTTCATGGGTTTAAAGTAGGTATAGACCCCATTGAATGGGTTATCATCACAGACATATAAGAGGTTATCATGTAACCCTTTCACTGGGTTTCAAGTATAAAACCCATTCAATGGGTTATCATGTAACCCTTTCAATGGGTTACATCATGATAAAGGTACCCCTTCGAATGGCTTAACTCCTTAGAATAATAACTAACTTAACTCTTAACGTTGTACGGTCCCTGCCATCTATCACTAACATTCAACACATAGAGCGCAGCGCTACAAGGTTATTTTGGCGCGTGGCCAAAATCGGAACGAACATTCCTATGTTTGAATACAATTTCTGCGACACAATTTTCACAAATGTTTACCTACCAACAACGTCCCCCTGTCAATGTTATTCACGTTTCAAAATATCCTTGTAGCACTAACAACTGTAGCCAGCCAAACCAGAATTCTAAACGGAATTTGATAATAATGAATGAGAATAGAATAAAAAAATTGCGCCGTCACGGGACGCCTCGCCTGGCAGATGTGAAACATCGAAATTATTCACACTACTACAGACTGTAAAGTAGTGACGCGTCGCCACGCGGCATGCGTCGCCCCGCCAGCAATCGGTTTTACGTGCGGATATAGATGTTTCACATCAATATTTTGTGTAACAACCAATCACTATGGAACTACGACTCGAAGTGAATCAATTTGATCACTGAAGAGATGGCGCTAGTAGACGGAATTCGCATTCATTCGCCCATATTCACAAACACTAATAAGTATTCACATAGCAACATGGAAAAGTGATTTTCTCCAACGGTATTGATTGTAATTTTATGTTGTTACGAACATAGTAGGTATGTCATTGAATTTAGCTAAGTACCTATACACTTATTTGAGCTCGTGACTGTACCTACTATTATTAGATTGCCTTGCTGAACATAAGTACCCATTCTCTGGAACAAACAAGCTATTTAGGACGTTAGAGGTGAAAGGGTATCTAACTTGTTTAAATAGGTTTTTTTTTTGTCCTCTTTCTGAAGGTGCTGCTGTTGTAATTAGGTAGGTACACACGGCTACACATCAAGCTATACATTTCCAGTATCAGCGGACCTCTCATTGTACGGAAATCTTTTAAACAATGCGAGATCAGCTTAAGCTCGAAATCTAGCTTTTCAGTTTGGCCTCGTGGATGGCCGCGCATCTCCTGGTATTGCAGATATCCGCCCTAATTTGGCGGTAACCACTAAACTTTAGTAAGTAGGTACCCTCAGATTATAGAAAGAAGTAGGTATCTATATATCGCCACAAAGTTAAGCGAAAAGACTGACTTTGAACAGTTTGAACGTGTAGGTACAGAGCGGCCGTTCCGGACTACTCCGAAGCGTTAATCCGAAGTATCGGCCGAATGTTCGGCGGTTTATAACTTCCATAGTTTCTTTTTTGACTTTGAATCCTTGCCCGACTTTAAAGTCACATTTTTCACTTTGACTTATCTCTTTGACTGTCGTTTTTCTTCTTTTTTTTCTTTTGCCGTAGTCAGCCATAGTTAGCCATAGTCAAGCAACGGCCGATACTGATTGACGGTTAAAGAGATTTATTTCTCAAAAGAATTACAAATTCAAAACATAAACCGTCTTATTACAAAAAAATGCTTAAGTACTGTTTTATACCAAGACCACAAGGTCTAGGATTGTTACGGTATTCAAGTTAATATCAGGCTCAAAACGTGTTCTTATTACAAAACGAAGACTTTTCGAGGATCAGTTAGTACCAAAGAAGGTTCATGGTTCCACAGATAAGAAACAAAAATGGCATTCTTTCATTCGTTCATTCTGCATCTATTTGAAGCAACGTTTCGTTTCTCTAAATATTGATAATATAATAACACTTGAAATGCATAAATAATTATTAATCAATACAAAAATATGTCATAAATCGTTCTTTGTTTAGGTTACAATATATTGAACAAGCACAACTTGTACTTTTGCCGTGCTTTTTTATAATCAAGTTATCATATTTTTTAACACCTCTAGCGTGAAGTGGAGTGAATTACATAGGTACGGCGCGGCACTCGTAATCAGAGTTGCCAGAACGTCCCAAAAAGGACGATTTTTGTCCGTTTAGACATCTTTACGTCCCTTAGATGTCCGTTCTATATTCAGTCCCTTTTCAAATAGTCAACTACAATAATTTACTTTCTTAATACAAAAAATGCAAATAACAAAACGCAGTTTTAAAAATAACTAAGATGCGTAAAACTTATAAACGGGGGTTGGGGGCGAGGGTTACAGTGGTCCCCCACCTTTTCCGCCCGCCGTAGTTGCATAGTTTTTTTATAATAAATGTCAAAGGTTCAAATTTTTATCGAATGTTTTCTGAGATTTTTTATTGATAGCATATACAGGGAATCTTTATTTTTTTCGTAAACCATTTATTTCTGCATATTTTATAATGTTCCGCCGCGCGCCGCCACAAGTACTCCACTATCGCATCACCAAAATTGTCTTTTTACAAAATCGTGGTTGGTGGCCTACCTACTGATTCATTTAAAGGGGGATGCGCTAAGGTAGCCCGCGAAATTCAAATTTTATTACGTTTTTTGCAATTTGCAGGCCATAACAAATATGGCTTTACTGAATTATAATCATTAGAATCAGGATTACAACTCTGTAAGTTCTAAAAATCCTACTGAATGATTTTTTCTGAAATAATCATTCAGTAGGATTTTTCGAAGAGAGTTAGTTGTATTGCCGATTATATTATATTCTGTAAAGCCATATTTGTTATGGCCGCGAATCATATTTAGATCAACATACAACCTGTTACTGACCTGCAAATAGCAAAAAACGTAATCAAATTTGAATTTCGCGGGCTACCTTAGCGCATCCCCCTTAAGCATTTTGACATGATTTTGCCAGACGCAACTTAAAAACGTCAACATTTTGTGACATTTAAGTTCCGTTTCAAGGAATAATAGTTAGTGATTTACCAATATTTTTAGAAAATATTTTTAAATATTTCGTTCGATGCAGCTCCGGCAACTAAAATTGCTTGAGATAAACCGCCTCAAAAAAAAAATCTAATCATTTCGACCCCCACAGTGACAGACAGACTCCTCAAATTCAGGCGACTTGATAAAAGACCCAACCCGATGGATGGGTTGGTGGGTCAAGTTTTTGCCTGTATTCATAACATGATAACAACAAAAGTGCCTTGTCTAGTCTTAAACCTAATTCACTTCTTCATTCTCTGGTACTCATATAACAGTAGTATGAGAAAAAAGTATACTTATTTCCCATTCAATCGTAACAATTTTTTATCCAGCCGTCCTTTTTGTCCAAAAATCGTCCCATTTCAACTAGTGAATCGTCCGAAAGTCGACGCAGGTACTGCCAACACTGCTCGTAATTTGAGACGAATGTTTATGTTGCGTCCGTCCATAAATAATAAATCTTAGTATTAGGTACTGTTGATAATATGTGGTTTGTTCGTGAGTTGTGTCTGGTTAAACCGTTGAAGATAAACTTAGTAAAACCCTAAGACGACCCACTGACCAAAACATGGATTATTAATTAATATTAGGTAAGCAATGCTTTGTATCCTCTTATTTCGACTGCCTAACGCGAATTTTCATATTATTATAGGAAATATTACGTCGTACTACGTATGACGATGTCTGTAAGATCGCCGAGACGTCTCCAGCATAATTATCCAAATCTTCCAAATCCATCAAGTCGATTTGTAAATAAAAAGCCACACAATAACAATAAACTCTAACCTCAAATAAATTAGTACCAAAGTTAGTCCATAGAAAAACTAGGGGTCTCGGCGGACTATCTTTAGTACCATAGCTAGTTCATGAACTAGTGATAAACTTCATTTTATAATAAAGTTTTATTTAGTCATGGTGCCAAACCTAGTAATTATCCTAGTACTAAATTTAGATCGTGTTTTGGAATAAGACGGAAATAGTTTTAAATAGTATTATGTGCCAGCAAGCATAGCATAAAATAACATTTTGCTACACATACTATGAATCTTAAAACTAACATTATAATTACACTTTGACATATAAACAATAGTTTTGTAGTAGCAATCAAAACAAATCAGAAGTAGGTAGTTCTACACGGAACAGCAAACTTTAAGCGATGCGGGTAGGGTGCATTTCAACGGTTGTAGCATGTTTACTAAGGCCTACACCACAGTGCAGGGGGCCTAAAATGGACGCTTTGGCAGAATCATAATATGAAACTGCGTGCAATTCATATCCCGCAATTCATCTGTTTAACAGTTTGTATGGAGTTTCGTAAAATGGTCCACAAATTATTAATTGATATACTGAAGTCTGATGTCAAATATCAGCTGTCAAACAGATGAATTGCGGGATGTATGAATTGTACGCAGATCATATTATGATTCTGATAAAGCGTCAATTTTAGGCCCCCAGAACAATAACATGTAACGAACGAAAAAAAAACTAAGTAATATTTTGTTTTATTATTTTTGTAAACTAAAGTGTAAACAGAGATTGTTTGTAGACTATATGGATTTGTATATTTTGATTAGTTACATAATACTTGTTTATTTTATCGTTGATTTTGATTTTATCGCTGATTTGTTTAATAGTGCTCTCACTATCAGTCTAAGTTTAAATCATTATTTTAGAGATATATATTTTATAATACTTAAATACCTATATTTTTTTTATTTAGTTGTTCGGTAGGTTGGGAAAGATCTTTTACATAGTTTCTTAAAGTTTTCTTGAGAATGTTTAACGATTTGATTTATTTTAGGTCCATAAGCAGTTCATTATAAAAGTTGGCCCCTTCATACATATTTGCATAGTTATTTGTTAGTTCGTATGTTATTGAGTTTCGCTTATGTAAATGTTCTTCTATGTTACTTAGTTTTTTGACTGTTCCTTTACAATCTTTTGGTATTCCCTTTAAAAACTTTATTATTAAATCCTCTTCTCCATTATCTTTTCTCTGTTGTAGTTCGGTTCTAAGGTTTTTCATAAACTTTTCTTGCTGAGGAGTCTGATCAGAGTAAATTCGGACGTCATCTACTTTCAGGTTAACTTTACTACTAACTAAAGCTAACTATATTCCGCAGTATAGTTTTCGCTATTTCTTGGGAGGAAAAAGATAATTTCACTGGGCGTATTTTCTTGCCATCATATTTTCCAACTCGTAACACTCTTTCAGCTCTAGGGCAATCTGGATATATGGTGCTTGTTGGATATGGGACATAAGGATACAAGTAAAACTACAGCGAGCTGTGAACGCACTGACTGCTGTATTTCCAACACGCGTGCGCGGACCGCGGCGGGGGGCGCGGGGTGCCGGCGGCGGCGGGGCGCATGCGCGGCGTCGTTTGCGCAGGCAGCCTGCATGGCCGCGCATCGCTACACACATACATCTATGCTTGTACACAACATCTCCCAACCTTATTTCTAAAGATACCATAGCATAGCATAGTAGCAGGATTCAAAACATAATAATAATAATAAAGTATTTAAAGATTCTTACAACTACATACATGTAAGTACAACATTATGCCATCCACTGGTCACTTGCCAAACGCAAGGCTTCTATAGTCCACCTTTGGAAGCTGGCGCAACACCCGACCCGGACCGCGGCCGGGCGGCACAGGCGCGGGCGGCGAGGTCGGCGCCGCTGGCGACGTACTTGCACCCTGCCTCCCCTCCCCCGCGGCGTCAGCTTGAGACGCGGGTTGGGGGCTCGGTGGTGCCGCTGATGATATGTCCTCGTCACCATCATCCTCTATTGCTCCAGTATCCCAACTTTGTTGTACATTGCTGTTGGCCTTAAATAACACAATCTGGTTTTTGTGTTTTTTTATTACACTCCCTGTTATATGATCGTAAATAAAATACACAACTCTACCACTCTTGTCTATTACTGTGCCTCTGCACCATGTGAACTTTTCTTTATTGTTAAATTTTTTGTATAAAACTTCGTCTCCGTTTTTTAAAAATTGAGTATTTTTACCGCCATAGAATTTACTCTGCAAACAATGTTTAAATTTTACTGTGCTATCCAGTGACGCGTTTGAGGGTGACGACAGCGGTTTTGGCGACAATAGATCCAACCTTGATCTCAGCTTGCGTCCAAAAACTAATTGAGCTGGAGAGAACCCTGTCACTGAATGTACCGAATTCCGGTAATCAAAAAGATATTTTAACAGTTTGACCCTAGTGTCTTTTTGGCTGTTACTCGATAAAATACTGGATTTAATACCCTTTTTCGCGATCTTTACGTAACTTTCGGCCTGGCCATTGCTCGCAGGATTATAAGGCGGTGACGTCACGTGCTCAATCCCGTTAATTGTACAAAACCGTTTAAAATCTTGTGACGGCACGGCTTTCATGCCGTGCCGTTATCGCTTACAATTGTATTGGGTAACCCGAACCTTGAAACAAACTCGTATAGTTTGTCTACTGCCGCTGATGAAGTCGTTGAACCACACATATAGTAAACTTCCACCCATTTCGTGTATGCATTTACTACAATTAAATAATGTTTATTATCTAACGGACCCAAGAAATCTATGTGCAACCGGTAGAATGGTTGGGGTGGGTATTGCCAGGGAGCAAGCGGGGCGCGCGGAGGGGTAGGTCTTAAATGTATGCAAACACTACAAGAGTTGATCATAGTTTCTATTTCTTTATCAATACCCGGAAACCAGAAACGGGAACGAGCTTCGGCCTTTGTTTTTACAATTCCCAGGTGGGAAGTATGAAGTTCGTTCAATATTTTCATTTTTAAACGTTCCGGTAAAACCAATTTATGACCTCTCATAACACAGCCGTCTTCATAAGATAATTGATTCCTGCATGCATGGAACGGTTTTAAATTCACATCAGACACGCTTCTAGGCCAACCCTTAAAAATAAAATCAATCACCTTCATTAAATTAACATCTCGGGTAGTTTCCTTGCGTAATTCGTCCCGCGTAACTGGCATGTGTCCGTCTATTACGAAGTGAATATACGGCGCGCGGTCAATCGGGGCAGCCGCTGCGGCAGCGTGCTGAGCGTTGTCCCCGCATTCGCTGTCCGCGGCGGTCATTGACCGCGACCGCTTATCGTTGTCGGGAAGACTTGCGCGGGACAAATAATCCGCGCTGTTATTCTCGCTACGAACGTATTCGATTTTATAATTATATGCACTGAGGAACAACGCGTATCTCTGCAATCGATTTGCCGAAACCTCCGGTATACCTTTGTGCGGTCCAAAAATTGAAATTAAAGGCTTGTGATCGGTGCGAAGGATGAATGGGTCTGACTTACCGTACAAGTACTGATGGAATCTTCGAACTCCAAAAATAATAGCCGTTGCCTCTTTCTGAATCTGAGAATAACGTTTTTCAGCTGTGTTTAGAGTGCGGGACGCGAACGAAATAGGACGCTCGCATCCATCCTTATCACTTTGCGATAATATCGCACCTAACCCATTAGGTGAAGCGTCCACCGTGAGTATTAACTTTGCCTTTGGGTCGAAATGCGTTAATACCTGATCCGACGTTAAATGTTTTTTTATTTCGACGAACGCTCTTTGATGTGCGTCAGCCCAGTGCCATTTAACATCCTTCCTTAGAAGATCATATAAGGGACTTAAAATTTCGGACGCCTTAGGTACGAAATTACGGTAATAATTTACTAATCCTAAAAATGATTGAAGTTTGCCTATATCTGTGGGCACTGGGGATTTCTCAATTGCTATTACTTTATCTGATGATTTTTTTAATCCGTCTTTGTTAATTACATACCCTAAATAATAGATTTCATTCTTAAAAAAATCGCACTTTTCTTTTTGCAAGGTTAGTCCCGCCTCTTGCAGCCTCTGTAACACTGCCGTTAACCGTTGTAAATGTAAACCCAGTCCATCGGCTGTGATAAGGACATCGTCTAAAAGACATAACACTCCGTCCATACCCGACAATACGTTTTCCATTGCGCGCTGAAAAATAGACGGTGCGCTGGTTAATCCAAAAACCATACGTGTATACTGAAACAATCCGCGGTGAGTATTTATGCATGTAATCTTTTGTGAGTCTTAGTCTAAAACAAATTGATTATAGGCCATGGACAAGTCTAACTTTGAGAACTGTTGACCTCCGTGCAATTTTGAAAACAGCTCGTGGACTGTAGGCAACGGGTATTGTTCTACAACTAATTGTTTATTTATGGTTACAGAATAGTCTGCACACAGCCTAACACTTCCATTGCGTTTTAATACTGGCACTACGGGTGATGCATACTCCGAGTGATCAACCTGTCTAAGTATCCCTAAGTTTACAAGGCGAACTATCTCTTTATCTACCTTGTCTCGCAATGCAAAAGCGATGGGACGCGCTTTGAAAAATATTGGCACTGCATCATCTTTTAAACGTAATTTGACCTCGAATTTATTGAATTTACCTAACTTATCTGAAAATACGTCTCTGAATCTATTGTGCTTACTTAATTTTTTATGAAATTACAGTGTGCTAATTTTAACTTAAATAAGGATAAAAAATCTCTTCCGAGCAATGGCGGGCCTTCGCTGCGTACCACGTAAGCATCTAGTGTGTGTGTGCTCAGCCTATAAGTGACCGGTAGCCGAATTATACCGAGACACACAATACTGCTACCCGTGTAGGTAAATAGCCTTTTTTTAGGTGGTAACAAGGGCAAACTGCTAAAACATTTGTTGTATAAACTCTCGGAAATTACCGTTACTGCAGATCCACTATCAATCTCAAATTTGATTTGTGAGCCGTTTATGGACACGATTTCTGTCATGGGTTCTCCCCGCTCTGAGGTGATGTTACAACATAAAAACTCACCATCGTCGTCCGTCTCACTCATGTCACCGGTCACAACACACTTTACTTTGCACATTCTACGTAAGTGACCCTTTGTATTACACTTCCTACAAGAATAGTTTGCAAATCGGCACTGAGATGATGCATGGTTCTTTCGACCGCACACGGAACTTGCCCTGCACCTTGAACACTGAATGTTCTTGCTGTGTGATCGGCGTGGAAGCGCCGGCGGCGGCGCCTGCCCGCGCGCACCGGACGCTCTGCGCCAGCTCCACTGCCTTTGCCAGGGTCAAGGTATCTGTGTCCTTGGTGAACAGTTTGTCCCTCTCGGGACCCGCCAACATGCCCATCACAAACCGGTCTCGCAATGCCTCCTCTACATTTGCGAACTTACAATGTTTCGTGAGGCCACGCAGTCTTGCCGCCCACTGCGCATGCGTCTCATCCGTTTCCTGCGTTGCCGCGTAAAATGCGTAGCGCTCCCCGAATCCACACTTTGTCGGAGAAAAGTGAGTGTCCAGAAGCTTATAGATGTCTTCTACTGGCACCTCCTCCAGCTGTTTTGGCAAAGCCAAAGTCGGCTGCGAGCTGGTAGGTGCCGTCCGCGAGTGCGCTCAGTAGGATTGCTCGCCGTCTTGAACCCGTTGCGTCGTTTTGTTCTGTAATATCGTTTGCCACGAACCATTGCCGCAGGCGACTTTTGTACGCCTGCCACTCGTGCACTGTGTGGTCGAAATTACTTATTATTCCAAAACTAAACTGAGCCATCGTGATATTATAGCGTGGGTCGCTCTCGTCGCCACTGTTGGATATGGGACATAAGGATACAATTAAAACTACAGCGAGCTGTGAACGCACTGACTGCTTTATTTCCAACACGCGTGCGCGAGACCGCGGCGGGGGGCGCGGGGAGCCGGCGGCGGCGGGGCGCATGCGCGGCGTCGTTTGCGCAGGCAGCCTGCATGGCCGCGCATCGCTACACACATACATCTATGCTTGTACACAACAGTGCTTATAATTTTAGCTGCCTCATAGCTTACTGTTTCTCGCCTCTCTTCGATATTATCAATATGTTTCTCAGGAATACCTACTATAATAATGTAAAAACATTATTATAGTAGGTATTCCTGAGACTTTTACTTCGTTCTGCTCTGTCCTGAAATTCTTCAAAAAGACCCTCATAAATGGCTTGTGGTGTTGCCTGTGTAAGTGCTGGTGTTGCAGAATCAGATTTAAGCAGATGAAAGTCAGTTTGGAGGGATGCTATTTTTTCTTAGTTTTTTTTCACAGTGTTTGATAGTGTAGTAATGTGCGTTTTAAGACTTTAATTTTCTACTACTAATTGTTCGGTTGTAATCTTCATGTTTTGTAAAGTTTCATTAATAGAAGAAATATTCTTGCTTATGGTTTTTATGTTTTTGTTCAGATTTTTACTAGATTCCTGTAGTATTCCAACAATTTCTTTCATAATTTCGTTTTTAAATTCGTTGAAGAGGACTTCTGGGCGGGAAAGTGAAGCGTCATGTTCAGCAGTTTGTTTAATTTTCCAAAATTTGTGTTTAGCCGAATATTAATGTGTAATAATGGTGGATTATTAACCATTAAGTGTTGGTGAACTTGCATTATTGTAGGCAAATGAAACAAAACAGTGCAACTTCGCTTCAAGTTCTCTCAAGAAGTCCGCGTGAGGTCTCAGTAAAGTGCCACATCTTTACTGAAACTCAAGGGGAGTGGGCGGGGATATCATCATCATGCATTTATAATTAATTTCATCAATATTATACAAGAACTAAAACGTGACATTGGCTAAATGCACAAACCGTGCGAAGCCAGAAGGAAAAAAAAAAAAAAAATCTTTGAACTGGTATGCAAAGTCACTGTCAGGTGTTTTCCTCTTTCTCTGAGACACATTTTCTGAGTATACCTCATTAATTTTGGACAAATCTGGTTGGGAACTGCTCATTTCTCCCGAAAATATTGTTTTAGGCATAGTTGGTTTAGTCCTTCCAGTCGTAATAGGAGTAGGATGTTAGCAACGTTAAAAATATATTATAGTGACACCAACAACCGCTCCGCTAATCGCTTCTCTCATGCACTGCACCTTTATGATAACACCACTGATGCGCGTGCTGCGGCACGCGCATCAGTGGTGTTACCTTTATGGGTGGGTAGTTATTAAATACACCTTCCGCGCACTTTAAAGAATGAACTGTCTTTTGATAGTAATTAAGCTCGAACTTGACCGACCGTAATATGTATTTTTAGAAGCAAATCACTAAGCACGTCCGCTCACTACGCTTACTGGCTGCGTCCGTCCTACGTATTTATGTTCGGAGTAGACGTAGGATGCAAATTCTTCGGGGAATACAGGCGTAAATGTTATGTTATGTTTATGGTTAGTTACAATTACAACCTGTTACAACCTTACAATAACTACCGATCTATAATCTCTTTGGGACTGCAATGTCACAGAATGGCACATGCTGTCTTCTTGTGTACCTACTTGTTGTGTAACTTTTTATTAAAATGAATAGAATGACTTTGGTTCTTGTTGTTCTCATTTGCCTAGCACATGCAATTCAAAGAAACCGAAAGGAAGACAAACTAGTGTTGAGTCCCATTGAGTTGATTGATCTCGTAAGACAGGAGCAGTATAAAAATAAGTTGCCTTTGCAAACATTAGCCACGGTGGCGCATACAGAGAAGACTATTAAACCGTTGGAGCCAGATGATTCAGAGTATGAGACAGGTGAACACACACTGTTGGTTTTTTGTAGACGACCATGTGTTTATCCATAGCAAAAGATAGGTATATGGAACCATCAGTATGACCACATTAATAACTTATATCTGCTAGAATATAATAAGTACGTGTATTACCAATAACATCCCGCTTGTATTTCCCAAAGGGCTGGGTTGGGCGATAGTGCGTGTCGGGTGGGTGTGTGGGTACGTTTCGTCAGTTTGGTACTTACCTATAGTTTTTCACGTAGCCCCATAAATATGAAGCACATAAGTACTTGTATTGCCATTCTTCTTCTGCTTTCCAATAATTATCCTATGTAACTTGGAGTCGCGTGTCGGCGCAAAATGTTTTATATTACGTTCTCCCTCGTCTGGTAGGTAAACCTTATAAACCTTATAGCGACTAACTACTTATATTTATTCAGCTCCATTCGCGTTTCACTGAACGATTTTCGTCACATTTATACAGTTCTACTTCTATTAACAGCAATGATTGTGAAAAGGTCGCAACTTGACGACGAGGAGTCGAAAACCATCCATGCTGTACAGCGCTGATCCACCACGTTCGACGCTGAATGTGGACTGTTCCCGATTCTTCGTCGAGAAGTTGCGACCGCGTCCAGCCCTGAAAGTGGAGGAACAGCGCTGAATTCTATCTATAGCATTCACATCATAAAATAGTAGATTGTTATACGAGGGTCGAAAAGAATCGGTGACTTTCACCCGTGCTAAACACTCTACTTTTCATTTCGAGTATATGGAAAGTAAGAAATAGTAGTTTTTCTAAAATATTTTATTTTTTTGTTTGGTCGCCACTTCATAAAATCATATCGTTCCTTTGTTTGTGGCAAAAGATTTTCGATTAGGTACTCAGTGTACTGCATGTATTAGGTCAACATTTCTGAATCGCTTGAACTCACTTTTACTAAATAATCAAATATACCATAGGTACTGCGATCGCCAACCCACCTGCCAAGCGTGGCGATTATGGCAAATCCCCCCCCTTTTAGGGGGAGGCCTATGTCCAGCAGTGGAAGTCTTTCGGCTGAAATGTTGATGATGATGGATCAAATGTTATACCCTAAGTCATCAATTCAGATAATTTATGTAAACAAAGGTGATAACAGATCAAAAAATATCGTCATAATGGTAATTCACATAAAATGGCGGAAAACAAGGCTATATTAGCTTTTATGTACTGATTTTAGAAATAATAATTAAACAATTATCATACCGTGTAAATTTTTATAAGTTTTCGGTTTTAAACAAAGTTATTAAAAAAAGAAAATTTTGTGGTATAAAAAATATTATGATACTGGTAACACTACAGGAGTTTGACAACATTCTCAAATTTCATTTGACATAATTTGCAAACTCGCGTCTTTTCAATACGTTCGTTTTCTTTTCTCCAGGCAAGACATTTGCCACATGTAGGATGAAAACGGCGATTTGGGAGCCCTAAGTCCACTGCTAGGGGTAGGCCACGCCTGGCAGTGGACTTAAAAGGGCTGATTATAATAATAATAAGCCGCGACTCCGACACAGAACAAACACTGTTCGGCTACGGTATTTTGTTTGCATAGCTCATCTAAATAGTTAATTAACTGTAATTAAAAGATAGAATTTTTTTATGATAAATTGTTTTGCAGCACTGTCCTGTCATTTTGACAGTGACATTTCTTTGTTTACTAAAATTATCTGAATTTTAGTGTTTAGTTAGTTTAGTGTATAAAACCGAGATATTGAATTTCGGTGCAGCTTACAGAATTAGTATCCCGCCAAATTATATAGTCTTTTTAGGGTTCCGTAGTCAACAAGGAACCCTTATAGTCTCGCCATGTCCGTCTGTCTGTCTATCTGTCTGTCTATCTGTCCGTCCGTCCGTCTGTCGGCTTAGCTCAGAGACGCTTAGTACTACAAAGCTGTAATTTGGCATGGGTATACATATTAATCACGCCGAAAAAGCCGTAAAATATTTTTTTAGGGTACCCTGCCTTACACGTAAAATTTAAATTTCATTCCTTTGAAATTTCTGGCAAAAGATTTTCTATTACCAGTGTACTTGCCTCGTCTTTAACCGAATCTGGGGTCAACATTTCAGAATCGCTTGAACTCATTTTTGTTCAATCAAATATTAGTCTATGAAACCGAGATTTTGAGTTTCGGTGCAGCTTACAGAGTTTTTTTTTTTTTTTTTCCTTCTGGCTTCGCACGGTTTGTGCATTTAGCCAATGTCAAGTTTTAGTTCTTGTGTGTGTTCTTGTGTATTGATGAAATGAATTATAAATGCATGATGATGATATCCCCGCCCACTCCCCTTGAGTTTTGTAGTTGTGAGTAGAGTCCTCACGCGGACTTCTTGAGAGAACTTGAAGCGAAGTTGCACTGTTTTGTTTCATTTGCCTACACTAATGCACGTTCACAAACACTTAATGGTTAATAATCCACCATTATTACACATTAATATTCGGCTAAACACTAATTTTGGAAAATTTAAACAAACTGCTGAACATGACGCTTCACTTTCCCGCCAAGAAGTCCAGCTTACAGAGTTAGTATCCCGCCAAATTATAATTACCTAGACCTTAGTGTTTTTTAAATTTTAAAGATGGAACACCGCGTCACCGCAGCGGGCTGTCCCGCTCAATAGGTATTTTTTTTTAATTTACACTGGCTCTTCTGATTTTTTCTAATTACCTATGTAAAATTGTTCGTAGCTGTCTACATAAGCAAACTAAGTTCTATTTTAAAATTTCATTTCCTTCCTAGAGAGGGAAGCCATTACTGTAAGTCTTTCCCACCCAAGGGTGGGGAGCAGCGACTTCCACCCGCTACTCGGATCAAACAAACACTACTTTCCGAGAATGAGAAATGAAATAGTAGATTGCGTGTATTCCCGTTCTTCCCCCCGACTTCGTCCACCTAGGGGGACGAACGGGAAATCGCATTTTTTTTCCCGATTGTCCTCCTCATTTTGTTGGTGGGGACGAACGACAATGATATATTAATATTTTTTTTAAGTCCCATTGGTCCCCCTAAATAATTTTAGTCTTTATGACAACGCGACTATGCCCGTCCAAACTCAGGATCGGCGAACTGAGCACCCCTGCGTCGAGGGGTGAGACAAGGGGACGTAATTTTCCTGAAATTGTTCTCTAATGCATTGAAGGATGTGTTTAAGACGCTAAAGTAGGAAGGACGGGGCATCAACATCAACGGCGAGTACATCTCACACTTGAGATTTGCAGATGACATCGTCATAATGGCTGAATCGCTGCATGACTTGCAGAAGATGCTGGACGGCCTAGTTGATTTTTCTGTACGCATTGGTCTCCGGATGAACTTGGACAAAACCAAGGTTATGTTCAACAAACACGTCACTCCGGGACCGATTGCTGATAATGGAGGTGCTCTCGAGGTTGTTCGAGAATACATTTACCTCGGGCAAACTTTGCAATTTGGTAAAAACAACTTTGAGATCCCTCTCAAAGTTGTTTTTACCAGAAGAACAGGTTAACAGAAGAATTCAGCTGGGCTAGGCAGCATTTGGGAAGCTTCGTAGAGTCTTCTCGTCGCGTATTTCACAGAGCCTAAAGACGAAGGTCTTCAATCAGTGCGTCCTACCTGTTATGACTTACGGAGCCAAAACGTGGACACTCACGGTATGGCTGGTCCATCAATTCAAGGTCGCTCAGCGAGCTATGGAACGGGCTATGCTTGGAGTCTCTGAGAGATCGAATCCAGAACGAAGAGATCCGGCAGAGAAAAAAAGTTGTCGATATAGCCCACAGAATAAGCAAGCTGCAGTGGCTATGGGCCGGCCATATTAGCCGTAGAACCGATGACCATTCGGGTAGACGTGTTCTTGAGTGGAGACCGCGGATCGGCAAACATAAGGTAGGACGCCCTCAGGCTAGGTGGAGCGACGATCTTCACAGGGTGGCTGGTGGCAGCTGGATGAGAGTTGCCGATTATCGATCTGAATGCCGTGCAATTGGAGAGGCCATGCAGTGGACTGCTATGGGCTGATGATGATGATGATACGCGGAGATTTAGTATGGAAAAGTAATAAAAGCTAATTTCTCTTAAAATACAACACTAGGGAATCTGAATTTTTGGCCACTATAACTTCTTTAGGAGCACTAATTTTTGTATAAATTTGGGAAGAAATCACGAGTTTTTAATAGCGAAATCTTCAAATGAAAATTTAATACCGTGACTACCGCCAACACACCAATGGTATGGTATATCTCGTAAACTACTGGAGTAGTTATTTTGGGTATCAATTTTATCTCGCAGAGCACTAATTTTCTATGTAAGTTTGAGGAAAGCGAGTAGCTCCTGAAACTTGGAATCAACATTCAAAGTCGTGGTCCTGCTGAACGAGCGCGCAAATGTTATCATTGTTGATTTCTCGGTAAACACAAATGTTTCAGTTCTGTTTTTGTTACGAAATGAATCACATTTAAGGGCACTAATTATTTGTATACTTAGAATAGCTGTAGCATGCCCCCTTTTTCGGCGCTCATGGTGGTCCTGCTGAAGTGAGGGTGACTACCGCCGAACCACCTTCAAAGTCGATATCTCGAAAACTACTAAGGCACCAACCAATTCTGTTGTTCGAGCACTAATTAGCACCAATTGAGCACTAATCATTTGCCAAATATGGAAGCTATTGGCGTTGTGGTCCGTCATGTGGTAGTCACGGACATATTAATATTTCATGCACAATATTATTTAGGGGGACGAATGGCACTAATCTAAGAAAATATTCCCATTCTTCCCCCTAAAATCCAGAGGGGGACGAATGGGAACAAATTAAATATTATTTTTGTAAATTCCCGTTCGTCCCCCTAGGTGGACGAACTCAGGGGGACGAAGGGGAATACACGGTAGATTGCTCAGTTGCTTATTACCAAGGTGAGATGCTGATATACACAGCATAAATAAGCGACTACTGGGGCTCGCTACAATAGTCAAAAGGAATTGGTACTTTTACCCGTGTTAAAACACTCTACTTTTCATTTCAAATATAAGAAAAGTAAAAAGAAAAACTAAAAAAAATATTTT
Organism: Tiliacea aurago; assembly: GCA_948098905.1. Lineage (NCBI taxonomy): Eukaryota > Metazoa > Arthropoda > Insecta > Lepidoptera > Noctuidae > Tiliacea > Tiliacea aurago. Next base: position 15,621,099 of record OX402576.1, on the reverse strand, counting down.
CTTGTTTGGTCGTCACTTCATAAAATCATTGTATGTATGTTCTTGTAAAAGATTTTGGATTACCTACTGTAATCGTAAATCTTTTGCCAGAAATTTCAAAGAAAAGATATTTAAGTCAGGGACCGCACAACCCCGGATAAGAGTATAAGCCGCATATAAGGTTAAGGTTAGGCCTTTATCATGAAGATAAGATAAGATCATTTATTTGTCCAAAACATGATACACACACATGGCATGCAAGATGTTACAATAAAATTATATTACAGTCAGGCGGCGGCGGCGCCGGCGTACAAATATACATAGGTTATGGTTATTAAATTAACATGAAAAAATATTATAAATTCATCCATTATTAAAAAAAACAAAAATTACAATCCAAATAATAATAAAATTTAAAAAAAATAATGTAAGTACTACAGAAAGTATTGTAAAGTCAAATAAGTCAAATAAAATATATGTCAAAATAAATCAGGAATACACAAATTAGGTTATTTTATCATTAAGAAATTCGTCAATGCTGTAGTAGGCTTTCTCTAATAGATGGCTTTTTAATCTACTTCTTAATTTTTCCGCAGTATATTCTTTCCAATATTTTGGCAACGTACTATTATAAAGAATTGGTGCCATACAGAATATACTTTTACGCAGTAAAGCTGTCCTGGATCTAGGAATGCAAAGTTTAGTATTGTCACGTCTATTTCGAATTACTTTATCTGACAATAGGGGGAATAAGTGTGGGTTCGATTATCGATGAAGTATCTCTTTGAATGGGTTTTTAGTTGAACCCCAGTAAAAGTGAAACCCAGTAAAAACCCTTATTGTATGGGTTTTTGATTAACCGCTTAAAAAACCCTATCAAAAACCCTTTCAATCGGTTCAGCGAAAATTAAAAAAAAAAAGTATTTTTTCCTTACATGAATGTGGTTTTTTTTTACTTAAATCTTGTTGGCATGGTGCATGCACCGCGGGGGGCGGCACACAGGGGGGGTTAAATTTCTGTTATTTTTTGCCTAAGACGACTTGAATTTCTATTTTTTTTTATTAGGTTAAAAATAAATATATCTATAGATCATTATTGCACGTACTAAAGAGTTAATTTTAGCTTGGCTACTTAGTATCTACTGTAGATACTAACACTAACACCGTATGGGCTTTTGATTAACTACTTAGAAAAACCCAATCAAAACCCGGGTTACCAAATTTGAATGGGTTATAAATTAAGCCGTTCAAAAAGGTTACCCTTATCGTATGGGCTTTTGATTTACCGCTTAGAAAAACCCTATCGAAAACACTTTCAATGGGTAACCAAAATGGTCCCTGATTTAAATAACAATGATTTTATGAAGTGGTGAGCAAACAAGAAAATAAAATATTTTAGAAAAACAAAAAAAAAAATTGTGATAGCATGGGTAAAAGTCACCAATTCCTTTCGTATAATAATCTACTATTTATCCAAGGACAACGATTATAAAAAATCACCGAATCTCTATACTATACCTATTTAGCTCACCACAACGCGAGTAATGATTCGATGACTCCCATGAACCAATCACGCTAGTTCTATTGCAAATGGAGGAGACGCGGTAGGTATTGACGATTTTGGGGTGGGGGAGACGGGTAGGCAGTAGTAACCCACCCCCTTACGCAATTGTATCGAAATCAAGCCCTTAACAACCTGAATGTTACGCCCATACATAAATTAATACGTGCCAAACTACATATTATTGCGAAACACACGTTTGTATTGATTCATTTTTAACAATGTTTTCTGTGCAAACAGTGTCATGCGAAGACGACCAAACATTGAAGAATCGTAAAATCTGGAGTCGGTGGAGCAAATGGGGCGATTGTTCAGTGACATGCGGTGGTGGTATCATCACGCGGTACCGGGTGTGTGTGGCGGGGCGATGCGCGCCCGGAGAACGTGAAGAACAGCGCCGCCCCTGCACCCGTGCACCCTGCCACGCCATCTTCTACAACATAACGGATGACCTTCGCGAGGCCGATAATTGAATAATTAATTCCGAATTTACTTTTGATATAAGTATTTAGCTTTACAAAATAATTTTTCATATAAACTTGATCAAAACAATCGTAAACTGTTCTTTTTACACTCATTTTAAGGGTTCCGTACGTCAAAAGGAATAAAAAGAACCTTTATAGGATCACTCGTGTGAAGTCGTGTGTCTGTCTGTCCATCTGTCACATACGATTTGCTCCGAATCTACTAAACCGATTAAGTTGATATTTGGCAGACATTTATGTATACGTATTTTTGTGACCCAAACACGAACGTGTACATACATAAATAAATGGATTTTGAATACGGGGTTCTCTTTTGGGAGAAAAATGAGAAAAAAAGAAAAATATGTTTTGCAAACTGTAGCCTACCATGTGACATATAAAATAAAAGGACTTGATTCATCGAGATATATGTACTAACGTACTAGAGAAGACTCAAGACACCGTAAATTCCTACTTTGTCTCGTTCAACTGCGGCGATCGCGCCCCACCTCACTCAGTCGCTCTCTAGCTCTTTCGCGCCTAGTACTTCCGACAATAATAAATTATATAGAATAAATACACTTCCGCAGCAAATCTAGCGCTGTGGTAAATTACGAGTAGTTACGGTTTAGACGAATTGTTATTATTTTAGCGCTGCGCGAACTAAAGATTCAAATTACGAAGAATAGGACAATTCAGTTATTTGACGTAGCTTCTCTAGTACGTTAGTACTTATATCTCGATGACTTGATTCGAGGATTTCAAATATAATTTTTTTATAATGTCGAAATAATCAATTTTAAATTTATTAAAAAAAATAGATAAAATTGAACATTCCGCCACTTTATAAAATTTTGAAAAAGTATTGAATACTTAGTTCTATATTTAGATATAGATTACAGGAAAACTTTTATGAAGTCTATGGTCATAACATGGTAAATCACTCAATATTGTGCCGTTGTGCGTACAAACTTAAATTTCAGTTGGAATGCATGGGGGAACATGTTTTTCAACTACAGTGTTCAGTTTGTTCTTAGGATAAATTCATCCCAACTACGGAACCCTTCATTGTGCGTGGTCCGACACGCACTTGGCCGGTTTTTACCTGACTGCGGCGAAGCCATAAAAGGAGGGATATGTGTATGACCTGTATGTATGTATGTCCGACCCTATGTTCCCTGGTAACTACTAAACGGCTGAACCGATTTGAACGATATATAGATTCGTCTTTATTACTATACTTCTTCGCCGCTCTGTACCCCTCGTACAGCTCCGCCTGAATGGCTTCCGTATCCTGAGGGTGGATACGGAGCCTGCGGTTCCTGGAATACCGGTACCGCGCAGCAACGCACGCCTCGTATTCGCGCGACCACAAGCACTCAATACTTTTTCAACTAAGTATCAGTACAGAACTAAGTATTCAATACTTTTTCAAAATTTTATAAAGTGGCGGAATTGTCAATTTTATCTATTTTTTTTAATAAATTTAAAATTGATTATTTCGACATTATAAAAAAAAGTTATATAAGAAATCCTCGAATCGAGTCCTTTTATTTTATATGTCACATGGTAGGCTATAGTTTGCAAAACATATTTTTTTTTATTTTCTCATTTTTCTCCCAAAAGAGAATCTCGTATTCAAAATCCATTTATTTATGTACACGTTCGTGTTTGGGTCACAGAAATACATATGTGTGCTAAATTTCAAGCAAATCGGCTGTGACAGATGGATAGACAGACACGACTTCACACGAGTGATCCTATAAAGGTTCTTTTTATTCCTTTTGAGGTACGGAACATGTTGTATTAATAGGTTGTATAAGTATTAAGAAAAAAAATATTTTAGAACATTCTTTCAACTCATCGAAAATCCGTTCGAACTTAGCCGAACGCACCTTATGTTGACAAGAAGTTTACGGAAAAGTGTGTTTGTTATTTGGTGCTTACATTTATTTTCTGCCAAGCCCTTAAGTGGTTACTGCCGTATATGGAAGCATAATTTAAACAGGGCCAAATTATATTTACTAGTGAAATTCCGCAGACGTGATGGCCGATGCCGAGCTAATTATGATACGCTTAATCGCTACCCATTTTAATTTGAACCTGTTTATTATATTCGGAAAAGGCTAGGCAGATGATGATAGGGATGCAAGAAGTGCCAAAAAGTATCGATATATGTATATCGTATCGATATTTACCTACAAAAAATGTTAGCAATTTCGATATATCGAAAAAAACATCGATATATCATTATATCGGTGTCTAAAAAGTATTAGGTAAGTACTTGTGTACTTTATGAAATTGTATTGTTTATTTTTTATTCATAGAAATACCAAACTAGAAACATCCTTTCTGATGTAAAATCGAATATTGACAAAAATTACTTTACTTTTTTACGGCTCTGAATTCTAACGGTTTTAGTCAGTGGAGACCACGGTGTTGCTATTGCTATTGGTATTGCTCGATACTTGATATTTTATATCGATTTATCGAAATATTAGCTATCGCCGAAAGATATCGATATATCGATACATCGATATTTTTTCTACAAGTCTAGATGATGATATTATATTCAGACTCGGGAGTGCTACTGAGAAATTCCTGGAGATCAAACCCGTATCCCGCGTTCAGCAGTCGCGCTAACGAAATTGCGACCACTACACCAACGAGGCAGTAAATGAACAGGTAGACCGTACTTCTTACTTACTTCTTGCTATAGATAGTGTTACGTTGCTACAGGGGCATTGTGGAACATGGCTTCGAGGAATAGCTTCGACTTGACAGCATTACCGCGTAAGACAAAATGTTTACAATTAAGAAGTAAGCTATTTCTCACGGAACTTTAACCAGTTCTCTCATAACTACTCGTACTAACAACCGGGGATACTATCAGTTTCATCCATACCTCGACGCGGATAACACGGTTATTGTACAATTCAGTGTATTTACTTGTTAAGATGTACATTTACATGACGTTCGCTGTTCTTCCGTTTGTGGCACACATTGTATCATGCGAATGTAAGTAAATTTTAATTCCTGGTTTTGAATTGTTGTTAAAGTTGACCTAGTAAACGGTAGGATGGGTATTAGGTACTTTAAGGCCGCCGCGTCCTTTTATTGCGGTCGATAAAATAAAACGAGTAGGTACCGTAAAACCACACAAATATAGTCCAGAGTCTCAGATGAGACCAGAGACAATATTAGTTTTAGTGTATGTGAAACCCGAAACACGTGTCTAGTATTTTTATGTAACTTAAAGAATCTATGTACAAAATTTCAAAACTGTATCAAGGTTGTTATGTTACCGGGTTGTCCGTACAAAAACATGCTAACGGCCGCGGCGCCCCCGCGCCTCAGGGGTCGTCTTGCGCTCATTGATAATAATTTGGCAGTAGGTAGTGTAGGTACCTAACCGTACGGCGATTGTATTTTAAGTAATTAAATGGTGATAACATTTACCATCACATTAAATATTTTTGGGACTACATGGCTGACTCTTTAGGCTGCGGTTCCACTGAGGCGCAGTGGAGCGGTGCGGAGCGGGGCTGAGCTGTGAAAAGAGGTAGGTGTTTCCACTGAAGCGGAGCGGGGTGGAGCGCAGCGGAGCTAGGTAGAGCGGAGCTGCTTTGCCTATTCGCATCGCCTGGTGCGTGAGTGCCCAGTGACACGCGGTCTCTCAGTCAGATCACACGTCAGGCTGTCGGTAAAAAAAATAAAGCAGCTCTTTTGTATCTTTCTCTACTGGAGGAGGAAAAGTTGGAAGAACAGAAATTAGCATTGGCTGCCGCGAATTACTTGAATTCAAAAAGGCAAAAGAATGAATATGCGCGTGAGTGAGCCGCTCCGCTCCGCACTGCCCCGCCCCGCCTCTCTCCGCTCCACGTCACTCCTCTCTCGGCGCTAGCCTAATCTAGCCTGTTTTCCCAATATTTTAAACAATTCCGCTCCTCTCCGCCAATGCTGTTCCCTTTGAAGCGGAGTGGAGAAGAGTTGTGGGTTTAAAGCCATGTGATTAGTGAATCGCGGCACAGCTCGTCTCCGCTCTGCTCCTCTCCGCCTCAGTGGAACCGCAGCCTTAATATTTTCTCATATTCTTAAAGTTGATCACATAATCATAGTCCATGGTCTACCGCATGCTACCATACCAACAGGTTACGATATCTACACCAGCTACGCCCATACTGGATAAAATAGGGCTAACGTAGTGTCCAATTCAATGTGTATGAGATACATAATCATATCCCCACCTATACTTAAGAAAAATTACCTAAAGCCAGAAAAAATGTTAACAATCTCTTAGAAGAAAAAGCTTAAGTCAGGATGAACGACTCGCGGTAACCTGACATCACGACAAGTGTCACTTAAAAATATTAATGTGTGCCAATCTGCACTCACACAAACTAACGTTGTCGTCATGCTTAGACCTCGTCGTTTCGTCATAAACTAGTCATAACTGGCGAAAACGATGCGACGCGACAGTTCAAACAAATTAACGTGACAGTCCACATCAACCCAGAAGGGTTTCAACATACTAAAACCTCATACAACAATAGCTTAAACTTCAACGGACGTTGTGAAGTCAGAGGAAGAGAAAGTCAGAATTGTGTAAGATTGAGCACAGCTAACTAACGAACTCACTCCAAAGAGAAAAATATCAAAAATCATCACCATTAGAATCAAAGTTAAACCACAAATACTAGATAATATTAGTCAATATTGACTGAACTCCCACAGTTCAGTCAATATTGAGTCTTCTCGTCCTCAATCATCAGCCGAACCAGGTTGTGTCACTGTCAACCAAACACACTTTGCAAAGGCCTCGTTAGCAAAGCAGCTTTTTATTTGGACATCACATAACAACACGCCTGTAATCCCCGAAGGGTTAGGCAGAGGTGACACTCACATTTCGCCAGTTTTATGTTTAAGTCCCATCTAATAGGGGACGAGTCATGGACATGGTGAAATGAGAAAAACCAGGATACGTTACTTTGTATTCTTAAAACAAAACATAAACTGCATGTAGTTTCAGCTTTCAGCCAATTTGAATAAAAATTTAAAGCCTGTTTGAATGTAATTTTTTACGTAAGCTTTGTACTAAAATTTTTTCAGGCACTATAGAACCACCAAAAGTTATAAAGCAAGCGAAATCAACCGTCAAAACACTGACAGTTGAAGCTTCCACATCCGAGGCGCCCGCGCCACCAAATACGTTAAACCACGGATCTCTATGGGATAAAACTCCAACATCACATTTCAGCAATGTATGTATCATCATCATCAGCGAAGCCTTTTCCCAACTATTTTGGGCTCGTCTTCCAGTCGAACTAGATGCAACTGAATACCAGGGGGTCTACTCCGAACATACAAACACTTTTATTTACAACGACGAAACACTATAATAATTGTGTTGTCTTTATTTTTGTTAAAAACGGCAATATCTTTTATCTTGTGCCACCACCTTATCTTAGGAATGCAGTGAACTCGCTTCCAATTTTGTTGACAGTGTGCGGTGATACACATTATTTTTTGCTTTTTGTTTCTCTTCTACCCGCACTGATTTATTATAATTAGTAATAAGATTTAATGTTCTCACCGAACATAAATCTGAAGTATCGGCCGAATGTTCGGCAGTTGCTTGACTACCGCTAACTATAACTGACTAAGGGCGGATTTCACCAACGAAATTAAACGTAATCAATTCGCGCTGAACTCAGATCATGCGTTTAACTGAGTTCAGAACTCCACTTTTGATTTCACCAACATAAAGTGAACGCAGTTCACGCTTAAACTAGTTTAAATTCTGAACGCCGAATTTTCGGCGATCAAGTCTCTAAACGAGTTCATGAGCTGTCAGTGTCGTGTTGATTGTTTGTTGTCTTTTATTATTAATATTTCTTTTGTTAGTATTTGTCTAATTAAAATGAAAAAAAATGTTAAGACTATATTATAACGACAACTGGGATGAGAATGAGCAGTATCATCAACTTCATAACAACAATTTTTGATGCTGATCTTTGAAAGCTAACAGAAAAAAAATGAAATATTTAGGTTATGTTTTCAGGTTTGCGAACCCTCTCGATCGATGTGTCATGATTAGTGAAACCCCTTTAAATAACTCCCAAAAAGTGTTATTTTTGCTCTATATCGCTTCGTTTAGAAGTTATAGTGGTTTTTATGGTTTTTTTAGGTTAGGTCGGCATTGCATGCTAACAAATGGATTTAGAACGCAATTTCATCGAGTTGTGAGCTACCCTGAAAGTTTCAGCCGGATAGCTAATCGGAAAGTGCTCGAAATTTTAGTTGCAAGATTCCACCCGGAACGACAGACAGACAGACAAACAAGAAAGTGACTTAATAAAAACGTGGTAATAACATTTAAGCACAGTAGGTCGCTATCGCATGTTGCAAATGCTAAACGAATTGCGTTCATGTGACATTTACATTCTATGCCATGGAAACTTGGTTTTCGTGAACGCGATCAAAATGTAGCTGGTGAAATTGGTTGGACGTAAACGAGATCAATATTGACATTTGAACTCGTTTATGCAGAACTTAGTTTTCTTAAACGCGTTTTGTAATACGATCGGTGAAATCGACCCTAAGGCGAAAAACGACAGTCAAAGAGATAAGCCAAAGTAAAAATGTGACTTGAAGACGGGTAAGGAGTCATAAAAGGAAACTATGGAAGTTATAAAACGCCCGAACGTTCAGCCGATACTTCGCATTAACACTTCGGAGTAGGCCCCCAGTATTTTACATGGAGCACTGCCTATCTGACGTCCACAACCCAGTTACTGGGTAACACGATATCCTTGGTAGACTGTTTGTTAGACTTTTGGGCTTTTCACAACGCGTAACGACTGTAAGTATCTTGTAAAAAAATGCTAGAAGAATGAATGGTACTTACATCACATAACTATCATCAGCTGGATAACTTCGGAATAGTCTGCCGGCTGCGGTAGAATGCATGAGGTATTCTGTGTCAGTTATGCTTAAAATCCCTTGTAATTTTATGGATTTTATTTTATTTTTGTCGATGAGAGCGGGTCTATTGCCAATAGCCGGGCACAAATCCAGGCAGAGAAAACAAACAAATACAAAAAAAGAAATTTCTGTTTGAAATATCCAATCACATTAGCCTGTGTGTGTGCATTGTGTAACTCACTTTCGATCACAGTTGCTTTGAAACATTCTTCTGCTCAGCAATTGACGACACGGGTCCACTGCGCCACCCGTGACTTAAGCGATTGACTGCTGCGCTGCGTGTCGCGGGTTCAATTCCCGCACGGAACAAATATTTGTATGACCTACATGTAGTTGTTCCGGGTGCGGCTGTTTGTGTGTGATTTTAGATGTTTACATTCCTAGTGTGGGGCAAAGTATTAAAAAAAAAAACTTAAAATAACGCAATAGTTGAGGCTGAACTCAGTGGCGTAATTAGCATGAGTGACACCCGGTGCGCATATTTATTGTGTTGTCACCCAAGAATAAAAACCGTTCAACTGCGTGTCGAAATGATGTCGAACCACGCACAATGAGGGCTCCGTAGTTGAGATGAATTTATCCCATGCAAGAACAAAATTACATTTTAGTTGAGAAACCGGTAACCAAAAAAACATGTTTATTTTCTTAGATATTGTTAATTCTTATATCTTAATTATTTTTTTCAGCAACCAGAAGTGTGGGGAGAGAAAATCAAAGGATATGAAATGTTACTGAAAGCACCGCACTCATTGACGAAACTTGCCAAAACGCTGTCACTAGGATTTGATCCTTCTTTTAATAAGGTGAGCTATCCTAATAAGGGAATTTTATTTACTTAGGTACCTACCTACCTACATAACAAATGTCAAATGTTGGGTGTAATGCCCAACAGTGAAAATGTTATGTACAGTCGACTACAAAGAGATGTATACCCACTAAACTTACCAATACATGTACCCATTGAAAGAAGTGTACATACTTCGTTATAAATAATTATACATACTTATATGGTATTAACGATTATGTGTTCACTCAATGTGCCAAATTTACGACCTACATATAGGTACAGCAAGAAGGATATACAACATTAGTTTTTGTTTATACTAAACCTCTTAAGGAGTCATTGTATTCATCATTATGAACAACTTTTACTATGGGACCAACGTTGAAATCGCGAAAAAAATATCAGCTGTTCCCTACATTTTGACGAGTTCAGCGAACTTAAATGTAGGGAACAGCTGATTTTTTTTTAATAATGATGAGTACAATGACCCCTTAAGAGGTTTAGTATAAACAAAAACTAATGTTGTATATACATATATATCATTGTAACCAAAGACGAATACGTTAATTCGATTCAGAGCGTACACATTACAGTGTCCTTCTTGCTGTATACGTGTAGGCAAATTTAATTGAAACATAATTCTGTCATATAACATGTCTACAAGTATTGGCAACAAACAATGACAACATCATCAAAGGATATAATATATATTTTTGTAACTTTCAAATGTATACAAATACACCTATTTGTAGTAAAGTACTTGTAGTAAACTTTTTAGACGACCTTCCCTTTGTGGATTTATTGCTACTGAATGCTAAGTTGGAGAAATCCACAGCTAAACAATATTGATGTGCATAAATGAGTGTGACGTACAAACTATCACAAAGGTCAATGTACAGCGTAGCTCGTACAAAATATCCTAACAGTTTAGAAGATTTTTCTCCTAAGTATCTCAGTCCTATTGTCTTGAAAGGTATATAAAATAAGTACCTACTAAGTATAAAAACATGTTTATGGATGCAAAAAAATTGTACTTATATAGGACCATTTTGATACAAGTGGACAAATGCTTACGCGTATCAAACGACGTTTTTCAACACAGATGTGGAGTTTTTTTTTTATTTTGGTAAAATTTTTCGTCTGGAGCGTCCTTCCTTCCACATTTTGAAGAAGAAGCACTAAATCGAAGCCACCCAACAGCCTTAAGGCTCTTACAAACTCACGGCCAGCTACCCATCGCTCACCGTCCGCAAGCCCGCGCCTACGGCGGCCGGAAATCGGCCTGCGACTCCCGACGCCCGCGGCTTCCTCTGCAGCAACTAGGGGCGTAAGGGCGCGAATTTTGCCTCTCCTTCACGCGTTCCGCCTCCTCCTTCGCGAGCATCCTGCGAAGCAATACTTCGCAGGAAAAGATGACGGCCTCTCATACACTCTCGCTCCGAACCATGGCCTGCACCAGGGCTGGACGCGACAGATCGCCGCCGCCGTTCGCCTCCGCGAGGACACGGTTGTGATCCGCTCAAGCCGGGCAGACCTCCACCTTAGGCTCCACTGTTTCCTCCGGGCGATCCACACAATGGTAACACCCGGGCGTTTCCTTCCGCTTTATCCTGAACAGGAACCTCCCGAAACAACCGTGTCCGGTGAGGACTTGCGTCAGGCGGAAGCTGAGGACGCCGTGGTGTCTTTCTAGCTACTCCTCAAAGAGGGGACTGATCGCTACAATTGTGGCGTACCCAGCGCTGGGTTGCGACAATCGCACTCTCCATGTCGCCATGAGATCCCGCCGGAGCTCTGTCCGCTGTGCCGTGATTTCTCGTGGCAGTGGAGTTAAGCCCTGGCGTTTTGCCTCCTCGCGCCACTCCCAAATTTGCGCGACGACTTTTGCCTCCAGATCCCATGGCGGTAGTCCGGCAAGGAGGCTCGCCGCCGCGCCGGAGACCGTGCGATATCCCTGGACCAGCCTGATGGCCATGAGCCTTTGGGACACGTTCAACCGGTGCGGCGGGCTGGTCGCAGTATCAGAGAACGCGCCCACACCGGTGCCCCGTAAAGGGTCATGGACCGCACGACCCCAAGTAGAGCCTCCGGGAGGAGGCGTTTGGAAGCCCTAGATTGGGCTGCAGCCGCTTCGAGGCTGCCCCAGCCCGCTCCAGTCTGGGAGCCAAACGTCGGAAATGCTCCACGAAGTTCCACCGGCTGTCGAGGACGAGACCCAGGGTACTTCATCGTCGACTGGATGCCGATGTGAATGATGTCGATAATTGTTCCATATTGTTAACAGGATTACTTCGAACCCTTCGAGAGACGACTAAGGCCGGTAACTCTAGTTGCCTTTCGGAAGAAGGGATACGCGATACGCCATACTATCAAAGTAAGGGACTAATTTATCTATTAATGGTTTCCTATAAAAGTTTTTTTTTTTTGTTTCTTGTAGATAAAATGATGCCGAATCTGTCGCGCATTGAGTGTTTCTTTGATGGTTCACTGTGGTGCTGATGAGGCTGCGATTCGAGGATAGAATCACAGTGTGGGTCGCCACCCATGACATGGAGGTTACACCGCATCTACAGTCAATTTATGTCGAAATTGCTGTCCTTCTTCATCATAACCCATTTCAAACTCCTTGCCTAGAACCAGCCCAACCCAGAACTAGAGAAACAAACCGAAAAGGGATGATTTGCATTTTCGGCCGAAACCTAAAATCGTAAATAAGTATGGTTTTTTGTTAGTCGAGAGGTTTCTCTTTGCTAAAAGTAAAGGAAGGTTTCAGTGTCAATTTTTTAATCATTATAAAACCAATAAAACTTAAGTTAATCTTAGAAACTTTATACTTTTCTTAAAAAAAAGAAGCTTAATAAACAAACAATTTGATGTATACGCGAGCAAAAATATTTTTTCTATATTTTGAATTTTCACAGATTAAATTCAAAACATTTTCTCTGAATTTTATAATTAAATATTCAGAGAACAGAATTATTATAGAATGTGGGCCGAAAACTTGCCAAAAACCGAAAACAAAATTCGGTCTGATCTACCCAGAACCTAATGGTTTCGGGTACCAATCACATCAATGGAGGCCCAGAATTTGAGCTTGACCACACTGTGTATCTCTATTGGAAGAGTACCTACCTACGTTTAACTAATAAAACCTATTATTGCTTATTCAGAAATTCTCAGGAAGCAGTGATGTGGCGGAACAACAGTCGCCTTTCAACGAAGTCAGCAATTTTTGGCAAAATGAGGAAATGGAAGCATAAAAAAGAAGTGAAGTTATTAAGCTTAACTATATGTAGGTACCTAGTTCTAAAGCAGTGTTTTATGCAAATAAGTACCTAAACGTTGTAGTTACAGGAAAACAGTCATAAGAGACTAACCTTAACTTTTTGAGACATTACTTAAAATAATTAAATACTATCGAGTGTTGAGTCAATCTCCCTGATAAACAATACTTAGGTACCTACCGCGTTTTTATTTAAAAGTGAACATGGTCATAATTAAGTACTAAGTACCTACCTAATCTGCTCCTGCAAACGTCTGCGGCTCAACTCCGAAGCGTTAAAACGAAGTATCGGCCGAATGTTCGGCCGTTTTATAACTACCATAGTTTCCTTTTTCGACATTGAATCCTTACCCGACTTAAAGTCACATTTTTGACTTTGGCTTATCTCTTTGACTGTCGTTTTTTTTTTCTTTCGCCGTATCCAGCCATTATAGTTAGCCGTAGTAAAGCAACGGCCGAACATTCGGCCGATACTTACGTGTAGCGCTTCGAAATAGACCCCTGATTTCAAAAGGTATAGAGCTAGCCTTTTTACCCGACAACGGCAAAGCCAAAAGGAAAGGTTATGATTTTTTCAGTTTTAGTGTGAATTTTTAAGTTTTCATTTTGTACATAGGTAGTTAGTTACCTACTCGTATTATGTAACAGAAAATAAAATGTTTTTTATGTGCTTTGCTACAACCATTTATTTTTAAAACTACTTACTTTTTACATACGAACACGTTTACTTGCAAAATTGAAATACACTTAGCCTAACTAGAAACATAACGAAAAATTTTATTACTTATGTACATCGAATTTTATTGGCATAAAATGTTGAAATAGTAATTTTATTTTTAGACAAAGCAAGAAATGTTAATAATATTATGATTTTAAGTACGAAGCTACTGAACTTATTAGGGATTTTAGCTATAGGAAGTTTTAGCCTTCAGATGGCTGTAGCAACCGATGATCTCGATGACACTCTGAAACAAGCCTTATTTTTGGTTAAGTTACTTAAATCAGGTAAGAATAAATTAGTCAAATATGTATTAAGTAGTCTTAAATCAAATTTCCTTTATAATTTTATGGTAAATAAATGTTTTTGATTTCCCCTTGAAAGACTTTGCACAAAATTTGCGGTCAAACGATGATGTTATGGCAAATTCTACTGAAGATGAAAATACCACATGCTCGCTTCCTTCAGAGGAATTCAACTCAACGATGGCAATGAATGAAACGGAAGTAACAGGTAAATTTTTATTGAAGGGTGCAACGTACGAAATAGACCGAAATCGATCGAAATCTACTAGGATTTATTGAACATCAGAATTTGCAATTCAATACCTATCAATGCTACTCCAATTGATTAAGAAGGTACCTACTGGTAATATAAAGGCGGTACTTTAGCTACGTACACTCAGAACGCAACTAAGTACATATATAGTAATAAATTTTATCTGACAGTGAGTCCAGTGACTCCTTCGACGCCAGCGACGCCACACCCTTCAACGCCGATTGCCCCGCCTGCGCCGCCCAACGTCATGCCACTTGGGGCGCCCATGATGATGCCATACGCGAGCTGGCCACCTATGCATATGGGCTACCTACCATCCGGACCAGGCCGACAAAACTTTCCGGATGAAAATTATAGATTCCCGTACAGTAAGACAGTAATCATATAGGTATCTAAATAGCTACTCATCGTTTTCTTCTGACGGGTCTGTTAACCCATCTAAAGTTACGCTCTTGACCACCGAAAATCGAAACAGCTGACGAAAAATGCACATATTATTATAGAGACGTGTGCATGTTGTCACCGTTCTGTAATCTGCGCACAGAGCGTAGGTACCTGCCTATATAATTATTATGTCCTACGCTGGACCAATGCCACAGCAACAAAGCACCCTAGTCAGAATTGGATCAGATTATATTATTACGCCACGTCAGTCATGATGAATCATACGCAGGAAGTTGCATTTTAAGAATATATAAAAATGAAACTTCCGCTATTCTGCTGTATGGACCTATTACTCACTATTTTAAATCGTTTGCGCGTGTTATGCTAGACTAATTGGAAGTTTACCAAATTTCAATATTTTTTTAGGACTTAATCGTCGACGAATGATGCCGGATTATTACTATTTTGGTAAGTTGACATTAACTTATACCTATTTAATAGGTAACTATTTATAACTATTTGACTGGGCGATCTCAATGTGTCCGACTTGATTCACATAAAAGTGATAGCCTGTCGATCACACATGGAGTTCCACAGGGCATCATCTTGGGGCCTACCTTATTTCTGGTCTGCTCAGCTCGGCTTTGATATGGTTGGAAAGTGGCTGCAGAGTAACATTCTTACTTTAAATTTAGATAAAACGAAATTTATCTGTTTTGGTATTAGGAATGTAAGTGGAGTCACTAGGAGCCAGAAAATCATTTCACACGAGTGTCAGTCGAGATCTATCTGCTCGTGTCCTTCACTGCAACGTGTTGAGTTTAAAATGGTCCATATACTAGAGCATGCAAACAGTTTAAACAATAATAATAAAGACTCACTCAATATTTATATTATTAACACATTCAATCAAATCAATACCATCCGTCCATGTCAAGATGAAATTCAGTAAGTAAATTACCTGCTGTGTGTGTGGTTGACCGGCGTGAGTTAAACCATATTCTTTTGAGCTACCTACAGCTAGCTAGACTCTTCCCTGTGTTAGTTGCCCTTCGGCAATGATGACGGTGTTTGCCACAAGAGTTTAATCGTGCTTTACATAACCAGCACCCTAGTTGCGTAACACGGTTTGAATCGCAATCGGAATGAATTTGAAGTAGGTATATTGCTAATCCATTGCTTCATATGTTAGAAAAATTTGTCTGCTCAACAACGGAAATAACGCAATTAATGTTGTTGAACTGTCAAATTGAAACAGATTGCTACTGATAGTGTGTTATAGTCGCCGGGCACGTAACTTGGCAAGAATCGTTATAGTCGCCGGCACGTAACTTGGCAAGAATCGTATATAGTCGCCGGCACGTAACTTGGCAAGAATCCATATAGTCGCCGGCACGTAACTTGGCAAGAATCGTTATAGTCGCACGTAACTTGGCAAGAATCGTTAGATGTTTCTCTCCTTTCTTTAACTTTCTTTTAAACAGCCACTTTAAAAATAAATTCTGCCAATAACCATAGAATGTCAAGCAAAAAAAGTGATATTTTTTTCGTTGCAGTAATTGTAAATGCGTAAACTTACTCAGACTACGCCAAAACCTTGCCAAGTTACGTACCAGCGACTACCTATACGCAAGTAGCCCGCAGCTTACTGCTGGCAGTAGCCGCAGTTCGGGTTGGTAGAAGTCATTCATGTCTTCAGTTTTTGTTTGGCTCTAAACGCCCCGGTTTCCAGTTTTTTTTATAGTTATTTATTTATTCAGTAGTTAGTACACATCCATTTATTTATTTATTAACATTCATACTTCCACACGGTGTTTTCTTTCGCCGTTTTAGATCAGTGCTGTAAGTATAGTGATCGGCTCCTGGCTGGGTTGGTCAGAGCTGCACCACTGGGCCACCACTGCTGGTTAGTGGGTACCTATTGTTAGAAAAAATCAATAAATTACAATTTTACGTACTTTCCAGATTCTCCTGCTAAAATTCGTGGTAAGTCTGACACACTCACTGATTAATTAACATATTATGAGCATTGCCTTTTTAACGTAAAAATTCATAAAGTGTACAACGGTCCTGTATAAGTAGGTAGGTAGTACATGAATCTGTCAACATTTAATATATTTCAATTTACTACAAAATTCTAATTTTTAGGAAAATTTCGAAGATTTGACAATGACCCAACTGATGATCTTGGTAACAACCCAGGTAAGCCGCATCCAAGCAAAACGACTGCTTCGAAATAACAGCATATTATTTAGCACGTTACAAATTATCTGAAAAATAAAACCTGGCAGATTAACCATTTTCTAGTATTATATTAATAGTCAATTTCCAAAGTTCCCAGAGATTAAAAAACCCACACACATTACTTATGGGGGGATGCGCTAAGGTAGCCCGCCAAATTCAAATTTTCTTACGTTTTTTGCAATTTGCAGGTAGTAACAGGTTGTATGTTGATCTAAATATCTCTCAAGTTCAAAAAATCCTACTGAATGATTTTTTCTGAAATAATCATTCAGTAGGATTTTTTTCAACTTATTAATTGTAATGCTGATTCTAATGATTATAATTCTGTAAAGCCATATTTGTTATGGCCGCAAATCATATTTAGATCGGCGGGCTACCTTAGCGCACCCCCCTTTAGTAATAATAATCTTCTTCTACTTAATAATACTTAGTAGATTATTCACATATGGGATAAAGCAGTGTCTTAATGTCACGGGCGATATTTTGAATCCCGAACGCAACGAAGGATTCTAGGGCTCCCGAGCGTAGCGTGGGAGCTGTGAGTTGAATCTTGAGTGCAGCGAGCGATTCACGCTCGCCCAAGACGAAGACACCTTTATCCCTGAGGAGAATACTCTACTTTTCGCACACTGCGAGGTAATAAAAACCAATTAGATTCCCGAATTAGTAGGGCATGAACCTGTTCAATAATCGGGAATACCTAGTCATGGGCAGTATTTCACCTTTACTCATGCCACACTCAAGTTTCCACAAAGGTTAATTCATTCAGTATAACGAAAGTGCATAGCACTTGGGAAGGTTTTGTTTCCATAAGGGGTTGTTTTAAGGCTGGCGCACATTAGTCTCTTTTTCCATCGGCAAACCTGTGCGTAAATTTTGTAAGCGTACAGTGCAGCACATTTTTAAATGTTTATTTGAGTGAGTCTACTGAAAGAAGCACGTGTGCCGTACATAACACTGTGCAGTACAGTCCCGCACACTGGAATCACGACTTTTTCAGCCGCACCGGGCCGCAGCGCAACGCATTTCATAAAAAGAAAGCTTTGGTTTTATGTTATTAATAATAATAGATCGAAAAACCCGTTTAGTACACTCTCGACCCCCAAAAAAAGATTTGTTTATTTGTTTCCTCTCAACCCTTAAACATAGTTCACACTCGCCGTTCACACCCCTAGGAGTCGAGACTGAATTTTCATACAAAGGACAGGCATAAGTACCTCGTAAGCACCTCGTCCACTTTCAACCCGTAGTGCGGTAAACAGTAAAGTACAAGACTAAAGGCGAAATTCAGGAACTGATATTAAAAAAATTACGAGCAATATTAGAGAATATTTATAGTCCTCTCCTAATGTTGTCACAGTTCCGTGGCATGTAGGCCTATTATGTATTACACCGCCAATACGATATTCCGTTTTTAAACTTTTTCTTGACATGGTATTGATGACCTTCCAGAAGCAGTAGGTACACGCCCTCCTCTCTGGGAAGTTATACATTTTTAATGTAACCTACTATCACTTGTAGTAGAATATCAGACATGTTTGATAATCACTTGCTATCTACTAGAACGCAAATGATTTAAGTAATATAAAAATGATATTCAGGATATTTTATTTAAATATAGTATGCGGTACGACTGTACTTTGGGGGTCGAGAAGAAACTAAAACTTAGCTGGAAAATAAAATCCACTCTCGACCCCAAGGGTCGAGAATAAACTATAGTTAGGGGTCCAGTGGACATGTTATTTATTGGGGGTCGAGGGGCCGAGAGTGGACTAAGCGGAAAAACCAACCACTTAAAAAATTAAATGAAAATGTCTATGAAAGCCGATTTTCAGCCCACTGCGCGGCGTGTGCGGCCGCGCCGTCACTAGCGTGCGCGTCAAGCCACGTTCTAGGGGACGGGAATACTCGTATGCGGAGCGTAGTTAAAGAGATAATAGAGATATATTATAATTACCTGTCACGTACCCTGGTACAATTGTACCCGGTTTACTCTTCATGTCTTACCGTAGCAGTAGGTATAATCCTTGGAACAACCAGCACTACCTTCCAGTTTTTATAATAAGTATACCTGCAAGTACGTTAGTACTACTTATTACATATTCTGTGCTGCAAGTTAAATTTTGTTTACCACCTAATTTCATGTCAAACTTGAAACTAGTAAGTAAATTATGTTAGCAGCTTATATTTTAGAGAAGATCCAACATGTACCTACGGACCAATAACCCAGTACCTAATCGATATTAACAAACCAACGACAAAAATAGATTTTCAACACACTTGCTCGAAAAGAGGCTCTTATTGCACCGCTCGCTCTTAGGTTCACAATCATGCAGTGCATTGTGAACCCAACAGGCGTGCTTTTTACTTCGCATTCCCGCAATTTTAGCATTTTGTTTTTATCCTTTTGTCCCATTCTGCCGGACAAAGTTCTCCCCCATAGCTTTCCAGCCATCCCTGTGTGTTGGACAATCTCCCATAAACGTCACCAAGTCATCACACGCCCGTCTTCTGGCACCCATTGCGTGACGACTCCACCTACCGACTCTATCTCCTACATACTTAGCCCGCTCAATCTCACCTCAGCCTAGCAGACTTATTGCCCACGTTGGCAATTCCTGTTTTGGACCATATCATCGTGGTATTACGTATGAGGCCGCTGAGCACGCCACGCTCTATCGTCCTTTGGCAAACCTTGATTTCTACTTTTGAGACTTGGTCAGGGACCAAGTTTGAGCACCGTAGGTTAGAATGGACACAACAACAACAGGTTATGGATAGATGGGAACAAATATCGACAAGGTGCATCGTGCACGATGCACCTTGTCGATATTAGTAACTGAATAGGTACTTATTGTTTTTTTTTATTTACGATCCACTGCTGTCTGGGCAAAGGCTACAAAATATTATTTTAATTATTACATTTGTGAAATTTGATTTGTCTTTCCTTTGCAAGTGTGTTGAAAATTGTTGTTTTCAATCAAACTTTACACATCACTTGAATCAACCGTATATTATTACATAATATGAAAGAAATAACCTCAGCCTCATTGGTCTAGTGATCGTAAGCGCTACTGCGGGGCATGAGATCCTGGGTTCGATTCCCAGGTCGGGCTAATGACTTTTTCCACCTGGAATTTCTTAGTAGCAGCCCGGAGTCTGGGTTTGTGACCGGTTGATGGCAATAGGCTTGCCCCCTTGGACGTACAATGGACTTAAACATAACTAGCGAAATGTGGGTTTAGGTAGGTACTATAGGTACACCTCTGCCTAACCCTTCCGGGAAACAAGGCGTGATGTGGTGTTTATGAAAGAAATAACCCCAGAATGTAAGACGCAAGGAATGCAACAAAAACCCAAGGATTACCTACCCTTAAAGATTTTTTCATTCAAACTTTGTCATACTATAAATAACTTTTCCAACTAAATAATTTCTAACATGTGGTTCAGCTACAAAAAGGACTCAATCTACACAAAGTCACTTTTGAGTTTTGGGCGTTTGAAGTGTCAGTTTTTGTGTGCTCTTCGTACTGAGGGTTGAGTCAAGGTAGCGAGAAAAACTAGTTTCCGTGTACATTTTAAAAATAAGGTTTTCACTACACGATATATTCGACCCACAGGAGCACGATGGCATACAATTTTGGCCACTGTGTGGATTGAGTCCTTTTTGCTGAACTACTACCTAATATTGGCTTTCTTATCCTGAGTTTCAGTATAATTCGTACGTGTTGCCATTCAGTAATAGGTTAATAACTAGGTAGTTAAGATCTAAAAAACGTTTTAACCTACTAATAATGTGACGAGTTGCGATAACATGTGGTTTCAGCTACTTCACAAGCGCAAACCACATCTAGCCTATCATCAGCAACGAGCGAAGCGACAACTTTATACGTGGAAGAGACAACGGCCTCCACAACCTTTTTGCCAACAACGCTGGCACACCCGTCTACGTCAATCCATCTGACATCCGACCAGGCTATCTTAAAGACAACCATTTCTGCCAACCATACCATCCTAACGACAGCCGATTCTGACAAACAGTCTATCCCATCCGATCCTTCCAAGCAGACAATCTTACCGACAATCGCAAAATCTATCATAATGTCAGCCACAGCTACAAAACAGACTATCCTACCGACAACCAAAGAGCGCCACCTACCGACAATCATATTGTCGACCCCGTTAATTAAACACCGAAAAAGGGTTAGACCTAAAAAGCGAGTGCCTATTTCAAAAGGTGATTATTTCATAGTCGATTATAAACTATTATTGTAACAAGTATGGTCCCCCCTTTTTGCATAGTCGGAAATTAACAAATAACTTAGAATTTCTTAGCTGTTTTGAGGCATGATCATTTTGAAAATTTCGACCTAAAAATTTTTTTGACGCTTACTCCTGTTAACTTGGAACGTAACATTTTCTTTTCTTTTCTCTTCGATAGCAACGACTACAGTAATGTCGAATCGCAACAAGAACCATCTCAATGTCAGCCGTCACCTGCGTAATCGCAACAAGAACCATCTCAATGTCAGCCGTCACCTGCGTAATCGCGATCATCATACAACCACAACCAAAAAATGGAATAAAGATGATGTTGAAATGTCTCAAGTCGCTTCAGAATTAGAAAAAGAGTTGGAGGGCACTAACACAGAGGATGAACACATTGTACACGCCAGTTATAAAGATAGCAAGCATCTTATGTTGAAGAAACATATGCAGACAGCAACAACTACTAGAAGAACAACTACTACTATGAAAGTCTTTTTACAGGGAAGTTCCAGAATTCCTATACCATTTCCGGAAAACAACGGCTTTTGTTATTTCCATCCAGAAAATGCCCTATGTGGTGCAAACTGATGCACCAACAAAGGATGTAGTACCTACCAAAAGATCATAAACTTTAATTTACCATAATCTGGGTATGCGCTTTTAACCGAACAGGTGATAAATCGATTACAAAATAGGTTACTTAAATGTAATGTTTTTTTCTCATTTCCAAGCATTCTCTAATGTAACAGTTTAATTTTTGTATGAAATTACAAAATGTAAAATAATACATTAGTTTATAGGTTCTTATTCAATAAATAAGTAGTTGCCAGGCGTCCGGATAAAGCCGGACACAGTCAGGCTTTTTGGTTGCGTGTGCGGCCAAATTAGCCGGTGTTCGGCTTGTCCGGATTTTGATAGCCTTTTTAAAGACCATTTTTTTTACATTTGTCATGTGTTGGTTTCCGGTTTAATAATAAAGAAGCCCGATTCCTTCAATTTTATTTTTGTTTCATTAGAATAAGATTTATAAGGTACTTAAATGATGAAAAAAGAAGCAGTTTTACTTAAAAAACAAATGTTGTGTAAAGGCGCGTGCACACTGGCGCGATATCGCGGGCGCAACAGGCAGCACGACACTTTCCATGAAGTTTTGATAGAAATTGTGCTACTAGTTTCGCGTCGCGCCTGTTTACTAAAGACTAAAAAATTAAGGGTGTACGGCCTTTTTACCCGAATATCCGGCTAAACTGGCTGGTCTGTCCGGCTTTTCGGTTTTAAGACGGAGATATATGCCAGTGACCTTGAGTGGTTAGATTGCGTGTTCTGTACTGAGCTCACGCAACGCATCGTACGTTCAGCCAGTAATAGGACTCGTCCATCAAGGAGCGCTGTCCCCAATTTGACGAATTATTAATTTATTTTACAAAGCAAAAGGTATTTTAATAAAAATGCGTATACTAAAAGATCAATAATTAAATTATCTTTAAATTGGTGAAGGTTTCAGAAAAATACGCTTGTTAGATTTTGCGCTATTCTCAGTTTTTTATCCGCGTTAGACTTAATTTCACTATGTAATATAAACATAATCTAAAATATTCACATATTAAGTTATTGAGAAAATGCTCTAATTTAACTTTTTTTTTTACAAATCATTAACACTACTCGTTTAGACGTGATCTTCAGTATAAAATCATTAAAAGTCGGTTATCGTCGCCTTAAGACCTGGCAACCCTATTCGTATAGAACGCATAATTAGTACCTAAAGTTAAAGCGATCAGGGAATCTTGCTCTGAGATCAGCGGTTTGCTTTGACTGTACAGTGGAAGTGTGACTGTAATTTACGTTGTTTTAGTTATTTTTGGGATGAAAAATTACAATAAAAATGACAAAAATCGAGTCAGTAAACGATTCTAAATAAACTAGGTACTTACTTTCGTGCATTAATTCAGTTAAGTACATATTGTTTATGTCACCGTATGATTGAGAGAACCGTTAGTTTAATAATCTATCGGTGTTATTTCCGTTCGATAATTAACTGTCGAAAAATTGTGAACTGGGTGAAATGGGTTAGGTTAGAACTGTGACCAACCGCGCGCGAGCCGAGCGAGCGAAGTGAGCGGTGAAGCGGCGAGTGATACTTCCAAGTTGCTAGCAGCTAGGCAGGTTATTTAGTATTAGCATAAGTTGCGTTACGTCGCAAGCAAGTTTGATACACAATTTGTCGGTTTCCATGGATAGATTATTTACCTACTATCGGAAAAGAATGCTCTATATTGTAAATGGTTTGTTGCAGTTAACAATTTTTTTACCGTTTATAATCTAACAGATATAATAACTACCGATAGATAATAAACTAAAGAAGTTCATAATCAATCTGTGTGTTGAGAAAACTGGTTGCCCAATGTGAGGCGTATGCTAGGTAGGTAAGCTAGACATGGTCTGGCATATAACGGCATGAAGTTGATCATAGTCTTTGAGGCAGGGTAAGAGCCCTAATAACGTACCACCTGTTTTACTATAAGGCACGACTTTAAAAAGGGTCCATAAGTTTAAGTAGGTATCCAGGTCACTGAGTAGTGAGTATTTAATGTGACCCCAATCTCAAAGACGATGACGACATTGAACGGGAGCGGAGAGCGTTGTCGGTTAGAGCGAACATGCTGGCTCGCGGGTCGGTTTGCACGATGCTCAATTCCTGATTATAATATAATTATAATTCTGTAAAGCCATATTTGTTATCTGCGAATCATATTTTATCGCCGGTAGCACACCTCCGCCACGAAACTATAGCAGCGAAACCGCGGTAGTTCAATTCAATTGGCTCGCGTCATGTTCCGCTACTCGAATTGGATGCGAGTTATAGCAGAACATGTCGCGAGCCAGTTGAATTGAACTACTGCGGCTTCGCTACTATGGTTTCAAGGCGGAGGTGTGCTATCAGCGTTATCAACTTACAACCTGACACAGACCTGCAAATTGCAAAAAACTTAAGAAAATTTGAATTTCGCGGGCTACCTTAGCGCATCCCCCTTATATAGGTGCTTTAAACGAGCCTAATCTTTTCTGTTGTCCTATTTAAACTTAATGGTCAAAATAAAAAAATATTTATTTTGGTACCTATCTTGTTTTTTTTTTGTAAGTATAAAGATTTTTTAATTTTTACTTGTGTGGGTCAGTTTGTAATTTATCTAAGTTACAATAGCCTAATGTCAACTGCTCATCACCCTAAGCCTTTTACAAAATATTGCTTTTCCCGATGCAGGGGCGTTAATTGTTGAGGAGTTCTCCTGATGAAAACCAGGAGAACTGGAGCTGATGGTGACTTCACCATATGCATTGTGACGAGTATAAACTGCTTAGCAGCCTTTGACAGCCGTGAAATACTTATTATTAAATAGTTACGGTGGCCATCTGTGGTCTTCATCATCAGTTCTACTTCACCAGATGGTGGTTTCCGAATGCAAACGCGTCCACGTGTTGTCGTTGTGGTACAGTCGAGTTCACTAATATACTGGCAGTGACAATGTTTCAAAATATTGTAAGCGTTAAAATGATCCTATAGTTCTATACAAACTTAGTCATCAATAAAATGTTATCATATAAACTGTTCAGTATGTTACGTTAGTGCATTCAAAAATATCTGACTACGCTTCGGAACATAAATATCTAAATACTCTAGATTTCAATATATTTGGTGCAACCTAGGATTCGTAAATATCCATACAGCTTTGAAAATTCAACTAAATGGCTTTTACTATTAAATTTATTTTTGGGCCTCCGTCGGACGCGATCCGAGATGCGGGCGGAGGACGGCCGCTTGACACCGCCATGGAGCTTTTCCGAAAAGAGAATGAGGAGTTCTGAGCGGACCTGGCCCGACTTCCAGGAGCTGGCCCCAGGGGGGAGCGCAGCATGGGCAGGGCCTGCCCTTGTCGGTGGAGGACCGGGTTTTGACCCTGGTGCGGCAGGAGCTGGCTGCTTTTAACAGCCGGTTTTCCGTACTGGAGGGTATTGTCCTGCGCCCCCCGCTAGCGGCGAGTAGATGTGGCCACTTACGAGTACTATAGGATACAAGATTACAATAGGATATACTTCTTTAAAGAGATAGTTCAAAGAATTTAAGACATCAATTCGAGTCATGCCATATTTGCATAGATATTTGTGATCCTAATTTTGCGCTAAATAATATGAACAAGGGATTGCGCACAATTTTTAGAGTCTTTGTCTGTAGCAATATTATTGTTAAAATGTAGTCACATATTTATGATGTCACAGATTGTTTAAAATTTATTGTAAGGCAAAGCTGTTTAGTGTTTTATGAAACTTACCATTGCTTATATATTTTTGATTAACGAACATGCTCATATATTAAAGAACTTGACTGTACGTGTGATTGGGCTCTTACTTCTGTGGAATTATACGAGTTCTGTCGTACAGTAGTACCCAATTGATATGGCTTACCGATGTACCTGCGCAGAAGGTGAATTTTAAAAGTGCGGGAAATGTTATTGACCAATCGGCACGCTCCACGCACCGCGGTTGTTTTTCCTGTACCGCTATTGGTCGGCAGCTGCCGCCATGTTAGCGCGCGCCGCGTGGCATGTTTGTCAGCCGCCATACTTCTGATCGAGTGCACGCTAGCAGCTCCAGTGTATTATGAACCTTATAATAGTGACCTAAGGTTGATTGTAAGTTTTAAGCATTCTTTCGTTAATCTTCGGGGCCATACTTTCTTTTCTGTGCGAACGAAGATTCACGACGCGCCTTATCAATTGGGTACCACTTGTAACTTGCCAAGTATTTGTACACTCCATCCATGCTCTGGTGTTTTCTATTTGCGTTCCCATTGAGGGACCAGATTTGAATTTTGAGCTATTTAATGTATCAGCCTTTAGTAAAAGTTCTCAAACAATTGAAAATTCAGCCTCTCGTTTGTAAAAGTAGCCACTCAAAAGTTACAATCGGTTAAAGGTGGTCCGTCAGTCGTGACTGACTGGCATCCATAACTCAAAACGTATTTAAAATTTACAACTGCTATAAATGACTAGGTACTCTTCTACAGGGGTACACTATAGGGGTACTACTCCCTATGTCTGTCAACAAAGGTACGGATCCGTCCGAAAGTAGTTGATCCGTTAAAACAAGTGTCAAATTCAATTTTTCTTACGGGTAAATACACATCGGGATTAGGGAATACTATCAAATCTCAATCTCGTCTCCCAAACCGGCAGTGTTTCAGACTAAGGTCTTCAACCAGTGCGTCCTGCCCATTATGAAATACGGTGCCGAAACGTGGACACTGACAGTCGGGCTGGTCCATAAATTCAAGGTCACTCAGCGTGCTATGCTCGGAGTTTCTCTGAAGGATAAAATCAGAAATGAAGTTATCCGGAAGAGAACCGGAGTGGCCGACATAGCCTGCAGAGTAAGCAAGCTGAAATGGCAGTGGGCTGGCCATGTTTGTCGAAAGACCAATGGCCGGTGGAGCAGCCGAGTCCTGGAGTGGAGACCGCGTATCGGCAAGCGTAGTGTCGGACGCCCCCCTGCTAGATGGACCGACGACCTTAAAAAGGTGGCTGGGATGGGACAGACTGGATGCGGAAGGCGGAGAACAGGGTGTTGTGGCGCAGCCTGGGAGAGGCCTATGTCCAGCAGTGGACAGGCTGAGTTGATTGATCAAATCATGTTGTCATTCATGTTTAATTAATTCGAGCCCTGAACTAATCTTACGTCCGTAAGTGATACGGAGTAGGAAACACTCAAACCTTCGGCCGAAACTACGGATACCGTGATTAGGGAGTAGACGCCAAGGATCAACGAGCACCACAAGGAATATCACAGAACCCATTGATTGTTTCTCTCTATTTATTTTATTACTAATGATATGGTCTGTAAAATCCTGACACGAATGAACATGCAACAAGAAACCCATGTCACGAGCACGACGATCGTATATAAAAGAAGTATCGGCAAAACTGTCTGATGAACTTTGAAGCGATGCCTAAATAAGAAAATTGTTGAAGTACTTGGCGATACTTCGTCCAATGCTCAATCACAACCCAGTGGGTTACAGAAAAAAAAAAGTGGTTTCTGCAATTTAAAAAAAACGTCGAATAATAATGTTCTGTTGTACCCAGTGAAAACAAATCATTTGTATGGATCACCGAGGAATACTATGTGTTGATTGCTCTGAATAACAATTTTTCTCATTTCTTAAACAACTTAGTATTAATAAATAAACAACTTTTAAAAGTTCAATGTATTTTATTGTTTTTTAAAAAACTAAAATCCTCGAGAAAAATGTATACGTCTGAGAGGCGAATGTTTATAAATAGTGTATCTACCAAGTATGTTTATGAATCTAGTGTTATCCAAAAAAGTAGATCCACAGAATGTGTTCGACATTTACATAATAAACTGGTACATTTCAAAAATCTGTGATTTCCTCTAGTCGTCATCATTCAGACATATGACTATGAACTATAGATGGCAATGGAGAAATACCTCGCATCGTTTCATAAATAAGATAGCAAACACATAATTTTTTTTCAGTTTCGTAATTTAGCAAGGAGAAATTAGGCCAGTGCACAAGAAAATAAACGATACCGATATTTCGCAAACCAGCCAACTCCACATTTGATTTTTATTTAAAGATTTTTTTTGTTTAACATTTTAACAGCAGATCCACCAACGGTATTTTAGATTTTTTTATAAGTAGTCTAAACAAAATATTATAAAGTTTTAAGTGTCTGCTGACACAAAATTTGCTCATACGGAGTTAGCTGGTTTGCGGATTGTATCGTAAAACGAATTAAAATGTTGTTCAATGAAATACCGCTCATTGTTTGTATCACATCACTAGCACCTTTGTGTTTGTTGTCATAGGACAATTGCATAAATACACACAAAGTCTATCTGTGTGTGCGTTTTTGTAATTGTGTGGTTATTATTTTTTCGTGTGCGTTTATAGCAATAGGAAGCATGTAGCCGTGTGCAATTGTCAAACTATCGTAGTGTGCTGTGTGTGTTTTCCTCCGACCCCCGCAGAAAGTGGCAGAAAAAGTAGTTCGGTGATTCGCTTTCTGAGTATAAATACTCAAAGACTGTTTAGTAAAGTAATCGCTCGTAAAAAAAAAAATACTAAAGGATAGACTGTAGCATTCGTCTATTTAACTTCCGAATGCTACGTAAATTGATTTTTCTTATGATAAACGTTTCAATTGAGGGACCACCTTAAATAGATTGTAATTTTTGAATAGCTTCTTTTACAAACTAGAGGTTGAATTTACAATCGTTCAAGTACTTTTACTAACGCTAGACACTTAGGTAAATTTCAAATTCCATTGTGGTCTCCAGTCAAGATGAACTTAAGGTGATCGGTTGAGGGACCACCTTCCGCATGCTAGTTCTTTTTATTCCGTGAACAGGAAGGGTTGATATTCAATAATTTACAAATCTTTTACTAAGAGTATTCATTTATAGCAGTTGTAAATTTTAACTACGTTTTGAGATATGGATGCCAGTCAGTCACGACTGAGCGATTGTAACTTTTGAGTGGCTACTTTTACAAACGAGAGGCTGAGTTTACAATTGGTTGAGAACTTTTACTAAAGGCTGATGCATTCAATTGCTCAAAATTGAAATGTGGTCCCTCAATGGGAACGCAAACTAAAGTCCATTTCACAAAAGAAGTCCCGCGGAATTAAGTGGAACTAATTATTATTATACAAGTTAGCAATGCCTGCAGCGCCACGTCGCGCCTCGTCTGCGGGACTTCTTTCGTGAAATGGACTTTATTTCAATCACTGTTACGTTCTTATTACAAAAACTGGCTCCATGGTTTGAGCCATGTCAAAATATAAATCTTGTTTTGTGTAAATAAGGCGGAATAAGTTTTGATTAGCCGAGTCAGAAGGCTTCACGACCCACCTCTTTGAATCCGGTTTTTTACCACTGGCTAGTCGGGACCTGCTCTGGCATTTCAAATTGACAAACAGCAGTGCGGTGTTGTCGTGACAGTTTTTTTTTTTTTTTTTTTCCTTCTGGCTTCGCACGGTTTGTGCATTTAGCCAATGTCAAGTTAGTTCTTGTATAATATTGATGAAATGAATTATAAATGCATGATGATGATATCCCCGCCCACTCCCCTTGAGTTTCAGTAAAGATGTGGCACTTTACTGAGTCCTCACGCTGACTTCTTGAGAGAACTTGAAGCGAAGTTGCACTGTTTTGTTTCATTTGCCTACACTAATGCACGTTCACAAACACTTAATGGTTAATAATCCACCATTATTACACATTAATATTCGGCTAAACACAAATTTTGGAAAATTATACAAACTGCTGAACATGACGCTTCACTTTCCCGCCAAGAAGTCCCGACAGCGAGTTTGCAAAGTTTGCACACTGACGTGTCTACTGACGGGGCCTGTTCTGGCCTTACTTCTGTAGTGAAGTAGGATCAGCAGTGTGGCGGTGGTGTATCGTGACAGTGAGTGGGCACACACTTGAGCTCCAGGCACGCTCCAAATTATCTGTGTCGTGATTACGAGAACTTTGTTCAGAGGTAAGGTTGTGCGGGAAAAATTAAAAACAAAGTCAAATTTCACCAGTTTTATTACGTTAAGAAACCTAATTTTGACAACTTTCTGTTACTATGTTTAAAATAGCAATCTTATACTATATTGAATTTTTGTATTCTTTTAAATTCAGTTCCCAAAAAACATGCACAAAGATAATTATCATATTCATTTAGAAATATTGAGGTAGTTATTAGTTTCAGAACTTATACCAATTATAAAATGGTTCCAAAAATAACAGCAAAAATTTTAAATGCGGTGAACTATGTATGTCAATTGTCTTGCAAGAATCGTGAAATTAAAACAATATATCAATGAATATTGGACCTTGATACATTCATTTGAGAAGCAACAACAACAGCTTCTCTATATCTAAACAAAAATAACGCATACTGTGGGTCCCGCCTCATGAGATCGCGTATGTACGCCCGTTATTTTATAATATATTTATCACATGGCGGGCGGGACGAGACGCGACGACACGAAACGAGTCTGGCCGGGCGGTGGCGTCACCAGCCCGGTGCGACGTGCTCCTACACCCGCCCGGCCGCCACGCGACCACGCTACACACTGATATACATGCTCCAGCAAGGTACATAAATACATACGACATACATAAACACTATTACTATAGACTCGGTAAACTTCAATAGCATACACTGGAGGGGATTGTAACATACGAACAACAGAATGAGTGCTCCATTTCCCCACAAAATAAAATTAACAAGTAATTGAAGAAAATAAAATCCAATGTGCGCTCGAGGTTTTCATCATTCATGCACATTAAAATGAAATCGATCCTTTCACACGTAAATACACAAAATAGTGGTTACACACACGAGAAAGAATTATAATGTAATGTAATTAACAGTAGAACCATCAAACAAGAATGATAATAGCGACAATGACAATATGTAAGTAATGGGCGCGAGGGCGCGGCGGCAGGGGTGTAGTTCAGTCTCGTGGCCGCGCGCCGCCCGCGCCTACATCAACTTAAACTACTTCGCAACGATACAATAATAATCAACTAAATCTATTTCTGCATCCTAACATTACAAATTATAATGAACCCTCTCTTGCTTACATTTGGAAGGAATAAACAACATGCCTATATGTACACTCTTCCTGTCGCAGTGAAAGTAACCGTTTATTATATTCCATGATAGCCGATGCAAGCGGAATCTGGCTGTCTGTGTGTCGAACAATAGTCGGTCAACTAGCTCTAGCTGTAGCCAACCGATATTGATCAATAGTCGGTCAACTAGCTCTAGCTGTAGCCAACCGATATTGATCAATAGTCGGTCAACTAGCTCTAGCTGTAGTCGACCGATATTGAACAATAGTCGGTCAACTAGCTCTAGCTGTAGTCGACCGATATTGAACAATAGTCGGTCAACTAGCTCCAGCTGTAGTCGACCGATATTGAACACATTATACAAGCCAATTTCTCCTTTCCAGAAAATATTATTTATTCTACTAACGAGTGGAAATGTTACACCAATATGAATTCTAACATTAATTCAAGACATTGAAATATCGATAATGCATACAACTTTCTTTTAGCGAAACAATAATTAGCTTGCATACAATCTACACATATATTTTTCACTCGTACCGTATAATAAGTAATAACATTGAATGCGAAATTAAATTATAATTTAGTAAATTTTCTAAAATACTCAATTGCAGGTGGTCGGTCTTTCAGCAATAGGTGTTATTTCATGAAATATGGAATGTAAAATTATTTGCCGATATCATAGGACTCATCTCAGCATCCTGACAATATTATATACGCTAATAAGCGCATAGACCATTACACGTCTCCTAGCATCAAACATTCATATTCAGTTCAATAATAAAATTCAGAGCCCTCATAGTAAACTCAATAGGTATTGTAAAACGTAGATATAGTTATTGGTACTTTATACACTACTTCCTGGCTTATCAGTTTTAAGTGATACAGCTATTGTGGAGAGTAACAAAGTTAGCGACGAGTGCGTTTAATCGCACGATAGTCTAATCACTATAAACACTCATTTTGTAAAAACTTTGATCCTGTCCTAATCATTAATGTGTTCGCATTGCGTTGCGTCTGCACACGGCACCATAGGAGTGGCGCGTGTCAGTAAGTGGACTCTCACTGCTCTCTGATATCATAGGCAGTAGACGTTTATTCTTCCTGTTATGTTTGTAAAAATGAAGTCCGTTTTCTAAAATGTCATACGTTATTTACATATCAATGGCTTCATGCGTGTTCTTTATAGAAGAGCACACATTACTATCCGTAGCGTGTAAAGGAACTCACGTACATAAAACTTGTGAATACTATTCTCGTACTACATAAATGTACCGTTAATTATAATAGACGGAATTGTCGCATTAAAATTAAGCCGTTATAAGTTTACGATTAGTTTACTTTTTATTGTAAATATAAATATTATTATGTATTTGTGTAATATAACAACGATATCTCTGGTTCAATAATTAACAGTAACTAATTTAAGAGAGACTTATTAATAGTATGTAACATGGCAGTATATATTTTAATAGAATAAAATTGTAGAGTCATGGAACTATTAAATTATGAAGTATGTAAATCATAAAATTATAACGGCGACATAATTGATTTCATTCACGGCTTGTTCTTTAAAAGTGGTTTCTTAGTTTATCGTTGAATAAAAGCACCTACAGCACGTTGTTTTCCGACTGACTATAAGGAGTTATTTGCCAAATGTGAGATTATTTTCAATAATATGTGGAAGCAATACAAAATTGCATAAAAATACTATCACACAATGTGAAGTACATAATTATCTTCAGAATTCACCACAAATAATTAAATTTAAAATAAAGCATAGGACAAATAAATTAGAAGTAACAAATAAATTATTACAATAAAGCAAGGTCGCACCAATTTGCAAAGATACCGTAGTATTACAACCATAATAATGATTTATCGGCACAGATCCATGTTATTGGTACGAAGAGAATATGGCTCGCGAGGATATCTTCCGATAGTTTAAACATTATTTTTTTCAGCACTTTTTTTAAAAGAAAAAAAGAAAGAAAACCGGTCAAATAGTTGTCAGTGACAGGTTTTCAAAAAACTGAATGATATAACTTTCCCTCAAATGATGTGCATAGAGATGTGCACAGAGATGTGCATATTGTTGCCTACTACAATATGCAACAATATGCACATCTCTTAAAAGGAAAGAAGTGACGGCTGGACGTCCGAGTTATGGTATCGCCAGCTGGGCGGTGGGGAATTGTAGATTGGACTTCTATCGGAAGATCTAAAGCATGTATATTCTTTCTGAATAATATAAATGCAAAATGTTACTAGTTTTATTACCTAATAACAGTGTAACAAAGCAAAGCCCGAGGCTGAAATTATAGTGGACCCGTATACAAACGCAACGACTTCGCTATGTAAGTTAGTGTGACGGCATAAATCTAGCTCGATGAGTCCGTCACAGGAACTAAACGCGTTCAAAACGCAGCGTAGCGGTCGTTCAGAACTTTGACTTGTTGAAGAGTTATTAGGTAATCTCTCATATGTAACATAAGTAAGCATGCATGTTGTACCCTTTACATTCAGCACTAAAGCGCTATGTAACCCGTAATGAATTGAAAATTATTTTGATGCATTTGGGACACGGAATAGACGTGACCAGATGTTACGAGACAAGTGTTGAAGTATCGGGACATCAGCTGGTGAGGCGCGCGCGCAGGCGGGCCGTGCACGCGTTTACCGTGCGCCGCCGCGCCATCGACACCGCCTCACGACTTACAATTTATAATTTTATTATAATCTAACCTAAAAAATGAGAAAATGGAAATAAGAATGTAATACATTCTTAGTAACATTTTTGCCAAAACTTCCATATATTATCACATTATACATATAAATATCTAAGCTTTTCATTAATTTTGATATTATTCACTTAATCTTAATCTCTCATAGTTAAAATTATCTCACTTGGCACAATGATAACGCAAATCGTACAATTGAATAATAAAACATATCACGATAGAACCGAACAATACGACGACGCGACATTTACACTCGCACCATTAAACGCTACGGTATCGTTCAATGACGAAACTTTTGTATTACATTTTCAATACAAGAAAACATTATAAAGCTAACAAAGACAAAATTACAAAGAAAACGATCAACAAATGTTACTTACAAATTAAAACTCATAAGTTTACTCCTTACTCTCCAACAATTACTATTATATCAAAAATATTTGTCCATCATAATTAGGTAGATCATCGTCTCCATATCGTTGATAGGAGCGTTGCGCAGGCGCCTGGCGCGGGCGCAGGTACCCGGCCGCGCCTCGCTTAGTCGTCAAGTCAAGGCTCGTCACTACGTCTGGCCGATTCGACACACGATCGGCGTTCACTCTTTGGATTAGTTACTTATCACCCAACACACACATCAGTTCAATAGAAACCATTGTACGACCCATTCTCAGCAGCATGCATGCAGAAACTCCGTGTATCGTTTAAAGAAACATTCTTACAATATACTTCGCAAAGCCGTTTGTCCAATGAGCCTCCTCGTTAAAGCAACGTCGTGTATTTTCCGTTCCTAGTAGTTGTATCCCACACACCCTTCAAAAAATTACATTAACAGTTACTGCAGTGATTTTAACAGATTAAACTATTACTTTATAACAAAAAACATATTTTGCACTTATTGTTTGTATATAGAAACGGCACGATACTATAGAAACTGCTATTAACATTTGTAAACAGTATACAGAACATAATCAATAACTATTGCAATCTATGACAACTCTTTACATTGTAGCAGAATAACATGGTATGAAAACAACTTAACAATCACGTTATTATTAAAAAAATAGTGTATATGAATAATATTATATATATGTATTATATATATTCAAATATTAATCATCAACATAGATAATTCCCGGGATAAAATATGGATTTATCAATAGATTTAATTACAATTCACTACAATAATAGAATTATGTCAACAACAACATTTGGACACAAATAGTCAACTCGACAGTCTGCCTGCGCAATATTCGGGCGAAGCGTTACGACACGGTCTTACCTTTTGTGCAAGGCAAGTGTGCAAGTGAAGCTAGTCTAGTGATGGTCACTGGCATGTGGTGACGAAAACCGTGTCGGCGCCTCACCCGCACGCAGCTAGGCTGGCGAGCCGGCGGGCGTTGCGAGGGCTCGAGGGTGAGGGTGCTTGAGGGCGCGCGGGGATCATGGAGGTGCGGAGGCAGTTTACTGCGGCACGGGCGGCGGGGGCGCGGCGGCGCGGCGGCGGCCTGGCGCGCTCGCCTGCGCGACCATCGCACGAATGCGTCGCTGCGCCGACTGATAACATACACAACCAAGTGTTAAGCGTACAACTACTAAACGATGTTCACATTCGCACAAGACAGGTATACACATTTGAATAGACAATGGTAAGACTTTTTGCCGGTTGACATGTACTTCATACAGCGAAAAACTTATTCCATTGCAAATATTATTTAGCGTTGCATTACAATAGAACACATTTTATGTATATGATAAAAAATCGCTTTGCTTTACTTATTTAAAATAAAATAAAATATCCATCCCATCTCCAGATGAATTGTCGTACGTAAGTAATAACCATTATCACACTTAGACCAAAATTCTATATTTATACTATAGATACAACTTGCATGTAAGATGAAAGTTGTATCCATAAAAATAATTATTTCTATCAAATTAAAGCTTACATAAACTTCAGTTCTGTACAAAATATATATACATGTAGTTACGTAGTCCAATAATAATTAAAAGGCGTAGCATATAAATTAAAGATGTTTCATAGAGAATATATTTTATTGACAATCTTAACATTCGCCATATTATTTATATAATTGATTATTTACATTAATACTGGGATAACTCACCTATTGTTTAGCATCAAAGGCATAAAATAACTTGGCATGGCCATGGTGTGGTGCCATTTCATTGGCTCACACTGAGGATTGTATCCTTAGACAGGCAGTGTCTCGATAATGTTTCATTCATCCCGCGTCAGGTGATCGCTACAAGTAAATAAGTATCTTATTATGCCACAGTGAGTCGTGTAATTAATATCGAATTAACTATTCCATCGCATTGCGCCAGCTATTAGTAAAACCATAATTATACTTATCTTTTGACATTTTGAACGTATGTCGCGTCACCTTATTATCTTCTTAAATTATATACGCTTAGAAATAAATTCAAATTGGACTCGTAACTACATGTAT
The DNA here is from genome assembly GCA_948098905.1 of Tiliacea aurago. NCBI lineage: Eukaryota > Metazoa > Arthropoda > Insecta > Lepidoptera > Noctuidae > Tiliacea > Tiliacea aurago. The sequence goes on along the minus strand of OX402576.1, from coordinate 15,585,008 downwards.
ACATCTTACACAGTACAGTACCGTTCTATAAAATTTCGCATGGCAATTTATTTTATATCAAATACACCATGTAGACACCCTAAACTTAAAAAATAAAACCCAGTCAACCCCCGTTTCCCAATATTAGTTAAATACTAATATGCTACAGTTTTATTATTTCTCTTTATTTACAGCTCATCCTCCCCTTCTCTGGAAATTCCTTGAACAATCTGTTTTCGTGTCATGCAGCATTTCAGCATTTTAACAAAAACGAATTGGATAATTTCCGAAACATTACCTTTCTCGAGAGAAAATAGCCGCAAGTATTTTTACGTATTCATACCTGAACGCTGTAGAAGGGGCCGACGATGTGCACTGTTGTATCGTGATCCTGTGCCTGGGCGCCGCCCTGCTGCTGCTGCGGTTGCTCGGGTAGCTTGATGAGCGAGCCGGTGACACGCTGCAGCTCTCGGACGTTCTGACCTCCCTTGCCGATAATGCGGCCGACCTGCGACGAAGCAACCACAATCTCCACTGTCAGCCGCACGTCATCCGAGCCAGACATGAATCCTTCTTCTCGCATCTTCTCGAAGATGAGATATTGAGCCTGTAAATGTCAAGTATAAGTAATTAAAACATTGTCCAGCATGTTCAAAACATTTTAATGTATAAGCATCAAAGTATAATCGGTACATACCTTCCACTGAGCCTCAGGGCTGCCGACTATGGTGACCTTACGCTCCTGTTGTGGATTGCTTTGGTTCTCGACCTGTTTATCTTGCTCCAATGGAGCGATCTTCACAGAGGCGTTGCTGAATCGAATAATGTTGCGAATGTGCAAGCCCTTGGTGCCAATAATCGCGCCCACAGCATTATTTGGGATGTATAAGTATGTAGTTTCCTATTGCAAAAAAAGACTTGTTAGTCAAAATTTAATATATTTGCAGCTGGTGGAGATAAATCACTGCCCAGAAAACAAAGTTGAGTTCAATAAGCTTTGGGAGTCACATATAGTTCGGGAGCATTGAATCAAAAGGCTATTCTTCGCCACCCGAAAGTGAACACGGCTACACTATGTGACAGGAAGGACCTCTTCTTCTTCTATCTTTTGTGTTCTGACCCCAGTTACAGAGAAGCCGTAATTACTAACACGGAGCGCCATTTGTCAGAAATGGTGTGAGCCCTCATACCATTTCTGACAAATGGTGTAAGACTTCTCTGGAAATACAAATAGTACCTGTGAGTCACCGGCTCCCTGCTGCGCGCCGCCCTGGCCCGGCAGAGGAGCGTATATAGGCGGCGGGAACGGTGGGGGAGCACCGCAAAATCCACGACCAGTGGACATCATGGCCATAGGATGCAACCCCGGGAACATAATGCTTTGCGGCGCCAGCATCTATAACACCATTAACAAAAAAATTAAGAAAATATGCTTTTTATAACTAACTTATTGTTTAGTAGCGATAGATTACCTGCAAATCGCTTTCATAGCTCTGGCGTAATTTGGCTGAAATTTGTGACTCCGCTTTAGCCATATTTTCAATGGTGCCTTTGACGGTGATGATCCGCTCCAGGTTGAAGCTGTTGATATCATTGATAGACGAGACGGTTATCTTTGTATCGGTTTCTTGCATGATCCTCTTGATCGTGTTACCGCCTTTACCAATTATACGGCCGATTAGATTGTTGTGAGCCAAAATTTTGAGGCAGATCTCACTGGAAACAATAATAAAGCAATGTTAGACATACATTATGAATGATTACAACAAATCTTTCTTTCTTATTTATTTTTTAGTAAATATTTTACCCCTTATTGGTGTTGTTGGCCTCCTGTTGCATGACTTCCAATATTCTTTTGCATGCATTGGTGCAGTTCTCGGGATTGCCATATATGGTAATGGCCTTCTCGAGAGAGCCAACGTTGTCCTTGCGGTGGACATCGACGCGAGCGCGACTCTGCTGTGTGATGAGGCGGATGGTGCTGCCCTGGCGACCAATGATGGCGCCGACCATGTCACTCTGCACGAGCAGTCGCAGCGGGAAATCGGTGGGTCGCGAGCCGCCGCCGGTGGCACCGCCGCCGCCGCGGCCGCCGCCAGGGCGTCCGCGCCTGCCGCCACGGGTGTTCTGCTCCGCCGCTTCAACCTTCATCCGACTTCCCTCCAGTTCGCATCCGTTTAGGCCATTGATGGCTCTGTAACAAGTTGAGCTCGTGTAAAATACAAATAACGATAACAGCAAGCAAAACAGCACCACTCATGCGTATTCTATGACTTACAAGTAAGTATAGGAAAAGCAGAGTTCTCAGTATCAATTAAATTCAGTTAAAACCCGCAGAAGAAAGAAAACAGAAAAATGTGAAGAAAGAGTTAATAAATTAAGGTTTACTGGTTAAGGCTCCCGCAGACAGGCGCGACCCGACAGCGCGACGCGAGACGACACTAGTAGCACAGTTTCTATGAAAACTTCATGGAAAGTGTCGCGCCTATCTGCACGAGCACGAGCCTTAATGCATTTCTATAAAACCTTAAAACGCAATAAACCAATGAACACTGAGGTACAGTCCACTCCGCGAGGCCTAACTAAGCTGAGCTTTGCATTTGTGTGAGTGATTACAGTACAAGAGGAAGTGTAGAAGGTGCGCCGGCGGACTTGCGTCGCATACTATTTAAACCACGTTACGTTGTTACGTTATCATACGTTGTAACGTATGATAACGTAACTACACTATCCATGTGCACTCACACAAATGCAAAGCTCAGCTTAGGCCTCGCCGACTGTATTTAGTGTTTTATATAATTAGATAGTTACAAATTCACTTAATATGTGATTTTGTGAATACTACTACAACCACCACAAATTATACCTTCTGTGGAACCTGGAAAGCAATCAAGCAACATGTAGTAAAGCCAAACTAATCACAAAATTCATCATGCGAACGTACACAATACAGATACGAGATAAGAGGAAAGCTGGAACCGAAGCAGACGGTGCGAATAAGGCAGCACATCCCAGAGAAAACCCTCAAACAGACAATAATACTCACTGCTGCGCCTGCTCCGGAGTCTCAAACGTGATGAACACAGCCTGGGTGTTGGCATCGCGCGAGTTCGCTTTGTCGCAATGTTGTACGTTGCCATACTGTGAGAGCAGGGGCTCGATGTTGTCGAAGCGAACATGCAGGGGTAGCCCACTGATGAGTACTTTTGATGACCGGCTGCGAGAAGCGACATAACCACTTGTTTACAACAATTTGCTATTAACTCCATATCTACCTATCTCACATAGTATAGTCGAATCTTTAGGTTACAATTATTTTACTCTTACAGCGCGTCAAGAAACTTTAATAAACCTATTTGTCTCATCTCAGATGTGACGGCGGTGTGTGTGTGGAATTTTTTACACCTATGTATAAACATTTGAGTAGGTACATTTATTTTTATTTTACAACACAGAAAACACCTTACTGGTTTATCGCTTCTTTTTATTTACCTATTTACTATTATTTATTTAAGTTTATTATTAGCGACCCGTCCTAGTAGGGAGCTCAACTTTGTAGGTACTTTTGTTATAGTTTGGTTTCCGTAAGTAAGTAAGTAATTATTTATTTGTTAGAATATTGTTGTTGTCGTAATGTCTCTAGTTAGATATTATTTACATAAATTATATTTTATGTAAATAATATCTAGCTAGAGACATTTCGTGTTAGTAACCGCACACTGTTAGATAGTTACTAGCTGCGCCCCGTTGTTTCACCCGCGTAAGTCTCGATCCCGTGGGAAAGCCACCCTTAACACTTAGGGGTATAAAAATAGATAGTAGCCGATTCTCAGACCTAGGTACTGAATATACATATAAAATTTCATAAAAATCGGTCAAGCCGTTTCGGAGGAGTATGGTAACTAACATTGTGACACGAGAAGATAAATTTTACGAATTATGAAGCAATAGATTAGCAATATCCTTCAAAATCATTCAGATTGTGATTGGATAGTGTGTTACGTAATTAGGGTGCTGGGCTTAGTCAGCGAACCGCAAGTGCACAACTTCATGTTGAGTCGTTTTGCCGCTCAAATAATATACCATCGATATTTGGAGACGAATATGGGGCTTCGTGCACCGTCCAAGAAGACCACGAAACTAGGTCACTACAGCACGACAGTTTACCTTTACCACCAGCCTGTTACCAACTTTTAGGAGACTTGAAGAGCGTCGCCTGAAACCTCATAAGCCAGCCAATGGTCCCAAACTGACACAAGAGCTCACAGAATGGCGCAACTACAGTGTGCACGCGAACATTTCCATTGGACTCAACGTCAATTGAGCCAGGTTCTTTTTACGGATGAAACCAAGATTATGCTGTATGGCAATGATAGACGTAGAAAAGTCTACCGAAGACAGGGAGAACTATGTCAGCAATGTTGCATTGAAGAGAATGTGTGTTATGGCGGTGGGTAATGGACAGTCTTGGGCGGAATTTCCACCGAAGGAAAAACTAGCCTCGAGGTTGAGACGGGACCACGGTTGCCACACTTGCCACTACTAAATAGCGACCGATATATTCGTCAATGCCTAGAGCCTCGTGTAATGCCATATGCCGAGGTTGTGGTTGTGTGTGTTGTACATTCTTAAAGTTTGTACATTTTGAGAATTGGACATTTTGCCCCTGAACGCAATAGAGCACTTATGGTATGAGCTGAAGAAGCGTGTTCTAGCTAACCAACCTGTATCAGAAACTTTGCAGGAGCTGAAAACTGCCATCTTGGCAGCATGGGAGAACATTCCACAGCACGACATATTGGATTTATTTATTTCCATGCCGAACCGCCTATCGGCCGTCGAAAATGCTCTTGGAGGTAACACAAGTTACTATAATAAACGTTTTCTTGTAAACCATTCTTTTCTTCAAAAAATCCACGCTAATTTTACCCCTGAGAAACGCGAAAGTCTATTGCAACTGTTTTTTTTTTGTATTCCTATTTAAAATTTGGAACAATGACGGGAAATAAATAAATAATAGTGAGTGACCGGATTCGAAACCACAATTTTTTTCTTTATACGTACTACCATTAATTATTAAAAACTTAAAAAGAGACCATAACAAAAATATGCAAGCTGGCTCGATTCAGGTGTCCGGGAGTGCATTATGTCGCGTCTTTACTTGCCGACGACGCGACGGCTCCAAGTCATTAGTTCATTACATATTGCCTAAAAGGTCTCAATCCATCCACTACCTATCGTACTGAACCGGGCCGATGCCCTTCGGGTGCGTCCAGGGCCATCCTCAATCAAGCGCCCAATGCACGGTCATGTTTGTAAACTGTTGTGTGAACGAAGAATATCTAGGGGCACGCTCGAAAACGTGCGTTAGCTTGATTCATGGGAACTGGGCCTAACCAATTCTACCACCGAAAACGTATTGCTTTTTAACTACAACAAAAACTTTAGCAAAAGTAGGGATGGAGGATAAAATTGCCTTATTGCTTTCATTGGGTATGTTGCGTTATTCGGACATCATTGGCTACAAAATGGCGGAGCTCCGGAGATGACATCATCCGCGCCCTCGTCACTACGCCCGCGGCGCAGCGGCCCGACGCGCGACGCCGGCACACGCTCCGCGCGACCTGCCTCTCCCCCGGCTCTCCCCACTACTCGCACGCCATTCACAACTTCGTTCCATTGCACTCGCTCGATGCATGACCCCTCGTAGTGAATGTACCTACCTACCTACCTACTCACTATCTCACTCTACACAATTATATATACCTAGCTAGATATCAACCCAAAGCGACCACAGGATACAAACCAACAATCGAATGGTACGTTTTACATCGTTTTCGTTTAGTGGGTTGGGTAGGTATCTTCTTCTATCTGCGTTTATTTGGTATAATTATGTACTTTGTTTAATAGAATCTTGTCGTGTTATCAACACAAACTATTTAAGTATTTTATAATAATCACTGTAGGTATACATCTCCTATACATACCATAAATATTAAGAAATTAACAAACACAAACATCTAGCTGACTTTGATCATCATTTAACGTTTTACCTTTTATGTTGCCACACAATAAATTGTCTATGACATAGTCAATATTTCCATAGGCGAGATCAAACGACAACATGCTAAGGCTCCGTGCAAAAAAACCCTTTTTCGTCAATTTCTCATCTAATTGTGAGAAAGCTTGAAATAAATTAAAAAAGTCTGTGTAACTATAAAAGGACAGTTTTCGTGGTGCTATCAACTATTCGTGTCAGTCTCGGCACCTGTTAATAGTTTCATCACTTTTACGCGCTTGAAAATGTTGTTTATTTCATAATAAATTAATAATGTTGTACTTATCATAAAATAAAATTTTGATTTATGTAACTCAAGGATAGCTGAAGCCAATTTTTAAATTTCTTGATATGATTTTCGAAATAATAAGAAGAAATACATAACCAAATGGGTTTTTATTGTAAATATAGTTTTTTTTTAACATTCTTTTTCTGCTATAACTTGTATCTAAATTGAAAAAAGTGGTTCAGCCACATGCAAGTAGACCGTAAGAGCAAGGTTACAGTCCGTTTTGAAGAAGAAGAATGATGTTGATGATATTTTTTAATGTTCAAAATCTATGGTAGTTTCTTGTAAAAAGGTGATCAAACGTCAGTCTCGCGTCATTTTTCGGAAAACTTGTTCCGAATATTAGTGATTTTCCATGAATACTTTTTTTTTTTTAAATCCCTTCCAGCCACATGCAAAACAAAGAACTCAACTTTTCAAATCACAAATAATTTTGTCTAAAATGTTTTTCCCTTTCTCACAACCAATATACAAAATTCAAAATTAAAACCAGCCGATTTCGTGCACGGCCCCATAACGGGTTTAAGCAGATTTACACCATAGATTTTTAGTCAATCGTGCACCATTCATGCCGTACCTACCTTCTTGATTATGCATTAAAATAATAATTGACTGCGTTTTACAAACCTATTTAATAAGCTAGTCGAATAAATTCTAAACGTACTGAATTTGATAAAATAAAATATCCCGTAGTATTTATTAGTAGGTAACGTGAATATAATTTTGCCAACGAGCCCGGAATTTTAACCTGGTTTTCTAGGGTCATTCCACTCACGTGAATCAATATCTCCGCGCATCGATTTCTTCTCCATTAGTTATCAAGGTACATCAATTCAGTCGTAGTTTCGACTATGCCAGAGTTTATTGTGATTTTATTTTAGACACCAAGTCAACATTACTATTAACTACTTCAAAATTGGCTTGTCATTAAAACGATACGAAGTTTAAAGTCGAGGATAATTAGACCAAATAACAAAAAGTGGAATGAAATGGTTTATAGTGGTCGGATTTTCATGCGACTTTTTTATGGGTGAGGAAAACAAATAAAATAAAAATCGCCACCGACGATGCTGTTAAAATTACAAGAAATTATATAAAATGACGTAAACATATTTTGTCACGCCTTTTATGGGGGGTTTGCCATAATCGCTACGCTTGGCAGGCGGGTTGGCGATCGCAGTGGTGTTAAAAATGTTAGGATTAGTTGCAATTTGACTCTTTGACAATGCAAAAATGGTTTAATTGAAATAAATGTTTTGAGTTTCAGTTTGAACTTGTGACATTAGTGAGCGCTGCAGTGCTGTTTCAGTCTAGCATAGACTTTAAAACCCTTTTTATTAAACAACTGTTTTACCGAGGCTTAAATGCAGTCAAATACTGCTCAGAAATCAAATCAAGTAAACTACTGATCATATTAATACTGTTAAATACTGATCTTTTGTAGTGTTTCACCTTTGTCAGCTTTGAATATTGTTGTATAGTTGTACTTATTTATCATGCCTCGTTGGACAGCGGAAAAAAATGTACTTACATAGACGCGTCGACTTGAGAACCTCCTTTTTTTCGTCGGATATAAAATGATCATGTTATTTATGATAATATTTACGTTGGAGGTTCGAGTGGCAAAACATTTTCAGAAAAACTAGCTTCGTTTAGTTAAGGCTTCTACATACCGGGGCGACTTGTCGCGCAACGCGACGCGACACAAAGGCACCGCTCGTCCCGCGACACGCGGGGCCTTTGTGCCGTGTCGCGTCGCGCGACAAGTCGCGCTGGTATGTAGAAGCCTTTATACGCTTTCCAGATAATTCCTAAAAAAAATTTGTTCACTACATTCAACAGTTTTTTATTGAACATTTCTTACCTAGTTTTAAATGTACCCGAGTTTTCTAACTGTGCCCCTGTCAACGTCAAAATATGACAGTGTATGTATACCTATTTAGTAACGATAACAAAACGAATGTGCAGCGACAAGAATTTGTACTAAGGGGCCTGCGTTGGCGGGCGCTAAAGAGATAAGGGGGCGGGTAAATTCTATACTGACAACCTACCGCTCCAAACGCACAGTGAGAAAAATCGGAAGATTCGATATAAATTAATAAATATAATATATATTTTTGCAAAACGATAGACAATCAGACATACGAAAGGTGGATGGTCACACTATTATGCCATGATAATAAATTCCTCGAATTATACATTACCTACACATAAAATAAAAGCGTAAAATAAAAAAGGCGTCGGGCGTCGATTTTTGAGTGCGCCGCAATTTAAATTCCCATGAAAATCCACCACGATAAACTTCGTTCCACTTTTTTATGCTAATTCCAGCTCGGCTATTACCAAAATCTATTATTTATGTTTGTGCTTTTGAACACACACTTAGCTTCAACAATTAAAATACAATTGAATAAACACTACACACACCTAAACAATTGCGTCATACCATACAGGGGTCAATAAACTAATAACAGAGTGCACGGGGGCTACTGTTATTTATTATTAAACTTAATTTTGGAACATCATCTACAACAACATAAGTATAATTTATTATAACAGTCTTAACAATATTTTGATATTAGGGTAATTCTATATATTTTATTTAGCCAAAGGAATACATGACATTTGTGTTTCTTTAAATTTCGAACTTCTGCATTAGATAGCCGGGTATTCGAATTGGTAGCTTAATAATGATTCAAATCGATTCAATGTATTGATCGTTATTGGGGTTCCGACCTTAAAAAGGAAACAACCTTTATACTCACTCGTAGGATCACATTTTTCTGTCCGTCTGCAGAAGTTTTTCTCAAGATCTATGTGGCGTAAGAATTTTAATTACATTTTTCATTGTGAGGTCGCGAACTGTAATCCATGACACTAAAGACGCCAAATCAGAACCCAAAACTAATCCAGTTGATAGCCCGAATGATGATACTCCTTAATCAGAAAAGGATAAAGTCGATATAAATTCTAATAAGAACATTAATTGTGAAAAGAAAGTACTATCGGAGGTACAGGAGAAACAGAAGCTTGAGAAAATCGAACCGAACATTACTAGAAGTTAAACAAGGAAATCGATTGAACGATATTTGATGAACGAAGTTATAAAAGATCAGGAGCGACTGCAAAAGAAACGTTTGTCTAATAATTATAAATCGAAATATAAGCCATCGAAAAGATAAAAAAGGAATACCACTATACGCGTCGCTTAAATCTATAAAAAAATATGAAGAGTTCCTTAAGCAGTCCAAGAAAAATACGAGAAGGTAAAATCTGCATCTGTTAAAAGAGGAAGGTCAATTTTAGTCGCGCTAGTAGGTTAGGTAGGTACAATTCTTGACATAATTATAATCAATGTATTAGTACAAACAACAGACTTGAACGCTGTACTCATATAAATATATCCTCGTAAGACCCAATGTACAATTTATGGAACAAAGTGACATGCAGCATTCCGGCTCAGATTTAAAAACAAAATCTTCTCCTAAACGCCCAATGTACATTACGATGTACATTTAATTTCAATTCATGTTTCTTTTAAATATTCGCGCCAACCGTTATTTCGTGTGAATGGTATGATTGGATTGGATCTTGGGCCTTGGGAAGTATTTTGACAGCTGACATATACGAGAAATGTATAGACAATCTGCCAAAAACCGCATGTTTGCCACCATGTCGCCGAATCAGGAAACACGTGAGTAAAAATCTTATTTTATTAAGGGCCCCTTTTCCCGAAAGTTTAGGCAAGAGACAGCTTGCGCCCGCGTTGCACAGGAGCTGTCGCGATAGCACTATAGCAGCGGCGCGGAGCGCGCGAGCCGTTTTTCACGTATTTATTAATTATAAAAAAAAATAAGTGCCATATTATAAATCTATCCAATAATATCCCTGTCAAACCCGATTAGTAAATTAAATGTTAAATTTTCATAACAATTTCGTTCCCCCAAGTCTCATACGACTTAAAATACTTTCAAAATCGACTTTACTTCTGATTTTTTTTTTCCAAGCAATATGTTAAATAACGTGTTTTTAACCAAAAAAGTCACTAGATCAAACTATATATTTTTTTACGAATTTAAATATGGTGATTTCTCTGAAAACAACTCGATCTAGAAACGTAAATCTTACCTTATTTTGTTTAGAAAAGACAAATTTAAAGATAAACGCATATTTTATCTGCAATATTTTTTATTTCAGTTTATTAATGGTTATTAAATTTGTGGTTTTTTTTCATCCGAAAAGTTATGTTCATTGTGTTGCACATTGGGCGTTACGGAGTAAGACGTAACTAAGGAAACTTTTTGTTTGTAGGTCTCAGGAATGATCAGTTGCTCAACAATCCCGAGCTTGAAGACTTTTTGCCCGCAGACGAACATACCGGTGACCCAGGAGTAGTCGTTACTTTGGGTCACCGGTATCTTTGTCCTTCGAAATCTGTCTGTTTGCAGAATCAGTCAGACAGACGCAGGGACCATTTTGGTTACCCATTGAAAGGGTTTTCGATAGGGTTTTTCTAAGCGGTTAAACAAAAACCCATAGGATAAGGGTAACCCCTAAGAACGGCTTAAATTAAATTTTGGTAACCCATTGAAAGGTTTTTCGATAGGGTTTTTCTAAGCGGTTAAACAAAACCCATAGGATAAGAGTAACCCCTAAGAACGGCTTAAATTAAATTTTGGTAACCCATTGAAAAGGTTTTCGATAGGGTTTTTCTAAGCGGTTAAACAAAAACCCATAGGATAAGGGTAACCCCTAAGAACGGCTTAAATTAAATTTTGGTAACCCATTGAAAGGGTTTTCCATAAAAACCCATACGGTGGTTGAACGGCTTAATTTAAGCCATTCAAAATTACCCACACCGTATGGGTTTTTGATTAACTGCTTAGAAAAACCCAAAGATAGGGGTTTTTTCTAAAATGGTAACCAAATTGGTCCCTGGGTAGAATAGAGATAGAATCGGTCATACTACGCGTGCTGTGCGGATATCGAATTAACATAATATTATGATTTTTTTCATGTTACTGGGTTTCAAGTAGGTATAGAACCCATTGAAATGGGTTATCATGTAACCCTTTCAGTGGGTTTGAAGTATAAAACCCATTCAATGTGTTATCATCATGTAACCCTTTCAATGGGTTTCTAGTATATAACCCTTTCAATGGGTTACATCATGATAAAGGTAACCCATTGAATGGGTTACCTTTATCAACCGTTGTCCCTGGACAGAAGTAATGACAGTACAGAAGATGATGGTTGTAAAGTTGAATTTGAACGTGTCAGACGTGGAAGAGGGGGTGGAAGAGTACGTGGAAGGGGACCGAGAAACAAGAGATTCTGCAAATAGACGTGGTCGGGCAGCGCTAGTGTTTTAGTGTAAAAGGAACCAGGAAACAGAGGAGACTTATTGTGATTTTTTTCTTTTATGAATAAATAAAACTGATAACTTTCTTATAGTATAAATGTAAGATCACCTAAACGCCCAATGTGCTTTGAATTGAACACGAGATATCAACTTCTTATCAACAAGTTGTATTATATTCCTTTCTAATTGCGGGAACCCAGAAAAACGTTTAAAAAATCCTGGTTGAGTTTAAAAAAAAAAAAACTAGTTGAATACGCTTGGGCCGGAACCATGATAAGACGATATTGTTCATTGTATTGTACTTTGGGCGTTAGCTCATCTTGCGAAATTTAGCTTGGGCCTTTGAATATTAGTTACCTACCTACTTACATATACGTGGTAAACAGTTTGCAATCTAACAGGTGCATATAGCTATGCATTAGATTAGATAACGTACTTAATTATTATTTATTTACAAATAAAAAATCACTGCATCGCATCAGTGGTAATTGCGCTGCGAAAATCGCCCTTGCTGCTGGATAGGCATACAAAACGAAAGAATACTTCCTATTTATTAAACCTTGCGAAAACGCGAGCCCCTTGCGCGCTAGTTGGTATCAATAAATCCATAGCATACTGGCGGCTGGCGGCGATGCCGGCCGGCGCGTTCGGTATCAGTGATTCATGACCGCGGCACGACGGGCCGCAGTACCGGCAGCTCTCTGCGCGCCGCCATTTTCTTTACGCACCACGTGTTCGTGTGCATCGAAATTATTGATGAATTATAAAACTTCTACTGCATTTCAGAAATGCATATCAGCAAACATGGATGAAATGTCAAATATTATGTAAGTAGGCACCGATTTACGGTTGTCAAACTACAATCGTTCTATAGGTAACAGCTGTAACGATGGTTGAGGAATGTGGGCGTATTCGTGTGGATAGGATACCCTACTAAATTATTCATACCTGCGGTATTTCGCCATTCTGTAAGCCATAAACAAGTTGTAAAACTTAACACAGCACGCGCCTGATGTGGATGCACACCGACGCTTTCAATTTCAGCACTTCAACAGAAATGTCCACCACAATTCCAATTGAATTATTAGAAACATCAAGCGTATTACGATCTCCGGTAAATACAATAGTTTAAAAAAATGAATAAAACGACCGGAAGGAGTGATGAACCTAGCCCATTCGTACGCGAGCTGTGGCGCAACTGCGAGTGTTGCCGTGTGACTGAAGAATGAGTGAACCGACTCGAACCGAGTTGAGTACCGGCTGTGTACAGCGGACGCGACGCGGGTTCAGAACGGACTTGCAATGCAAAGCGACAACGCCGCGCCGCCCTCCACCCACCCTCCTGCGCGCATGATACTGATAAAAACAACAAACCAGGCCATTCACTAATCCGATATCAATATCAGAAATAAGTTATAAATTCTTAATATACATAAGGTTGAATAACTGAGTAGTAGTAGTAGTATAGAAAGTTTTATGAACTTGCAAATAGTTATATATTAGTTAGTTGCAATAGTTATCAATTCATAGAAACTGCAACCAAAACAAGTGCAATACTGGTAGTACAAGATGCAAGAGTGCAAAGTTCGTCGTTGCACTGGAGGCGGGATTGCAGCCCGAGCCGAGCCGCAATTGAACCGAGAGTGTAATGGCATAATTATGCTCACCGCGTATTAAAACGACGTTTTTCAACACACATTCGAGGAAACAAATAAAATTTCATGATGAAAATTTGAAAAAAGGGTGAACATTTTCTTTTTGTGCGCCTTTCCTTCGCATTTTTAAGGAGAGGCATTGACTCACTCGCCAAAGAAACTTAAAATTGTAGTTAACGGGGACTTCAATTAAATATTTAAAAATACTTCCCGTTGTCCCCGTGGTTTGGTTTTACGTTCAAAAATATGTTTCTGGCACTCGCCGGCCGCTGCCGCGGCACCGCTCGCTGCGCTCGCTCGGCTCGTGCGTTGTGTGGTCACAGTTCTAACCTAACCTAACTGTTTCGATTTAAAAAGGTTTACTTCGTACGATAAGGGGACAACGGAAAAAAAAATAATCACGTCCCGCTGTCCCCGTGACGGGGATAAGGCAAACGGGGACAACGGGAATACACTGTTAAAACCAGGGACCATTTTGGTTACCCATTGAAAGGTTTTCGATAGGGTTTTTCTAAGCGATTAAACAAAAAGCCATACGATAAGGGTAACCCTTATGAACGGCTTAAATTAAATTTTGGTAACCCATTGAAAGGGTTTTCGATAAAAACCTTACCCACACCGTATGGTTTTTTCTAAAATGGTAACCAAAATGGTCCCTGGGTAGAATGGAGATAGAATTGGTCATGCTACGCGTGCTGGGCGGATAACGAAGTAACAATATTACTATATACATATAGTACAACCCCGGTTAAGAGTTAAGCCTTTCGAAGGGGTAACCCATTCAATGGGTTACCTTTATCATGATGTAACTCATTGAAAGGGTTACATGATAACCCATTGAAAGGGTTACATGATAACCCATTGAATGGGTTTTATACTTGAACCCTAGTGAAAGGGTTACATGATAACCCATTTCAATGGGTTCTATACCTACTTGAAACCCAGTAACATGAAAAATCATAATATTATGTTATTTCGATATCCGCCCAGTACGCGTAGCATGACCAATTCTATCTCTTTTCTACCCAGGGACCATTTTGGTTACCATTTTAGAAAAACCCATATGGTGTGGGTAATTTTGAATGGCTTAAAGTAAGCCGTTCAAAAGGGTTACCCACACCGTATATCGAAAACCCTTTAATGGGTTACCAAAATTTAATTTAAGCCGTTCATAAGGGTTACCCTTATCATATGGGTTTTTGTTTAACCGCTTAGAAAAACCCTATCGAAAACTCTTTCAATGGGTAACCAAAATGTTTCCTGGTTAAAACACATGTCCTGCCATACATTTCAACGGCAACTGTTTGTACGCACAATATTGGGAGATTTACCATTTTATCTTAAAACCATTTACTTCAAGGTTTACCTGTAATTTATACCTAATAGTATATAACTATTATCAGTATCAAATTTTTTCTTTTCTTATTTGTCTCCCAAAAGTGACCCTTTAAGGCTTCTACATACTCTACATACGTAGCCTTTATTCAAAATTCATACATACATACGCGTTTGGGCCACAGAAATTAAAATGTGTGCCCACCTTAGGGTGCCCCCCCCGCACACGGACGTTTATCGCTGAGCGATTTTTGTGTCGCCGAAAATGGAACTTATGCCGCCTTATTACAAAACAAGATTTATATTTTGACATGGCTTAAGGCCTGAAACTGCGTTAAGCGGGCGCCCGCGACGGGCAACCGTCGCGTGTCTACGCGCGTGGACACGCGGGTGGGCTCCGTGGGAACGCAACGGGGACGTCGCGGGTACCCGTCGCGGAGACCAGATTATTTTATTTACGCTGTGTCGCTAGTTCAATTTACCTTCAGTCTGTCGGTCCCCCTGTCACCAGGCTGTATCTCATGAACCGTGATAGTTAGACTGTTGAAATTTTGGTGTATTCCCGTTCGTCCCACTGACTTCGTCCCCGTAGTGGGACGATCGGGAATTTACAAAAATAATATTAAATATGTTCCCGATCGTCCCATTCATGATTTTAGGGGGACGAACGGGAATAATTTATTAATTATCTTTCAGACTGGTTGTTTTCATGGTAAAAAAAAAACAAATTTTAAAATAAAAATCAGTCATTTATTAAGGAATAAAAATCACAGTTAATATCACAGAATCAACTTTACGTACCTAGGTATCAAAATACACATACACTGAAACATTAAAACAAAATTAAATTCTCCATAAAGGCTTCTACATACCGGGGCGACTTGTCGCGCGACGCGACGCGACACAAAGGCACCGCTCGTCCCACGACACGCGGGGCCTTTGTGCCGTGTCGCGTCGCGCGACAAGTCGCGCTGGTATGTAGAAGCCTTTAAACTACTTCCATTATTACCCGAGGACCGTATTTTTGAAGGCTGGTTTTATGTCGCTAGCGAAAGCCCCGATGATAGCCAAAGTGAAAAATTTCGGCAATACATGCTGTCGCAGTGGCTTCAACCAAATTTCGTAAAAGTGTGATGCAGTTTTGGTAAACGACACCGTACCAATTACTTTGCCGAAGGGTGGCATTTTAAAGACTCCAACTTATACAGCGTGAAAATAAAACAAAGTCCAAAACGGCGTAAGCTACATTCAATGTTGACAGACCAATATGTTATGAATTGCCAAATGCAACTTCTAAATTCAGAAATAACTATAGGACATTTTCTAGAAAAACTTACGTAAATATTAATCATAAGCAAAGTGCTCGATGGTTGTACGCTGATTTAATCTTTGTGTGCAATAATTATTATCGCCTTATTTTTTATTTTATGGTCTCAACTACTTTATGTTTTATATTCTTCTTGATTTTGTGATATTTTGGGTATTTTTATTATAATTTTGTTATAGTTTATTGACACGCTATTTATGTGTAAAATTAACGAGTTCACTGTCCTGCTCACTTATATAATGTTTAACGCAAAAATGTGCCACTGTATACCTACATAAGCAAACTGTGTGACTTTGTAATAATTAGGACGTTTTCTTTTTTCAAAAAGAAGCTGATTTAAGAAGCTGACTGTTTTTTTAATCATATTTTTTAGTTTTATGGAGAATTTTATTTTGTGTTAATGTTTCAGTGTATGTGTATTTTGATACCTAGGTACGTAAAGTTGATTCTGTGATATTAACTGTGATTTTTATTCCTTAATAAATGACTGATTTTTATTTTAAAATTTGTTTTTTTTTACCATGAAAACAACCAGTCTGAAATTAATTGGTGGGACCAAGAGGCCTAAAAGATAATTAATAAATTATTCCCGTTCGTCCCCCTAAAATCATGAATGGGACGATCGGGAACAAATTTAATATTATTTTTGTAAATTCCCGATCGTCCCACTACGGGGACGAAGTCAGTGGGACGAACGGGAATACACCGAAATTTTCACACATGATGTATTTCTGTTGCCGCTATAGCAACAAATACTAAAAAACAGAATAAAATAAATATTTAAGGGGGCTCCCATACAACAAACGTGATTTTTTGCTCGTTTTTGCTCTACATATAATATTGATAACGGCAACAGGTAGACGCTTGAAATATTCACAGAATATTTAGTTATATAATATTCACTTTAAAAATAAATAATTAAATTAAAATAAAACATATAATTAAGGGGGCACCCATACAACAAAGGTGATTTTTTTTGCCATTTTTATAGATAATGGTACGGAACCCTTCGTGCGCGAGTACGACACGCACTTAGCCGGTTTTTCCATATTGAACTCTCAATCTAAGTACATAATCACCTACGATAAAAATGTATTCTCAGAATGCCTCTTTTACATGAATCATGTTACCGGTCCGCTGGCGGGCACCGCGCGTGCCCCCGCGACGGGTTCCGTCACACGGAGGCGGGCCCTGTTGCGTGGGTGCGGGGCGCGCCTCCCCGTGACGGACGCCCGCGCGGGTCCCCGCGACGGAGCACTTTTGTATGAAACCGCGCGGATGCCCGCTTAACGCAGTTTCAGGCCTAAACCATGGAGCCAGTTTTTGTAATAAGAACGTAACAGTGATTGAAATAGGTTGGTGTAGGACTATTGCAGAATATGGAAACAAAGATATTGGATTATTGGTTTTGGTGGCTAAAGTGAATGTACCTTGGACTATGGAAAGACTATGGACCCTGCCTGACTAATCTATATAATATACATAATACAGGGTGTTTGGTGCATCGTGTGCCAAATTTAAATGGTTGACTGAAGGGGTCATCCGCTAGCCTTTCAGACCCCTTAACACCCCTCATGCTCTGTGGATTTTATTTTATCGACTTTTTATTGTTTTCCAAAAAAAAGACCCAAATTTTACATTCAAATACAGATTTAAAAAAAAATATAAGGCGTAGACTCTGAATTTTAATTTTATTTCGATGTGTATTGTTTAAGAATACTTTTAAATACAAAATTAGTGATATTAGTCACCTAGTTTTTTTTCTAATTCACTCGCAAAGGTAAAACTTAAATTAAAGCTGTACATGTTACAGCTATTTATATGGCTACAAAAAAAAAACCAAAAGCGACCGGGATCTTCCAACTCCCTCATTAATTCTCCAGTCTATCCTCTTTCTAATGATGTGCCACATGCCATAAAAGTATTTTAACAACTTTGTGAATTCGCTAGAATTGTGAATCAAGTCACATAAAACTACATTCCAAATTCTAATGAAAAAATATTTATTGCGGAACTGTTACTTGAGAAAGAGGTAAAATTTGTTTTCTCACTCTTTCACAGTAAAATCTATCTTCTATCTCTTTCTTGCATACCTTAAATCGGTTTGAACAAATCGCGCCATTTTTTTAGTCGAGACATGACTGCCTCTGCTACCTAACGTGTGTGCTAGTTCACCATACTCCGCGATTCTTTTATTCCCTTGTTATCGTTAAGTTTTGCTGGTTCTTGTTACATTTGTTTAATTTTTGTTGTTATTGTTAAACTTGAGTTTTTTGTTATTGCAATGGCGACATTCTCTAACGAAGAATATGCGGACATCATGATGGCTTACGGAGCCGCTAATGGCGTCGCTCGTGCAGCGCAACGACTTTACCAGGAATGCTTTCCTGGTAGACGATTACCTGGCCGCAGTCTTCCAAGACACATACCGACGCATACGCGAGACTGGCAGTGTTACTTTTAATGAACCAAGGGGCCATATTGTGCGACATAATGTTGAAGTAGACGAGAGAATACTGGCACTTTTTGAGGAAGACCCTACAAGAAGCATTAGAAATGTGGCATCACATCTTGATATTTCAATATGGAAAGTGTGGAAAGTACTTCGTCAAAACAAAAAGCATCCATTCCACTACACTCCGGTGCAAGGTACGTAATTTTAAACTAACTTTAAACCCGTGCAAGCTTTGTTTGACCTTGCCTTTGTTTAGCAGGTAATGGGTATGGTATGGCGTCACTTCCAGGTAGTGAATCTATTAGCAGAACAGCGGGTCCTTTCTTGTGCAATTACTTATTGCCCAAGAGAAATTTAAAAGAGTTTTTTGTTTGTTGCAGGTCTTGAGGGTGGCGACTTTGAGAGACGAGTGGCTTTTTGTCGGTTTCTTTTACACACGGATGTGGATGATCCTGATTTTTTTAAAAGAATACTGTGGACGGATGAATCCAAATTTACCAAGGATGGGATCCTCAATTTACACAATTTGCACCACTGGACAACGAAAACGCAAAACCCACGTGTTAAAAGACAGAAATCTTCTCAAAGAAGGTTTAGTGTAAACGTTTGGGCAGGAGTGATTGGGAATCAGGTAATTGGACCGCATTACCTGCCCGATAATCTCAATGGCGAAGACTACCTGGAATTCCTACAAAATGACCTGCCCGAATTAGTGACCGATGTGCCCGTATTTAATGAACGTGTGCCCATTGTATTTCAAAA
Source organism: Tiliacea aurago (assembly GCA_948098905.1). NCBI lineage: Eukaryota > Metazoa > Arthropoda > Insecta > Lepidoptera > Noctuidae > Tiliacea > Tiliacea aurago. Next base: position 15,565,786 of record OX402576.1, on the reverse strand, counting down.
TTACGGCTGTCCCGCGCATTGGCGATTGACTGTGAGGGAATATCTCGACAATGTGTTCCCCAATGCATGGATTGGACGCGATGGCCCTATTCCATGGCCGCCACGTTCCCCAGATCTAACTCCGTTAGACTTTTATGTCTGGGGACGTGCCAAAGAGTTGATATATGCCACGGAGGTTCCAACTAGGGAGGTATTAGTCCAACGCATAGAGGCGGCATTTAATACTATTAAGGAGGAAATACGACTTCGTACAACAACTGTTGAAATACGAAACAGGTGTCGGGCCTGCATTCGCAACAGAGGCCAACAATTTGAGCAAGATTTGTAACAATGATTAAATAAATGTTAAAAATGCAATTTTGTTTTTAAATTTCAAGTAAATCCCACGAAAGATACAGATATGAGACACGAATTTACCTAACCATGAGAATGAGATAGCAGATTTATAGGTTTGACAGGTATCATTTATGAGATTTTTTTTTAAATCATAATTTTGTATATTTGCCTTAGGTGACTCGATTCACAATTCTAGCGAATTCACAAAGTTGTTAAAATACTTTTATGGCATGTGGCACATCATTAGAAAGAGGATAGACTGGAGAATTAATGAGGGAGTTGGAAGATCCCGGTCGCTTTTGATTTTTTTTTTTGTAGCCTTATAAACAGCTGTAACATGTACAGCTTTTATTTAAGTTTTACCTTTGCGAGTGAATTAAAAAAGAACTAGGTGACTAATATCACTAATTTTGTATTTAAAAGTATTCTTAAACAATACACATCGAAATAAAATTAAAATTCAGAGTCTACGCCTTATATTTTTTTTTAAATCTGTATTTGAATGTAAAATTTGGGTCTTTTTTTTGGAAAACAATAAAGTCGATAAAAAAAAATCCACAGAGCATGAGGGGTGTTAAGGGGTCTGAAAGGCTAGCGGATGACCCCTTCAGTCGACCATTTTAATTTGGCACACGATGCACCAAACACCCTGTATATTGTATGGAAATCGTGAATGACTGGTCTATCAACACACAACTCAAACCACTGAACGGATTGGGTTGAAACTTGGCACATAGATAGTTTTATTATAACGAAGGCATGCATCCGCTAAGGGGTTTTTGGAAATTCGACCTTTAAGGAGGTGAAAAGGGGGGATTTTATTTGTATGAAAAATCTTATTCCTCGAGTTAATAAACCTGAAACTTAGCATGAAGTAAATTACAAAGTTTTTTTTTTTTTTTTATAGGGTTGTAAAGTTTGCATAGAAGAATTTTAACGCGATCCGATTAATTAGAAACTCAGTACATATACTTAAAAATAAAAATTAAGAATAACATGTATCAGGGTTTTTCGAAAATTGACCCGTAACGGGGTGAAAAGGGGTCGTCAATTTCACAAGGGAGGATTTTACTGCTTGGCTTAACTCGAAAATTGGTATTATAAATATCCTATAATCAAAAAGGAAAAATAATGGAAGTCGAAACCATTTTTAAAAAATTAACCCCTTTGGCAGTGAAATTGCGGATACAGTTTGTATGAAATAAAATCTTATTCCGTTGATCTATAAACTTGGCCCGGATACTTACAGATACGAAGCTCTGTTACTCGTCAGTGTTCACTCGGGCTGCTCAGTAAAGGCAAGCCAGAGATGAGGAACAAGACTTCTCGCCACATGCTGCCCTGAGGGTTTATTTATTTCTCTGGGTCTGGCTCCTCACCCTAGAACCTGCTTCGGCAAAGTGAACTCTACCTGCATAGACCTAGAGTACCATAGCGCGCAAGCCCCACCACGTCGTTAACGTAGAGATACGGCGGTATAATAAAAAATTGTTATTCTTAAATAAATCCTTTCTATTCTCTGTGATACTGCACATTGTAATGTAACATTGTCTGAAATAAAGACTGATTTGATTAATGTTGTTGACAAAAATAATAAATTTGATGAAATGGTATTTTTGTCAAATTATCATTAATTTGTGTTTTTTATGTAAGTATACATTTTTTTATGGAAATAAAGATCTAAATTTTCAATGTAAACAAAAATTAAAGTGACAAAGGAAATAGGGGTTTTTGGCCCATCGGCGGCCACTGATAACCAAAAAGCAATGTTGTTACAGTAGTACCCAATAGATATGGCTTACCGATGTACCTGCGCAGAAGGTGAATTTTAAAAGTGCGGTTCTTTTTCCTGTACCGCTATTGGTCGGCAGCTGCCGCTATGTTAGCGCGCGCCGCGTGGCATGTTTGTCAGCCGCCATACTTCTGATCGAGTGCACGCTAGCAGCTCCAGTGTATTATGAACCTTATAATAGTGACCTAAGGTTGATTGTAAGTTTTAAGCATTCTTTCGTTAATCTTCGGGGCCATACTTTCTTTTCTGTGCGAAAGAAGATTCACGACGCGCCTTATCAATTGGGTACCACTGTAACAATTTTATACGACAATCAATATCGATTGTCATATTATATTAATCATCATTATTATTTTGAGCTGTACTCAGAACATGAAATGGTGGCATATGGTATACGATCACGGTAATTAATGGATACTTCAGATAACTTCTAGCAATTTTAAACCTATTGTTATATGTTTACATAAATAGGAAAAATCTTATTATAAAAAAATATCATAATTATCTTCGAAAAGGTTAAGTTATCTTCATACTTCCTTACAGCATATTCCTATGGTTGTAAAACACACCCATAGAGTAACAAAAAAAAAAAACAATGTTCAGTTTTTGTATTTATATTTAATATTATGCTGTTCTCGGCGGCTTGATGTCATCAATCAGTAAATCTCCCAAAGCGCGAGCCACGGCAAAAAAAAATAAGATCCATTTTTCACAAAATGTATACATTTTGTAAGTACATTAAGGTGTTATCGTAGTACATCGGTATTTAGAAATTTCGATGCGTCTTTTGAGATATTCTGAATTTAGACATTTAAGGAATACAGTGTCGTGATAATGTGCACATTTCGAAATTAAGGAAACTTAGCTCCGTTGCATCTATCACGATGAAACAAACTCAATATAATGTAAAATCTTCATAAAATAAAAACTAAAGAAAAAACTCACCCTCGATTGAGAATTAGGGTGACTTTATAACAAAAATCTGATATTTTTTCATAAATTTTTACAATATTTGTAAAATAACTCAATAATATTCCCGATTACCTATCCTTTTTATTACTTTAAATTATCCTCCATCGTAACTATCAGCTTTCTAAAAGTAAAAATACCATGTTTATAAGTCAATCACCTATCAACTGTTAAAGAAAGGCCATGCACTCCGGCTACGGCTACTTTACTTTAGCAGGTAGCGGCGACCCTATTTTTTTTCCGTCTATAAAATTAATCTGTTTCCTTAATTTCGTTATGTGCACATTATCAACACTTACACTGTATACTTTCGACATTTTAAACTGCAGCCGTTTGGTTGTTGTTTGTAACCGTTCGGTTTTAGAAATAAGAATTCCAGCGATAATGAGAATGCAGTTCATCCTTTCAAATTCATCTGAGAATAATGACGTGGAAGAGGTAGTTCAAGTAACCAACAACACTAAAGAGGGTTTCGCCATTCGATCTTCTTACGTGAGTTTGAGTTGACTATATCGTCAGCATCTAATGAAATTTTCCCGTCACATCTCGAGCTTGAGAGCTTGAGTATATTATAAGAAAACCAGCCAAGTGCGCAACCACGCACAATGAAGAGTTCCGTAAATGGGATGAATTTATCCTAAAAACAAACTTAACATTGCAGTTGAAAAACATGCTCTCTCATACATCGATATACGTTATGGTCAATTCTCCGATTGCAAATTTAAGTTGGTCGACTATTTCTCGTTAACTTGTAAAGCCTACTTAGCTGTGATAGTTTTCCATTTCGTTATATATACTAATGCTATGATTTTTTTCACATATCCAAGGGCGCGACACTTGACCAACAAAAAATTGCACTTTAAAGCTTAATATTACGTAAACGGATCCCTGAATTGAAATTTGGTTTTCACAGACCCACAATAGTTTTAAACGGCCTATCCTCTATAACTCATATAAAATATCATCCCCATTTTACGTGCAAGGGAGACTTTACCCTAAAAAAAAATTGTTTTTTGGTTTTATTTTACGAGTTTCTCGGCGTGATTACAGCTTTTTAGTACTAAGCGTCTCTGAGCTAAGCCGGGGACAGACATACGGAGAGACAGACAGACGGACATGGCGAAACTATAAGGGTTCCTTGTTGACTACGGAACCCTAAAAATAAATGAATCTGGGGGTCAATGGGTAAATATGTAACATTTACTTGAAAGCTTTAAAAGGAATACCCGCCGACAACTTGTGTGTGGAAGCCGAAGAAATGGCTTTTTCTGATGCTGGCTATATTCCCTCTAAAATACGCAGTAGTCTGGAAGGCACATGGGACATGTTGTTTTCTTGTTAATGCTGAGTTGCTGACCAAACTAATTAAGATCATAATTAGTTTTTTCAACATTCAGTTGATCAGTTGAAAATGTTTTTGGGTTTTGTTTCTTGTACTTATTACATTTTTTTTATTGAGCTCTTGCTAGTAATAAAGTTGATGATTGATTATTTCATTGTTTTATTTACCACAAATAAATATTATTAGTTTCTATACCGGAAATACCGGGTTTTTTTAAGCAATACAAAGTGTGTGATTTTGACATCCAATTAATAGACACAGAAAACCTGATATGTTAATAACCGTAACAATATGATACTTAGTATTAACTTGGATATTAGATATTAGCACAGATGGTTTAACATTTTTCAGCGGCTTTATTATTCACTACGCACGATGTGCGACCTGTAGGTATTAACAATGGGAATAAAACACCTGGCGTACAACGGCCTACAATTTCCTTCGTATATCAGCGAGTATTTAATTGCCTACTACAGAGAGATAACCACCTAAATTAACGATAAAAGGCCAGTAATATTAATTATGGGTAGGTACTTATCTCTTGTTAATTAAAATTATTTAAAGGGGCCGGTATAGATTCACAGCAACGGAAAAAAATACCAAAGAATCAAGAGCAGGATAAATGATGATGTACCTACCAGTCGGCGCGTTGTCACCGGTATAAAAGGCTCTTGAAGAGCCGAAGATATTTGTTTCCTAGTCCTAGTTCACATCAGTAAGTTACCCACCGTTAGTTAGTAATCACCGCTCGGCGGCGCGGACGCCGCGCCGCGACGCCTCATGTTTATCGTCCTGCCACAATATCTATTGGTGACGGTGTGATGATAGCGTTTTAAAGTAAATGTATGACCTGGCCTGTCTGCCGATAAAAATTGTCAGTGTCGTTAAATCGTGTAATGTGAAAACGACTAATTTTAACGTATTTTCTTGTAAAGGCTTCTACATAACAGCGCGACTTGTCGCGCGACGCGACACGGCACAAAGGCCCCGCGTGTCGCGGGTCGAGCGGTGCCTTTGTGTCGTGTCGCGTCGCGCGACAAGTCGCCCCGGTATGTAGAAGCCTTAACGGTATTCAACAAAATTAAACATATTGTATGACATGAACGCGAGTTTTTTTTTTTTTGCTATTCTTAGTGGGTTTCCAGTAGTGGCTGGCAAAAATAAAAACAACAAATAACTAATGAAATTAGATTTAACTTTTTTGATTTTACATAATATATAGGCTTTATCTGACTTAAGGCTCGTACAGACTGGCGCGATATCGTCGGCGCGAAAGGCAGGGCGACACTTTCCATGAAGTTTTCATAGAAATTGTGCTACTAGTGTCGCGTCGCGCCTGTCTGCACGAGCAGACGCGCAACGCGCAGGGCGCCCGCGATATCGCTATCGATAGTGGACTTGCCGGGTAGTCGTTTCTTGATATTTGGGATCCACTGCTGTGCATGCGGAAATATCCATCCCGACTACGGAACACTATGCACTTTGCGTGGTCCGACACGTACTTGGCCGATTTTTTTAAGTTTGAAACTCCTTGTGCAGTAATAATTTATTTGAATATCAATTTAGCAACAAAAAGTGAACAGTTGGTAGGTAATCTGAATGAAGAGCACGGCAATGGCACGTGCGCTGGAAAGGGCCGAACCACCTGCCGGCAGGTGCAACGTCAGCCGCAACAACTGCGCCGTGATGCACATATTATGCACACGGCATACATTACTTTTTAAGCTGGCTGAAGAAAACTATATTTTAAGCGATCGTATCGCTCAAATTATGCTCTGCTCTGGCTGGCTGGAGTAGTGAACAATTTTCCTTTTCCTTGAATCTTATTTTTGGCGTTGCGGGATTCGTTTGGATTGGTATCAGTTTTAAGTTCATACATCATTCCCCTTCATTGTATATCAAATCTAGAGCTCTAGGCATTAGATAGCTAGATAGCATTATCATAGCTCTCTATTCACCGTATAAACGGTTGTTCCTTGCCCACTTAAACTATTTTATACAAAATCCGTCAGCAAATAAGCAATAATGAGTCACATAACGAGATAATGCTAAAAGATTTCGTTATTGGCTGTTTCAGTGTTGTCGTTTAAATGTAAATAATAAGGACGTGTCGAATCAAATGATCAAAACCTGACTCTTTTTTTTAAAGTCCTTACGAAGGCTTAGCAAACAGGCGCGGCGCGCACGCGATGATTCCATAGAAATGGTGTCGCGTCGAGCGTTAAATCAGAGGTGATTTAGGTATGTAACAAAACTCTTTTTTATCGTGTAATTAGTGAACCATTGGATTTTGTGAAAAAGAGACCTTTAATAAAGTTTACCTCAGCCCGTCCGTCTGTCTGTAAGAGAACTTTATCTTTTCCTTGACCGTAATCATTAGATGAATACGTGAAGCGAAAACTTGGTACATTTACACCTTTTTACGAAAATTACGCGAATGGAGGAGTGCAGAAATTTGGCACAGATAAAGTTTATATGGAGGAAGAGTGCAGAAAGCCAATATTTTTATATATAATAGGTATGCATTAGAAATAAATTAAATTAATAAAAAAAATTACACACACTACGCGTTTGTCACCCACATAGTACCAGGGCCTCAGATGGGATACGTGGTGACAGCTTGACCATGGAAATAATTAAGTGCTAGTCATGGAATAGTAAGTACTTTACAGATTGTAAGTAGAGGGGGCTCGAATTTCGACCAATGGGCGACCACTAGTAGTAATAAAAGAAAGATGCAACTTAAAGGCCCAAACACTTTACGCACTGTGGAGAGATGCAAGCAATGAGTATTGAAAGATCTTATCTTCAAATGCAATATGTTCAGGGGCAAAATGTCCAATTCTCAAAATGTCTAACGGTGTCAAAATGTCCAAATCCCAAAATATCCAATTGTCAAAATGTCCAATTCCCAAATCGTCCAATCTTTGAGAATGTATTTTTGTCATAATCTTATATATAAAATTCTCATGTCACAATGTGAGTTACCATACCCCTCCGAAACGGCTTGACCGATTTTTATGAAATTTTATATGCATATTCAGTAGGTCTGAGAATCGGCTACTATCTATTTTTTATACCCCTAAGTGTTAAGGGTGGCTTTCCCACGGGATCGAAAATTGCGCGGGTGAAACCGCGGGGCGCAGCTAGTGTAATATAAAATAGTGATTTCGGGTATGTTGTGGTCTTCTCTGGTCTTAATTTGTTACTTATAAATAAGACATATAATTATTTTGATTCTTTCAGTATTTTGTATTTATTGTTTGTCATAAGTATTAAAAACCGCTATGATGAGTTGTTTAACAAATTTGCTACATTCTCAAAGATTGGACATTTTGGCAATTGGACATTGTGTGGGATTTGGAAATTTTGACACCGTTGGACATTTTGCGAATTGGACATTTTGCCCCAGAACGATTTTTTTGGTCGCAATAGTAAAAGTGATTTATTCCGTTCGAATACCAACAACTAATACCACTGGTATTAGTTGTTGGTATTCTATTCCGAACACTCTTTAAATAATTAAAATTTTAGAAACCACAAAAATTAAACTTGAATTTGGTACAGTCAGCTCAGTCAAACTTAATCAAATTAAAGAAGAAGGCTCAAAATTCACCCACGTCCTACAGTAAAGGCCTCTACAGACCGGCGCGACTCGCGACGCGACACAAAGGACTCTACAGACCGGCGTGACTCGCGACGCGACACAAAGGCCCCGCGTGTCGCGCGACGAGCGGTGCCTTTGTGTCGCGTCACGAGTCGCGCTGGTTTGTAGAAGCCTGTATGAGAAGTATCTAAAAAAATATATAAAAAGATGGCTTACTTCCGATTGCCAGCCTAACAGTAACATATAAAAAAATCGTTCGGAGGCAGATATAATATGTACAAGAATAATAGCAAAATATTGAGAAATACTTGGCTATTTTGAAATGACTGCTGAATTAGAGTTTCATGATTTCATCATCAAACAACTGAGGTATTTTTTTCTCACTTGTTCGACCGCCGAAAATCGAACTAAAAAAACATTAATGACAATTAAAGCTTGACATTATTATTGTTAAATAAAACAGAGTAGGGTAGATTATTTTTTTGCATTTTTTTATTTTTATTTTCATTAATTTTATAATAAGCTGGAGAGGAGAGCGAAACAACTGCATAATATAAAATATAAAAAACTGAATATAATATTTTTTTTAACATCATTCTGATAGTCATAGGTTCTTCTTCATTATCAGATTCTACTTTCAGTTGAGCTTGATTTCAAGTCAACATAGCCAAGTATTATTGTACTTCTATTCTTGTACATATTACTGCACTTGGACAAACTTTCGTAGCAATTTTTTATATGTTAGACTGTAAAGGCTTCTACATACCAGCGCGACTTGTTTCGCGACGCGACACGGCACAAAGGCCCCGCGTGTCGCGGGACGGGCGGTGCCTTTGTGTCGCGTCGCGTCGCGCGACAAGTCGCCCCGGTATGTAGAAGCCTTAAGGAGCCATCGGAAGAATGTAATTTTTATACTCATTTTTATCATTCTTTTGAGATACTTCTCTTTGCTGTATGTAGGACGTGGGTTAATTTTGTATGGGCCGTGAGTGAGCCTTGTTCTTTCGTTTTTAATATTTTTATGTGATGTAATTATTTATATAATAATGCTATCCAAATTCACTTCCTATCTAATAATAACAATGTCAGGTAAATTTTAATAAAGAGTTGATTTTCTGAGATATGTTGTAATTTTTAGATTGTAAGTAAATTTTTCTTGTTTTGATTTTATTGCCACAAAAATATTATACAAGTTAGTTGCGACTCGTGTTTTAACAAAAACTCTGAGAAATTTTTTCACCATTGTCTAATTATCCGTGTTTTCACAATATCCCTAAAATTTTCGCGAATATTAGAATTATCAAATCATCCTCGGACTTAATTAAATAGCTCAGCGCAGCGCATATTAATGAATTATTCCCACACACAAAAGGGCGGTGCTCCGGTAGTGGCAATAGGTAATAACGGGCGGTTACTGACCTACGCGTTTTGTGCTCGATAGGTCCTGTTACGCTTAAAAGCGCGCTATATTTCGCGCTTAAAAACCGAATACGCGTTTATTACGTGTTTGCACTAACTAGTAGCACTGTCAGTAAGAATGATTATGAACTCGATTTGAGGCAAAGCGTGTGCGAGTAGTCTACGCTCTGCTCGTACACACAGCTACACATCAAGCTATACAGTTCCAGTATACGCTGACCTCTCATTGTACGGAAATCAGACACAATGCAAGATCAGCTTATACTGGAAATGTATAGCTTGATGTGTAGCCGTGTGTACATGATGTGATGAACGTGTGGCAAAAGCGCGCGTATATGAGCGCGTACACAAAAGAGCAAGCACGCAGAAAACTGCAGTGTGAATCACTCGGTTGTATGAAGTGTCAAGGATGTGCTTTTATTGCTGTGTCAACATCGCTGTCGTTTTATTTACTTTATTGATAAAAATAAAGTAAGGTTACATTCTTTAAGCGTGCCAATCAATTGTGTCCGCCCAGAACTTAGCTGCGAGTTAGCATTAAGGCTTCTACATACCAGCGCGACTTGTCGCGCTACGCGACACGGCAGAAAGGCCCCGCGTGTCGCGGGACGAGCGGTGCCTTTGCGTCGCGTCGCGTCGCGCGACAAGTCGCCCCGGAATGTAGAAGCCTTTATCAGTGGCGTCCATAAGTACCTACTTTGGGATATTATAAAACAACTCGGTTTTAAGAGGATTAATGTAAAATTATAAATACCAAACCTACGTTGGTACATTAATTTGACAAGGATTCATTTAATATGCTGAAATATATAATATAAATAGACGAAAATAAATGTACAGGTACAAAAAAGTTGCACGGGCAGTTTTAATAAATAATAATAAAGTTGTATAACTGGTGCTGTGAGCGCTAGCAAGGCCGTGCAAATGCCTACCATTTCGGACCGACTTGGTACACGTTTTGTGAAACTAGGATCAAATACAACCTCTTACGCGCAATCCATCCATCGTTTCTTTGGTATTCCTTTACTCTTATATAGGTTTAACGAAAAACTTTATCCATCCACATTCATGCTCAAAACTTGCCCACGACGTGTTCGTCATTCCTCCGCATCACATGCCCTCAAATACAGGCTGGATTTTTGAAATGGGGCAGTTAGGGTAGGCACAGGAAAACTGTCTTAGGAGAATGTCCAAACTTTTTGAGAAATCTGCATGTACTTACATTTAAATTTTTAGTTTATTTTCGGCTAGTCTGTCCATCATAAAAAGTAATTTGGGGTTTCTTTACTACCAAAAGTATGGATTTGTTTCTTTTTTTATGGATTTTCGATTTCAGACTTTTCTACGAGTAGTACTCAAAACTACAGTTGGTCCAGCAGAGTTTTTGATCCTTATAAGAATCAGGATCGATTAGCATACAATTTTTGTTTTTGTGAAAACTGCCTGTAATCTTGCGGACTATTTTTTTTAAATGAAATGCAGTTCTTATGTAAGTCGTCTCGTCGTTTTCACTACGAGATTTACAATACCATATTTCACAATTAGGCATTATACCTACTTCAAAAATAATTTTCTATTGCGACTTGTTATGCGTCATACCTAGGGCTGCCATCACCTAAATTGCCGACCCCGGACAAACACTTCAAAAACCCCGGACATTTGGATGAAATTCAGTATTTATCCCGGACATCCCAGAAAAAAAAATAACAATAAAAATAAAATGTATTCATTTAAACAGCTTGTTTGCTAGTTATTTAACAATGTTTGACACAATCAACTTAAACTACTGTTTAACAAATAAAATAGTCAACATTTTACACTCTTCTATTTTTTGCCTACAATTAAAACCCCGCACTACACCACGAAATTATATGAAACGGAGGAATTTCTGAGAAAAACGAATAAATTCACGGTTTTGTTCTGCAAACATATCAGTAAATAATTACATACAGATCACTCTCGGTCCGGTGCGATATTCGGGCTCTTTAAGATAATTATGTATTACTCAAAGACTAAACATGCTTCCATGAAAACGTAGTTAACATACTCAAAAATGTGATCAATATACTTAATGTAAGTAAACTTATTAACTTACGTTTTCGGACATCGGCCGTTATCGGCTTTTTTGAAGCGTAGGAGTTAGCTTGGTTGCGCTTACCAATTACGAATGAATTTTTAACTAAGATTTGTTTAGATTTATCGCTTATATTTTAATTAATTGGGAATCCCCTGACACTAAAAGTGTCCGGGTTTCACCCGGACACTTTTTGCCAGCCCCGCCCGGACGCTCTCCGGACGCCCTCTAAACTAGGACAAATCCGGGGAAACCCGGACGGATGGCAGCCCTAGTCATACCACACTAGACTGAGCGACTTTTGCCCACTAGGACAAATATATCGGATTAAGATGTTGTTCGCTGTCCCGTCCATTGTGTCTTTGCAAATAATAAAATCAAATATATTTTTTTATACATAAAACAGGTTGATTAGAGAGATTTTTTTACCATTTATTTTTGACATTTAAACGTCTAAACTTTAATCATCGTTTATAAATAAACCCCAGCGGGCCGATCACGGGCGTGCCAAGACGTTTGTGACAATACATGATAAATTATGTCTTGTCAATTTGTACTAGCATTTCAATACAAAACGGTTTTATCGCTCAAACTGTAATAAAATGTGTGACTCACATTTTATGCACACAGCGGGGCGAGCACGGTCTACAGTCATGTCACAGTAGGCCGTGCTCGCCCCGCTGTTTGTGGCGCTAGTGGGCCTACTATACTCTGGCGCCGCGCCGCCATTGACCACGGTGATGTGTGCGTGTCGAAGTAGGTAAAGGCTTCTACATACGGGCGCGACTTGTCGCGACATGGCACAAAGGCCCCGCGTGTCGCAGGACGAGCGGTGCCTATGTGTCGTGTCGCGTCGCGCGACTACTCGCGCCGGTATGTAGAAGCCTTAATTATTACGACTTTAAATTTTATTGTTATAACTTTTGACCGAGTGGACCGCATTGCTACGGACTATGACGTTTACAAATCCTTTAAATTGTAATACTCTTATAAAAAAAAGTACGCAAGGATATCAATATTTATATGTGAATTTTAAAATCATCCCCATGTTTAACCCATTGGGGGAATGATTTTCAATAACACTTGAAGCACACACACCCACTGTAGCACACCAGACACTGAAGCATAAATTTGAATGTTCATATCCCTAACTTAAGAAAGCTTGGTTTCCCATACAAACTTTCATCCCCTTTATCACCCCCTACAAGACTATTAATAAAACAAGAAGTAGCCTATGTCCTTCCCCAGGATTTCATCTATCTATAGCTTCTTGTAAAATTGTATCGAAATCAGCTGTGGTTTAGGCGTGAATAAATAATATGGTGTGGGTCTGTGATGGTAAAATAACAGATTTTTACTAAATGCATTATGAAAGTACACAAAAACAATGTTTTCTGCCTGTTTGTTGTGATGATTTAAGGCGTATCAGCTACTTATTACAAGCTTTTATTTAATATTATTTTAGAAATAAGCCACGCGGGCGATGCCGCGAGCAGCAGCTAGTTTATAATTAATTGTTTTTTTTTTCAATTTTAGTGTTTGTAACAATGGCTCTATTCCTATAATTAATAATATCATCGTCACATGTCCTTTCTGCTTAAGACGCAGATATATGCCAGTGACCTTGAGTGGTTAGATGGCGTGTTCTGTACTAGTAATGGCAATTAATGCGATTTCGAATTAATTTCATTAGCGTGTGAACTCGTGAGTCTTAGCGTGTTAATAGCTATTGCTATGATATTTGCTAATGACGATAATAGATAATAATGAAGTATGTCAATTTTGTTATTAAACGAATTGAAAATCGCGTTCGCGTTTAGTTTACTCGCCGATAATTAAATATATTTATAGCACGCTACCGCGCTGCACGCGCATGCGCGATTGCTCGACGCTCTGACTATTTAGAAAAGTACATCGCTTCGCATTTCACAGAATTTCGCGACTACATTTAATTTGCTAACTAAATGATCATTCACACGCTAACAATGAAAGCGAATGCTAATTAATCCATCACTATTCTGTACTGAGCTCACGCAACGCGTCGTACGTTCAGCCAGTAAATAGGACTCGCCGATCAAGGAGCGCTGTCCCCAATTTGAAGCTTTATTTATTTATTATACACAAAACAAAAGGCATTTTAATAAAACGCGTATACTAAAAGATCAATAAAAAATTATTTTTAAATTGCTGAAGGTTTTAGAAAAATACGCTTGGTAGATTTTGCGCCTTTCTCAGCTTTTCATACGCGTTAGACATAACTTTACAAATTAATTTCAATATGTAATATAACCATAATCTAAATTAAACACAACATATTAACACCTTCCGGCGCGGTCCTTTATTAGGGAAAGACAGTAGAATTTTTCATACAAAATCACAATACTGTCTCACAACCGTACTAATAATATCACGGAAAATCAAATCGTGTACATAGGGCGGGAGACGGCTACAACCGTATCCGTATATAGCCGTACTGTCAGGGCCGTATGAAATAAATTCTTTGTTATTCGGCAGTACGGGTATAACCGTTTAACGGTTTCAGCCGCACTGACAACTGTATGCAATATTACTTATAGCACGCGCAATTACGGCACCAGCAGTAACACATCTGCGGCTGTACTGACCATCTCAAGTGACAATCTGCAAATACTAATGACAGTATGGCTATGACCGTTACGCAACCTTAGAGGTTAGAATTTAGTTTTTATGTACTATCTAGCTGCTATGGCATCAAATGGTGTTTCTAATTAATAATACATTTCAATTCAATCAAAGGTTTTTATTGTTAGGAGAAGTATGTCATACAGAACTTATGAAATTAATAATTAATAAAAATCTTTTACAAAATATTATTTTGTTTTAGCTTAATTTTACATTTATTTTAATCAGTCTCATTTGTTTGGAATCAGTTAAATCAGCCTTATGCAAAATGATAAATCACAATTTCAATTATCTTTGGTATCCTCTATAGCATGCCACTCTTCGAAGCAATCAGGGCAAAGAGGAGTATTATTTTCACAACCCTTACACCTATATCTTGTTTCCCGTCTAAGTTTTTTTTTTTTGGTGCAAAGCTTGCAGTTCAGAAACATAAACTTTCGTTTAGCGCCTGCAGAGCATGGAATCAGTTCAGGCCAGTGTCCGCCAGAAATGAGGTTGAGGTTTGAGCTGAGGTTTCTTGTTGTGCAGTATTTGTTTTTCTGCTAGCATATATACTGCCAAGTCTCACCAAGTCCCTTCTTGAGAGTTTTTTGTCGACTTTGGTCATTTGTTTTATCAAAGCGTCTCGGAAGTCAAGGAATTCGTACCTGCATTCGTACGAATTGGGGCTCATCAAACACTTCAGCTGCAATTGTAGTAAATTCATCGTGACTAGAAGATATTCTAGGATTCTCTGCAGGTTGATTATCCCTATTTGTTTCCTCGTACTGAATATCAACTGAGCTGCCTAACACATGGATCAAGGTTGGTAACTGCAAAGGCTTTTCCACACTTTGGCTTGAGGTGGAGTTTTTATTCGGCTCAACATATTCTGGTCTATGTACTTCGGCAATAACTATATTTTGCTGTATATTTGTTGGTGACAATCCAGGAGTAAAATTTGTTTGGTCAAGAGAAGTTTGGCTGTGAGCTGGGCTGTAGTCTGGGATTAGGGTTCTGTCGACAACAGGAA
The DNA here is from genome assembly GCA_948098905.1 of Tiliacea aurago. Lineage (NCBI taxonomy): Eukaryota > Metazoa > Arthropoda > Insecta > Lepidoptera > Noctuidae > Tiliacea > Tiliacea aurago. The sequence continues at coordinate 15,550,574 of OX402576.1, read as the reverse complement.
TATAGTCATCCAGCAAACCGGTATCAACGTCACTCACCTCGTCTTCTACATCTGTATCAGATTGCCCATTTCATGTCTGTTTGAATGCTGCACACTCAAATTTGCACGGCGCTGTCTCTTTTGTAGGCCGTCCGAATCGGAAGAAAGCTCGTTGTAATCCGGCTCAAAATCTTTATCAGAACCATATTCTCCGTCGTCACAATAAGGGTCTTCTTCTGAACAAGATAATTCAGGCGTAGACGTGTCATCTAAAAGCTTCATAATGCGATCATCATCAACTTTGCGCCAACTCATCTACAAAATAACAGATTTCATATGCAACACTCACGTAAAATGAAGCATCTAATATCAGATTAAACATAATAATACAAGTATTTGCCAATGTTTAGGCTAAGAAGATATAGTTATCACTTACCGCGAGCTTTGGTTGCTGGTTATTTTCCCGCGCAAACCGACGCCCACACACCCAACTCTGACCGTCGCTAGCGTGGCACTGACTTTCCAGTAGTATGACATTTCAAAGTAACTAATCCGGTTGTAGCCGTACTAGCGTTGTGGATGAAATATGTTTATGTGAGGGTAGTGCACACATTGAGAGCACGTAAACCACTTGTTTTTGACAGTAAATCGACGTGATCTCAGCCTTATTGCGTTGGGCATAAAGTCTATACAATAAGCAAATAAATTTTACACTGCGGTAGCTGTGTTTGACGTAAAGAAAGCAGCTAAATAGACGGCTGTGGCCGTACTGTCAGTCCACGAACTTTTAAAATACGGTTACAGCCGTTACCGGGCCGGAATGTGTTAAGTTATTTAGAAAATGCTCCAATTCAACATATTATATGTTTTTCAAATCATTACTCATCATCACTACTTGTTTAGACGGGATCTTCAGTATAAAATCATTAAAAGTCGGTTATCGTCGCCTTAAGCACAAGTACCTATGACATTTAAGTAGGTAGGTAAACTATAACACTATGTAGGTACCGAAGGGTTGCTACACACTTGTTCGGGTCGACACATTCGATTCGTGATATGTTTGTTGAACAACAAAGCCCAAAGCAATTACTTACTACAATGTAGGTACTAGGTAGGTTAATTGATTGTTCATAAAATCGTTGTCTTGCCGTGGCTTTATCATTAGGCAGTGTATGCTCACGCTCACACATCTGACAAATCCGACTTCAGTTGATAATAAAATTATAAGTCGCAAAATATAATAGGCCCGTTTTACGTTCCGTACTTCCGTCGCGATTGACCATCGCGACGTAACTAGTGAAGTAACCATGGTACTCGGTAAGTCGATAATATCGATTCAAGTTAAATGTCAAAACGGGCCTATTAAATTATTTTTTGACAAGTAAATTATATTTTGAGACATACCTACCTAACGGAGATAAACCAGTAAGATAGGTAGGTGGCGCTGTAATCTCATAAAAATTACTGACTTGCGTGCGGAGTCGGAATACCCACCTGTTTAGTAACATTTTTAAAAATTTTGAAGGTATCATAAAAAAATCGAACTTTAACCATACATAAATAATACCTTTTAAAAATTTGCTGAGAATCAGTAAGGTACCTACTAGCGATCAGGTCTCCTCAAAGGGGCTAATCAATTTAATACAATTATGCTAGATAAAAAACTAATTGCAGGGTAATAAACAAAAAAACGTCACGGCTTAGGTGCTCTGCAGGTACGATAAATCAATATGCAGAGTTGTACATAATAATCATGTTGTAGGATTTTTAGCGCCCCTTCACTTAGCCAGGCTAACTTGTACCATGAGACTTTACATGTATTAATAGTTAACTTGTACCATGAGACATAATATAATAATAGCTAACTTGTACTATGAGACTATTTCTTTTTTCTGTCTAGTAAATTAAGCCTAATCTATAATTCACGCGCAATTTTTCACAAAAAAAAAAAATTAAGTACCTACCTACTTTTTGATTTTATAACTACCTGTAAGGTCAGGTAGGTAAATTCTTTTGTAAGACACTATTTTAATGTCTTCAGCACGTTTGGTACTAACCTTTGGTCTTGATGATCCTCTGGTTCATATTGATCATGGTCCTCTTGTGACAAACTAAGCTCGCTAAATTGTTGTTCCACAGAATTAGACATTTTCACTTGTTTTTATTCGATTATCTTAAGCCACGATAATAATGATTTTTAAAATACTGATTATAAGATTGGAATGTTTTTTTATTTGTTTCACCTATCACTCACTCTTTGAAATTAACTGATGGATGTTACGGAGCGGATTGGATGATCAAAATTATTACGAATTTATATGTAAGCCGGCCGGCGCGCACACGTGGTTGCTTTGAGCTGTTTATTTTCGTATTACATAATATAGTATGATGTGATGAAGCAAAGCTCCGTATGGAACGACACCGAGCACAAGCGGCGTCGACGGAGTAGCGACGGACGGTGGCGTCACCGAGCGAGCGGCGAAATCGCTCGGGAGTGCGGTGCGGCGGAGAAGGGATGGGCGCGAGTGGCACGTGTGCGCCGTGCGTACGGTTCGTCGGCTATCGAGATCACTACTCAACTGAGCTGCCTAACTGATGTGACGTGCGTGACTGAACGAAACGAACGACGCAGACTCTACTCGATTCTTCGCACAACATTTTCTGCGGATTTTGTTTGAGAATGCGCGCGCTGGGCGTGGCTGAGCCGGGGCCCGCGGGGAGAGAACGCCACTCCTTAGTGAAGCGCAAGTATCGATCTTAAAGTAATATCGAGTGTAGCAACGGCCAGTGTTGCTTAGGATTTATTCATTTTACTTTCGTCCTAGATATTTTTCGCGGTATTAAAATGTTATAATATAGGTACCTAAATAGGAATATTTGTTTGTCGATAAATAATCAAACATATTTAAATATTTTTTATTCGCGCTGTGTATCACCACCCTTATTTGTCTTAATTGTTCGCTCTAATTGTATTGTTTCTTTAGGCATTTTAATTCTTTGACTATCTATTCGGTAACGTAATCTGTTATCAAGCGGCAAATTGCAAAAACAATATAAGAAAATTGTAATTTCGCGGGCTATACGTCTCGCCCTAACCCTAAGACCTATCCAGTAGTGCTGAGAAGCTTGTGGTTCTTCCATTTCTTAATACCTAGGTACAATTACTTCTGAACAGTGTAGTGTGACTTGTCATAATTCCGGTTTATTAACCTCAATTAAAAATGATATCTTGATGCACTGTTCAGCACCTCACTATGAATATGTATTTTGAGACGCACAAACTCAGTGCTGAAATAATAATAATACTTTATTGACATAATAGGTAACAGAAACTTGTTTGAAGCCTCTGACTCCTGAACCAGGCGTACCTGTATGTCAGGAGTCAGAAAAAAAGAAAATAACCGGATTTTTATGCAACTGTAAACTGTAGCAATATTCAAGTTGCGATCCGTGACGCACATTTTCCGGAATTGCCGTTTGTCCGGAGTACATATTGTAACAAACCAGTAATAAATAGAATATCTCTTAACTTGTAGCGCTACAGTGTTTACCGTGCTACATTATGATTTGAATTAGCACTCGCCGTTACAAGTCAGCGAAGCGCTGCTGCGCTCCGGGAAGACATTAGTATTTTGATTTTAGAAGGATAATTTGAAGGATTCTAACAGGTTTTCAACATAGAAAACCGCGGCGCAGGTATCTGTAAGTCGTAACACATTAAATACTTAAGTATACGTTGCTCACAACGTCTTAGATTTTCGTTCATTCAGCATTCTTATGGCACACACGGCAACGGGGTAGTTTTCAAAGGGTATTTTCTAAATTTAAACATTTCTAATTAATTTGATTCTATCTAATATCGACAAAATGGAACTGATGGTCAATCACTAAGAGCGATAACAGGTTCGTGAAGTATATTTGTTACTGGGTCCGTGTGACGGCGCCCCGCGCCCATGCGTTTTCCACAGCGCTCGGCCGGGGCCCGCGGAGGGCGGTCGCCCGACACCGCCTACTTCGTCTGGTACAGGCGTCGCCCGCCTCGTGTCCCGCTTCACCTTAAAATTACAAGTAGACGAGACGTAGCTCCAAGGAGAAAACGCCCTTCAAATAGCTTATCCTGCCCTTACACGAGGGTAAGGCACAAAGTTGTTAACATCAGAAAGCCTGGGCCCCAACCCAACTGATGCTGATGTTCCACTACGCGAACCAAATCAACAAACGTTCAGCAGCTCTTATAATAATTAGGTAATCCAATAAAAGCAAACGCCCGGGCTGTCTTTAGAACAAATATGAAAAATTAAATAATGTTTAAAAGGAAAAGTATTTATGTATGAAATATTTACAACGTATCGACCGATTTTTTTAGGTGGGACGTCGCATACTCGATGCGTGCGTACGAGCGACGAGAATGAGCCCACTAAACACAACACAACGAGCTCAATCCAGAACGCTTGCACTAAACCGACGCTATACCTACCTCTCCATACATATACGTCATTGTATGAATCATTATTTTACTTACAGACGTACCATAAACAGACGCCTGTAAAACGCGGAGTCATGCGGAGTAGTTCATTTTACTATGGAATTTCTATCAAACAAGTATGAAATGTCGATGATAGTCTGATATTTAACAATTAATCTACAAATATCTGGATTAATATTGACCCATCTAATTGAATTATGTACTATTGGCGCTGATTTAAGAAAATTATAACTAGGTAGGTACTTACCGGTGGACCGTGTAGGGGCAAAAACCATAAGTACCTAGGTATTTTTCAGCCTGAAGTTTTTTTTTTTATATCGGGGCTCAAGAATGTACGTAAGTAAACCTACCTAAAATGAGATAGGTAATTAAAATTTCATTTTGACCATTATGATGAAAATAAATCCCGCGCACTAGGTGCTAGAAAGCGGCGAAAAGGGTGACTGTCTAAGAGAGGATGTGCAGCAAATTGGTAAGTAAGTATACCTAGGTATATCAATAGGCAAAGTAGGTAGTACCTATGGCAATTGCGAATTGGCGACGACATTGTCGCCGTGGCACATAAAATCTCGCTCGTCCCCTGGTGGAAATACCTACCTACCATAGGGGTGGGTAGGTTCACATCATAATTATAAGTGCAAAAAAATAGTGTAAAAGTACATACTTAATTTATTTTCTTCCTAAACTGGTACCTAGGTAAAAGGTAGTTATGCATCTTCTCTCAGTAGCAAAAGAAAACGAGCCCTTTTTTTTCTAAATGCGTCCCTTTTTGGAATCTCTCGGCGTCGCCGGCCGTGACCGCGACCGGCGACCTTCAAACGCAACCGAAGATGCTAAATAAAAAAATAATACAAAAAGAAGATAAGGAAACTTGGTTGTGGTTATTTTTTTTTCATCAACAGCCGGCAATGTGCTTGTTATAGTACAATTTTGTATAGTAGGACAGTACCTACATTGTTTTGTCAGGCGTCGCTGCTGACCGACGCGGCGACGACGTCGACATGGCGATGGCGCCCATGGCGTCCTAGTGAGATAATTATGATAGAGCCTAAATTTTCGCACCTACGTAACTTCATTTGGTTAACTAATAAAGCATAAAAAAAGCGTTCCTGCCATGGCTAAGACAGACGTTAAAATTAATGTTTGCAAGAAGATTCAATAAAATTAGGGTCCTAGTATATGGACTTACCTGTATATACCTATACATTTTAATATAGAGCGTGTTGTCAATGGGGATCTAACGCTGTTCTAACGTCGACGGCAGCTGTGCACCGGAGTCGCGTCGGTTTGGGGAGACAACCCCTCATGTCCGAAATACACATTACAACATACTCTCGACGTTCCCATTGTGTCGGGCGAGACTACACCAGCTGCTTAAGCCGCGGGCGTTAATTTGACCTCCAAGCCTCCAACATCCACGACAGTCAAATACTTGCATTATACGAAGGTACATTAATACCGAGAAATTTAATCTTACAAGCAATGTATTTTAAGGTAATTACGGTTTTATTTAGTTTATATCGATATCACTACATAAATTATCTGTATTTATATATAAGTAAAAATTAATTGCTGTTCGTTTGTTTCGCTAAAACTCGAGGACCGATTTGGCTAATTTTCGTTTTGAAATATTTGTGGAAGTACAGAGGTTTAAAAGATGAGAAAAAAATAAAAGGAAAAAAGATAGGTAGGGTACCCTACTACTACTACCTACCCTACCTACCTTTTTTCCTTGTAATTTTTTACCTACCTAGGTAGAGTAGGCACGTAAGATAGGTAGGGAAGGTAGGTAGAAAAGGTAGGTAGAAAAGGTAGGTAGGTAGGGTCGGGTAGGGTAGGGTAGATACTTAGCGCTACCCGAGCGTGCGACGCCGCGGGCCGGGTAAAGCTAGTTAAAAATAAAATCCTCCGTCGCGTCTGTCTGTCTGAACGCGATTAACTCAAAAAATACCTACCTATCTAACGAATTTTCATACGGAGGAAGGTTGAGGTGTAAATATAATTAATTATGGTTTTGTGTAAATTGGCTGAAATATGACGATTATTGATGAAGAAGTAAGATAAGTCTAAGTAGCAATGTAACATCAGTTACATATTAAACTAACAACGCTCGGCGCAACAGGCTAATACAACACTACGACTGAAAAAAAAAACCAAGTTGACTATTGTCTGCTTGTTTGTTTGAAGGCTTCTACATACAGGGGCGACTTGTCGCGCGACGCGACGCGACACAAAGGCACCGCTCGTCCCGCGAACGCGGGGCCTTTGTGCCGTGTCGCGTCGCGCTGGTATGTAGAAGCCTTAAATCAACCTCTGCAGCCCGTGCGAAGCCGGGGCGGGGTGCTAGTTCAATTATAAAGGAAAATGACGAATGAGACCATTTCATGGAGGGAAAATGGCTTTTCATTTATTAAGCTGGCATCCAACTGGCACCAGTTAGTAGTACATAGGTAACTAGTTGCATCTTTCGATTCGAATCAATAATAATTATTCGTATCCAACTATCCAACCTCTCGGACATCTAGAAGTCAGTACTTAATCAAATAAATCTGACAAATTGTGTTGGTTGTTTTTTTTTTGCATGTTTAAAATAAATTAAGTTTAAATATGGGGTCCCCTCTTGGGGAATTAGGAAACTCAATGATTTCCGTTCATAAAGAAATTCTCTATCATGCGATGGCTATCAAGCCTTGGCATCATTGTTCGAGGCATCGGCCTTGAACTAGTCTGATCTGATCATGACATCAAAACGACATTTAGCTGTGATGTTCCATATATTTCATTCGATTTGGTTAATACAGTAGTAGCTCTAGACGGCCGTGTGTGGGAATCGATATTTGGATTGTCTCGACTCCCCGACAATAGCGTCCTTCCTACCTTTTTATGATTACCTTCTGCATCGCCATGCATATTAATACGTTGCATTTGATTATAGTTAGCTCCATTTCCGGTAGATACAGTCAGGGAAATTAATGATTAAGCAAATTCACACACTACGCCAATTTGCCGTGTTAAAGCCATTTGATAAAACTGCCAAGGTTGTGATTCGAATTATACGGACTAAGTTAAATCACAATTTATTTTTAACATCAGATAAAAGACAATGCTAGTTTTTTTATTAATAAAAAAGAACGCTAATAATAATACCGCGCGATCGTTACGAACGTTAGATGGCATCCGCTTTCAGTGCCAACCCCTCCGAAATATGAATTAATTGACGATCAGGTTTGGGCAGGAGAAAACTTTTTGTCAGACATTGTTATTATTCCAACGAGAAGGGTTAAATTAAATACTATCACTCAGGTCGCAAATGTTTGCAGTATTTGTATAATAACGGCTGTTGTTTACCCTAAAAAATATAAGTAATAAAAACCTAAAGAAAAAATTGAAGTTTTGACACGTGACACAAAATGAAAATTCAGACAGCCAAGTTATCTACTTGCTCCGCCGCAATCATGGGTTGAAGATGTCCAAAAAGGTGTTTTTCAATACACTTCGAAAACTGGTTCATATCGCACTACGATTAGGTTCACAATGAAACGTATTTCACACGCGTGCGATTTTTTATTTTCGAATACATGTGCGGGAATAAAAATTGCCACAGATAACTTATACCTATACTTAGTCCAAATTGGTTCAATGCCTCTATTCACACCGTCTCGCGCCAGAGACGGTCCTCTCTATTCGGAGGTGATTTTTTTTTTATCTCGGCAAAGTTGCGTCTTTACGGCGTTACCTAATATTTTTGGAATATTTGAAATGTTTATAAATAGAATACCACGATTATTAATAAAACGTTTATGAACAAATTAACATTTATTTGTGTTCTAAACTCAAAAATATTTCAATTTTCTATTTTTCATATTAGGCTGTTCGGCTTTAGACCTTTGCATCTCCTTCAACCTGGCGAAAGCAAAGCGCAAAAAAAAAGAAGAAAATTAAAACATAGTTTCATAATAATTCATGACAAAAATATTATTCGTTATTTATTTTATTATTTCAAAAGTGTATTGAAAAACGTCGTTTGATACACGTGGACATTTGTTATTTCAGTTCTCGGCTCAAAAACAACCACGGCTCGGGTGTTAATTCCACCTCGAATGCAATAACAAACATTCTCCACTTGTATCAAAATGTACTATTATATAATACCTATTTTTTTTTTTAATGAGCTTAGAATCAATTGAAGATGATAAAGTTATTTGCATTTCGATAAAAAGTGTTTTTTACGACTTTTCGCGATGGACCAACTATGGCAACTATCCTTTTGTCCAAAATAAAGTACGAAGTTTTCTCAGAAGCAAAAAACATATAGAGGTAGTTTTCGGGGATCCCACCTATTTTTACCTCGACTGCAAAGAAGGTTTATTATGTAGGTTTTCTACAAGAGATTGTCAAATTGGCGCAAGATGTGGAAAGGAGAGTGAATGTGGAAGTGAGCGATACTATCTATACGAGAGGTACACTCACAGAAATTCTATACAATGCGAGATCAGCTTATACTGAAAATGTATAGCTTGATGTGTAGCCGTGTGTAGGTACAAGTCACTCGAGCAAGAGTCAAGGTGAAAAAGGTGTGGATTGACTGAATTTATAAAAATAGCAGACTTGGGCCCCAGATTGCGCAAGGACTGCTTATGTAAGATACGCTAGAGTTTGACAAGTCTCAACATCTCAGTTCAGAAACCTCGGTAAGCTTCACTTTCGCAGCTGTTTTTTTTTTACATAAGTTACGTACAAACTGGTGCGATAGCGGGCACGAGCCTGGGGGTCTACTCCGAAGCGTTAATCACTCGGCCGAATGTTCAGTCGTTTTCTAACTTCCATAGTTTCCTTTTTTGAATTTGAATCCTTACCTGAGTTAAAGTCACTTATTTGACTTTAGCTTATCTCTTTGACTTTCGTTTTTTTTTTGTTTTGCCGTAGTCAGCTGTAGTTAGGCGTAGTCAAGCAACGGCTGAACATTCGGCCGATACTTCAGATTTATGTTCGGAGTAGACCCCCTGAAAAGCACTTTTGATTTGTATTAACCGTAACATTATCATTTAGCCTGAAAGTTAATATTATTACAAGCGAAATGTCATAGTAACTCGTAGGAGACCACCGATGAAAATAATAAGAATCTGATAGATCTACTCGTCTTGATATAGAAGGAAGTTTTCAAAGATTATTTTGGCTCTTGAAATCCTACCATTCTCGCTCTCGCTCAGATGTATTAGTTAATTATTAGTTTTAAGTAGGTACCGTATTTTAATATATTTAACAAATAGTTTGTTGGTTGGATTTGGTCATCAACGGTCCGCTAATCTCGAGCTCGATGATCGCTGTTATCACTTATCTATACCGGTAACAACCCTTGCACGTTATGCAAGAATCAGCGCGCCTGGCCAATGGCACGCCGGCCACACCCCTCGCCCCAACACTAACACTGCATGTGCGTCCACCCCGCCTCTTTGTGCCTTAGTTATTACTAGTTACTACGATGCATTGCTATCATCCAGGAGTATACAGGACTATTTAAGACGGAGATATATGCCAGTGACCTTGAGTGGTAAGCTTGCGAGTTCTGTACTGAGAACTCGCCCATCAAGGAGCGCTGTCCCCAATTTGACGCATTATTAATTTATTATACATAAAACAAAAGGTATTTCAATAAAACGCGTATACTAAAAGATCAATAGTTAAATTATCTTTAAATTGGTGAAGGTTTCAGAAAAATATGCTTGGTAGATTTTGCGCCATTCTCAGTTTTTTATCCGCGTTAGACATAACTTTACAAATTACTTACACTATGTAATATAAACATAATCTAAAATATTCACATATTAAGTTATTTGGAAAATGCTCTAATTTAACATATATATTTTTCAAATCATTAACACTACTCGTTTAGACGTGATCTTCAGTATAAAATCATTAAACGTCGGTTATCGTCGCGTTAAAGAGACTTTGCAGCGATTCAGTTGCGATGCAGAACTCATACAGACGCGATGCAGTTTCGATACAGTCGTACGGTGTATGTGACTACTTGTAAATGCCTGTGGACGGTGTACAGGCTTGTCGATGGACTCGGTTGGCAAATATCGGATGCACCTATTTAATAAAGGCGCGCGTTATTATCGACGCTGAATCAATCAGGGACCGTACAACCCCGGTTAAGAGTTAAGCCTTTCGAAGGGGCAACCCATTCAATGGGTTACCTTTATCATGATGTAACCCATTGAAAGGGTTTTATACTAGAAACCCATTGAAAGAGTTACATGATAACCCATTGAATGGGTTTTATACTTGAAACCCAGTGAAAGGGTTACATGATAACCCATTTCAATGGGTTCTATACCTACTTGAAACCCAGTAACATGAAAAAATCATAATATTATGTTATTTCGATATCTGCCCAGCACGCGTAGCATGACCAATTCTATCTCTATTCTTTCTACCCAGGGACCATTTTGGTTACCATTTTCGAAAAAATTCATCGAAAACCCTTTCAATGGAAAGGGCTTTTCTAAGCAGTTAATCAAAAATGGTGTGGGTAATTTTGAATGGGTTAAATTAAGCCGTTCAAAAGGGTTACCCCCCACACCGTATGGGTTTTCGATAAAACCCTTTCAATGGGTTACCAAAATTTAATTTAAGCCGTTCTAAGGGTTACCCTTATCGTATGGGTTTTTGTTTAACCGCTTAGAAAAACCATATCGAAAACCCTTTCAATGGGTAACCAAAATGGTCCCTGGAACCATCAATACGCGTTTGCATCGATGCAGAAGCGATGCTGAATCGATACTATGCGAATGTATCGCTTCTGTCGTGAGTTGTAAATGCGACAAATGGCCAAATGTAGCGATGCAGACAGACGCGCTACCAAAATCTCTGCAAAAAGTCGCCGTGGGCCCCCCTTACTGGTTGGGTTGTCAGACCAGGGCCGTCTTTAAGGCCCTGGGCACTTTTATCCTAGAACTTTTTATGGGTAACGCAGGATGCTGGAGCGAGCTCAACATTTTATAGCACCCCGGTCTCGGATATGTTAGGTTTTCTTTTGAGAGACTTTTAGGACACTGCCCCGGATGGCTTCTTTTGACCTACACATAAATAGGACATACATAAATAGTAGTTATTATGTCGACATAATAATTTATTTTATTATTAGGAAAACTTACAGCTAAACAGATACATTTAGTAATAGTTCATAGAAGAAAATGGCCAATTACAAGTTTCCACTTATAGTCTATGATCATTGGAACAAAGAAAATTGATAGTAGACTTTATAAAACACAAAAAAGAATTGCACACCGCCCGGGAAAAGATAGGTTTTTCATTGACAGCCTCTAGCTACTACAAAGGCAGTAACTAGATTGATCGCGGGGCCCTGGGCACTTAAGTTTTTTAATTCTACTTCTATTTCGCTTTTTTAATGAAGTGCTTAAATAATTATGTAAGTAGGTATAATGTGTCTAATACCTAATAATTATTTAAAAACCGGCCAAGTGCGAGTCGAACTCGCGCACGAAGGATTCCGTACCATCTATAAAAATGGCAAAAAAATCAAGTTTGTTGTATGGGAGCCCCCCTTAAATATTTGTTTTATTTTAATTTAATTATTTATTTTTAAAGTGAATATTTATCTAAAGATTCTGTGAATATTTCAAGCGTCTATCTGTTGCCCTTATCAATATAGACCAAAAACGAGCAAAAAAAATCACGTTTGTTGTATAGGAGCCCCCCTAAATATTTATTTTATTCTGCTTTTTAGTATCGGTTGTTAAAGCGGCAACAGAAATACATCATCTGTGAAAATGTCAACCGTCTATCACGGTTCATGAGATACAGCCTGGTGACAGACGGATGGACGGACGGACAGACAGACAGACTGACAGACGCCGGAGGCTTAGTAATAGGGTTCCCGTTTTACCCTTTGGGTACGGAACCCTAAAAACAAAACGAAAAAGAAGCGGAAAGAAATAATAGGTAAACTTTTTACTATTTCATGTTACAAACACAATCTAAACCAATACTGTATTCAGTAGGACAGAACCCAAACCCCGGGTTCTACTGTAGAAGTAAGAATATGAAATGAGTTTATTTATGAACACAATAACCTAAACGATCACGTAAATTCTACTATTAGCTGAGGTAAGGCTCGTACAGACTGGCGCGATATCCAGGATGCGACAATGGTCGCTCTATGCCTGTCGCGCCTGCGATACCGCTCCAGTCTGTACAAGCCTTTAGCTGTTTAATCTACTATACATATACCTACTACTTACAGAGTCAACGAACGCGAAAAGGAAATGAACGTCTAGACTACGTACTTCAATTAATTTAAAGATCAGTTATATCGTAACGTCACTACCACGCTTGTCATGGAACCTGACAGAAGCTGTACACAGAGGCATTACAAGTCTTTGTAAAAAGAACAATCAAAAGAGTGTTTGCGCACTGCAGCTAATCCGACTCCGAGTAATGACGGCCCGAACAAAACGTAAATATCTAAATACCAGAAAACGTTCTAAATTCGGTCGGCTGGAATTCGGATCTAGTAGTGCACCACCCCTCATACAAATAGTACTAGCGCTACTTCGGACCGTCATTTCTCGGACTCCGATCGAATGCAGTGCGCAAACGCTCTTAAGCTCCGTATTAATAGAGCGTTACTCAGTACTCAAGCACCTACTTAGGACTAGTTTCAACCAATCATATGGCTCAAATCTAGTCTTAAGTAATGCATGAGTACTGAGTAGCGCTCTATTAATACGGGCCTTAGTCTGATGTTCTTTTTTTAAACACATGCTCAAGAAACGACCTCAGAATCAGTACATCGTCATTTTCTAAAAGACATTAGAACACATGAAGAATTCAAGTATAAAATGGTTGAAAAAGGGGTTTCATTGTTTGTTTTTTTATCTGGCCAATTATACGTACTCATCCCGAAACAGGGCTAAGACGTAGAAAATTAAAAAAACATACTTATTTTATCAGTTAGCCATAATTATGACCTATAAGTATAAAAAGAGATAACGTGTGCGTTTATTGTTGACAGTAGAATAACAAAACGTTAACAAGTCAAAAAACAGATCACCTAGTAGTCTACCGATAAGTCACTCACATACAGATTATTATAAAACCATGAAATATTTAAGAAGAAAAAAAAAAGTGCTAGTATTGTTAATTTCTACTTTCTAGAAACTCGATAAAAATTGTCGTAAATAACCACCCAAGTTCAGCTTTTAGAATTTTTTGGTCTACTTCTTGCACAATACTATTACCATAATGAGGAAGGGGGAGACTACCTAAGGCAATATTTCAGAGTAAATTTTTTTGTTTTTTTTTACAGCTCGTAAAACTTATATACGTAATACACATATTATATCCCTATCCCCCAAAATTATACTATGGCTGTACACCGCAGTGATCCGCCCCATGATTACCTTCGTAGCCGTGGTCTGGTGGCCCCGCACCAAGCTGGTTACAGCCTCCAACAAACTACAACGCATGCAAAGACTAGCCTGCATGGCGATCACGGGCTGCATGAGGACTATTCCGACTGCTGCAATCGAAGCCATGCTGGGTTTACCACCGCTCCACCTGTTTTTAAAGCAGGAAGCTACGAAGGCGGCGGTATAAATTTCTGGGGGTAAGAGGGACACACAACACACCGCTCTGCTTGAGGGACTAAATAATGAGTTCCCCCATTACGACCATTAATGACCTGAAATTACAAAATCCAACTTCACGAGGATCGCCGAAGCGAGGGTTTGGGCCCCGCAGAGCTGCGCATCATCACGGATGGATCGAAAATAGGTAGTAGCACAGGTGCTGGAATCTTCTCGGAGGACTTCAGGCCGAATGCATCTCTTGCCGCTTCGGCGATCATGGCCAGGAAAGTTAAGGACCACTCGATACGCATACTCTCAGACAGCATGGCTGTTTTGCAAGCGCTAAACAGTCACACAGTTGACTCTGGGCTGATATACGAGTGCCACCAGCTTCTCAACCAGGTGGGTTTTATGGATCAAAGGACACAGTGGTTCGCTAGGCAACGATGCAGCCGACGAACTCGCCAGAAGAGGCGCCACTCTCCTTCGGTATCTACGCACTCTGGTAAGGAAACGAACCAGGGACCAACATCACAAACTATGGTTGGACCAAAGTGAGTACAGGCAGGCGAAGGAGGCACTTACTATTGACGGCCGCCTCACGAAACGGGTTCAACAACTAACTAAACAACAGCTGCGTTGCCTGGCCTTCCTTGAGGAGCTGGGGTGGATCGAATAACCGATTTTCCCACCCGTACGCAAAATACGCGCATTGACGTGGACTTTCAAACGGCCTTTATAAGCCAATTACTCTTCATCAGCCAAGCCATTTGCTAACTGCCTTGGGATCTACAATTCTAGAACCGCTTAGTAAGTGCCAGTCGTTCATTTAGTTAAGTCAATTAATGAGGGAAGTACGTGTCATCTAATGGGGCGTAGGATGTTGACAAGCTATTTTAAACAATTAAGTAAGAAATATAAATACCACCTTAATAGCCCAAGAACATTACCATTTTCTGCGAAATAATCCTAACGATCATTTTTCACTGGGAGTATCTTCATTTAGGCAGTACGAGTACCTACAAAGATCCCGAAAATAACTTTTTGCAAAAATCTCTGTACGTCAATATACATAAGCTACGAGTGCTACGACAAATTGGTTCCATAGTGAATTCTGCACAAAAAAGATATCGTAATGGACCTTTCATACAGTATTTCTAAAGCCTGAAAAAAGATAATAATCCTAGTGATAAATCTTCACTAGTATTTATTTACGTAGATTTGCCTTTATTTTTTTTCCTGGGCTAAGTATATATATAAGCTAGACTAAAAACTTAGTTGAGTACCTGGAAACGCCCGTATAATGATTTATTTATTTATTTATGTACACACAGTAAAATACAAAGCGATATGATATAATTATAATTTAAGTACAACGGTAGGTACTGCTTATTTCTTAAGAAATTTCTTCCAGCAGACCTGCGAAAGAAGAAATGAAAAAGATATGTAGTGTGTGAAAACAAGAAGAGAAAATATGATTATGCGGAACTAACATTTTAAATATAAGTACCTATACTATACCATAATTATATATATAATATACACACGCGTACGTTCACGTAAACACATGCAACTACTTACATATACTAAAATAAATACATAAAGCGTATAATATAAACATATATACATAAAATATTCTAGAAATAGTTGAGAAGAAAGGTAATGCTCTTTTACTCGAAGTTTGAATAAGGAAACAGTTTTTAAGTCACGAATGCTAGGCGGAAGTGAGTTCCACAATCTTACAGCTTGGATAGAGAAGGAATAAGAATAGTAGCTAGTTTTATGAAGATGAGATTTAAGGAGGGATCTACAGTGTGTGATCTACACGGTGCGTCGCTAGGGCGAGCGTAAGAAAAACGCTCACGCAGGTAGGAAGGATAAGATAGGTTGTGAAAGATGTTGAAGAGCAGACATACAATCCGAGTGTTCCTGCGAAGGCGGATTGGGAGCCACTTGAGTTCCTTGCGAAGGTGAGAAACATGGTCATACTTTCGAAGACCGAAAACGAAGCGAAAGCACAAGTTTTGCAAGCGCTCAAGCTTGTTTCGTAGCTCCTCAATAGCATCCAGGTAGCAGGCGTCAGCATAATCTATAATGATTATGTCGAAGTAGTTTTAGTTTTAGGAAGAAATTGGAATAATAAAATTGTACGGATACCTTAAATTTAACAAACACAAGCTGCGGAGTAATTGCGTAACACACACAACTGACAAAGAATTATTGATCGCAATGGGTTTCATTTTGACAGTTCACCTGCGTTCAAGTTGCTGAGCAGACGATTTTTTTCAACCTATGAAGCAATGGATTAGCAATATCCTTCAAAACTCACGGATTGTGATTGAAGTGCGCAAGGTGCAGATCATGAGCGCAAACGTATGCGGACACCTGAGCCGGCGCGCCCGCACGAACCATGTTGTGGCTAGCGCGACAGGCGTCGCGCCGTGCACTCCATTATCAATTTATCATTGTTGGGCGTATTTAAGTAGCTTCTGGCATGATCCATAAAAGCTCGTTCAGACTGGCGCTATATCGCAGGCGCGACACGTGATAGGTGCTACCGCACATTCTGATGTAGTGAGTTATTTCTTTCTATCTTTTGTTAACAGGCAGAGTTTGAAAACGACGAAATATTTTGAACTAGTTTATTAAGTCATTTGAAACCTATCCCCCTTATTCCAAAACAAGGTTTATCTTCAGACCCAGGTTTAAAACATGGAGCCATTATTGAATTTCGAACTTTATTCCGACTATGGTAAAGTTCTTAAACACAAAACTGACAACTTAGTACCGAACTAAGTTTTCAGTTTTGTATAAAGAACTGTATTTCAATCACAGTTACGTTTTTATTACAAAAACTGGCTCCATCGTTTAAGCCATGTCAAAATATAAATCTTGTTTTGTAATAAGACGGTATGTGTTTTATTGGATGTTGTTTAATTAAATCGCTTTTGTTTTGTCAGGTTTTATATGCAAGTAAAAGATTCTTGAACGTATTCATTATTGTTAGTCCGTACAAATGACATGTTCGCGGTCATCTCGCATTAGCTGTCATTCGTTTTGACAAAGCCCTTCCGATTCTACAACTAAGCAGGGGTCCCATGTGAATGACAAACTGAGAGGAAGGGTTCTATTGCCTTCGGCAAGATAATACTTTCAATCCAACATCTCACTTAAATAATAATACATTTACAATTTTCGAAGCAACATGTCTTAAATAATAGGACAAATTCAATAAGTACAGTCGCCGTCAGATATATTGTAGCAGACAAGGCGACCAAATACTTCTGAACAGTTTAAAATGTCAATAAGTTCCATACACTACAAGTTACCATTAATATCTGAACATTCATTACTTCATTAATATCTGAGCAGATGCTTGTCAATAATTTCTATACACACCAAAAATATCTGAACACTTACAACGTCAAGTGTACGCAGACAAACGCTAACAACAACTTGGGAATAGACCACCGGAATTTGCATTATTGGTGTTAATTTACATAAACTATTTGAATGTAGATAATTAAGTGGGGTTTATTAATATGAAATTAATATGCCTATGACTTTTATATAAGTTTGTCCTACCTGTACCATACCCCTCGAGAGCCAATAGCCAAGAGCCGTACCTCTTCCACAAATAAAATGAATGACCAGTATTTTTTTAATAGTTTTTACCTACCTAACCTACATAAGTACGGGGGAAATAAAAGATTCACCGTTGCCGTTGTTTTAATCGGTTAAGGCGCAAATATATGATTTTAGTGACTTTTAAATCTGTTATTACGCCTTCATCGTAATGCAAATAAGTTATGCTAAAAATGTATGTTAAACTAGAACGCATATACATCAATTCTATATGTCAAAATTTAGGTAAGTTAAATACTTTATGAAATAAATTCAGGAAGTAATGTCTACCCAAAGCATAAACAACGATATTACTTTCAAACTATTTAAGCTATTTTATGCTTTTTTTTGTATGAATAGACTGTTTTATTGTCTATAATTCTATCTGTGATTTTTTTCAAATATTCTTATTTTTGTTAATAAAAATAAATATTCCCTATAAAAGTAAAGTGTGGCGCGGCGCGGCGTGAGCGCGACGCGCAAATGTATGTATATGGCCAAGGTCAACGGCGATTATCTGACCCTTAAAGATAAGTAGACCAACTTGGGACAAAATAGGGCAACAGGTTTCGGGGTGTTTGGTATAGTAAAAAATTGCGACTGTGCCGCGTTTCTGCAAGCAAGCCTACGAGAACAATAATTAATATTACATAATAATTTATTACATATTAATTTAACATAATGATTAAATCAAGGCCATCAGAAGAGCTTGAGTGTTTGAGTAAACAGATACTTTGCGGCTGCCTCTCCGTTTGATGATGTTGAGTTATTGAAATTTTAGAATTTTACAACTCTTGGTAAGTTTTATGTGGAAAGATTTTTCGAGGCTTTGGCTATAAAAGAAAGAATAGAACGTGATCATCAGAGAGGCAGGGCAGGTGTTCCGTTGATTCATTTGTCGGGGGGCAAGTCCACGCGCCGAACACGTGCCGATGGCCACCTCTGTCCCCCCTTCCCTTACAGCGGGCGACTTTCTGAAGGCGAACTAAAACTTTCTCGGCGATGCATTTCATAAACACGTTGTACCCTTTATTTGTGAGTGAATTATGAGAACTGCATAATGCATAAAACTTACAGCTTTTTAGTTGTTAAATACTTACACGCGTCATACACGAGGCCGGCACTGAATCACGTAAGTAGGTATCGGAAACGGAATTGAATAGAACACAGATTGTGCACAGTAGGTAAAATCGTTTTTAGGGTTTCGTGGTCAACAAGGAACCCTTACCCCCTTATTACAAAACAAGGTTTATCTGCAGACCCAGGTTTAAAACATGAAGCCATTATTGAATTTCGAACTATATTCCGACTATGGTAAAGTTTCTAACACAAAACTGACAACTTAGTACCGAACTAAGTTTTCAGTTTTGAATAAAGAACGGTATTTCAATCACAGTTACGTTTTTATTACAACATTTATAAAATATTAAACTGGCTCCATGGTTTAAGCCATGTCAAAATATAAATCTTGTTTTGTAATAAGGCGGTTATAGTTTCGGTTTCGCCATGTCCGTCAGTCTGTCTGTCTGTCCCCAGCTTAGCAAGTGCCACAGGACAGCACAAGGACAAGCTAGTGCAGTGAAGTGCCACTAACATAGTTTTATTTAAGCTATATTTATTAACACGTTTTTGTTTTATACTTTATTAAATATATGTTAGTTAGTAAGGTCATGGTCATTGTCTATGGGACTATGGGCCATTGTAGCCTGCAATAAATGTTTTATTATTATTTCCTTTATTTCACTATAATTATATACATATAAATTGTTATTATTATTAGCTCAGACTCTTAGTAGGTACTTACTAGAAAGCTGTAATTTGGCATGGGTATTTTCACATTAATCACGCCGAGAAAGTGGTAAAATAAAATATGTAATAGAATTTTTTTAGGGTAAGTAGGTACTCTTAAGAAAAAATCTAGGTTTTATTTTACATGTTTCCTCCCTTGCACGTAGTGGGGATGATATATTTTTTTTCTCGTATCCCATTGTATGGGGTATCGTGGGATAGGCATTACAAAATATTGCGGGTTTGTGAGAACCATTTTTCGATTCAGGGATCCGTTTGCGTAATATTAAACTTTAAAGTGCTGTTTTTAGAGTCAAGTATCCGGGTCAGCTAAATAGTTGTTTTTGGTTATGTGAAAAAAACATGGCAGTAGTATATAATTATAACGAAATTAAAAGGAAAACTATCACAGCTAAGTAGCCTTTACAAGTTAACGAGTAATAGTAGACCAACTTAAATTTGCAGTTGGAGAATTGACTATGACGTATAACGATGTATGGGAGAACATGTTTTTGAACTACAATTGTTAAGTTTGTTTTTGGGATAAATTCTTCCCAACTACAGAATCCTTCATTGTGCGTGGTCGTTTCACTTGGCCGTAACGTAGTCTGTAGCTTAGTAGGTATTCAATTAAGGTAATCATCACACTTCGAGCATGTCGGTTTTACTTTAAATTCTTCTAGCGCCTAATCTATAGTACAGTCAACTAATTTGAATCATGACCCCACTTTGACAACAAATCATTTGAAACCGTCAAAATAACAAAGATTTCCCTCCTTTGCAGTGTGAATTAAAACGTCCTAAGTGCGTCCTAATACTCCTAATGTATTAGGACGCACTTAGGACGTTTTAAATTTTAAGCAAGCTATGCCAATACGGGTCGCAGATCTATGCAATTTTAAGCTTTGTCATCACTGCAATAGAAAATATTTTAGATAAAGAATTAATAATCATATTTTAAATCCAAACTGTTTGGAATTAACTATCTCAGAACAAATGTTTATTTTTTCAAAACCATGTTCCGAACTCTTTCGATTATAAAATGACAAAGAGTCAGAAGTCACTCAGAAATTGGTGTCAAATAATAATTTATATGAGAATAAAAAATAATTCGTTTATATTTATATCGTATAATTATTGGCAGAACAAAGAGCTCGGATTATAGTTTTCAGTGAGCAAGGCTACGGTATACGAGAAGAGAGAAATATCTCGAGACTTAAATATATCTCGAAACAGTGAGGGACCTGGATCAGGCGATATGAAGAAGAGGGTACCTGGAAGATAGACGACGATATAATCATGGCGTTCGTCAAATAACGAATCAACAGAAAACCGACATGCGTCATCATTACGAAAAACACTTGTTTACGGCACTCGGTATTTTGTGGCACGTTACGCGACGTTTGTCTACAAACGATAAGAAATCATTTGCACTCTACTGGACTGCACTAATAGGCATCACGCTAAGAAACTTGCAAGATTCAATTTTGCACGTGAACTTTGGACTAAACGTTATCTTTTCATTTATATTTATTTTAGATCTTCTCAGCACGGTCGCATAACCTTGTGGCGTTACAATAATACACGATACGCCGAGGATCACGTAGTGCCGAATCAATTATCTGGCCGAATCTTAGCAAACATGTGGGGCTGGATGGAAACCGGAGGTGTAGGCGGGCTGGTTCTGATTTCTTCTCATGCTAATGCAATGGGTTATGTGGATTTATTAGAAGAATTACCGACACGACAGTGCGAACGGTTTACCCGCGAGAAGAAGTTCCAAGCTTCGATAACTGTAGAGTGCATACGGCCAGAGTTGTGTCTAACTGGTTTAGCCGGAATCCAGAAGTTACGCTAATTCCCTGGCCATCTAAATCCCCGGACTTAAATCCAATTGAAAATGTATGGGGTCTGATGTTCCAAATGTGGGATAACAGACACGAGAGGACAAAGCAAGCAATTGAGCAATATTGCAACGAGATTTGGGATTATATGAGAGGAAGAAATGAAATGACATCGTTAATACTGAAAACGATTTAATTTCATTTCAGTTGAAGTGATATTTGCAGTCACCTTATTCGATCAATGCGTTCGAGACTATTGGCTGTTAATGCAAGCAATGGTGGTTACACTAGATATTAACTATTGCTAAATAATAATGAGTTCAAAATTATAATTTTTATATTAGGTAAACGTTTTACTTCCCCATTACTTATTGTTGCCATAACGTACTTTGCAAACAAAATTCTGTGAAATTGTATGCAACGATGGCGGAATCTCGTTTGTAGCACATTTAAGCTGAACGCATATTAAAATAAATAATAAATCAGGTATATTAGATTGATTTTAGTACCACAATGCGTACGCGTCGTATTTATTTTGGGTGTGCATTCAGCTTTAAACCGCACTCCTGTGTACAAGCTATTAAAAAAAGATGGAGACCAACAGCTAATTAACTATGTAATTAAATGGCAGATAACAAGGACGTTTCCGTTTACGACCTAATTGTATTCGAATGTCTGTAAGAAAACAAGCATGGTGGGTCATAATTCAAATTTTTCCATTGTACCTACTCATACGTTCATACATAAATGTACTATAGATTAGGTTTTTATTCAATATCGAGCTAGTGATAACTGTGATGAGGTATAAATCAACGACCTTGAAGGTGCCCCCCGCCCACGAGCGATTTTTACGGCGATTACTCGGCGTTTTTTGTCAGAAAGAAATATTTCACTCAAAAACCGCGAGCACCCTTAACTGGGAGCAACAGTTGCTAAGCGTCAGGGGTGTCACCCCTTACAAACAGACTCCTCGCCCCCTATGAATACCCCTAACGCCCAATAAGCATAATATTTGCTAAAAATCAATGTCACGAGATGTAATACTACCTACTTAGATTTTTGTTGTGATTTTGCAGGCGTTTCCATTATAAAGAGTAATTATACCTAAATTAAAAAAAAAAAACGTTTCCATGTGAAATCAAAACGTTGATTAAAATAGTCGGGTAAGTATATCTAGGACCGACATCATACGAGCTGTGAGAAACCATCGATAACAGAGTAAACTTATATAAGAATACTTTCTATTTACAGATTTATTATTTTAATGTAGGTAATACACAGATATTGGGTATTTATTTTAGTTTTTCGGGTTCCGTACCTTTCCGTTGGAAAAAACGGGACCCTTCTAGACTAGGACTCGTGTTTGTCTGTCTATCCGTCTGATAACCAATTTGCTCCGAATCTACTGGACCGATTACGTTGAAATTTGGTTGGTACACCTGAATTTCAAGATGTAATGATGATGTGTGTAATGACAATAATAATAATGACGTGTAAAGTAAATAAATGAATTTTTACCCGACTACGGCGAAGCAAAAAGGAGGGTTATTTTGACCGGTATGTATGTATGTATGTTCATCTGTCATTGCTTCTAAACTGCTTGTCATATTTTGACAAATGAGGTATTGTTGAAAGCTTCTTGATTGTCTGCTGGTTATAGGCTATGTGAGGTCACATTAAGTTCAATATGGCGCCCTCTAGCGTACATAAAGTCAAAGCTAAAAAAAAAAAAAAAAACTTTTTTGCCGTGTTGGGTATCAAATGAAAGGCCTTAATTAGCTCATTGCAAAAATATATATATTGTCAGCTCTTGCTCATGGCTTTGCTTGCATGCACCCAATAACAAATTGCTGTAAAATCTTCGTGACTCACGATCTCTTCAGGAATTAGAAAGGTTAGGTTAGGTTAATTAAAAATACATTAAAATATATTATGTGTAAGTTGTTTATTTAATAGACGATAAATATTCAATAGTTTGAACATAATAATTTCAGATGAGAATATTTTCTTGTTTCATACTTTTTAGAGCGTGATTTTTCAGTAGTCGGGTTTTAGTTTTTAAACTTATTTTTTTGAATATTAAATGGGGGGGTCACTTTTGAGGGGAAAATACAAAAAATAAAATAAAGTTTTGCAAACTGTACCGTGACATATCAAATGAAAGGACTTACAGACACCCGCGACGCGGCACCGGTAGAACAATTTCCGTGAAGTTTCATAGAATTGTTCCACCAGTCGCGTCACGCTGTCGCGGCGCGGATCTGCGGGGAACCTTCAGAACGGAGATGAAAAGTGGTAACTGGTAAGTAGATGCGGAAATAGAACGGATGCGCGTGCTTTATTAAAAATACGAATGCAGCGATAACAACGTATTTTATTTTATCGATAGTTCTTTCCAGTGTGACCATAGAAATATAAAAACAGGAGAACTGGCAATGGGGCATTGGGGCGTGTCTGTGTCCGCGCGACATGATCGTAACGCTCATGTCAGCACACCATTGTGAACAGCCAGTCGAGCCTTTTTGGGCATCGACTGGTTGGTCACAATCGCATAGAAAGGTACAGGACCCTACCGCGGCGCGTAGTTTTCCACGCGCGCCCCTTTTAGACGTCACGGAGGGGGGGGATCGTAGAAGTCGCATATGATCCCATGATCCCCGGAGCAAGTGTGGGAAGTGAGCACCGGGTTGTTTTTTAGTCAGTAAGAGTCTGACAGAACCCTCCACCCGCCCCAGGGCGGAGGACATCCATGAGGATTTTCCAACCTAACCTATGAGCTGCCGACTTACTTATCTGCCCATTCCAACATTTTTACTGGTTATTCATTTATTACACTACTTGAGCATTTTTTTGTACTGACAATGTAGGAAGAAATAACCGACCAATTTTCTTTTAATTACGGTTAATTTTGTATTGAGTATTGGTACTTAAGGTAGTAGAAAGTATGAAATGGTTTTGTTGTCAATATAACATTAGCTCACAGTTCAGCCCTGTAATCTAGTCGTGAGGCAATCAAACAATATTCTTGATTTGTCGAACCCAATCCTACTTGTTAACGGAGCCCCTCTCTCCGAGGATATGCCCATGTACACTAGTTATCAGTTAGTCCTTGTTCTCATAGATTCTGTGCTTGTGTGCATCTGCAACTGGATGGAAAATGTATCATGGCCGAGCTGAAATTACTTTTTGGATATCTAAATATTTTTATTTTGGCTCTATAGTTTCTGCCTACCCCGATGGGAAGAAGGCGTGAGTTTATGTATGTATGTAAAATGTAGGCATCTAGTAGTCAATGTCAATCGACGCAGCGATCAATCATTGACCAATGATTTCAAAAGGAAGGATACGCCCATCAGAACATTTTACTAGCGCCATCTGTGACAACTCACATGAACTACGTGAGTGTCACGTTGCATAGGTCGACGACGTAACCTTGTACGTACGACATGTACGTGCGTAAATGTTATTTTAATCATTTTTTATCGGAAATAAGTTAACCACTGAGGCGTCCATACTTTGACAGAAAACGTAATAAAACAAATTAATCTCGATCAGCTTTATTTGAAATTGAAAACAATTTAATAATAATTATTATTAATTTATTAATTATTAAATAAAACACAAATAAAAAATGACGTCCGTACAAGGTTACTTCGTTACCGTCGCGGGCGCTGCCGGCAGCGCGTGACATGGCCGCCATTGTGGATTTCGAATGTGGATTCAAATGAGTTTATTGAATAATTTTATTTGAACAAAGGCAATATATGGTTACTTATCGATGTTATGATATCCCATGTTCCTTTTTAACCTTTGTATTATAATTTTTGCGGCCTTTTACTACGCAACTAGGCATTTTAATGACTGAACTGTACTGATTAACTCCTCCGCGCGTGGACCGCGTTCGACTGAGTCGCATTGGCCCTAAACTGTCATTTTAGGGCCAGCGCGCTGGTGCCATTTCGTCGCGCGGTTAGCCTGGTCCTTACTATCTATGTCAATGTCATTGACTAAATAAAATATTTTAAATACCTATGAGAAGCCCTGAGTTGCAAGTCTCCAAAATCTAGATTGCAAAGCTTACAGTTTTTTGAAAAGTAGTTTATAAGCTGATCATTTATAACTTTACAATTTTAGCAATATAAATATTATGATATTTATTATAATATTTAATGTGATGTAAGTATCTGTATTATGTTTTACTTTCTTCTTTTTTATGTCCTTTAAAAAAATATTAACTGTTCCAAATTTTAACTATTATTAATATTTTAACTTGGTTAGCTTAGTTCTTTAGTGTTGTGCTCCGCAGCAGAACCACTTTGACTATATTATATAAAAATTACAGGATAAAATGTAGATAATGTCTATATTTTTGTAGCCTAATATCAAAAATTGTATATTGTTAGTTTCTTGGAAAATATCAATTCAAAGTGGTCATGCTACAGAGCATACTCTCCAGCAGAACCACTTTAAAATAACGGTTATTTCACGTTGATTATGCACAAGTCATAATATAAACAAATGTATATTTATTGTATATCGAGGTAACATCTACAATTGTAGATAAATACTTACTGATTTTTAGTAATATGTAAATGTTTTATCGGAATGCGCCTGCCATGAATTTCTTAGCAAATATCCACAACAAAGAAGAAATTCCTAGTGTGGCGCAAAGTTTTCAAAAAAAAAAAAAAAGAAAAGAGGATTCTACAGATCATATTTCAATCACAGGGAAAGAAAAACCAGATCATGTGTTAAAAAAACGTCGTCAAAGAAGTTGTAGAAGCTTTTCCAAGGATTTTTTCCCATAAACGGATCGTGTAGTTTAATTCCCAGCACTACGATAACTTAAGAAGATAAGCCCGAAACCAACTTAGAGCCTCACCCGCGCAGAAGTTGAAATACTTACAATATTGAGATTTGAGATGCAAGTCATAAGTAGCTGGTCTAGCAGGTACTTACTATGTTTATTCAAATATCATGTTAGCGAACCTTTTGTTCTACTGGCACAGATTATACAGATTTAACGGGAAAAGGCCTAATTACGTTAGTCGCGTCCGGGTTGCCAGCTATCCGTGACCTATACGTATCAGGGTTCCACCTTAATTCATTTAGTCACCCCCGATGAATTCTGGCAAGCAAGCGAGCGCAGCGTTGCAATGGCAGAATCAAATTAAAGAGGAACCTGCATTGTTAGTTTTAGTGACATCTACGCAATCGCTGACACATTATTTTGTGTTTAGTTATCGAAATACTGGCGAGCGAAATCCAGGGCAACTAAGGACTTCTGAAGTGGTATGAAACGCAACAGGTCATAACATCTATCGACTGAAGTGCTTCAGTTGACTTTAGATTTCGATTAAACTTTTCTCAGAATGAATAAACTCATTTTGAGACAAGTTCTCTAAGGCACATAACGCAAAGGGAAATAAAATAAACCGGTGCGCGGGGCGTTCAGCAGGTCAGATTATGATTGGAAATATCATTTAGCTTAGTTCATAGTAGATTGCTTCTTCACACTGTAAACTTGCAAGAAGGCCCGGGAACCAACTTGCAAGAAGGCCCGGGAACCAACTTGCAAGAAGGCCCGGGAGACAACTTGCAAGAAGGACAGGAAACCAAATTGC
Source organism: Tiliacea aurago (assembly GCA_948098905.1). NCBI lineage: Eukaryota > Metazoa > Arthropoda > Insecta > Lepidoptera > Noctuidae > Tiliacea > Tiliacea aurago. Next base: position 15,523,633 of record OX402576.1, on the reverse strand, counting down.
TAGAAGGCCCGGAAACCAACTTGCAAGAAGGCCCAGAAACCAACTTGCTATAAGATCCGGAAGAGAACTTGCAAGAAGGCCCGGAAGCCAACTCGCAAGAAGGCCCATAAACCATCTTGCAAGCCCGTACAAACAAACAACAGGTTCATAAGCAAGAGAAGGTTCAACAATGTATATACGAGTACATTCAATTATAATAATTTGCCTAACCCTCTTTTTTGAAGATTTCCTTAGCATCATATCATGCTAAATCGAGGCAAGTATGTTTTATTCACAAACTAGCTCTTGCCCGCGTCTTCGCCAGCATTTGTTTCGGATATTCTAAGAAGGAAGAGCTAAATGTTAACATGAGTAGGCCATGCTGTATGCCTTTCATCCTAATCCGTTCAGCCGTAAAGGAGTGTAAGGGGCGGGACAAACAGAAAAGACGTAAGACGAGGACACGTCGCAGACGCGGCGCCCCTTAACTAAATTTTCATACAAAACTTATAGAAGCGACGCGACACAAAATAAACAAAAAAGACAGGGCGCGGACGAGACGCGGTCACAGGCACATACGTCTGCGACGCGATCTCGTCTTACGTCTTTTCTGTGTGTACCGCCCCTAAAAGGTAACATAACTTTTGAGTGTGACCGTGGACCAATTTTAATCAAAGACTAAATGTTAGCCCCGCCCAATTTACGGACTGACTTATATTTTGCAATACCTTAAACTTTAAAAGATAACTCCCGCGACGTCTAAAAGGGGCGCCCGTCAATACCAACCTACGGGGGTTGGTGGACTGTACCACCAAACCGACCTACGGGGGTTGGTTGACTGTACGACCAAACCGACCTACGCGCTACGGGAGGGTTGGTTGACTGTACCACACCACCAAACCGACCTACGGAGGTTTGGTTATCTGGCATTCCATCAAAATATAGGTTCAAAAAAAGCCTAGTTCAAAAACCTAATTATAATTCAAATAAACGTTGAACCTTCCAGTGTAATAAAATTGTAGTGCAATCGCCAAACAAAATGAAACTTAAATATCTATGAAAACTATCAATCCGACATTATCGATTTGTCACCCCATTTATTAACTGGGTCACCATGGGGCCATCGTCACCATGCATTATTAAGTACGCTGTGTGATCGCAAATAAAACTGTATGCTTGCATTGCTTGCCAAGGTGACACACTCAAGAATATACCTGACAAGCTGACTTCGCTGATGGCAGATAATTATGTTTCTTGACTTGTCAAATGAAAATAAATAATCGTTCAAATCAAAAGTCATTTATTCAAACTAGGCTGAGAATCAGCACTTTTGGAACGTCAAAAATTACATGAGACAGTCCCCCAAAAACGCCCACACTTCACCACTTCCTAGTGCTTTGCGTTATTCTTATCCACTCAGATTATAGAAAAGAAAAGTCTCAAGAATATACCTGACAAAGCTGACTTCGCTGAGGGCTGATATTACTTGACTTGTCAAATGAAAATAAATAATCGTTATCCTTATCCATTACAAAAGTATGTCTTTTGACTGTCTGTTAGTCCGTTTCTAGCTCGACGGCCACTGACCCTAAATTTTTTGTAGATTCTTATACTTATTTTCATTTCTCCTGTAGGTTCCACGGTTTTCACACTATGCAATCTAATTTTCCTGCCCTTTACCCATGTCGGCCGAAGTAATAATATTTCTTTTTCCATTCTCTCCAGTCAACCCCGTCACGCTAACCTTCACTCCCCCCTTTCTTTCATATCAAACCTCACACAATCCATCAATATTGTTTTTGGCTGGTCTCTTAATCTGTCCCAACATTTTATATTCATCAATCTTTTAGTCACATGCGTTTAATCCCTCCACATCACATTTTTTTTTTGTGTGAAATTATCAAATAACTTCTTCCGCTTTGGGCGGAGCTCGAGGGAGTGTCAGACTTTTACTGACTAAAACCCACCGTGTTCCTTTAAATGCCTGTGTGCCAGGGCCACGATATCCCTTTCGGTCAGACTCGTAACCCTGGCAGGCTCAGTCACATGACCATACCAATAAACTATTCACTTTCGCGTTTTCTGTCACTGGCGCCACTTTCAAACTTTAATATACTATTTCTTACTTATCATTTCTTTCTTGTCACTCCAGCACATCCATCTCAACAAGATCTCCGCTGCAATCTGCATGCATGCAGACTTTTTTCTACCGTTATTTTTCGTGTCTACGGGAGACCAATAAGTTATTTTAAATAAGTTCGGTTTTGATTTTGTGCTTCAAAGATGTAGGAGTTGAGCTAAATCAGCAATACTACCGCCATCACGGCCTTCTTTATTACCGAAAATAGGTACCTAGGTAGTGAGGTAGTGCTTTTGAATCATATCACATTTTTAGGGTTCCGTAGTCAACAAGGAACCCTTATAGTTTCGCCATGTTCGTCAGTCTGTCTCCAGTTTAGCTCAGAGAATCTTAGTAGTAGAAAGCTGTAATTAATTTGGCATGGGTGTACACTACTTTATTCGGCGTGCGTGATTAAAATAAAATCTGGGAAAAAAAACCTCCCTTAACACGTAAGTGGGGATGATATTTTTGTTCTCGTCTATCCCATGATGTCGGGTATCGTTGGATAGGCCGTTCAATGAAATTTTGAGAGTCTGCGAAGATCATTTTTCGATTCATGGATCCGTTTGCGTAATATTAAGCTTTAAAGTGCTGCCCCTGCCAGCTAAATGGTTGTTTTTGGATTTATGTCAAAAAAATCATGGCAGTAGCACGTCATTTTGATGCAATGCTTTGTCTATTTCGTTCGGTTTTAGTTTCCGCCCTTATATCCCATTCCCCAATCCCATATCAAAAGCAAAACTCATTTTGTACCTACTTGAAACTCAGATATATGCCAGTGACCTTGAGTGGTTAGCTTGCGTGTTCTGTACTGAGCTCACGCAAAGCGTCGTACGTCAGCCAGTAATAGGACTCGCCCATCAAGGAGCGCTGTCCCCAATTTGACTCATTATTTATGTTATAAACACAAAACAAAAGGTATTTTAATAAAACGCGTATAATAAAAGATCAATAATTAAATTATCTTTAAATTGGTGAAGGTTTCAGAAAAATACGCTTGGTAGTTTTTGCGCCATTCTAAGTTTTTTATCCGCGTTAGACATAACTTTACAAATTAATTTCACTATGTAGGTAATAAACAATCTAAAATATTCACATATTAAGTTATTGCGAAAATGCTCTAACATATTTTTTTTTCAAATCATTAACACTACTCGTTTAGACGTGATCTTCAGTACAAAATCATTAAAAGTCGGTTATCGTCGCCTTAATAGCAGGGAAACCGTGTATTAGCCCTGCAGTATCAAGATCGACACCCCGAGACCAATGACTAAGCAGATAGGAGATATATAGATAGCAGTAGGTAGGTTCATGTTAGTAGGAAAACCAGATCTTTAGCAAGTAGGTAGGAAACAAGATTAAAGATTTGGAACCCATAGCCCACTATGGGTTCCAAATCTTTAACGACTATCTTTAATTACTTCCAATTGCAAAAAACAAGTACCTAGTACTAGTAGGTAGATAAATAAAATTGATAGGTATACCTACCTGTAATACATAATTACATAGATAGGTACTATAATTATGCGCTCCCCCAGGAAATCAGGATGGCAACCAACCGATTATCCTTTAAAGTTAAAGTTCGCGAGCACATTCGTAAGAATGCTCGTTGTGATGATAAGCTGGCAGTATCATCACAACGGTAATGTTTTCCCATTGATTGTTTGGTTTGTTGGTATATTCGTGTATTTATGTGTATTATACTGCCGTCGTACGAGAGAAGGGCACATCTATCATTTTGGTCAAACTGAGATAATTGGGATTAAAGTTTTTACCATATTCTGCTTCATAGTGTGGAAACCTATTGCTTAAAAGAAAAAAAAATACTGATGATAGATGCGTGAAGGTTAATACTATTAATATTTTTTACTTTTTAGTTTTATATATAATTAATTATTAAATAAATTCAAAATATTCCTTTCAACCTAAAAAAAAAATATTTTAAAAATACCACTTACTACAAAGAAAAGGCATAGTTAACCAAATGTGACCTTTCTTTTTAATATTTCAAGCAAATTGGTCATTGAGTCTAAAAGAAAGGGCACATTTGTCTAATTGCGCCTTTTTAATGTAAATTGGCATAATGTTTCCTATAAAAAATAAAAAATAAAATCATGTGAAGAAAGTTTAATAAACTATAAAACATATTTATTTGTCATGCCATTTCTGCTTATCCAAATAACTGAAACAAAACTTAACAAATCTTCTTCTAGGACACCAACATTTAAACAAAAAAAAACGTTCTTAATATTCAATATTATAGTTATTTATAAATTAAGGGGCATCTACCTACAAATTTTGGTTAACAAATAGTTTTGGTGAACAACTTACGATTGATTAGAAAGAAAAAATGCTAATACTTAAACTCAATTACACTTTTTAGTTAGTTAGATACTTAAGGAAAGTAAAAATTAAATATTTTTATTCTTTTTACTAATTATATATAGGTTGGACCCCTAACTTAAAAATTTATAAAAAAATTGTTACTCTAAATCACAATATAAAAATAAATCAAAATATTCTTAATTTTTAATAGAGGTAAATTTTTGTTTCGAACCTTTATTAAGCTACTCTATTAGCGCTTATTCTAATTATTTAATTGTGCATTTACAGGAAATAGCTTACACTCGTAATTATTAAAGGTACTCATAGTTTAATGTTTAAAAAAATACTATTATTATTATTATAAAAATTAAATGTATAACAAATTTAACATGGCACTTGGTTGAATTATCACAATACAATATATTGGTAATAACTATTAATAATATTAAATATATATTAAATAATCAGTTTGGCTTAAAATAATAATTAAAAAAATAGTCTTTAATTTCAGTCTTCATAAATTTCTGTGAGATCAGCAGAACTGTCGCTAACGGGTAGGGTTTCCCAAAAACCTCTTCTGTTGTCAGGCATGAGTGGCCCAAGCTTGGAAAGTATAGCTGATTTCCTCTCAGATGTTATACCTCGTGGAGAAAGCTTCTGCTTAGGCAATGGAATGCCTATTTTAAGATATTTAACTTTTAAGAAATCCAATTCTATTTGCTCTTCAGTTTCATGGCTGTTCTTGTAGAACATTGAATTGCTCCCTCGCCGAAAAGTGATTTCAGACATGTTTCTTAAATAAGCTCTCGGCACAGAATGTTTTAATTTATACGACGAAGAGCAGTCTTCAAAATCGTGAAAATCCTGGACTGTCATTTTTTTCACCACAGTATTTGAACCAGTATCAGCGACAGCTTTGCAAAAATCTTCAAAGTCATACACTCTCTTGTTCTTCTTAAGTGATTGCTCCACTCTATGGTGAAATTCATCGGCAGCCATAAAAGTATGACCGACTTCCAGATAACGCAGCACAACACTTTCAATATTTACACCCTTGGAATTGACTAAATATACTAAGTAGGAAAAAAGGCACCAATTTTTGTTTTGGGCCGCGCAGTTATCCAGCCACAAAATCACATTTTTGCAGTCCCGGTTTTCAAGGAAAAATGCTTGAAAGCAGCTAACTATGTCTTCCTTTTTTCTCCCTGCAATAGCTTCGTGCCATAAGACTCCCAGTGTTTTGCCAACTCCATGTAACCTTTTGTCACCTACAGGAACAAAACTCTGATTGAAAACGATAAGCCTTGGACAAAACATTACCGTTTTAAACTCTTCCATGCGAGGTAACATAATAACCTTTTCTAAATCAACTGCAAATATTATGGTGTCAGTACTTTTTTGCTTCGTTTGGCTTTCAACATCCTCTTCATATTTTTTTCTCGCTGAAATGTACCTAGTGTGATGATCTTCATATTCTTTGCATTCTTCGCAATTCCTGTGTCTTATTGCTGCGTTAGGGTTGTGAATAGAAAATTTTTCGCACAATTCACATTCCTCGTGCCCAAGCTTTGTGAAGGATATTTTAAGCTCATTTACGACAATCCTATAAAATCCATAAGACACATTTATTTCAGGCTCTTTCTCACAGTAATTGTCGTACATCATGCGGATATTGATATCCGAGGGCAAATATTTCCGTTTTGGTGCATGAACTCTCCTGTAATGCGACACAACTGGACGAAAAGACATAATATGTTCTTTTACCTTTGTACTGTCTATTTGTGATGGGTTCGGGTTATGACCTCGGCCGTCAGCAATAGGCTCTGCGTATTGTGTTTTATAGTATGTGTCAATAATGTTCCTAACAGCCTTACAGTTACTTTTCTTGTAACCCAAAGTTGTGAGAAAAAACGTTTTACATACCGTAACTTTCTCACCGTTTTCATCACATAAGAAATACGAAACACTCTTAGTTCGATCATAGTGTTTACCATGCTCATCATCATGACTTTGTTTCTTTGGTCTTGCAGGCTTTTGCTGGATAGTATTAGCTAAAAAAAAGTGTTTTTGTTCCGACCAAGACATTTTCCAGAAATTACGATTAATAATTTTGCGATAATCGTCTGAGAATTTAGTTGAACATTTTTTTTTACAAATATTCTCCTGGCATCCGGGTTTCACAAAATACTTGGTATATATTTTTTCTTCTCTTTTAATTGTCTTTCGTTCTTTAAGACTAACATCATATCTTTTGCGCTTTCTTACTGTCCCTTTTTTTGTAAGCTCATCTTTTGTAGATTCATCTGAAGATTCTGGAATCGTTTTTTCCAAACACGGTTGAGAACATGGAATGCAGTCTGATTCGGAGCCAGACTCATCCAATAAAATATTGGCTTCACTTCGTTCATAGTTTTCATTATGACCCCCCATATTTAAGTTTTTAACCACTGATTGTTTTGAGCATTGAGCGGCAAAAATATATGTTTTGTGGTTATTTGGTGGCACATAATCTTTATCGGCTACTGAATCGTCCGAATCAAAATCTGATTCTGATGCTAGAATTTGTGGCGACCAGTTATTTTGTAGACCACTAGTGGACGGAATCTGTTCGTCAATATCAGATCTAGGCTTTAGATTTTGTAAAGCGGCGCTTACTAATCTTTTACCACGTGACTGCATTTTTAAAATTATCTGAAATAAGGGAAAAACAAGTGAAATGAATGATAAATATATGTTTATCATAATATTCCTACTTAATTAATTAAATATTATGACATGTCATATTTGATTGATATAGGTGTTAAGCTAAGGCACGGCAATAATATTATCTTTACAGTATTCCAACTTCATACAAACGGACGAAGCGCGAGCTATGCCTACGCGCCTCAACCTCCGGGTGCAGACAATTCTGTTAGATAAATAATAATTATATTACCGTGGCTTTGTTTGGCACATCTGTCTAGAAACCGACAGGTAACAGTTGAGATTACCTAGGTGTACGACCTAACCTACAAAGTTATGTACCTACCTACTTGAATATTAGAAACAACATGTAAACATGGATAAAACGTAAATAAACTTACCTAGCGCGAGCAGGCTGCTGACAAGCGTGGAGTCACTTCGACGTCGCAGGCACAACTGGTGCGGTTCAATCAAACCCTGCCCTCCTTTCCTCACCCCTAATCGTAAATAATTTAAAGAAAAGGCACAACTGGTTATTTGTGCCTTTTATACGTAAATTAATTGAGCCATGCATGCATGCATTAATTAAGTAGACAGGGCACATCTGGCATTTGAGCCTTTTCTTTATGTTATGTTGTAAGTGTGCCTTTTCAAAGTAGTTTTTAGTAAAAATCTGTATGAAGTAATAGTCACATCTACGTATTTGTGCCTTTTCAATATAATGGTAAATAAATGTGCCTTTTCATTCTATAAAACATGAATATTAGTCTCATTTGTGCCTTTTGAGCCTACTGTATGTCCGAATTCCTTGAAGATAAAATTCTATAAAAAATTGAGTAGATGTGCCTTTTTTTGCTGATTCTAAATATGTATAGAACTCAATTTTGACAAAAATGTTAGTTGTGCCCTTTTTTCTTACGACGGCAGTATAAGGTCTTATATTTATTAATTAGTTATATAAATTATATTTAAAGTTTTTAATAGGTATACTGCCGTCATAATGAAAAAAGGCACATCTAACATTTTATAAATATGGAGAAAATCGAGTTTAAAATTTTTATTGGTTTTTGGCGAAAAATATCGACTATAAATTATTTTTAGAAAATAGATGAATAATAATAAATTCATTTTCACGATTCCTATACGATTATTGAAATATAAGTTTTTATTTTATTGTCATTTATTAAATAATCAACATTTTCTCTTTCAACGTAGCATAAAAAATTAAGTAAAGTTATTATTATTACGAATAGAGGGCATAACTAACCAATTGTGACTTTTCATTCTGACATTTTGTGAAAAAAATATGAAATAATACAATGAAAAGACATATTTATTAAAATGTGCCTTTTCTTTTGAATAATTATACAAAAAAAAACAGGTAAAAAAAACAATTAGGGAATATCTATAAAACTTTTATTTTAAAAGGTAACAAAAATTAACGTCTCAAAACTTTAAAAAATTACATTTATTATCTGTAACTTAACAAATTAAGAATTATTAAGTAACTGTAATTATCAGTCATCATCAAGGAACTTATTTGTTTTTTTTTATAAAAATCACAGCACACTTTAAAATAAAACTTCTAGAAGCTGATTAAATATCCTTATTTTGATTAAATATCCTTATTTAATCAGCTTCTAGAAGTTTTATTTTAATGTTTGTTAATTATGGCACTTTCATAAACATTATATACCTAAACAAAAACTATTTCAAAAGTTAAAAAAAAACCTTACAATAAACGTATCACAATCATCAAGGCACATATAACTAGAACTTCCACTTATAACTTCTTCTTCTTGAACATGGTTTGTTTCTTTATCTGATTCTTCCGGTGATTTTAAAATTGTTTTTCCTGAAACTGGCTGCGAACATGGTATATAAAGTCTTCTGAGTCAGAACCATCACTATTATCGCTGCTTTTTTCCCGTACTTTTGGTAATTCGTAATTTTTATCCAATACTGAGTCATCAGAATCAAAATCGGACCCTGTATCTAACACAGATTGCTAACATGGTCCGAGCTTGATGATTGCACCGAGTGTTGAACGCCACTTGTTGACGGCGCTGGAGACCATTTTGCCTACACAATAATTATCGTTGCGTAAAGCAGCACTAACTAATCTTGCACTTCGTGATTGCATATTGCTGAAAAAAGAATTAAGTTTATTTTGTAGTATTGATTTTAATTATTTACGATAGTTCCTACAAAAAATGTCATCATAGTTTTTAAACTAAATCGCATTTAATCTTAATTTCGCCAATAAATACTAATACATCATACTAATGTGTCACAAAAGAAGTGTTATATAATAAAAGCATGCAAATGTAAAAACAACTTAACCTTACCAGCGCAGCACAGGCAAGCGTGGACTCATCGAGACACGTCAGGCACAACTGGCGGGATTCGCTTCGTACCTCGACCACCTCACTTCACCTCTAGTCAAAGATTTTTGGTAGTAAAGGCATAACTGCTAGTTGTGACTTTTCTTTTAAATTAAATGTCAAGGTCTAGTTGGTAAACTTTAAATCAAAGGGCACATCTCTGGTAGTTATGCCTTTAATATTTAACACAGGTCAATTATGCCTTTTCAAGTAAGTAAATGATATTTATCGTGATACAATAAAAGTCACATCTATGCATAGGTGACCTTTTTGACGTACTATTAGTCAGATGTGCTCTTTTTACGTACAAAAAATTGAATAGTGACTCAGTTGTGCCTTTTAGGCTTACGGTATTTTTGTTTATCTTGTTCCTAAAATTGTACAAAAAATATTGGCAGATGGGCCTTTTTTTCTGATTCCGGATATGTATATAACTCAATTTCGGAAAATATGTTAGTTGTGCCCTTTTTCCTTATGACGGCAGTATATGTATGTAAGTATATCCATAAATTTAAATAAATATTTATTCCACAATATTCGTTATTGCACCTACCACTGCTTGTCTCTGCATAACCTCACCCAAAGGTTGACTGGTAGAAAATGCCTATGGCGTTCTCTGTACTTTTGTGTGCTTAGTGTTAAATAAATATATAAATTCTGACTATTAGTATTAGGTACCGTACTCCGTTAAGGTTAAGGTAATTAGTAAAGGTAAAAAAAAAACGGTCAAGAGCGAGTCGGACTCGCGCACCGAGGGTTCCGTAGGGTCAAGTGGCGGACAGTGTAACAAGGGGCACAGTATAACATCAAGATTATCTCTGTCCTTTTCTAATTTGTCTATGGGGTCTCTTTACGTGTTTTGTCAATCTCATACGCCGCCATCCTAAACAGCTGTCATCGGACGTCAAATTGCTGGGTGAACGGAAGAATGCCCGAATTTATGTTTGTTGTCAAAAAATTAGAAAAATCTGGCTACTGAAGTTTTGTTCTTGTTGGAAAACTACTTATTTCTGGTGAGTAAATATATCTTCCTTTTAATCTTCAATTAATTGATATATGGCGATTAACACACGGCACCGCGCACCGCCGCGGTTTCATATGGTGAGAGCATCGCTCAACCGCGCGGTCGGGCGGTGTACGTGTGTTAGGCATCAACGGATTTATTAGAGGCCAAAGCGACGTTGAGATCCGCTTCACCGCCAACCGCGGCGGTGCGCGGTGCCGTGTGTCAATCGCCTTAGTAAATTGTAATCAAAGTTTATTGCAATAAAAATCTAAAAATTTTAACGAATATTTGTTTTAAACGGGGTACATTGCAACATGTTATAGTGTGCCCCCTTTTGATCTGGAAGGAGGAACGAGTCTCATTTCCTACGAAATGTATGGGAAGTTTTTATGAGATTTATGACTTTTCTAGTACTCAAACCTCAGTTGGTCCTGTAGAGATTGTTGATCCTTATATGAAACAGGATCGATTGGCATATTAATTTTTTTTTGTTATTATTGCCCATTTTCCTGCTGACTAAATTTTTTTCAAAATCTGTATTTGTCTGTTTGATTTTGATAACGAAAAATGTTATGGAACACTATTGAGGTTAAAGGTTTTATATTTTTACATATTTCATTTCGTTTGTAGTACTGCTATAGTGTACCCCATCTTGTTATACTGTACCCCTATAGCTGTTAAACTGTACTGTACCCCACCCCTGGGACACACTATAACAAATTTGTGATCTCAAAAAACTAGAAAAATAAGTAATTTTCTAAGTATAATTTTGATATTATTTCAAGCCTAATATGAAGGTTTATTACTGCTGATTATATGGTAATTAATAAGCTTACGAAACACAAAACGTTTTTATTCTAAAAATAAAATTACTTTTTTGTTACACTGTCCCCCACTTGACCCTACGTATATAAGATGTTGATGATTTCTGAAAAACTGTGACATTTAGAGACATCGTTTTATTTTTCCTGTTGTCTTTACATAAATTTCTATCATATAGGTTAATTTCAGATTTTTATTTATGCATTTTTCGGAGATAAGGGGGAACGGTATTTTTTTTAAATTTTTCTTCAAATGTCAGAAACTATGCTGCCTAATAAAAAAGCAAAAAATGTTTAAGAATGTGCAAACAGCGCTCTTTCATATTTATGATACCCCACATGCCCTAGTAGCCCCACTTCAATGTTTTAAGACCCCTCTTTCAGTCCGTTCACAAAAAAAAAAAATCTTTATTGTTTGCAAAATAGTTGTGCAAACGACATCTAAAACTATTCTAAATTTCAAGTTGACAGCATTAGTAGTTCTTGAGATATCCAGGTGTGACAGACAGACTCACCATAAGGGTTCCTTTTTACCATTTTGGTACGGAACTCTAAAAACGTGACGAGAGAGCTATCAAGTAACCGAATAAACGTAATACCTGTCACTTCAGTTGTCATGCTACGTCACAGTTTTACTCTTCAATTTACCAACGTTTTATTTCGTTGACGTCTAGAGAACCTGTCTTTTTGGGCTGTTTACAATAGACAGATTACAAAACATATTATATAAATGTAACGACAAATTGTGCTCAATCAGTTACATCTACGAAGAGTAGTTTAAGAATAAATTATAAAGTTTAACATACAGTAATAAAAGAGGAAACTATCGTAATAATCAAAAATCAATTTAATTTGGTTATAAGTTATAATGTATTTCTAAACAAGAAAGTGACATCTATAAACCCTCTATTTGTTTACCTTTATTGCACGCCTCCTCTCGACATTAAAAAAAAAGCATTTTCTCGAAACTGAAATCGATTTTTTGCCCACGGGGCATCGAGATTTACGCGGGTGAAACCGCGGGGCGCAGCTAGTTATTCATAAAAAACTAATATACGACTCTGTATTTTTTTGTATATCTATTTATTTATTATACTTATTATTTTTTTCCTCACCTTATAATTATGGCGCCACTAAACCATAGCAGTTTGCTGTTTTTTTTTCTAATTGTTTTTTTGTATTTTTTTAATTATTATTTATAATTGTTTTTTATTTAATTTAATTTGATTAATTATCTTATTGTTAGCAATAATAAGAAAAAAACGACGTGAACGTAACTATACCTAAACCAATGGAATACTCCATTGGTTTAGGTATAGTTAAAAAAAATTGACAAGGACAACTACGAGACAGTTAATAGGTAGGTACCTACTAGCTGCAGTATACCGAATTAGATTAGTAAAGGCTAGGCAGCCCCATTGGAGTCGCACTTATGGATATGATTCACATAGGATAAGCAGCACGTACCTACTTAACCTCTGACAACCAGGGCCCTGTTTAATAAACGTTACAATCCGACAATTTTGTAAATAAGTGACAAAGTTTTATGACAAGTGTTGTATAAACCTTACAATTACGAGTATGTAAGAATTTTACAAGTAAAAGCTTAACAAATATTACCATTACAAGTTTAGTAAACGTTTACATGTGCAGAAAATGCCTGTAGATTTCGATGACAATATTGTATCTACAAATTTATAATTGTAAATTACATAAAATGTTAGTTTTTGTTGAAGATTCATATATCGAGGGTAGATTTAAAAAATCTTAGAATTTTAAAATATTTGGAATTTGGTTTTAGTATTTTGTTTACAGAGTACTTTTCTATTTGTTTGATTCATAACGAAAGCCATGGAGCACAATAACAAAATCACTAATCTGTCTCTATTTTATGAGAATACAGATGGTTTATTCGGTCGGTTTAGTGAAAACTAACTCACGATATAAAAATAAAAAAGTGGAAATACATTCCAGAACAGTTGAAATCTTTGAGCATCTTTATCAAAGACTGGAGATACCCTACGTGACACAACATGGCCAGGGCTGTATTTCTCTAAGAATCATATTTATGATTATGTCCTATTTTCGTTACCAAATTTTCGACGGTAGTTTGCTGACCCGAAATTTTTCTTTAAACGTAAAATCTGTCACACTGTTACGAAAAACTTGCCGTTGCCGTTCACTCGTATATTACTTAAATAATCACATTAGTCACTACTGTCACTGCTTCCACTACTAGTTGTTAGAACCATTTTTTACATGTATACCTACCAATTAAATTTATTCACTTAAATTGAGGTACAAAATTGTAAAGTTTTGACACAAGACGAGTCCACCTGTCGGAATTGTTCTACAATTTACAAATTATGTAAATTTGAAATTACAATTATGCGTTTATTAGAACAGTTTTCCTTACAAATATATAAATTGTCACCTGTAAAGAGAAAATGTTTATTGAACAGAAATATGTAAAATTGTAGGTAGGTATACATACAATTTTACAATTTTGTCAGTTTTCCACCATGGTAAATTTGTAAGTTTTATTATTTATTAAACAGAAACTTGTAGATAAGTAACTTGTAAAATACAATTACAATTTACAAATTGTAACATTTATTAAATAGGGCCCAGCTGACTAATCAGATTCAGAGTGGGTGGTAGTGAAGCAGCAGGGTAATTGCGTATGGCTTTCATTTTGACAGTCCAACAACATTAATTGCATCATAAACAGCAGACCAATTTTCCGAACTTATGAAAACTTATACCTACCTAAAATCATTCTGATTGGGATTGAAAGTGTGTTGGTAGTACGCAATTAGAATTTACAGTGAGAAAAAGGGAGCTATTTATGACGTACCGTACCTATAGCTCAAATCTCTTCCCACTGTGAAGTAATAACTATTAATAACTTTAAGCAACACCCAAACACAATAAAATAAAATAAATAGTCTATGAGGTTGTGGTTGGCCCCCAGGTCGTATCATCAGTTATTGAGGATTGCGTGTTTATGATTGGCTAGCATTATTGGTAGAAACATGAATGTTTGTACCTATGCCCATTGACATCTCAATGCCTATGCCAGTCCATGACGAGACATGTACCTACTTACCTTACCTAGATAATACGCATAAGACCATTATTACACCACGTTCTATTGCAAATAAAATCATTTATTCTATTCTAGCACTTTCCTTCTTTTCCCGAATTTCGAGGACTTCAAACAGACGAAACAGGTACTTACTAAGATATCTCATTAGATTGTTGGATACCTCTTACGGATTTGGATTGTAATGTACACCTACCTACTACTTCATTTATTTATTTTCGACCCAGCCCATGACCCCATAACGTAGTAAGTACCTACTTAATTAAAATATCAACAGTTTTCCTCATTCGGGTCTGACTCTGCACTATGGACTTCGCGGCCAGTCGCGCTTTTTAACTTATTTACAGTATGAGAGTAAGAATATGTAACTAAACCAGTAAAGTGTACCTACAGTAGGTACCTCCATCCATTTTCCCTACCTACAGAATTTTGTAAAAAAAATCGCAGCGCGCACTATTATCATCATTTCTCTTTATGTAACTGCTAAGTGCAAGGAACTCAAACACTACAGGGTCTATGGTATGATGTATAGATTATATTAGAGGTTAAGTACCTTTTATTTTTTCTTTTTTAAGGAGGTAGCTGTACATACATGCCTAATTTTAAAAAGAGTAAAAAAAAACAAAGATACGTTCACTGTTCGTACTTATTGAGAAATATAGGTAGGTAAGCATGTGAAGTAACAGTCAAATCCCACAGTTGTCGTAAGAAAAATGAATAATACCCTACATAACTTTAAAATAAATACATACAGATACTAATATCATTAATTGTTCTTACACAGCCGTACTTTTTGGTTTGTTGTAACATATTACGGATAGGTAGATGCATTCTACCTGTTGATATTAATGTATTAGAACCGAAATGCACTTACGTACATCTCGCCAATAAGATTCCCATCATAAAGAACAAAAATCTTACCTGTCTTCGTAAATGGGAGAGGCGTCGCCGGAAGCACCCTGAGACATTTCACCGTCCATGTTGCGATGTTAAGTAGTTAGGTATCTCGGGCCTCGAGCGGCGTTTAGTTTACGGTATGAAAAATGGGCACACGGAATAAACCGGTGCACGCGTGTAGCGAGTACTGAGCGGAGTAGTTCCGTTCGTTCGGTCGGTCGCCGGTCGGCGCGGTCGGCGGGCGGGCGAGTGAGCGGGCGCGGTGCGGCGCGGGGACCGAGCGGGCGGCGACAGGGGGCCCCGCGCCGCCCGCGTTCCGCCCGCGCGTCTCCACGGCAACGCCGTTGCCGCCAAGGCGCACGTGGTGGCTGTTTGGACGTAGGTACGTACCGCCATCATGCGTTCCACACTTTAATTAACCCATTTATTATCATTTTAGTAGCAACCCGACCCCGACCCGGTGGCGAATAGCCCGGGGACCGAGGAAGACTTGTCTTATATAAAATGTTATTAGCCGCCCTCAACAAAGGAGGTACTTACCTAATAGAATGGTTTGTTTTTAACTACCTACAAATCAATACAAAGTTGACTGCGTATTTAATTAGCCGCGGGACGGCAAGTACCTGGAGGCGAGGTGTTTGTAAAAAATCATTCGTGTGGGTACCTATAGCTCTTAAATTTTAGTATGGGTTAGTCAGCGTAAGCGCGCGTCGCCGGAGTACCTATTTCTCGATTTGATTAGATAACGTCGTTATTTCTCTTTACTGATACTGGTAGCACAGAATAAGTAGATACCTAATAGTACTCTGGTAGGTAGGTAAGGTACAGGCCGCTCGTTAATGCCTCAGTGGTAGGTAACAAAACTAGTAGGTAGGTACTATGTATCATCAGCCTACACAACGTTCACATCAATCCGATCCACCCCATCCCTTGCTGTCCTCCCCCAGTCCTCCCCACTCCGCCCGTGTAGTCGCTTATTTTTTAAGTTACACCCTGGCCGGAGGCCTCAATTTATTGAGGCTTCCACGGGAAAGCCCGGTTAAGCAGACGACAACCCCTAGGGCATAGGTTGACCTGCGAGATGCCACACACAAAAAAAACAATGTCCACTGCTGCGACACAGGCCACCTCTCTGGACGTTGAGGGGGACTGGGACATAATCCACCAGGTGGGCCCAGTGCCAGTGTGGTTGATGTTATTTTATTTTGTAGTTTTGAGAGCTGCGGTGATGATACAAACTACTTACACAAAGTAAAGCGCTTTTTGGGTTCGAATTCAAACCCACGACCTACGACACTAAGTCGGGGCCGTTACCACTAGGCCACCACGGCTCAGTAAACCAGTTTCGCTGGCCACTTATTCTATTGATACTCCCGCACTACGCCAGGCCAGCTCAAGGTTAAACTGTCACCAGCAACGTGCGGTTGACTTTTATAGATTCATTTCTTTATGTAGGTAATAAATAAATTAAAATCAATGTTTGCTTGTGCTTTATAGACTCCGAAAGGGCTGGCCCGATTTTGATAAAACTTTGGTGAGTTTTTCTGTATACGCCCGCGAAGGTTTACCCCTAGTAGGATACCACGCGAACGAAGTCGCGCCGGCAGCTAGTAATGTTCGTTGGCTGTTCGTTTGTCGACGCATCATTTCAAAACGGCTGGATCGATTTGGCAAATAATAGTCCAAATCAGTTTCTACGGCAAGCAAAATTTTAAAATTGCCGTGAAAATTGGAAAATTCGGGAAAACTGATAGTAGATTTTTTTCGTACAGGCTAATATGCATGTAATTTCTGAAGTGAACACTTCTTTAGGCGCGTTGAGCACTTTTTGGGTGAACAACAATCATGGAACTCGCGTCATCGTCACCGAACGGTTCGATACAATTTACAAGTTTTGTACTTAGTTTTCACTTCTGACGTACAGTCCTACGACTGACAGCTTTTTTTTTAAGTGAAATCTTTAGGCGCGTTGAGCACTTTTTGGGTGAACAAAAATCATGGAACTCGCGTTATCGTCACCGAACGCTTCGATACAATTCACAAGTTACTTAGTTATCACTTCTGACGTGCAGTCGCTACGACTGATAGTTTCTTTTTAAAGTTAAATCTTCTTTAGGCGCGTTGAGCCCTTTTTATGTGAACAAAAATCATGGAACTCGAATGATCGCGTCATCGTCACCGAACGCTTCGATACAATTCACAAGTTACTTAGTTTTTACTTCTGACGTGCAGTCCTACGACTGACGGTTATTTTTTGTACTAATAACTAAATCAATAATAGACAGTAATGAAAGTATACCCTTACCCGAGAAAAGTAATAAAAGTTAAATTGAACTACTGCTTGTTGCTCAAAAAAATTATGATTTTCCAATAATTTTTTACTAAGTACAGTTCAAACGTCCGTTTCTGTCGTGGTCATCATGTGACGTCATTGTCCACGAAACTGCTTTGTTTAAATCTGGTTTTTTGCTCCAAATCATAGGTATACTTACATTAAATTATTGTTTATGCTACATTCAAGCAGAAATCGTACTTCCTTATTTACCTTAGTGCGATTTCAAGGACTTAGCAAAGAATAGATTTTGTTCTCAAAGTATTTTTCGTCACTTCCGGCATTTTCGAAGAGGACGCGTTTAGAGTTTGCGTTCCGTTCCATCAAAAAAAACGCAACATAAATAAATTAATTGTGAAATAAGTACCTACTGCATTAAATTTAAAAAAAAAATGGAATTTGTTTCTTGACTCCTACACAATGTAAGTACATAATTATGTATATTAAAATAATGGATAAGTAAGTAAGTTTTAAATTTCGTGCACATTCCATAATGCGTAACACACTATCCGTTTTGCGTAGGAATCAGTTTCAATTTCAAAAGCATTCCGATTGCGATTCAAACTGTGTTACGCAATTAGGGTGCAGGTCATACTTTAAGCAAAGGCTCGTGCACAATTTCGACGTCGCTGCCTGTCGTGCCCGCGATACCGCGCGAGTCTGTACGAGCCTTTAAAGGCTCCTACAAAGTGGTGCGAAATCGCGGGCGCAACAGGCAGCGCGATAATTGTGGCGCCCGCGATGCCACACCAGTAGAAGCCTTTTTAAAGGAAAGCTATGGGGGCCTTTAAGTTTCTATAACACTGTTACTTAGGTACCTACTGAATATGTGCCGGAAAACACGCCCGATCTCCGTAACCCTAAGCGCCATTATGGACACTGTAAATACCATAGATATAAGAAATATATTTCTATGGTAAATACTGTATTTAGAGTAACCGTGAAGTTACTTGCCGGCTCTTCTCCATAGGAAGCGACCAATTGGAACCGTGCACCTAGCTTCTGACGCTTCCCGCAAAATTTAAAATTTCATACGTTATTTTCGAATTGCGGGTCATTGTCAGGACATTGAGGAAAAAATCTAACTCGGAGAGATAAATTAATGATTCTAATGATTATAATTCTGTTATCAAGATACAAACCTGACACTGACCTGCAAGTAGCAAAAAACGTAACAAAATTTGACTTTCGCGGGCTACACAGCTGCGGATTCCAGGACCTGTGACAATGCAGGTTTATGTGAGATAAAAATAAAAAACTTTTTACAAAAAGATGTAACCGACTTCCAAAAAAACACTACTAAGTGAAAAATAACTTAGTAATGTCGGAAGTCGGTCTTTGGATCGGTATTTTATTTTTTGCCACCGACTTCCGAAATTATTACGTTATTTTTCACTTTATTTTTTTTTTTTTTTTCTTCTGGCTTCGCACGGTTTGTGCATTTAGCCATTTAGCCAATGTCACGTTTTAGTTCTTGTATAGTATTGATGAAATGAATTATAAATGCATGATGATGATATCCCCGCCCACTCCCCTTGAGTTTCAGTAAAGATGTGGCACTTTACTGAGACCTCACGCGGACTTCTTGGGAGAACTTGAAGCGAAGTTGCACTGTTTGTTTCATTTGCCTACACTAATGCACGTTCACAAACACTTAATGGTTAATAATCCACCATTATTACACATTAATATTCGGGTAAACACAAATTTTGGAAAATTAAACAAACTGTTGAACATGACTTCACTTTCCCGCCAAGAAGTCCTATTTTTCACTTTGTAGTGTTTTTTTGGATATCTTTTTTTTTTGTAAAAACTTTTTATTTTTCACTTCGCGAGTCAGTTTTTAATTTAAGTCTCTAAGTTACAATAGCCATGTCAACTGCTCATCACCTTTTACAAAATATTGCTTTTCCCGATGCTGGGACGTTAATTGTTGAGTTCTCCTGGTACGAACCAGTGTTAAGAACTAACATAGAAAAAAAAATTAACATACAATCGAACATAATAATTATAACCTCCTTTTTGGAAGTCGGTTGTAAACACAAAAGTATATTAATTTCATTTGTTTTGATTTAAAAGGTAATGAGTAGATATTAAGCAGTATAATCAGTCTATAATGATCCCTGGGACCATTATTATTATGGGACACAGGCCTCCTCTCTTCGAGTGGGAGTCGGCTGTAAATCGTGGGCCCAGTGCGGGTTGGTAAATGTCACATATCTTTGAATTTTTGGTTCCAGGACATGCCGGTTTCCTCACGATGTTTTCCTTCACCGTTTTTGAAAGCAGTGCATAGGTAATGAAATTATTTACACAAAGTAAGGCTGCGTTCAGACGACACGCGCCCGCCCCTTAAAACATTTAAATTGAAAAAAACTCCAAGCACCATTTACAGGCACACTAAAACTCATGATCAGTCCCAACTCCCAACTAACGGCGCCCGTTCACGAACATGATGCATGGATTAGGACCGTTCAGAAATTTCGAAGGGACTAAAATAATGATCCAACACATGCGCCACCATCAGCGAGACATTTGAATGAGCATGACATATAAAAAACAAAAGGATAAAAAAAACATTGACAGTCCATGGGGACCGACAGAAGTGAAAACTTAAAACTATGAAATATCAGTGTTTTTTGTTTTTATTCATGTTCAAATTATTTGTGATATCAAAAATTAAATTCAATCTTTTGGAAATTCAAATTATTAACATTAGTCTGGTTTTCCGGCATCGGCACTTGCGAATACTCCGAGCTACAATTATACAATATTAGTTTTAGTATATGCGAAAACCGAAACACGTGTCTAGTATTTTTATGTAAAGAATCTATGCTATGTACAAAATTTCAAAACTGTATCATGAAAAATCTCAAAGTTATATAAGGTTGTTATGTTACCGGGTTCACGTGTCTAGTATTTTTATGTAAAGAATCTATGCCATGTACAAAATTTCAAAACTGTATCATGAAAAATCTCAAAGCTTTTTGTTAAGTTATCGGGTTGTCTGTACAAAAACATGCGAACGGCGCCGGCACTCCCGCGCCTCCGGGTCGTCTTGCGCGCTCATTGATAATAATTTGGCAGTAGGTACCTAACCGTACGGTGATTTGATTGTAAGTCATTAATTGATGATAACACTTTCCATCACACTTAAATATTTTTGGGACAAAATATAACATGGTGTAAAAAATATTGAAATCGATTCAGTTCCTTATTCTGAGTAAACTATGTTCAGGTTTCGCCTAAACTTACTAAAAATAATGTTATACGAGTATACATTTACATAGCACTATTTTGCTTAACACGTCACCCTTACATATAGCTACAGATACATATATCTACTGCTATTTTATTTATTTGGGACAAAAAACAGTTATACATTACAGCATTTACAAAAAGTCGTTTTATTACAGTCGAATAAACGTATAACCCACACTATTGTCCACAAAGTGATAGCGGTGTATGAAAACGAACGCATGTTAAAAACTTTTTTTTTTTTTTTACATAATTTAGAAGAAAAATCTACGAAATGAAAGAAGCGAATGACAAGGGCATCCGTCTTATAGGCGACTTGCAAGAGATTGTGAAACCATTTTTTAGGGTTCCGTAGTAAACAAGGAACCCTTATAGTTTCGCCATGTCCGTCTGTCTGTCTGTCTGTCTTTCTGTCTGTCTGTCGGTCTTTCTGTCTGTCTGTCTGTCCGTCCGTCCGTCTGTGGGGCTTAGCTCAGAGACGCTTAGTCCTAGAAAGCTGTAATTTGGCATGGGTGTACATATTAATTACGCCAAGAAATTTGAAAAATAAAGCCATGATTAACATTTCTTTTTAGAGTACCTCTCCCGTGCACGTAAAACGGGGATGATAATTTTTTTTTCTCGTCTGATATATGGTGTGGGTTATCGTTGGATAGGCCGTTTAAAAATATTGTAGGTCTGTGAAAGCCATTTTTCAATTCTGAGATCCGTTTGCGTAATATTAAGCTTTAAAGTGCTATTTTTTGTTAGAGTAAGTGTCCCCCCCCCTGCCAGTTAAATAGTTGGTTTTGGATATGTGAAAAAAATCATGGCAGTAGTATATACAACGAAATTAAAAGGAAAACTATCACAGCTAAGTAGGATTTACAAGTTAACGAGTAATAGTCGACCAACTTAAATTTGCAGTTGAAGAATTGACCGTAACGTATATATCGATGACCATGTTTTTCAACTACAATGTTAAGTTTGTTTTTGGGATAAATTCATCCTAACTACGGAACCCTTCATTGTGCGTGGTCCGCCACGCACTTGTCCGGTTTTTTTTAAGTTAGATTGCGACAGCGCGAAAATATCAAAATCAAATATATGTGTGGTAGGATTCTAAAAGTCGGCGGAGAGGGGCTCGCACCCCAGCCTTCGTTCTACATTGTGCAGTGTAGAATAGTTGAGTTGCGCGCACCTCCCGCCGAATAACAGTTCTAGGCACTACGTAACATAGTCTATTCGAGAGCTCAGTAAAATTAAATTTGTCATTGCTTATACCGTACAGCATCACAATTCACAACCATGATTAGTAAACGTCTGGAATCCAAACTCAATATCTTATAATGCTTTAGCAAATCTGCATAGGGAATCCTTGTACGGAAGCACCTGTAATGCGTGGCACGAAGAAATTTTTTCTGAACCATTTCTATTGCTTGCTTATATTATATTTATCATAATAATATCATAATACGGGCACCAGATGGGTACCGCGTATTCCAACTGAGAACGGACTAGTGTTTTGTATAAGAAGAGAAAAGTAGAAGGCTTTTTGAAGTCTTTACAAGACCGCATAACAAAATCATACATCTGAAAGGCTTTGTTAATTATGCTGTCGATATGGGTGTCTAAATGTAATTTGCAATCAAGCAGCTATTACTGGGATATTTGCTGAGGCGAGGATTGACGGCTTCATACCATCATCCGAAACCGGTGTGCCTCGATCCTTCGCAGAATGCGTGCCCACAGTATCCTGAGCACGTCGTGCGGTAGGTGGGATTGTCCGATGCTGCGTCACTGGATCGAACTTCATACGTCTACAAGTACGTACTACATACTACGTGGATAGGTGAGGTCCGACTCCGGACTTTAGCATAGGATTATGATTAGGATACTAACATTAGATTTAGGATTTCTTTACTAGCACTGTATGGATCTCAGTGGTCTGATAATAAAGGTTTAATAATAATATCCCCACCGCCGTATCTCTACGTTGACGTCCTGGTGGTGCTAGCGCGGTCCTGAATTCTAGACTTTTGACCGGTAGACTTTTGACGTTCAAAACCTCTGCCTCATAGGTGCCTATTTGAAATAAATAATTTGACTTTGACTTTACTTTTAGTTTACTTTGCCGAAACTCAAAAGAGGAGGAACTCAGGTCTAGGGGTAAGCAGCCAGACTAAGAGAGATACAGAAACCCGCAGGACAGCGCAGCACGAGCTGTAGGGCAGTAGCGACCCCATGGACCCTATCTCCCGGGAGATGTCTTGTTCCTCACCTCTGGCTTGCCTTTATTGGCCGGCTGGAGTCAACAATGACGAAGAACAGAGCTCCCATATTATTCATGCCTTTATTGGCCGGCTTAAGTGGAGGTTCGCAAGATTAAACGTGCTCGGAGGTAGGAAGTATTCCAGTAAGATGCTGGTAGGGATCTTGAACATACTTCCGGGATTGCCCTGATAGCCGTGGAGTACCTCTCCACTCCTTATAAGCACCTGTGGTGTCATAGCGACAAGGGGGCAACATATCTTGATATGTTGCCCCCCTTGTCGCTATGACACATTGTGCTAGCGAACGTATTCAGGGGCCCATTATTGAGTGTGCAAGTCACCCCCTGCCATTTATCTGTGTATTTTATATACTTAAAACATTGGTCAGGCAGGGGCCATAGTCTTTCCATTGTCCTAGATAACCAGTTCACTTTAGCCACCCAAACCCATATAATCCAATATCTTTATTTCCATATCCTGCAATAGTCCTACGCCAACCGGGGGTTGTCCTTGGCTGTTCTTGCATAGTGGGAACAGGGATAATCGTCGGTTGGTACCTCATTCCATTTAAAATTGTCTAAGGAGCCTCTACGAGTTGCCTTCGGCCCCTCGTACCGCTTCCAAAGGACCGGGACTCCATGGTCCCAAGATTTAAAAACACACAAATAATAATAATATTACAGCCTCAGATTCAGATTATAGAAAGAAGCAGATAGACCGCGCGGAACAATAAAGTGAGGCCCGTTTGTACACATGTGTGCGTTACAACGACGTGACAGCACTATAAGAACCGGTGCCTCTGTGTGTGTATGGTTGCCAGGATAATGAAAAAAATCGCCATAATATTTCATTACATGAAAAAAAAAAGTTATATTTTTCTTAAATCAGTTGTTTTTATTAACAGTATAAGTCAAATTAACAATACCCTTAAACGATACATTTGCGATATATTTTTATTTTGAGACACCAACATTTTATGGTTTTTGGTAGCTATATTTACTTTATGGTGACGTCATATATAACCCATGATATAGCATATCGACTGATGTAATAAGTATTATAAAATCCATTGACTAGTTACACTTACGAAGACACATACATACTTATTTATTTATAGACATACCAAACAGAAAAGGCGATAATAAAACACTATTATCAAAATAAATATTTTTGTAAATCCATACTCCTGTATCCTATACTTATTTCCTAACTTAGGGGTAAATGTTTCAATATAAACTAGCATCACCGAATGATTTTTGTTAAGGTTTTGTGTCTTTGTCTTTTGTCCATCTTATTTCTTTTGTTTTTGGGAACAGTTTTTACAATGTTTAAAAATACAAGACAGCATTATTCTGAAATTATCTGTTAGAGCCCGTGACGTACTAACGATGCGACGCTTCGTGCTGTACTGAATCGAGATTGTATTCGCTTTTGAATTTGTATTTGCTTTGTTGGTTGCACTCTCGGTGTTCCCCGCGCGGTCTATCTGCTTCTTTCTATAATCTGAGATTACAGCATATCGGTGACGCGAACCCATAAGAATTTATTTCGGCGCGTTAAGCTATGTTTGGTAGAGGAAACCCCTACCAAACATAGCTTAACGCGCCGAAATAATATTTCACTTCAAAAAGTTAAAACTATTCCTCCAATTCGAGTTAAATCTTAAGAGATGATTATGTTCGGTAACAATAACAATGCGATTGGCGAGGTAATAGAGACCTAAACACGTGCAACGCAACGGTTCGAAATGTAGGTATGTTACATACAGGCGTAGCAAAAAACTCGCAGATAAGCAAGTGCAATTGGACCTACATTATGCAAACAGGAACCAATCCACATACATGACAAAATCGAGATAAGTTACAAAAAGCTTTCAAAAATGCACCATAATAATAATATATATTTTGTAGAATAGAACCAAATTATTTTGTACAATATTGTAAATAATCTTTATTAAAATAACAAACATTATTGTACACAAAATTTTGACAAAAACGGATTTTTCTCAAAACTGTAATTGTGTTGGGTGGATTCCGTTTTGGGTAAGTAGGTAGGTATATTTGACTCTCATACGCCATGCTCAAAGCGATAGCCGCGAAAGGTTGTGTCGACAGTTCTAACACGACAGCGACACGGCGACACCCGAATGTCTTTGCAGCCGAAATTAAAGCATAACCGAACCAAACATCCATTCATCCCCCTAAAGCTACGCCCCAGTACTAAACGAATCGTCATTGGACAAATTATGTTATGCTCTGCAGTTTCGACATAGATAGCGATCGCTTTACGACCGAATTCGGTCGCAAAGTGCTATTGGTAGACGGTCAAAATTGCTGGACAAGATT
Organism: Tiliacea aurago; assembly: GCA_948098905.1. Taxonomy (NCBI): domain Eukaryota; kingdom Metazoa; phylum Arthropoda; class Insecta; order Lepidoptera; family Noctuidae; genus Tiliacea; species Tiliacea aurago. The sequence goes on along the minus strand of OX402576.1, from coordinate 15,498,124 downwards.
GTGATTTTTTTCGCGCTTGTCAAGCAATTTTGACTGTCTAGGATTAGGACTGTCCCATTAGGAATTAGCGACCGAATTCGGTCATCGCTATCTATGTTGAGACTGCAGACCCTGTACAACTAGAACATTGTTTTTCGTGACAACTTTGACAGAGCTCCGTTCTCCTATTTTTGCCTCAATGGACAAAAGGAAACGAACATGGACGTGGATGACGGTCCACCCCTTCGTTACTTCGTACCTACCACAGCAGAATTCATGGTTTCAGACTAATATAGTTATTCTTATTAGTTATTCGGTATTCGGAATAGTGAGTAAAGGCTCGTACAGACTGGTGCGATATCGCGGGCGCGACAGGCACCGACAAAGAAATTGTGCTACTAGTGTCGCGTCACACCCGCGATGTCGCACCAGTCTGTACGAGCCTTAAAGCAGCCGACAACAGCGTGGCTCTGAAAGTAAGAGTATCAGACGAGGTGTTTGGAAAAAGAACAGGACAATAGTAGATTGTGTCCTAACTTCCTAAGGGATCAAAATAATGTATTGAGGGCGAGAGCGATTGTTTGAATTCTAAGCGTAGCGAGGGATTCAAATTACGTCTCTCGAGGTTAAATAATTTTGGTACCGTGTGGCACACTCTGCTTTTCATCCCCCTCTATGAGAAAAATAACTAAGAGATGCTTTTAGTAGTGACGATTTGACGAATGTTTCTATTTACATAACCAAATTACAAATTTATATTAATATTAGATACGTTTTCGCAATTTTGGAAGTTTATTGTAACCGTTTTGTTGGGAACAGAAAATGACGATGACTTATTTATCACTTGGGTTTTCGTAATAACTTCAGACTTTATGAAGTACCCGCGTATTTTTTTTAAATTTGTTTTACCAATGCCGCGTCGGTGTGCGCGTTTTTTTTATTACCGGCAAGGACTTTAAGAAGCGAATTGCGTTCAAACTTTTTAACCGACTTCCAAAAAGGAGGAGGTTATATGTTCGGTTGTATGTTTGTTCACCAATATCTCCGTCAATTATGGACCGATTCTGAAAATTCTTTTTTTGTTTGAAAGGGTATGCTCCCGAGGTGGTCCCATTGCCACCAAATCAGAATCTGATGAGGGGATCTCATGGAAATCGAGGAAACCCTCGAATTTGAAAGGCAAACCAAAAGTGACGAGCAATTTATGCTCGTCACAATGCATATGGTGCGTGGCAGTTCTCTTGGTTCTTACCAGGAGAACTCCTCAACAATTAAAGTCCCAGCATCGGGAGAAGCAATATTTTGTAAAGGTGATGAGCAGTTGACTTTAGGCTGTTGTAACATAGATTAATTAAAAACTGACCCACTAAAAAGAGAAAAATAAAAATCTTTTACAAAAAAAAAACCGATTTACAAAAAAACACTACAAAATGAAAAATAACTTTAATTTCGGAAGTCGGTGGCAAAAACTAAAATACATATCCAAAGACGCCTACTTCCGAAATTAAAGTTATTTTTCATTTTGTAGTGTTTTTTTGGAAGTCGGTTATTTTTTTTTGTAAAAAGTTTTTTGTGTACTTATAATAAATGAATGCGTCAAGTTGGGGACAGCGCTCCTTGATGGGCGAGTCCTATTACTGGCTGAACGTACGACGCGTTGCGTGAGCTCAGTACAAAACACGCAAGCTAACCACTCATGGTCACTGGCATATATCTGCGTCTTAAGTGCGCCGGAATGAACCATTTTGCTCGCACTTATCGAGGAACCCTTCGGCTCTTTTCGAATAGATGTGATAAAAAGGATTTTTTTTGGTTGGTCGCCAAATAAACAACTAAATAAACCGGAGAAAAACAGAACACTCAAAAACAGAATTTTACTGAAGTTCTATTGCGTATAAAATTGAATTTCGCACAAGATTGTTGGTAAAAATTGTAAGTTGGACAGAAAGCCGATAAATTGTGTAAGTAATTAGTTCTAGTTTCCCGACGAGATTAATTATAATAAAAAAAAAAAAAACTATCAGACAATTTTGTTTGTCATCAGTACTTACGCCCAACAAATCAAATTATGCTGATACATCATACAACCCAAAGTAAGTGTAGCTGATCAAATCTTTCCCTTAGCACTAGTTTAATAAGCACCAACTATACTTATTATAATACTTTAATATGATTAAACATCACGACTCGCAATAAATCAATATGGCTGTTTGAGTGGAGGTAGATCCTACGAGGGGGGAGTGATCCGCAGAGCTCCCTCGCCTCAGCTCGCCAAGAAGCCTTGTTAAGGTTCCCACAGACAGGTGCGACATGACGGTGCGACGCGGTTCTGGTAGAACAATTTCCGTTAAATTTTCATATAAAATTTTCTACAATTTGTCGCTTCGCACCTGTGTGCGCCCGCCTTTATTCCTGGAACTGTTCGCTCAGTTGTTGTATTGTAAACAATCTTGATTGAGTATTGATTGTTGGTACTGCCATAAAATAAGTACTTCACTAATAATAAGTAGAAGGGACACTCGTCCTATGGCGTTTACGACGACGCGCGACGTACAGCATTTCATACAAACTTTCAAGCCCTTGTTTTTCGAAATGACAACCGATTCTAATGAAACTTCATACGCATAAGCAGGGATACAAATGTCAAAAACTTAGTTAAGAACATTTTCTAAAAATAGTGTTCCAGCCAAATTAGACCAATTTTAAATTTTCCATAGAAACAGAGATTTCCAGTTATCTTTTTTTCAAATAAGTCATTTCGAAAATGTTCTTAACTTTTTAGACCTTTTTATCCTGCTTATGCGTATGAAGTTTCATTAAAATCGGTTCAGTCATTTCGGCTTGAAAGTTTGTATGAAATGCCGTACGACGTAAAAGCTCATAAGACAGATAAACTGCTGTCACTGTCAGATTGCATACAAAAGAAAGAGATGCGCGATAACACAACGTATGGCGCAAAAATGCAAATAAAATCGTATTAACTAATTAATAAAAATTAATCCATCACCGGATGCAGTTTGGCATTTGCAATTTTATGGTATACTTTTAATTATAATTTAATTAAAACTGTTAATGAAGGGATAAACTGCTTTTAAAAATAATTAAGAGATGTTTAATTATGATTTGAGTTGCATCACCGTGTATGCACAAAAGACTTGAAAATATCATACTGTTTTTGTTTTCGAAAAATTATTTACGGTTTAAGAGATACACTGCTTTAAAAAACCAAATTTTTGACCATTTTCAGAAATCTCCACCTTAAGGCGACGATAACCGACTTTTAATGATTTTATACTGAAGATCACGTCTAAACGAGTAGTGTTAATGATTTGAAAAAATATATGGGTAAATTAGAGCATTTTCTCAATAACTTAATATGTGAATATTTTAGATTATGTTTATATTACGTAGTGAAATTAATTTGCAAAGTTATGTCTAACGCGGATAAAAAACTGAGAATGGCGCAAAATCTACCAAGCGTATTTTTCTGAAACCTTCACCAATTGAAAGATAACTTAATTATTGATCTTTTATTATATGCGTTTTATTAAAATACCTTTTGGTTTTGTGTATAATAAATTAATAATGCGTCAAATTGGGACAGCGCTCCTTGATGGGCGAGTCCTATTACTGGCTGAACGTACGACACGTTGCGTGAGCTCAGTGCAGAACACGCAAGCTAAACACTCAAGGTCACTGGCATATATCTGAGTCTTAAGACTACGATAAATAATACCCTACAGATTTGCGGTCAGATCACGGCCGTTAATTATAGGCCCCGTACGCGGCGGCGCGACACGTGGCGATTCGTGTTCCAATTTTTTTGTGAGATTTACCTGTTATTATACAGCGTGGCGCTACAGTGGCTACATTAATGTAACACACAGTAATCATAAAAATAATTAATAATATAAAATAATTAAGTAGTAAATAGAAAATATTGTATTTTATTATACAACTTGACCCAGAATTAACGCACAACCGCTTAAAGGTTCATTGTACTCATCATTATGAACAACTTTTAATATGGGACCAAACCTGAAATCGCAAAAAGCCAAATCCGTGAATGCAGATCAAAATTTCTCAAAAAGTTAAGGACAGTTTTCTAAGACCGTTTTCCTATAGCTACAACGGCAGCTGCCCTTACTGCCCCATCACAAAAATCCATCCTGTATATCGTATATTATTTTTTTAAACAAACTAAATAATAATAAAGGAACCAAAATTAGGATCACTCTGTGCAAAAATTCATTCATGGCGCTTCTTACTACTAGCTAGCTTACATTTCTACTCGGAGAGGCAACGTCTCGCTGCTAGTGGCACCCGGTGCTAGTGCAGTGTGCGTAACTAATCACTCATCATCGTGTGTTATTAGCTAATATTCACATAGCCACTAGCATCATTAATCACTAATAATAATACTTTACCATAATATACGTCTGTTACATTAATGTCGCCACTATAGCGCCCTGCGCCACGCTGTACCTATATGCTAAACAGCTCAAATACTATGGGACTATTTATATCATTATTCACTATCAATACATTATTAATTTATTTATTTACATTAACACTATTACACAGAACAAAGAACAACTTTTATTCACACTGAATATACTTTTAAAAATTGTCCAAATTGAGTTTTTAAAGTTGTCAGACGGGAAAGCCTACAAAGCCTTTAGGGAAAGCCTACAATTTCTTCACGAGATTTGTGGTTTAGGCCGCACACGATCATACTAATACCAACGGCTCTGAAGATCGTTATATTTTGTCCATTTTTGTAATTTTAAAGTGGGCTCCTGAACTCTTGACCACGGGGCCTCTCATCATGCCGCTACTCAGTTGGCCCTGCATATAATTAATTATCCTTTTGGACTACAATGTTGAATTTGCAAAATGATGAATTCGCAAAATGTTGAATCCCAAAATGTTGAATTTGGAAAGTTCAGAAATATAATTCTAACTAAATAGTCAAGTAACTGCGACCAACTTGGATGTAGCGGTTGGTTACTGTTCTAACGTAACCCATATATAGGGTCACATTAAGTTAGCTAGCGAAACTCCACCGACGTGATTGGTATCGATATCTAAACATGACAAATAAAAAAAAATGAGTTTTTTTTGGGTCATGAACTCCCGGTACTGTAGACACTTTATATCAGTTTAGTAGTGAATACTTTACAGAAGTGTTTGGTATAGATAACTACTCGTAAACACGATCAAATAAAAGTAAACAGATTTTCTCAACTTATACTTCCAGTAACAACACTACCATTTATATTTATTTAGATTGTCTGGACTTTAAAAGAGACTATGACCTCTGAGTTTGTTTCTGCCTTTCTTCTTTCTCAGAGTAGTGAGGACAGGTAGGAAACGCCGACCTCATCTAGTTTTAGAAATATGATTGACGTGTAAATGTGTTTGTACAAACCTACTTACAGAAATAAAAATTATTTATCATGTAGCAGCGGTCCTTGACCCACAAAAAAAAACATCATGACTTTCATTTTTATATTTTCGTGTTTAGATATCGATACCCATCACGTCTGCGGAGTTTCGCTAGCTAACTTAATTTGACCGTGTATTGTATTATTTATTGTATTTATTATTTGCTTGCTCAAAAACCCTCTGGGCACGTACCATAACCTTTTCAAAGAGAAGAGGATTTATAGTCATTGCTTCTTTTGAATAGCTAAATAATACGATAAAGAAAGAGCTAAACATTGTGCACAGGTGGGTATGGGTGGGTACTTAGATAATAATGCATGGAGCCACATTAGTTTATTGAGAGTGAGCACAGGAAAAGATACTGGCCAATTTCTATTAGGTTCATAACTAGGCGGCATCAACGCAATAACAATCAACAAGAAAATGTCGCATCTACTCCTTTATTTAATAATCTTATGGTATTACTCAGTACCTATCAGGAACCTACCTACTTACCGGATCTAGGTCACCTAGTTCTGCTGAGAAACGCCCTTTTATCGCACTCCGATGTGTTTACCTTTTCTTGACTTGCCTCGAACCTTCTACCCGTAGTGAAAAATAATTTGTTTCCACTTTTCCTGACAATAATTTTATTTGATTCTATATTAATAGCTTGCTGCATGGTTGTGCTTATGCAGTTACGCCTGCAAACCTTTTCCTCCCTAAGACAAGGGTTGAGCCCACAATGGCTGATGCATGCGTGCCGTCTGGGACAGGTTAACTCAAATTATATCTGGTACTGTCCACAGAAGGTCAGCCAGGATGCCACCTTGTATTTTGCTACACGACAATTTTGATGTTTAAGGCGACGATAACCAACTTAATGATTTTATACTGAAGATCACGTCTAAACGAGTAGTGTTAATGATTTGAAAAAATTAAGGCGACGATAACCAACTTAATGATTTTATACTGAAGATCACGTCTAAACGAGTAGTGTTAATGATTTGAAAAAAATATATGTTAAATTAGAGCATTTTCTCAACAATTTAATATGTGAGTATTTTAGATTATGTTTATATTACATAGTGAAATTAATTTGTAAAGTTATGTCTAACGCGGATAAAAAACTGAGAATGGCGCAAAATCTACCATACAATTTATAGATAATTTAATTATTGATCTTTTAGTATACGCGTTTTATTAAAATACCTTTTGTTTTGTGTATAATAAATGAGTAATGCGTCAAATTGGGGACAGCGCTCATTGATGGGCGAGTCCTATTACTGGCTGAACGTACGACGCGTTGCGTGAACTCAGTACAGAACACGCAAGCTAACAACTCAAGGTCACTGGCATACGAGTATATCTGAGTCTGAAAGAGACAGAGACCCCGTTTGTTTCGCTATTTCTTCTCAGGGGGCATAATAGGTATACTCGTATGTGGGAAATGTCGACTCCATCAAGCTTTTTAAATATGACGTGTAAAAATGATTCCGATATCGTTTCTTGAATAATCAACAATTTCATTTCATTTCACATCAGCAGGTTGCAGGCAGTTGACAAAAATTACGTTTCCGTGTAGACAGTAGAACATTTTCGGTAGACAAGCGATTTATATTCTACAGTAGAGTAGAAATAGAAAGCATCATGCTAAAGGCTTCTACATACTGGCGCGACACGCGACACGACACAAAGGCGCGTGTCGCGCCACGAGCGTGCCTTTGTGTCGCGTCGCGAGTCGCGCTGGCGTCGTTTACGTTTCGTAAATTTGCGTTCGAAGTAATAACTATACTCCGTTTGAAATAAGATTAGACATTTAAATAAACCTTTTTGTACAGTCCGTTCAACCGATTTTGACTCCTATTGCGTTGGTATGTATACGTGTTACTTCGAACGTAATTTTTACTGTCTAGGGACGGACTTTGCGACTGAATTCGGTCGTAAAGCGATCGCTATCTATGTCGAGACTGCAAGCCCTGGGGCGGAGTATCAGCAACGACGCTTTCTTTGCAATTGGGCATGGACGTACACGTTTCAACCGATTTTGACTTCTATTGCGTTGGTTTAAGCATGGCATTAAGAGCAAATACGCGTTACTGCGAACGTCATTTTCGTAATTTTGACTGTCTAGGGACGGACTTTGCGACTGAATTCGGTCGTAGCGATCGCTATCTATGTCGAGACTGCAGGCCCTGGGGCGGAGTATCAGCAAGGACGCTTTCTTAGCAATATGGGCATGGACGTACCTACGTCTATGATTTGGGTTGGATAACGAACGACCACCACCAGTGTCACCAGCAACCGAATAAAGGCGCTCACCCAGCGGTAAAGAATTTTATATTTATTTGTATTAAGACTTCTACAGACCGGCGCGGCGCGACTTGCGACGTGACACAAAGGCACCGCTCGTCGCGCGACACGCGAGTCTTTTGTGTCGCGCCGGTCTGTAGAAGCCTTTATGCGACATGCCAAAGCCGCGTTTTGCTTTTTTCGTAATTTTCGGAAGGTGTTTGGGTAAGATATACTTAGAGACAAAACTCTGCGTAAACTTTAGCTCCGAAGGGTAACTTTATGCTTTTTTTGATACTGGAGAATCCATCCTAAAAAATCAGGAGATGGATTGGCATCAAAAAAGTTTTAGTCGAAATTACCCATTTTCTTGCTGACTTACAAACTTTAACTTAAAATCTGTGAATGCAGATCAAAATATCCCAAAATGTTAAACGACAGTCTCCTAAGACCATTTTCCTGTAGCTACAATCGTTTTCTTACGGTCCCATTCCAAGATCTGGTACTGTTTATTACCGACTTATTTTTTAATCGGCTTCCAAAAGGAGGAGATTATCAATTCGGATGTTTTTTTTTTTTTAAATGTTTTGTTTTATTGTCGGGCATGACTCCGTCACATAAAATATTATTTTTAGTATAAGCGAAACCTGAAACACGTGTCTAGTATTTATAAGTAAAGAATTTATGTACAAAATTTCAAAAGTGTATCATGAAAAATCACAAAGTCATAAGGTTGTCATGTTACCAGCGGGCTAATTGCGTAACACACTATCAGTAGGAATCGATTGACAGTTGATTCAATTTGACAGTTCAACAACATTCATTGCGTTATTTTAGTTGTTGCGCAGAGATTTTTTTCTAACCTATGAAGCAATGGATTAGCAATATACTTCACAATCATTCCGATTCGGATTCAAACTGTGTTACGCAATTAGGGTGCGGGTTGTCCGTACAAAAACATGCTAAGGGCGCCCCCGCGCCTTCAGGGTCGTCTTGCACTAATTGATAATAATTTTGCAGTAGGTACCTAACCGTACGGCGATTGTATTGTAAGTAATTAAATGGTGATAACATTTTCCATCACACTTAAATATTTTTGGGACAAAATATAACATGGTGTTAAAATTATTGAAATCGATTCAGTTCCTTATTCTGAACACTACAACTATATTCAGGTTTCGCTTATACTATAAATAATGTTGTAACGGATTAGCTAAATTCTTTTTTTGTTCGAAAGGGTATGCTCTCGAGGTGGTCCCATTGTCACCAATGGATTCCATGGAAATCGAGGGAATTCCTCAAATTTTATAGGCACACATAATTATAGAGATTTGGGTATTTATACCTAGTAACTCATGCATGCGCGAAATTCAATTTTTCTTAAGTTTTTTGCAATTTGCAGGTCAGTAACAGGTTGTATGTTGTATATCTAAATATGATTCGCGGCCATAACAAATATGGCTTTACAGAATTATAATCATTAGAATCAGCATTACAACTCACTAAGTTCAAAAAATCCTACTGAATGAATATTTCGGAAATAATCTTTCAGTAGGATGTTTCCATCCGGACCACAATGTTGAATTTGCAAAATGTTGAATCCTAAATGTTGAATTTGCAAACTGTTGAATCCCAAAATGTTGACCATATGGGTTAGGTTAGGTTAGAACTGTGACCCGGGGATTGCGGAAGGAATAACAGATCCCAAGATCCCCGGTGCAAGTGTGGGAGGGGAACACTGGGGTGGTTTTTAGTCAGTAAGAGTCTGACAGACCCCTCCGCCCGCCCCAGGGCGGAGGACATCCATGAGGATTTTCCACCCCGTGAACAAAAAAAAAAAAAAAAAGGTTAGAACTGTGACAAACCGCGCGCGAGCCGAGCGAGCGCAGCGAGCGGTGCTGCGGCAGCGGCCGGCGAGCGCTACATCCAAGTTGGTCGCAGTTACTTGGCTATTTAGTAAGAATTATGTTTTTGTACTTTCCAAATTCAACATTTTGGTATTCAACATTTCGCGAATTCAACATTTTTCGAATTCAACATTTTGCAAATTCAACATTGTAGTCCAGAAGGGGATTTTTGTGTGCTCTTGTCAGTTTCAATATACCTACTTCTCATGGCGCACACAACGCAAAATAACAGGTACACTTCTGTGCGTTATGAACATTACTTTGCCCTGCAATTTTTTAACAAAATAATTTCTATTTCAAAACGTATCCACAACCAAATATTTGCCTCTTTTGTACTCATGGTAGTACCTACATCACAGAGAAACGCCTACCGCACCACACGGTGAGAACTGCTATATTAGGCGCCGCACCCTGGTAAAGTGGTATGGCCCTATACTGTTATGACGCATCTATGGAACGTGTTAAGGCTTCTACACACCAGCGCGACTCGCGATGCGACACAAAGGCACCGCTCGTTGCACGACACGCGGGGCCTTTGTGTCGCGTCGCGTGTCGCGCCAGTATGTAGAAGCCTTTATAGTTATAGTTTAAGAAGCAAACAGGGGGTCTACTCAGAAGCGTTAATCCGAAGTATCGGTCGAATGTTCGGTCGTTTTATAACTTCCAAAGTTTCCTTTTTTGACTTTCGAGTCCTCCTTACCCGACTTAAAGTCACATTTTTGACTTTGGCTTAATCACTTTGATTTTGATTGTCCTTTTTTTTTTGTCTTTAGCCGTAGTCAGCCATAGTTAGCCGTAGTCAAACAACGGCCGAGCATTCGGCCGATACATCGCATTTATGTTCGGAGTAGACCCCAGGATACAAAATCTAGTCACTCTAATTGGCAGCTGTCTGTTTATTATTAGATTTATTTATCTGTTATCGCAAAGATTTTCCTTTTTCTTAAGTTTCTGGTTACTGTTTACATTTTTTTTATAAATACGGGGAAAAAAAGAAAAAAAATTTTTTTAGTCCTACATTTCTTACTCTATACAATTATAATGTACATTACATTTATGTAATATCAATCGGAGCGGAGGTTACTGTTGCCATGCGAGTCATGTGAGCTTCTCTTCGCTTGGATTATTCAACACAAAGAACCCGCACCACAGATCCCCAAAGTAGTAAGTATTTATATAAATACATCGGACGTGTGAACGTGGTTCTGAACTCTTGCTCCAGAGATTATGTGCGTAACACAATTTATGTAGGAAGCTGTATTTTCAGGGGACGTTTCGGTAGGTCCTGGCCGGTTGGCGGCTGAATGGCGGGAGAGTCGGCGCGTGCGCGAATGTTTATCGATCGGTATGGTGTGGAGGCACGTGGGCGCTCCTCGGGCACACCCGGCCGACACGTGTCGCGGCGCGCCCGTCTGCCTACACCTACTACACTTTTTCCGCGCTACATCCTCCGCTAGCCAGTCACTTTCATTGTTTTCATTTCCATTTTTCCCGGTTCAGGTCTCGTACAGACTGGCACAATATCGCGGGCGCGACAAGGGTCGTAGGTACTGCGTGTCGCGGCCACGATATCGCGCCAGTCTGTACGAGCCTTCAAACTTAGTTAGATCCCGAAATGATATAATTAATCTTACATAATTATCGATTTGTGATTTGACCAGTGGAATGTTGGTCGAGGATGGTCATCACAAGCACAATGTGTACAATAGGTACCCCCCTCCCTACCTAACACTTATAGGTACACTACACTACTTGTTGAACGTAGGTAGGCACATCTCCAAAGTAGACCCCCCCATAGTAGTTTTAAACAGGACATTCGCGGTTTGAGACAATGCGGGCAGTAGGTCGTATAATGGCATTGTGCCGAATTTGAAGCCAAAAGCTGTAGAGTCCTCACACACGTAAAACGCTGAAGGTAACGATTATTTTTTAGCAATAAGAGTAAATTAAATAATAATATGTGTCATTGTTAAGTATGTCATGTACAACAGGTGTAAGTACGTGAGCCCGATGGGCTTTCCCATCGAAAAAAATTACGTACATACTTCCATAGAAACTTTCAACCCCTATTTAAAGTCTATGCATTTTTATAAAATATCCTTCCTTAGTGCTCACTTTCGTGCTTTCACTTTCACGCCGCCGCGCCGCGCCGGTAGCACACCTCCGCCACGAATCCATAGCAGCGAAACCGCAGTAGTTCAATTCAAATGGCTCGACTCATGTTCCGCTACTCGCATCCGATTCGAGTAGCGGAACATGACGCGACGAGCCAATTGAATTGAGCTACTGCGATTTCGCTGTTATAGTTTCACGGCAGAGGTTTGTTATCAGCGTAAATTGAACTACCATGGTTTCGCTGCTATGGTTTCACGGCGGAGCTGTGCTATCAGCGTGAATTGAACTACTGCTTTTTCGCTGCTATGGTTTCACGGCGGAGGTGTGCTATCAGCTTGAATTGAACTACTGCGGTTTCGCTGCTATGGTTACACGACGGAGGTGTGCTATCAGCGTGAATTGAACTACTGCGGTTTCGGTGCTATGGTTTCACGGCGGGGGTGTGCTACCGGCGCGGCGTCAAGGAACTCTTGTGCAAAATTCTATCCCCAGCGGTGTAGGTATAGGCTGTGCGTTGTCTGTCAATAAATTTAAGACTTTTATTTATTATATCCATTGAATTGGATCCATTTGAAACCAACATTTGTTTGGGATATTTTTTCTTTTTTTTAAACGTTGCCCCACACTAGGAATGACTCCTATAAATTATGTAGGTATACAGTAAAAATCACGCACAGAACCTTATCTATCAGCCACGTGATTAGCTGTAGGTAGGTACCTCTTTCTGGACTCAAAATATGTAGGTACTCCGGTGTGTTTGTTTGTGCCGCCTGCCTACCTCGCGAGTCGTACATGTATGTAGGTATATCATTTGATTCAACAGCGTGCAATAAAAGACCACTTGTACCGAGATCGCCGATCACGTAGTAAGATAACAGCGACAATTCTGACTACCCACCCCTCCTATGCGTGTCGAGTTGCCGACACAGAGCAACCCGCTTTTTATTTAAAACTTATACTTGACGCTTGAGCTGAAACGTCTTAAGGCTTCTACATACCGGGGCGACTTGTCGCGCGACGCGACGCGACACAAAGGCACCGCTCGTCCCGCGACACGCGGGGCCTTTGTGCCGTGTCGCGTCGCGCGACAAGTCACGCTGGTATGTAGAAGCCTTTAATGTTTACTTTTAACTAAATGGATACACGGCTCGCCTGAATATAAAGTATTCTTATCATTCTCCGACCCCTATCCTAATTTATTTTGGGGTCGGCGCAACATGTCCCTTTCTTCTTCAAACTTCTCCATTAGTCGTCATATCGGTATTCACCCCCTTTCTAGCCATATCATCTTTCACCCAGTCCATCCATCGTTTCTTTGGTCTTCTCCTACTCAAAATTTTCCTCATTCCTCCGCATCAGATACCCCTTATCATAAACACTGATTTCCGTATTTACAACTTTTCAGTCACCGGTGCCACCTTCCGACTTCCTCTTATGTACTCAGTTCTTATTCTATCCATTCATGTCACACCACACATCCCTCTTAGCATTCTCATCTCAGCAGCATGCAATTGCCTTTCATTCATCCATTTTGTGGATCTAGATTCTGATCCATACAAGACAGCAGGTCTAACACCATTGTTTTATAAATTGGAAGATTATAACCTTAAATTTAAAAGAATGCGGGAATCGCAGATTTGTTCCCGTGACCTACCGCCATTTCATCCATCCAGTGTTATTTCTGTGATGAACTGATGATCATACATTTTTAAGAAGTTGCACAGTTTATAACACAAAAATGTGTTCCGGTTCGTCACGTGTACATCAGTTTTGAAAAACGTCCAGGTACGAGATTGACTAAGTGTACATTAGCACGAATTAACTCCACATACTTCCCGGGCAAACCGTTCTCTTTCAAGGTCCACCACAACACATCCTGAGGTAGGGCTATCATACGCTTTCTCCGGACCAATGAACACCATGTGCAATTTCTTCTGTGCACGTGTCTGTACTTCTCGCACAATTGGAGTGCAAAAGTGGGGCCCGTTGTTCCTCGAGTTGGCATAAACCCAAACTGGTTCGGAGTAATTTCACTCTCCTCTCGCAGTATTTTCCCTATTGATTGATTTGATTTTTAAAAGTTTATGTTAACAGAAAGGTTTTAAAAGTTAACAAAAATATATTTTTCTAAATGTAAACTAACATAATCCGAGCAATGTTAAATAGGCTAAAATCAGCACTTTTAACATAAGTAGGTACATCATCTTTTATTGGTAGTGTGACTAAGAATTTATTAGATAAAAGACTGTACTGTTATGTAGGGTTTGCGGACCCACATTTTTTCATTTAAGTTACCCAGCGCCCCCCATTATCTATTCTTTTGAAATTATCAAATTAAGTATTGCAGAATAACTGACAAAAAAAAACCTGTTAAGGAGTTTATACATATTGTTATGTAGGTACAAATTAGTGAGTTAGGCGACAGCAATCACGCTGGACAGGTGGTAACAGTAAGTGAGCTAACGTTAATCCACCAGGAAATGGTGATGAGGTAGTTTGTACTTGTTATAGGTCCTGGCATAAGGTAATCTGGATGATCTACCCTTACCAATGTGTAAGACCGATGACGTTAATTATTGAAGAAGTAAAATTTTCGGGATACTTTCAGACTGAAATTATTTAAAAGTGAAAAGTTGATGTCATTATGTAGTTGTGTAAGGTTTGTGTAGAGAAGTGTGTTGGTTGAATGCTATTTTTTTCTATTACTTTCTCCCATACCATCATACTATTATGTCACATGAGCTTTATTCCTCGATAGTGGTCGCAGTCCTGTACATCACCTTTGTTCTTGCATTGCACCATTCTTGTGGGATCCCTCCTTCGTACAACAACTTATTGAAGAATAAAGTCAGCCACATACATCCATCTTCCTTTAAATATTTCCATACTTCTACTAGCATATCAACAGACTGAGCCCATGGCTTTTCCATTTTTCATACTTTGAACTGTCTTTCTTACTTCATCCATGCTTATTTCCCTCACCAAACCCATATTTACTTGTACCTCTGAGCACACCACTCCATTTATTCTCTTCGTTCATTAGCTTTTGTGTGTCTTTTCACTGTCTCGCTCGCCATCACAGTTACGGTCTCTGTATCCCTAACCGCCATGCACACTCTCATACCACTTCTTCACTATCTTGCACATTCATCATCACCCGATCGAAGTCCTTCCAAAACTTATTTTTTACAGTATCCTCCCACCCTGACTGGGGCTGTATACTGTATACACACTAACTATATTAACCACCAAACTCTCCATAATCACTTTAACAGCTATCACTCTCATCACCAAATTCTGACAACAGACTATCCAAACTATACCCACACCATTCCTCTTGCCATCGCTTTTAAAGTAATAAAACTTATAAGTATCTTATCCTATCCTTATTTATATCCTATCTAATAGAGTAATATATTACTCAAATGTTGCTAAGGTTTTGTCAAAGTTTTAAACTCGGCCGCCTACCGGACACCAATCCTCCTTAGGAAACCTCCTTAGCTCAATCGGTATTATTTAACTATTATTCATATTTTATTTCTCTAATTCATTATTATTCATAAATATAAATAGGTTATTAAATGATGGGCTCTGTTTTTGTATATAAATACGCCACCATACTATGGCAGGGTATGCTGGAACCACTATTGTAACATCTATTGTACCATATCCTAACAAATAAACATTTTCGATTTGATTTGAAACCTTTTGTTGATACTAACCCGCGACCGCGCGGGCGACCCAAGGTGCTACAATGGTATGCACTAGGTCTCCAGATCCTTTAGTCTACGACACCCACGGGATGAGATAGGATGGTCATATTTTTAATCCAAAACCACACTTACTGAAAATTATTTTTGATTATTATGATTTTACAGCACAATTCAGTGATCAGTTATTATACCTAACATGACGATCACAAAACCACGAGCTTGAACTTTAATTACTGAATAGGAATAGTGATGTTTTTCTTTTACCGTTGAAGCTCCTCCAAAGGTCTGGCTGCGGGGGCTGCCGGGCACCGGGTGGTGAATGTATGGCTGTTTTATTAAGTATTTACTCTATGTTACCCACAATCGTGTTACAGTAACTGGCGTAGAGCACAAAGCTCTGTGGGAGCAAAGGGACGGTATGGTACGGAGAAACAGTTAATCCCTTTTCCACGTCCATTCAATTTTTCTACAGAATTTCAGCACAAGGCGGCACTGTATTTCAACTCTAGTTTCCATTCAATTCCAACACTCCACAGATTGAATTTGAGTTGAAATTCTGAAAGTATTTACTTTAATCATATTTTATATAGTTTTTTTTTTGTTAATGTGAGGACGTTGTAGGTTTACTATACTGTAGATCTGTAGAATATTTTCTATTTTGTTAAGTACCTGGTAATTTTGACGGGCCTACGCTGTCCTCTCATACTTTGAAAATATTGTAAAAGCTATTTTTTTTTTTTTTAAGAGTAACCGTGGAGTTTCTTGCCGGCTCTTCTCCATAGGAAACGACCAATTGGAACCGTGCACCTAGCTTCTGACGTTTCATAAGTGCCCATGTAGGCTCATGTGAAATAAAAATATTTTTGATTTTTGAAAGGGGTTTGAAGATTTTGGCCCTAACATCAGCAACCATCTTGTTTTTTTTTCAAAATCGCGGTGCACAATAAATGTCATATATTTGGATAGGAGACACTTATACAAACATAAAACGTCATTTAACATAACATCAACATAACAGCATTTAATAACTGTCATAGGTATAGGTAACTTTGACATCAATTAATAAATTTATTCCATGAAAATCTTAATGCATGAGCTCATGTTTGTTGTTGCTGTCTTTTTATGTAGTAATGTAATGTGTAATCTCAGATTATAGAGAGAAGCAGATAGACCGCGCGGAACACCGAGAGTGCGGCCAACAAAGCAAATACAAATTCAAAAGCGAATACAATCTCGATTCAGTACAGCACGAAGCGTCGCATCGTTAGTACGTCACGGGCTCTAACAGATAATTTCAGAATAATGCCGTCTTGTATTTTTAAACATTGTAGAAACTGTTCCCAAAAATAAAAGAAATAAGATGGGAGTATCTTTCATAGGTAAAATATTGATTATTTGTCTATTTGGATTTATTTTACGTGTTTATTGTTAGTGACATCTTGAAACACAAAACCTTAACAAAAATCATTCGGTGTTGCTAGTTTATATTTAAACATTTACCCCTAAGTTAGGAAATAGGTACACGATATAGGAGTTTTGATTTGCAAAAATATTTATTTTGATAATAGTGTTTTATTTATCGCCTTTTCTGGTTGGTATGTTTATAAATAAATAAGTATGTATGTGTCTTCGTAAGTGTAACTAGTTAATGGATTTTATAATACTTATTACATCAGTCGATTTGCTATATCATGGGTTATATATGACGTCACCATAAAGTAAATATAGCTACCAAAAACAATAAAATGTTGGTGTCTCAAAATAAAAAATTATCGCAAATGTATAGTTTATAGGGGTATTGTTAATATGTCGTTAATAAAAACACAACAAAAGACGACTGTTAATAAAAACAACTGATTTAAGAAAAAAAAACTTTTTTTTTTCATGTAATGAAATATTATGGCTAATTTTTCATTATCCTGGCAACCGTACGCTCACATAGAGGCACCTGTTCTTATAGTGCTGTCACGTGGCTGTAACGCACACATGTCTACAAACGGGCCTCAGTTTATTGTTCCGCGCGGTCTATCTGCTTCTTTCTATAATCTGAGTGTGTAATGTAATTTAAGTAATAATAACATTGTGCAGGACAAAATTAAATATTTGCACACCATATAAAATGGTAGAATGTAAAGGGACCATTATAGCTTTTAAGATCGTACATGATTGTAAACCTACATTCCGGCAAATAAATGAATTTGATTTGATCATAAAGCGTCACGTTTCTGAGATATTCAAAGATAAAAATAACAATTTTATTTTGTAGTTAATTCATGTCTATTACGTTATTTACTGTTAATCTGAACCAGGCAGAGAAAGAAAACAAAGATTATAATACTAATCATTTATTTTGTTCATTAAAATCTTTTTTAATACAATCGGAACATAAGAATATGAGAAAAATGTGTCGAATTACAATGATAGTTTTGTAGGTAAACATGAAATAATTGAATACGGATAAAACCTAAGCTTTATTAATCATATTCGGTATAAATAATATCATCCAAGAAGGCAGCGGGAGGTTGAATAGGATATTCTTGATGTCGCGCCCATGCCATGTACCATATAATACACATAACATGGGAGCAAAATCCAAGTGTTCGTTGTCCTACAATGCAATTACAGTAGTAGCCAACTATTTTATTCCTGCCTTGCAAAGTATTATCGATCAAGATGTAGACAAAATAAATTCGATTGTTTTGGTGTCTTGAGTGGATTCGAGCTCTTAAAAGCCAAGGATCAGAAACGACAATGTTGTATTGACTCAAGTCATAATCGATGGCAACGTCTTCGCACAAGCAATTCTTACTTCTTCGTATAAGTGTGGTGCCGCGATGTTGAAAAACTGCGATCTAAGTTGCCTGAACTGATTTTTTAATCGATCATTAATAGTTTCCACTACCCTACGGCATAAAGTTACTTTTCTAGATTCGTTTGCCTGTTTGGTAGTTAGCTGACGTTCATTTTCATCTTTCGTTTGTGGCATATAAGCTTCGTATCCACACGAACTTATATCTTCCATCACATCCCGGAATCCTCGATCTAGAATGAATACATCTCCTTTCTCAAAGAACCAATGATAAGGATTGTCTTCGTTTTCTCTTATCAATTCTGCCATGATAGAAGCGTCAGATTTGTTTGCCTCGTATGGCCCAAAGGTGTTTATAATATATCCATCTGGACTTACAATTAAAAATACCTTTAATAAATTACGGTATTTATGGTGACTGTATGAAGTTCGTTGAAATTGGTAATTAGAGCTTTTTTGCAGAAAGAAATAAGTACCGTCGCAAATTGTTACTAATGGTTCATTGCGGTTTGAAAATAATATCCGTGGAATTCTTAAAATCCTTTCGCGCATATTGTTTCTGTACGAAAAGGCACAATCAGGTCCGTATATATGATCAAAGCCCAAATGGTTGGGAACGAATTCTGTCATCAAACACTTGCGATTTTACACTACTTCAATGTTGCGGAGTCATACGAAACACACTAGAAAGTCTTTCGTTAGAATCACCCGTATGCAACTTACACAATATGACCGTTGCAAGGGCTGTTTTAGGTTTTCTAAAAGGTGTCTTTTGCAGAATATTAAAAAAAAAATCTTTATTGTATCCAATAAAATAATAAAAGACGCTGTCGTCAATAGTATCTAATCTTTCAAAATTCAAAAATGACAAGTGTTTGTGTTGCAACATTTTTAACATTTCTGACATTTGTGCGCTATTAAAAGCTCTCGCTCTTGTCTAGGACGACAATGTGTTGGGAAATCATTCCACCGTGCTTCGGGCCCAGCATGGACTTCACAAACACGAGTTCCACGTGGGATGTATATATTATATTTAGACAGAACATTTCCTCTTATATTATAATGAATCCTATGCAGATTCTGTCTTTGGTGGCATCCTGCTTAATACAATTTGAGGCACTATACGTGACTCGTGTGAAATCAGGTACTGGAAATTCATGTACATTTACTGGTGGTATTACTTCTGCCAAAGGAGCAACTTGAGCCTCAGCATCAATTTCCAGGGTGATAGAATAGAATACTCTTTATTATGTACACCATAAAAGTTACAGATATAGGTGTTTAAATTTTACATAGGGTGACACAATGGGCGCGTAGATATTGGGAGCGTGAGGCTGCTCGGGACTGTTTTCAAGTGGATCAAAAGGTGGATCTTCTTGTTCTCTTTGCTCAGATGTGGGCATATAAACGTCACTAATTGCATCTTCTTGACTTGCCAAATCCTCTGCCTCTTGTTCTTGAGCTACACTTTGCGCGATAACAAAACGGTCAGCGCGTTGGAGACAAGGTTGGCAAATTCGGTCTTCCGCCAAACTCTGTTGAAAAAAAATTGTATTTCAAATACTCATTGAAATAAAAACAAATAGCCAATAAATAACAATAGGAATATTACTATAGTGCCAGTATTAACCATTGGGCCATGAATAAAAATAAACAGCTACTAAATAACAATGGAAGTAATACTATAGTGCCAGTATTAACCATTGGGCCATAAATCATTGTTATCAGTCTCTCTCGCTCGCATCCATGGGGCTTATGGAGACGTATAATGTTCTCGCGGGCAGATAACCATGCACAAGACATACATAATGAATATTATTACGATGACATTGAAAACCACCGAAATAGTCCTTTACTTGGTGAAAACTACCGGCTGTCCTTTTTCTTTCAATATACTAACACGATAAGTATTAACATTTCTATGCAGGCAGCCAATATTAAGTACACTATATTGTTTATTTTTTATGTTTCGCATGTTATCTTTGTGAATATGTAGATATTGTTTATAAAATACCACGAGACTTAATTAAGACATAGAAATACTACAAAACGAAGTAGCACGCCATATAAACTAATATGTTTACAAGTCTCATGGTATTTTAGAAAGAATATACATACTCATACTAACAAATACACTTAAGCACAACATACATTATTGACTCTATAACTGTCAAACGTACTTACCTGGCGGTCCTGAAATAGGTGGCGTGCATAGTTTATGATGCTTGGATGACCGGCTATAAAGTCTTCAGTCAGCAAACAAGACTGTACAGGACGTGAAGATCTTCGCCGTGGGCCGGGCACAGTGCTTTTCCCACAAAAAAAGCATGTTCTGGCGCCAATATGGCTTGACATTTTGTCAACAAACAATTTGAAATACAACAGTAACAATGATCACGAACACAAAACAGTAACAACATTAATTAAGAACAACTCAACAAAATAGTATCAAATCTACTGCAATTTACTACATAGACAGGAAAACGCGTGCACACAATGGACGTCAAAGTGGCAAACTAAAGAGTGAAGGGTGATGCAACGGACGGGCGGGTTCGTCGCGGGGTGTCCTCATTCGGCGGGGTATACTTTTGTCTCTTTCGCTCTTAACTAAAATATTACTTACACATAATGCAATTATGTTTTCATAGTTCAATATGCTTACCTGAAGGGGAAAAAAACAAAAAATCCCGTTTCTTCAAGGTTCAGTTTTTTTCAGTTCACTTATATTTCGGTGAATAACTCCAAAACCTGACGTTTCATCAAATTTTTTGTTTGTATAAGTGTCCTCTATCTAAATATATAACTTTCGTTGTGCACCGCGATTTTGAAAAGAAATCAAAATGGTGGCCGACGTTAGGGCCACCCGCTACCCTCCATACAAAAATCTTCAAACCCCTTTAAATACTTCTTCCAAAGAATTTAAATTTAAAAGAGTATTTGAAAATGAAATAAGCAAACGCAGCATTTTTCTTTCTTTCTTTCTTTAAACATAATATTTCATTTCCAGAATCCGAATTTTCAGTCTATATTTAGACTCGGACCGCCTTATTACAAAACAAGATTTATATTTTGACATGGCTTAAACCATGGAGCCAAAGAACTTAACAGTGATTGAAATACCGTTCTTTATACAAAACTGAAAACTTAGTTCGGTACTAAGTTGTCAGTTTTGTGTTTAGGAACTTTACCATAGTCGGAATAAAGTTCGAAATTCAATAATGGCTCCATGTTTTAAACCTGGGTCTGAAGATAAATCTTGTTTTGTAATAAGGGGGGGAAAGTTCGAGAAACTAGAACTAGCGAAACTGTCCTTTGCCATGAGTCAAACGAAAACATATCCTCCACAAGCCGGTGTGCTAAAATTTTCACTGATTTTATCGCAATTTTTCTTGTTCCAATATTATTTTTGCAATAAAGTAAGCACTTTATGTGTGGTTTCGATTGATAATTTTACGGACTTACCTAATACCTACCTATAATTTTGTAATAAATGTATGTATTAGATATTATATTATTATTTTCATTTATTACTTACTTATTTAAATACATACATTTTATTACAAAATCATCCTCGTAATCTCGTGATACCTAGAACTAAATTCACCAGCAATACCCACCACCTCAAGATAATTTCTAGTTTTAAACTATGCAGGATTCCATCCTTTGTTTAGTAAAAACGGAGTAACGGCAACGGCTTCCTCCGAAATAAAACCAAGAGTATGTTTTAAAAGAATGACGGTTTGAATCCTTCAACCTAACTAAGGGCTCAGCAAAAAAAATCGTTTAAATCTGTCGAGTTTTGACCGGTTCAGAGATAAAACGCTAAGCTCACTCCAATAGAATTATATATCACAAGATAGGATATTTTATAACGCTAACGTTCGTATGAAACTGGTTGTTCTTTGACCTAAACGAATTTTATAGGGGAGTGCTGAGAAGAGGTGAATAAGGGGTGAGTAACATTTGCTTAGAATTTGATACTTGTTTTAGTTGACCAACTGAATATACCTTATACAGATATTTGAGAATGAGATTCTGTGAGAAGTAATATAACCCCTACTAATCTTGAAAACAACATTATATAAAGTATGTAGAACTACAGACATTCATTGGCCTCTTTTTCTGACCGTTTCTATACAGGGTGAACTTGAGATGGAAGAAATCTGAAACTATCAGCAATAAGAAAATAAATGAGATCAACTTTAGAAAAAAATGAAACCGATCTTAAAGCCCCTAAAATTATAGGTAACAATCTTAATCAGTTCTTTCATGTTCCTACCGCTGCACGCGCTGGGAGCTGGGGCACAGGGGGTGCACTCCGAACATAAATCCGATGTATCGGCCGAATGTTCGGCCGTTGCTTGACTACGGCTAGCTATGGCTGAATACGGCGAAAGAAAAAAAAAACGACAGTCAAAGAGATTAAGCCAAAGTCAAAAATGTGACTATGTCGGGTAAGGAATAGTAAGGATTCAAAGTCAAAAAAGGAAACTATGGATGTTATAAAAAGACCGAACATTCGGCCGATAGGTACTTCGGATTAACGCTTCGGAGTAGAACTCCAGGCTCTGGCCTCGCGGGTCATACACCACGCGGGCCCAGGGTGGGCTGATGTATGCATGTCTTTGAATTTTTGGTTTAGTTAAGACATCCCGTTTTTCGCACAAGGAAAAATATATAAAGAAAACTCGAATAAAACCAAATCCGTATACGTTACGCTACGTATGTTATTTTTTTTTTGGAGTCGGATTTAATTTTATAAGAATAATTTGGTGTGTAACGTGTGATTCGAACCTCCCATCTTGTATTAATACAATTGCCACGTAGATTGTCTAACTGTCTCAACTAGTACACGTGGTCATTATATGTCGAATCAAACTCGGCGGAATTACAAGTGCAAAGGTAAAATTGAGTAGGTGCGGTTTTTATTTTGTTACTGTTTATTTATTCGGGAAAACAAACAATTACACATTAAGAATTACAAAGAATTACAGAAATGATAAAAATGTGAAATACGATGACACACTATAAAAAGTCAATTGGTCGCAATCGATCCGGTTCGTTATCGAACTGTTCTAAATCCAGGGTAGCTGCAGCTGGTTAAATACACAGAAGCACATGCCATACGGTCTCCCATGCTTATGAATTCTCTATGTGTTGGATGGAAATGTATTGTTGTAATGTGTGACAATGAAACTTTATGCGATGTTATGTGGCAATGGGCAATAAATATTTGTATAGGTGCGGTTGAAATGTCGCTCGATGATGGACGGTATAGCCTACTTCTAAGCACACACTAGGGTTTATATTCTATAAACCTTGCTTATACGAGTACAACTGGTTCCAGAATGAACGCACAACCTCAGGGGTCATTGTACTCATCATTAAGAACAACTTGTACTATGGGACCAACACTTAAATCGCGAAAAAAAGAATCAGCTGTTCCCTACATTTTGACCAGTTAGGGTGCGCACACGAGCGATTTTCTCGGCGATTTTTGTTAGGATGACAAACCTCTAACAAAACATCGCCAAAAATCATCATTAATCAACCACCAATCAACATTGCAAACATTGCATTGCAATTCATCAATCATCATTGCATCTGACAAAAATCGCCGAGAAAATCGCTCGTGGGCGAACACCCTTATTCGAACATAAGGCCCGGTTTCCAGCAAAGCGGAGAGGAGAGGAGAGGAGATGTTTGTAAACGACCAATAAGATACTAACTATATCTTATTGGTCGTTTACAAACATCTCCTCTCCTCTCCGCTTTGGTGGAAACCGGGCCTAAATGTAGGGAACAGCATATTGTTTTTTCACGTCGTCTTGTTTGGTCCCATAGTAAAAGTTGTTCATAATGATGAGTACAATCACCTATTAAGAGGTTGTGCGTAAATTCTGGGACATGTTGTAGTTAAATAGGTTATGATTAACGCCTGCATAACCGTACACTTTGACGTTTAAAGTTATCTTAAAGCGAAAGCGTCAGGGCAGCCCGCCAAATTCAAATTTTGATACGTGTTTTGCAATTTTCAGTTCAGTATCAGGTTTTATATTGATCTTAATATGATTCGCGGCCGTATTAAATATTTATTTTTATAATC
The DNA here is from genome assembly GCA_948098905.1 of Tiliacea aurago. Taxonomy (NCBI): domain Eukaryota; kingdom Metazoa; phylum Arthropoda; class Insecta; order Lepidoptera; family Noctuidae; genus Tiliacea; species Tiliacea aurago. The sequence goes on along the minus strand of OX402576.1, from coordinate 15,473,776 downwards.
TTTAATATAACCGTATTGAATTACTATTTCAGGAAATCATGACATTTGAGGCCAAGGAGTTGTACGTATTGCTGATTGTAATGATTATAATTCTGTAAAGCCATATTTTTTACGGTCGCGAATCCAATAACCAACTTACAACACTGACATCCCAATTGCAAAAAACGTAAGAAAATTTGAATGTCGCGGGTTATCTTACCCAACACACTCACGGGTTAACTTTAAGCTACATTTATTTTACATATTATAATTATTTAGCTTAAAACAGCTGGTTACTGTGCTAACCTAATACGAAATGATCCTAATGCAAAACACCATCATAAACGTGAGAGTTGTATCGTTCCCTGCTAACCGTACGCGTACCTTAAGGCGACGATAACCGACTTTTGATGATTTTATACTGAAGATCACGTCTAAACGAGTAGTGTTAAAAAAGAGCATTTTCTCCATAACTTAATATGTAAATATTTTAGATTATGTTTATATTACATAGTGAAATTAATTTGTACAGTTATGTCTAACGCGGATAAAAAAACTGAGAATGGCGCAAAATCTACCAAGCGTATTTTTCTGAAACCTTCACCAATTTAAAGATAATTTAATGATTGATCTTTTAGTATACGCGTTTTATTAAAATTTGTTTTGTGTATAATAAATTAATAATGGTACGGATTGCGTGAGCTCAGTACAGATCACGCAAGCTAACCACTCAAGGTCACTGGCATATATCTGCGTCCTAAATAAAAATCCGTACCTAAACGGTTTACTCATGCAGATTTTAATAGCTCAAAAAGTCTCGTTAGAACTTTTTGATGTAGCATCAATGGTTAAGGCAGGCACTATAGAAATATAAAAAAAATCTATGGCAGGCACCCTTAATGCCCCATCTCGAATTACCACTCTTTACACAAGAATAGCTAACACATTGCATGCATGTCAACTCATTTGTTAGTCATTGCAGTAAAGGGTTTTTGTCATACAAAAGACGGGGTACAATTTTTGGTTATTAAAATAAATAGGTTGTAAGTAATTATGTACCTCAGTACTGTCGATTGTTTGACGTTCAAACGTGTCTATATGTGCCATTTGAAATAAAAATTATTTGACTTTCACTTTGATTTCTGTGCATGTCAAGGTTAATAGGAGTTAAGCCATTTACATTTAGGTATTCTTTTCCGGCCACTATCTGGCCCCAACAAAGTATAGCAGTAACATATTTATCAATATTGATTTAATGTAAGTAAGGATTTATTTTTATGAATATGGGAAAAACAGGTATTTAATTAATTATAGATCACCCGATGAGTCTTGCTAGAAGCCCTTCCGGAAGGCTGCCGCGAATCCGGCTAATCAGTACGCAGTTTGTATGAAATTTTTGTCTGGTTCTTCCAGCAGTACGGTGACCTCGATTTTGAACTTGGGCTCGCCGTCGAAAAAATCGCACGGGCGCGAACACGCTTCCCTCGTGTATAGGTATGTCACAGGAAATTTGTATGATTCCGCTTTTTACAAACGGCGCCGTCCGTTTATAACTCTCGCAGTTTTCAAATAATTGTCGAAGGCAAAATGTAAATCTATTAAGACGCAGATTGATTGCCAGTGACCTTGAGTGTTTAGCTTGCGTGATCTGTACTGAGCTCACGCAATGCGTCGTACGTTCAGCCAGTAATAGGACTCGCCCATCAAGGAGCGCTGTCCCCAATTTGACGCATTATTCATTTATTATACACAAAACAAAAGGTATTTTAATAAAACGCGTATACTAAAAGATCAATCATTAAAATATCTTTAAATTGGTGAAGGTTTCAGAAAAATACGCTTGGTAGATTTTGCGCCGTTCTCAGTTTTTTATCCGCGTTAGACATAACTTTACAAATTAATTTCACTATGTAGTATAACCATAATCTAAAATATTCACATATCACGTTATTGAGAAAATGCTCTAATTTATCATATTTTTTTTTTCAAATCATTAACACTACTCGTTTAGACGTGATCTTCAGTATAAAATCATTGAAAGTCGGTTATCGTCGCCTTAAGGCGCTCGCTGGCCGCTGTTGCAGCACCGCTCGCTTCGCTAGCTCGGCTCGCGCGCGGTTGGTCACATTTCTAACCTTACATAACCTATTTGGTCGGGGTGTCCTGAAAGTCGAGTTAATTGAACGAGTTGTCAATTTGAAATCGCCATATTTGATAACTGCGAGCGTTTTTAAACGCGCGGCGCCGTATGTACGAGTATAATGACAATCATACAATCTGCTTGCGACATATGGTACTCATGCGCCATCGCCTGCTGATTGAAGGTCAGTTGTGTTTAGCAACCGTTTCTTGTACAATTTGAAAGAGACGAAAATATAATTTTTGTGCCAATGTGCCAATTTAAACTTTGTGCTATATATCATTACGGTACTGTGACCGAAAAAAAAATCCTGAAGTCCTGCTGGCAGGACTCAATTATAGTCATTATATTACGAGTATGCCATTTGTTGCGCGCTAATGATGTACCTAATTCAAATGTGGAAAAGAAAATAAAAATTACAAAATTATACCCAGATAAGTACGCCCCACCTGTTAGGAGGAACTCATGACCTAGGGAATTGTCATTTTTTTAGGGTTAAGATACTTGTACAATATCTTTATCTACGTGCTTTTTATAGGTAAAAATTGTTTATATTTTGTACTTTTGTACCTATACGTAATGTGTTTCTTTCTAGCTCGCCCCCCTTGAACTACGGCAACGAAAGCGGTGTTGACTGTTAAGGGGACGATAACCGACTTTTAATTATTTTATACTGAAGATCGAACAGTGTTAATGGTTTGAAAAAATATCATCACAGAGCATTTTCTCAATAACTTATAATAAATATGTGAATATTTTAGATTATGTTTATATTACATAGTGAAATTAATTTGTAAAGTTATGTCTAACGTGGATAAAAAACTTAGAATGGCGCAAAATCTACCAAGCGTATTTTTCTGAAACCTTCACCAATTTAAAAATAATTTAATTATTGATATTTTAGTATACGCGTTTTATTAAAATACCTTTTGTTTTGTGTATAATAAATTAATAATGCGTCGAAATGAGGACAGCGCTCCTTGATGGGCGACTCCTATTACTGGCTGAACGTACGACGCGTTGCGTGAGCTCAGTACAGAACACGCAAGGCTTCGTACCAAAATGGTAAAAAGGAACCCTTATGGTGAGACCAAGTCTGTCTGTCTGTCATAAAACAATTTAGAACAGTTTTATATGACGTTTGCCCAACTATTTTGCAAACAAGAGAGAGATTTAAAAAAAAAAAAATTTTTTGCAAAAGGGACTGAAAGGCGGTCTTAAAAATGTTAAGTGGGGCTACTAGGGCTTGTGGGGTACATAAAGAGCACTGTTTGCTCATTCTTAAACATTTTTCTTTTTTTTAGGCAGCAGCTTCCGACTTTTGATGAAAAATTTAAAAAAAATACCGTTCCCTTATCTCCGAAGTTTGATGAAAAATTATTCTATGTGATAGAAGTTTATGTAAAGATTACAGGAAAAATAAAACGATGTCTGTAAATAGCACTGTTATTCAGAAATCATCAACATCATATATACGTACGGAACCCTCGGTGCGCGAGTCCGACTCGCTCTTGACCGGTTTTTTTAAAATCCTATCTCACTTTTTGGAAACATAATTATGAAAACTGACGTCCTTTCGTCTACTAGCACCTAGCACAGGTCACAAGTCACAACACAGCACTTGTTGTGTATGTTGCACGATAATAGTACTGCTTCAGAAATTGAAAGGTTAGGTGTTACGGAAATAAATCAATGCGGGACTTCACTCGAACTGTACTTAATAAACTTCTACAGAAACAGGTTTAAAACATGGAGCCATTATTGAATTTAGAACTTTATTCCGACTGGTAAAGTTCCTAAACACAAAACTGACAACTTAGTACCGAACTAAGTTTTAATTTTTGTATAAAGAACGGCATTTCAATCACTGTTACGTTCATATTACAAAAACTGGCTCCATGGTTTAACCCATGTCAAAATATAAATCTTGTTTTGTAATAAGGCGGCAAAAGTTTTGACAGACCAACAAACATGGCGTCTTAAAGTACGGAAGGCGAGACGTGCAGGAACTGTCAAATGAGATAGGATAGGATATTTTACTTGAAGATTACCTGACCAGCGAACGTCCGAGAGAGATACTACTAGAAATCAACTGACGCGACCTGCGCAGGCAACTGGAGTATACGCACACACACACTACTACACCGTACGGTGTCACTCGAAAGAATTGATTTTCGATCTTGCGCCGGCCGCCTGCGCAGGTTCAAAAAACTGCACAGGTCTATTCCCACACACGTTCCGGTCTACCTGCGCAAGCATACCTGCACAGGTAGACCTCTCCGGTGGACCGTAGCGTGTATGGTCAGCTTTAGCTTTTTAAATGTACCTGTCTAATTGAACACAGCTCCGCCACAAAGACAGAAATCGGATTTAATTCGGTTTCCATCCCGCAGGCCCCTCGTTTTCTACTGTTAAAAGACTTTTCTCCTTCCAATTTACCTTTCAAAAATTAGCAATTCATATTCAAGATCCTTGGATAGTAGGTAGGTAAGGTAGGTCCCTAGTCCTACAGCAGAAACAACTAAAAAATTTTACATAATCTAAATTTTTAAACTTTATTATTTATTTAAGTCAGGAACCGCACAAACCCGGATAAGAGTTAAGCCGTACAAAAGGTTACCTTTATCATGAAGTATTTCTTTGAATGGGTTTTTGCTTGAACCCCAGTAAAAACCCTTATCATATGGGTTTTTGATTAACCGCTTAAAAAAACCCTATCAAAAACCCTTTCAATGGATTCCGCGAAAAGCTAAAAAAAAAATAGTAGATATATTTTCCTTAAATTAAATTTTTTTTTTTTTTTACTTAAATTCATGTTGGCATGGTGCTTGCACGAGGTTTCGCACAAAAAATGCACAAAAATAACAGAAATTTAACCCCCCCCGGGTTCAATTTCTGTTATTTTTTGCCTAGGACGTACCGTTTTCGAGATATTTGAACTTCTATTGTTAATATTTTTTTTTTTTAAAACATCTATGATCATTATTGCATGTACGAGTTAATTTTAGCTTGGCTACTTAGTAGCTACCGTATTAGCGTTTGATTAACTACTTAGAAAAACCCAATCAAAATCCGGGTTACCTAATTTGAATGGGTTATAAATTAAGCCGTTCAAAAAGGTTACCCTTATCGTATGAATTTTTGATTAACCGCTTAGAAAAACCCTATCAATGGGTTACCAAAATGGTCCCTGATAATCGTACGAAGTTTAAAATATAATAAAAACCCAAGTCATAAGATTTTTCATACAAACGCAATCATCCTTTTTTTTACCCCTTTCAGGGTAGAATATCCAAATATCCTTACTTCGTCCTGGCTTTAGTTATTTATGGAACTCTTGTGCAAAGTTGTATGCTTTTTTTTTTTTTTTTTATTCCTTCTGGCTTCGCACGGTTTGTGCATTTAGCCAATGTCAAGTTTTAGTTCTTGTATAATATTGATGAAATGAATTATAAATGCATGATGATGATATCCCCCCCGCCCACTCCCCTTGAGTTTCAGTAAAGATGTGGCACTTTACTGAGTCCTCACGCGGACTTCTTGAGAGAACTTGAAGTGAAGTTGCACTGTTTTGTTTCATTTGCCTACACTAGTGCACGTTCACAAACACTTAATGGTTAATAATCCACCATTATTACACATTAATATTCGGCTAAACACAAATTTTGGAAAATTAAACAAACTGCTGAACATGACGCTTCACTTTCCCGCCAAGAAGTCCAAAGTTGTATGCTTGTGCGTCGTCACGTCAAGGAATTACAGATAAAAATCACTAAAAATTCACTGACGACCGCACAGCCTAGAAGCATCTGTGACAGCTGATTTTCTCCGAACCTAATGGACCGATTAAGTCGAAACTTTTATTAAAAAAAAAAAAAAATTAAAATGTTTTGTTTGGGTCTGGGCAAACACAAACGTATAACGTAAATAAATGTATTTTGAATATGAGGGTCACTTTTGGGAGCAAAGTAGAATACTTATTAAAAAAAAGTTTTGTGAACTGTAACGTGTGACATATCAAATGTTGTGGTTGTTGAAAGGTTTGTTGTGAGGGGTCTCAAATATAATATATATTTTTAATAATTTTAAAATGTATAGTCTAAAATTATTTAAGAAAGTAGATGAAAATTGACCCATAACTCCGAAACTACTGAGCCTGAAATTTTGAAAAATAATTCAGAAAATATTTCTTTATTAATAGATTACAGAAAACCTATAAGAAGTCTATGGTATTAAAATAACATGGTAAATCTCTCAATATTATGCGCACAAACTTACCTACAGTTGCAGTTGGAATGTATGGGAGAAAACGTTTTTCAACTACAATGTTAATTTTGTTCTTGGGATAAATTATCTTGGTATAAAAACATGGTAGATAACATACAGATAACATACGAAAGACTCACCACGCGAGTACCTTGCGGTTACCACGCGGTTATTTATTAAGTAGGTAGATACAGTGCTATAAGAATTCAGTGTGGTTAAAAAGTGAAAAATCATTCATATGTAAATAGTTCGGATTGAGTTCAAAACTGTGGTTATAGTCAAGTAAATACACGTATTGCATAATCAGTTAATCACAATCAAAACAGGTAAAGCACGCCCAGCAGTTTACTCGCTTCTCGCCAACCGGTATCCCCATCACCCCATTTTTGTACAAGTTTTTGCAGGGTTTGTGGTACATAAAAGCTCACTTACCTCCAACCTCCTGGGAGAGAGTCATTATTGCTCTCCTTCAGCTGAGTGGTACTTGCGCTTTGAAGATTAGGTACATTGACTCTGAAAAAATTACAAAGTAGAATAAACAAATCTGCCAAACCAATAGCTTTTAGCTTAGATTATAAATATACTTGTCATTATCTAAGGCTTTTAGGCTCGTAAGCCTGTAAGACATAGATCGACAGAAAGATATCTAATAAATAGCCTTTTGTTATTGTAACAAGTTATTTGATACCGAAATACATATTTTTTCTTAGAAAAATCGGAAAGCCGAAAATATGTGCAAAATTTATTATATATGCTTCTATTTGCCTCATATTCTTATCCCATTGTTCAGTGTGAACAATGGCATGCAATCCAAAACCACGTACACAAACGGTAGGCACACTCCTCTGGAAAGTTTCAAGGAAAAGATCATTCGGATACTTTCCAGTCGGTTCCACTCGCTTGAACTAGCTAGTCATGTAGTACTCACATTTTCTTGTTAGCAACCGAAGGCTCAACAATCAGAGGCAGGCCACAATACGAATAACCTGAAATAGCATAATATGAAGCTTTATTTAAACAGGTATGTTTAATAAAGTAAGTAATTACATATGCTTGTGAAGAGGAGTAGGATTCGATTGATACACTTATCAGTTCTCACCATTAACAGCCAGGTGCACATCTGCTGACATAGGCCTTTCGCAAGAATCGTCGCACGTCAGCATATTTTGTTCAAGTTGTATCGCATTATGGTGATACAACTTGAACAAAATAGAGAAATTACATAAAATGTAGGTACTTAACTAGATTCGACAGGTTTTTGACATCTCCGTACAAGCATTGCTACGATTACATTCATTGTGGTCCTTATCGCACTATATCTACCACATCTTGAATAAATCGGTAAAGGCAGGTAGGTAAATACTGGTAAACACAAACTCACATTCTTACTAATCTACTTATCGATGTGTTTCTTACTTAGAAATGATGTATTTAGAAGGACATATTTTAGTTACTTACCATGCAGTTTATCTATGGCCCGATCTGCAGCTGATTGATCAGGAAAGTCGACAAAAGCGTAACCACCTCTCTTTACAGATATATCAGCAACAGTCAAATTCTGTTCAGCGAATAGCTGTCTCACTGCTGCTTCGTCAGCTTCAATGGGCAAGTTGCCTATGTACAATTTGTTCATGGCAGAAACAGACTTCATTGGCTCACTCATTTTTAGTAGTAATAGATATTTCAGGGAATATATTTACGAATCCGATAACAAAGTCGCAAAATTACGACAGTCAAGTCCAACACCAGCGGCCAGTCGGTTTTCTTTTGTCTTCAATTGTATTGAATAAATCTGACTGACGTCAATCTAAATATCGAACTGAAATCATCTAGCTTTTTAACGCGACGGCCATGCTTATTTGATTTTACAAGAAAAGAGATTCTTGCATAAAGTTTTTAAATTAAACTTTATTATTGCTAAATGCCATGAACCATGAATAAAAAAAAAAGCAAATAAGAATTTGTCTTGCCCGTAGATAGTTGCAAGAGCGTTTACGACGACGTACGGCATTTCATACAAACTTTCGACCCCTTGTTTTTCGAAATGACTGAACCGATTTTAATGAAACTTCATACGCGTAAGCAGGATACAAAAGTCTAAATTTCTAAAAAGTTAGTTAAGAACATTTTCGAAATGTCTTATTTAAAAACATAACTGGAAATCTCTGTTTCTAAGGAAAATTTCTTTTCGGTTTAATTTGGCTTTCTTTTTTTTCTTTTTTGGGTGGGAAATTATCATCCTCTTGGATGTCCATCAAACTGGAGAAGTTCTCCCGCTCTGGGCGGAGCGGGAGGGAGTGTCAGGCTTTTACTAACTAAAACCCACCGTGTTCCTTCCTTTGAGTTAAATACTCAAAGGTTCCTTCAAATGCCTGTGTGCCAGGGCCACGATATCCCTTTCGGACAGACTTGTAACCCTGGCAGGCAGTGGCCCTTTCGGACCGCGTCAATTGGTGCTGACGTCTCTTTGAGGCGCGCGTGGAACACAAATTCAAATTCTTTATTGCGAACTAAGTCTTGTGTACAGAATTTTGTAGATGTTAACAATAGGTAGGTTCTAGAACTTAGTTGCCTGTTATGGCATTGCAATTTAAATGGTTATAAAATATAAGAAGAAAAAAAATTTACATGCTTACTCAATATTACAGTTATTATACAGACTTAACATTAAATTATATTAATTATCATTATTATTCATATATTTTAATTATCATTATATTAATTATCATTATTATTCATATATTTTAATTATCATTATATTAATTATCATTATTTATATATTATAAATGATAACATAGGTACTATTCATAAAAGTAATATCACATCATTATATTAAGTATCACAGTCATTTCAATATTAAATAATTATTTATCTTCAATTAATTCTTTTACAGAGTAGTATGCCTTTTTAATCAGGAAGTCTTTTAGCTTCCTTTTAAAAATACCAATTGAATGCTGGTTCTTGACTCAACGCGCCGTCGACCCGGGCCTGGGTCCTTATCGGACGGCGAGCTACCCATCGCTCACCGTCCGCAAGCCCGCGCCTACGGTGGCCGGGAATCGGCCTGCGATTCCCGACGCCCAGGGCGTCTCCTGCAGCGACTAAGGGCGTGAGGGCGCGAACCCTGCCTCACCCTCACGAGTTCCACCTCCTCCTTCGTGAGCATTACTGTTTCGCAGAAGGAGGTGACGGCCTCCCATGCACTCTCGCTCCGAACCATGACGTGAAGCAGGGCCGGACGCGAGAGATCGCCGCCGCCGATCGCCTCCGTGAGGACACGGCGGTGCTCCGCCCAAGCCGGGCAGACCTCCACCGTATGCTCCACCGTGTCCTCCGGGCGATCCACACAGTGGTGACACCCGGGCGTTTCCTCCCGCTTTATCCTGAACAGGAACCTCCCGAAACAACCATGTCCGGTGAAGAATGAACCTCGATGAAGGTGAGGACGCCGCGCCGTGGCGCCTCTCTACTCCTCAAAGAGGGGACTTATCGCCACAATTGTGGCGTGCCCAGGTCTAATTTGGCTGTAACACTATTTTTCGAAAATGTTCTTAACTAACTTTTTAGACCTGGATGAAATTTCATTAAAATCGGTTCAGTCATTTCGAAAAACAAGGGCTTGAAAGTTTGTATGAAATGCCGTAAGTCCTAAACGCTCTTAAGCTGTAAGCATTGTATTGTCCCTCCTTTTTTTATTACCTGACTGCGCCACGCAAAGGAGGGTAATGTGTTTATCAGCCTATTAGTTATGTTTGTTCCTTTGTAGCGCTGTATAGACAAAACGCGTGGGCCAATTTTGATGATTCTTACGTCAATCGATTTGTCATATCTTGACTGCAGTAATCAAAATTCATTATGGCGACAACCAGACGCCATATAATGAAAAAAAAATAAAGTCGACCAACTATGTCAAGGGTATCATTGAATAATAGGTCTTTGAAAATCATATTTAGGTTTCTCTTAATTTTTCATTTTGCATGACCATGAGATCAATAACGGTTTAAAATTGGTTAGCAACCATTCTCAGAAAAAAAAATTAAAACTTATAATAAAGCCGTGATAAAGTTCTAATATAATCGGTCCTATTAACGTCAAAAATAATAAATAAAAAGTGTAAAATAAAAAAATCTAAAAACCCGACTGCGTAAACAGTGAACATTAAAAGGTATGTAAGTAAGTAAAATAAAACAGTAGATTGGTATACAATCTTTTTGTTCTCGGAAACTAAATAAACTGGTTGATCTCAAAACCGTTGATCTTAAAAATAGAAACATTTCGATTGTGTTTTGTTTTCATTCAAATAAAAGCTATTATTTTTTCCCGATTTAATGTGTTTTCGTTGCATGATACAGGACATGGATATATAAATAAGTTAAGTGGAGATAAGTCTGGCCTGGCAAAGACAAGGAGATAAATAGATTAAAAAAACTGGCTAAGTGCGAGTCGGACTCGCGCACGAAGGGTTCCGTACCATTATCTATAAAAATAGCAAAAAATTGGCGTTTTTTGTATTGGAGTCTCCCTTAAATATTTGTTATATTTTAATTTAATTATTTATATTAAAGTCAATATACAACTAAATATTCTGTGAATATTTCAAGCATCTACCTGTTGCCATTATCAATATAGAGCAAAAACGATCAAAAATCACGTTTGTTGTATGGGAGCCCCTTAAATATTTATTTCACTAAATTTTTTTGTATTTGTTGTTATAGCGGCAACAGAAATACATCATCTGTGAAAATTTCAAATGTCTAACTATCACGGTTCATGAGATACAGCCTGGTGACAGACGGACAGACAGACAGACAGACGGCGGAGCCTTAGTAATACGGTTCCCGTTTAACCCTTTGGGTACGGAACCCTAAAAATAACTGATAATATTTGAAACCCCACCACAGCTTTCGTTACTTGGTAAAACTTTGCAGGAAATATTTTAATTTAAAAGATGATTCAAGTATTTGGGGTGATATTTATGTTGCGAGTTTTGGAAATGTGATGGTAACTGGGACATACATTGTAAGAATTGATATGATTTCACGAGTATTTTTAGAATATATAATATTAAAACTGTATTTAAAGCTTATTGAATAATAACTAGACTGTAATGAACATGATATTTAATAGTATTGGTTAATGTATAAATTTCATGTTTTAATCAATAGATTAGTCCAGTCTTAAAAATATGTAATGGCAGCACTTTCTTCATCTTTCATAATCATTGTCACTACCCGTCATTGTCATATTTTTGTCGTCTAAGGGCCTGTGCACACCACGTTTTTTAAACGCGCCGTTGACGCGCGTTTTAGGAACGTGCGTCGACGGCGCGCTTTTATCCTACAGAAGGTCTACAGGCTGCTTCTGAATCGCGGCGTATCGCTACAAACGCGCGTGAACGGCGCGTTTTAAAACGTGGTCTGCACAGGCCCTTATATGCTTAGCAAAGACATACGTATACCGAACACACTAACTTAAAGGGAGGCATTCAAAGATGCAAAGTAATTTTTGTTTGTTATACGAAACATTAGGTACCTACTTATGTGTGTTAGAAATTGTACGTTTGTATTTTTGCCGTGGATAACCTTAATCGCCTTTTACGACACCCACTGGAAGAAATAGGGTGGTGATATTCTTTACGTCCGGCACCACACAGGCCACATAAAAACACACCTATAATAATTTGATCTAGGTATAATTCGCCGTCCGGATCATACTCGATTCAAATTGAACACCTAGGTCACCGGTGGCTGCCACGGCCCGTTGGGACCCAACTACTTGGCAGACACTGTCCGCCATGCCACGGCCCACTAGGAAAGGTAGCGATTTTGGGCACGACGTTCAACGTGTAAAACAAAATAATAATATTGATTACGATTTCAAATTATGGTAATCGATCTCTACTACTCGCATTGCTTATGATGCGTTTACTTGACCACGAATTCCGTCCCGCGGCCCGCGAGTGTATTCTAGGGAGGCTTGCCATACGTCTGGATTTAGTTCGAATTGTCCGGATTTGGCAAAAATGTCCGGACTATGGTCGGTAGGCTAATTGCGTAACACACTATCAGTAGGAATCAGTTTCAATTTGACAGTTCAACAACATTCATTGCGTTAGTTACGTTGTTGAGCAGAAGTTTTCTAACATAAGAAGCAATGGATTAGCAATATACTTCAAAATCATTCCGATTCCGATTCAAACTGTGTTACGCAATTAGGGGACTGTGATTAAGTCCGGATTTTTTATATTTGCTCGCACAAATCTATTACATAACACCCCGCAAAATTTACAAAAGATTGTAGAGATTTTTTATGCATTCGCAAACTTCAGCAAATGTAGAGAGAACTTTTTGTCTCATTAAACATTTGTGGACACCAGATCGAGATCACATGCGGGCCTCGGTAGTGGCAGGGCTTTTGAATAAATATAAAAAATAACAGCAATGGCAACTGCTCAAGTTTTTATGATAAAAAAAACTAAGTACCTAATAGTTTTATTAAATAAACTAAGAAAGTCTTATCTGAAAAATATAATACGAATAGTACTCAGAATCTGGGCGTCTACTCCGAACATAAATCCGAAGGAAAAAAAAAAACGACAGTGAAAGAGATAAGCCAAAGACAAAAATGTGACTTTAAGTCGGTTAAGGATTCAAAGTCAAAACGGGAAACTATGGAAGTTATAAACGGCCGAACATTCGGCCGATACTTCGTATTAACGCTTCGGAGTAGACCCCCAGGAGCCAAACGAAGACGTGAAGATGAAGCTAGGGATGGAGGACAGAGTAGTCAGTAGTCATATTTATAATAAGAGCATAATTTATGCGGTCTATAATATGTACTTTAAATGTTTTTTGAATTATAATAAATACATATTACAAATTCATGTTGAATTGAGTTTTTTAAATTATTCTATATCTTAATTTCTCTGAGAATGGAGACTCTCTCTCCTCTCCTGTACACTCAACAGTCTCTACACCTACAGTTGTTTTATTTACTGCTATGCCAGTTTTACCAATTTCTATAACCGACCCGAAATATTACGAAAAAAATAAAATCTGTAAGTACCTACTCTGACTTCGCTGGCCCGTCCGGACTTCACTAAAACATTATGGCAAGCCTAATTCTAGGAGTCTAGGGACCGCGCTGTTAATGAAAAAGAAGCTATATTTCTATAATGACTCGGCTTAAAACAAAACTACTACTTACTCAATAAAATAAAAAAATCACAGATCTCGTGCCACCTTTGGGTAAGTACATTGAAAATAAATTAAAAATAAATCAGTTTTTCAGCTTTCGGCCGCCATGGCAACTGAGTTTCACAACCAGAGGGCTAATTGCGTAACACACTATCAGTAGGAATCGGTTTCAATTTGACAGTTCAACAACATTCATTGCGTTATTTACGTTGTGAGCAGACATTTTTTTCTACCATACGAAGCAATGGATTAGTAATATACTTCAAAATCATTCCGATTCCGATTCAAACTGTGTTACGCAATTAGGGTACAGTTGTGAAAAAGGAATCTTTATTCTTTCTTAGCAACTACACATTTTTATTTATAAAATTTTCTTTACAAATAAAATTATACGATAATCAAAAAGAAAAATAGTAAAGTAGTAACTACTTATAACACGTGCGCTCTATGACACAAGAAAAATAGTAAAGAAATTTTTTTTTACAATTTTTCTTGCTCTCATTACGCACATTATGATGATCATTATGCACTATTTTAATAAGTGTAGGTACAACTACAAATTATTTGAATTTAAACAAATCAATTTTTCAGTTTTTTATTTATAAAATATTCTTTACCATTAAAATTATACGATACTCGAAAAGAAAAATAGTAAAGAAGTAACTACGACACGTGCGCTAGGTTAGGTTATAATTTGTACACTTACAGTGCATAGTATATTTCTTTACTATTTTTCTACCAGCTTGTACCTACTTGTATAACTGATAGAATAATAAATAGATTTTTATAATTACATTAACTTAAAACCAACAACCAACTAACCAACTTACTAAAGTATTTTTTTTTCTATACATTCTAGTCGTTTGGCAGGCGACTGCGTGGTGAGTACTGGTGAGTGAATTGAATACGCGCCTGCTGTACTGACCTTTTTTTTTTGGGTGGGAAATTATCAAATAACTTCTCCCGCTCTGGGCGGAGCGGGAGGGCGTGTCAGACTTTTACTGACTAAAACCCACCGTGTTCCTTCAAATGCCTGTGTGCCAGGGCCACGATATCCGTTTCGGACAGACTCGTAACCCTGGCAGGCTGCTGTACTGAGCTAAGTTTGTTAGTCGTCGTCGTTTCCAAAAAAATTGTATCTCATACGAGTACCCACGCACACCAGTAACACACGAATACCAGTAATTCAAACATGAATAATTTTAATAAAAAATACGTAAATAAAATATCACAATTAATTATTTCATGTGAAACGAATAAAAAACTATTATATGTACTTAAAGTAAATAAAAACATAATAAAATAACACAATTAATTATTTCGTGTTAATCGAATCAAAACTAACGTAAAGTACTCTACAGCTACACGCTTTAGCGCCACGCGCATCCAGGGGGCCTAAAATGGACGCTTTGGCAGAATCATAATATGATCTGTGTGCAATTCATACATCCCGCAATTCATCTGTTTGACTGCTGCTATTTGACATTAGACTTCATTATAGCAATTCATAATTTGTGGACCATTTTACAAAACTCCATACAAAACTATCAAACAACTGAATTGCGGGATATGAATTGTATGCAGATCATAATTTATTATGATTCTGCCAAAGCGTCCATTTTAGGCCCCCTGCGCACTATCACAAATTTCGCGAAATAAAGGAAAAGCCACAGCCTAGACCGCAAGAGATAGAGAGGTCCGGTTTTTTTCTAAATGTAGTCAAACTAGTTTTTTTTTAATTTTTTAGATATCGCTTTTTGTTTTCGAAATACATAAAGACGAGTTAATGAGAAAACACCCCGAAAAAAAAACGTAATTTTTCGACATTTTGGGACTTTTCCAAAAAAACAATTCACCAACAGAGACCTCGTCGAAATGCATCTTTTCGCAATATTTTTTTATGGTGTTTACTTAGAAGCTTGATTTTTTTAGAGCTCCAAGGGACCGTAGACCTACGTATTTCTTGGTAGCTCCAAGAGTTTCTGAGTAAAAACGTCTTGACAGACAGACGGACAACGAATTGATCCTCTAAGGGTTCCGCTTATTCCTTTTGAGGTACGGAACCCTAGAAGTAATATAACTAGAAAGAAGACAGATCGCGAAACAGCCGTCTTTTTCGGACTTTAATCTGCAGACGGTTTCAGTACCTAACTGATTTGGTAAGTACCTAATTCAGAGTAGTATGTACAGCAGATTTCTAATTACGAGTATTATGTCGTCTTTCAAAACAGATCCTACATTCAGAAGACTGAAGTCACTATGCGACACTTTTTTGAGTGCTGCTGATGGTACCTACTGCTGCTGCTTATAGTCGAGCAGCACCAGCACCAGTCGAAGCAATTTGGTAGGCCGTGCGTATATTGTCGTTGCATACCCACGGCCGCGCGCCGCGGCTACTTCAATTAGGAAAGCTATTAAAAATAACCTACGATTTTAATTGAACTTCCTACACGTTTTCAGTGCAACGAAAGTAAAAACCATGATTTAATTCCTATAAAAAACAAGACTTTGTCAGCACGAGCGCCATCTATTAGTCGTTTAGTGAACACAAATATACAGACTGTCTATAAAATTTAGAAGCTACAGGTTTTTATAATTAATGCATTGCTTGCAGCTAGTTCAAAATCTAAATGGAAAACATTTGGTGACCAATCCTTCAATCTTGACTTTATCATAGAAAATAAAATAAAATATGATTATTCTTTTTTGTCTGTCATCAAAACATACGCCACAGGAACCCCATTTGTGGTTGTGATGGATTTTGTCAAATTGACATGGATGCAGTGGCCGTCACCGAAAAACTCATCGGATTTTTCTATTGTTGCCATATTCTTTTTGGAACAGAAAACCATAATGCGACATTTCTCAGTAATATAGTCAGCGAAAAGCAAGGACTGATTTTTATCTGGAATATAATTTACTTGCTTTAACGACTTTTAAAATTCCATCATTAATTTGATAGCATAAAAACGATTTTATATAAAAAAAACCGTTTTGACGCTCTATCAAATGATGGAATTTTATTTAAGTTCAATATTCCCGTCTCGTTTTACTACCGACGTTTACATAACATGAAACGGCTCCCATCATTGTCTTAACTTTTTGTTTTAATTTGACAATAGCAATATCAACTTCATTTTTATACTAGTCAGCGTTACATGAGTGGTCATTACATTTCACCACCATTTTATTTATAATTGTACAATAAGACTGCAATAAATACAGCTTGATAAAAAGTTTAAATAGCCACTCAGTTTTACTATCCCGAAAAGAATTCCTCGTGGTCAAATCAGTTTGGCCACGAGGAAGGAAGTTATTTTTGTTAATGTCTGTACCAAGTATATTTACGAACTATAGAGGGTGGATATTTTTCGTTAAACTAAGTAGTTTGACTATCCGGAACATAATTCCTCGTGGTCAAATCAGTTTGACCACGAGGAAGGAATGGCGTTAACACCTTACCGTATTTCATACAAACTTACAAGCCCTTGTTTTTCGAAATGACTGAACTGATTTTAATGAAACTTCATACGCATACGCAGGATACAAATAACAAGATACAGGAAAAAAAATTGTAAAGAACATTTTCGAAATGGCTTATTTAAAAACAGCTGGAAATCTGTTTCTATTGAAAGTTTAAAATCGGTCTAATTTGGCTGTAACACTATTTTTCGAAAATGTTCTTTACTTACTAACTTTTTAGACCTTTCTTCTGTTCTTTGAACTTTAGGCATTAGCTCTACCTATTTCGATCACTGATCATAATAGATAGCGTTCCTGTAGTTTCTGATTAACCCCATGGTAAAAAGGCATGAGTCTATGTCATATTTTGCAAAGGGCTTACAACCCTAGCTACTAGTCAAAAAGTATCCTATGGCCATTCAAAGAAGTTTTTTGAAGTGGGTTAAAATAAGACAACACCTATAAAATAAAATAAACTCTTTATTTCCATACAATCCATAAATATCAACATTTTGTTAAATTATAATTTCCTAAGAATTTCCATTCGTAATTTGCCGCCAGAAAACGGGCCATCATTCTGTAGATGTTTCCTGTGTTTGTAAGAGTACCGCGTTACAGGAGATGATCTGGGGGCCTAAAATCATAGATCCCGCAATTCATTTGTTTTACAGCTGCTATTTGACATTAGACTTCATTAGAGCAATTCATAATTTGTGGACCATTTTACGAAACTCCATACAAAACTGTCAAACAGATGAATTGCGGGTTATGAATTGTACGCAGGGGGCCTAAAATGGACGCTTTGGCAGAATCATAATATTATGATCTGCGTACAATACTTATCCCGCAATTCATCTGTTTGACAGTTGTGTATGGAGTTTCGTAAAATGGACCACAAATTAAGAATTACTATAGTGAAGTCTAATGTCAAATACCTGGGAGCCTAAAATGGACGCTTTGGCAGAATCATGCGTGCAATTCATACAGCCCGCAATTCATCTGTTTGACAGCCGCTATTTAACATTAGACTTCACTATATTAATTCTTAATTTGTGGACAATTTTACGAAACTCCATACACAACTGTCAAACAGATGAATTGCGGGATATGAATTGTACGCAGATCATAATATGATTCAGCGAAAGCGTCCATTTTAGGCCCCCTGCTGTCAAACAGATGAATTGCGGGTTAAATGAATTGCACGCATGATTCTGCCAAAGCGTCCATTTTAGGCCCCCTGATCATACTACGATTCTGCCAAAGCGTCCATTTTAGGGGCCCAGATGTCGATTCACAAATTCACAATATTAAAGTTAACGCTTTAAAAAAAAATATAAAATCTTGCCGTTCATATTTTGTAGTGTAAGTACAATCAACAACAAAAGTTTTATACAATAATTATTTTAAGGCAAAGTACACCTTTTCCGTTATTAAAAATATAATAATTAATAACCGACGTTTGTGGTTCTCTTTCAAATGAATTATACTGAGTTAAATTAGCTAGCGAAACTCCGCAGACGTGATTAGTATTGATATCTTAACATGATAAAACAAACAATAATAATAATAATATTAATTTGATGTATTTTTTTTGTCATCAACACACGTGAAAAATCAGTAAAAAAAATGTGTAAACTTCGCAGACGTGATGGGTTTTGATATCTAAACACGATAAAACAAAAAACTGTTTTTCTCAACTCATACTTCAAGTAACAACTCCAGCGGTAGTTAACCCCAAAAAAATCTTCAAAGCTTTTTATTTTTTTTTTATCGTGTTTAGATATAGAGAGAAGAGACACTAGCTGATTTAATTTGGCCCTGTTTATGTCGCAGGCAATTTGTATGATTGTACTTTTTACAAACGGCGCGCGGCGTCGTCCGTTTAAAAACTCTCGCAGTTATGAAATTTGTCGAAGGCAAAATGTAAATTGCCTTGTCATTATATGTATAATATGCCACAATATTTGATGTACAATTCAAACGGGTATTTCAAAATGCCACGTCAAATTGAAGTACTTAGTTCCATATCCCGGCTGCTACCGCGGCACCGCTCATTACGCTCGGCCGGCTCACGCGCGGTTGGTCCCACTTCTAACCTAACCACACCCATTTGGTCGGGCTGCCCTGGCTAAGTAACTGCGACCAATTCGGTGGCATGGTTGGTCACAGTTGCAACCTAAAATAACAAATGTTAAAATTATAACAATTAAACGAGTTGCCAATTTGCCTTCGGCATATTTCATAAATACGAGCGTATGGACGCCGCTGTATGTATAATGACTAATCATACAATCTGCCTGCGACAGATATACTTTATTGGTTAACCTGTATACTTAGTAGGGCCATCCTTTATTTGTAGCTGTCACTGTCTGGCAGATAAGGGCTTCGGCTTCCTTGCAGATAACTTATTATGCAGTTGGACTAGTTGGATTGATTTAATATATTGTTTACACAGTCACCGTGTTTACGTTTTAGCCTTATCTTTAATTAAAACAATAAGAAGACAACAATATAATATATGTGCCGCAAAATGACTCATTACATCAGCATTGATATTCCAGCGCCATTTAACAAAACGTGACAATAATAAAAATATTATTATAATAATAAATTATTTCTTTTATTATTTGACAAGAAAAACACAACTACAGGGCGCTATTTCTCGAAACAATTAGTTTACTAGTATATTAGTTACTAGTGTAAAAATGACAAGTCCTAATATTTCCTGTTTCTCAAAAACTGGTAATGGACCTATAACAGACTAATAGTAGCAGACTAATAAAAAATATTAGGCTGGCTAGGCTGAATACACATATACCCATTCCTCTTGACTTATTCAAACAAAAATACGGAAACAGTTCCCGCCACTTTTGAATCACGATGTATATTTTCTGGCCACTTCACTAAGTCCGGAAACAAAACATGTTTTGCACTACAGAATTCACCACTTGATTTACAGCTCGACATACACTCGTATTTGAAATACCATGCATACCAGCTACTGCGTGGCTTCTGCCAGCCATCATCATCCTGGTTCCTCATCAGCCATCTGGTTTTCCATTTTTATGCTAGTTAAATGAAACCTTCGACGACGGTGAATTATTATTGTATCTTCTTCACTGTCGGAAGTGTCCGAATCTGACCACATTTTATAAAATTTGTTTGGTTTTAAGTCTAATAATTTTGGCTAATCTTTTTTACAAGCCTTCTGAGACTAATAGCTTTATCAGTGTAATTTACAAGAGTAGTTAATAACACATTTTTTTATGAAACCAAATTGAATTTACTCAGGTAATTTTAGCTAATATTTATTAGTTGGCAACTAGTAACTAATATTTTACTACCGTAGCTTCGAGAAACGGACACTAGCAAACTTGTAAAAAATATTCGTTCATGGACTCATAATATTAGTCTAATAAGTTTCGAGAAATAGGGCCCTGAGAGTTCAACTCATATGTGCGCGCGGCGCTATGTATGGGTAAACCTTGTATATAAAGTGACTTTGTGTTTGTGACAAGAGGTACAGTCAAGTACAAAATATAAATACAATTATTTAAACTGAAATAAAAAAGAGCAACTCGGTGACAGAGAAGTAACTATTGTAAAAAAGTCTCAGATTATAGAAAGAAGCAGATAGACCGCGCGGAACACCGAGAGTGCAGCCAACAAAGCAAATACAAATTCAAAAGCGAATACAATCTCGATTCAGTACAGCACGAAGCGTCGCATCATTAGTACCTCACGGGCCCTAACAGATAATTTCAGAATAATGCCGTCTTGTATTTTTAAACATTGTAAAAACTGTTCCCAAAAATAAAAGAAATAAGATGGAGTATCTTTCATAGGTAAAATATTGATTATTTGTCTATTTGGATTTATTTTACGTGTTTATTGTTAGTGACATCTTGAAACAAAAAACCTTAACAAAAATCATTCGGTGATGCTAGTTTATATTGAAACATTTACCCTAAGTTAGGAAATAAGTATAGGATACAGGAGTATCGATTTACAAAAATATTTATTTTGATAATAGTGTTCTATTTATCGCCTTTTCTGGTTGGTATGTTTATAAATAAATAAGTATGTATGTGTCTTCGTAAGTGATAAATGATTGATATACGTCACCATAAAGTAAATATAGCTACCAAAAACAATAAAATGTTGGTGTCTCAAAATAAAAATACATCGCAAATGTATCGTTTAAATGGGTATTGTTAATTTGACGTATACTGTTAATAAAAACAACTGATTTAAGTTTTTTTTTTTTTATCATTTAATGAAATATTATGGCAAATTTTTTCATTATCCTGGCAACCATACACACACATAGAGGCACCTGTTCTTATAGTGCTGTCACGTGGCTATAACGCACACATGTCTACAAACTGGCCTCACTTTATTGTTCCGCGCGGTCTATCTGCTTCTTTCTATAATCTGAGAAAAAAGGTAAGATTTTTTTTTTTTTAGGTTAATGTAACCTGCTGTTTGATAATATACGGATTCTTAAAAAAAAAACAACTTAATTTAAATTATTTATGATATCCCCACTGCTATTGCTGTTCTTTTTCGTAAGCTGTTTAAATGTTCACTCATTTCGATATTAAAATTAGACCAGCATAGCTATTCACAAAGGTAAGATACGGTTTCTTGCCGTATCGAACGTCAGTGTTATCGACAAAGTCCTCCAAACGCTATTCACAACTCCGAAACCGTACAATTTTGACAGTTCAAATACGGTATGAACACATCGATTCTTCCGACAGGTATTTGCTGTCGGAAGTGATATCGAACAATAAATATTGTTTAAAAAAAACGAATTTAAGCACTATCTGAAGTATGTACCTATACATTATGTAGGTTCATAAAGTTTACTTATTGTTTTGACCTCTGAATAGATCCAACTGCAAACTGGATCACTTACTAGTTGCAATATATCTTTCGCATCATTTTAAACGACTGTACCCGTGCAAAAAAGCAATAAGGACTCTTATTGCTCGGAAGACGACTGCCGCGTCACCACAGAACACTATTACTCCTAGCTCGCGTCACTGCCACACAAATTAAAGCTGTATAATTACAAGCGCACGCACACATGGCGCCGCGCGCATATCCGAGTTATCTGTAGATACACTGTGTAACATCGCATTTCACTCATTTAGGTTATATGCCAGTGGATAAGATTTTAAGTAATATATACCTCTTGCTCACCAGATATCACACAGACGATTAAGAAAAAAAAAAAACCTGAACTGCGTTATTGGCGGCTATTCGGCTAATACAAATTGTTACGTAAGTTTTACGTATAAATTACTAGCTTTTGCCCGCGGCTACGCTCGCGTTAATTTAGAATTTGACAATCAATTCGAGTTGTACACTGCTTGTTGTTTGGGGTTTGGCGGAAAAAAACTCTTAACACACTATTTAAGTTTCTATATTAATATAATTCAATGATGATTCCAAAGACACGTGGCGCCATCTACTATCATAAGAACATTATTGTTATTGTCCTCGGGAACAGTACTTTTTTTCCGTATGAAAGGCCGTATGACCGTTTCTGTACACCTGACATATATGCAAAATTTCAGCATGATCGGTTCAGTGGTTTAGGCGTGGAAAGGTAACAAACAAACAAACTTACTTTCACATTTATAATATTAGTTAGGATTAATAAAATTAAACGTTGCTTTAAGCGTACGTATGTACCTATTTGATTCGTAAATTAAAAAAATATGTTAAGTTACCAAAGTGTAAGAATACATAATTAATCAATTTAGACATTTTTGACCTTCATAGTTTTATAACTTATGTAACACATTTATACATTTTGAACGTTGCACAACAAGATTTCCCCCGCAAATCTCGTGTTGAAACGAATACATTTATTGCAATAAATAAATTAAAAGCACTATATACATACATTTTAATTGAAATACTTATTAACTATCACCCTTATGCATAAACACACTATTAATTAATTCAACAAAATAAAAACTTTTTTTACGGAAATAATAAACACTCTTTACTCGGTGCCCTTGTAGGTACGGAATTTTTGTTTTATGCTATCGTAGTTTGCACCATAATGTCGTCATTCACAGCCGTTTTATTACTTTCATGTTAATTTTGTTTTTTTTTGTCGGAGGGGTTTTAATTACATGGGTCAAGGTGCTGCACTTTATATCTAACTGGGATGTTTTTAACGTGGAATGTTATGTTATAAAATACATTAGAAAAGAACTTGGATCTCGTGGATTTGTTCAAAGTTAGACATCTCTAAGAACAGCTTTACGTGAAATTAGTCTAAGATTTATATCTTAGACTAATTTACATAGTTTTATTATTAGAACTGCTTAGATCGATAGTGTATGTTGTGAATGAAAACTCGACAGGATCACCATGTGTTTTAATGCGATTTCCTAGCATCACCATCGCAAAACAAGCTGGATAACGATAATAATGATATTCCATCCCCTATGATTGGAGTAAAAATATTAATAAAAAAAAACAACCCACTTCCAAAAAACACTACAAAGGGTAAACATTATTTTAATTTCGGAAGTCAATGTCTTTGGTTTTGTATTTTCGATTCTTGCCACCGACTTCCGAAATTAAATGAATTTTTCACTTTTTAGGTGCGGCCTGCTATGTTATTAACACTGACAGGAAAGTGAGAAATATTTTTGCTGAAGGGAATAAACCAAAACGTCAACTGTGTATATATTTTTTGTTGTTGTTGATTTTTTCAAAAAGCGCTGAATTAATTTCGATAAAATTTATATGGGACCACCTCTGAGGTATGACCTACCAAACAAAAAAGAATCATCACTATCAATTCATAACTGGCGGAGTAAACACGAAACAAAAAAAAAACATACAGTCGAATTGAGAACCTCCTCCTTTTTTGAAATCGGTAAAAAAAAGTAGTATACTTATCCTATAAAAGCCTAAGGCTAAACTATAATCTAACTGCCAAAAGTTACAACCTTTGTACCAAATACTGTAACACCGAGATTTCAATAAATTTAGACGATTTTTTCTATGTATTTATTATTTTAATAGCCATTTATAAATTATTCAAAAATAATATTTTATACTATGAATATACATGTAGGCTGCCGATAAGGGTCAATATACTTCGACCATATAAAATGTATTTGAGACTTATCACTACAAAATAGAATCGTGATTTCAAAATATTCTGTCTACTCGTAAATCTAACGAGAAAGGATTATATATCTGTCCCCCATCCTGTGTTTTTATTTATTTTTTTATTATCCCCCCATTCCCACTCCATTTATTACCCCATAATAAAAAATAAATAATAATAGAGTACCTCCTGGAGGTGAGATATCCTAAATTAGTTTAATACATAATATAAGCTCGGACAAGTGCTCCGGAATCGCAGCTTATTTGTTATCTACCTAAATTAAGTAATGGACGCACTACAGAATCATTATATCCAAAAATATATACCCAGTCGAAAATGTTATAGGCATAGACACTATGTGACAACAAAAAGTAAGAAAATAAAATTCAGCTCCTTTATCATCACAAGTTCTTGTACTGAATGTATATTGATTTAAATTAAACCATGGTTTATAGAATTAATGAGTAATGTATGTGAAGCTTGTGTTATAAATATCTAAAAATAAATAACACGAGAGAAAGGCATTTTGAGAAATTCTTCTCAGGAAATTCCGGCTCAGAAATTCAGGATCTATTCAACAAGTTCGCAAAAGCAATACATTTGATTAGAGATTATAAATAGACGTAACAATGCTTAATAAATATTATGCAGCATGCATCAGAAAGGACAGACAATCAAACTGAACATTTTTCATGGGACCAACTGTCTCATACAAAGTTCAATACCTACTCGACCCAAATGTATGAGACGGCTGATATTTTATTCGCGACTACGATGTTGGTCCCATGGAGAAATTAGTTCAGTTTGATGGTCTATACCACAGTCATAATTGATACGCGCTGTAGATTACACCAAATTTGTGGCATATATCACTTGGAAGTGGGTGTTGAGTGTAGTGTTATACGGAATGTCTCTAGGTATTTGCGACAATGTTGTACTTTGAGACAAGGGTTATTTATGGAAGTACTGTCATATACTACGGATTATGATGTAAATCTAAAACACTCTTCATGTATGTTTAAGAGATTATATCCTAAATTACGAAAATATACATACTTATATATGATTGTAAATTTACATTAGTTATATAACTCTTTCGAATAAACATAATTGAAGACATGAATAAATTTCATTTACACATTACACAATATACCTAATAAATTGTTTTGTTTTTGCATATAAATAATATGTCATAAATAATTTGTTGTCTATCCACAACAAATACCAATTTTATCGATTATAATTTTCTCTAAGCACGGAATATCGTAGTTAAAATAGATAAATGACGGCTTCAAGAGATTTATAAAAGAGAGCGAAGAAATGATGTTACTAGACATATTTAGTACCATATGTCAATGTGCGTTTGGTGTCGCTTTAAGAGGTACTTGCACGTTGGTTTGGACTCGCACTGGGGCTGCCGTTCTTGACAATTTCTAGCTTTGAGTGCAAGCGGAAATGTAATCGTGACTCCAAAGAGTATCCCGAATATTTTTTCCTGTAAAAAATAAACAGTTCAGTGATATTGTAGCTGTAACATCATAATCTAGTTATTTCCTTTACTTCTATTAGTTAATTTATCTATTACAAAAAAAAGGAAGACGGTCACGTGGGGAAGGTTAAATTAAGGTCTTACCTTCCGGTACAGTTTTAGAAAAGGTACGGCGGCGGTCGTCTCTGTCACTCATACGTTGTTTTCTAAAGTTTAGCGAGCCATACTCAGTATACCCACACAGGCCGTTAGTATGACACACTGAGCTTTAGATACTTGGAAATAAACTGCATCTAAAATCATTTATGTGTAGGGAACGAACCTGGCATCCTGCAGCATTTGCAGAGCGCGATCCTTATCACCAAGCTGATAGTGACACATCGCCATCTCAGCAACGGTGTAAGGAAGTAAGAATGTATCTTCCTTTATATAATTCTTTAGTCTGTAAATAAACAAAAATCTTATTTCAGATTAGGTAGGTAATAAAAGGCCCCATGTGGTGCCGGACGTAAAGAATAGAACCTCCCTATTTCTTCCCGTGGGTGTCGTAAAAGGCGACTAAGGGACTTACTAGAGAATGGGCAGCAGCGTTCTCTATGCATTTTAACACCATACTGCGATCGCCAATCCGCCTGCCAAGCGTGGCGATTATGGCAAAACCCCCCCCCCCCCCCTTTGTGGGAGGCCTATGTCCAGCAGTGGACGTCTTTCGGCTGGAATGATGAGGTAATTAAATCGTTCTTACTTTTTGTATCCTAGTAATTTAATTTATGACATGAAACGTCTTTCATTTCGGTCAGTAGGATCGATTTTATTTTACTATTTATTTTACTACACTACTGCGAAGTTTGGCAACCTCGCAAAAGTAAAGATTCGTCATACTGGTGACAATTTTTGACCTAATTTAATTATTAAAATAAATAAAATAAAAACTTTTTAATTCAGACATAATCCATAGAATGTTAGTAGAGTACAACTTATGAAACTAGTGTTAGTACATTATAATTACTTATTTCCTAATGTGGATATTAACCCAGTGCTGGACGTAACGCGTGTCCAGCCTATCCGCAATAACAGCCAGAATGCTGTTGGTGCTGGCGCGCAACCTGCCGAGCGCCGCAGCGCAACGCTTGCGGAGCACGGCGTGGAAGCCATCAACGTGTGCGTCCGCAAACATGCCCGACGCACTGCACCAGCGCGGCAGATATTATGATTGATGATATCTCCGAAACGATGCATTTTTGGACCACCTATTCTAGGAGTTTTAGTATTATTTTTACCTACAGAATATAACCCTAGAGTTATGGGATATCAAAAAAAACAGTATACATAGTATAGTATTTTTTAAATTTTATTTTGGAACACACCGCGTCACCGCCACACGGGCCGTCCCGCTTAATATTATGTATTTCTTTAAATTCACACTGGCTGTTTATACACTCACAAGACCGCAGCATATTTTTTTTTAATCTATATTCTTTTCATTCATCATCATTTCAGCTGAAAGACGTCCACTGCTGGACATAGGCCTCCCCTAAAAGGGGGGATTTGCCATAATCGCCAATCACCATATTTTTTTAAATTATGTTAAATTTTTCGTAGCCGACTACCTAACTAAATTTTATTCTATTTTTAAAATCCATTCCCGCCCCAGCGAGGGAAGCAATTACTATGAGTTTTCCGCCCAAGGGTGGTGAGCAGCGTCTTCCACCCGCTACTCGGATCAAACAAAACACTACTTTCCGAGTATGAGAAATGAAAAATATGATATGGCAAGATCGCTTATTACTTTGGATGTATAGCACCTATCGGCAGTTTAGAGGATAGAAGCCATTACTCGGTAGTGCATACGTCGCTGTCGTAATTGGCGCTGTAATCGCGCGCAGCACGTTGCATTCGGAACTAAGTTTACCATCGCAAGCTGTGTTTATTTAGTGATTACTCAGCAGTATATTGGTCGATTCAAGCGGGAGTGGTCGCGGCTCACTACTTTATAGTAGGTGTGATACATAAAACTCATGCTTGTGACCAATATAAGTTGTAGAATTTAAAAAAGGTGTGTTTTTAATGCAGTTTGACAACTACTCTACTATGGCGCCACCGCGTGTGATACGTAACGTACAAAACTGGCGTACAAGAGATCGGGTAACAAGAGTGAGAGAGATTTCGGTCCTCGACAACGCGCTTTGACCTCGGCGGAGGTCAGGAGGAAGCAGGAAGGAAGGCGGCACAGGGAACGCCATTGATTGAGTCAACCTCTCTAGCACTCACAAGACGTTTCACGTACTCCACAGCGGCTGCGTCCTTGGTACAGCATACGTTTTTCTTTTTATTTGTGAAAATTTATTATTGATAAAAATAAAAAATAAGATCAATTATGATCATTCTATTATTTGAATTAAACAAACCAAAGACTGCTGCGAATGGGTCTTGTAGGCGATCCCTAGCCACGCAGTAGCAGGGCGGTATCTGGAACTCTGGATTTGTGCCTGGCCGGTGGTAAGCCCAACCTCCGATTATATCGCTAGATTATTGGTTTGCGAAACTTGGGTGTAGAGAAAAACTACGATAATATGGCCCGCCCCTTCAAAATTCAAGCGCCATCAAGACTCACAACGCATGTGTGCGTAATGAGACGGCCGTCAAACAAAAACAAATCCACGGATTTGTTGCTCGACTAGTTGCGTCATTAATCGCTCATTATTATAAGTATGGCGCTGCAATGACGTACTCTATGAAAACAACATGTGCGTTGTCTTGCACGATCGGCTAGTTAAGATTAGTTCACCAACAAATCGGGTAATAAGTGAGATATTACGAATACTGATTGCACAAAAACGATGAATAAATTCGACGAATACTTACAACTACATACAAACTCTTTCGTAAGGATGTGACTATACACATTGAAACAGTAATTTGGAGGGGCGAGCCATGTTATAGTAGTTTATCTCTACTATACATCTCTGCCTAATCCTTCGGGGAACACAAACATGATGTAATGTGATGTTATGTACTTACTGCAGCACGGAGTCGAAGGTGTCGAGTGCTAAACGCGGCAGGTTCATGGCGGCAAGGCAGCACCCCTTCAGAAAGCGCACTAACGCTCTGTTGTCTCCCTCGTGCACACCCATCCAGTCGCGGCTCTCGCTCTCAACGCGGTCGCTCGTTGCTTCTATTAACTGTTTCACACATGTAATAAGTTTACGTGAAAGTTAACAATTAGTTTTTTTTTTTGTATAATCTGTGTGGATGTTTAAATACATTTTTGGGTTTATTCCGAAGACGCCTATTGGGTTTTGTCTTGGTAAATAAAGACCTAGGGTTGGGCAAGGAATTATTGGGTTTTTCCTTAGATTTTGACGTTCGAAAAGTGCTGATTCTCAGCCTAGTTTGAATAAATGACTTTTTTTTTTTTTTTTGATAACTAGGGGTAGAGGCTACATTTGTGCTCGGTTACGCGCAAGAGGCCTATTACATGGGTCTCAACCAGTCTCAACATAACTGGAAAATAGTGGGTAATTCTATGAGGAATACAGGCATAATGATAAGTATAATTATATCTATACATACTACAAATTAAAGTCGGTTTTCGCGTCTGTCTGTGTCGGCGTTGTTCTTAAACTACGCAATGTATTTTGATGAAATGGCGGTTTTCACCTTAATTTAAAGAATTGATTCCGGAAACTTTACGGGTAGTATGTTAATATTAAACCTACATTAATAAAGAATTCTCGATGTTATGTCAAGTCGTAAATACCGAGGGACGTACGCGCCGCTATAATAGTTACGTATTAATTCCAGTCATAGGCAGGGACCATTTTGGTTACCCATTGAAAGTGTTTTTCTAACCGGATAAACAAAAACCCATACGGTGTGGGTAACCCTTTTGAACGGCTCAATTTAAGCCATTACCCTAATTTAACCCTTTCCATTGAAAGGGTTTTCGATAGGGTAATCAAAATGGTCCCTGGGTAGAATAGAGATAGAATTGGTCATGCTACGCGTGCTGGGTGGATATCGAAATAACATAATATTATTATTTTTTCATGTTACTGGGTTTCAAGTATAAAACCCATTCAATGGGTTATCATGTAACCCTTTCAATGGGTTTCTAGTATAAAACCCTTTCAATGGGTTATATCATGATAAAGGTAACCCATTGAATGGGTTACCCCTTCGAGAGGCTTAACCCTTAACCGGGGTTGTACGGTCCAGGTCATAGGAAGGCAAGTTACCTTGAGTACGTTCTGTATGCCCCGGTCGTTCCTGGCGAGTATGTGGAACATGTTCCAGAGGCACAGCAGCTCGATGGTGGGCAGCAGAAGGCGGCCCCCCTGCACCTGGTAGCGCGCGCATCGCTTGATCACGAACTTTTCCATCGGCAGCGACTTGCCTGCGATGCGCTGCTTGTAGTATGACGCGTTCCTGAATTTGAGTGGGTAACATTAACACACTACCTGCTGGCGCTGTATTACTTGCATCCGAGGAGAACTACTTCATGTTTGATTTAAATAAAGTATCGAATGTCATTCGCTGGCTGCTGGGGAGTTTGTTGCGCCACTTCTTCTTCCCAGCTAAAGCACTAGGAAGTGGTGAAGGGTGGGCATTTTTAGGGGACTGTCTCATGTAATTTTTGACGTTCGAAAAGTGCTGATTCTCAGCCTAGTTTGAATAAATAACTTTTGATTTTGATTCGTAAAAAAATATATACAGTGTGTGTATACGGTGTGTCATCTTCGTCAATCGTCATCGTGAATCATGAAAAAAATATCAGTCGTCCTAACATTTGGTCGAGGAGGTAGGTATTGAAGTTTTGTATGGAACGACAGATTTTTTTTCACGATTACGATGTTGGTCTCCGGATGAAAGTTACTCAGTTTGGTGGTCTGTCCGACACCCTTAATTTTCACAACACCGTTTAAAGACACGTTGTATAATGCCAAAATATGCAGAATTCCGATTTATATAGTCATGACAGAAAAAAAACCGGCCAAGTGCGTGTCGGACCCCGCACAATGAAGGGTTCCGTAGATAGGATGAATTTATCCCAAAAACAAACTTAACATTATAGTTGAAAAACATGCTCTCCCATACATCGATATACGTTACGTTCAATTCTTCAACTGCAAATTTAAGTTGGTCGACTATTACTCGTTAACTTGTGAACCCTGAAGAAAAATGATCACAGCTAAGTAGCTGTGATAATTTTTCTTTTAATTTCGTTATATAATACTACTGCCATGAATTTTTCACATATCCAAACCCAACCATTTAGCTGGCAGGGGGGGGGGGGGAGGACACTTGACTCTAACAAAAAATAGCACTTTAAAGCTTAATATTATCCAAACGGATCTCAGAATTAAAAATGTCTTTCCAGACCCACAATATTTTTAAACTGTCTATCCAGCGATACCCCACACCATGTATTAGACGAGAAAAAAAAATATCATCCCCGTTTTACGTGCAAGGGAGGTACCCTAAAAAAAAATGGTTTTATTTTACGAATTTCTCGGCGTGATTAATATGTACACCCATACCAAATTTCAGCTTTCTAGGACTAGCAAGTCTCTGAGCTAAGCCGGGGACAGACGGACATGGCGAAACTAAAATGTTTACTACGGAACCCTAAAAATGGGTGAAAATAAACAGTTTTTTTTTTTCATTTGTATAATGAAAGACATACGAAAGAAAAGGAAATATTGTACAGACTACGAAACAGTCAGTTTTAATATGGGTTTCTGAGTAAAATTGCGGAAAATTCGGGTGGAACTCAAGTTAGTCCGACCAGGCGGGCGACCCGCCAGCTCCATTACCATACTTTTTGTTGATGTTTTTACTGTATCAGGGGAAGTGTGGCAGAACTCTAGGTAAATTACTACTATTGGACCACTAGTGCTCTGAAACCAGTTAACTTGAAATAAAATTAATTTGAAATTTATACAGATTAGTTATTGAAAGTTTAACAATGAAGTTGCCTACCTCAACAGATCGGTACACTGTTGTTTCTCCGAAGGCGTGATGTCATCGAGTTCCAGCAGCATGGCCGCCCGAGAGTATGAGTAGATAGTCCTTGACCACGAGCTTTCGTCGATCAGTTTGCTTGCGT
Organism: Tiliacea aurago; assembly: GCA_948098905.1. NCBI lineage: Eukaryota > Metazoa > Arthropoda > Insecta > Lepidoptera > Noctuidae > Tiliacea > Tiliacea aurago. The sequence continues at coordinate 15,441,991 of OX402576.1, read as the reverse complement.
ACGACGCTGATTCGCGCCAGTCCATCTTTAAACTGAAACCAATTAAACAAACGAGGTACGTTGAGATACGTTGAGGTACTTTTAAGACCTCATGCGCTTGCTTATATGAGCAGGCAGTCTAAATCAAATTTCGAACTCATGCTCCGCCCCTTGCCCAGCCACTCTGGTATGTGCTAAACGCTAATACATCAGTAATAAAGTTGAATATCGCGTGCGCTCTTTGATCGTGTTCGAGCACGAAACTAAATAGCGCAAGTCTCAATTCTTATTTCGTTTATAACTAAAGTAATAATTGATCTAGAGAAAAAATATCTTGTGGGTGGATAATCTTAATATATAATATATAAAGTACGCGTCACGTCCTTTGTCCGCGATGGACTCCTAAACTACTTATTTTAATCAAATTTGCACACCGTGTTAGATCAAACTGTGATCTAACTTAAAAGATAGGATAGCTTACATCTCAATGACTAGGACTGACTGATCATCGAAATGACTGAACCGATTTGAATGAAACTTCATACACATAAGCAGGATACAAAGTTAGTAAAGAACATTTTCGAAATGTCTTATTTAAAAACAAATAACTGAAAATCTCTGTTTCTATGGAAAATTTAAAATCGGTCTAATTGGGCTGTAACACTATTTTTCGAAAATGTTCTTTACTAACTTTTTAGAAATTTGTATACTGCTTATGCGTATGAAGTATCATTAAAATCGGTTAAGTCATTTTTCATTACATTTTATATCCCATCACGTTAAAACATAAGAAAGGTCAAGGTGACACAGTTTATTTTTCTTGTGCTGATGTCATTGTCTTTCATTAACATTAAACTTAAAAAGGGCAAGGATAATTTCAATTTTAATAGTACCTACAAGCTGTTTAAGTTCTTCTTTGGTCATACATTATCTTTCTTGGAAGACGGCGGTTTTCGATACCCATGTAAAGAGCAAAATGCAAAGAGAAAATAAAAAATGAACTAACATTCCAACTAACAATGAAAAATTATTTTAAATCGGCCGGCCTTGATTTCCCGTGCTATACTATGCCTTATCTTACCTGTTCGCCCACATTATCTCCCAGAAGCACACGTGGTGGAACTGTTGCCATTGTTTCTGACTGTTAACGGCGCGATTATACGTCTCGATGGCAGTATCGAATTGCCCTCGCAGAAGCTCGATGCGGCCTTTGAACATAAGAAACCAAACGCTGTCCGGGTACACCTGTAAATTTCAAGGGTTCATGTTCATAAAATGATTCTTAGAATTTCATTTTCCCTCTTTTAGCATCGATGATATTATTATTTATTATATAAGTCGCTAGTTTATTAACTCAGTAACTGCATGTATGAACGTAAACGAAGCAAAAGAAGTATTTAAGGATCGTAGCAGGTGGCGCTCTGTACTTTCTGCCTACCGCCATGGGAAAAGGCGTTTATGTATGTAACTGCACGACTTGCAGTAGAATGGTAGTCGTTGACTTTTCTTAAACTTTTCTTCATACTACACTGGACATGTTCAGTTTCTGCCCCCTGGTTACGGGTAATGTTCAGGATTGCGAGTTTTTCAGTATAAATTATAAATAAAGATTTTAATTACTATGGATTTATTTATCCTTTTAAGCTTGCGGAACAATATTAAAAAAAGAAACAATCCTTAACAATAGCTTCCGATATTTTTTTTTAACATTCCTTTTTTTCCCGTAATTGCCTTTAAAGTGTGTGTACAATAAACATAAGTCGTTTATATATAGATCAAAGGAATATATCAACGTAATTACGTGTAAAATACGCCAAGATTAGGTACTAAAACATTAGAATACCACATAAAACCTGTTTATTTTTTAAATAAATGACGTAATTACGTAATTATTTTTCATGTTGGCATTGACAACAGGTTAGTTTCTGTTTTGCTTACACTAATTACTAACTTTAATCCTTATTCAGTAGGAACAAGTTAGAGATAATTAAAAAATGGGTAGGTTTGAGGATTGAGGAATGAAACCAAAATGTGGAACTAAAGATATAATTTCAAGTAAATATAAAAGAAACAATAAATGCTTCGTGCTACAATAAAAATGGGAACCAAAAATATGCTAAATCGGGTCAGGCCAACAAAATATAAAATGTTTTACTGATCTCACAATGAGTTCCATCAGTAAGTATCTGTGTTCACTCACAGATATAGTAAAAAATACATTCTAAAATCCTAGGAGTTTAAAACATATTAATTGACAGAACTAGAAAATATTGCGGGTATAAAAATATAACAATCTTTACTGAACATTCATTTTTGATTACCTGGGCAATTGTTCTTTGACCCACTGAACATGTCCTTGACGGGAAAATATCAATATTAAGTAAACGTTCTGACAACGATGAGAAGGTTTTAAAGACATGGGCATTCGGTCGTAGGTCCGAATCCAGACAGGCGCTTTATTTTGCGCAAATTATTTCATCACCACTGCTTTCAAAACGTGGAAGTAAACATCGTGAAGAAACAAAAAGGCATGTTCTAAAACCAAAGATTCGAAGACATGTGACATTTACCAACCCGCACTGGGCCCGCGTGGTGGATTACGGCCCAATCCCTCTCACCGCGAGGAGGCCTGAGTCCCACCAGTGGGAACATTATAGGCTGATTATGCAAAGACATGTAGATAATTATGTTATCCACATGTCTTTGCATACATGTCGTTGGGACATGTGACATTTACCAACCCGCACTGGGCCCGTGTGGTGGATTACGGCCCAATCCCTCTCACCGAGAGGAGGCCTGAGTCCCACCAGTGGGAACATTATAGGCTGATTATGCAAAGACATGTAGATAATTATGTTACAATATAGGCTGAAAAATCGGCCAATTTATACAGTTCTTGTCAATCTGTATAAATTACTGGAAAAGTAATGGATTCCAAGCTGACTGACACAGATAAGCACTATAATTGATCACCTTGCGCATACCTGATGTAATACGACGACGCGACGATTGTTTGACGTTTTTTTTTTAAAAAAAAAAAGAAAAGAAGATGCTGCTAAAAATAGTTATACTTTTAGACACAACCTGTAAGTCACATTCCCTACCTTTTTGTTTGAAGGACGGTCAATTTGGTCACCGAAGTTCGCTCGTTTTTTTAGTAATAGATAAATATTTTGCTAATTACCCTCGTTGTTATTTTTGTTGTTGTTTAATTTTCATTAAAAACTTTAAGTTTGGTTTAATTCTCTAAATTATGTGGTCGATGTTTTTGGTGCACGGTAAAACTCTGAGTTTATGTTTGCGCCAACTTATATTATAAAAATGTAAGTGTACTATTGAATGAATGAATAAATAAATAATCTAACACCTGGTAAAAGGCTATCTGCAGAATATAATTATCTAAAAACAAAATATTTTTTTTAAAGAGTTTCTTGGCCATTCTTCTCCATACAAAACTACCTCTGGGAAGGCAACTTAGAATCAATTAAATTTTTTGTAAATTTTGACGTTCAAAAGTGCCCCCTATATGCCTATTTGAAATAAATAATTTGACTTTGACTTTGATGAAATACGTGTACTCGTAGTACCCGGACTACCCGCCCATTTAGTTGGCACATCAAGATCCCCATACGGTTATGAATTAAACAAGTCTTTCACAAGCTCGTTGTGGAACACTGTAAATATAACTAAACATCGAAATGCAGTGCCAACCTTCAGTTCCTTTTCTAATATCCTCTCGCAAACTGCCAGGTCTATGGGGGCGCCGATGAAGTGGCACATGACCAGGTGGTAGCTCAGCAGCGTCAGGTCGCACAGTATGGAGCGCATGCCGGGCGCGAGCGAACCAGCCTCCAACTCCGCTAGACCAACAGTCTGAAACATTTCAAACATACGTTTATTCAAGATACATATAAATTGTACTAAGAGTTCGCCTGGCACATCCCAAGCAATTGCCTGTATAGCTCCGTTCTACGATTCTGCTGAATGGATATTTATCGTATTTTTTAATTTAATTTTTATTTGGGATGGGTTTGCTCTTGACCTTAGTCTAGGACAGAGGTGACAGAGACAAAGTCAAAGATGGAGTGAGCTTACCCAGAAGAAGCCTGTTCACTCTCACTTTGAAGAGATTAGGGTTGTATGCGTTCGGAAATACAGGCGCAGGCAGAGAGTTCCACTCCTTTGCTGTGCGCATTATAAAAGACATTTGGAAACGATTTAAACGTTTTCGTATAGTTTGTGCTGACGCCATTGGCTGACATGAAAAAAAAGATAATATTTATTCAATACAATTTATTTATTTATTTGTAAAAATATAAGGTCAAATAAGTGGAGTGTGGTGTACAATAAAATAAGTTTTAAATTATAGTCTCAATGATGTCCCACTATGTATTTACAACAGAAAACAAAGCCGGATTTGTGTTTGTCTGTATGGGCGATTAGTTGTTCTAAACTACACAACGGATTTTCATGCGGGATTTTACCATTATTTTGAGAGTTGCTTCCAGTAGGTTTATGTGTATAATACATTACTATTATTTTAACTTAGATGTAGCACAAAAAACTCGATGTTGTCATCACATCAGTCACGTAGATCGCACCCGACCGAAGCAGGAGCGGGTCGCTAATTATAAGGACAAGAAACACAATGGCGCCGATTCTCTTGTCACAAAATTCTCTAAACTAGACTAAAAATCACCAAAACTAAAGTGACTCAACTTAATTATACTATATAACCATATTTTCCCAGTTCTGCTTTCGTGGACAGACCTTTAAATAATTAATATCTCAAAGAAATGCGATTTTGTATTACCCGCTTTCGCGAGTTTTCGGCGGCGTCCACCAGGAGGCGCTAAACGCCGTACCATTTTATTTGTAGGTACTTTTTATTCTTCTCCCTAGAGTATATTTGTTTTTTGCCACCAACCAATTGACATTATAAACCAACAGACAAATTCAAGATGTCCTTGATAGGGCTTTCCTACGGCGCACAGAGCGTAATTTTCATAATCTAGCTGGCCGGAATCTAATTTAACCACTTACTTACAGAAAAAAAGCATTTGCACATTCTTGAAGTAGTTGAACCACACTTCCAAGATATAGTTTTTTTTTTTACAAAGAATCACGCCAAACAATAGAAAAAAGGGTCAGAACAACCGACTAGCTGCTCGTTCGAGATCTGGTTTACCGAGGGACCGCGTCATTCGTCTGAATTCACTCGATGAATACGCTCGTGTTTCAGTTGCTAGTAGTTGTTGTGTGTTGTTATTGTGTTCTTGTGGGCATAGAGGTAAGTTTGCAATGTTTTTTACTTTCCACTGTTATTTAATTTAACTGCAAGCACCATTACAATATATCATGTTTATATTTTACTACAATAATTCTCTCAATCACTTTGTACTTGAGTTTTAATACATTATATCGCATTATACAGTTCTCAAATTGTATTTTTCTGAAAGTATTACTTGTTAGCTCTATATCATATGTCAGTTTGTTTGCGAATGATTGCGACACTCATAGAAGTTTTTCTTAATTTTAGGATGGCTTCGCAAATTTCGCGTCGAAAATGTTTCGATGTTTGGTTTGCTAACGCAAAACAAAACAGAACAGATGCTTTGCTACATCTTATATTGCAAGACCTGGGAGATCCTTCCCTTTTGTAAGACATTTTGAAGAGCTTGAAAGTCACAATTCGAAGTGTTTGCCAAAAAATAAAACAAAAATGGTCGAAATCGGGAAGACATCGGGAACGATTTTTGAACGCCAATTCATTGTGGTTGGAAGAAAGTATATCATTGCCCGATATAGTGACAAACGCTGTCGTAAGCGTTTCACTTCCTACAACAAGTAATCGGGCTGGAAGACCACAAAAAGATTTCGCAAGCTGCAGTAATAGAATTGGTCAGCTTTCCAAAGAAGCACAGGAAGCTAGAAATAAGCACAACAGAAAATTCAGAGAATTGTTCACAAGAAAAACGTCTAGAGTTGACTCAAACACAGATCTAATTCATCGATTGTTGATAACGTCAGATCCATACATAGCAAGCTTACGTGCTCCTCCAAAAAATAAGCGTGGCCAAATAATCCTGAGGTAAGCCAGCTTCTACAAATAAGACCACCAGGAATTGAATTTGATGATATCCAGTCTGAAGAAAGTGATGTCGAGCATGATGATAGCGATTCTGACTGAGGCTTTCTGTATATGTCTATGTTATATTATTTTTTTGCGTAATCCAGACTATGTATTTTGTTTTAGTTTGAGTTTTCTGCTTATTTGTTTTGTAATTTAAATATAATTGTAATATTTTGAATGTAAATATTTTTATATGTACCTACTTTATGTCGAAATATATCTTTTAAACCTGGACAGTGCCTTTAAATTACTATTATAATATTTTAGTGCATATTTTACTCATATCGCCAGGCCTAAATAAAATTGGCCAGCTAGATTGTGAAAATTACACACTGTGCGGCGACGAGAATACCGGAGATTTTCAACTTACTGAACGAAAAACCGAATTTTTGTTGCTCGAGCTCACATTTTTATTAGTAAATTAGCTTTATTATGCTGAAATAAATAGCAAGATAATCATGCTATCTGAATATTTTTTAAATGCTGTTGTTAGTCGATTAAAAGTTCTAAATCATTTTCGGTGTACAACCCTAGCAGGATCACATTGGTCACAGATAATAAAAACAAATACAGGATACTGCATCTTAATGTATTAAAATATAAACCACAATATAGGTAGTTTTATTCAGCTCCATTCACGTTTCGCTGAATGGTTTGGTCACACTTATACAGTTCTGCTTCTATCAGCCTCGTACAGCATTGTAAGCTTGTGAAAAGGTCGCAACGAGGAGACGAGAACCATCCATGTAAAGCCCTGTTCAGCCACGTTCAATGCTGAACGTGGACTGATCCCGATTCCTCGTCGACAAGTTGCGACCGCGTACAGCCCCGAACGTGGTGGAACAGCGCTGAATGCGGCGGAACAGCGCTGAACTCTATCATTCGCATGATGAGAACACATTCTTTATCTGTAGGTAAGCCGCGAAAACTGAATAGACGCGGAAAGCTGAACTGATGCGTACGCATCTCCATACAAAATCGTTGTTTTCAATGGACGAAAGCTGAACAGAGCTGAATAAGACCCGCAGCGGACACGCGGTGTGTTCCATGTTTAAAATTTAAACAACTTTCGTTCGCCTCTTTCCGTAACGCTCTCGTCACGCATTCACCAGCTTACTCCCCAAGTCAAGCGTGCGTAAAGAAGTTTTACCTCAATAATTCTATTATTAACACCGGAAGGCGACCCCAACATAGTTGGGAGAAGGCTAAACAGATGATGATGATATTAACACCGGCTGTCTTGCTCAGTGTGTCGATTGAAAATGGTCTCTATTTCCTTCCATTTTTCCCTATCGACTGCTATTTGAGCCCATAATTTTCCTCCAGTAATTTCCAGCTCGTCGCTCTAGAGTTTTCTCTGCCTTGCTCTATGTCGTTTGCCATTTCTCGGATACCTGACTATTTATTCTTTTGCTCAAAGTTGTAACTACCTACATAAGAACAATTTTCGGTTTTTTTCTTTACTTGTACTGTGAGACCTTGCTTCTTGCCAAACATGTTGCTAGGTTAACGAGAAGTTCAAGTCAATGTCAAATCATTTATTTGAGTTGGGCTATTAAATATGATTTTTGATGGCGTAATACCTACCGTTTTTTTAACCCCCCCCCCCCCTGAATATGTTACATAATTGACCGTATCGCTTCATTGTGTTGACTTTGAAGTTTGAATTTTTCACTCGTTCAAGGGACCTAGTATTTAATATTAATTTCAACTTGATACCTCTAACCGTTCCTGAGAAAAAGGGTCCTGATAGACGCTCGTTTACTTTTTTTTGGGTTCCGTACCTCAAAAGGAAAAAAAACGGACCCCATATAGGTGAGTGATTAAGTTGAAATTTGGAATTATATTTTATTACATTATGGACTTCTGTGACCCAAACAGACGTGTAACGTAATAAATGAATTTTGAATATGGGGGTAATTTTTGGGGGAAAAGAAAAAGAAAAAAAATGTTTTGCAAACTGTACGTGTCCAAATAAAAGGGCTTGTTGTAAGGATTTCAGATATATATTTTTTATAATTTTTAAATAAATACTATCAATATTATTTAAGAAAATAGATGAAAATTTATCAGTCCCCCCCCCCCATCTCCGAATTATTGAGCCAAATTTTTTTTTAAATATTAAAATACAGTAAATAGTTTTTTAGTTAAAGATTACAAGAACACCTATAATCAATTTAAAAAAAAGTAAATAACATGGTAAATCTCTAATAAGGTTGACTGGTAGAAAATGCCTCAGGCATTAAGTCCGCCTTTGTACAGTGTATTTTTTTACTTGTGCATAAAGTTTTAATAAATAAATAAATCTCTCAATATAAACATAACATAAAATCACGCCTGTCATCCCTGAAGGGTAAGGCAGAGGTGTACCTACAGCACATCCACAAAAAAAAAAAAAAACCAAACCTCTCAATATTGTACGTACAAACTTACATTTGCAGTTGGAATGTGCAAATGTACGTTTACGTTTACGGCCGTGGACGTCTATACTTTAAAGGACACAAAAGATAGTTACACATAGTATACCCAAGATGGCAAGCGTAATGATGTGGATATGTTTTATGATAGTCAGTTGAAAGAATGTGTGGTGGCTGTTAAAAGACTAAGTGATGAGAGTGATAGCTGTCCAAGTTATTGGGGAGAGTTAAGTGGTTAATATCGTTAGTGTGTATGCACCCCAGTCAGGGTGTGAGGTGTGGAGGGTGATTTTAACGAGCATGTAGGAAGATAGAAGGATGGGTATGAGAGAGTGCATGGCAGTTGGGGATATGGAGACCGTAACACTTATGGCGAGACACTGCAGCTAGCTGCTTCGGCCTTCGACCTGGCAATAACAAATACGTGGTTCGAAAAACAAAATGAGCATTTTACAACTTATAAAAGTGGCCGCACGCACCAACTTACTACTTGCTGGTAAGACGGAACCTTAAAAGCGTCAACAACTGTAAAGTGTTCCCAGATGAAGACAGCCTCACAACAGGCATATCAGCGGGCGGGCGGGGAGTTATAGGTATTTTGTACAGACCTTTTTTGTTTTCTCGTTTGTATTTTTAATGTTTAATGTTTATTTGTAAGTTTCCCGAACAGAATAAAATATAAAAATAAACAGACTCATAATAATGGAGGTAAAACTCAGTGTCTCGTCCAGTACGATCAAGGAATAGCCCCCACCCAAAACCAGATGGCGTAGTATAGAAAAATAGGTATGTGCCAGTATGTTTAAGAGTCAAGTGGTAAATAAAATGATTGAAATAAAGGATATGGAAGGGAAATATAAGTCAAATTCAAATATGTTTAATTGTAGAACTAAGGTTAACTTTTCCCACACCATTCCGCTTGTCATCTTGGGTACCTACTATGTGTAACTATCTTTTGCATTCTATAAAACTGAACCTGTGGTAGCATATGGCAACCAGCATTAGCAACCACATACGGCAGCAGCCGCATTATTACTAGAACTACTCACCCTCTTCGCACGGTTTTAACGACTTGATAAAACATAGTTTTTAGGGTTCCATACCAAAATGGTAAAAAGGATACCCACCTTATGTGTCTGTCTGTCTGTCTGTCACACCTGGATATCTCAAGAACTACTAATGCTATCAACTTCAAATTTAGAATAGTTTTAGATGACGTTTGCCCAACAATTTTGCAAGCAAGAAAGAAATTAAAAAATTTTTTTTTTTTGCAAAAGGGACTGAAACGGGGTCTAAAAAAATTAAAGTGGGGCTACTAGGGCATGTGGGGTATCATATGAAAGAACGCTGTTTGCACATTCTCAAAAGTTTTTTTTTTCTTTTTTAGGCAGCATAGTTTCCGACTTTTGATGAAAAATGTAAAAAAAAATACCGTTCCCCCCCCTTATCTCCGAAGTTTGCAGAGATAAAAATCTGAAATTATTCAATATGATAGAAGCTTATGTAAAGATTACAGGAAAAATAAAACGATGTCTCTAAATAGCACAGTTTTTCAGAAATCATCAACATCATATATTCGTACGGAACCCTCGGTGCGCGAGTCCGTCTCGCTCTTGACCGGTTTTTTTTTTAAATTATCCATTACATGTATGTGAGTTTAATGTTTTTGTTTAATACACATAATAAATTCTCTAAATGATGGTGAAAACGGCATCCAAATCTCTTGCGCAGTTTCAAAGAACAACGCGGTCACACGGACAAACACGAAAAGCGACTTTAATTTTAATAATGATTTCATACAGTTCGACAAAAACGGGATAGAAAAAAAATAGGCATTCATAGCGACTCGAGACAGCAATGGAAACTTAAAGCTTTGGAATAACATACATATTATTATACCGGATATTTTTTTTAACGTCTTGCATGTACAGTCATGAGCACTAATATGTAAACACTTAGCAAAATTAAAAACCGGTTTTCTCGTGGAATAACGATTGCAACTTTGAGAAAAGATCTATTTCATAATAGTTTGGGTTCCAAAATACTATGTTCGTAGTAAAATAAAATTACAATCAATATGGTTGGACAAAATCAATTTTAAAAGTTGCTAATATATACATATTAGTGCTCGTAACTGTACACACTACACAGGCATCTCCCAGTCTGGCGCATCACATCACATTAGCATGTCGGTGACGCCAACCTATGAGTTTTGCTCCTACGAAAAAACGCGGCCCACGCGGCTAAAGAAAATTCACTTAAAAAATCACTACGTTTGAGTGACGGGCTGCGGTGACGGGGGTCCAATTTCCTCTTTGCACAATGGGGCCTCCTGAAGTTACGCCACTGGTTTTCAATAACTGTTTACTATTTGCGTCATCAATTATATAATAGTAATAATAGTTTAAAAGTAATAGTCACCGTAGTTGTAATCGCCATGAGAATTTATACACATTATATACACATATATGTTACTGTAAAAGTTCGAACTTAGGTAAATCCGAAGTTTTTCCAGTAAAACCTAAGATTTACCAACTCTTAATGATAAAAGTCCGAACTATTCTGTGATCATAGTTAATTTCGAATTTTAACCACTCGCTAAATCTTAGGTTTTACCAGAGAGACACGGTGAATGTTGAAAAATCGACATGTTTAGACGAATCATTCCACTTTGCCCCACCGAGCCGCCCCTCTGGTGGGGCAAGAGTAGTGGAATGCCTAAAATTTTGCAGTGGTCTGAACCTGCCTCTTTTTTTTTGGGTGGTAAATTATCAAATAACTTCTCCCGCTCTGGGCGGAGCGGGAGGGCGTGACAGATTTTTACTGACTAAAACCCACCCGTGTTCCTTCCGTTGCCTGTGTGCCAGGGCCACGATATTCCTTTCGGACAAACTCGCAACCCCTACCTCGATTTAGTGGGGCAGATTCCACTACTCTTAAATCTTGTTGGATTGTGCCCCATTAGGTTGACACGCAAAAGTATTTTTTTTTTAAAGTTGTGAAATTATTTAGGTACTTAAATGTCATTATATTTCATAACATGGTCGTACTGTAAAGGGAAGATTAGATCTCATTTTCATCACACCTGTGCGAAGCCGTGGTGGGCAGCTAGTAGGACATAAAAATTTCCAAACAATTATTTTTGTACTCATATTCTAAGGTGCCAACTCTAGTGGGGCAGAATCCAACAAGATTTTAGACTAGTGGAATCTGCCCCACTATTAATAGAAGTAGTGGGGCAGATTTCACTGCAAAATTTTAGGCATTCTACTTTGCCCCACCAGTGGGGCGGCTCGGTGGGGCAAAGTCAAATGGTTCGTTTAGAGGGTTTAGTAAATGTGAGTACCATGGAGCCGTTTATTGTGATAAGATGTATGTTGACTTAAAAAAGCGTGGCAGTTGAGAGCATGTCATGCTCACTTAAATGGCTCGCTGATGGTGGCGCGTGTGTTGGATCTTTCGGTTCCCTACAAAATGTTTGAGTTGGATGGTGCTGATCCACGCGTCATGTTCGTGAACGGGCGCCGTCAGTTGAGACTGGTCTTCTCTTAACTGCCAGGGCTTATTTGTAATCTTTTAATCTTATATTTTGAATTGTTTTTTAAATAAACAATTTTTTTTTTTGCATTGTTCTCACATATAGAAGCAACAAGAATAATGTACCCAGGATTTTGTAATATCTTGCTTTAAAAGAGTGTCCTTGGAGTTTCTTGCCTATTTTTCTCCATAGAGATCTACGTTTTGGAATGGGCAAATAGCTTCAACTTTCTGACTAACTGACCGACTCTTTGACAATTCAAAAGTGCCTGTAATAGGTTTAATTGAAATAAATGTTTTGAGTTTGAGTTTGAGTTAGACGTGTTTTTTTCAATTTTTTTATTTTTTACCAAATATTAAGAAAAATACTGATTTAGTTAGTTTAACCAACGCAAGCGTTATGTTTGTGAGAAGATAATATTATTTTGGTTATTTGTTTTTTACCATTCAAAAAGTATTTCGAAGGTGTTTTAAAATTATGTTTTACTATACTCCATTTGAAATAAGATTAGACATATAAATAAACTTGTTTACAGTCCATTCAACCGATTTTGACTTCTATTCCGTAGGCATAAGGATGGCATTGAAAGCAAAAACTTGGTTACAATACCAACTGTTTATTACAGCTGTCATTGGTCATGCCACCAACGCAATAGAAGTCAAAATCGATTGAACGAACTGTAAAAAAGGTTTATTTGAATGTCTAATCTTATTTCAAACGGAGTATAGTTACTAATAAATATACCAAAAGATCATAATTTAAACTATGTAAGCATTTGAGTGATGGGTAATTATACTGTAATACTTTCCTATAATAAATAAAAATAATGGTAACTATGTCGTATCTCTCTGTATTTTACTGTGTACAGAAATATTTAAAAAAAATGTAAGGATTTGACTGATAGGTACTTGAAATAAATTATTAAGTTAAGTCAGTTCATTTATTGTATTATTCAAAAAAAAAACATTTGTCAATCTTCTTTGGTAAAACCTGTCATCATGTACCAAACTCAAATGGTAAAAGCACGAAAAATTGTCTCTTTCTTATAAAATCCTTACATTTATCAACTGGCCTCAGGAGTACTCAGAGCAACACTTCCATAAAGTTACGCAAGCGGCTTTTCAGCGGCATTGACTCATTCTGGTAAATCCTAAGATTTACCAATACACGGGTTTTTACAGTAACATAATTATATACATTTGCGTCATCAAAATAATAATAATAATTTATATTCTTCTAGTAAAAGACGTGAATGTAACTTTGAAACTAGTATTTTAATGGGCAGCAAAATGACGGAAGAACTTTTCCATAAGACATTTGTTCATAAGGAACAAATCTACCTAAGAGAGATGTATAATGATTCTAATGAGATTATATTTGTGTAAATACATATTTGTTTTTTTTTTGTTTGTGACACTGGCCTGCACAAGCACATTGCAAAAATCGTAATTTGAATTTCGCGGTCTACCATTCCGGATTCTTCACCTTAAAAACTCCGTTGCCGACCTCGCAACATGCCACGCACGAGTCAAGTGGCCTGCCGTAGTCAAATCAAATCAGAAAAAACCGGTCAAGTGCGTGTCGGACCACGCACCATGAAGGGTTCAACTTAACATTTTAATTGAAAAACATGTTCTCCTGTACATCGATATACCTACGTCACGGTCAATTCATCAACTGCAAGTGTAAGTTGGTCGACTATTACTCGCTTACTTGTTCATTTTAACTTCGTTGTACTTGACTCTTAACAAAAAATTGCACTTTAATGCTATTTATTACACAAACGGATCCCTGAATTGAAAATGGTTTTAGCAGACCCGCAATATTTTGAATGGCCTATCCAACGATACCCCAAACCATGGGATAGACAAAAAAAAAAATCATCCCCACTTTACGTGCAAGAGAGGTAGGTAGGTAAGTACCCTACATATACAGTATGTAACAAAAACCCTGTTGTTCCTTTTAGGGACGTATAATTTACCTACAAGCACAACATTGGTGGAATTATAATTGAAAAAAATTAAGCATTGGCTAGTCGAGAAGTCAAAATCAAAGAATTAAAGAGGTTAGAAATCAGTTAAACATTACAAATATTAATAATTAAATATTTATTTTAATTATTTTTGATGAACAGTTTTTATAAATGACTTGCTTTATTAAGTATGTATACCTATTCTTAAAACGTAGGTAGAAGGAACAACAGGGTTTTTGTTACATATTGTATATATTTTTTAAGATTTTATTTTACCATGTTGTCGGCGTGATTAATATGTATACCCATGCCAAATTACAGCTTTCCAGTACTAAGATTCTCTGAGCTAACCCGCGGACAGACAGACGGACATGGCGAAACTGTAAGTAAGGGTTCCTTGTTGACTACGGAACCCTAAGAGCACTGTTTAACCTTTCTAAGAATTATCGCATGCATATTATTACGAAGATTCGCTAACTGTGTAACGTTAATATTGTGAACAATAACAATATTGTGAAAATATTGTAGTTTTCTAAGTATTTCGACAGATTTTCTTATTATTATTATTTTGTTTTTTTAATAATGACGTTGGTTTATTATTTTTAATTATCCGTTGAATTATACGATAGTGATCATAGTGAATCATAATGTGCTTTGGCTAATTGTTTGTGTCACGTTACGTAACATAATTATGGCCCAGCTCATTAAATGTATAATAAAATTGTACGCAGAATACGAAGAACCTACGGTCAATTCTGCAATGACTTATCATTGCTACGCGGGTCGGGCGGTCGATTTATTGTTTGATTCCTGTACGGAAATTAACAAAAGCTTGGCCTACATTATTGATAAAGTTGTCCCGGATCTAAGTAATTTTGACGCTGCGATGGGTGATTTTACTTTAAACGCACACAACATGATGTAAGAAGAATGCGGGTGAAAGCCATCTCGTATTTTATAACATAACTATTTACATATATATTTTAATAAAATAAATACTTAACAAGTTTGTGAATAAATCATCATTTGACTCGATATTAGTCTGTATTATTCCATCGATGGTTCCTGTACAGTGATAAAATAGAATAATTCGTACTTAATACAGAATACACACATTTTGCGCATATACTTGTTTAGAAGTACGGGCCAGGCCACAACACTGCGATGCGACGACGCGTTGCAAAAACGACGTTACACTACTTACAATACGATTAGACGTAGATTGACGACGTAGATTTCTACGGTGCGTCGTCGCATCGCAGTGTTGTGGCCTGGCCCTACCAGTATCCTCACCGCATTCCTAAGCCTGTCAAAGAAGCTCATGACAAGGACATGCGATTATAATATTATAATAAATGGTGTAAGTAGCTAAGTGTATACATTACATTATGAAGTCTGATTATTGTAAGTACCTATATCATTTAGCAAACTATTTAAAACAAGTTATTATGTAATTCTTTTCACATCCCACTATGAAAAACCTTGTGGTCAAAATGCCATTATTATGATGAAAATTATGATACTAACCTCCAATTTTACCAAACACATTATTGCTAGTTTCCTGAGAGGTGAATTAATCGCTAGCTTTAATTGCTCTTTTGACAAGGCTAAATGTAATCTAAGAAGCCAGGGAATCGCATTGCAGTGCTGTTTTGTTGGACAAGATAACTTAACGAGTGGCAGGTCCCTGTTTTTGATAAGAATGCTCAATTCATGTAGAAAACATTTCATATTCTAAGTCATGTTGTGTTACAGGAGTTAAACCATCATAAGACAAGTTAAAAATGTGAACAATAATAAAAATCATGTATATAATTTTACCTTGCTCCCAGAAAAGCCAACGAACTCTAATACGCTTATAATCTTCGGCGGTAGCATGGATATCATCACGTTGAAGGTAGCGACGCCCAGGCGCACACCGCTCTGGAAGTGTATCCTCGACTGATCCGAATCCCATTGCTTCTTTTCTAGTATTTTTGAGCATTCCCTGTTCAAATACAACGGAAATTAGTCAACAATATTAAGATGGAAGTGATACACACTTCCGAGGATTAATGAAAAGATTGCATAAACTCAGAGCTTTTTCAAATGTGGGTAAGCAGAATCTACAGAAAGCCTCCTGCTACGATCCTTATACATACTGCTTTTGCTTCGTTTACGTTCATACATCTAGTCGTACACGCACGCCGGTAGCGAGTACTACACACCTGACCTTTCTGAAGAACATCACCAATAAGGTCACTATATGTCCTTCTAGGGCGTCCCCTCCCTGCGTTTCCACCCACACCTGCCTTGTACCAACAATCTGTTATACCTTTTGTTAGTCGCCTTTCATTAATTCTCTCATCATGACCAAACCAACTACTCTTTTCAATTTTTGTCACTACATCTTATTTTAAACCGCAGCGCTGCCTTATCATATCCTTCTTCAGGCATCATAGTTAGACTACACACGCTTCGCGAGGAACGCATTTCCACAGTATTCAATCTACTTGCATGCCTTTTTTTTCGACACCGAACATCACTCCCTATCATACATAAGCGTAGGCACCAGCACACCATTGAACAGCCAGTCAAGCCTTTTTGGACATCGACGGGGGATTCCCGCATTCATTCTCCTTTCCAATCTTCATCAATCTTTCCATCTCCTGTAAAAGACTCCCCAAATATACCAACTCATGCATTTGCTCCTTACTCATCACTCTTTCTCGATTATTGATCTTGATCCTAAATTCTTCGATTATTTTGAAAAACATGCCAGATTGCGGTCTAAAGCTAAAATACAATAAAAATGATAATTACTTGTAACTGTTGTAGCAATTTTTGACCTTGATAGTGCCCTTGATAAGCCCAGTGAGGTCTTCTCCATCCATTATAGTCATAGCTGCCTGAAGTAGAAGGGCTTCTGCGTAGCATAGTTCAGCATGAGCTTCCAAATCTGTATAGGTGGCATAATTTGACTGCAATAAAAACAAATGTTTTTAATTTAGATGAGTAGCCCTGGTAGATACAACTTAAAAATGTAACCAATTAAGTGGACTTTGCTTATTCTTAAGTGATGATTCAAAATACTTGTGATAACATTATTTATCTATTTTAGTTCTATAAGTAAACATCGGGCACCCAGAAAATTTTAACTATTGATTCTAGCGTGATTATAAAAATCTGATTTAGAATTACTTGCACCACGAAATAAGGCTCATCCAGACTGGGGCGATATCTTGGGCGCGACAGGTAGTGCGACCCTTGTCGAGCCCGCGATAACGCCCCAGTCTGCACGAGTCTTTAGTATTAAAATACTATAAGTAACGCTAGTTTTAAAGACATGTAAGTATAAAAGTATAATAATAATACTTTTTTACTTACATTGTACGTTACGTTACGCGATTCTTACCCAAGGAAAACTTTGGGTAAACGCACTGAACGCCTCCATACCATAAGTAAAAAATATGTACAGATCTTATTGTTTTATAAAATATACTGTCACATAAAAACAATAATTAACTATTAGCTTCAAATTAAATCCTCATTAAAGCCCGCTTGCACAACATTTCGTAAAATTAATAGCTCTTAGTATTTTATTAGTTTATTTCATTAGGGATAAGGTTTATCTTCAGAGCCGGGGTTAAACCATGGAGCCATTTATAAATTACGAACTTTATTGTGACTACAGAAAGTGCCGGACCAAATTGTTATTTTTTGTATTTTATAGAACTGTACTTCTATCACAATAACATTCTTATTACAAAAACTGTATCGATGGTTTAAACTATGTCAAATCAAAAACTTAGTTTTGTTATTAGATATCCGTCTTATTACAAAACCAGTTCTAACTTTAGTTCAAGCTTAAACCGTCAAGTTAGTTATTTTTATTAGAACTTTATTCCGACTAACGTAATGTTCATAATACAACGTTGGCAATTTGGACTCGGTTCTAAAGTCAGTTTTATTATTAAGAACTTTACCTTTGTCGGAATAAAGTGCAGAATACAGAAACTGGTGGAAAGGTTTGAGCTTCGACTAAAGTTTGAATTTGCTTTGTAAAAGGACGGATACGGTTTAGGACTTAAGGCGACGATAACCGACTTTTAATGATTTTATACTGAAGATCACGTCTAACCGAGTAGTGTTAACGATTTGAAAAAAAAAAATGTTAAATTAGAGCATTTTCTCAATAACTTAATATGTGAATATTTGAAATCTCAAATATTCACATATTAAGTTATTGATACATATTCATGTTAAAGTGAAATTAATTTGTAAAGTTATGTCTAACGCGGATAAAAAACTGAGAATGGCGCAAAATCTAAAAAGCGTATTTTTCTGAAACCTTCACCAATTTAACGATACCTAATTTAATTATTGATCTTTTAGTATACGCGTTTTATTAAAATACCTTTTTTGTTGTGTATAATAAATTAATAATGCGTGAAATTGGGGACAGCACTCCTTGATGGGCGAGTCCTATTACTGGCTGAACGTACGACGCGTTGCCTGAGCTCAGTACAGAACACGCAAGCTAACCACTCAAGGTGACTGGCATATATCTCAGTCTTAAATGGCGAGTGTCAAAATATACGGTATAAATGGCCGTACTTATTTATTTATCGCGTTGAATATAAGCTTGATTTTTTACAGCGGTAGCGCTTTAGAGGTACGGAACCCTACAAAGTTGGAGTCTAATTTCCCACAAAATGCAGTATGGGAAAAGTATTTTTTTTCGATTTCTGTCTTTTCTAGTAATCATAGTTGGTCCGACAAAGTATTTTTATTATTTTAAGTAACTGGATCAAAAGGCATCAAAAAAACTTTTTGAAAAATTATTTTATATTTTAAGCCAATTTTGTTGCTGACTGTAATTTTTTTTAAATATCCGTGAATGTAGATTTCTCAAAAAGTTAAGGACAGTGTCTTAAGACCGTTTTCCTGTACCAGCAACTACTAGGATACCTGCCCTTACTGGGTCACAAAACTCCATCCATCTATCTTCGAAAATACGAACGCGCGATTATGAAATCTAATAAAAGTTGTTACAACCATCGGAGTACTTCCTTATTTTGTATTACCATGAGTACATACAAAATTAAAGATTAATAACTCGTATGTAATTCTTAAAAACGTTTGAGTGACCGTAACCCAACAGAGAGAAATCTTCATACAAACGCACAAAGACAGCTGCTCGACCACGAAGCGCGGCGGTACAAAGATTAGAAACTGCCTCTGGGGGGGTTATTTTGTGGCGCGACGTTCGTGCTCATTCGGAAACACGAAGATTACCGAAGCGCATACCTTATCTGGTTTCCCTGTCTTTGTTTCATTTAAAATTAAAACTTTTTTGTTGTTTTACACGGAACTCATTCTTACCTCGCCTTATAAATAGACATTCTAGAGAGAGACAAATATAAATACTTATTAGGACGTCCAACAGCTTATTATACCCTGCCATCTGACACGATCTAATACACAAAATAAAATTATTAGTATTCTACCTTTTTGATAATTGTGCCGATGCTCTCTACGAAAGTGTAATTTTTCCTTTGTTGGTTACAAAGAGAGATGGATACTTTGAGTGCTGCCAGGGTCCGATTGATCTGTGCGTGGTCGAAAGTCAGCATTGCTGGTATAAACTCGAACATGGAAGTGCCAAGACTGTGGTAAAGTGATGTGCGTTCCCTAGACATAAAAAAATGGTGTGTTATTTAAATACACATGGGGCACAAGTGTAGAAAGATGCGATACACACTTAAGTTCCTATAATCGGCATCGGTGAAGGCTTCTACAGACCGGCGAAACATGCGTCGCGACACAAGCCCCGCGTGTCGCGCGACTAGCGGTGCCTATGTGTCGCGTCGCGAGTCACGCTGGTCTGTAGAAGCCTTGACGTTGCTGTGTAATCATAATAAACAAATAACATACCTAGGAAATAGTCGGGCTGCACAAAAATGTATGTATGAAACCCAACTAGCAACAACTTGTTGTCTACAAATCGTGTTTTTAAAAACCTTTAAAAACTGGGTAACATCGGGCTTATAGTGAATCTAAAGAACCGCTTTTCAGTTCTATAAAGTTTAGCGGCCTAAGTATATACTTCACCAAACTAGTGTTTTTCGATAGCTGTTCCCCAAGCATTTGTCAAGATAAGGTATCCAGAATGATACACTGAATCCATGGTAAATGTTTGTGTGACATACTCGTATGTGACAATGTTCCTTCCACCACTTATAACCCCTCTTTTTGTTTCGGGGTTAATAAACAAATTAGTTTAGAATGATAAATACGCCTAGTTTTATAAGAATTTAAAAAACAAAGAACCGTTGCGTAGACAAAAATAAGTAGGTAATGGCAGTCTAGGACGCACAATTTTAAGCCAGGCAAAAGGTTTCAGTACTAAAGGTCTACGAGACTGACGACTGATGGAAACTGACCAGTGATACGCGGACTCAGAATAACAAACCTACTTTTATTAATGCATAATTAGAGAATAAACGAAACTCGTCTCACCATGGTTTCATCATGTTAGTGGCACCAACTAAATCATTGTTAAAGAATTTTCTTATGGCCACTTCACAGTCATCGAAAGCAGTTTGTAAATCCATTGTGTTCCTAAAACAATAAGGTTTTATCAATTAAAAACTCTATAAAATAAACTGGCCAAGTGCGAGTCGGACTCGCGCACGAAGGGTTCCGTACCATTATCTATAAAAATGGCAAAAAAATCACGTTTTTTGTATGGAAGCCCCCTTAAATATTTGTTTTATATTAATTTAATTATTTATTTTTAAAGTGAATATACAACTAAATATTCTGTGAATATTTCAAGCGTCTACTTGTTGCCATTGTCAATATAGAGAAAAACGAGCAAAAAAATCACGTTTGTTGTATGGGACCCCCTTAAATATTTATTTGATTCTGTTTTTTTTTGTATTTGTTGTTATAGCGGCAACAGAAATACATCATCTGTGAAAATTTCAACTGTCTAACTATCACGGTTCATGAGATACAGCCTGGTGACAGCCGGACAGACAGACAGACGGCAGAGCCTTAGTAATAGGGTTCCCGTTTTACCCTTTGGGTACGGAACCCTAAAAAACAATATATACAGTATGTAACAAAAACCCTGTTGTTCCTTTTAGGGACGTATACATTAACCTACAAGCACAACATTGGTGGAATTATAATTTAAAAAAATTAAGCATTGGCTAGTCAAAAAGTCAAAATCAAATTATCAAAAAGGTAAGAAATCAGTTATACATTACAAATATTAATAATTAAATATTTATTTTAATAATTTTTGTTGAACAGATTTATAAATGACTTGCTTTATTACGTATGTACCTATGCCGATTCTTAAAACGTAGGTAGAAGGAACAACAGGGTTTTTGTTACATATTGTATACATGTCCCAGAATGAACGCACAACCTCTTAAAGGGTCATTGTACTCATCATTATGAACAACTTTTACTATGGGTACAAACCTAAAATCGCGAAAAAAAATCTACTGTTCCCTACATTTTGACGAGTTATTCGAACATAAATGTATTTTTCACAGTATAAGCATCTTGTTGACCCAATGCCATACAAATTGTCAAAAAATATTTTTAAACGTTTTTAAGGGCCATCCCATACAGATAGATAAAGGGGGGGGGGGCAAAAAAAAAAAATCTTCCCCATCGAGTGGGGTAGCGTTGTTTAGAACTCGCTAAGTAGTTAAATACTGTATTTTTTGTTTTAAAAAATATTGCAAAAGAGCCACCAAAGTAGGGTTTTCTTACAAAATTTTGTTCCGAAGAATTTTTTAACTTCTCATTGAGATTGACCTATGAACTTGAAATTTGGTGATAATGTTTATTATCACGTGAGTATATTTTACTAACATAATATTATTATATTGATAAATCAGATTTATAGCCTCACAAAAAGTGTTACTAAGGTCACTAACCTACTGTTTATGATACGATAATTCTGCTACTCGGACGGCTAATATTCTACATTTGGTACGGAACTCTAAATGTGCGCAGTCCGACACGCACTTGGCCGGTTTCATTTTGTTTCTCTTTTAAGTTGTGATACGAATTTGTGTGGGGTAGGTCATCATCATCATTCATCATTTCAGCCTAAAGACGTCCACTGCTGGACATAGGCTCCCAAAGGGAGGGTTTGCCATAATCGACACGCTTGGAAGGCGGATTGGCGGGTTGGGTAGGTACCCAACACAAATTCGTATACGAGTACCTTGCTGTGTACATAAGTCACAGTAAGTTATAACATTGTCAACATACACAAAGTGGATTAAATAGGTACGTATTATTGAAGCTATTGAAAAACTGTAAAGTTAATAAAATGATATGAGACCGCGCGCGAGCTTCCTCTACCAAATAAAATAAGAATCACGTAAATCATAATCACAGAGAAATCGTTGTACATACATGAATAAAAAGAGTTACTCGCCGAATGCTTATCCTCCTATTTTTGAAGTCGGTTAAAAAGCAATACGGCATTACTTACGTTGGATGCTCATCTGTGGCATCTTCAAACTCATCCTGCAACAATGATAAAATATGTATAAGTTTTTACATTTTAAGGGCCTGTTCACACCACGTTTTTTAAACGCGCCGTTGACGCGCGTTTTAGAAACGCGCGCTTTTATCCTACAGAAGGTCTACAGGCTGCGTCTGACTCGCGTGCGTATCGCATCTGTATCGCTACAAATGCGCGTCAACGGCGCGTTTAAAAAACGTGGTGTGCACAGTCCCAATTGCCATAAAGAGCCCAAAAAGACAGGTTCTCTAAACGTAAACGAAATAAAACGATGCGAAGTTGAAGAGTACAACGGTGACGTAGCATCACAAATGAAGTGACAGCTATTACGTTTAGTCGGTTACTTGACAGCTCTCTCGTCACGTGTTTTTTTTTTTGATTTCCTTAATTGAACTATACCTAAGCCAACGGAGTTTATTTTTATAGATGTAAACTCACTTCAAAATGTTCTTCGGCGAGAGGCGGGCCCTCCACGTGGTATGGATCGTGCAGCGGACTCAGCGCTGGAATGGTCTCTTGCTTTAGAGCCATTTCCAAAATCTATAGCATAAGCAATGTACAAATAAAAAACATTATATAATATAACGAAGGCACTACTTACATTTAACAGAATTATAAAAAACTAGCTTTAATTTTTAACTAGTTCTAGCCATTTAATTGACCCTTCCGTTTTCCTTCATCTACCGTCCAGGAGTCCAGGTCAATCACAGAGTTCTCGTCATCGTGTGAAATGAATAGCCAATAGGACTCGTTAGGGCGAACTCACAAAGGTAATCCGCGCAATCCATATTTTCTTCAAGTTTTTTTGTAATTTTTAGGTCAGTTACGGATGTGTGTTAATGAAAATATTATATTTCGCTACCGTTACAATTTATATGTATTTTCAAAATTATTAGATATTATTTAAACTATAAATTTCAAATATTTATGTTGTTTATGTATCTTTTTTGAAAATACTGATTGAAAATGTAAATATTTTGTTTTTATAATTTTAATGTTGATTGTTGTAGTTTGCATGTTTTGAGACTTTAAAGTTACCTAATAATCAAATTTTAAAATCATTTTTGATTTTCGGTGTTGTAAAAAAAATAATGAAATTAAAACTGATTGAGTGAATGTTAAAAGATTATTTTAGAGTTAACTATTTAGTATGTTACATTATAATAAATAATTCCTGAAGGTGAGACAGTTTTTGCGTATTTTTTAAATTGTGTTAATATTCCACGTAGAGTAGGTATTTAGATGTTCTGTACTGAAAAAGGAACTAATGTGATAATAATTAGAACATGTGATTGGTATAGGAGACTCTACATTGTATTCTCTAATTATAATATTTACCCTGAGCAAGCAAGACTTTATCATTTTTTCCTGATCCTTAAAGTTAAAGGTATTATCATTTTAGTAAGTAATAAAAATTTATTTAACATATCATCTGCTGACGGTACTTTTAAGCTAATCTGACTTTTAATTGAGTTTATCAAGATAAAAATAAATCAGGGTTTCTCCGGGACGGGGGCCTCGGGGATCAGGGTACCCAGGGAATAACCCGAAAAGTTGGCCTGTTTGTTATAGTTCTTTTGCAGCGCGACATCTAGACATATCTATAATCAAAGGCTGGCTCTCTTAGTAAAAAGTTTTAAGTTATCACTGTATACACAAATTGATCTACCATTACTTACTATGTCAAGATAACAACGTCATGATAATATAGAACTGGATTAAATACCTATTATTTATAGCTATTATCATCATCATCATGTCAGCCGAAAACGTCCACTGCTGGACATAGGCCTCCCTCAAAGGGGGGTTTGCCATAATCGCCACGCTTGGCAGGCGGGTTGGCGATTGCAGTATGGTGTTAAAATGCATAGAGGGTGCTGCTGCCCATTCTCTAGTAAGTCCCTTAGCCGCCTTTAAGCCAGGGACCGTACAACCCCGTTTAAGAGTTAAGCCTTTCGAAGGGGTAACCCATTGATGTAACCCATTGAAAGGGTTTTATATTAGAAACCTATTGAAAGGGTTACATGTTAACCCATTGAATGGGTTTTATACTTGAAACCCAGTGAAAGGGTTACATGATAACCCATTCAATGGGTTCTATACCTACTTGAAACCCAGTAACATGAAAAAATCATAATATTATGTTATTTCGATATCCGCCCAGCACGCGTAGCATGACCAATCTATCTCTATTCTACCCAGGGACCATTTTGGTTACCATTTTAGAAAAACTCAATCGAAAATCTTTTCAACGGAAAGGGTTTTTGATAGGGATTTTCTAAGCAAAATGGTCATGCCTTTAACGACACCCACGGGAAGGAATAGGGTGGTGCTATTCTTTACGTCCGGCATCACACGGAACGCTATTCTTGCTAGCTCAAAAACTTTTAAGACAATGTTAATAAAATTGATAAGGTCGCTGGCGTCTTCTACCTAATGAAAAAACCGGCCAAGTGCGAGTCAGACTCGCGCACGAAGGGTTCCGTATCATTATCTATAAAAAGGTACCTAAATTGCGGTTTACGATTTATGACGTATTAAGGCTTCTTCATACTGGCGTGACTTTTAAAATTCAAGACAATTTTGTTCTACCGGTGTCGCGTCCGCCAGTATGTAGAAGCCTTTATAAAAAAACTACTTACTAGATCTCGTTCAAACCAATTTTCGGCGGAAGTTTACATGGTAATGTACTTGTACATCGTATATTTTTTTTAGTTTTATCATTCTCTTATTTTAGAAGTTACAGGAGGGACACACATTTTACCACTTTGGAAGTGTCTCTCGCGCAAACTATTCAGTTTAGAAAAAAAATATATTAGAAACCTCAATCTCATTTTTGAAGACCTATCCATAGGTACCCCACACGTATGGGTTTGATGAAAAAAAAAATTGAGTTTCAGTTCTAAGTATGGGGAACCCCCAATATTTTTTTTGTCTTTTTGTGTGAAAATCTTAATGCAGTTCACAGAATACATCTATTTACCAAGTTTCAACAGTTTCAAAATTAATTTATCTACGTAACACATGCGTGTTAAGGTCACAGAAATTGATATGTGTACCAAATTTCAACTTTATCGGTCCATTACAGTCGGAGCAAATTGGCTGTCAGACAGACAGACAGACACACGAGTGAACCTATAAGGGTTCCGTTTTTTCATTCAGACATACGGAACCCTAAAAAACTAATCTCTCTATTAATATTGCGTCAGTAAAAAGGCATTGATGTTTGTAATTTAAGACGGAGATATATACCAGTGACCTTGAGTGGTTAGCTTGCGTGTTCTGTACTGAGCTCACGCAACGCGTCATACGTTCAGCCAGTAATAGGACTCGCCCATCAAGGATCGCTGTCCCCAATTTGACGCATTATTAATTTATTATACACAAACCAAAAGGTATTTTAATAAAACGCGTATACTAAAAGATCAATAATTAAATTATCTTTAAATTGGTGAAGGTTTCAGAAAAATACGCTTGGTAGATTTTGCGCCATTCTAAATTTTTTATCCGCGTTAGACATAACTTTACAAATTAATTTCACTATGTAATATAAACATAATCTAAAATATTCACATATTATTTTATTGAGAAAATGCTCTAATTTAACATATATTTTTTTCAAATCATTCCCAATCCTCGTTTAGACGTGATCTTCAGTATCAAATCATTAAGTCGGTTATCGTCGCCTTAATCATACACTGCTGAGCGGACTTGATACATAGAATCATAGAGAGAACACTTTTTATCCGTACATGAAGAAGAAGCCCTCAGATGCGGCTACTGCGGGTTAAGACGCACATATATTCCAGTGACCTTGAGTGGTTAGCTTGCGTGTTGTGTACTGAGCTCACGCATCCCGTCGTACTTAACAGCCAGTAATAGGACTCGCACATCAAGGAGCGCTGTCCCCAATTTGCCGCATTATTAATTTATTATTCAGAAAACAAAAGGTATTTTAATAAAACGCGTATAATAAAAGATCAATAATTAAATTATCTTTAAAAAATAAATACGCAAAATACGCTGGGTAGATTTTGCGCCATTCTTAGTTTTTTATCCGCGTTAGACATAACTTTACAAATTAATTTCACTATGTAATATAAACATAATCTAAAATATTCACATATCAAGTTATTGATTATAAATTGTTTAATAGATGTTTGATAGATTGATTATAAATTGTTCTAATTTATCATATATTTCTTTCAAATCATTAACACTACTCGTTTAGACGTGATCTTCAGTACAAAATCATTAAAAGTCGGATATCGTCACCTTAAGCCACGGCCAACAAGCATTAATGTAATCTAACTTTAAATTTAAACGATAATTTTGGCATAAAATCACAGATTTATCCGTTTTTCCGTGATGTATATAGATAGATTCGTAGCGGTCATAGAAATATGGTAGGTGTACCGCTTTAAAGGTCAAACAGACGAACAACGAAAATAATTTGGAGTTTATAACAGTGTTCTTCATCTCAAAAAATTGAGCGCGTATGTATTCTGGCATACGACTATGTTTGTATTCATTGGTTTAAACTTTTAGTGAAAGTTGTCAGCAACTGGTGTCTACCTCACTTTCACTCTTTACTGTCTTAGTAACCCAAGTCGTCTACATGCATGAGATGAGAAGGCCGTTTTATGATACTAAAATCATTAGCCATGTCTTTGTGCATGTTATCTAATTAGTTTAATTATTATGGACTTTGGCAAAGAATTATTATGTAAAGTAAAATTTGCTCTACATAATGTCAACTGATTTTGATATTTTATTCAATAAAATTATTAATCGTCAGAATTCCAGAAGTCGAAGTCAACTGTTTCTTTTCTATTACATTAGAAAACTACATAGTGACGACCTATAAATACTATAATTATGTTCAATACATGCATGTATTGTAGTCCGCAGATGCCCGGAGTATTATTATACAGGACTTTACACATGTAACATATTCGCAAAACTATAATATTTAATTGTATATTATCCTTTATCTACTCTCATAACGTAAAATCCAAATTATAAATTTCAAAAACTTTTTACAAAAAAAAAACCAGCCATTTGCGTGTCGGACCACGCTTAATGACGGGTTCCGTAGTTGGGACGAATTTATCTCAAAAACAAACTTAATATTGTACTGGAAAAAGATGTTCTTCCAAACATCGATATACGCCAGGGTCAATTTTACAACTGAAAATGTAAGTTTGTAATCGCATTTTGTTTATGTGATAAAACTACAAATTAACGATTTTCGGTCTTTTTCCTTTACTTGTGGTATGAGATATTGCTTCATGCAAAATTTCATATAAATTCTCCGAGCTCCTAAAAAAATCAAGCTTCTAAGTCGACGCAATAAAAAAATACGGCGTTTTATGTGACATATTTTGATACTCGCAAATAAAATCAAAACCTATAGGGTACTTCCCGTTGACCTAGAATGATGAAATTTGGCAAGAAGCAAGGTCTCACAGCACAAGTAAAGGAAAAGTCCGAAACTTGTTAATTTGTAGTTATCACATTAATGTAAGTTTATTTTGCGATTACAAACTTACATTAATTTGCAATTGAAAAATTGGTCGTGGCGTATATCGATCGATGTGTGGGAGGACATGATTTCAACTTTTGGGATAAATTCATCCTAATACGGAAACCTTCATTGTGCGTGGTCCGACACGCATTTGGCCGGTTTTTTAATTTTTTTCTTAATGGAACGCTATGCGCGTTAATCGTGTTATTTTTATAGCATTACAAAAAAGTTTTTTTGCATTCACGTTCAATTTTTGATGAGAGTAGTTGTGTTATATGCGATCGCGCCCGTACCACAGTGTAAAAGTGCCTACGCATCAAAACAACGCCGTCGAGTCGGCTGCACCGCAATGACCTAGTTATTGCGTAATGCTGACGGCTGTCAGCGAATATTATTGTTAAGGCGAAGTTAATACTTGCTAACTTCTATAATGGGTTCGGAAAAGCCATCACCGAACATTATTAGCGTAAACTTAAAAACAGAAACTGAACATCTGTTGTACCTTTGTGAAGAACAAAAACAGCGTGAAGAGCTGCAAAAAAACCTAAATGACTTAAAAAGTCAAATAAAAAACCTACAGCAACAGCTGAAACTTCAAGCGGAAAACCCACCGAAATCAGCTACTACAACCGCCACTGAGACTTCTCCTCCGCGTGTTGAATATGCCACGGACGAAGAAGAACTAGCTCGAGAAACAGGATGGATACGGCAAAAAAGCAGGAAGAAAAGAAGATTGAACACCTCTCCCGCCCAACCCAATCTGAATGAACACGGAAATGAAGAGAATAAAGGTAAGGAAAAAACAATTAAAACTTCTTTACCACCACCTATTGTAGTAGATGGTATTCAGAACTACCAGAAATTTTATGATTTTTTATCTGAGAGTCAATCAGCTGACGCGTTTAGTATCAAAATGATGAACAGTTAAAGTAAATGCCAAAAACGAAGATTCGTACAGGGCAATAACAAAGGCTCTCTCACTCAACAACTGCCTTTGGCACTCCTATGAGAACAAGCAAGAGAGACCAATTAGAGTAATGGCAAAAAAATTGCATTTCTCATGTATTCCGGAGAGAATTGTTGAAGACTTGCGTGGCAAAGGCTACAAAATATTAGAAGCAGTCAACAAATTGAGTTGGAAAACCAAAGAGCCACTCAATATGTTCATGCTAGCATTTTCAAATGATGAAGAAACTAGCAAAATATATAGCATAAAAACTGTGTTAGGATGTAATGTGGAAATACAACCGCTGAAATCCACAAAACTAGTACCTCGGTGTAAAAGATGCCAGGCGTACGGCCATACTCAAAAGTACTGCTCCAAAGAACCGAGGTGTGTAAAGTGCACAGGTAAACATCTCACTAAGGATTGCAGAAAATCAAAAGAAGAAAAGCCAAAGTGTGTCCATTGTGGAGCTCCACATCCGGCGAACTACAGGGGATGTATCGTAGCTAAAGAAATACAGCAGATTCGAAACAATAAATCGAAAGGCAATAATACAACCCCTCAACAAAACACACCTACTGGAAGAGTTGAAATCACCAGCCAGTATAAAGGAAGTCAAAGCACAATAAAAACTACAGCTAAAAACGTCTCTTATGCCAAAGTAGCTACAAGCGGCATAGCGAAGACGCCTTTGGCTGATATGGACAGTGACAAAAAGTTGAATGAAATCTTAAAGTTCATGTCATCATTTGACGAGAGATTGAAAAAAATTGAAAATAGCAACAAAGCTGCTATTTCTAAGCCAAAAAAATGAATACTACAGTGAAACTTATGGCGTGGAACTCAAATGGGTTACAAAAACATCAGAATGAGTTGCAAGTAATATTAGACATAGAAAAAATTGATGTGTGCCTGATATCAGAAACTCACTTCACAAAGCAGTCTCACATTAAGTTTAAAGGGTACAAAGTATACCATGCACTACACCCAGACAATTCTGCAAGAGGCGGTAGTGCAATTATTGTAAAAGAAAACCTTCAGCACTATGAAGAGTTTAAATACGAAGAGAAAGAGATCCAAGCAGTCGCTATTTGTCTACAAACCAAAAAATATCCTGTTACAGTATCTGCCATCTACTGGCCACCACGGTATACGATAAAAAAAGACCACTTTATGGGCTTTCTAACCCGCCTTGGAAGTAGATTCATCTTAGGAGGTGACTTCAATGCTAAAAATACGTATTGGGGCTCCAGACTAACAACTACGAAAGGCAAAGAACTACTTAGTGCCATAAAAGAGCTGAAATGTGATGTCATGTCAACTGGAAAGCCCACCTATTGGCCAACAGATCCAAATAAAATCCCGGACTTAATAGATTTTTTCGTAACCAAGAATATAGCAACCGGTTATATAAAATTGGAACAAAGCTATGACATGAACTCGGATCACTCTGCAGAAGTTGCACGAGAAATAAAACGTAATATAAGTACACGAAAATCACCAGGTTACGATTTAATAACAGGAGAAATACTACATAACCTACCAAGAAAGGGTCTGGTTAAGTTAACAACCCTTATCAATGCTGCACTAAGGCTAAAGTTTGTACCAGACGTATGGAAGGTGGCTGAAGTAATAATGATAGCCAAGCCAGGAAAACCGGCTCACGAAACATCATCATATAGGCCCATTTCCTTACTACCAATCATGTCCAAGCTGTTTGAAAAGCTGTTACTCAAACAGCTTAATCCAATAATAGATAATAAAAACATCATACCAGAGCACCAATTTGGTTTTCGAGAAAAACACTCTACCATCGATCAAGTGCATAGGATCACAAATGTAATAGAAAACGCCCTTGAAGACAAGAAAGTATGTGCTACTGTATTCTTAGACGTGGCACAAGCGTTTGACAAAGTATGGCATGAAGGCCTTATAAATAAATTGAAAAGTCTGTTACCAAAGCAGTTTGCAGATATATTAGAATCCTACATTCTGAACAGAGCCTTTAGAATAAGACAAGAAGACGCCTACTCAGAACTGAAACAAATTAATGCTGGCATACCGCAAGGAAGTGTGTTAGGTCCGATCCTGTACCTACTATACACTTGCGATATTCCTGAATTAGAGCAAAACACGATTGGGACCTTTGCTGATGATACAGCCATAATGGCTGTGGGAAACAGCCACGAAGAAGCAGTGGAAAAGGTCCAAATGGCTGTAAATCAAGTTTATAACTGGACCAAAACATGGAAGATTAAACTAAATGAATCCAAATCTGTTCACATAGACTTTTCCAACAAAAAACATCAGTATTCTCCAGTTTACATTAACAATAAACTAGTACCATACGAGAATACAGCTAAGTATCTCGGGATGACCCTTGACGCAAAGTTACGCTGGAAAGCCCACGTTAAGAAGAAAAAAGATGAACTCGACCACCGATTCAAAAGAATGTATTGGCTGCTTGGAAGAAACTCCATGCTGTCCGTGCAAAACAAATTGTTGCTATACAGACAAGTCCTGATGCCAGTTTGGACTTATAGTATCCAGCTGTGGGGCTGCACCAAACAGACCAATATATTAACTATACAACGATTCCAGAACAAAGTGCTAAGGGAAATTGTAAATGCACCTTGGTACATACGAAATGATGACCTCCATCGGGATCTAAAAGTTGAGTTCATCGATAAAGTGATCCAGAAATTTGCAGAAGCTCACGAAAAGAGGCTTCATCAGCATGTGAACGTCGAAGCAATCCAGCTTCTCGATCACACAAATATAGTAAGAAGACTAAAAAGAACAAAACCGTTCGAATTAGTGTTAGTGAATAGTGTAAAGTACAAAAGTGCCAAACGAACACAAGAATGAAGTGTATTCGCCTTAATAGAGACAATAAGAAAAGTGCTATTGGACACATTCTTAGTAAAGACAATTTAGTAGTTTAGGTTATAATTTAATTACTTATTAGTCTATTTAAAAAGCTAGATTGTAATAAGATTAGGGTTCATTCTATTGATGAACCTTAGGATAAGGGAAAAAAAAAAAAAAGTTTTGATTCCAATTTTTACTTGTCTGTGGCAGCGCCCGTATTAGCGCAAACGCGGTGCAATAAACTATTTCTTACTCTTTTATCTTTTATTTAGTAGGTTCAATCCCATCCCAATGTATAGATAAAGTAGTGTACATAACTAGGCATTAAAACACTCGGGTGATAATATTACAGTTTCATAAACTACTATCTTTAAAACTACGCAACGGATTTTAATGTGGTTTTTTTAATAGATAGTTATTCAAAAGGAGGTTTTTTATGTTTAGAAACTGCCACGCGGGTGCAGCCGCGGGCAGGAGCTGGTTATATCATAAATCGAGAACTACAAGGCAGTTTTACTACACAAGGCAGAGCGAGCAGCTCAATCCCAAGAATTTTTGTCTTCTAAATATTCAGAAATATATGTATCACCACTGGCATATATCTGAGTCTCAGCTACGCTTTTAAATCGTTTAATGGGTAAGTTTCGTATGTCAGTAGAAAATTTGTTGTAAAAGCGTATACATCAAGAAGCTTATCGATAAAAGTGGAGGCAACACTGTAAATACCTAAGTGAAGACGAGTATTGTCGGACTTTTTCATTCTGAATACATACATAAGAACGAGACAGTCATATCTGTTTTTTTTTATCTTGTGTATGTATTCAGAAAAAGAGAGTCCGACCACAATCGTCTACACTTAGGTAGGTATTTAGAGTGTTGCCTCCACTTTTATCTATAGGTACCTTCATGGTATACATTGAGCCATGAACGAGTTGCCTACTCAGTGGAAGCGAGTGCGATGTACAGCAAGATTGTGTTTATTCCTGGTATTTAAACTATGGTTATAGGACATTTTCTTAAAATTTTATATATTTTTGTGTACACACAAATAGTCACATACAGGTGACTACCTGAAGCCCGAAAGTCTGATAACCAGTCTTACCAAGGGGTATCATGTTACCCAGTAACTGGTTTGTGGAGAGCAAATAGGCAGTCGGTTCATGTTATATTATAAGCATAATTCGCTACAAGCTGTCAACAATTCGGAACGCTAATGAACGCGCTCACGTTGTATTTCATTTTGTTTATTACCACAAATTTCTTCTTCTTCTTTGGTTAGGTGGCGACTAGCGACTGTAGCCAGAAGCACAATTTCGAAAATGCCACGCTAATTAGATGTGATGAGACTCAAAACAAAACAGCACAACTGTCATTTTTGACAGCCCTCACGATATTATTAATTAGGCATAGTCGGCGTTATCGCAAGACAGCGCATGTCATGACGTTATCTATGACGATTCACGGGACATCGATATCGCGCTCACGCTAATTCAGAACGGAAAGAAAGAAAGACCGAATAAAGTTTATTTGGACACAGTTCGTGAAACACAAAATACAAACAACAAAAAAAACAGTGAAACAGAACGGGTGTAAGCTGTACGCTCAAATCGATTGCAGCGCAATTCGGAATGCACCCCAATTCCCTATTTTAACGCTTCTCATGTCATGTGCTAGTTCCAAGGTTGCCATAAGCCCAGAATAAGTAATAGTACTACGCCATAAGTACGGTAATTACCGTTTCGTACGGTAATTAGGCCTACAAACTGCCGATGTACGGCATACGGCCAATTTACTACCGTGCGCTCTAAAATACGGTAATTTCATCACATCAAATAAAAGAGCATAATTCACAGGTTTTGTTGAAAAATGGAACAGATTGTCGGACGTGGATTGTCTTTAGTCGGTAAAGATGTTACGTTTCACGTTTTTGTGACATGAATTCACTCAAAAAATTACGCTCCGGCGGAGGTGGAGGGGTTTGAATACGCGGGGCCCGTAGCAATTGCTACTCTTGCTACGTGGTTAATCCGGCACTGTTTCAAAGCCATTTATCAATTGCTTAATTGCTTTCGAGACAAATTTTCCTAAATAGGTATTAATCTTAGCTAGTTCTAGCCTAGAGATAATGTTGAACTGCATTCTAGTATCTACCTGTAATTTTTATAATCGCTACTTAGAAACTCGAAGATGAATGCGCAAAACTGCCTCAATCCAAGGAAATAAAAAACAGAAATGACAAGTGTGACTTCGTGAGTGATCTCCTTGCTATCTCGCTGTAACACTGGCTGTACTAGGGCGGGAGTGAGCTGTTCTCAGTGTAATTTGTGCCGATACGAGTAGTAGAAGGGCCAAATACAACCCTTGCGTGAGCTATCAACCCTACACATACATAGCTGTTCCTCACCTCCTTGAAAAACAACTCTTGCTGCACTCACTCCACATAAATCACCTTCACTCACACATTGCTCATCTGAATTACTCACATACATGACATACATCTCGTATTAGTATAACACTTCAGACAATAAACACTCACTCACACAATCGTCTCACAATATGACTAAATAACCTTTGCAGAATTATAAGTAGGTTTTTTTATTGTTAGTACTTATTTTATCTGTATTAAGCATTTTTAATTCTTACCTAGTTTTTATGTTTGTTAAAAATAGAATAGAATAGAATACTCTTTATTATGTACACCATAAAAGTTACAGATATAAATGTTTAAATATCATAAATATAACATAGCATAGCATATTGTTTAACTTCTACTCTTGCACGGTATTTCTGTAGAAGCTAATTCTAGCCGTGGAGGGGGCCAGCATAGCTATTCACAAAGGTACTATATATGGTTTCGTGCCGTATCGAACGTCAGTGGTATCGACGAAGTCCTCCAAACGTTATTCACAAATCCGAAACCGTACAATTTTGACAGTTCAAATACGGTATGAACACCTCGATCATCGACAGGTAGGTATTTGCTGTCGGAAGTGTTATCGAACAATAAATATTGTTTAAAAAATTAGTTTTTGAAACAATTCCGCCCTAGCGGGTAGCTACTTACATTATGTTTATCTCTATCTTATGTATATATAAGTACCTATACATAATGTAAGTAGCTACCCGGGCGGGTCCCGCCTCTTAATTGAAATGGCAACACTGCTCCTGTCAACAGGCAACTGTCAGTTGACTCCTGTCAAAATTTGAACAAGTTGCGTCATTTAGGTTGTCTTTGGCAGCCGTTGAAAGCAGACTACCGCGCGTTTAAAAAAAAATTGGACAGAAGAGAATTTCGTGTGCTCATATTAAGCATTATTTTTTGCGGAAAAAAACCATCACTCAAACCAAGGCTAAGATTGATAAATATTATGGGCACTCTGCACCATACATTTCCATGGTAAAGAAGTGGTTTACTGAATTTTGATGTGGCCGTACAAGCACGGAAGATGCCGAACGTTCTGGACACCCAGTTGAGGTCTCTACATCCGAAACAATTGAAAAAATTCACGATATGGTTTTAGCCGATCGAAGATTGAAAGTGAGAGAGATTGAGGAAGCCATAGGCATCTCACATGGCTTAGTTGTTTCAATTTTGAATGATCACTTGGGTATGAGAAAGCTTTCCGCAAGATGGGTGCCGCGTTTGCTCACAATCGACCACAAACGCAACCGTGTGACAATTTCGCAGGAATGTTTGGCGTTGTTCAACCGCAATATGGATAAGTTTTTGCGCCGTTTCGTTACCGTCGACGAAACGTGGATACACCACAACACACCGGAGACCAAAAAGCAGTCAAAACAGTGGGTCTCTCGGGGTGAATCGGCGCCAAAGAAGGCAAAGGTATGTCAGCCAATAAAGTCATGGCGACCGTTTTTTGGGATGCATCGCGGTGTAATCCACCTTGACTACCTTCAAAAGGGGAAAACAATCAATGGCGAATATTATACCAACTTATTGGATCGATTTAATGAGGAATTGAAAAAAAGAACGACCGCATTTGGCCAAGAAAAAAGTTATTTTCCACCAGGACAATGCAAGGGTGCACACATGTGCAGTTTCCATGGCAAAAATTCATGAATTGGGCTACAAATTGCTCCCTCATCCGCCCTATTCTCCAGATCTAGCTCCGAGTGACTATTTCTTGCTCCCAAACTTGAAGAAATGGCTCGGCGGAAAGAGATTTGACTCCAACGACGAAGTCATCTCACAAACAAATGCCTATTTTGATGACTTCGAAAAATCTTATTTTTCGGAAGGGATAAAAAATTGGAGGAACGTTGGACTAAGTGTATAGAACTCCGGCCGTGGTCGAGTCGATGGCCGGCAGTGAGGAGTCCTGGGACGCGGTGGTGTCCTTCTGCGAAACAGTCGTGTCGCAGAAGGAGGCTGCGGAAAGGGAGCGGGAGATCTCGTCCGCTCACCCGGCCCGCAGCAGGCGCACCGGGCGTCGGCGGAGGGCCGATAATGCCCTCTTCCAGCCCCCATAAATGGGTCCAGGGACGGCGGACTTGGGGACGTCCACCGCCCCCTATCACATTGGACCCGAGGTGGCGACGCGTAGTGTTCCACGCGCGCCCCTAGCAGACGTCGCGGGGGAGGTCAGACACCTCACCCCCCCCCCAGACTTGAGGTGGCCCGCAGAGGCGGGCCGGCACTAGTCGGGGATTGCGGAAGGAATAACAGATCCCAAGATCCCCGGTGCAAGTGTGGGAGGGGAACACTGGGGTGGCTTTTAGTCAGTAAAAGTCTGACAGACCCCTCCGCACGCCCCAGGGCGGAGGACATCCATGAGGATTTTCCAACCCGTGAACAAAAAAAAAAAAAAGTGTTTAGAACTCAAAGGAGACTATGTTGAAAAATAAAATAACTTTTTATCTAAAAACCTATTTCATTCACAAAGTCACGGACTTATTGACCCGCCCTCGTATATAGTTTTCTTATTGTTTTGACCGCTGCCTACATCCAAGATAAGTATAATTTGTAAAGACGTATACCACTTTTGTGATATTATTCATTGTAACTTTATTGGTTTTTAAATGATAAAAATATTTTGATTCCTATTTACTTAATTACAGTCCCCGGCACGTAAGTTGGCAAGAGTTAGATGCTAAAAAAAAATGTTTTTCATAATTTTATTTTACCATTTTTTTGGCATGATTAATATGTATACCCATGCCAAATTACAGCTTTCTAGGACTAAGCGTCTCTGAGCTAAGCTGGCGACAGACGGACGGACGGACAGACAGACAGACAGACAGACGGACATGGCGAAACTATAAGGGTTCCTTGTTTACTACGGAACCCTAAAAAGAAGAAACAGTAAACAATAATTTTATTAATACTTAATTTACCTGATTTCTATTAAACTTGCTTTGTAAACTTCGACTTCATTTTAGCATTTGAATAACTTTGAGCAAAAAAACGCTGACTGTTTTACCAAAATTGGGTGTGGGTAGCAAGTATGTAACAATTACTATTTCTTGTTAATTGCTAATTTTCATGTTCTAAAACGTAGTTGGAAATGCTTAATTGCAGACAAGACTGTCAGGGGAGCAGCGGCAGGTGCTCATTGCATTCATGCAACGGCATGAGGACAAAAAAAATCTGCTAGACTAACTACGTAAAGATAGAATCACTCCATCTACCCAAATAATTTAAATTAAAGTCTAGAAAGAATTTAAGTGTTACGTACGAATGTAACCACCTAAAATTGTGTGTAAATATAATTTCAAATTCAATCAAATCTTTCTAATATAATTATTAAAAATAAAATATGAGTAGAAGCGTTTTTTATATGGGGAAAAAGTCTTTTCGTATTATAGTATGTATGAACTTGTAATAAAATCTCTTTGGCTATACTTTGTATCTGGCTGGTTTTGGTATCATTGAAAGTTTAAATTTTAAAGAACATAATTGCAAATTCAAATTAGGAAAATGTGTGATTTTCATTTGTTTTTCGTACTGTCAAGATGAGTGAATCTAATGAAGAATTCCATACATTTTAAAATTTTACTACAAAAATGGCAAAAATGGAACGCAGGCCGCGAAAAAAATTTGCGATGTTTATGGACCTAGTACAGTGTCTGTGAGAGTAGCACAAATTTGGATAAGCGTTTTCAATCCGGAAATTTTGATGTCAAAGATGCACGTCGCTCTGGTCGCCCTATTACGGATAAAATGGATGCCATTTTTGAAAAAGTGGAGCAAGATCGGTAGTTACGACGTAGCTGAAGAACTGGGAATTGACCACAAAACAGTTGTGGCACATTTAAAAAAAACTGGGTACACTAAAAAGCTCGGTATTTGGGTACCTCACGAGCTCACTGAAAGAAACCTAATGAACCGTGTACTCATTTGTGATTCTTTATTACGACGTAATGAAACCGAACCATTTTTGAAGAAACTGATAACTGGTGAAGAAAAGTGGATCACATACGACAAGAACGTGCGAAAAAGGTCGTGGTCAAAGACCGGTCATGCTTCACAGACTGTGGCGAAACCCGGGTTAACTCTGTGATGCTGTGTGTGTGGTGGGATTGGAAGGGCATTATTCATTATGAGCTGTTACCACCAGACAGGACCATCGATTCTGAACTCTACTGCGAACAACTGATGAGATTAGAGCAAGTTGAGAGAAAGCGGTTTTTCATCATGATAACGCTAGACCTCACACATCTTTAGCCACTCAGCAAAAATTAAGAGTTTGGCTGGGAGGTGTTAATGCATCCGCCTTATAGTCCTGACCTTGCACCTTCAGATTTCCACCTGTTTCGGTCTCTTCAGAATTCTTTAGGCAGTGTCAGGTTAACATCACGAGAGGACTGCCAAAACCACTTGTCGCGGTATTTTGATCAGAAATCCCAAAATTTCTATAGCAATGGGATCATGTCCCTACCTACAAGATGGCAAAAACTTATTGAACAAAATGGTACCCACATACTTTAGTTAAACGTAAAAAACTATATTAAAAAATGTTTTGAATTTTCTTAAAAAAATGCGAAGAAACTTTTTCCCCAACCTATTATATCAACTAGGTACCTAAGTAAATAGGAATCAAAATATTTTTATCATTTAAAATCTAATAAAATTACAATGAATAATATTTATTTATTTATTTACTTTCTTCTTACTACCATTAAAGAGTAACCCAATGCGGTAAATGCGCTTATCCTTACTTAATATCACACTAAAGTGATAATACGTCTTCACATAATTATTATACTTATCTTGGATGTAGGCAGCGGCCAAAACAATAAGGGCCCCCGCAGACTGCAGACTTTTTATCGGCCGATAGTTTAGTCGGGTTGGGCTGAAAGTGCGCACACCGAGCCAACTAAATAGTTTGGTTGGTGAACAGGGCGCGGACTATCCAACAGCCGGCCGACTATTCTCGAACTAGTTTGTAACTGACTGTTCAACAGTCAGTTCAATCAACTTTTCGAGGGAACTTTCTACAATCAACAATTGTGATTTGGGCGACGCCATATTCAAAATACACGCACACGACGCCAAATCACAGAGCGAACTGAACTATCGGCCGACTAAACAATCGTCATGTATGCGCAGGCGTGTATGCGCCAAAACTGATTAAACAGTCGGCCGATAGTTGGCCGACAGATTAGTTTGAAAGTAATCGGGTAGCCCATCAAACTTTTTTATCGGCGATACTGAATCGCTGTAGTGTGCGCATATGCATTCCTCTCCATACTGATTAAGAAGCCGACCAAACTATCGGCCGATAGAAAGTCTATAGTCTGCGGGGGCTCTAAGAAAACTTTATAAACCTACCTACATTACGTATACTTACTACAGTTAATGCGTAAATTAGTTTTTTTAAACAATATTTTTTGTTCGATAACATTTCCAACAACAAATACCTGTCGGGAGAATCAATGTGTTCATACCGTATTTGAACTTTCAAAATTGTACGGTTTCGGATTTGTGAATAGCGTTTGGACTTGGAGGACTTCGTCGATACCACTGACGTTCGATACGTATCGCACGAAACCGTATAGTACCTTTGTGAATAACTATGCGTATGTAGTGGTGTTCATATAAGTAGTCTATGTATGGTGGCGTTTCAGAAATGGAACACATGGTGTTCACAATTTCATTCCCCACGTGCGTGAGGAGAGCTAGACAATAGCAGATATCCTCTTTTTGCCCACAAAGATACGTAAACGAGATAAACAAGAACAATAGAATATTTATGTTCAAAGAAAGAAAAGCAATGTATACACTACAGACTACACCATTTGACACAATACCTACTTATAATAGCTATGTATGTTCTGAATAAGTAAGAAGAATAAGGAAAATTACACTACAGACTACACCATTTGACACAATACCTACTTATAATAGCTATGTATGTTCTGAATAAGTAAGAAGAATAAGGAAGTAGGTAAGGCAGAAACACCACAGCATAATTATCATTAAATTAATCAATTATTACTTTATAGTGTTGACTAATTATAATAATTGTATTCGATTTTGCATAAAATAGTTGCACCTAGGCAATACTACTTTTTCAGCTACTTTTCAAAGTTAAAAGTCACAAATCATCGCCTCAAAGTTAAGACTCCCCCTAACCCCCTACCCCAATGATATTATAATAAACAGATGTTATACACTCACAAAACAACCGAAAAAGTGTGCCACGCAGCAGCGGGTGCACACCCCCACTTTTCATTCATTTTACATTTCACTACAAGTAAAATACGTCCCAATTAGGACGTTTTCGAGTCTTCACAATTGCGCGCTCACAACATATCTGTGTAATATAATATCATTGCCCTACCCTATCTAATGAGTATTAATTATCTATGGCGTTAAAACTAGCCCGTTAAACTGTTGGCTACATTAATGTGGTTCAGCTCCAAAGTTATTGCTGCAAAGTTAGTGCATTAACCGCGTTCAAACTTGAGGTATAGTTGTCGCGTTTTAGGATGGCAATAGCGGTCATTGCCCTTTCCGTAATATCTCGCCATATGAACCAAAACAATAAACTATGTATGGCTTTTCGTTATTGGGGCATGTTGGAGATCACGATAAATATTGATTTGGGACCTTATTTGTTTTTTAAATAAAAACTGTCCAAGTGCGTGGCGGACCACGCACAATGAAGGGTTCCGTAATTGGGATGAATTTATCCTAAGAACAAACTTAACATTGCAGTTGAAAAACATGTTCCCCCATACATTCCAAATAATTTAAGGTTGTATGCACAATATTGAGTGATATACCATGTTATTTAAAAACCATAGACTTCTTATAGGTTTGCCTATAATCTATAGGTATAGACTATTCTCTGTATTTTGTTCAAAATTTTAGGCTCCGCACTTTCAGGGATAAGGGTCAATTTTCATGAACTTTAAAACAAATTATTTTATAATTATAAAAAGCATGTAGATGCTATAACATTTGGTAACAGACTAGCAGCTGTCTGTTACTGTATTGTTTTTCACACCTAAACAACTGAACCCATCATTACAAATTTAAAAGATAGGTAGTCTGGGACTTGGAGAAGGACATAGGGTTTTTTATTTATTCTGAATATTTGAATAAAAATGATGAAATATAAAATACATGCAGACAAAATCCCGGGCACAGCTATATATCCATTACCATACATAAGCATAGGCACCAGCCAAAGAGAATTAAACCACTTGAGAGCTGATAGACCGATTTCGTCTAGGGGCACGACTCAACACTGCGGGCCGGAAGAAAATACAGCGGTTGTGATTGGCTGATGCAGCAATGTCAGGACGAATGTTCCAAACATAGTGATGCACAAGTCAGTTTTGCAACTATATTTTCGATATCGATAAAATCGACGGGTATTAATTCTGCATTTTTATTTACTGAAAACGAAAAATATTAAACTGTTGCTGAACTAAATAAACGGCGTCGGTTCTTTAAAGTTTCAAAGCAATCAGTTGTGAAATGCCTTGAAGAAACAACGCTATATTTTTTTGAAAACCAATTATACCTGTGAACTGCCTTAATCCACATTTCTTTCAGTTCCGGAATATTTGGAAATCTAAAATGTAAACATTAAGTAATATTACTTTTTACCATTAGGAACATCGATAATGTGAATTGTCATTAGCGATTTGTTTTGAAGTTGTCACAACACTGCAGCATTAGTACAGATAGAAAGGGACAGACGTATTGACAATACCCTAGTGAGACAAAGGGACTTTTCAAAAAGACATCAACGCGTTATACATTTTTGTGCAATTTTTCATAACCAACCAGTTTAGCTTGAGCCCTACAATTATTCGTAGTATTATTAAATTATAAATATATTGTACCAACCGATGAAAAGTTATGCCATCTTTTTTATAGCTGGATGTCCTGGATGATTTCCCACACCAATTAAGTGAACAGGAACTCATAATTGTTTGTATTTATGCAGAAAATGTATCAAAATAATCGCGTGTACAGAGATCCAATAACTGGTCAAAACTAAAATAGCCACTCATTTTTTCATTTAATATAAGTGCAATTTCATATATGTGTCGTGAGCCTGAGTCGCCCGTATGAGCAGTCAAGAGGATATATAGTCATTGGCACCAGCACACTATTGTGAACAGCCAGTCGAGCTTTTTTGGCCATCAACTGGTTGGTCACAATTGCATATGTTGCTCCATTCGCTTTATTTCCTGCATTCACTATCTTTTCCACATCTTCATCAATATTTCCAGCTCTTGTAAACAGACTCACGAAATAACATACTCATTAACTTGCTCCACAGTTCCACACTCGTTATAATTTATTTGCACATCATACACCAACACATCCTCTTTTCTTTCAAACACCTTTGTTTTAACCACATTATTTTATATTCATCCCTTTCGCCTTTTTTTACCCTTTCATTCATACCTTTCATTCGACATCAGCTAGTATTTTAAAAATGGATACATCAAGGATATTAAGGAGTGCATTAAGCATGGCAATACAAAATAGACAACAGATTTAGAGTAGGCACTAGGCCTACTCTAAATCTG
This sequence comes from Tiliacea aurago, assembly GCA_948098905.1. Lineage (NCBI taxonomy): Eukaryota > Metazoa > Arthropoda > Insecta > Lepidoptera > Noctuidae > Tiliacea > Tiliacea aurago. The sequence goes on along the minus strand of OX402576.1, from coordinate 15,399,056 downwards.
TGATCACTTCAAAGAAATCACCTATTAATACATTCGCATTTAGCATGAGCAAATTATTTTTATAGTGGAAGGGTCTCAATAAATTTTTGTAATTAATATCAAAGAGAGGAGAAAAGTAAATGTTAACAAGAGTGATAAATTAATATGATTTAAGTTAGAAAGTAACGTTATACCAATATTATTCTCTGTAGTAAATTCACAAATTTTATTTGGTAAATAATTCGCAATACTTACATTTTCCAATCTAATAAGTTACTATTAATGGCACAAAGCAGAACATTAACGACACACAGAAACGAATGTAAATTAAATAATTACTGTATTGTTAATTTAATAAATGTACATGAATCACACAAAATGTTCTAAACCAGTTTATTTGTTTTTATTTTAATTTTATGTGCGACTACACTCCAAATACTCAGTCAGTCCTTGACAGATTTTACAGATCATAATTTCTTAGTACTAGCAGTTTATCTCTGGCTGCTGTCAGTCTGTCAGTAACTTTTTTTTTGTTTTAGTTGCCTGGTTGCTGGGACCTTTTAGCCAAGTCTGTATTTAGTTACAAAGTTTGTTTATACATTGATGAAATATACAATGCATGATATATGATATCCCCGCCCGCCCGCTCCCCTTGAGTTTCATTATAGAAGTGGCACTTTACTGAGACCTCACGCGGACTTCTAGTGATGTTGCACTGTTTTATTTCATTTGCCTACACAAATACACGTTCACAAACACACCTGTCAGGATTTTACAGATCATAATCATTAGTAATAAAAAGAGAGAAACAATCAATGGGTTCTGTGATATTCCATGTGGTGCTCGTGGATCCTTGGGGTCTATTCCCAGTACTCCCTAAACACGAAATCTGTAGTTTCAACTGAAGTTTTGGGCGTTTCCTACTCGCGCCGTTTCATAAGATTAGTACAGGGCCCGAATGAATGACGACATGATTTGATAGTGTTCCCTAATCCCGATGTGTATTCAAAGATTCCGTTCCCGTTGGAAAAATTGAATTTGTCACTTGTTTTGACGGATCAACTACTTTCGGGCGGGATCTTCGTTGACGGACTTCAGAGACTACAGCCTTTTGAACGATTTGCACTACGTTTCTCTCCCTGTATTCGATTTCTACTTCTTTCCAGAATTCCTGCCAGCACGTCAAAAATTATTATACTGCACATTGGGCATGACGGAAGCCATATTATTTAACAGCTGCGAGAGGCGGCGACTAGATGGCGCTAGTGGAACGTGCACCATAGACAAATCATTCATTCTACCGGATGTTTGACTTAAAAGACTTGAAGTCAATTGAGTGAAATATTGTAACGTTGCCCCCCACTAGCGGATCGCCTTTATAAGGAGGTGCGCTATTGAGTCGGTACGCATTTTGAACGGATGCGTCTTGGTGCACGGACCACTGTCTCTCGACAGTCAGTACTGCCCGGTTATTGGATATGGAACGCTGTCTCCGACAAATTAGTACTATCCTTATTGCGGTGGGTGCATGGACCACTGTCCCTGACAGTCAGTACTGCCCTATGTGACCGCCACTACCATTATTAGTTATTTAATTAATTCTATTTAATTTCTATATTCTCTCGATTTAAAATAACTGATTGTTCGATTGAAATATATTTCTGTATTGCCATATCTGAGTATTACTTTTGATGTCTGAACCTGTCCCGACATCAGAAGTGGGATACGAAGACCACCCCACTTCTGGAGACTCAGCTTCCAATATCATGCAAGACCAGATGCTTTTGTTTAGTAACGGCATGGAAGCCTTAATTTCTAAAATCATCGGAAGTTTGTCATCTACCGCCTGTACACTAAGTCCATTAGTCTCATTCGACCGTGACGCGTCCGCACACATCGTCTTTAATGAAGGAGAGAATTACTTGTAAATTTAGAGGTAGAAGAGTAAATGATGTGGTACCTTTAGTAGGTATAGGCAATAAAAATATCAATAATACTTTGCAATTGCTGTGTCAGGCAGAAATTAACGATTTCGCGACGGAGATTCTATTCCAAGTTTTGCTAGATAAGTACTTGCGTCGTAACATCGTATTGAGTCGAGACATTTTAAATAACGGTTTTTTTCGAGTAACTGAATTAATTTTGCCTAGCACTATAAACGTGTGTAAAGCTATTCAGACTACGGCAATAATTGTGTCGATTGGATTCTTGTCGTTTTGTTTTTCGTGATAACTGAGGGGTTGTTTCTTTGACTAAAATGTTCACATTATCCATTTTAACGTAGTAAATCAATTAAAATTCGGCACGACATAAGTACAGAGTCAAGTCGTTACCAACACTGAGAAAGATGGTCATTTTAAACCTCTGTCAGTTAAAACAATCTCGCGCTCCTGATTGGCTGAAAGGATTTGACTAAATTTGTTAATAAACTTTGAAGGATTTGACTTTGTTTTTTTAAAAAACGTTCTTAACTTATTTTCGTTTTTTTTTGAGATGACCAAATTTGATTTTACCAGTTGATAGAAGACGTGACCTTGTAATCATCTTAGAATTATACACTGGACTTTTTTAGTAACGGTTTTCCGACAACACGTGTTAACACTGGTGAGTTGGAGGTAGGGATTGTAAATGTTCGATAATTTTTAGTATTCGAATACTTCTTCAGCCTTGTTCGAATGTTTGAATTGTTCGAGTGATGTGCGAGTTATTTACTCGTACAACTCGGTATTCGAATATTTGATTGCAATGCCTATTTGAAAGTAAGATTGATGGACCCTAATCGTACAGTCCAAAGACGTTCTTACAGACTGTCTCCGGACGAAAGTCGAACCATGCGCGATAGGGTTAATTTACTGTTGCAAGCCTAAATAATTAGACCCAGTAGTAGTAATGTAAATTAATGCGAATTAACCCATCAGTTAGTAGTACGCCGTTTGCTAGGCGAGCCCTTTTGGTTACAAAGTATGATGGATCAGACCGTATGTGCATAGATTATAGAGACGTTAATAATAATACAGTGACAGATCGTTATCCATTACCGTTGATTACGTACGCATGATAGCCATTTCATAGCCGTAGTCCGTTAGAAGTCGGTATCTGCTTATAGTTGTCCGTGGATGCGCGGTGCGCGGGTGGCTCTAGTGGAGGTTGGGTCTTGTAGTGACCATAGAGTCCGTGGGACTCAGAATTCAGGTGAATTCAGTGAACATGGGGTTTGTTGAACGGGCTTAGTCAAAAGCCACAGGCCACGGATAAGATTCCTACTTTGTGTTTTGTTATGCTCTAAGGCTGATTAATGAATTGCTCTCACATGTTTAGTTTGATTTTATCTTTTGCGAGATGCGCGATAAATGTGTAGTCAGATCTTTGACTACGACTTTGAATTTCCTGATTATTGATAACATGTTAATTTTCTTCTAATTTTTCATTGATTTATAGTAATATGGTACTCTAGTTTAATTCAAAATGAAATAAAGAGTTAGGTTTAAAGAGTACTTTGACGAACGAAGTAGGGAAAAGAGTATCTGGTATAAAACTATACAGTATCAGCCTCCTCGTATTCCGTGGTTTGCTATCAAGGAAATGAATAGGTATCATATTGTTCTGTTTCATAGATTACGCTCTGGTCACTGCCCATCCCGCAAGTTTGGTTATTTGATGAACAAAGTAAATCCCAATTGTGAAACATGCGGATCGGTTGAAGATGTTCACCATCTACATAAAGAGTGTACTAAGACTAAGAAGGAAAGAGAATCATTATTGAGTGTGGCAAAAGGTAATGAATATGATATTGGTAGATATGTTAAAGTTTTGGCGCAGCCTTCACCCGAGATAGCAAACCTACTTACTGGTTTCTTTAGACATTAGTAATTTATATTGTATGTGTAGATTTAATTTAGAATAGTTTGAGTTATGATGAGGCTGGCATGCCACTGTGGATGCCTCTTTTAAAGAGTTCTGTCAAATTTTGACTTTATTTCATTCTGACAAATCAGATGTTCACTTCATTTAATGGCTTACTACGACAATGATGACAAGACCTTGATGACATTAGGAGATTGGCATCTGAAGGCGTTGAGAAGTCCACGCGTTATGATGAAAGTCGTTTTAATAGTACAATGGCAAGCGTGAGTAAGTTCTCTGTTAGGGAATTCGTGCTTATTGAGAACGAGAAGCGTTCTATGTTAGAGGGTTTGGTTTCCGCACTTCGTCCTTCATGTGAACCATTGTGCGTGTTATTCCAACCAGCCCACCTACCTCCAGAAGCTGATTAGGTCTTCTGGACTGCATAGGATATCTGTGAAGGATCTGAGTGACCCGAGGGTTTCTGCTCGGATCAGGGTGACGCCTGTGCAGTCAAAGAGCACATTCAAAACGGTTTCTTCATCCTCCATGTAAGCCCTACATAGAGGGCTGTGCGTTATACATATTGTGTGGAATTGTTTGTTTAAGTGATCAGTGTTCCGTGATGGTCCCCGTCACTGAGCGCAGGGCGTTCCTGTCCAGGCGTAGCAAGCGCCTGGTTAGCCTGCCATCTAGGGATGGCATGGCTTCCCTGGATTGCCTGCAGCCCGGTGTCGAGGTCCACCAGTTCTTCGCGTGTGTGTGGGTGAGCTCCTGTAGCCAGAACGAACGAGGAGCGTAATCTAACTAAGCTTGACGTGAAGTATAGAGGCCCTTTCAAATTGTTGAAGTGTTACATGGCGATCGGTATGTTTTAAAAATCTCTAGTTAACAAGCGTACTTACAAACGCTCATGACCGTGTTCGGAAGATGCCCGATGTCAAGTACCAATTGAGATTGTAGACGAAATAGATGAGTTGACATCACTTTAGTTTATGTAACATGTTTTCGGTTCATTGGGTTGGAGACTACAACAGAGTATCGTAGTGCTCAATGAGTAGTCCATGGGTACGCGGTAGGCGGTAGCTCTGGGTTGTATAATCGGGTTTTGCCTAGAAGCAAAGACCATAGAGTCAAGGGTTGACTCGGTATTCCCGTGGGGAATAGTGTGTGTGTTATTGACCATGAATGAGATACCTATTATTTTAATATGGAATCATTGTGCTTGGTCTCGGTAATCTCAGAACTAGATAGTTCCAACTTTTAGTTTCAAATTGCTTGGAAATTAAAACGGATTTTAAATTTTAAAGAGATAGTGCTCAAAACTGAAATGCCAGTCGTCTCTTAGAATCCAAAAAACATTATCGATTGGTTCACAAATAGTAACTATTAATTCTGAATCCTGTAATTCTGTTCTGTATAACCCAGTACCGGAACAAGGTCTCTTGCTGGATGACTAAATGTACTAGTACTGGTTTATACCGTAGGGGTTGCAAGAGTTGTGTGTGGTGACCTAGCCCAGTTGTAGCTGGAAGGGTCTCACCTGCTTGTGTGGGTTGATGACCTAGTCCAGCGCTTTGTCGATTTAGACTAGCAAATATGTAGCTGAAGGGGTTTCACCTGCTTTTGTGGGTTGATAACCTAGCCCAGCGCTTTGTGAGCTGCAGGAATCTCACCTGCTTTAGTGGGTGACGATTTAGACCAGCATGTTTGAACTGTAGGGGTTTTCTGTTGTAAAGAAATACCTAGACCAGTGATATTTGGTATTTTGATACGTAATGATGATGATGTGAATTAATGAAAGTCCTTTTTAAATTTTTTATGGATAAATTTTTGCACTCGAGGACGAGTGATTTATCAGAATGGCCGTGACGGAAGCCATATTATTTAACAGCTGCGAGAGGCGGCGACTAGATGGCGCTAGTGGAACGTGCACCATAGAGAAATCATTCATTCTAACGGATGTTTGACTTAAAAGACTTGAAGTCAATTGAGTAAAATATTGTAACGTTGCCCCCCACTAGCGGATCGCCTTTATAAGGAGGTGCGCTATTGAGTCGGTACGATAGCCGCCCGATACACGCCCTCATGCATATCACGCATACGGCGACCAAAACACGCCCTAACAGACAGCGACGACGACATCACTCTGTATCAAGAGAATGTCAAATTACTTCGCAAATCTCTCAACACTACACATACATTCCGTACTCGCCGGCGAGTACCACCGCGAGCTAGAATAGTATGTCACCCCCCCGTCCCTTGCCCCCGCCCGCCCGCGCGGAGCAAGCAAACACATCAAATGTCCCCAATAATAATAATCAGATACTGCATACCCCCAATGGTTCAGTAGTCAATAGCGCCCTAAGCCTAGGTTCGAGTCCCACTATGGGACGCCCTTAGCTGTGCTATTTAATTTATTTTTCTAACACGGCGAGAGGCCCTTCTGGCCCCACCGAAGATCGGTTAAGCAGAAAAGGCACTCCGGAGCCATCTGCAATAGGTCAGGAACAAAAAAAAAAAAAAAGAGTCGGTACGCATTTTGAACGGATGCGTCTTGGTGCACGGACCACTGTCTCTCGACAGTCAGTACTGCCCGGTTATTGGATATGGAACGCTGTCTCCGACAAATTAGTACTATCCTTATTGCGGTGGGTGCATGGACCACTGTCCCTGACAGTCAGTACTGCCCTATGTGACCGCCACTACCATTATTAGTTATTTAATTAATTCTATTTAATTTCTATATTCTCTCGATTTAAAATAACTGATTGTTCGATTGAAATATATTTCTGTATTGCCATATCTGAGTATTACTTCTGATGTCTGAACCTATCCCGACAGGCATATTATGACACTGTTTACCAAACAGAACAACTTTGGACTTGGACTGATTAACATTTAGATTAACGTAAGAAAAATATTTATAAAGATTTACCAATACATCATTGACTATTTGGACTGTTTGTGATAAATTGTTCTTGGTTTGCTACCTTAGATGTTCAAATAAACTCCATACCTTGGTTCTGCAAGAATAACAAATTCATAAATAGAAAGTTTTATTCAATTATCAGTCGTATGCAATTCGGTCATTGTCGTTTAAATTATCATCTTCATCGCCTTAGAATGGTCAATTCTCCAAACTGTGAGTATTGTAAATCACAAAAAGTTCAGTCACTACATCTTATCTTCTTCGAATGTTCGTCTTTCAACTTTTATAGTAGTGAATATAATTCATTTCATCATTATTAAACAAGTTTTCTAACTAAATAAAGACTTGGCTAAAAGGTCCCAGCAACCAGGCCATTACAATTATTACAAAAAATAAAAACTATTCTGTGGACCTGGACTCTGTGGTGGGGCGAGCAGCCCGGGCGAATCAACAAGAGAAAAATTAACTAAAAGAAAATGGCCTCTATTCGGGAATCCGAGATAAAAATTGAAGAATTGTGTAGAACGTGTTTGTCTAAGGATAATGAATTATACTCATTATTTGATATTCATAAAGGTTCAACAATCACGCTAGATTACATAGTAACATCAACTACTGGGTTAAAGGTATAAATATTGTTTGTATGTATTTTTATTTGAATGTTGACTCTGCAAAATGCGAAATGTTACTTATCTCTATTCAAATTGAACTAAGTTCCGCTATTTGTATTGTATCCGGAAACAAATAACATTTTATGTGTCGTATCGTAAAAGCTGAATTTTATGTGGTTTCCGTGCTAGCGTAAAATGTACCATGTAGTTAGAAATAAATGAGTTTAGTAACAGTACTTAGTAACTGCACTACATGTAGAAACATGATAAGTATACAATTTTTTTGGTTTACAATACACAATAACCATTCATTAGCAAACCAAACATAAAAACTGAAACAAACAATTTTATTTTTAAGGCATCAGCAATAACAAAAATAACACCCACCAAAGCTGTTATTTGTAATTGTTATCACTATAACATTAATTAATTAAATATAAAATAATAATATAAACAGAGAGAGCGTATTTTGTGAGTTTGTGTCTAAGTATGTGGAGTAATCTCTCTCTGGGACCTCAACTCTGTCCTTTGTATTATTATATAATTGCATATCACTGGTGTGAGTACTATGTACAATAGAGCTACCATTTACCAGGTAATATGTCTTTCATTGACTTGAATGTGCCCTGGCAGCTGAGAGTATGTCATGCTCACTCAGATGTCTCGCTGATGGTGGCGTGTGTGTTGGATCATTTAGCTCTCTTCAAAATGGTTGAGCTGAATGGTGCTGATCCATGCGTCATGTTCGTGAACGGGCACTGTTAGTTGGGACTGGTCATCACTTAGCTGCCACGGCTTATTTTTAATTATTTTAGTATTGAATTGGTTTTTTTTTGTCACAGTTGGTCTGACGTTTGCATCGTTCTCACATGTATAATTTCAATATGAATGATGTAACCAATACTTTGTATCAATATTTTAATTTAAAAGAGTGTCTGTGGAGTTTCTTGCCCGTTCTTCTCCATAGGAACCTACTATTTGGAATGGGCAACTAGGTTCATATTTGTAACTGACTGACTTCTTGACAGCTGTAAATGGTTTAATTGAAGTAAATGGTTTGAGGTAGACCACAGCTGGTTTTTGCAAAAATCTGTTACCATTAAAAACATTCAATATTATGTAAATATAAACATAAGAAAGTACTTAATAATAATAATTAAATACTATCTTAAATTCATACAAGCCTAGTATGTTTGTTAGGTTACTGCGCTGAATTTGATTCTGTCTTCACAGTCATGTAAATAGAGCATCATAATATAGTATCCGTGCGGAGCCATAGGTTGCTAGTACAACATATTTCTTGAAACAAATACAAAAGTTTTTGTATTAAAAAGACAAATATGATTAAATTATTATAGAAGAACTAATGAAGAGCACAAGGATGATAGGGTTATTTACCTTTAGGGTCGTTTTCAAATTAACAGTCAAAAATCAATATAGGTATTTGATTTAATTCTCGTGGAGTAGATGTTAACGTAACTTAAATTACTTTGTCTTTCAACTATGTAGTACTGTTATCATTAATGACTACAAAACCGATCACAAAAGACATATTTTTTGCTTAGAACCAAACAATGCAGAAATGATGAAATCTCATGTTTGCATGTTTCGTTTTTAGGATTCCATACCCAAAGGGTAAAACGGGAACCCTATTAAGCTCTTTTCAGACTACGCTATACTATTGTGATATACTATAGTATAACAAATAACGACCTAATGCTATACTATACAGCATGGCGTTCACATTACGCGATATAATTGCAAGCATTTGACGATTTCGATTTCGACCGAAACAGCTGGAAATCTGAAGGTGCAAGGTCAGGACTATACGGCGGATGCATTAACACCTCCCAGCCAAACTCTTTATCATGAGGAAAAACCACACCCCTTGTGTTGATTAATTCCGGCCGCTTTCTCTCAACTTCTTGCTTTAATCTCATCAGTTGTTCGCAGTAGAGTTCAGAATCGATGGTCCTGCCTGGTGGTAACAGCTCATAATGAATAATGCCCTTTCAATCCCACCACACACACACAGCGTCACCTTGTTGCGAGTTAACCCGGGTTTCGCCACAGTTTGTGAAGCCTGACCGGCTTTTGACCACGACCTTTTTCGCACGTTCTTGTCGTACGTGATCCACTTTTCATCACCAGTTATCAGCTTCTTCAAAAATGGTTCGGTTTCATTACGTCGTAATAAAGAATCACAAATGAGTAGATGGTTCATTAGGTTTCTTTCAGTGAGCTCGTGAGGTACCCAAATATCGAGCTTTTTTGTGTACCCAGTTGTTTTTAAATGTGCCAAAACTGTTTTGTGGTCAATTCCCAGTTCTTCAGCTACGTCGTAACTACCGATCTTGCTCCACTTTTTCAAAAATGGCATCCATTTTATCCGTATTAGGGCGACCAGAGCGACGTGCATCTTTGACATCAAATTTTCCGGATTGAAAACGCTTAAAGCAAATTTGTGGTACTCTCACAGACACTGTACTAGGTCCATAAACATCGCAAATTTTGTTCGCGGCTTGCGTTGCATTTTTACCTTTTTTGTAGTACAATTTTAAAAACGTATCGAATTTCTTCATTAGATTCACTCATCTTGACAGTACGAAAAACAAATGAAAATCACACATTTTCCTAATTTGAATTTGGAATTATGTTCTTTAAAATTTAAACTTTCAATGATACCAAAACCAGCCAGATACAAATAGTATAGCCAAAGAGATTTTATTACAAGTTCATACATACTATAATGCGAAAAGACTTTCCCCAACCTAATATATCGTACCTACAGTGAAGTGTGAACGTGCCTATAATAAAGTATGGTGTGCGATATTGTTGTGCTATCAACTATATGCTTTTATATTATAGCGTAGTCTAAAAAGAGCTTTCCTAAGGCTCCGCTGTCCTTCCGTCTGTCTGTCTGTTCGTCTGTCACCAGGCTGTATCTCAGGAACCATGATAGTTAGACAGTTGAAATTTTCACAGATGATGTATTTCTGTTGCCGCTATAACAACACATACAAAAAAAAACAGAATAAAATGATTATTTAAGGGGGTTCCCATACAACAAACGTGATTTTTTTGCCGTTTCTATAGATAATGGTACGGAACTCTTCGTGCGCGAGTCCGAATCGCACTTGACCGGTTTTTCATGAATGCACTGTTTTAATTTTTTTTATGTTCCAAGTAAACGTGCAAATTTCAATTTTAATAACTGCATTTTTAATAATTGTAAGTTTTAAATATTTGAGGAGAAGATGAATTAAAATTTGTTTCCATTGAGTTTTTATTTTGAGTAGGTATATTTTATCACGGTAGGTAGATTGGTAATTGAAAGAAAAGTAGATTATGCAACTTGCTAAAGTGAGTAATTTATGCACTCGAAAACAACATTTAATAGCTTTTTAAAAGAGTTTGTTAATGTAATTTCATTTGTATAACATCAATAAACACCTGAGATTAATATACTGCTATACCCTGCCACTCACCCCGCGCGATCATTGATTGTCATGTGGTTTTCTAATTACTGAATGCACCTAACGACAAAAAAATACGAAAATATCTAACCATTTTAAATTTATGAAATCCTACTTTTTTGGCCCTAAATTTGAAACGACCCTTACCCTTAAACCTTTTGTTGGCGGTTGGAGGTCAACTTTATTTAAAAAAAATTGCCAACTCCATAATACAAAATGATATGTTGCGTTGATCTCATGTGTTGATGAATTCCATATTGACACATAATATCTAATGTTTTCTTCGGGTGCTTGCGAATAAGCAGAGCATCATGAATTTGCCATAAAGCTTGCACTCCCACTAATTTCCCATATCACAAATTTATGCCATTATTCTAATAGCTTCTTTATTTTTGGTACTAGATAAACAAAAATGATGGTTTGCCTTCAACAATTTGCTGCGAGTGTAAAGAAAAAGCATCAAAGGCATTTGAATTTAAGAAAAAATCGGAAGAAGCTAATATGTCCCTTAGAGGGATATTAAAAAAAGAAAGCTCAACATCACTTAAAGTTTTAAGTCAAGTAAGTAAGTTTGGTCCTAACACTCCCCAAGGCAGCTACATAATACATTGCTGATCCCTCCTTTAATGATGCAAAATGGGTCATAAGGCTAGACAAAAGCTTGAAGGAGCAAAATTTTCATAAGGCCACGTCCTAACCGAAAGCGATCGACAAGTACGCGATCATCGCGCTCGTTTTGAAGAATATGTCATACTCGGTTAATCAAGTTCAGTTATGTACGTCATTATTCAGGTAAAAGATTGCGATTCGCGCGACGATCGCTTTCGGTTCGGTCGCAGGGTAATTATATAGTTTACCGTTAATTTGTAGCGAGATATTTTTTTCTGTTCAAGAATAACATATATTTTTTTCGCTACCACAAACTATATAGATTTGGCAATTTTTTTGTTTAAGACAAGCCCATTTAGATCATTTGCCTCTTGTCAGCGCCGTATCTAGGCTCGACTGACTTGATTAAAAAAAAAAAAATGTATTGATTCCAGACTAATACATCAGGTGTGAAGACAGAAGATTTGTCATCACATGACAATGACGACTATCCCGATAGTGATTTCAATGTTTCCCTAAGTAGTGGGCCAGATTTACATGAACAAGGTATGATTTATTTTAGTGATGTACCAACTAGTCGTAGAGCAGACTTCCCGGCCATATTTGTAGTCGGTGACTAGTAGGCAACTTGTTGGCAACAAGCATCAAAAAGTCTGAAAAGGCTGATTCAAGAATAAAATTAAGTATATTTTTAATATACTTAAGTTAGTTCTTGAATCAGCCTTTGCGTCTAGTACCACTTAACTAACGCATAATGCGAACTGTTATTTTCCGCAGAACACAGCAAGGTTATTTTAATATAGTGACAATAATCTTTATTATTTTCAGAAGCTGTTAAAATTGAGCATGAGAGCCTAGAACGCAAGTCATGCTTTGTGTGCAAAAGCTGTTTAGTCGTTTTCGATACACATTATAAATTACTAGAACACCATAAGATATGCATAAAAGGTTAGTATGACAGTAATAATATTATAAGAAGTTACATTTATTTTGTTGTTGACGTAATTTCAATATTTATCTGCTTTTGTGCCGCTGACAAGCTTTAAATACTATTGGAATGTCTGAAACCATCAGAGGTAGAATAATTGTTGTACGGAACTAATTCATTGATAATGAAATAAAAAATACATACCTACAAAAGTAAAAAAAAAATGCTTGCTCGGGAAGTCTACTATGTTATTTTGAAATACTACATGAGATTTTGTTGCGGTATCTGATTGATTGTGTAAGCCTTACACAATTAATTTGATAATGAATATAATGATATGAACTTTCCATGGAACCATCTCTACAATAAAAAAATTACTGGTGTTACTTATTTTAGTTGAATGTGATGAAACCAACCGTACGTACTGCCCACTTTGTGGTACATGCTACAACGGTGCAGAGAATTTAACGAAACATATGTGGGAAAATCATGCAGACCTCATGGGCCCAAAAAAGAGAGGCAGACCTAAGAAGATGTTAACTAGTGTGAGTCTAATAACTTTAGTGTAATATTTACATTTGGTTTATTACTTACTGATTATTTTGATGTTGGGAGATAGCTTTTGCTATTTAATCATTGTGTTTTTATTGTTTCATTGGTAGTTGGCATTGAGCGCCTATGTTTGGAAATATTTTGTTTGGTATTAATATTAAAAGAAAATGCATGACTCCAGGTATTTAACCACTGAGATTCAAAAAGATAGATCTCTCAGACTGCCAGTGTTGGAATCGGACATATTATAAAAAAATATTGTATGTTTCGTTCAAAAAGTTAGTATTTATAAAAAAAAATATCGTAAATCATAGAAAAACAGAGTCAAACACGTTAATCTCTCCCAGTTATAACACTATAGGTAGAGGAAGAATAAATAAAGGAACCAAGAAAATATCGTATTTTCTGTAAGTGAAAAATTTAGAAAAAAATAATGAAAAAGTGTTTATTCATGGTGACACCCAAGTTTTACAAAAATGTTAGCTAAAATGAAATGTTGTAGAGTAGTAGTTGTACACGTCAATCATATTAAATTTATAACTTATATTTAGGAGTTAAAATATCTGTTATACATTTTAATGGCCTGGTTGCTGGGACCTTTTAGCCAAGTCTTTATATAGTTAGAAAACTTGTTAATATTGATGAAATGAATTATATTCAATGCATGATGATGATATCCCCGCCCGCTCCCCTTGAGTTTCAGTAAAGATGTGGGTGGCACTTTACTGAGACCTCACGCGGACTTTTTGAGAGAACTTGAAGCGAAGTTGCACTGTTTTGTTTCATTTGCCTACACTAATGCACGTTCACAAACACTTAATGGTTAATAATCCACCATTATTACACATTAATATTCGGCTAAACACAAATTTTGGAAAATTAAACAAACTGCTGGACATGACGCTTCACTTTCCCGCCAAGAAGTCCCTATGTTATTCTTGAACATATTTCTCAGAACTTGGTTGTTATCAAAACACGTTTAGAAAAAAAATCTCGATACAAATTAATGGTAAACTAATCCTTTACTTTGAGTTTCAATCCAAAATATCTGTATTAAGTATCAACGTACGGTTGGTATTTAATTAATAACAAGAACGTCTTATTTGTATGCAGAACTTGGTTGCTTTTATAATCAATTACTCAATTCATTTTTGTTTTTGTTTTTTTTTTTTTTTTTTTTTGTTTTTTTAAAAACGTTGCTCCACACTAGGAATTTCTCCTGTATTGTTGTGGGTGCGTTTACAAACATTTAAATTCACATACACAAACAGCCAGACCCGAAACAACTACTTGTAGGTCATACAAATATTTGTTCCGTGCGGGAATAGAACCCGCGACACGCAGCGCAGCAGTCAATCGCTTAACTAACTGCGCCAACCGTGCCGTGCATTTTTGAGTAAATAGATAATTGCTTCTTAATTTGCAATTGTGCGGTGCTCTTTCATTTGTATGCAGTCTGACAGTGACAGCAGTTTACCTGTTGTCAGCGTCTTAATACTTAAATTATTTGAGCAATCCCTTTCAGCCACATGCAAAACTAAGAACCCGAATTTTCAAATCACAAGCAATTTTGTTTAATATTTTTCGCCTTCTCACAAAAAGTGAACAAAATCAGACACTAGCCTGTTCCAAAAGGAACAAAAGAAAAAGAAAAAATATCATAGCGTCAATAACTTTTGCCGCCAACCCACGGATTTTTTTTTTATCTCGATATTTTTCCTAGAAAGGTAAAGTTTCAGGTAAAACTTTAGAAAGTGAATAAAAGTGCTCGAGATAAATGATTGCATGTGGTGTAGTCATAAAGTAGAATGAATCCCACTAGTTGATTTTGGTGGGGCAAATAACACACGCATATACTCTTGAGTTAATTTTTTCTCACTAGGGCTTCGCTGAAAATAAAAATAAACTATTCGCATGAGATTAGGAAGACTCTGAAGCAGCTTAGAAACAATCTCGACCCCCAGATGGCATTCCATTTTCGCAAGCACGGCTCCTGAGGTCCTAGGGTCGATCCCTGGGGTGGGCAGACTGTTATTGGGTTATACCTATGAGGAATTTCCCAGTAGCACAGCCTCGAATCTGGAAGATGGTGGTGGTGCCTCGGAATGCACGAGGAAGTACTCCTCAGTAGCCGCAGTTTTGAATTGTAACGATGTGCATTTGAGAGTTTTTGTAATGCTTTGTGTATTTATGTTGAAACTGGAACATTTCAGACCATTCTTAACAAGTTGTCGGAAAATGGATTTTGCATAACATCAATGCCAGCTAAAAAGATTGAGTGTGCATTTTGCAAGCAACATTTCGAAACCAAAGACGAATTAGGATCACACTCTGTAACTCATAAAGGTTAGTCCTATTTGATGAATGGTTCTTAAAATAAAAAATAAATGATATTATTTCAAACAAAAAAAACTCGACTGTAAGTTAAAAAGATACTAACATACTATGGGGCATGAATTATATGAGGTGACACATTTTGAGGCGATGGTCGACGTCGATTGGCCTAGGTCTGGTTACTCCCTTAAATCAATAAGTTTTGAACTGCAAAACAGCACATTTGCATAACAATGTGGCTTCGATGTTCCCCAACAGGTGAAGTCAAGATGTTATTAATGTTTCAGATATGAAAGTGCTGCGTTGTGGCCTTTGCAAGAAAATATACCTCGATGGGAAAAAGTTTGATCATCATGGCTGTATTGAAGAGAAAGCTGATGTAAACAATGTAGAAAATGTGAGTACTTTATCTAAGAATAAAATCTTTCAGTCCTGCTATTCTGCTGATAAGAAATCCTTACCATCAAACATTATTGAGAGCCTAGTATACTACCTCAAATGGCTTAGCATGATCCTCCGTTATGTCGAAAATACTGCAGCATTAATTTTGAAATAAATATAAGGTGTATCTATTCATACACGAAATCTCTTAAGGGGTCACTTACTAACTAACTATAAAGCAGGTCTTGTGTTATTTTTTGTTTTTATTTACCATTATTTTCACCGTAAAAAGAAATAAACTTAAATATGGGTGCCTTGGAGACTTCTCCCTGCCACCCTGTTTCGCTTGCTCGCGTGACCGCCAGCTACATGTGCGAGTGAGATAAATAGTGAGGTGGCGCTGAGGTAGTATATACAGTTTATTCCCGTTGTCTCCGTTCGCCATATCCCCGTCACGGGGACAGCGGGACGTGATTCAATTTATTTCCCGTTGTCTCCTTATCGTACGAAGTAAACCTTTTTTAAATCGAAACAGTTAGGTTAGCGAGCGGTGCCGCGGTAGCGGCCGGCGAGTGCCAGAAACATATTTTTGAATGTAAAACCAAACCACGTGGACAACGGGAAGTATTTTTAAATATTTAATTGAAGTACCGCTGTCCCCGTGGAACGGGGACACGGCGAACGGGGACAACGGGAATACACGGTATATACCCTAGTTATCAAAAAGATTTCTTTGAAATGTCGTCAATTACGCTCGCGTGCTTATACTTGTGCTCTGCCCACCAACAATCGTCTTCTACGATATCCTTCTCACCGCTCTGGTTTCATTCACTCTTCTTTCTTTGTCCAGGCGGTTTTTCTTTGGAATGCGCTCCCTCTGAGCATCAGGATGGAAACCGGACGGTTAACGTTTAAAGTGAAGGCACGGGAATATATTCGTAAGAAGTTGGCAGAATCATCCCAGCGTTGATTCGTTTTCTCCTCCACCAATCGTTATTTCTCCTGACACTTTGTATTTTGTTTATAAGTATGTATGTATGTATTAGTATATATTTTTGATTTTCGAGTTACCATCTATCCCCTATGTTGCACCTACGATGTTTTGTCTCTGCATCACCCTAAGGTTTACTGGTAGAAAATGCCTCAGGCATTAAGTCCGCCTTTGTACAGTATTTTTTTACTTGTGCATAAAGTTTTAATAAATATATAAATTACTCTTCAGTTAATTAGTTTTCTCGATGAAGGCTTTGTCATGATCTCGAAGTATACATTTTGTTGTAGTTAGCAGTAGCGGTAGAGGAGCTCGTGGCTAAGTCACAACAGCTGCACGGGTCAATCCATCAGGTTAAGCTCCGTTTGCTGGGGTTGATCCGTGGATGGGTGACCATCATTACGTACCGAGACTACTCCGTGCCTCGGAAAGCACGTTAAAACGTTGGTCCCAACTGTCATTCGTGGATCTTTGACAGTCATTACAGGTCGTCAGAAGCCCGAAAGTCTGACAACCAGTCTTACCAAGGGGTATCTTGTTACCCAGTTACTGGGTTATGGAGGTCAGATAGGCAGTCGCTCCATGTAAAATACTGGTATTCAGCTGCATCCGGTGAGACTGGAAGCCGACGGAAAAGACTAGGCAGGCAGATTTTTGTTAGCATAGCGGTAGTAGTGGTGGGTCATCATTAATAGCAGTACCTTCTCTATACATAAATAATACCATGTAATAGCCACGTTTTGTTTCAAATTGACCACTCTCTAAACGTCTCCTTGTTACTCAAGTCAAAAATATTTGTCTTACATTTCAGGATTCGGCTAAAACAGAAACCAATGAAAAAAACACACAAAATTTTCCGTCAGAAATTACACTGCGAGAATTTCTAGACCAGAACATAGATATGGTATGTACTTGTATGTAATGTCAGGGATATGAATTGTTTAGCAAATTGATTGCCAACTTAATTTGTATGTATATTGAAATCATTTACTGTCATTCTTTGACACCTATATGAAATGGCTTTGACTTAGTGTGTCAATTTCATAAACAATTCTAATAAATGTTCTGCGTACTTGACTAATCTCATAGGTGCGATTGGCCGCTGTAAACGAAATTCGGTCAGGAGAATAAAAATATTAATATAAAAAAAAAAACAGTAATGATAATAATAGAGGTATCATTTTAGCACATAGTTCAGCATACAACACTTTTCTGCATCTATGGTCTGAACCCTACGGGAAGCCTAAGCAACGCTATTAGCGGAGGCCCTATTCCATGCCTATATCAATTTGTCATAGGTCTTGCTCGGCTGGAGTCTCACATAAAAATAAAAGGTGTGCGGCGATAACTGTCGAAAATTTAGTAAAATTATGTTGTCTGATGTTTCAGGAGAACATCAGCTTGCTTATAGTATGTAGTGTTTGTAGCTGCATATTGCATTCAGAAGCAGATCTCATTAACCATCGCGATGCTGAACACCCGGAGTTGTCGCACCGGTGCAACCTCTGCACTAAGGTATTTTATTGTTTTATTTTTAAATCTGCCTCAGATTATTCTATTGCCTTTACCATCGCAACGGAATTAAGTCCTTGTTTTTATTTGATAAATTATCATACTGAATCCATTCCGACTCGGTCTGCGACAGTCTGCGGCATGTTGCCTAATAGCGAAAGGCGTTGCTTTATCGTATGCGTGCATAGTCGTGCATCTTTGAAGCACGTTGCAGTGCTTCATGTTTTTGACTAAACAACAATAAGCTATGCTGCGCTGTGCTGTGCTTAGCCAAGTTAACTTTCTCTTCTATGTTTTTCTACAAATAACTTTGAGCTGCGCGATAAGCTGTGCGACCAGTGCGACTGGGTCAGTTCTGATTAATATTATAGTTTAGAAGTTATAGTTTCAAACAAGAATGTGATAACATGTGACATGTATGCGAGTAAGTGCTAAGTGCGCTTGAGGTAGGCGGAAAACCGAGCGGGGTGGGCGCGCGTGCGAGCGAGCACGTATTGCGTGATCCTAAACAAAATCACAGCCACACAAAGCGCAGCTCAGCACGTTTCGTCAGCCACCCCGCCCCTGCCTTGCATGGCTGCCATTCCCACATGCAACCTTCCGCAATAAATGCTCAAAATTATGGTGAAACCCGCATCAAATTCCATTGTGTGGCTTAGAACTTAAGAAGACCTAAGCGGGGTCACACAGGCAGACACGAAAAGCTACTTTGTTTTATACTATGTATATTGAAGTATGACGAACAGCGAATTAGCTAAATACTCTTCAGCGCAGATCAACATAGATGCTTGTTTGTTGATTGCAGTAAATATTAATTTCTACACCTCATTTGTATGTGGCCTGGCCGAAAGCTCTCGTATCTCTATAGACGTGCGAATATAATTTTTTTACGCATGTTGAGTCTTTATTATAATACATTTTCAGCAGCTGACTTGCATTTTCAGGTGTTTGCTTCTTTGCGATCAGCGGCGCGCCACAGAAGCGTTTGTAAGCAAATTGAAAGAAAATATAAATGCAACACGTGTGGACTGAAATTCGCTTATGAAATATCTTTGAATAAGCATATTTTAAGATATCATGAGGGACAAAGCGTGTCGGTTAAATTTATTGATTCTAAAACCAAACGAGAAGAGAGACAGTTCCAGTGTGATACTTGCAATAGATGTTTCTACAAGTAAGTATGTGGGGTTTTGTGATCTTATTAATAGCCCGAATTAGTTTGTAAAAAATGGAGTATAAGACATAGCAACTATATTGTATATCCTAAAAAGAGTATCCGTTGAGTTTCTTTCCTGTTCTTCTACATAGGAACCTACTACTCTTTGGAATGGGCAACTAGCTTTATATTTCTAACAGACCGACTCCTTGAAAATTCAAAAGTGCCTGTATATGGTTTAATTGAAATAAATGCTTTGAGTTTGAATTTTAATGCAGCTTGGAAAATGTTAATATCGTTTTAATTTGTATTATTTCCAGGAGAGACTTACTAGTAAAACATACTAAAATACACATGCCAATCGAAAACTTCTTCCAATGTGATATTTGTGAAAAGAAGTTTCACAGGAGAGACAATCTTCGGTTAGTCGGTTTTTATGATGCACTAAATTAACAATAATATAGAAAAAAATACAACGTGTGGTAATATTTTCAGCTCTCACAAACGAGTTCATCAGCCGCAGCGCGAAAAGAGTTCATCTAGTAATTGCTTATGCCTTTACTGTGGCCGCAGTTTCTCTAACTCATCGAACTTAATCGTACACATGCGGCGCCACACCGGAGAGAAGCCCTACAAATGTGATTTTTGTGGCAAAGGTTAGCCTTTTGCTGAATACCCGACTTGTAATAAAAGTGAGTTTTTATCCTTATCTCATTACCTTACAGGTTTTCCAAGATCGTCCGATCTTCAGTGTCACAGAAGATCTCACACAGGAGAGAAACCTTGCATATGCCGTGTCTGTGGTAAAGGTAAATATGTTTTTCTTTTTATTATGCAGTACCCGTGAGAGCAGTGGTGACCAAGTGGTAACGGCTCCGACTTACACTTACGAATAATTGTAGGTCGTGGGTTTGAACCCAAGCAGGCGCTTTACTTTGTGTAAATAAATTCAACATCACTGCTCTCAAAAATGGTGATGGAAAACATCGTGAGGAAACCGGCATGTCCTAGAACCAAAATACCAAAGACATGTGACATCTCCCAACCCGCACTGGGCCCGCATGGTAGAGCACAGTCCACTCTCTCTCGACGAGAGGAGGCCTGTGTCCCAGCAGTGGGAACATTATAGGCTTATTATGTTATGCAGTACCTCGCGTATTAACTGCGTCTTTAATGCGTGTCTTTCATTTTGATAATATGTATAAAAATAAGATTAACTAAATCGAGTGTTTTCAAATGTGTCTTTTCTCAAACATACTTGGAAATTCGAGCATTATTTTGACAACCTTCTTCGAGATAAATCGAAATTGCTATTCTGGCCAAATACATGCGAGCCGCGACCACCAAAAGTTGTATGAAAATCCATTTAGTGTCGTGGCCACATAAATTACATAACTATCGTGTAATTTAAAAATAGAACTATCTTTTACTCCAAAACATGGCAACCAAGGAGGTAACTTATCAAAGGTTTTATTAAAATTTCAAACTGGCTAGCAACTAGAAAGCTGTTTATTGAAAAAAAACAATTCACACATTGGCGCGTGAAAAATTATCGCTGTTCGTCATTGTATCTGGAATTTATAAATAATTATTTAGTGTGAATTTCCGCGCATTATTTGAGAAAAGCACTATACAATCCTTGGCCGCAACTAGGCATTGATGGACTGACGTATGTGTGAATCGGCTTCGCCTCGGCCCACATTTACACGTTCATCCACCAATGCCTCTTGCTGGCCGCTGCAGTAATGTAATATTTCCAAATTAATGAATCAAATTGAACCATGAATTAAACAGCGATTTGCAACTTTAGTGTGTTAATTTCGCAGTAGGGCTCTGTTTTCTAAAATAATTGCATATCCATGATTAATGTCCAATAATGCGGTAATTAACGGCATTAATCAGCGCTACTGCTGAGCATGAGGTCCTGGATTCGATTTCCGGGTCTGGCAAAAGTGTTATTGAGTTTCTCCATCTGGAATTTCTCAGCAGCAGCCCGGAGTCTGCATTTGTTCCCGGTTGATAAGTCCCATGTAAAACGGGGTTGGGGGAGCCCCGTTTTACATGGGACTTAAACATAACTGGAGACATGTGGAGGTACAGCTCTGCCTAACACTTCGGAGTATACAGGCGTGATGTTATGTTACTTGTAATGTAAACTAAGTGAATTCCTAGAGTGAAACTAAGATACAATCGCACGTAACTTGGCAAGGTTTTGGGGTAGTGGGGATAAGTTCGTGCATAGTACACTTAAGCAACATAAAAAATGGTCACTTTTATTGTTTGTCATTATTCTATGGTTAAATTGCCATCATTTATTTTAAACATGTCTGTTTAGAAGAGACTTAAAGAAAGGAGAGGAATTCATGAAGTTTATTAGGTGTTATAAATAAAAGATATAATAACATATTTTTAGATATTGTGGCCTTTAAAAAACCAATGTTAACGAGAACTAAAGGTCAACAAGCTTCATTAGTAGCTGCCGCAAAAATGCACTCGTAAAATAAACTTAATTTAAAATAGTAGCAACAATTCGTATCAAAAACTTAACAAAAACTCAACAAAGACAAAGGGTATAGTTTTAGAGCACGCAAGTGTAATCGGGAGCGAACGGAACGCGGGTCGAGGTGCGGGAGGCGAGTATCGACTGACGCACCAATCGCGTGCTCGGAACGGTGCTCCCTCATTCCCCACGTCCCGCTTGCATTCACCACCAGAGTCCTAAAAAATGACTTCTGTGCATCTAACTACTCTTGCCAACTTACGTGCCGGGGACTGCAACGATGTTGTCAATGTCGTTTTTATAGGACAGTGATATTTTCAGGTTTCTCCCGCAGCAATAAGTTGTCTCGCCACATGCGCGTGCACACTGGCCAGCGGCCATACAAATGCACGTACTGCGAGAAGGCGTTCTCGCAAAGCAACGACCTTAACCTGCACATACGCCGACACACTGGCGATCGGCCTTATATCTGCGAAGTATGCGGCGATAGATTCATACAGGTAATGCTCTCATTAGGTTTTATTTATTTTTATTATTATATCAGCCAATAGTATCCCACGGGTGGACAAAAGCTTCCTCCTCTCATTTCACTCCCATTAGGTTAAAAAAAAAAATGTATAAAAGCCACATGCCCGATGAGATTTCCCCACGTTTCACGACGAACTTCCATACAAAGATGTTGCCTCTATTAAACCCCTATTATGCATTGTCAGAAATCCTACCATAGTGATCACCTTTCTTAGATAGGAAATGTGCTGCCGTGATGCCGTTATATGTCAGTGAATTAATCGTCAGATTTTTTGTGTAGATCATCAAATTAAAGGCCGAAATATTTTGTAATGTTAACAGTCTGTCTCTTACCACATCACGCAACAATCACTGGATAAATTTTAACGTTAATTTGCTTGAAAATTCCTTAACATATTCGCTCCTTGAATGTACGTAGCTTTCTTCGCAACCCCACTTTCCCTCACACATGAGGCATAGTGAAATAAGTTTTTGTCGCTCTATTTGTTGACGACGTTACCGGGATGTATGAGATCACTCTTCTCAGTATGACGGACACTTTGGCGTGACCTAAGTGTAGTTAGGCCAAATATATAGATTTGAATTTTCGGCAGCTAATAATTTTTTGTTTCAGGGTACCGCGTTACAGAATCACAGAAGAGCTCATGGTCACTTTCCTGCTCCTCCCGCAGAAGCTCCTTCCGAGGTGCAAGCACTCACTTTTACAGTCCAGAGTATAAGCCATAATAATAGTCACTAAAGTTTCCTATGATGCTAAGTATAATTATAATTTTTCATTACATACCAATGATGTTATATAAAACTTACTGATAATTCGTGGTAGATAGCTATTAAATTATATTATTTTATTATGTATAACATGAAGTTCATTGATCATTATCATTTATTTATGCCGACTTATTTATTGTGCACTACTGTGCATTATTTGGTTGAATGTATATGTGCGGTCAATGATTTATCCGACTACAAAGCTCATGGGTAACTTAAAGCGTATTTGACGCATTCTGCTATTTATACAGCGTGTTACGGAAAGGGTATAGCCATACAAACGGGGTGAAGAGTGCATCTGGTTCAGAAGCTCTGTACAAAATTTCAGCTCAAAAGTAATAACTTTGAAAATGCTTAATATTTTGTTTTTTCCATAGATATTTTAAATTTAAATCATAACAAACGTGTCACCGCACTACGAGGGTCAATAGTACACACGTACACGCACTTGCGCACAGCTCGGTAACAAACAACACAGCTCTGCGCCACACGCCACGCGGCGCGGGCGGCGGGATCAAACGAACTCAGTAGGTACCTATCTCTTCGGAAAGTCTGTGCGCCTGGTACACGCATGCCGCAGTTCTGACCGCTTTTTGTGTAGGTATGAAACATAAATTAAACTTTGTCGTGATAGGTATAGCCTCCCATATTATTATTATACTATTTGGGTACAGCAACGTAGACGATTTTCTTAAATAAAATTACACCTAAATCACCATCATACAATCACTGAAGAAAATAATACGTTTTTCGTAAAAACGGCAGCTTTCCCTTGATCTGCGAATCGTAAGGTGACGCGCCGCCGCGCCCCGCATGTGGCGCGGCCCCTTTACCTACGATTTTAAGGAAAACGTAATAATTACGTAAAAATTAAGAAGAATAAGTTTGATAAACAAGGTTCACTGCGCCGAGCACTAATTTAGCTCGCCCCTTGTGCTAGTGCGTGGAGTACGTTCAAAATATTCTAGCACAGCGTTTTCAAATCCCTCCTGCTTGGCCAACCTTCCGATGCAGGCTCATGGAATGAACCCCAGGATAGAGTACAGACGTTGTACCATCCGGCTGAAACATGCCCTCGGCAGCGGCCGCCCAGCAACTGTTCTTCCGTCGATGAATCGCTGACGATACAGCTCTCGGGCAGCTCGCAGATTACCATCCGATCCTCCAACACAGATGACACAAAATCACCTCATAGTATTCGCTATTACGGCGCGTGACGACATTTTCACGACAATTCCACAACGATCACTGAAATATCTGATACACAACTTCGCACCGATACGGACAGAGAGCGACTAAAAACACACGCAAAAAGTCTGTTATCCTAGCCTACTGTCCTAGTACTAGGGTAACTGTCCTAATTATTGCTTTCGTAATTGTTTTCTTTAAAATTAAGTAAATTTACCGACTTTACGACGCCAAACACGTCATAGGAAGCATCTTTCATGCATTACACGAAATTGATAAATCCATTTGAAAATTAATTAGTTTATTTTGAGATGAATATGTTAAGTCTTAGTTGCTAAAATTTGCTTAGGTACTTGGAAATTGGGGATAATCAGGAAATAAACAAAAAAATTGAGCATAAAACATAAGCACTTTGTTTAGGCCGGATATCAAAACGAAAAAATAATTTAATAAAAATCAGAAAAATAAGCGAAGTGCCGAGAATTGCCTCATTGACCCTAAACATCAATGTGTGGGTAACCTTTGTTATCCTACATGATTGTAAAAGTACAGAAATTAGGGTTGCGTATTATTAATGTGCAATAATTTCCGTTACTCATGAAGTCCTAGTACTTTAAATAACTTCTCTTGCTTATTTGAGACATTCGCTGATTACGGAAAATTTTATCATCGACGAACGGACATCGGGACAACTGTAAACAAAGTGACGTGTTTAGATTCATTCCTTTTTTATGTTATTTTATTTACACCGCTAGTAAATTTTCATTGAATAAGTAGGTAATCAATGAACATTACTAAAACAAAATTAAGTACTGAACCCTCTGGCATTCTTTGTACCAGGACAAACATAAGTTACGTAAGAAAGTTTTCTAGGGTTCATTTTCAAATAAATGAAACCTTTTTATTTGTATTGAGTACTTTTGTAGTTTCCTATTATTGCAATTCGCAGTTTTGTCAGCCATTTAGATACAGTGTCAAAAACACAAAAACTGAACTTGGATAACTGTTGAGTGTAGTCATTTAATTCATAGAAAATTTAGGCTATAGCGTTTTAGTAGTGCCTATTACTCGTATCTGATATTTAAAGTATGATTTGATGATACTCCTACTGTACTGTTAGTTACATACTCGGCGGTACGTTTTTTTACTAAAAAACAAAAACAATTTCCTAAGTTACAATAAGGTTTTTGTAGTACTTAACTCATTTGTGTTCAAGTGATTGATATTTTGTGGAATAAAACTAACATGCGGAACCCATTTTGCAAATAGTACCAGGAGACACAAATCTTTTACAGACTTGTTTCTTTGTCTGTAGTTTATTGACACCGATCAGCTGTCTTGGTCTAGTGATGTGTAGAATTCAATTGGAAACATTTGATTTAAATTAGTTAAATGTTTCTAACTTTATAATTATGTAGGTATAGGTATACAAAAAATGTTGCCATGTAGTTTGTTATCACCAAAAGAATCCGTGCTTTTGATATGTATATACCCTTTCCGTAACACGCTGTATAACATCTTACATCATCGATTAATACGCCTGTATTCACTGTATTATTTTAAAGTATATATTAAAAACTAGTAAGATTTTAAATTTAATAAATCTGTCATCATAAATATTATTTTAGTGTTTTTTTTTTTTTTAAGCATCCGCGATTTAATAACTGCTGACAAGGCAAAGTGCCGCAGACTCACACCCCTCACCCTCTCAGACACCCTTCCTAAAACAAACTCGCCATAAACATAGAATAATATTATACTTTAAGCATATTTAATTCGCTTTATGGCTAAATTACTAAATGACTAAATGGATTCAAATGGAAACAACGATAAAAAATATGCGTACACATATATATAGGTATATATTATATGGTTGTGTTGAATATAAAAAATGTGTGTAAGTTTTTGTAGCGGTTTAGTAATCTTGCTTGAAGGTTGTAATCATTTGAGAATTTGTTGTGCTTATTGTTATTAAAAAGTACTATAGGTACTATGATATTTAAGTTTATTAGTTTATATAATATATTGCAACTAGGGTTTCCAAAAAACAACATTATTTTGTCAGTGCACTTTATGTGTATTTATTTTTAAACACGGATGTTTAAAGAGTGGTGTTTACGTTTGACGGCTATTTCGATCTGTGTGTCTGTGTATCTTGGCTCCCAAGGTCCGATTTCCATGTGTTTTTTTTATTACAAGGCTGGTTTCATCGAGGTGGTTGTTAGCTAAGTTTCATAAAAATCTGTTCTGAGATTATGAAGATAATCAGGTCTTTTCAAATCGGTGTAGGGATGTAAGCCACACGAAGGTAATTTATTTCTCTTTACCGTTCTGTCGTCCGATTGTCTTAAAATTTGGTATACCTACTATAATATTTTGTCAACACTGCAATTATGTGGTAACCTTGACCTAATGTTGCAGCCAGGAAAATCTGCAGAATAACCAACTCCTCAACAAAATACAGCAGGCATATCGTATTTGGTCTCATTCAATTGGTCTCGATCCCCCTTATTACAAAACAAGGTTTATCTTCAGACCCAGGTTTGGACATGGAGCCATAATTGAATTTCGAACTTTATTCCGACTATGGTAAAGTTCCTAAACACAAAACTGACAACTTAGTACCGAACTAAGTTTTCAGTTTTGTAAATAGAACGGTATGTCAATCACTGTTACGTTCTTATTACAAAAACTGGCTGCATGGTTTAAGCCATGTCAAAATATAAATCTTGTTTTGTAATAAGGCGGGATGTGATGTTGATGGGGCAAAAGGTGGGCACAGGATCTCGGCCTTACAAATCGTAGACACACCGAGTTCGGATTCGTAGAATTGGTCTATATGAGTGGGTAGTTTATAGACGGTGAAAATGATCTGATGGTGTAGGCAAGGTGTTTGGTCAGAGGATTTCATGTTAAAAGTGCATGGTAAGGTACATTTGTGTTGATCGGGGGTTTTTTTATTTTGCATCTTAATAACTTGTTATCGGTATTTTGTGATTAACTATCTAAAAAAAAAATCCCATAACGTTTTTATTTTTACACGAGTATAGTGCGGAAAAAAGAGTAATCGTTTTAACAGCTTTTTTTTTGCTGTCATGTTAATTTTATTTATAATTGATATTGCACCTTCTTGTAAATCAGTTACACATTTTTGTCATGTACACGTAGAACAGGCTTTTCGAGTGACGTTATTTATAAGACAAATTAAATTGGTACATAACGTTTTCTCATCTTCACTGTGCAGTAATCAATCAAAGAAAAAAAATCGATCAAGTGTTCGTTTTATTTTTATTACTTTTACTTTAGTTATATAGAAAACTGGAGAAGAAAGGGTGAGGGGTATGTAACTCTGTAATTCTGCAAAAAGTGAATCATCTGTAAAACTGGATGGTGGTTTCTTTAATTTCCTCAAGTAAACATTGTGAGCTTGATTTCTTCGTCGTTTAGTTATTTTGTATACTTAGGTTGCCATTAGCTATTTTTAACTCTCCTGAAAGATATTCTATAGACTATAAATTCACAACTTTAGATTTAGTACAGAAAGGAAACCTTTTTTTTTTAATATTTTTAAAATAAGATTCGCTTTGGAGGTTGTTGGTTAATAAATATCAGATTTGTAGAGATGTTTTATTACATTGGACCATAGAGGAAATTGTCCCAATAAACGAGATAAATAACCGGAGTCACACGTAATCTGTACGATTCATGACTTAGTAATGACGTGTCGGGTTATACGAACACCGAAAAAAATTGACATCGATGTCTTGTTTTTATACCTTTTTAGTTGGCGTTTTTGTTGTAGTTGGGTTTTAGTTTTTAACTTTCATTTTTATTTAATTTTTTGGGGTTAGGGTTCATAGAGGGGGTAGGTGGTTAGATACCTACCCATTCTTAGGTTTGGGAAAATTCAACAAATATATCTTTTAACAGATTTACCTTTTTAATTTTTGTCGTAGTTGGGTTTTACTGTAAAACCAGTGCGGACACTTATCGCCTGATAATACCAGAACATAGGACTTTAAATTGTGTTCAAATATAGGTTGACTCGAGTAAATGATTGACTTATTTTTTTTCATTTTCTTGAATCTCTATCTCCGTAGGTACTATGAAATCGACCTAGGCGTTTAATCTATTTTTAGCATTTTCACGTACACATCTCGTAGGATTACCACTATTGTCCATAATATCATCACGTTCATCTAAACATTCGCATTCTTTTAATTCTAATAGACATATACCTAACATATTTTTGTTTTATTCTGGTTAGTATGTTTGAAACAAGACAAATACAATTTTAACGAAATGACTAGTGTCAATACGTATGTAACAAGTACACTATCGCTTTTTTTCGCATCCTCTAGTCTTCTGTATGGATCTTCAACATATCTTGCAGTAGAATCAATTGTAAAAGTTTTTACTGATGCGCCACAACAAGCAGAAGAGTCGTCTAAATTAATATCATTTGGAACGGGGGTGCACTTGCTCCAAGCCTGAAACCGTTGATTGTGTCCATCGTTAGACTTTCAGAGATCATCTGTGAAACTGGAACAGAACTTTGATTTTCCTTTGTTGTCCTTATCAAAACGTATAAAATTAGGTACCTATATGGTTAGTAAGACATTGAGGATTCTCTTTTTCATTTTTGGACCTCATTCTAAAAATACTGTCAGTGGAATCCAAACTATTTTTTTCCACTAAGCCTCTGAGGGGAATCCAATTATATAAATAAAAGGGATGTATAGAAATATGGCGAGTAGCTTCCTTGTAGGGTGCAACGGTGATCATTATTCACAATGATATCTGATTTGTGTCGTAATACGAAGGTTGTTTTTGTTCGTGTTTTGGGAATTCGTATCACAAAACTTCTGTACATCGAAATATTTTTTAAAGTTTTTCTTGGCTGATAAAAACAATGCTTTTTCAGAAATATTACACAATAATACACTTTTGATTTAACTAGACAACGGATCACTACACTCGGAAAATCGTTTGAACAATAAAAACCCTTTTTTATTCCTCCAGGGAAACCACAAACTTTCGTCCCTTCTTCATTATTATTGTTTTCTATTTCATAGAACACGTAATAAGAATAACTAAACATGCACTATTTTTTAAAACACGAAAACATCCGTGCTGTCTATTTTATTTACATAAGTAATTATATTTTTTTTAATGCAATTTTAATGTACATAAGTCATTTTATTATTATGTATGTAACAAATAATTAAAATTGAAATGGCTGTTTGTAATCAAAATAACACTGCTTTTTAGTAAATGCTTAGGTAAGTATAACATATTTTTTTTTTTGTCTGTTTTCTGTCTGTTTGTTGTGGATAAACTCCGAAACGGTTCGAAACGGTTGGACTGATTTTGGTTTTGACGGCACATACCTACCTGATGTTATAAGTAGTAACTTAGGCTACTTTTATTTTAGAAAAAGCAACGCGGGAAATGCCGTGGGCAGCAGCTAGTATAACAATAAATATACGGTGAGTATGAATATCGAATGACGGTCATCTCCACTTACTGAAAAATAACCGAATCGTCCCTCATTTAAAATAATTGTACTACTATCAATCTCAGTCCCTTCAAAAGTTAGAGTTAGGAGATAGATTTAGTAATAACAGGAAAAATACTTACAGGAATCGGCGCTTTTGTATGGACTCCATCCTCACTGCTGTATCAAGTTGTGGTTTACCTATGTCTGTCATTTGAATGGCCATAATATTAGCTTTTAACACAAAAGTCAGACATGTGCAGGAAAAGAACTATGATTGATTTTGTTTTCATTTACATGGATGTTGTTTTCATCATTTCAGTCGTAGATTTCGATATTTTCAAATACCGCCTGTCATGTGGGCTAACGGCTTAATTGCCGTTCATACACGCTACGCGACGGGGCGCGTTGGTTTTTAACCCCCGACGTATAAAGAGGGCTATCTGGTGGCATCGTGACTTCCAAATGTACGGTCCAATTTCACTGCGTTTTTGTTTTATTAGGGGGCTGGTTTAGTCCGTGTGTTTCTTAGCTGTGTTTCATAAAAATCTGTTCCGCAATTTTGAAGATAATCAAGTCTTTTTTAATCAGTGTCAAGATCTACGACACAACGACAAAAAATAATAATTGATAAATTCTTTATAATTTTAACAAGTAAATACCTTAAAAACTAGTGACTAGTCTCCTTTTTAGCAAAAACGCTTGTATTAAGAGACTTCGACCTCTATAACTTCAAGTGTTATTTACTTATATAAAATGGTAATTTATTTCACTTTAACCCGTCCGATCAGCTGACAATTTAGTATACTTTAATATTTAGTTAAAACTGCAATTATGTGGTATCCTTGTCCTGATGCGTCAGCCAGAAAAGTCTGCGGAATGATCAACTCAACAACATACAGCAGACATATCGTGTTTGGGCTCATTGAATTAGTTTTGATGCGTAGGTGACTTGGAGATGGTAAACAAGTAAACATAGTCCGACGATCTAAAGTGGTCAAAGTAAAATACCATCCGAGTTTGGACCCGTTCGCGTTGGATTGCTCTAGATGAATAGTTGGTAGTGAAACTGATGATGTAAGGTACATGTGTTTGTTCAGCTCCTTCTGCGAAACAGTAATGCTTGCGAAGGAGGAGGCGGAACGCGTGAGGGTGAGGCAGGGTTCACGCTCTTCCGCCCTTAGTCGCCGCAGGAGACGCCCCGGGCGTCGGGAATCGCAGGCCGATTCCCGGCCACCGTAGGCGCGGGCTTGCGGACGGTGAGCGATGGGTAGCTCGTCGTCCGATAAGGACCAGGCCCGGGTCGACGGCGCGTTGAATTCCACGCGCGCCTCAAAGAGACGTCAGCACCAATTGAAGGGGGCCCGAAAGAGCCAATGCCTGCCAGGGTTACGAGTCTGTCCGAAAGGGATATCGTGGCCCCGGCACACAGGCATTTGTTTTTTAATTTAATTTAATCTTTTTTTTACAAACTTCACTGACATAATGTTTTTGTTATTTGACATTATTATGCCTACAATTTATATTTCAACAAGGTTCTAACTTTTATTATTTTGATAATATTTCATATTGTTTTTTTTGTCAATGTGAGGACGTTGTAGGCTTAATAGACTAGATCTGTAGACCATTTTCTATTTTGTTGAGTACCTGGTACTTTTGACGGGCCTACGCTGTCCTCTCATACCTATTAACACTGTAATTTGAAAACATTGTAAAAGCCAATTTAACTTTTTTAAAAGAGTGACCGTGGAGTTTCTTAGCGGCTCTTCTCCATAGGAAACGACCAATTGGAACCGTGCACCTAGCTTCTGACGTTTCATAAGTGCCCATGTAGGCTTATGTGAAATAAAAATATTTTTGATTTGATTTTGATTTTGAACCATATTGTTAGAACTTCTAAGTTTCATTTTAGAATAAATATTTTTGTTTTTTTATAAAAATGACTTTTTATTTTCGAGTGACGTTTTAAAGAAGAACGGTCATTTGTGACCCAGACCCGACACGAAAGAGACATATCTCAGTTTTTTTGTTATTTTAAATATAGCTAAAATATATATTTTTTATATTCGAAATCAATGGCTAACACAAAAATATTGCCTTATGTTTATGTTCAGGCGAATAACAAAAAAAAATTGTTTATACCTATTTACCTTCAAAATTCATAATTGTATGCAACTCAATCACGATACAATAATTATGGAATTATCCAAGTGACCTGGTGATGGAGCTGGATTATGTAATTTTTAAACTTCTAGTATAACAATCGAATTAGGGTTCATTAAAATCGTCATATTCGGTGATTCATTGCAGATTAGAGATTAGGGTATCATTAAGAAGCTGGGTAGTTAGTGGAATATGTTAGTAGTACTAAATACACCGAGTTTGAGCTTATCAATATTAACTCTATTTCAGTGCCGTTTGTGAAACAAAAATAAAACCAATATTTGGCCGGTAATAAGAAAGCCAATAATCGTCGCAATATTTTCTTTTGAATCTCGAAAATAAAAACGTACAGATTGCAACAGATAGAGCGAAAAAAAAATTTTTTTTTTATTGGTATTTCGTAGTTCAACCTATGAAGTTGTAAATGGTGCATGTGGACTTTGATCACGTTGCAGGGAAACGAGTCGTAGGCACGAATGGCGGCGTTCTTCTCGGTTATCAGTTCACGTACCGCCGCCGCCGGAACCTTCCCAGCGATGGTCTTCCATCACCGGAACTTCCCGTGAACAATCCGTCAATACGGATTGTACGTACGCCCGTCGTGTCTGCGACTGAGACTATGAGGTCAGGAATGGAGTCCAAGTGAGGCGATGTGGTGGATTTCAGTCTTTCGCTAACTTTCCTCCAGTCGGTTATCAGTTTGGTCTGTTGGGGACAGAAAGCCAAGGACTGCGCACGAGCTTCTAATGAAAGAGTGAGAAAGCATGATTTGTTACTGTTACTGGGTTACCTAAGCCGCAGCTGGTATTGAAAATTAAGATAAGAAGATTTTAATAATACAACTTAAAATAAAGGCACTAAATAAGTCGCCCGTTTATTGTGTTCCACCAGGAATATTTTAGCTCTAATGGAGCTAGAACCTTGATGACTGTATATTTTTTGTGTTTTTATCTAAATTGGCGTTATTTTAAATAGATTTATTTGCTATTCATTAAAAAAAGAATTTTAAAATATTTTGCTTATCTAACCAAAATCAAATAGCAATCTATACGTGTTAGCCACTGATATTCAGAATAGTGTTAATTTATTTCTGTTATATTTAATATAACAAAATAACTGAGATACGTACCTTTTATTACTATAATACATATTTTGATTACTAATATTATTGTTAAATTTACCCAGGCCCGACGCCTGGGTAAATTACACTATATTGCTACTTTCTCCGATTACAGAAGGACTTAAATATAATTCTTTTTCAATCGTAATTTAACTTTATGTTTGAGGAAATACACTTTTAAAGAAATAAAATAACGAAAAATATTTTTGTCTTGAATTATTATGGAAACTATGATATTTTTTTTTTCCGCGCTTTGCTTTCGCCAGGTTGAAGGAGAAGCAAAGGTTAGGTATAAATCCGATAAACCGCCTAATATGAAAAATAGAAAATTCTAATATTTTTGAGTTTAGAACACAAATTAATGTTAATTTGTTCTTAACCGTTTTATTTATTGTAATAATCATGGTATTCTATTTATAAACATTATTTAAATATTACAAAAATATTAACGCCATCGCCTTATTAGACGCATCTTTGCCGAGATTAAATAAAAAAATCACCTCTGAATAGAGAGGACCGTCTCTGGCCCCCGGTTTTCGAGGAAGTGTATTGAAAAAACTATAACTAGAGCTCAATGAACTATTTCGTACAAAGCTTAGATGATGCCAATTGAGTCTACTCACTGACCTTCATATAGTCTACTGCACCGCCTCGTTGGATTTAGTTTTTTCAAGGTAGTTTTTGAATCATCCGTTAAGAAGAATGGGCTTTTTTGTCTATTGTCTATTGGCGGCCATTAATGAAATTAGGGTCATTACATTACTTTCCGGTTACGTTTGGACCGAAAACTTGAACCAGAAAGAAGGTTATGGTTGTATGAGTTAAAAAAAAATGCATTTTACGACAGTAGGTATATTGTTATAATAATATATTGTTTTTATAACACATTAAAATGTCACAAATGATTTATTTAGGGAATTGTGGTTTTGTTTATTGCAATAACAGTACTTTATTTAAAGATTTAGTTTAGTAACTTTATCTTGAATACCCTCAGCGGCGATCTTAATTTGTTCACAAAGTGGTGTTTAGGGTCTTGGGTCACATTTAGTGTCGTTGAGTGTATTTAAATGGCTAACAATTTCACACCATTGATAATTCGTATGTTGCTCTTGTGTTCTCCTCTGTCGCGTAGTCGCCAGTCTTGGTAAATTGTAATCACGCGGTAGAACGTTTACAAAGCCGCCCGTAACACTGAAAACATAAAAACGCCAGTTAGTGACTTATGCTTTACTCGTAGGTGTTGGTACTAAAGATAATCACGCAGCCTTCTTTAGTATCATACTTTCTAAAGGTGACGATATTATAAGCACTGCACCGAATCGGCATCACCTTACTTCATCGGCTCGTCGTCTACCAAACGTCAACCCAACGTAAGCACGTAACTGAATCAGCTCAACACCTCCGAAGAATCGCCGCGCTTTGTGCTGGCCGACGCGGTGACGCCTCGCTTATGGCTGGGTGAAGGTGGCAGCGAGCCTACGTAAGCCAGGTGCGGTATTGGCTCACCTTATGCGGGGCGTCGGATCGCTATAAGCGAGGCGTATGTTTTTTTGTTAGGAATATGAACCTAGTTTACCATCCCAAAGCGTAGTAGATACCTATGGAGACGAACGGGCAAGAAACTTCATGGACACTCTTTTAAATTCAAAATATTGTTAGAACATATTGGTTACATCATCCAAGTTGAAATTATAAAGGGTTTTTCAATAGGGATGCTCGAACTTTGACAGCGTTTAGCGGCCATCTTGGTAAAGTGATAGCTGTAAAATTTGGCGGGAATACATATTTAGTCGTGACTATTCACCATGGAAAGCTACACAATTCAACAACCCGTAGAAATTGTTAAAATTTATTATCAAAATCAGTGCTCTGTTAGCCTAACGTTCCGTACGTTGCGTCCAATTTATGGTATTCACGGCCGTCCTGCAGAGTCCACAATACGTCGTTGAATTAATAAATTTGAGACAACCGGGTCGGTGATCGGTGAAGCAATGCCTGTACTTCAAAGAAACGCAAGATCGTTGGAAAATATTGTTGCTGTTCGGGGCAGTGTACGAGAAAACCACAGACAGTCCATTTCGCATCGTGCGCATGAGCTGAGTCTTTTTTGCATCATCAACTTGGCGGAATTTGCGTGGAGACTTAGGTTTTCATGCATACAAAGTTCAATTAACTCAAGAGCTAAAACCCAACGTCCACAAACAGTGTCGTGTATTCGCTGATTAAGCTTTAGTAGAGCATTTGGCGGCTGACCCTGCTTTTGGATAAAAAATCATCTTCAGTGATGAGGCTCATTTCTGGTTGACCGGCTTTGTAAATAAACAAAATTGGAGCGATGAAAATCCACGGGAGATTCATCAGATGCCTCTACACTCCGAAAAAGTCACTGTCGCGTTCTTCGTGAAATTGAGCCCCATTTACGCGAAGATGTTCTCCAAAATTGGTCCACGAGGATACACCACCTACGGCGGAGTCGCGGCGGCCATTTGGCTGAAATCATATTTCATAAATAATGTCATCGAATGTGCTTTAAAACAAAATAATAATTGTAATAATATAATTTAATCAGGTTGTTTTATTTCAATTTAAAGTTCGAGCGCTCGTAATGAAAAACCTTGTACATACACGTGACAGTTAAGAGATGACCAGTCCCAACTGACAGCACTAGTTCGCGGAAATGACGCATGGATAAGCAAGGTTCAGCTCAACCATTTCGAAGGGGAACGAATGCTCCAACACATGGCATCAGCGCGACATTGGGGTGAGCATGGCATACTCTCCATTGCCAGGGCACATTCAAGTTAATAAAAGACGTACCCAGTAAATGGTAGCTTTATAGTACATATAATTATTGCAATAAAAGAAAGAAACTCTACTTTTGTGAGTACTGTAATACTAAGAGATTTAATCTATACGATATAATATGCTGGGTATAGATTTAAATTTCATCTCATTTAGTCTTATGTTGTTGTGGCGAGGTTTTTTACACATTTTTACGATTGCTCATGCTCACCTTTTGAAGCATCGTACGCTCACCTCTTGCCCATAGCGTGTTTACCATACCACAGGAGGAAGGTAAGGGTTAAGCGTTGCCAGTATATACCTACCGATTTATTTAATTTGACCTAATTCTGTAGGTTAGAGCTAAAAAAAAATAATGACGTGTGGATTGCCGATCACTAAATATAAACTTTTAAAACATGGAACAATATTTAATGATAGGTATCCGCGCACTAAGTATGTGCTCAAAAACCATCAGCTATTTTGAAACACACATCATTATCATTTCAGCTGAAAGACGTCCTTTGGACATAAGCCTCCCCCTAGCGTCGCCACACTGACCGGTCCTGTGCTTCTCGCATCCAGCGGATTTCCGCGATCTTCATCAGGTCATTGGTCCGTCTTTTGGGAGCCTACAAACGGCGCGGGAAAAGAGTTCCTGGAAGGACTCCGGGGAGGCTTTTGCACAGCAGTGAGATAGGCCAGTGGTTCTCAAATTTTTTTGATGACGGATCCCTATTGGAAAACGAAATATTTGACGGAACCCTAAAATAATCAAAAATCGTATTCTTTATTAATAATCATATTAATTGACATTCAAATTTGCATATTTTTTTACTTTATGTTGGAATATTTAGATAGATTTTATTTTACTTCGGTTGCAGAGTAAAATTAAATATATAAATATTCATTTATTTCATTCATTCATTCAATATAATTTTTTTTTTCATTCCTCGCCAGTATTTCCGCGAAACCACAAAGCTACAGAGGTTTTACGGAGCCTAAAGGCTCCGCGGACCTCACTTTGAGTATAGCTGGTATAGGCTTCGTAAAAAAACCAGTCAAGAGCGAGTCGGGCACCGAGGGTTCCTTACGTATATATGATGTTGATGATTTCTGAAGAACTGCTATTTAGAGACATCGTTTTATTTGTCGTGTAATCTTTACATATACTTCTAATACATAGAATAATTTCAGATTTTTATTTATGCAAACTTCGGAGATAAGGGGGGGGAACGGTATTTTTTTAAACATTTTTCATCAAGTCGGAAACTAAGCTACCTAAAAAAAAAAAGTTTGAGAATGTGCAATGTTCTTTCATATGATACCCCACATGCCCTAGTAGACCCACTTAAAATTTTTAAGACCCCCTATCAGTCCCTTTTGCAAAATAGATATATTTTTTTAAATGTCATTCTTGTTTGCAAAATATTTGGGTAAACGGCATCTAAAACTAATGTAAATTTCAAGTTGAAAGAATTAGTAGTTCTTGAGATATCCAGGTGTGACAGACAGACACAGACAGACTTAGTCTCACCATAAGGGTTCCTTTTTACCATTTTGGTACGGAACCCTAAAAAGGATGTTGTGTAGGACTATTAAAAATAAATAAGAATAATCTTACCACAGAACCACAACCGACGCCTGCGCACTTAAAATGAAATGATATTTGTGTTAAGGTACAGTTTATTGTTTTATCGCAATAGAAACTGTTTTACTGAAGTTAGGTATGTAGAATTCGTGAAGTTAGGGTCGGTAGAGTTAGGTCGTGTAGATTCAGAAGCTTGGCTCTACATGAGATCTGCTATCTTTTTCACAGGGCAAACCTTATGTGGTCGTCTTGGCAACATTTTACATGAAATGTTTTTGGTGGGAATGATTCTTTTATATAGGCATGAGGTTCTTTCAAATGTCTAAAGCTGAGTAAAGGTTGTCGACGAATTCGTCATATGGAAGGACTTGAAAGCGGTCTGTACCAATCCACGTATTAAACTGCACACTTGTTACTAGGTGGTCAAGGGCGTTTGCTACAACTTCCGCTTAGTGGTGATTTTTGTGTCATCAAATGGCAAGTTGGTGTCGAATTAGGACACAATATCATCTTTTGCAGGCAATCCTTAAAGGGTGTAAGAGGGAACGCCGACTCATAATAAGTAAGAGATGAATAATCTCCCTCGATTAGCATCAATTTACAAATTTTGTGGTAAATAAACACGCAAACTACGTGTGTTCGATCCGAGTATTCAGCAAAAATACATTGTTTAGGCCGCAGTGTAAAGAATTTTGAAAGTCCTACTTTTGTATTAGGATATTCTAATTTAAACTGTTGACATAACTCATCGATATTACACATTGCAGCTGCTTTTGTAAATTAACTCTTTTCCCGTCATATAATTACATACTTTTTTTGTTATATTTTACGTATATGTATGTTTATATTTACGTGTAATAAAACGATATGCCTCGAGAATCAGTTAAGAAATGTAGATAAATTGTCGATTACAAATTCTTAAGTATGGTGATAAATCGATAAACATGTGTCGAGAATCGGTTTTTAAAGAAACCGTTTTTTTCCATCACTACACTTATTTTTATAGCTGTCAAATCGGAATTCTTAGGTTGTCGCTAGTTTAGTCATTAGGTTGAGTGCGTTAAGACATCACTCACACATAAGACGTTGCTACGTTCATAGGAATATGATCATTAACATATTGCTCCACTTATAACCGCTGATTGTACTTAATCAACATATGGAAATAGAAAACAAACAAAAAAAAAACATGTCTGATGACCCGCTTCTACTAGGAAAAAAAACTTCATCGACCAATGGTTGTGTCCTCAACGAGAAATTACGTTACTAACGGATTTGATTGCAATCAACCCTATTAGGTACATTTACATGATGAAAGACATTTTATGAAAAATGGCAAAACTTCGAGTAAACGTGTAAACCACTACAAATGATCCGGACACCGCCGCCTCGCCTCGCGCTGTCTTCCGTCGAACCGCGATTCAGGCACGATGGTCGTCGCCAATACTGCTTCTGGCGAAGCTGCCAAAAAAGTTGGCCGAATCGGTGAACTTTCCAGTTCCCGGTTATATTAGTTGGACAAAATAGTTTGACTACGGGGAAGGACCCATATTAATACTTGAAACTACAGAGCTCGTGCTGGTCGAGTCTCGAATAAGAGCTTCCGTAAAGGAAAATCCGCAAATACTTATTTAGAATCGATTGTCATAGAGAATATATATAAATTACTACCACAATCAAAATATTGCCGTAAAAGGTCGAAAATATCCGTCTCACTCCATGGACGAATCTCTGTCCAAGACTCCGCCGAGAAAAAAAAATAACATTCCATCAAACTGACACTAACCAAAAAAAAATTCAAACTAAAGTCCATTTCACGAAAGAAGTCCCGCAGATGTGGCGCTGCAGGCATGGGTTATTTTAGGAATGTTGCTAACTTAGCGTATTAGTTCCACTTATTTCCGCGGGACTTCTTTCGTGAAATGGACTTTAATATTCACAAGCAAGACCAAAATGTGCCAGTACCGAACTCCAAATAAGGTTGAATACAGGATGATAGCACCGAAGAAAAACAACAAAAAAATATTGTAGAACTGCTACATGGGGCAGCGAGTTGGTATGGTGAAGCGCGGGCGTGGGTACTTGGCCTATTTCAATAGAAGTCCACTTTCCCAGCAATCGGCCGAAAGCTCTGTACCACCAACTCAGCACGTGTAATTAAAGTGGAAAGGAAGGAGCAAGAAGGAGTTAAAGAATAGAGCAACCATATTTTCATCATACATTCCTGCGGTGTTTGTGCAAAGTTTTACAGGATTGCCTTTTTATGTAACCGTTTAGCTAAAATCTATAACATAACACCTTGGTAGTATTATGTAATATGATAAAAACTTTGAGATATTAATATACTCACATGTGCTTGGCAACCTTTTGCGTGACACTAAGAAAAGTAATTATTCAATTTAGCTAAAAGTTATAATTGGAATGATTGGTACAAAATAGATGATGCTCGAGTAAGTTCAGTCAACCAGTAGGCTCAAAATTATTCATGCATGATGGTATGAGATAGAAAGATGAAAAATGTATTTAATGCAGCACAATACAACACTTAATCAGCTGTTAAAGCACAATTGGGCACGTTTTAACGTTTTGTTTACGCGCTACATTATTAATTTATGTTTTCAATTTATTGTTGCATTGTTCTTTTATCATTCTGTTCCATATTTCTTCTATAAGTTTGGGACTCGATTTCCTTAGTAAATCGACTCGAAAAGGGACATGGATACCATGCTGCTATTTTGATGGGCTTGGCAAGCCAACGGTATATACGATTTTTGAAAACTATGGGGTAATCTTTGCCATACTCTCTTTACCGAATAATTACGGCTGCAAGTCTGAAACCAATTTAGTCGAAAAAAATGTTTCCCTTTGAGCTTAGTTTTCTCGTAAAATCCTATATATAATCGCTGTACATACATGAGGTTTTTAAAAAGCCCCTGGCGAGAGGCGTCGTAAAACGTTCTGGAAACGGCCTTCCAGTATATTATGAACGAATGAATACTTAGAATACTATGAAATACACACTTATTTTACTTCCGATATACTGAATATTATGCATGAGTGAAATATATAAAATAAATATATTCATCCGGACTACTATCGTTCACCAAGTTTGGTCATAATATCATTGGGTTTTTGTAATGTTTTCGAAGCAAAGTGTGTTAATATTTACCTCGGCTGTACAATCTGCTCCTTCGCACTGTTGAAAAAAAAGGACAGTGAATAAATTAATTCCGAGGTGTTAAATAGCTAACATTTTTCTTTAAAACTGCCTGGTTAATTTACGTCACTAAGCGCTGATTTTCCAATCGTCAGATATCTTGTCTGGGGAATTCATAAGACGGTTTGACGACAGCCTTTGTATTAAAAATCCGTCATTAATTTCTAAGTGCCGCCTACAACAGGAGAAGAGCGCTGTTGTCTGAAATAGGTACAGATATTTTATACCTAGTTCGGACACGGATCAAAAATCTTTAAAGGGTTTCGTATCAACGTTGCGCGAACCATTTGAAAATTCGACCTTTGCCAGCATTATCGACTGTTTCATCACCTCTACATATTGTTTAAAAATTTTGTACCGCGTATGTCCGGTGCGATAGGCTGATTAAATGGAGATGTCTTTCCGTAAATTAAAATTTTGAGATAACTGGTGTCAAAGTAGATGTACGTAGATGATTTTTTTAACTGGTTAATAATTTTCTTCCTTTTAGTTCTAGCTGTTTGATGTTTAAGAAAATTTGGTAAGATCAAAAGTATTAGGTACCCAATTCCTATTGGGTAATAGAAAAATTCTTAGAATTCAACACTAAATAGCTTGCTATTCTTAGCAAAATATTAAGTGTTGAATTTTAAGAAATTTTCAAAAAATGCATTCATATTCCCCTTTATTACAAAACAAGGTTTATCTTCAGACCCAAGTTTAAAACATGGAGTCGTTATTGAATTTCGAACTTTATTCCGACTATGGTAAAGTTCCTAAACACAAAACTGACAATTTAGTACTGAACTAAGTTTTCAGTTTTGTATAAAGAACGGTATTTCAATCACTGTTACGTTCTTATTACAAAAACTGACTCCATGGTTT
Organism: Tiliacea aurago; assembly: GCA_948098905.1. Classification (NCBI taxonomy): domain Eukaryota; kingdom Metazoa; phylum Arthropoda; class Insecta; order Lepidoptera; family Noctuidae; genus Tiliacea; species Tiliacea aurago. Next base: position 15,357,535 of record OX402576.1, on the reverse strand, counting down.
AAGCTATGTCAAAAGATAAATCTTGTTTTGTAATAAGGCGGATTGGGTTTTCTCGAATCCCATGAATTTGCGTCTAGGCTTTATGGGGTGCTTAATTGTTGCAAATGTGGAAGGAATACAACAAATTACAAACCACCCTTTAAATAATTATTTGCTTTACGTGTGGTCACTGAAGTCCTAAACGGCTGGACCGATTTAATGAAATTTGTGTGTGTATTTGGTTGGATTCCTGGATGGTTTCGATTTACAATTGGACCCGGCAGGTGGCGCTGTTCGGGCAGCGGCAGCATATTTTTTCACTAGCGGGCTACCGCTAGTGAGAAAATATATAACTATAAAAAATGTTACAAAATACCGGGCGTTTTTTGAATTACTTACTTTTGGTGTCCTTCAATTAATAATTGATGGATACACGTTTTATGGACAATCCAATCCATAATTTTTGTAAAGGGAGTGCTCGAAACCTGATTACTTATCTATAATAATATAATTACCAATGATATACATCCATCACCCGTGCACTGAAAAACGGTATTCTGTCATTATTGTGACCCAACCCCCCTTATTACAAAACAAAGTTTATCTTCAGACCCAGGTTTAAAACATGGAGCCATTATTTAATTTCGAACTTTATTCCGACTATGGTAAAGTTCCTAAACACATAACTGACAGCTTAGTACCGAACTAAGTTTTCAGTTTAGTATAAAGAACGGTATTTCAATCACTGTTACGTTCTTATTACAAAAACTGGCTCCATGGTTTAAGCCATGTCAAAATATAAAACTTGTTTTGTAATAAGGCGGAAAGAGTTTTAAGATAATTACTATAGAGAGGCTATGCGAAGAAATGTCATAGAAAAACTGTGATGCCATTTCTCAGTGACGCCATCTAGCATAATAGTTTATATAGCACAATATGTTTATCTAGCACTTTAGGGCCAGTCGTTTTACCATAACGAGATTTGCAATATCGTAATGCGCAAGTCGGGATATTTTCTTAGAAAATATTTTTCTTTTGTGGACACGAATGCGATTTGACATGCAGGCCACACTAGTATATACTGAGCGACTTTTGCCCACTAGGACAAATGTATTGGATTACGATTTTGTTTGCTATGTCCCGTCTACTTTTAAGTAAATAATTTTGTATTAGATTACGATTTCTTTGCTATGTCCCGTCTACTTTTAAGTAAATAATTTAATGTCTTTCAAAATCATTAGAATTTTTGATGTCATAATAAACTTGGCCAAAGATAATTTAGTGGGGCGAAGATACTTGCAAATTTCTAGTGGGGCAAAGCTATCAAAAGTTACAAAATGATACCCTAGGAAAATATGACTGTCTGCGACCAAAAATCCTAGTGAGGGTTTCTCACCGGGACTATATATTTATGTTAACAATACTGGGTGAAAAATCCATTGAGAAATCGAATGCGAAAAAAGTTATTAAGAGTCCAATGCGATTTTTTCATTTCATATATACAACGTGCCGCCACAATGGCGACATTAATTCAACACATGGGTGAGGGCTAGTGGCCAGTAATCATAAAATAAAATAATAAGATAAAATAAGTATAAACAGTAAAATGAAAAAATCGAACATACTAAATAATAGAGCCCGCTCCTTCCTTCAATTCGCCTACTGCTTGCACGTTATTCGTTATAATTTTATTGATGTGATGTTATGATCCATGACCCCGGGAAATGACCCCTGCGCTACAGTTCTTTAAGTACAGGTTGCTCCAAGATAAAAAAAATAAGATTTATTGTTCAACTAGGACTAGATTACATGACAAGGTAATATATAAAGCACAAGCATAAAGTTTCAATCTAGTTAGTGGGTGCCGTACTGGTGTCCTAGATAGGTAACAAAATAACCTGTTTTTAGGAGAAACAGTTCCGATCCCCTTCATACATGGTGGACTTTAGAAAATTGCTTTTAGAAAATTGTAAATAAATCAATATATTAAAAACGTTTAATCAAATTAAAATATCATCATAAAACGTAAATGCAAAACCGTACACGTGTGTTAAATTAATGTCGCTACCAAAGCGCCACGCTGTATTACCACGTTCTTTCTAAGTTTATCTTGGACATCTCTGACATCGGTGAAGGAAAACATCGCGAGGACACTTGGACTTATGATTAATATACATTTAAAATCGCTAATCCGCCTTGTGCAAGCATGGTGATCAATGGTCATGCCTTGTCTGTATGAGAAGAGGCGTTTGGCCTGAAGTAAGACACAAATTAGCTGGTATTATTATTATACCTTTATACAACTTGCTAACATGAACATTTAAGTACTTTTCTTTCATTTGAATCTTTTTACCCAGTATATTGTAGGTAGCCAGCTATCAGCGACTAGCCTCTATAAAATCATATCGCTGTGTGGGTCGTAGTATAGAGGCATGAGGAACAGGGTGTATAGTTCACTAATCCTCTATAGAAAAGGGAGGATCCCTCGACCAGACGGATGTCGTCTCTGGTTCTGCTGCCTGACGATTGATGTCAGGACGTTGTATATATGCTAGTCGCGCGGTAAACTCTGCTTGCGCGATGCAGGATTTTGCGTGACGTCAGTGTGATGCGTAGTTTGCATGTGGCAATGTAAAGGCTTCTACATACCAGCGCGACTTGTCGCGCGACGTGACACGGCACAAAGGCCCCGTGTGTCGCGGGACGAGCGCTGCCTTTGTGTCGCGTCGCGTCGCACGACAAGTCGCCCCGGTATGTAGAAGCCTTAAATGCCGCCACAGTCGAACCGACAAAAACACAATTATACAAAAAATTATCGAATACTTACATTCGAAAAACATCGATGTCCTAAACACTGTAATGAACAGTTATTATGAATTTATTAATGAATAATGAGAATGCAAAAATACAGACCTTGGATTTTTAGTTTTGGAGTTAAATAAGAATTGATTCATTTTCAGGTTTCCATTAAATTCCTTTAAAATATCCATTTTGTTAATTTTTCCACCCCTAAGTGTGATCATAATATTTGTATTAGTGCGAATTCTGTATTTACATGATAGAGATAACTTATTGACACTTAAAAAAGTTGGTTATGCTCAGATACAAGATTTAATAATTAATTTCAGACTTACACTTGAAGTAGCAACAACACCCATGCTCTGAAATATATCGAGGTTACAAAGTACATATTGAAAGTGGGAAAGTAACAAGCTTATTTCTTGCGGCCACCGTCACACTCCAATGTCATGTTTATGTAGGTACTGTAGCGAAATAAAAAAGAGAATTGACCACTTTAACACGTATATTAATTTAATGAATTATAATAACGAACAAGAAAAATATAAAAGGTTTAAGTAAAAATACATAACCAGGGGGGGGTTATGTATTTTAATTTACCCCTACACCAAACCCCTCTACATAATCCGGGCAGACGGATGAAGTGATCCAAAACAGTTACTGAACCGAAAAATTGTCCTAATTGGAGAGGGAATTACGAGAAAACTTAAGGTAGGTACATCAGATGGTAAATCTTTTATTTGGTTTACGAACGAAGGAATCGATTGCAATCGGTTTTAGTTTCGCGACCCCTAAACTACGTAACCTCAACCTGTCAAATTAATATTATCTTATAAAGGTGAACCTAAGTTATCCCGACCAATACAGAGCTGGTTTAAAAAATATCCACTAGAGTTAAAATGATAACGCAGAAAGTAATTATAAGTTATAACTATATATTAATTGTAAAGATTTAAGTAAAAAAACATTCCTGACGGGCTGCCACTGCAAGGCGTAGCGCCGAGGTGCGCGACGATCATGCGACGCCTTCGATCAATAATAGCACTATTGATCGAAGTGCGACGCACACCCATACGGAGTCTATGAACCCCAAGGATTCTGTGCAGCTAGTAGAAACAAACTGAGAGCGTGCAGATTCTGTGCGGTTGGTAATAACGAACCGAGCGCCCACATGCCTGGTACATAGTCCGGTACCCGGAAAAGAACTCCGTTGAGTGAGCAAAAATACATACCAAATTCGAAGAAAAACAACATTTACACACCTACGTTTGTAAAACTCAACAATAAAGAGAAATATGTGTAACTTTTACTTGGTAGCCTGTAGATAACTCGACATCGTAACTTGATTAGGGACCGAATATACTAGGCACAATTTAGTATTAACAGCCCAAAATTAAAATCGAGTAGAAAAAAAAAGAATAAATTTTTTTATTGGCAAAACTCACCGGCAAAATTAGCGGAACAAATTTTTTTTTTCGTAAGACTAGTTTGTGAAACATTGCTGGCTGTATTTAATTTTATTTTACAAATAATTATTTTAAATTGAGAAAACAATTGAACGACACTTTTTATGCGATTGTTTCAATTTTATTCGTACTTAAATCATTTCGAGCGAATTTCCATTATTCATCATTTTATGGTTTTGGTTTAAAATTTCGTAAAATCTTCATTAAAAATCATTTCAATTTGTTTTTTTTTTTTTACTTTTCAATCCTTATAAAAGTCAAGTACTTCATTATGCCGACTTGGGCTCAACTGAGATTGCCAGGGCACTTGAGATGAGGAGAAAAGATCAAACCTACAGAGTGATCTCAAGAATTCTTCGCCGACCTGTTTCATGAAATTATCGCAGGCAGAAAAAGACGTCTTCGAGCAGTGATGATCGTTTCATTCAGTTTCGCGTACGTAGGAACCCACGTCTAACGGCCGTCTAAGCCAGAAATGTGCTTGAGGAAGTTCGAGGTGTCACATAAGTGAGCGTACGGTACTAAGAAGATTCAAAGAAGCTGGATTTGGGTCGTACGTGCCCGCCATGGCTCCAAAACTTGAGATAATCATCGCAGGAACAGACTAGCTTTTGCTCGGAAAACTCGACTTTGGATAACGGACCAATGGGGTAAAGGCAAAATATTGCTTAGTGATGAGAGCAGAATTCTTTTTAATCAAGTTGATGGAATGCAAAGAATACATACACGCAAAGCAGAACGATATAATCAGCCAAATTTTAAAACTACAGTGGCATATGGTGGAGGATCAATTATGGTTTGGGGGGGGGGGTATGTTTGGGAGCTCGTACGGACCTGGTGGTGATCGATGGAGGAAGTAACTGCAGCTCGTCAAAAGAGACATTTTAGAAGAAAAAGTGGTACAATTTGACCCCTTTATCGGTGACGACTTTGTTTTGATGCAGGATAATGCTCGGCCGCATACTGCTCGTTCAACTCAAGCATATCTTAATAATGATATTCAATCACAGTTATGGGGTGACCGGCGAGATCACCGGATATGAATCTGATAGAACACGTCTGGGACCTGCTGAAACGAAGAGTAAAATCTAAAAATCTAAAAATCTAAAAATCTCCTATCAATGTACCCGTACTGCAAATCGCTGTAGTTGAGGAATGGCAGAGACTGTCACAGGACACAATAGATAACAATCATTCTCAGTGTTAGAGAGTATGACTACCTGGCACTTGGAGAAGATTAAAAGGCCTTGAAATAATAGATTAGATTATATTTTCTATAGAAACAAACATACGGGTAGATACTTTTAGTCAGAAGTAAGTATGTCACAGGGTGTCACAAATTAAACAATATTTAAACTTAGAAGTAACAAAGCTGCCAGGTAGAGTGTTATCATTGAAGTTCCAACACTCCCCCGCAATGGGAACATCCTGCATATAAGATACTGTACAAAAAACTAAAATCATATAAAACACTAAACGCATAAAATACACCAAATTATCACTATGTCCGCACTCCTATAATATTTCCACTTTACATATCTAACCTAAACCTAGTAAATATGTACATTTTTTATGTTTTAATTTTAGTAAAGGTTTGGTCAAAATGTCCGCTACCATGTCGTTAGTGGAAATGTATTTCAGGAGGATGTTGTGTAGTGTAAGTGAGTCGCGTATGAAATGGTGTTTTATGTTTTGTGCGAGCATGATAAGTGCCAGTGTGCCAGTTTTAATGAGCTTTGATTGTCAGTATGTATGATGATGATGGGATGCGTGACGGCGAATACTTCCTTGATGAGGGTATTGAGGTAAATTTCCTCCTTGCAAGCTTCTGCTAGAGCCATGTATTCGGCCTCTGTAGTTGATAGCGCGACTGTGCGCTGCTTGCGTGCTTCCCATGATATTGGGGATCCACTCATCATGAAGACGAATCCTGTGTAAGATCTTCGATCTATAAGGTTGTTGCCGTAGTTGGCGTCTACATAGCCTGTTGGATATGTTTGGCCATTATTTTGTATTGAAGCTTCAAATCTGTAGATCCTTTGAGGTACCTTAGGACTCGCTTAGGGGCTTTCCAATGTACTCCCCCGTAATGTGCATTGAATTGGGAAAGGTATGAAATAATTTAAAGTCTGAATTATGTGATTAAGGTTATACTTACAAACGTTAGACAGGAGGATGAACGACACTGTACATGAATTGAATTACAATATTAAAATGACCGCAGTTTATAAATAATCACTAAGTGCCAATTTCACCAATCAAACTGAACGCGATCAGCACATCTAAACCGAATTCAAGAGCTGTCAGTGTCAATATTACAAAGAAAATAATGACAGTGACAGCTCTTAAACGTAGTTTATGTGCTGATCGCGTTCAGTTTTCATTGGTGAAATTCGCCCTAAGACGGATAATAGTAAAACAAAACCTTACAAGTGCTTCACAACCACGCCCAATGCACTGAAATTAGTTTATATTAATGTAAATTAATCCGCCGTAGTCTATCGTAGATTCTTGCACGATTGACATCAACAAGTTCCCGTCCGCTATTACAACAGACTTAAATATAACTTGCTCAACAATTTTTTAACCAGAGTATGATTAGGCGAATAAGTCGCAGATTACACCCTTGTAAGCATTCGGTTCCTAGGTAAGGCCTAGTACTATAGTCGTCGTACTTATTAATGATAGGAAAAGTAACTGTCGGTATCGTTAAGGGTAAACCTATATTTAGAAAGTCACTCACTTTTGACATGCAGACGTTCAACATTCCGTCGCACTAAAATATAAAAGTAACAGTTTAATTTTAACAAATTACTAGTACCAGGGGCCCCCTGGTACTAGTAATTTGTTAAAATTAAACTCCAGTAAATAGTGCGATTTACTGCGGTGTTGATATCTTAGGTAAAAATGACTAAGGTAATAATAAATAGAGCATTATAATATTCTACGAAAAGACCTAATCAAATCAATCCAATCATATTCGTTTATTTTTGCACACAGGTAAGTACAAAGTAAATAATAATAATCCATTTATTTCAGGCTACGCAGGCCCATACATAAATACTTTAACCTAAACATTCATATTTTTATTATATTAACATTAAATTATTGTACACGAAGTGATGACTGTGTCGCACCTTCTTCGTAATCAACGAGGTTACGAAAACATCGGTACGCCACACCTTTCGGCCAAAACTCTTCTTTCATGAAGGTTTCTAGGTACTGAATTGGAACCCGCACCACAAACGACTTGAAGTTTATGTTATGGCGCGACTCCAACTTCTCAACTCTCAAGGTCCACTTGGTCTTCAATCTGATGTATTCCACGATGTCTTCAGTTCTCGTGGAGTGATGCAGACGGGATACGTACAGCTGCGTCGATGGTGTTGCAGGACGCAGCAACATATTTGGTCCCGCCAGAGCAAGTGGACTTCCTTCGCTTCGACTCCACTGTCACGAAGCCCTCCTTGTCTGACAAAATGCTGGGAGCCGGTACATTGCGGCTCTTAGATGCCCCCTCGGTTGATTTTGCACTTTTAGCAAAAGCTTTCTTCTTTGGCTGCTCCTTTTGGATGGGAGATTGTGCAGCGGCTGCTGAATTAAGCACGGCGAGGTATTGACGTGCTAACTTGTGACGTCGCCTCTACTGCGGTAGCGGCGGGATCGGCGGGGTGCGGTATTAAATCGCTTGCAATGGCAGCGGCCGGTGTCGAGTCCAATTTCGCTGACTCGAAACTGGACAGCGAGTGTTCACCTTTGATGCGAACTCAGATGACCTACATACCGCTACAGTATTGCATAAGTCAACCATATCGGCACGTAGCTCACTGATGGTTTTTGAGACGCATCCAGCTTGAACTTCATATCGGTCAGGCTTGCCTTTAGAGTAATAATATCCTTGAGCAGCCTGGTGACGTCGACGTGGTCAAAAGTGACGGGGGGTAGCTTCCGCAGCTCCTTTGCCACAAAGGACGGCACTTCGTCAGGGTCAGTCTCCTTGAACACCCAAAACATAACTTGAAGACTCCTCTCTCCCTTTTCGTCCCTCCTGCGGGACGGCATTCGATCGGCCAAGTCGAGTGACGTGTACAGTGTCGTCTTCGCACTGCGTATCTCGTCTTCGGTGTAGCTCGATGTGCAGATCTGCATGAGGCTAACTTCGTCCATGACGTCCAGTTGATGTTGTAATAACACCCAGGAGCTCGTTGACTAGGACTTTTTCCGAACCCATGACGGCGACGGCTAATGCGACGCTAAGCGCGAATTAAATAATTCGTAGCGAAAGAGGGATGCACGACCGTTTCCGAGCGCGCATCGCACTGGTAAATGTTACACAATTTATAATCTGGGTATCTCTGACTTGCCACAGTAAGTGACATAAAAATATTTGTTTAAAAAAAGTAAAGATATAGTCCACACGTAACTTGGCAAGAATCGTTAGATGTTTCTATCTTTTCTTTAACTTTCTTCTAAACAGACACGTTTAAAAATAAATTCTGGCAATAACCATAGAATAGTGACAAGCAATAAAAGTACTATTGTACATGCGTAAACTTACTCAGACTACGCCAAAACCTTGCCAAGTTAAGTGCCGGCAACTCAACACTTTTCTAATGCAAAATATAATCTTCTCCGTTTTTTCGTGTCGGTTGACACCAAATTTCACAAAAATTTTGTTCCATCGGTAAGAAGCTACCGGGACAGCTCTGTCAGTTGCCTTGGTCAAATCCTGGAATGTGCAGGTGGTTGTGCATATGGGCAGGAAAGTAGGTGAGGCATGTCTTGTGAGGGGGCTCCACTGGGCATTGTGTCTGGAAAGGGTTGATGAGAACCCACTTGGCCTTAATTCTACAGCAGCCAACCTGAGCCCGCCTTCGGTTAAGCGATTTCCAGATTAGCTACCGCAGTTCGTGTCCAAGGGGCAAATGTTTTGCCGGCGTGATAAAGTGGCCCGGTCGGGTTGTGATATTCTACAGTTTACGTGTCTCGTCCACCGCCTGTTCCTGTTTCCCCTTTTCAATTTGATTGGCTATTTTGCTGCGAACGTCTGGGGGAGCTATACCCACCAATGGATACAACATCTTAAGGCTGCGTTCAGAGAACACGCGTCCGCTCCGCGCCCGCACCGTTCGCTTTGAAATTTATTGTATATAATTTGAGTCTTATGATACATCAATAGATCTCAAATTGCATTTATCGAAGACGACGCTCCGCGGTCGCCCCGCGCCCGCTCTGCGCCTGCCTCGCGCCTTTGACTGTGATCAAGGGCGTTTTTTTGATTAAATAATAGTAGTATAAGCGGGTGCGAGGCGGGCGCGGATTTATGCGTGGCGAACGCGGGTAGAAGGCGGACACAACGCGTGTGCGGGGCGTGCGTGTGGTCGGCGTGGGTTATGCGTCCGAACGCAGCCGAGCACCCGATTACGATTTCAAGCACCCGATTACGATGCGACTGGTATCGCTTAGCGTTATGTCGACTACCTTAGCGTGAGTGGAATGAGCCGCATGTGAACTCCCCAATATTGGTATAGTCAAATAATGGATACTTACCAAACGACGTCAGAACGTATGGTTTGTGATCTAGGGCTAAATAATATATGTATCTCGCTGGCCAACCGGAGAATACACGGTCACATATCGATTTAAGGCTTTTACATACTGGCGCGACACAAAGGCCCCGCGTGTCGCGCGACGAGCGGTGCCTTTGTGTCGCGCCTGTATGTAGAAGCCTTTAAAAAGCAATCGGTACAGTACCTAGTACCTAATGGAAAAAACGAAAAACCTGTAAGATTATATAATAATCTTAACAGGTAGACGCTCTTGCGGCGACATATACGAGGGTGACACTGAAAGTTCTTAGAAAATAAAAAACTGAACAAACTAGCAAGTTATTAGTTTTATTATATCTTTTCAAAATAGTGTACAATTACATCAATACATCGCTGCATCCGATGGAACCACTGAGAAAAGCACTTTGCCCACTCGTCCTTAGGGGTCTCTTCGACGGCATTTTGAAACGCAGCCACTGCTTCCTCGGCGTCCATAAAACGTTTTCCTTGAAGTTTTGCTTATAATTTCAGATATAAATAAAAATCGCAAGGTGCGAAGTCGAAGTTATAGGGCTGGTGACCCAGTAATTCCACATCTGATGTTGCCAACTAGTCAATTGTTTGCTTGGCGGTGTGCGACGAGGCGTCGTCGTGGTGAAGGAGGATCCTACTGCGAGGTTGTTTCTCCCGAACTTTTTCCAAGACAAGTGGCAAACAATTGTTAGTGTACCACTCGGCAGTAACTGTTTTTCGATCCTCTAAAACAATTGTTGCGTAATGACCTGTCCTTCCGAAGAACGAGGCCACCATCTTTTTTCCCACGCTTCGACCTCTCTTCACTTTAGTTGGCAACTCCTCGGAAGGAAACACCCAGACAGCAGACTGTCTCTTAGTTTCAGGATCATAACAATAAATCCAGCTTTCGCCATCCGTAAGTATGTCGAACACAGCATTTGAGTCACCTCCGTTAAATCTTTGAACCATTTCAGAACACCAATCAACACGACGGAGTTTTTGGGCCTCTGTGAAATTGTGAGGTATCCATCGGGCACAAAGCTTCCTGACCGCTAAATTTTCATGGAGGATTTTGTGCACTTGAATCATACCAATGCGCAAGCTTGTCCGAATCTGCTGATAAGTCACTCTTTTGTCAGTCTATATCATACGCCTCACAACACTAATGTTATCTTCAGTCGTCGCCGTAGAAGGCCGTCCCTCACGCAGATCATCGGTGAGATTAGTGCGACCACGTTTAAACTAATTACACCAGTTGCAAACAGTGGCACTAGATGGGGCTTCATCGTGGAAGGCCAATCGAAGTCTATCATAACTTTCTTGTTGACTTAAACGACATCGAAAGTCATAAAAAATCATTGTATGAAAATTTTCTCGGGTTAAATTAATGCTGACGTGACACAAACAACTTTCAATTTGTCGCCAAATCGTAAAAAAATGACAAATTAATAAAATACATAGACAATAATATTGGCAAAGAGTTCCATTTTACAAATTTTAACTTATTTTTTTATTATATCGGTTACAAGTGGCCAGTTTTAAAAACTTTCAGTGTCGCCCTCGTATCGTCGCTAATCTAACTAAGTGATTCGAAGTATATTTTACAGGGCAAGCCATTTTCAGTTGAGGGTTACCTATGATTATATATTAAAACCTGTAAGATTATATAATAATCTTAACAGGTAGACGCTCTTGCGGCGACATATATCGTCGCTAATCTAACTAAGTGATTCGAAGCATATTTTACAGGGCAAGCCATTTTCAGTTGAGGGTTACCTATGATTATATATTAAAACCTGTAAGATTATATAATAATCTTAACAGGTAGACGCTCTTGCGGCGACATATATCGTCGCTAATCTAACTAAGTGATTCGAAGCATATTTTACAGGGCAAGCCATTTTCAGTTGAGGGTTACCTATGATTGAGGGTAGCTTGCTCTATATAAATTCTACTGATTCAAAATTGAGCACGTGTGTAGTTCTGATTAAGATCTTTATATTGGTATTACTAGTACTGTTATCGTGTTAATGTTTTATTAATAAATATTTTATACAGATACGTCAATTCGTGAGATCTTTATTTTTATTTTGTTCAGAATACATGATCAGATAGGACGGGATACTTTGTTATGAAATTGAAAAATAATACTCGGTTTTATAGGAAAATCAGCTTTAATCAACACATAAAAAATATAACTTGTAATTAATCAACATTGACAATAAATTTAACTCAAACAATTATACTTTTTATTAAATTAAAACAGTTCTTCGAACTTGTACTCTAAAACACAACTTTTTAACAAACCATAAAAAGTTTTCTTATTAACATTAATTAGTTTAGTCAGTCTCAGACATTACGATCGATAATTACATAAAATATAATATAATTAAACAGTAGTTTTACACCAAAACATAAATGCTTCTTCTAAAACAAATAATAATCTAAAGTTTCTTTATCAAATCAATAGTGGCAAAATCAAGTGAATCAAAATGATAACAACGTGAGGATTTTACAAAATAATTGATGATTTTTTTTTCGTCTAGTGAGATCATACAAATAAAATAATTAGTGAGGTAGTGATTTTTATAAATCTATGTATTCTGCCAACCTAATCACAGGTGCGTCACCAGTAGTTAAAGAAACTAAGTCTTCATATTTTTCTTTGGCTATTTTCGGTGGAGTTTTATTTAAAATACTAATTTCCGTGTGCAGAAAAGAAGATCTTTGACGTTTCAGATTTAAAGACCTGTAAGATTCTTCGGTATGACTAGTTTTAAAGAACAGTCGTAGGGTCACTTTTACGAACAGAAAATGCTGTCATTTCGGTCCAGTTCACTGAAAATCGTTGGTAATCACTTCGTACCGATAGTAGACGTAAATCAGTAGATAACTTTTTAAAGTTAAGAAAATCAGCGTAGCTAAAAACCGATACTTACATGATAAGGTTTACTTCTTCGTGCCAACTTAAATATTGGAATGAGTTGAGAAGGCACAAAAACATCTCCAGTTTTCTTTAAAGCATAGCCGATTGGACTATGGGCGGGGTCTCCCTCACTCTGACCATGGTTTGGCACAGAGAATTGTAATGTGATCTCTTCAAGATTGCTTGCATTATTAATAGCATACAATAACATTGAAGCCACAATTGAATTGCGGGTTCTGACCACTGCAACCATCAGCGAATAAATAAATGACCTTTGGGCCCTTTTGATCACTATTTATTAGAAAGCTGCTAAGAGCTGTGGATATTTCAGAGGCTCCTCTCTTGCTCTGCCCTCATGTCACGTAAAACAAAAACAATCTCTCGAAGTCATGTCATGAATAGTGAAATCGTAGGCCGATAGACGAAGAAAGAAAGTGAAAAAAATTAAAATAAAGAAAGTGTAAATATGAACATCTTTTGGATCATACTAAAATACTTAAGTCACTTATTATGACCCCAGTTTAAGTAACAATTGACTTTTTATGAATGTTACTAAAAGGCCTATGTTACTTAGGTCCCTTAGTATGATCTTTTTTTTTTGTAAACTGTAGATACATGGGTCTTGATTTTTGCATTATCATGGGAACGGTAGGCATACAGATACGCCGATTGGACAGATCGATTCGACTTGGAAAAGGTATCAAATTACTATAGTTAAGTCGGTTTAGTCCAAAATGTTTGATACGTCAGTTAGTTAGATTAGCGACGATATTATTGTTGTACTGTGCTCAATAGACCCAAGCTTTCACTCCCCGTAGTATGTCGCACAATTTACCAGACACCCTAGTTTATCAAAATAACGAAGAATTATGTAATTAAATAAGCCTCTATACGTACTGCAGCTTTGCACAATGGACCATAGCACTGTGAACAGAGTAATCAAAGTGAATGTTATGTTTACAATAAAAACATACAGTATAAGTATACGTATTTAGAGTATTTACATAGTTTGAAAATTTAAAAAAATAAAATCATTCACATCAAGTTATTTAATGTACTTGTTTATTAGGTACGTGTAAATCTCGTGACAAGCTTTTATATCATATAAATTGTGTTATAAATAAAAGGTTATTTTATTATTTTTAGTGCATTTAAATAAAAGTTTGTTTCTCAGTCTGTTCATCTCATTCAACACATCATTGTTGCAAGGTCGTTTGCCGATTAATTTCGAACAGTCTAGCCTTTCAATAGAGACCTTCTAATGATTTTACCCTACTTAAGGCCACGTATGCTTGACCAGCAGCGAAGAGGTTCGAGTCTAAGTATACAACGGCATGGTCGACAGTACTACTGCATTTTGTGTACTGTGCAAGCCCAACATAATATGCAAACATAATATGCAGGCAGCATTCCTCGTTCTGCAGTGCCGTGACTATATTTTGCTGGAAATTGCACATTCTTGGGTTGAACTCTTACCGAAGTCTATACGGGCTGATGGGTCAGGAGCATACATTTGTGCTCTCCGGAATCAGGACCATATTAAAATTTCTTTAATATGTCCAATGGCACCATTCACCAGACCACGCAACATCACTTTGGCCCCAACGAATATTTCTAACTCCTTAGGTAGCCCTCCTGTTGTAAATTTTCGACTACAATCTACTAGACTATCCTGTGATTGTCCCACACAGAATCCAAATGGGCCAGGAATTTCTACTCATGTACGATAATGCTCCTTCCCATACGGCGCGGTTGTTGTCGGCAGCTCTCCGAGACCACGATATTCAAGTTTTGGATTGTCCTGCACAGTCGCCCGACTTAAATCCTATCGAGCATGCTTGGGACATGTTACAACGAAAAGCTTTGAGACGACGGAACAACAACTTTACGAACACTTGCAAAGAACATGGGACCTCATACCGCAGTAAGACATTGACAATTTAATTTTAAGTATGAACAATCGATGTCGATGTGTAATTAATGTAAGAGGTGGCAACACTGATTATTAATAATTAGATTTTATAAGATTTATTAAATTTTAATTAAAATTAATACTTCGTTTTTTATGAAGAAATAATTTTATTATCATACTTATTTTCTACGGCGATTAAAAAAATGATTTTTTTTTTATAAAATACCTTAAAACAACCTATCATTCTTCTATTTACTATATTAGAAAATTCTTCATAGATTTTTAGATATTTGATGAAATATAAATTCCAGTTCGCGTTCGCGCGTTCCAGATAAAAATAAGATCAGTTACTCCAGCTTATCTCATTTGTTCTATAATCTGAGCTTGTTCATTGTTATTGTCGAATAGCAGTTTATGTATTGCATCTGGATACGATTTCTTCGCGAGACATGTGATTATATCCCATACTAATATCCCATATTATATCTCGGAACAAATAGTTGATTACAGAATTCTTTCACTGTTCTCCTAATTCTATCGAATAAAGATCGGAAAATTGCCACTAGACCTCAGAATCTTAGGTCAGACCCTCCAGTGTGCAGCTTCATCGATGCTGTCGCTAAATCAGTAGCTGGTATTGAAGTCATAAGTCGAAGTCATTGAGTAAATGCTAGTATTTATTACAGGGTGCTGGTTTGGTTCTAAACGTGAAACGTTTTATCTTGTACCTTTACATCTGGCAATTCCCCTGGCTGTTTTATGAGATCTGGTTCCGCTGGCACAATATTGTCTTGAACAGAAGATTTCTTCCCCTATTGCTCATGTTCTAAGCAGAGAATTTTGACAAGTACTTTGTAAAATTAAATCACGCAAGTTTGAGTGCCGCATTCACCGAAACATGCGGACTACTTTCTTAGCGTAATGTCTGCAATGCAATAACATATTCCTTATTAGCCTGATGGCCGATGGGGCCGAAAGGTTCTGGAGTGAGAGTAAGAGATTTTTTTTTCGCCTTTGATATTCATAGATTTATTATCAGTATGACTTACCTCGACTGTAGAAAGATCACCAATGGTCTGCAATAAAGTAAATAATATTTATTACGTTCTGCATATATTACAAGCTATTTTTCTTATTTGGGTGACCGATTTTACTAAGATCAACTTATCTCTTAAAAGACCACTAACGTCAGCAGCGAACAAAGAAAAAGAAAGGAATAGCGTTGGGAAGACTCGTCATCAAGTGGTTGGCGTGACGCGTTACTTTCCTGGGGCTGCAGTCTCGACATACATAGCGATCGCTTTATGACTGAATTCGGTCACAAAACTATGTAACGATATTTGGTAAAGTCTGGTCGCGGAGAAGGAATAAATTCGTACAATACCCTCATTACTTATCTCTATCGCTCATGCACAATTGTATTGCCGCCGCGCTCGCACATTTTAGGGTCCTTCTAATGTGCGAGTGCGACGGCAAAACAATTGTGAGAAAGGAATTGCGATAAGTCATGAGGGATCATTATACGAATGTCTTCCTGCTCCGCGACCGGACTTTAGTCTCTACACTCGAAGTTATCGATTGTCATTAGTATGTTACCGAATATGGTCGCAAACTTTACGATTATCGTAATGTTTACGAATATGTTTTGCGTGCATTTTTGACAGCCCGCAAAGTGATTCGGTAACATCCTAAATTGTTGGTGTTTTTAGATGATCATAAACAAAAGTTGTGCTAAATCGGCGTACACAATGGTGTGTCTGTACCGATTAGGCTTTTACCCTCTACCGAACTAGGTTTCGAACATACCATGTGCGTACAAGGAACACCGATGTTCACCGCGTTAGAAGAGAGCGGACCTTTGAATCTTATGCCTGCCAGGGTTGCAGGTTTGTCCGAAAGGGATACCGTGGCCCTGGCACACAGGCAACTGAAGGAGCATGGGTGGGTTTTAGTTAGTAAGGCCCGTATTAATAAACGTTACTCAGCACAAGAGCTCGCACTTGATAACAGTCTTGAGGTCAT
The DNA here is from genome assembly GCA_948098905.1 of Tiliacea aurago. Taxonomy (NCBI): domain Eukaryota; kingdom Metazoa; phylum Arthropoda; class Insecta; order Lepidoptera; family Noctuidae; genus Tiliacea; species Tiliacea aurago. The sequence continues at coordinate 15,340,867 of OX402576.1, read as the reverse complement.
TATATGCGATTCTCGTGATTCATGGCCCAAAGGCAGGGTCGCGAGGTTGTTCCCCGGAAGAGATGGGGTAGTGCGGGTGGCCGATGTTACCACTGTGGCCGGCACGTTCAGGAGGCCCCTCCAAAAGCTGATTAAGCTACCCATTTAATAAAAAAGGGGAGAATGTGCAGGTATGCACCAAACTCTTTATGATATTTTACCTTTTTATACATTTTGTCTATGTTTTCGCTTCCTTTTGGTTTTTATTTTGATTAGAAATTATATATACTTTTGTTTTACTACCAAGAACCAGCGCCTTTTAATTTCGGTAGTTAATAATCATGATCGTATTACGTAAACATAATAATTGATGTACTCATGTTACGGCTTGGGTTTACGTTATCAGCCAAGTGATGGACTGATTAATAAACGAAAATCGACACTTATGTATACAATAGGTATGTGTACTCAAGATGCTTAAATCTGAGTGTAGGCAGTCCGTGACTTGAGGTCGTGATTAGTGGCGCGAAATATGGAGTTTGAAAATATTTTGGGTGAAATTAATTATTTTGATGAAATAGAGTACTATGACGATATTTTATGGTCTTTGCGATATCGTTTACCAAAAATCTATATAAGGGATGCCTCGAATCCTTTTGAATTACCAAGGGAAAATTTAAAACAACGATTCAGATTTGTTCAAGAGTCAGTGTTGTATATAGTAACATTAATAAAAGGCTCATTGCTGAAATACAGTAACAGAGGTCTTCCAATTTTCCCAGAAATAGCCGTCCTATTAACTTTAAGGTTTTAAGGCTTCTACAAACTGGCGCGACTCGCGACGCGACACAAAGGCACCGCTCGTCGCGCGACACGCGGGGCCTTTGTGTCGGCGCCGGTCTGTAGAAGCCTTTATGCTACAGCATCATTTCAGGTGAGTACCTAGGTAGATACGTCAATATTGTAGGTAAATACAATTAACAATTTATTCAATTACTACTTTTATGTTTATCGTACAAATTATGTACTTCTTTAGTTGCATACCGTCTTATTCCAAAACACGATCTAAATTTAGTACTAGGATAATTACTAGGTTTGCCACCATGACTAAATAAAACGTTATTATAAAATGAAGTTTATCACTAGTTCATGAACTAGCTATGGTACTAAAGATAGTCCGCCGAGACCCCTAGTTTTTCTATGGGCTAACTTCGGTACCAATTTATTTGAGGTTAGCGTTTATTGTTATTGTGTGGCTTTTTATTTACAAATCGACTTGATGGATTTGGAAGATTTGGATAATTATGCTGGAGACGTCTCGGCGATCTTACAGACATCGTCATACGTAGTACGACGTAATATTTCCTATATTAATATGAACATTCGCGTTAGGCAGTCGAAATAAGATGATACAAAGCATTGCTTACCTAATATTAATTAAAAATCCATGTTTTGGTCAGTGGGTCGTCTTAGGGTTTTACTAAGTTTATCTTCAACGGTTTAACCAGACACAACTCACGAACAAACCACATATTATCAACAGTACCTAATACTAAGATTTATTATTTATGGACGGACACAACATAAACATTCGTCTCAACTTACGAGTGCCGCGCCGTACCTATATTTACTCCACCGTAATTCACTCCACTTCACGCTAGGGGTGTTAAAAAATATGATAACTTGATTATAAAAAGCACGTCAAAAGTACAAGTTGTGCTTGTTCAATATATTGTAACCTAAACAAAGAACGATTTATGACATATTTTTTTATTGATTAATAATTATTTATGCATTTCAAGTGTTATTATAATATCAATATTTAGAGAAACGAAACGTTGCTTCAAATAGATGCAGAATGAACGAATGAAAGAATGCCATTTTTGTTTCTTATCTGTGGAACCATGAACCTGCTTTGGTACTAACTGATCCTCAAAAAGTCTTCGTTTTGTAATAAGAACACGTTTTGAGCCTGATATTAACTTGAATACCGTAACAATCCTAGACCTTGTGGTCTTGGTATAAAAGAGTACTTAAGCATTTTTTGTAATAAGACGGATAAAGTTTAATAAATAAACTTTAAAAGTAGGTATCTTATAAATCCAATGAAATTTCGTAATCTAATAATAGTGTTCTTCTAGTTTTAACAAAATAAAAATATTTCAATAAATCTTACGACTTATCAAGAACGAAATGTGATGAATGTCATTCTAAACTTCGGTCACTGTGGCGTAATCGTTCATCAAGTACAGCTCCTTGAGGAGCTGATCTTGGTAACTGAGATACTGTTTTCATTTTTATTTTTTTATTTTACTTTATTGGGACATAAAACAGTTACACATTACAATATAAGTGTGACAGAATAAATTAAAAACTAGGTAAACGTGTAACCCACACCAATGTCCGCGAAATAATGGTATAAGCTTAGATATACAGGGTGTTTGGTGCATCGTGTGCCAAATTAAAATGGTCGACTGAAGGGGTCATCCGCTAGCCTTTCAGACCCCTTAACACCCCTCATGCTCTGTGGATTTTTTTTTATCGACTTTTTATTGTTTTCCAAAAAAAGACCCAAATTTTACATTCAAATACAGATTAAAAAAAAAAATATAAGGCGTAGACTGAATTTTAATTTTATTTCGATGTGTATTGTTTAAGAATACTTTTAAATACAAAATTAGTGATATTAGTCACCTAGTTTTTTTTTTAATTCACTCGCAAAGGTAAAACTTAAATTAAAGCTGTACATGTTACAGCTATTTATAAGGCTACAAAAAAAAAAACCAAAAGCGACCGGGATCTTCCAACACCCTCATTAATTCTCCAGTCTATCCTCTTTCTAATGATGTGCCACATGCCATAAAAGTATTTTAACAACTTTGTGAATTCGCTAGAATTGTGAATCAAGTCACATAAAACTACATTCCAAATTCTAATGAAAAAATATTTATTGCGGAACTGTTACTTGAGAAAGAGGTAAAATTTGTTTTCTCACTCTTTCACAGTAAAATCTATCTTCTATCTCTTTCTTGCATACCTTAAATCGGTTTGAACAAATCGCGCCGCCCGACCCGCCATTTTTTTAGTCGAGACATGACTGCCTCTGCTACCTAACGTGTGTGCTAGTTCACCATACTCCGCGATTCTTTTATTACTTTGTTATCGTTAAGTTTTGCTGGTTCTTGTTACATTTGTTTAATTTTTGTTGTTATTGTTAAACTTTGAGTTTTTTGTTATTGCAATGGCGACATTCTCTAACGAAGAATATGCGGACATCATGATGGCTTACGGAGCCGCTAATGGCGTCGCTCGTGCAGCGCAACGACTTTACCAGGAACGCTTTCCTGGTAGACGATTACCTGGCCGCAGAGTCTTCCAAGACACATACCGACGCATACGCGAGACTGGCAGTGTTACTTTTAATGAACCAAGGGGCCATATTGTGCGACATAATGTTGAAGTAGACGAGAGAATACTGGCACTTTTTGAGGAAGACCCTACAAGAAGCATTAGAAATGTGGCATCACATCTTGATATTTCAATATGGAAAGTGTGGAAAGTACTTCGTCAAAACAAAAAGCATCCATTCCACTACACTCCGGTGCAAGGTACGTAATTTTAAACTAACTTTAAACTCGTGCAAGCTTTGTTTGACCTTGCCTTTGTTTAGCAGGTAATGGGTATGGTATGGCGTCACTTCCAGGTAGTGAATCTATTAGCACGAACAGCGGGTCGTTTCTTGTGTAATTACTTATTGCCCAAGAGAAATTTAAAAGAGTTTTTTGTTTGTTGCAGGTCTTGAGGGTGGCGACTTTGAGAGACGAGTGGCTTTTTGTCGGTTTCTTTTACACACGGATGTGGATGATCCAGATTTTTTAAAAAGAATACTGTGGACGGATGAATCCAAATTTACCAAGGATGGGATCCTCAATTTACACAATTTGCACCACTGGACAACGAAAACGCAAAACCCACGTGTTAAAAGACAGAAATCTTCTCAAAGAAGGTTTAGTGTAAACGTTTGGGCAGGAGTGATTGGGAATCAGGTAATTGGACCGCATTACCTGCCCGGTAATCTCAATGGCGAAGACTACCTGGAATTCCTACAAAATGACCTGCCCGAATTAGTGACCGATGTGCCCGTATTTAATGAACGTGTGCCCATTGTATTTCAAAATGACGGCTGTTCCGCGCATTGGCGATTGACTGTGAGGGAATATCTCGACAATGTGTTCCCCAATGCATGGATTGGACGCGATGGCCCTATTCCATGGCCGCCACGTTCCCCAGATCTAACTCCGTTGGACTTTTATGTCTGGGGACGTGCCAAAGAGTTGGTATATGCCACGGAGGTTCCAACTAGGGAGGTATTAGTCCAACGCATAGAAGCGGCATTCAATACTATTAAGGAGGAAATACGACTTCGTACAACAACTGTTGAAATACGAAACAGGTGTCAGGCTTGCATTCGCAACAGAGGCCAACAATTTGAGCAAGATTTGTAACAATGATTAAATAAATGTTAAAAATGCAATTTTGTTTTTTATTTCAAGTAAATCCCACGAAAGATACAGATATGAGACACGAATTTACCTAACCATAAGAATGAGATAGCAGATTTATAGGTTTGACAGGTATCATTTAAGAGATTTTTTTTTAAATCATAATTTTGAATATTAGCCTTAGGTGACTCGATTCACAATTCTAGCGAATTCACAAAGTTGTTAAAATACTTTTATGGCATGTGGCACATCATTAGAAAGAGGATAGACTGGAGAATTAATGAGAGAGTTGGAAGATCCCGGTCGCTTTTGATTTTTTTTTTGTAGCCTTATAAACAGCTGTAACATGTACAGCTTTAATTTAAGTTTTACCTTTGCGAGTGAATTAAAAAAGAACTAGGTGACTAATATCACTAATTTTTCACCATTAAGCATTCGATTTAATTACTTAAAAGAAAGATTTATACTAAAACTTTATGGTGTATCTAGTAAGAATAAAGTCTTTTGGTCAATTTGTTACATTCAATTACTCCTTCAGTTTCTAAACCAACTTTTATGCTACAAGGTCTTCAAAGTTTCGTAAATTTTGTTCAAAATTTAAATATTTAATATTGGATTCACTGCAAGATAGAAGGAGAAGAAGAAGAGCACTGGAAGATAGAACTGGAAGATAGTGCTGGAAGATAGTATTGAGAGCTATTACTGGACGATAGTACTGGAAGATAGTACTGGAAGATAGTACTGGAAGCTAGTACTGGGAGCTAGTACTGGAAGATAGTACTGGAAGATAGTACTGGAAGTTATAACTGGAAGATAGTGCTGGAAGATAGTATTGGGAGCTAGTACTGGAAGATAGTACTGGAAGATAGCACTGGAAGATAGCACTGGAAGATAGTACTGGAAGATAGCACTGGAATATAGTACTGGAAGTTAGTACTGGAAGATAGTACTGGAAGATAGTATTGGGAGCTGGTACTGGAAGGTAGCCCTGGAAGATAGAACTGGAAGATAGTGCTGGAAGATAGTATTGCGAGCTAGTACTGGAAGATAGTACTGGAAGATAGCACTGGAAGATAGTGCTGGAAGATAGTATTGGGAGCTAGTACTGGAAGATAGTATTGGGAGCTAGTACTGGAAGATAGTACTGGAAGATAGCACTGGAAGATAGCACTGGAAGATAGTACTGGAAGATAGCACTGGAAGATAGTATTGGGAGCTAGCACTGGAATATAGTACTGGAAGTTAGTACTGGAAGATAGTACTGGAAGATAGTATTGGGAGCTATTACTGGAAGGTAGCACTGGAAGGTAGCACTGGAAGATAGAACTGGAAGATAGTGCTGGACGATAGTGCTGGAATAAAGTACTGGAAGTTAGTACTGGAAGCTAGTACTGGAAGATAGCACTGGAAGATAGCACTGGAATATAGTACTGGAAGTTAGTACTGGAAGATAGTACTGGAAGATAGTATTGGGAGCTAGTACTGGAAGGTAGCCCTGGAAGATAGAACTGGAAGATAGTGCTGGAAGATAGTATTGGGAGCTAGTACTGGAAGATAGTACTGGAAGATAGTACTGGAAGATAGCACTGGAATATAGTACTGGAAGTTAGCACTAGAAGATAGTATTGGGAGCTAGCACTGGAATATAGTACTGGAAGTTAGTACTGGAAGATAGTACTGGAAGATAGTACTGGAAGATAGTACTGGGAGCAAGTACTGGAAGCTAGTACTGGATAAAACTTAACGATAACAAAGTAATAAAAGAATCGCGGAGTATGGTGAACTAGCACACACGTTAGGTAGCAGAGGCAGTCATGTCTCGACTAAAAAAATGGCGGGTCGGGCGGCGCGATTTGTTCAAACCGATTTAAGGTATGCAAGAAAGAGATAGAAGATAGATTTTACTGTGAAAGAGTGAGAAAACAAATTTTACCTCTTTCTCAAGTAACAGTTCCGCAATAAATATTTTTTCATTAGAATATGGAATGTAGTTTTATGTGACTTGATTCACAATTCTAGCGAATTCACAAAGTTGTTAAAATACTTTTATGGCATGTGGCACATCATTAGAAAGAGGATAGACTGGAGAATTAATGAGGGAGTTGGAAGATCCCGGTCGCTTTTGGTTATTTTTTTTGTAGCCTTATAAACAGCTGTAACATGTACAGCTTTAATTTAAGTTTTACCTTTGCGAGTGAATTAAAAAAGAACTAGGTGACTAATATCACTAATTTTGTATTTAAAAGTATTCTTAAACAATACACATCGAAATAAAAATAAAATTCAGCGTCTACGCCTTATATTTTTTTTTAAATCTGTATTTGAATGTAAAATTTGGGTCTTTTTTTTGGAAAACAATAAAAAGTCGATAAAAAAAATCCACAGAGCATGAGGGGTGTTAAAGGGTCTAAAAGGCTAGCGGATGACTCCTTCAGTCGACCATTTCAATTTGGCACACGATGCACCAAACACCCTGTATAATACGTGCGTAAATTATACAAAAACACAAAAAACAAACAGGAAGTACTCGTACATATTTTGGAATAATAGGTAAAAGATGGCTATTTTAAAGAATCAATAGCCATCCTTTTGAACTTAAAGTGTGTAAGCGCAAAAATATCCAATTCGATGAAGTGGGTGTTATACGTATCTACAATGCGACGGAGAGGCGCCCGTGCACCAGCGTGAGTTCTGCACCTTGCGGTGTGGAACAGCCGGGGCACACGCGCCTCTCGACGCATCACAGTTCTAGGTACAATGTAACATAGGTTATTGGTAATATCTAGACAATCGAACCTGTTATTACACAGACCATGAGGCATCATGGCCATTAATAGGCTGCGTCTTGACTCCAAGCTCAGAAGTTTATAACGCATTAATAATTGAGTGTATGGTAATTTAGACTTAGTGCATCTGTAGTGCATAACACGTAAGTATTTTTTTTGAACCATTTCAATTCTTTTTATATAAATATCAAAAATGGGACTCCAAATCGGTACTGCGAATTCCAATTGAGAACGGACCAAAGCTTTGTATAGAAGTAAAAAAGTAGACGGTCTTTTAAAGTCGTTTGAAGAACGCATGACGAAACCAAACATACGATACGCCTTATTAACGATGTTGTCAATATGAAGATTGAAGTGCAATTTCGAGTCCATTGTAATACCGAGATCTCGAATGTGGTCAACTCTTGGCAGACAGATACCATGTAGACTGTAATCAAATGTTATAATGTTTTTGTTTTTTGTGAAAGTGATAGCATTGCATTTAGGTAAACTAAGCTGGAGTTTGTTATATGAGCAATATCGAGAAAGTCTATCAAGGTCCTCCTGCAAGAGCAGGCAATCATGTGTGCTTTTGCACGACTTGTAAATTTTGATGTCATCGGCATACATTAGAAATCGTGAATGAATGAAGCATTTCTTAATGTCATTTATAAACAAAATAAAGAGTAGGGGCCCCAAAATTGAGCCCTGGGGCACGTTCATGTGTTTATTAATTAGTAATGATCTTGAGATGCTGATATTGTAATAATGGCGTATCAAATAAATACGCACTTGAGTACGTCATTGGGGAACGTTTATTAATACGGGCCTAACACCCGAATACTTAAACGCCACTCAAATCTCATAATCATCTAAAAGCTACTTAAATATAAGCATCCCTCAAATTTAAATGGTATACACAAACGCCACTCAAGCAATTCGACACCATGATTAACCAAGCAGTCCTCAAATGTTTACATCATGGCAACATCCTGCTCAAAAATTGTTATCAGCACGTTCTCAGTTACAAAATAATTTACTTTACGTCTCGTATTCGTTTTACGCAGTCTTCTTTGAACAAATATTTTCTATAATTATTAATCAGTTGAAATATAACAACGTAATGTAAGTTTGGTTTGAATTACGATGGAAATTATGTATAATTGAAAATAAAGAAACTGATGCCAACATAATTTTGAAGACGCGAGAGGCTTGGAATAGAGTGTGCCAACTGTATAATGCTGTCGCTGTGAGCGGCTGTAGGACATGACAACAACTCCGGCCGCGGCACTTCTATGAAAACCTCAAACAGAGGCCTAAAAAAAATATAGCCAAAGCAAATGTAGACTTGATTTTTTTATGATAAATAATATTTCTTTATTTACTCGTTTAACTCAAAAACGGTTGGCCTCTCGTGATCCGAAAGTGAAGACAAGGACGATAGAGATATTTTTATCACTATTTGAAAAGTTTCAATAGATTTAACTTGATTTGAGGGACCTCGCGACTACTCTCAGATCTAAGGGCTGCTCAAAGCAGTTTGACAGTTGATTTGACAGATAAATAACGTTGAGTAGCGTTCCTGTATACGACTTTTAAACTGAGTGGTGTTTGAGCATTACTTATTTTAAGTAGCACTTATATTTAAGATGATACTCAAAAAAGACGTTTAGGTATACGAAATTAAAGTTTAGGAGCTGCTCAAACGTTTAAGCAGCCCTTAAATATTTGAGTGGCGTTTCAGTATTCGGCCGTAAAAGTCTGACACGCGCCCTCCCGTTCCGCCCAGAGCGAGAGAATTTATTTGATAAATTCCCTCCTAAAAAAAGCCCATTTAGACACGGATAATCTAATTCCGCGTTTACGGGTGCTACTCTAAATGGACTAGCAGTATCACAACTTGTTTATGGGTATATCCAAGTTGTGATACTTGTGTTCGGCAAGCTTTGTAAAAGACTTGTCAAAAACATGTCGTGTATAAAAAATAAATCATACATGGTATTGAAGTTGTTTACATGGTATTGTTGTTGTTTTGTTCACTTTTTTGACAAGCCGTGGTTACAACTATTCTTTTCAATTTGTTTTAGGTGTAAACGATAAACTAAAACAGTAGACATACAATACATGTTTTATACTTTCAGCAACTATTTACGAGTAGTAGGTGGCATTTGATCATCTTTGTGATTAAAACAGTATCATCAGATTGTTTCTTAGTCCACTGGAATGGTTTATTTAAATTCATCGAGAACTCGGCCGACCATTTACATCAGATGTCGTGAACTATCTTTTGAGTAAGTACCATCTTTCAAAACCAGAAAAACAAAATTGTACTTACTACTGCCGTCGCATTGAAACCAACAGCCTGAAATATAGGTACACACGGCTACACATCAAGTTATACTTATCCAGTTTAGGCTAATCTCGCATTGTATAGGATTTTCGTACAATGAGAGGCCAGCTTATACTGGAAATGTAAAGCTTGATGTGTAGCCGCGTGTACATTAATAAAGTTTAACTATAGTTTGAGGAAGGGGCTTATGTGTTGGTCCGTGGATGGGTGACCATCTTTACATACCAAGATCCCTCTGTGCCCCGGAAAGCACGTTAAGCCATTGGTCCCGACTGTCATTTGTGGATCATTAACAGTCGTTACGGTTCGTCTGAAGCTTGAAAGTCTGAGAACCAGTCTTACCTAGGGGTATCGTGTCACCCAGTAACTGGGTTGTGGAGGTCAGATAGGCAGTCGCTCCATGTAAAATACTGGTATTCAGCTGCATCCGGTTAGACTAGAAGCTGACCCCAATATAGTTGGAAAAAGGCGGGCAGATGATGAGTTATTGTTTTTATATGTATTCTGACCGCGAAGCGTTCACGTGGCAGTGTTCAAAATTCGTTGCGTGCATTCATTATACGCTCGCCGCACATCCCATACTGGTATTAGTCATCACGAGCTACATGCGTCTGACAGCGTTTAAAGCCTTTTACCGAACCTAGTAGTGATATAACTAATATTCGTGCTCGCGAATATTCGCATATTTTTTGACATGCGTATTCGCAAGAAACGATGCGAATGTTTGGCGAATGTATTTGACAAACAAAAAGGAAATTATACAAGGTGTCCCAGAAATCGACGTCAAGCCGGAATCGGGTGATAGGTCAAGTCATTTATAATAGTTAGCAGAAAAATATAAAAAAAATACTTTGCTATGTTTTAAAAAATTACAGGCATTTATATAAAAATCTTCTCCCTGTGACGGTCTTTTAACTCCTGTTGTAAATTATGTAATCCTGAATATCCCGATTCCGGTTTTTACTGAATAAAACCCACCCGTGTTCCTTCCGTTGCCTGTGTGCCTGGGCCACGATATCCCTTTCGGACAAACTCGCAACCCTGGTAGGAATTGGTCCTAACGGACCCCGTAAATTGGTGCTGATATCTCTTTGAGGCGCGCGTGGGCCTGGTCCTTATCGGACGGCGAGCTATCCATCGCTCACCATCCGCAAGCCCGCGCCTACTGTGGCCGGAAATTGGCTTGCGACTCGCGACGCCTGGAGCGTCTCCTGCGGCGACTAGGGGCGCGAGGGCGCGAACCTTGCCTCTCCCGCTCGCGTTCCACCTCCTCCTTCGCGAGCATTACTTTTTTTGTTTTTCTTTTTAAAAACGTTGCCCCACACTAGGAATTTCTCCTGTATCGTGGGTGCGTTTACAAACGCTTCACAGAAGGAGGTGACGGCCTCCCATGCACTCTCGCTCCGAACCATGCCCTGAACCATGGCCGGACGCGAGAGATCGCCGCCGCCGATCGCTCCGCCCAAGCCGGGCAGACCTCCACTGTATGCTCCACCGTGTCCTCCGGGCGATCACATTGTGGTAACATCTGCGCGTCCCCGCTTTATCCTGAACAGGAACCTCCCGAAACAACCATGTCTGGTGAGGTCCTGCGTCAAGCGGAAGGTGAGGACGCCGTGGCGCCTCTCTAGCCACTCCTCAAAGAGGGGACTTATCGCCACAATTGTGGCGTGCCCAGCACTGGGTTGCGACAATCGCACTCTCCATTTCGCCATAAGATCCTGCCGGAGCTCTGTCCGTTGTGCCGTGATTTCTCGCGGCAGCGGAATTTCGCCTCGGCGTTTCGCCTCCTCGCGCCACTCCCAGATGTGCGCGAGGAAACCGATTCCGGCTTGACGTCGACTTCCTGTATATGGATGGATATGAAACGACAATTCAACTGATAAGATTTATATTTTTATTTACTTATATATTTGAATAATAAATGATTATGGAATAGTCTTAAGGTAGGCAACTAAATTATAAATTCTCTTTTGTTCTTGTTAGTCTAATTAAAATATTAACTAAATCAAAACTAAACTCAATAATAAAAAATAATGTCCTTCCTTACATTTAAACAAATTCAAATTAACTAATAAGTCTTGTTACAATTACATATGTAAGGGTTGTACTTATTCAGCAGAGTTAACAATTTCTTTTGACAGAAAACCAAACAATAATTTGAATCAAAATTAAACTTGTAATATTCAAAACCTTTGGCTTTAATTATATATTTTTCCATTCCACTATATATTTTTTTCTAAGAATTATATATAATAAAAAATAAACTCAAAAAACAAAATAATTAATACTTAACTATTTGTAAATAATATCTTTTTACAGAAAACAACGCATTATTCATTTCTGTTTTAAACAAAAGTAAAGTTCTAATATCCATATTATCCATAATGTAAATAATAATTAAACTTGATGTAACGAAAGTAAACGAATGTTAAATTTTTAAAATAAAAGTTTATTTTCGCCATGCAGTCTGTTTCGGTGAGGTGTGTAAAGAAGTTGAGCTCCACTTAAAACTCTTTCACTGGGCACACTTGTGGGTGGAGTTACCGTATATTCTCTGGCTACAGGAGAAAGAATACCATATTTATTGCTATTAACCTTCCACCAAAGCAGTGGGTCTGCTTCATTTTTCATCAACATCTTGTAATCATGTTTTTAAAATATCACTTTGACATTTTTGAATATCAGTTATAATTGACAAATGCAATAATACTAAACTAACCTCAAATCAAAACAAATATTTTCAAATGAACTTTATGTAACTAACTTCGTTCATTCGACCTGTATCAGTTTGGCTATGTTCGGTTTAAACATGGCCGACACGAAATGTCAAACCTGGCTATTATGTTGCGCGCCCTTTATTTGAAAGTCAACATCTGAATTCTCGAATATTGGAGATAATTATTCGCAATGTGAAAAATCCAACATTCGTTACATCTAGAAACTAGTATCGAACTCCCCATTTGCTGCACACTTGTCGACGTAGGCACGTACCAGTAGTGTGCGGATGCGGGGTGAATCAGTGGTGGACATCTCGTTCGCCAGCCCCGCTCTGTCGCCGCGTGTCATCGACTGGCGCGTCATGGAGAGGGTGGAGACATACTCCGATCACCGGTACATCCGGTTTGACGTCTTCGCCCCGACCTCGAGCGCGCCGGTCCGACAAGCCCCGAGTGGTCCGCGGTGGGCGCTGAAGCAGCTGGACCGGGAGCTCCTCCTGGAAGCCTCGATCGTGCAGGCCTGGGTGTCATCATCGGACAGGCCTGCCGACATCAACGACGAGGCGGAGTGGTTCCGGGAGGCCATGTCCAACATTTGTGACGTGGCAATGCCCCGGGTCGAGCCCGGACGTGCCCGGCGCCAGGTGTGCTGGTGGTCGCGCGAGCTGACCGCTTTACGCGAGGCGTGCGTTGCTGCGCGACGCCGGTATGCCAGGCACCGCAGGCTCCGTATCCGCCCTCCGGATACGGTAGCCATTCAGGCGGAGCTGTACGAGGGTTACAGAGTGGCGAAGAACGCCCTCCAAGAGGAGATCCAGCGGGCCAGAGGACTCTCCCGCGAGCAGTCGCTGGAGATCATCGACGGAGACCCGTGGGGACGCCCCTATAATATGGTGCGGGATAAACTCCGCCCATGGACTCCCCCGCTGACGCAGAGTCTCCGGCCCCAGCTCGTGGAGGACGTGGTGAGCGCTCTGTAACCTTCGCGAGGGGAACATACTCCCCCGCCCATGGCTCCGCCTCCTGCAGTGCCCAATGCGGACCACACCGCCGACGACGACGACGATGCTTCGGAGGTGACCGAGGTAGATTTGAGAGTGGCGGTACGTAGGCTGAATGCCAAGAATACCGCCCCAGGACCCGACGGCTTGCCTGGAAAAGCCTGGGTTCTGGCCTCAGAGGCTCTCGGGCCTCGACTAAGGGGGCTCCTAAGCGCATGCATGGAGAGGGGCCAGTTCCCACTTCGTTGGAAGACGGGGAAACTGGTCCTCATTAAGAAGCCGGGGCGCCCAGCGGACTCTCCGTCCGCTTACCGGCCCATCGTGCTGCTCGATGAGGTGGGCAAGCTCTTTGAAAGAGTCATTGCAGACCGCCTTGTCGGGCGGCTGGTACGGGTGGGGCCGGATTTGGCGAAGAGCCAGTTTGGTTTCCGCAAGGGGCGCTCTACGGTGGATGCCATCATGCGCGTTCGAGCCCTCACGACGGGGGATGCTGTGGCCAGGGGTGGGGTCGTCTTGGCGGTGTCTCTTGACATCGCCAATGCGTTTAATACCCTGCCCTGGAGTTGCATCAGGGAGGCACTCCGGTATCACCGGATGCCGACCTACCTCTGTCGCGTGGTCCTACCCCGGTCACCAAGGAGAGTGGAACCGGCGAGAGATGTCGTGCGGTGTTCCACAGGGATCGGTTCTGGGGCCACATCTGTGGGACATCGGGTACGACTGGGTGCTGCGCGCTGACCTCCCCAGTGGCGTCAGCGTAGTCTGCTACGCTGACGACACGCTGGTCCTGGCACAGGGGAGTTCACATCAGGCGGCGGCCGAACTGGCGGAACGTGGGGTTGCGACAATCGTCGATAGGATCCGGCAATTGGGACTCGAGGTGGCATTGCACAAGTCCGAGGCCATGTGTTTTTATGGTCCTCGGAACGCGCCACTGTCGGGTTCCCAGATAACGGCGGGAGGGGTTCACATCGGCGTCGAGGCTACGATGAAGTACCTGGGACTCATCCTCGATAGCCGGTGGAACTTCGTCGAGCACTTCCGACGTTTGGCTCCCAGACTGGAGCGGGCCGGGGCTGCTCTGAAGCGGCTCCTGCCCAATCTGGGGGGTCCAAACGCCTCCTGCCGGAGGCTCTACGCGGGGATCGTGCGGTCCATGGCCCTTTACGGGGCACCGGTGTGGGCGCGTTCACTGAGGCTGCGACCAGCCCAGCGGTTGAACGCGTCCCAAAGGGTCATGGCCATCAGGCTGGTACGGGGTTACCGCACGGTCTCCCGTGAGGCGGCGAGCCTCCTTGCCGGACTGCCGCCATGGGATCTGGAGGCGAAAGTCCTCGCGCACGGGTGGGTGTGGCGCGAAGAGGCGAAACGCCGGGGTGTAACTCCGCTGCCGCAAGAAATCGCGGCACAGCGGACGGAGCTCCGGCAGGATCTCATGGCGACATGGAAAGTGCGATTGTTGCAACCCAGTGCTGGGCACGCCACAATTGCGGCGGTAAGTCCCCTCTTTGAGGAGTGGCTAGAGAGGCGCCACGGCGTCCTCACCTTCCGCCTGACGCAGGTCCTCACCGGACATGGTTGTTTCGGGAGGTTCCTGTTCAGAATAAAGCGGGAGGAAACGCCCGGGTGTCACCACTGTGTGGATCGCCCGGAGGACACGGTGGAGCATACGGTGGAGGTCTGCTCTGCTTGGGCGGAGCACCGCCGTGTCCTCACGGAGGCGATCGGCGGCGACGATCTCTCGCGTCCGGCCCTGATTCGGGCCATGGTTCGGAGCGAGAGTGCATGGGAGGCCGTCACCTCCTTCTGCGAAACAGTAATGCTAGCGAAGGAGGAGGCGGAACGCATGAGGGTGAGGCAGGGTGCCCGCCCTTCCGCCCTTAGTCACCGCAGGAGACGCCCTGGGCGTCGGGAATCGCAGGCCGATTCCCGGCCACCGTAGGCGCGGGCTTGCGGACGGTGAGCGATGGGTAGCTCGCCGTCCGATAAGGACCAGGCCCGGGTCGACGGCGCGTTGTGTTCCACGCGCGCCTCAAAGAGACGTCAGCACCAATTGACGGGGTCCGAAAGGGCCAATGCCTGCCAGGGTTTCGAGCCTGTCCGAAAAGGATATCGTGGCTCTGGCACACAGGCATTTGAAGGAACACGGTAGGTTTTAGTCAGTAAAAGTCTGACACTCCCTCTCGCTCCGCCCAGAGCGGGAGAAGTTATTTGATGATTTCCCACCCAAAAAAAAAAAAAAAAGGCACGTACCAGTACCTACATGGACGTAAAGGCAAGGATTGTGCGAATGGACCTAGATAGCTGAGACACGTTTTTAGAGTACCAGTGGTCGAGTGTCTGTAACATGGAGGAAGAATTGATTGAACTGTCCGAATATTAGTTCGACTGAGTCAATTACAAATAGTGTCTATGTTTACCCATGCGCACCAGTCAATTTAGTGTTGGTATTCTTTAATAATAAACTTTTCGGAATTATTCTTACCGATGCCGATGACATCATACCCGTGCACTGTATGCAAACAAAAAAGAAGAATGCAAATAATTAAAACTATTATATAGACCCCAACATTGTTGGGAAAAGGCTTGTGGCGGACGGACTCCCGTCGCCAGCGCAACACTAGCGCAAGCAACAGACATCCTTTCGTTGAACCGGTCCAAGCGTCAGCGAGTGGATCCGCGGCGCGCGGAGACAAAGGCGAAGGACCTGCTCCCAGTCGACGAGCGCCCGCGCCAGTGCGCAGCCAACCTTCCCAAAGCACTCCTGCGTCGCTTTACGCTCTGCTCATGCCCTCGCATTTTTCCGTTTTCAAGTGTTTAAATTCTTAGTTCTCAGATTTCTAACTTATCTAAATTATTGCAATAAATTCTCATTGTATCTGTCATCATTTCAAGCTTGCATTTGCGCTTACATCGTAATAAACAAATTGGGTGAAGCTACTGCGTTCATATTGAAAACACAACCCCGTAGCTTAGCGCCCATAGGCTAGGCAGATTGATTAGACATGCTGTAATTGTATTCCCCCTTGGGAGCGGCGGCTGACTCCCATTCTGATGACTACTAGCAATAAAATTTATTCGTTTACCGCAAGAATCGAGCAGTACCTCCCCTACTAAAAAGGTATAAATTTATGGGGCAGACGCAATCTACAGAAAAGCTTATACACCGGCATAATTAGCGAAACAGAAAAAAAAGGCTAAAGTGTATATTGAAAAAAATATATAATCAGACATGTAGTAACAAACCAATTGACATCTTTAACATCGACTTTACAAAGTCTTGATTCAATTTTATTAAAAAAATATGAAAATAAAAAGATGGGGCACTTTTTTACATTTTGTGATAACTGACACAAACACTGTTGAAAATGTAAGAATTGTGATATGTTAACGTTAAATAAATTCATGACTAATAACGAGTGTTTCCCCCTCGTGCTCTGACTAACATTTCCATCCGTCTGGGCATGCTGAGAATTATCTTATCAATTGTGTCTTGGGACAAGCTCTGCCACTCTTCGAGTAATGCGTTTTCAAGTTCTCTCAGGTTGTTGGGAGGCGACATTCTGGTTTTAATGCTTCTCTTTAACAAGTCTCATACATGCTCTATAGGATTCATATCCGGGGATCTTGCTGGCCACTGCATCACTGTTATACCCGCATGGTTTAGATATGCTTGAACTGAGCGAGCACTGTGACCCCGAGCATTATCCTGCATCAGAATAAAGCCGTCCTCATTATACCCGCAAATGGGACAACGTGATATATCTTCTAAAATATCTCTGATATACCGATCAGCAGTCATATTCCCTCCTTCGACAACCACTAAATCCGTACGAGCTCCCAAACATCTCCCTCCCCACCCCATAACTGAACCGCCCCCATATGCCACCCTATTTTAAAAATTAGACTGAATGTGATGTTCTCCTTTGAGTCTCCATATTCGCTGTTTTCTATCGATCTGATTTATAAGCACCCTGCACCCATCGGTGAAAAGTACCCGTCCCCATTGGTTCATATTCCAAAGACAATGTTCATGTGCAAAGTTTAATCAATGTACACGATGGTTTCTGGTAAGTTTTGGGGCTATGGCAGTTACATACGAACCTATGCCCACTTCTTCAAATCTTCTGCGACCTGTCCGCTCACTCACTCGCACTCCTCGCACGTCTTCCAAGTTCATTTCGGGCTTGCACAGCCGTTACCCGCGTGTTCCTACGAGCTTGAAGTTGCAGCAAACGGTCTTGTCGCCTAGAAGTACACCTTTTTTTACCTTGACCAATTCTCCTTACAAGAGATCCAGTCAACCTGTGCCGTTGGATACTGCGATAAATCGTTGAAATTGATTGCTAAAGTCTGGCGGCAATAGATATATAGGTGTGACCATTTCTTCGCATTTCATCCACCCTAATAATCTCTTGTGGTGTTAAATCGGGCATTTTAGGTGATTTTAACTGAGATACCCAAGGATTGACAAGAAAAAAAAGATTTTGTAATCAATTTTACAATTCACAAAATTTTAAAATTCACCTCTGAATGAGCTCGTACCACTAACAAAACAGTATTAGCGGGAAATACAAATAAATCGATGAAAAATGTGACTGTCGCTTAGTGTTCCATCTTTAAATAAGATTTCAAGATAAAAAAGTAACATAACAGGCCTGTCTTATGAAAAATTACGATAGTTCATACTTTTTTTTCTATTCCGCTAATTGTACCGGTGTTACACACACCGTTTCAATTCCGATGAAAAGTGCTATAGAAATACGAAACGCTTTGAAAGCGATTGCCATTTGTTTAGGCTGAAGACTTATTCCCCTGATCTAGTCGCAATCTTACCTCAGCGACAATCAAAACTAATAAAAAATTACAAATTAGACTCTGAAAGAGGGGAACGAGACTGAGATTAGATTGCGAAAGTTCGTAAAAGTACGAGCATTGTCCCTCTGGCGTGGATCTTCTCGCGATCTTTTAATTCAGACAGTAGATTTATGGGATGATTTGCTTAAATTAAAAGCTCACATTTGAATGGCAGTCCATTCCTTTGCACTAGAACAGAGAAAACGTATTAGTAAATAGTCTTTTCACCTTGTTAAAATAATTTTTAATTTATGAAAGATTATACCTTTGCCGTACAGTTGATAACCGATTGCTGAAATATTAACGAGTTTTGTATTAAATATTTTTTTTTTAAACATTTTGTGGCCTTATGATAAACTAGGACACTAATAAGTACCTACACGTATAATAAAACCTGACTGCGGTTTTAAAACAATGTAAAGTTTTTACTATTTTAATATTGGCAACGGTATAGATTGATTTAATATTGGCAACGGTATAGATTGAATATGAGATAATAAAAATAGTAGTATAAATAGCGCTAGTTTCAGTGACGACTTGGGCCCTATATAATAAAACCGACAGGCGACAATTCGACAGCTACAAACATTGTTTTTCATAGTTTCAGTGCTTTAAGACGAAAGCACCGATGTAGCTCGCAAAATTCATGTTTTTGTCAGTATTATATGACCTACAAATTACATTTGAATTATTATTCAGAGAGTGTTCGCAGGAGCTCCACGACCTGTTCCTACCATCTCCCTTTCACTACCGGACTACCAGACCGTAATGCAGGGCACTATCCGCACTTAGTCTATACCGAGTAGTCGTACTTAGCGCTTCCACATTTATAATGCGCACGGCCAAAGTGTGTATCTCTGCCAGTGTGTGTTCCCTTATACGTATAACCCATCAGCCTTCAAAGCAAGAATGAACAGGCATCTTCTGGGCTTGCTCGTTCCAATATAGACCTCATCGATCGCTTTTAACCAGGCGAGATAGAGATAAGGGCTGGCCCATTTCGTTATTTTTTTTAAGAAATTCACTGTCTACCTTGGCACATCCCTTAATAAACGGCACGATAGTCTGGAACTTTGTCCACAACTTTGTACAAAATTATCGCAATTGAAGTAGCAAACAATGAAAGATCTTGTTGAAACTGTTGGTTTTATTAAATCTGCCCCTGATGACGTAATGGGTCTGTTAGGAGCCAAACACATACGGTGGACCATAACTTCCGCCAGCTTTCAAGGTCGTAAAAATATGAGCAATGGAAAGTATCTAGTAATGTTGGTTTTTGTTATTAGCCTGTAGATTATACACTTGGGAGCAAATAAATCGAGCCACTTGCTTTTTTCACGTAGAATGGTTAATATTTTTGATTGGAACGTATCAAGTCGAACCATATTATTATACCGCCTAAAAGTTTATTAAACATACCACAACATGTCATCGTAACGCTGATCGGATCAGATCGATGACTAAAAGACTAAAAGAATGCATCAGGGCACGGGGGGGTAATACCAGTTATCAAGTTTTTTTTTTTGCGATAATCGTGTTTTGTATTGTTTTTCTTCATTATTATTTGTTTTGTTTGGTTATTATTCAATAATTTACCCTCATTGTAAAGGTACAATGAGGGTAAATTATTGAATCCTTACTGAATGATAAATTATTGGCTCTGAAATAAAAATGGTAATTTTGATAGAAAATTTAGTAGGGTTAAAACAGTCCAGAAAAATAATACAAAACACGATTATCACAAAAAAAAAAAACTTAATAACTGGTATTACCCCCCCGTGCCCTGATGCATTCTTGTAGTCTTTTAGTCATCGATCTGATCAGATCAGCGTTACGATGACATGTTGTGGTATGTTCTCCCACTCTTCAAGCATAGCGACTTTAAGCTCGGGAATGGATGAAACAGCGGGAACCCTGGCTCGGACTCTCCGTTTTAACTCGTCCCATAGATGTTCGATCGGGTTCAAATCCGGGCTTCGTGCTGGCCATACCATTTGTGGAATCCCGATCGCCGATAAGTACTCCGTAACAATCCGCGCGGTATGAGGTACGCATTGTCATGCATAAACAATACATTTTCTCCGATATAACCAGCATACGGCATTACGTGGTCTTCGAGAATGTCTTTTATGTAACGGTCAGCTTTTAAACCACGTCTACCACTTCCATCATTGACGGGGTCGACGAATACAAGTTCCGTTTTTCCGTCTAGAGAAATTCCACCCCACATCATACAAGAACCACCGCCAAAACTTATAGTTTCTCGAATGCAATATTGGGAAAATCTTTCACCAGGTCGTCTATACACTCGGTTTCTCCCGTCATTGCTAAAAAACAGATTCTCGACTCGTCAGAAAACAAAACTGACCTTCAGTTTTCTAAAGGCCAATTAACGTGTCCTCGAGCAAACTCCAGGCGAGATCGGTGGTGCGCTACAGTTAATTTTGGGCCAGCTGCCGGTTTGTGTGATGTTAAATTGCGTTCCTTTAGTCTTCGTCTGACTGTCCATGCACCTACTAATCGCTAATCCTGCCGACAAACTGTCACGCAGTTTGGCAGGTTTATAAAATGTGTACAAGTGTTTGGTCCAAAATAAATGATTTATTTATTATTATTATTATTCCTTTATTTCATTAAATATACATATAAATTATATTTTTAAATATTAGAACATAAACAAAATATAAAAACATTTAAAAATATAAAAATAGTAGCCCACCGGTATCGGGAACAAAGTCCAAGCTACCGGCGGTCAGGGCTCCAGACAGAGGAACCTCCTAACAATGCGAGCCGTGTCCAGACGTACCGCTCTCTGAATCAGGCCTTTAATCCAGCTGCCCAACGAGAGCCTCTTTAGGTGTTGGTCGAGGCTCTTGGCAATTAAGCCATTGGCTGATACAACTATCGGCACAATGATTGCTGAGTCCACATCCCACATGTCGACAACCTCGCGAGCCAAGTCAAGATACTTGATTTCTTTATCTTTCTCGGCTTTCACGAGGTTCCCGTCATGAGGGACCGTTATGTCAATAATCATTGTGCGGCGCTCTATTCGATCTACCACCACTATATCAGGCTTATTGGCAACAATAGTCCTGTCAGTGATGATGGATCGGTCCCAGTACAATGTGATATTTCCACTCTCGAGAACTGGGTCGGGCACATACCTGAAGTACGGCACCTCCGATTCCACAAGGTTGTATTTCAGAGCAAGTTGCTGATGGATAATCCTGGCTACAAGGTTGTGTCTATGCAAGTACTCTTCGTTAGCTAGACGAGAACACCTGGAGATAATGTGTCGGATTGATTCTCCCGGACGGTGGCATGCCCGACACACGTCAACCGTGCCGTCCTTCACAATAAATCTCCGATAATTCTTAGTCATGATAACTTCGTCCATAATTGCACAGACAAAGCCTTCGGTTTCCCCAAAGAGATCACCGAAAACGCAGCCAGGCTACGGACGCTAAAAAGTCTACTTCGGGTTCATGTAGGGCCCGGAAAAAGCATCCGTGAAGCTCCTTACTTTGCCATACCTCCCTGCGATCATTAGTGTCAAGCACTACAGGTTTGCGCCAGTTCTCTGTAGCCAAGGAGAGCGGGGTGAGGCCCTTGTCCACCACGACCACATCTCGATGCATCCCCACGTCGGCTTCTAGGAAATATTCCCTGAGACTGCATATCTCGCGATTGTGGAGTGTCTTAGCGTTTAAAAAGCCACGATCTCCACACTTTCGCGGGATATACAGTCTCATTACCGAGGACCGTGGGTGATGCATTCGATATGCAGTCAGCAGCGTACGAACCCTCCTATCCAGGGCGTCAAGTTCGGTCTGAGTCCATTTGAGTATGCCGAAAGAGTACATCAAAACCGGCATGACCCAACCGTTGAAGGCGCGCACTTTGTTCCCGCCTGATAGAAGACTATTAAATACTTTCTTCAGGCGGGCAAAGAAGCGCTCCTTCAACGATTGCTTCATGTCAGTAACATTGATGCCCAACGCTTCCGACATACCCAAATATTTATAGGTTTCGGATGCGGAGAGGGCTCTAAGGTTTATGGAATCCGAAAGTTGGGTTCCCACGGATTCCACAATCTTCCCTCGCTTTACATGCATGACCGCACATTTGTCCACACCAAATTCCATCCTGATGGCACTACTGAAAGTTTCAGTTACTTTCAGTAGCTCCATCAGATGCAAATTTCAGATGCAAAGAGTTTTAGGTCATCCATGTAGAGGAGGTGAGATATAACCTGACCACCTCTCCTCAACCGATAGCCTAGACCTGAATCCTCCAGCAGTGTGCTTAGAGGATTCAAGGCTAAGCAGAACCAAAGCGAACTCAAACTATCGCCCTGAAATATGCCTCGCTCGATCCTTATCGGTTCGCTATTCCTCTGGATATTTCGACATCCTGGATAGCGAAGGACTGTCCTCCATTGCCTCATACATCACATCAGGAAGGTGCGCAGAGTTGGATCTACTTTATACAGCTCCAGCACACTCATAAGCCATGTATGTGGCACCGAGTCATAGGCCTTCTTATAATCTATCCAACATGTCGACAGATCCTTTCGGGAACGTCGAACCTGTTGGCTAATGGCCATATATCTAGGAGTAACTCCTTAGTAATGCGAGACCCGTTCCTACATCCATTTTGAGAGGCAGACATGATGGAGTTAGTGTCTATATGTTTGTTAATTTTAGCTCTCAAAATGGATGTAAGAACTTTATAGACCGTCGGTAAACACGTGATCGGTCTATAATTTTTGGGTTCCGCGGTGCTACCTGATTTATGGAGCAGGTGGGTTATTCCTGTCGTTAGGAACTGGGGTAGCGAACCAGACTCCAAAGAAGTCTGGTACTGAGCCGCCAAGCGAGCTTGCGACCCAACAAACCATTTGATCCAGAAGTTGTGCAGTCCGTCCGGTCCTGGAGACTTCCAGTTAGGCAACGGACGGACCGCACGAGCTACATCTTGGGGGCAGATGGTAATAGCCCCCATTTCTGGTATTGGATCGCAGGCTCGCTCAACTTTTCGAGTCCAATCACCTTCAGTGTGACCGACAGGCACCGACCAGATACTGTGCCAGAAAGAAGACATGGCATCATTATCCGGCAGATGCGTGTCAGTCACACCTTGATTCGGTCGCTCCCAAGCCCTATAAACCCACCTTTCATTGCTCTGGAAGGTGCGATTCTGAGTGTATCGGTCCACACGCCGCTTATACCTACGAATACGGTTTGCCCAAGCATACACTTTCTGCTTCAGGAAGTCTATGCGCTCTGTGACACGAGATAAATAGTCCTCAGGGCTGGTATCAGTCCCTGAGAACGCCCGCCTCACAAAGCGCATAACTCTTGGGCGAGTATTGCCCTCCCTGAAGCAGATTAGTTTACCGATGAGCGCTCTGGCCCCACCAATACGACGCTCAATTCTGCACTGCCAGGCTGGTACGGCTGGTTTCGGTCGTGTAGCTATAAAGTCATTTTGAAATTTTACGTGAGCTACACGACATGCCGCTACAGCCGCGCAGTACAGAATCGAATGAGTATCAGTGAGGTCTTCGCAGTCATCAAAATAGTTTGACAACTGCGAATCCAGAGCTGCCACCAGCGCCCTATTTTTGTTATGCATGGGCAAACGAGGTAAGCGTGGTCTAAGTTCGGGTGACATAAACCGATATTCCCGAATCGCACCCTCCAAAGCACTCCTCAATTTCTCATTGCACTGGGTACTTAAGTTTGTAGCCCTGTCATCATTCCCCTCGTCAGCTTGGACTGTGTGGGACTGCGGTGGTACCACAACAGTCTGCGACAGGGGGGCGATGACATGGCTATTCCGCATTTCAGTTCGCAGGCGATCAAGTACAGTGTCATCCAACATATGATTACGTTGGATAACCCGCACCTGATCCGATAGTCGTTGTGCCGAAACGTTGACAGCTGGTTCAAGCACCTGAAAAAGAGAGAGCATCCGAACACGGTACGCGGTCAGATTGTTTCCCCCCTCTGTAGCCCCATAGTATGAGCGCATGACGTTCTCATTGATGGTTCGTGTCCATCTCATGCGCTGCACACTTCCGCCGGGAGCTGGGACCCTATCAGAGGCCGGTGGGCCTCGAGGTCCTAAACCATCCGGCGGCCGGCGTCCTCCCCGTCGACGAGCAGGTGGTAGCGTCGTGGGCGGGGAGAAATACTCGTCGCTCGAGCTCGACGCAACTACCGCGGCCGGTGTCGTCACAGTGGGGCTGGGTACCGGCGGCGGCGAGGCGGAGCTGAGCGAAGAGTCCGGAGGTGGTGGGCGTGCACTTCTTACGGCTGATCTCGTCAACATCTCGATAAAATTTTCATTATTATTTTCTGTTTTTCAGTGGCATGGTATGACAGATGTCATCTCTTAATCGGCAGTTTTTTATTCATGTCTTAAATAAAATATGGTGTTTTTTTGGGATAAATTGGTTTTTTTTTAAAGCACATATAAACTATAATATTGAGTCGAAAATTATTAAAACTGCTAAAAAATATGAAAATTATAAGATCCAGTTTGGAGACGTTTGTTGACGTTGGTGTTGCCAGCTATTATTATTATTATTATTACTGACTTCGATACATCGAACGTCACATAAAGCTTGCTGTAGCTGAACAGCATTAAGTCCACGGTCGCGCAACGAACTGGTTGCAATAAAGTGGTCGTCGCGTTCTGTAGTTGCCCGTGGTCTGCCGGTTCCAGGTCGCCGAACAAAAGCACCAGTTTCCAGATACCTGCGGTATACCCGCTGTACCTTTGAACGACTCAAATTAAGTCTGCGTGCCACTTCACGTTGTCCGTGTCCAGCCTCAAGTAAAGCTACAACTTGGGCAGCTTCTGTCGGTGTAGTATCCATTTTATCATGCTATTTATACACAGACACAGATAAAGACAACACAAACACGTCAATATGGGTATAATTAACAAAAACCCACAATTTAACCTTTTACTAATGGATGTACTCCATTAGTAAAAGGTTAAATTGTGGGTTTTTGACCAAAATGTCATAAGCAAATTAAATTCGATAATTTTATTCTACCCTTTAAAGTTTAAATACAAATTACAATTTGACAACTAACTACCCTCACTGTAAAGGCTATTAAATAACCTTTTTGGGCGATATATGTTTCGAATCGATGCATTCCATAATACTAAAAATAATAACCATAATGCGTGAAAAAAGGACGTGGCTCGATTTATTTGCTCCCAAGTGTATAAAAACCAGCTGTCAAAAATGTAGGCTTGGTTTCTTTGTACCTTTGGTACCTACCTGATACCTGAAAACGAGCACAGTATTCAAGCTAGCAAGAACACCATACGTTCATAACTGCATATAACTATTCTCAAAACTACAGCTTTGGTCTGGCAATTCCTGAGTCTTACTCTAAAAAGCCAAACATGAACCTTGAATTATACCAACGGACATTAAGCGGTTTTTTTTTTCAACGAAATCATAAAACAAATTACATACCTTAGCATAACATTAAGTTTGACGGCCATGACTTTCTCTGTGACATCGTAGCTCCCAAACGGTTGGTTCGATTTAAATGTGTTTAAACGAAATAATCTCAGGACGGTGAAGAAAAACATCGTGAGGAAACCGGCACGTCTTAGAACCAAACATTCGACAGACATTGTGACCAACCCGCACCGGGCCCGCGTCATCGATTATGGCCCGTTCCCTCTCACAGAAAGTGTGTCCCGGGATGCGACAGTGAGAACGTTATAGGCTGATTATGCTAAACTATATACAGGGTTACTGGTAATTCGACGTATATCCGTCAGGGGCTGATAAGGGGGCCAAAATTCAACAAATTGAACCCCCCATATGTATGGCCGAAATTCAATAGTTTTCGAGATATTAGAATTTTAAGGGTTTTTCGATATTTACTCAAAATTTGACATTTCATTCCAAATAAAAAAAAAACTACATATTTGAATGGGTACCATTAAAAATGATGTTGTAGCTGGCACTTCAATTAAGCTATGGACATAATTAAAACTACTTAATTTAACAAAATAATGAAAATAATGAGCGATATAAGAATAATATCTTACCAATATTTTCATTTTACGCTTCAAAAATGTTGTCTCGTCACAAAAATTTCTATGACATTAATCGTACAAATAACTAAAACAACTTGCTTATTCTGTAAGCTTTCCAGAAAGCTATAAAAGTCAATTTTAAAATACATAATTCGTGCCAAGGCATGTGTTTGAATCGGCGCGGGGAGAGAAAGGGTCATTTGTATTTGTATGAAATAAAATGCATAAAAAAATGTACATCAAATTTTATTACAAATTTTACACATCTTGTTCAAAATGAGCCCCTCGATTACGAATGCAGGTTCGAATTCTCTTCCTAACTTCGGTTTTCGTCACTCTTGATGTGAACGTTGTTCTCATCTGTTGCGCCGCGTTTATTATTCGCTGTCGAAGTTCTTCGACTGAATTTATTGGGGTCACATAAACTAATGCCTTCATATGACCCCAAACGTAAAAATCAAATGGCTTCGTGCTGGCCACGGAATTGGCCCTCCCCTCCCAATCCATCGGTTTGGATATCTCTCGTCTAGCCACTGTCGGACAGTAATCCGCTAATGTGCTGGGCAACCATCATGTTGAAACATGAGGTTGTTTTTTATTTCTTCGGGAACATCCGCCAACAAATCGTCTAGGTTGTTTCTCAAAAACTCCTCGTAATTTTCGCCGTTCAAATTTTGGGGCAAGAAATGAGGGCCCACCAAATAATTATCAACGACACCCATCCATACGTTCAGGGAAAATCTCATTTGCGACGCAGTTTCTTTTAGTTTTTTTGGATTCCTGCCTGCTTTAGGTGCCCAAAAATGTAAGTTATGGTAATTCGTTATTCCATCCCGGTCAAACTTTGACTCGTCAGTCCACAAAATATTTCTTAGGAAATGTTCCTGGTCAGCGTCAGCGTTTAACATAAACCGAGAAAATTCGAGTCGCCTGGCAGGATCTCCCTCGTGCAATGTTTGAACAGGTTGATAATGGTACGGGTGTCTACCTGATAGATGTACTACCGACCACACTTTCCACTGGGACATACCGAGCTGTCTTGCAACAATGTTCGTTGAGATGTTTGGGTCATCAATAAAACACTGAAGAATGGTGTCCTCTTCGTCAGCCGTGTACCGTCGAGGTCTGCCAGCGTTGAATTGTGCTCTTTGAACACTGCCAGTTTCAGACAATCGTCGATAGGTGCTCCTGAAAACAGTAACGTGGGGAAGTCGACGATCGGGAAAGCGGCGTTGGTATTCTCGCCGAGCCGCAGCCGCGTTTCCATCGGCAAAACCATAACAAAACATTATGTCTGCGTATTCGTTATTAGGATACGAAGCCATGTTATCCGAAATAACAATGATAACAAGAGAAACAAGAATTAACAATAATGATCGATAACAAATTAACGGGATGAGAGATTGGTAGCAAGATAACAACACACGTGCTTGCGCGGCGGAGAGTCAAAACTTACTAAGGAAGGCGACGCGAGCGCAGCAGACGCCGTGTACTCCCCCGCCCGCACACCCCGCCCTCACACCCCGCCCCATCGCGAAGAATTTCGCCAGGAAAATCGGTTGTTTTAGCGAGGATCATAAACTAAAAACACAGATAATTTCTCTCCCCGCGCCGGTTCAAACACATGCCACGCCACGAATTATGTATTTTAAAATTGACTTTTATACCTTTCTGGAAAGCTTACAGGATAAGCAAGTTGTTTTAGTTATTTGTACGATTAATGTCATATAAATTTTTGTGACGAGACAACATTTTTGAAGCGTAAAATGAAAATATTGGTAAGATATTATTCTTATATCGCTCATTATTTTGTTAAATTAAGTAGTTTTAATTATGTCCATAGCTTAATTGAAGTGCCAGCTACAACATCATTTTTAATGGTACCCATTCAAATATGTAGTTTTTTTTTAATTTGGAATGAAATGTCAAATTTTGGGTAAATATCGAAAAACCCTTAAAATTCTAATATCTCGAAAACTATTGAATTTCGGCCATACATATGGGGGGTTCAATTTGTTGCATTTTGGCCCCCTTATCAGCCCCTGCCGGATATACGTCGAATTACCAGTAACCCTGTATAGTAGTTTTAGAAAAACTTTGATAATTGAAATGTTATGCTTGATGAGTAAATGTTTTATCTATATATTTATCTAAATGAAGGCACAGACCGCTCTCCTTTCACGGGCGTTTTCTTGAGTTCCTGAATATGTGTGTGAATGTGTAACACGTTCACGCATATTCAGCACCTCCCGTATCCAACGATGAGATCATACGAGTAATACGATGATTATTAATTACTAGATTTTTGCACAAAACTTACTCGAAGTGCCACTCCATCGAGAACACGATTTTGACCAACATACACGGGAATCTATGGAATGGAATGAATAAAATTAGTTTTAAAAAGGTAAAGAAAAATATACAAAATTTATTGTACTATTGTACCTACCAACAAATATTGAAGTAAAAATACAAGATATATTTGACAATACATTTTCAACAAGTTATTATTTTGATCTGTGTATAGGTTCTGACTGCTTTCGCAATCCCATTAAATTAAACTAGCTGTCATGCATTGTAATGAATAATGACGTTTCAGTTGCTTCTCTGAGTAAAACGAATGTCTATATCACTGTTTGAAATTGGGATTGATTTTATTTGCCATAGCACTTTGTGTTTTTGTCATTTTCATCGCCCTTTAAGTGATTTTCGATTAGTATTGGATCCTCCACTTGGTCCGCATTTCAACACTTGGTCCTCCATTTTAAATTCTGTGATTACCTTAACTCACACTGATATTATTGTTATTTTTTAGGAAATCGTATATATTTTTTAAAAATTTTGTAAATATGTGAGCACCATGTTCTATCACCTAATTAATTTATCTGTCATTGCTTCATTCGTAACTCTTTTTATTACCTATTGTGGTATAGTACTTTTATTCTAGGTGCATCGTCTTCACATATAATTAATGTACCTATAAAAATATTGTACAAGATTTTAAAAGAGTACCGGTGGAGTTTCTTGCCCATTCTTCTCCATACGAAACTACATTTTGGAAGGGGCGACTAGAATCAATTCTATTTTTTTTTGTAAATATTGACGTTCAAAAGTGCCTTTTATGTGCCTATTTGAAATAAACAATTTGACTTTGACTTTGACTTTGAACATTGATTAGATGTGTGTATTTAATAATAACACAACATCATCGTCTAATTTCACTGCGTACGACGAGAGAGTGCCCGGAAATTTTTTAATTAGACTATTAGATCGAAAATGACTAGGAAGTTGAGGGACACTTTGCCTAGAATGCTTCGTGACAACAGAGTCCGTTCTTACAGTAGGTTTAAGTACTTCTCCCCAAGAGTGCCTCTTACGTGGCGTGCCACCTGCAGTGTTCCTGGGCTCCCATCCAAAAGGACCTAACGCCGATCGCGTGATCAGGCTACATAGTTTTTGAAGAAGCAAAAGACCATCCATTCCGAAGTAGATATAGCAACTAAAATGTCGATAACCGACCAGACCGTTATAAACTGAGCCGGAAATGTCCCACCGAAGAAAAAAAAATGGCCAGGAACTATTGATGTTAAAAGGTTCTATGTCACAAAAACATATTTTTTTCGATCTTTAAAAATTTTCGTATAATTCGGAAAGGTTTCAGAAAATACGCTTGGTTGATTTTGATTCTGTTTTTATCCGCGTTAGACATAACTATACAAATTAATTTCACTATGTAATTTAAACATAATCTAAAATATTCACATATTAAGTTATTGTTTCCGATTAGCTATCCGGCTGAAACTTTCAGGGTAGCTCACAACTTGATGATAATGCATTCTAAATCCATTTATTAGCATGCAATGCGACCTTACCTAAAAAAAAAACATAAAAAATCGCTATATCTTGTAAAGGAAGCAAGATAGATAAAAAATAACACTTTTTAGCGGCTTTCTAAAGGGGTACAACTTAATTAACTTATCCTTCCGTTGCCTGTGTGCCTGGGCCACGATATTCCTTTCGGACAAACTCGCAACCCTGGCAGGCATTGGTCCTAACGGACCCCGTAAATTAGTGCTGACATCTCTTTGAGGCGCGCGTGGAACACAACGCGCTGTCGACCCGGGCCTGGTCCTTATCGGACGGCGAGCTACCCATCGCCCACCATCCGCAAGCCCGCGCCTACGGTGGCCGGAAGTTGGCTTGCGACTCCCGACGCCTGGGGCGTCTCCTGCGGCGACTAGGGGCGCGAGGGCGCGAACCTTGCCTCTCCCTCACGCGTTCCGCCTCCTACTTCGCGAGCGTTACTTTTTTTTTTTCTTTTTAAAAACGTTGCCCCACACTAGGAATTTCTCCTGTATCGATGGGTGCGTTTACAAACGCTTCACAGAAGGCTTCTGACGGCCTCCCATGCACTCTCGCTCCGAACCATGGCCTCAACCAGGGCCGGACGCGTGAGATCGCCGCTGCCGATCGCCTCCGTGAGGACACAGCGGTGCTCCGCCCAAGCCGGGCAGACTTCCACCGTATGCTCCACCGTGTCCTCCACGTGTAACATCCGGGCGTTTCCTCCCGCTTTATCCTGAACAGGAACCTCCCGAAACAACCATGTTCGGCGAGGTCCTGCGTCAAGCGGAAGGTGAGGACGCCGTGGCGCCTCTCTAGCCACTCCTCAAAGAGGGGACTTAGGCTGCGACCAGCCCAGCGGATCAGGCTGGTACGGGGCTACCGCACGGTCTCCCGTGAGGGATCTGGAGGCAAAAGTCCTCGCGCACATCTGGGAGTGGCGCGAGGAGGCGAAACGCCGCCCGGGGTGAAACTCCGCTGCCGCGAGAAGTCGCGGCACAGCGGACGGAGCTCCGGCGTTTCGCCTCCTCGCGCCACTTTCTTTACTTACTTTACGTATTTTGTGTTTTGTCTGGCTAAGATTTTTTATGGAACAAAAAAAAAATTTCGTCTTAACATAAATATATATATATGTAACGAAATTGTACGAAATTGATTGTATTTTCATCATAAAGAGATTTCTGCATACAATGAATATATTTGATGAAACACCTTAGGTAGCTCGAAAAGGACTTCCAAAAATTATTATTTTATTTTCATCACCATCATCAAAAAAGAAAAATCAACCTCAATATGTTTTGGTTTTACATCCTTAGGATTTGGTATGATACCTCGGCTTACTTTCAAATATTTCTCTCGAGCCCTGTATAATGTATCCTTCTTTGAGGAAAATGCAGGAATCTTATGACTTGGGATTTCAAATTTGGATGCGTTATTATAATAGTTATGATACTAGTGCGGTAAGTTGGGTTTTACAAACGAGTAGATGAATGTAAGCCCGAGACGATGTCGAGGGCTTACCATAGTCACGAGTTTGTAAATACCAATTTCCGCATGTGTGTCATACAACCTTTTTCAACACATTTGCCAGAAAATAGTACAATATGTTAAGAAACAAAGCCATCAAAACATTTTCAGATAATGATTGAGTATTTCTTCGAGCCTTCCATGATATAAAATTATTGTAAATCATTAAATAACGCTCTCGCGATTTTGGCAGCAAGAGACCATTTTCTGCAATTTGCGCCTTGTTTGCATTTTGTTACGTTTGATTGCAGAGGCTGGTACTGTCGAATTACTCATTGGTACTTTTACACGTCCAGCAAAAAAAAAAATGTTCGAAAACACGAAACTTCTTCTCCTTATTTAATATAAGGGTTAAAGACCTTTCTATTAAAAATAAACTTCTATCTTGTCTTTGAAATAAACTTCAACGTTGCTGTGCTTGTAAAATAGTTATTTGTTGTTGAATAAGGGGCACATTACATTACAATACAATGGTAATCTTGATACAATCCGCTTGATGACCTCGACTAGCTCAGGCAATAATGATTTATTACCTAATAATTCTTCTTTACCCAACATCAAAAACAACGTTTGTCTATCCATAGAATTTGTCATCCAGGTAGGAAAAGAAAGCCTCGTATCATTACTTTCTGAATAGAATAGACATACTTCAGTGGATATGACCAATATCAATGATCTGGGGCGTATCCACAAATACAACGGAATAAATTTTACCCTGCAATATACTGCATTTCCGTCGTATGTGTGCAGGGACACAACCATCTTATCAAAAACAATAATCGTGACTAGATCATAATTAAAGCACTTTTTCATTAATTTAAAACATTCAAAAGTTTTTATTTTAACATGGTGGTCGACACTATCAAAACACACATAATTAATAATGAATTGAGATGTGTCTAATCTAACAAAACAGATTGGTAAATGACTATCATCATGAAGTTTCTGAGTTGTGTATTTTAAGCTGGTCACTTGTCAAACTATAGCTAAACATATTTTTGTTTCTGATTTAAAGTTTACTTCAAGTTTGATCAAAGTTTGAGTATTTCAACTTAATTTGGCAGACAGCGTTTAGAATCCCGTTTGTTGTGTTTCAAGTCTTGATAATTTTAGTCTAAGCTGACACGCTACGTCATACAATCCGCCATTTCAGTTCATTTAAGAATGTTGCTACATAAAAAAAAAACTTTTAAGCATAGTGATATCAGAAATCAAACATGAAATAGTAGATTGTGTCTTAAGGGACCAAAATAATGTATTGAGGGCGAGTGCGATTGTTTGAATCCAGAGCGAAGCGAAGGATTCAAAGTACGTTGCTTGAGGTTAAATAATTTTGGTACCGTGTGGCACACTCTGCTTTTCATCCCCCTATATGAGAAAAACATATAAGAGATACTTTTTAGTAGTTCAAAAGTCAATTCAAAAGTTTTCTCGTCTCTGTAAGTGCGCTGGAATGTCCCATATTGCTGGCACTTATCGAGGAACCCTTCGGCTATTTTCAAATAGATGGGATGAAAAATACGATATTAAATGGCTAATATGTACATACATAAAGTGGGGTTAAACTACCCTCAAAAAACAAATAAAATATAAATATATTTATTGTTCTGAAAGTTAAATATAACATAATCAATAAAAAAATAAAATTAAATGAAAAAAAATCTAAATAAAAATTCACTTTATATAAATTTTTTCTAGCTATAATTTACCAGCCATTTAATCATCGTATTTGTTACTAGCTTCTGCCCGCAATTTCGTTCACGTGAAATTTCGGCTCCCGACTTACCGCGTCGCATCCCATCCCACGCTATTACTTCGTTTTCTCTTAGCGTTGTTTCTAACTTTTTCCTTATTGCTTGGTTCTCGTCCTTGGCGAGCGCTGACAGTACATTAAGCTTGCGGGACATAATCCGCGGTTACTCAGGAAGTAATATTGGACTTTTGGAATTGTTGAGACCGCTCATCTCAACATCGACGTGGACGAGGGGTGCGGGGACGGCGGGGAGTCAAGCGGCTGAACTGCCCGCGCCACGACAGTGAACTGTTGCACGCCGCTACGGACATTTGCGCTTGCAGGTTTTCTTAAACCTCATTTTTATTGTTTATTTCAACCGACAGACCGTTGTAATTACATCTTTTCCTACATTATACATGTTATACAGTCCACTCACCTATCGTCGCGATCAGAATTAATTTTTTCTGCTAACAGTTGTGAAAGAGGCGAAATTTTTGACTGTTTGCTTACTTCAAGTTATTAATGTTGAGGACACTGCAGCTCCAGTTTGACATTGATAATGTCCCCAATTGAGTAAATCCAACAAGCTGCATTTTAATATTACAAAGTATTGTGTGATGAGTTAATGCCGCGCGTGTGCTCCATTAAAGCATCAGTATACGATAGGCGTATAGGTGGTATCTGATCTGAAAGTGCGCTAACACATCGTTGAGATATGCGGCTGGGTTTTCAGAAATCTCGGTTTTATCTTGAGACAGTTAGGATTTTACCGATATTACAGCTGTTAAAGTTTTGCATAATGCCCTAGTGAAGAGTTATCTAGAAACAAGTGCAAACATTTGGAATCCTAATGCGAGGGAAATACAGTCTCATGTAAGCAAAAATTGTACCCCTGATGTACCCGAGTCTGTTCGTCCTGGGCATGGTCGGGTACAGGCTAACAGGGTAACAGGCTGGCAGCAGAAACGGACGTCGCGCTGGTGAAATACGTGGCGAGCGAACTGCGGTTGCTGCACTACCCGGAGGTGCTGACAGCGCTGCGAATATGCGCGCGTCAGCCGGATGCGCGCCGCTGCCAGGGTATATTAGATGTGCCAGCGGCTAGGGCTAACCTACTCAAGTTTACCCCTATGTCACGAGCCGTACGTATTGTTGAAGCTTAGAAATGCGTACCACGCTTGTCTCTCTTGGGGGATATACAGGAAGACGGAAGACTATAATACGCGTTCTGAACCTGTACTTTGGCCTCACAATTAAATTAATGACTCCAACACACCGTTATAGACGATTACGATACTTGCGATTCGTTATCAATTCTGAACCTACTGATGAACAGAATGATCTAGCAAGGCGGCCAGGTGTAGTATCTAGCGAGTAGCATTACTCATTACCCAACATACTAAGGTGTACGTAGCAGCTTAGTTGATACGAGGCAGTTGATTACAAAAGACAATGCATACGTATAGTCACTGCACGGGATGAAGGCTCGCCGTAAGCGGAGTGATGCCGCAGCGAAACCTCGGAGGTCGAGGCCGATCTAGTTGTGTGCGACTGCGTACGTTGGGTTGACGACGACCTGCCGATGAGGTGAGGTGATATCAATCCCGTGCAGTGCTTATACGTGTGCTTTAACATAAGGTTAAGGGGCCATAAATGAAAAAAATAAAACCTTTTCTGTGTGAATACATACATGTTCTTTATTATATTATCTGAACTTGTTAGGTGATGTTTCAAATCTAGTGTTAGGTAAATCTAAATCTGCACCGATAAAGTACGGAATCTATTTTCAAATCCAAGTTTATTTACTTTTGGTCAGTAAATCTAGAAAAATGAGTCCTAAGTGATTAATTACTTTTTAAGTTAAATAGTTTTTTCTATGTAAATATATTTACAATAATTAACATTTTGTAAAGTTTATTTAGGATTAATTTACAATTTGAAATAAAATCACGTAAAATTCTGATATACACCGACAGCGATGTGCTGACTTATAAATCCCCATTACCTAGTAACTAATTGATCCCGCTTACATTACACAGCTCTTTCACCACCAGTCTAAATCACTAAATCTGTACTTAAACATGTACATAGGTGACACTACGTGGAAGGTAGAGACGCTACGAGTTGAGTTAAGTTCCGAGTTCAAGTAAACATTACTTAGCCGGTATCTACAGGAGAAATAGCTCGATTATATGTTTACCGGACTAATTTCTACGTCCACTTGTTTCTAATTACGGAACTCAGTCGTCGTCCCCACATAAGGTGGTATCATACAATAGTCCCTTGCAAATGTTGGGGATCTGGAGATGAGTTGACAGTTGGGAGCGTGGGACCTAGGGATGAAGACGGCAAAGCAGCCGCGACTTCTTGGTATCCGCCGAATGGTATGCTCGGTCCAGGCAGACGCTCTAACGGATGTTCTTCCGGAGGGGTTACTTCCAAACCAATACTGCCATTCAAAGCAATTTTAAAAGCATTCTGCTGCTGCTGTTGTTGTTGATGTTGTAGTAATGAATTGAAGTGAGATATACCAATTTCTTCGAGACTGCTTTTGCGGCGGCGAGATCCAACTCCACTTAGTCCTTGACGTAGGGAATTGGATCGTCTCAATAATATATCGTCGACTACCCGAAGTGAATTTGACCGACCTCTGAAATCTGTGATGATAGTAGGACTATCAGGCAGCGATAAGGAGTTAGCTTTAGTAGAAGAAAGGGGAGGCGCACGAGGAGGAGCGAAACTTGCGCCGATGGTGGATCCTCTCCTGCTCGAAACTCCCTGAGCTTGAATTAACGCTTGTGAACAAAAACTTATGTTTGATTTACGGCGACTGTTATGGCGTTCAAACGTTTTTTGCGCCGAAAATGGTGAAGGTCGAACTAAGTATCTGAAATGTAATGAATATATTATAATACATGTTTTTTCGTCAGCTTTACCTAATAAATGACAGTACGAACTTTCGTATACTTACATTATATCGCCCTCTTGCAAGTTTAGGTCACAGCTAGGATTTATGATGACATACGATAGACTGTTTCTTTTCTCGCTCACATCATCATAGTCAATTCCTGTGAGGTTTAACGATTCCATTCTAGATCGTACTAGATTAGCTATTTCAGCTCTTTCAATTTGTTGAGCGTGGTTGTCCCGGGCTTCATCCGCCAGGCTTGTAGAATACTGTGAATGTTACAAGTAATTTAAACAATATTACGTTTATACGAGGTCCTCATAGTGGCACAAAATGTTTGGTCATCAACAATAATTTATGACATGAGTAGAATTTTATACATTCTATGAAAGATAAGTGAAAAATTTCATTCATTTTTATGTACACTAACATTCAAATTATTGTTGGTGCCTGTGCGTAAAGACAATCATGCATGATCTGCTTTATTGATTTGTACGCTTTATGAGTGAAAAGATACGCGGATAATGCGCTAATATTACGGTTAAAATCGATTTAGTGCATACCTACTTCATTTCTACATAGGTACCTACTATAATTGTACTCCAACTACATGGAGTGAGGCATTCGTTTGGACATCGCACTGTTACTAGTGTTCTAAGTGGCTATACCTATGCTAGTAGTAAATGAAGTGAACGAAGGCGACTATATTTCTATGTATCTGAATTATCGATTCCCAAAAATCGACATGACAAAAAGCTGTTGCCAGCCCAATTCAACTAAGTACTAACATTATCTCATAATCATAATACTGAATGTCTGGGCAATACTCGTAAACAGAACCGGTTGTTTTAGAGTTATCGAACTCATAAAGTTTTTTAGAAATTTTCCACCTCTCGAACAAAAACAGTCTTGAACTAATGAATCCTTCAAAAATCCATTCATCATAACAATACTCAAACTGTGGAAAAAAAGTAAAGTTCATGTTATGAAAACTTGAGACTACTACTCTGCTTATTCGAAGCAATTTGAGGAAAAAAATCTCGTTTTATTAGGTTTCTAACATGGTACCTATAACAGTGGTGTGCGCACAGAAAAGCGAAAACTAGAAATACTTTTTTCAAAAAAACGTCAGCTTACCGATACTTTTTAATTTGTAATTGTATAACAAATTAAAAAGTATCGTAAGGCAGTCGAACAAACAAACAAAACTAAAGCCACCGACTTCCAAAACTAGAAGATTTTTTTCTTGGTTTTAAAGAATTTGATTAGGTATATAGTATTTCTAATCTGTTGTTATTTGTAATAATTATTTACGGAACGAGCCAAGACGGTACAATGAGATCATTTATTGTTAAAATTCACTATAAACTTGGTGAAAATTGTGCGGAGACAACTCGGTAGAGTGCGTACAATATTTGTTCAGCAAAGTGCACCAAACCGTACAAGAAAATTTGAAGAAACCGGATTGGTTAAGGATGAATAAACTAGAGTACGTGTTCGTCCCATCCGAACAATTAAGAATTGTGCTTTTATAACAGAACGTGTCGCTCAATCCGCGAACAAATTCAACATTTCAATGGTGAGTAGGTAGGCCTACCAGCCGTCTTGATGTCACTACGAGACAACATAATTTCAACAGATGAACATGTATAATTACACATCAATTCCAAACAGAGTCCTTTCACATAGAATAATAACTATGATACTATTTATAAAATGGCTGTGAACAGGGGCATACCCTTTTAATATTACGAGCCTAATAACGACCTATAAAATTATTCTAAAAACTAAAAGAAACAAATATTTCGGGTTGGATTAAATATTACTGTGACTAACAATAACAGAAAAACTGTTAATAGCGAGGGAATCTTAGATACTGTGTTTTTGGTCTTACATAAATACATTAATAATAATAAGAAGCTTTAGTTCAATGCTCTATGCTCTTACTAAAGGCGTGCGCTTACTTCATAATAAAAAGGATTGAAAAGCGGCGTGAAGTTACATAAAACAAAATTTCTGCCTTTTTACGCCTGAAGCCATTTTTAGAAAAACTTCTTTCAAATTGGGGATATCGGCGAGAACATTTGCCAAGTTTTTATGAATAATCATTATGGACCTGAAGAACTGTAGAACTCTGAAATAACGATCACGCCTGAGTTATGTAATTTGTGATGACCCAGCTCCGCCGATTACGGGGAGGAAGACCAGACTAAAACGCGCAATGGAAATTGGAGATACAGCATAACGCCCTCAAATTTCGGTTGACGGTGGTACTTTTAATAACCGACGTCTGATTTGCACCACTTGTGGAAATAGATCGGACGACAAGGCGCAGCACACGTTGGCTAGACTGTTTTGATGTGATTGGCAAGTTGGGAAACTTGAAAAATGCAACGTCGTAATCATGCGCGGACTCGCGGCACTCGATGTCACGAAAAGTTTCACCTCCCAACCTTAGTTCTATCCGTAATCCAGAGACAGCGTAACCTCGCTTTTAAAAGAAGATGGTGAACGACCAATTATCTGGATACTTTACATACCTATTGTAATTTTGCAAAAAAAAAAAAACAGTTAATTATTGACGAAGTAGGAAAAAATAACATGGGTTCCGAAAGGAAGTCCATCTGCAGCAATATATCTTAGCTTTCTTTATACATACTAACAAAACAAAATGTAACCTGAATGTGTATGTCGTTCAAGCCTTAGGCACAATGTTACGTAACGACCATCGGATTTTAAGCATCGCTGAACTAGCGACCGGCCCTCTTTATCACCATAATTTTTTAAAAGGTCCATGTGAAAGGTCTCTGGTAGTGACCTTACCGCCGGCGTGCGTTCTCCGTAGCAGCCACTGAGGCAGCCAGCTGCCTCCCGGCGCCCGCAAGTCGGAAATCCTGCGCCTTCGCCTTCCTCCTGCTGCAACTATCGTGTCACAGTTTTCCAATACTTTTCCTAACTTTACAACACATCGGCCACAAATTGGTTGTTTCAAGAATTAAATTATACCAACTTTTATATTTTTAAGTCTTTTAGGGTCTTGGAAGATAAAACAATCGATAACATTTTATTTATATCAGAGTACCATTGTAGTTGGACTTAGTTCAGTGTCCTAACTATCGTTTAAATCATGAAATATGGGTATTTTTTGTATGACTTCTACTCTTTCTTGCTATAAGCATGCATAAAGCTAAAGCAGTTGCGCTATGTAAGTGTTATTGGTCCTCTTGTCTCTGCTATGGAAAGGTATGATTTATATGAACCTGTTAGCACAGGTGACTTCAGATTTGCCCATGCAATGATCACCCTTTTGACTCCATAGAAATACATTTTTTTATAAAGTTATATTAACTTCATGCTATAGTACCACTTGTTATAATGCGGCTAATTTTCATTATTAATTCAAGGTGTAAGATTCTAGGTTTATATAATAGTATCATGCAAAACACAAACTACAAATATAACATATAGGCGGGATTGCGATCATCGAGTTCAATTGCGATATTTTATAATGGTCCAGGTCAGCTAATACCTTTCAGGTTAGCTTCTTAACATTTGACATTTCAGCTTTTGAAATTATGCATTACCTAACCCATCCGGCCGTAGCAGTTTGCGTATAAATCATAAAATTGAAGCACGTGTAGTCCATAAGACAGTATCGCGTGAGAGGTATAAAGTTATATAAAAAATGCTAGGTACTAATTACAGACACTCCACAAGTGTAAGGCTCAGAATGTATGTAGGTAGGTTACAATAATGGAAAAAGTGTAGCGTTGACGCGAGAAAAATAAAAATAAGATTGAAAAAAATGTACCCGAAATACAGTCCAAAGACTCGGACTACTGAGATGCAACTTTGTGATGTACTATTTAAATTTGGAATTTAGAAGTTTTGAAATGGTGTGTGATGGATCAATAGCGTTCAGGCGTAAACTGCAGTAAAGGACTGTATTTAAGGAGATAAATATTTGAGAGTAGGGAGTTAACCGACTCACCGATGCACGCGATGGTCGCATTCTCGCGAGGCGTGACCAAAACCACTTTGATGGTGTCCTTGGCGACATACTCACGTGGTGAGATGCATCGGCTAATGTCGTATCCTGTGTGCGATAAATTCCGATCGGAATTTCGCATGTAGTTGAACATAACTTTTGGTACAATCGACCGTATGTTCGTATCCACATATCTTCTTTTGAGATTTTCATCTGTTAGAAGTCCAATTTGAATATAAAAAAGCCTGTTTATGTCTGATTAAAATCGCAGCTTCATTAAAATGGCTATAATCGTTCGCAATATTTCGCTTATAAAAAAACTCCGCATGAAACAATGTCATCAAATGTTAGTAATTGTACTTTAACAAAAAATTCGCAAGAATTTAGAAATATGGAGCACAGCCAAATCGGTATGTATGAATACTTATAAACTTACTGATGTGAGAAATCCTGATCCTGGAGCTTGATCAACACCCAGTAATAGTCGCACAAAGGTAATGACATAATCCTTAACAAATGCTTGATAGAGTAATGTGTCAAGCATTGACGCTGAGAATACAGACCCCGCAGCGAACGGTAGGCGAAACATATAAGAAATGTGTGAGCCACGTTCCTTCTCCCGCTAAAAAAAATATAAAAAAACAAAAGTATTATGGAAGCAGAAACTGTTTCATAGTAATGGAAACATTCTTTATCAAAAATTATAATTAGAAATAATAGATACCTTTTCCATTTTTGAGAGGTGCAAGGCATACTTGTCATGAGCACGAAATTGCATAAATCGCATATTTGATGATTGTGATAGCTCTGTTATTGACTTAATTGATGGAAAAAATCTGAAAATAAAAACATATTTTCAATTGATACTAAATACGCTCTTGTATGAGAATATGAGAATAATGGTACTTATACGCGGCGCGGCTATTATGCGCATGTTGAGGCACTCGCGCAGGTAACATGCGGTCCAGTGACTTACGCATCGTGTAAGTACCATTAATATCAGTGTTTATGTTCGCTGCGCAAAAAATGGACTATGTATCTAGTGACCTTAAATTCACTGAATACAGAAAGTCTTTAAAAATCTTAATTCGCCATGGCGCTTCGCCGTTAAATTATTAAAAACCATTACTTGAACATAGTTTGTACAGCGACTATTGTATTGCAATCTGCCAAACTGTCTTCTTCAGCAGAATTAGATAATTCTTTGTTAACAACAACAACATTTTCAGCCAATGTAATTCCAGCACGCAACAGGTCGTCTAAGCTGAAACGTAAAGTAAATTATTGCTTCAATAAATTTTATTCCTATGTTATCTAGATATATTAGTCAATTCGCCCTGAGGACTTACCAATCGATGCTACCTAGCATCCAGTACACTAAAGGAAAGTATGATATTGCATCTAGAAATGCTATGTCTGGTCTGCGTTCCAAAAGTAGAATGATAGGGTTCAGCGAAGTCTTCGATCTAAAATGGGCTCGCAGAGGTATGATGAAATTATATATTCCATTCGATGCATAATCAGCAGCAAGGATTATAGTTTTGTTTTGCCATTGGTATTCTTTAGCGTTTCTATAAGCACAATGTTCGCAAACTTGTGCCAACTGCAAGCAGCATAGCGGCTTCTTTTCTTTTAGTAAATAACAGAGAGTTGGACTCACTCCAATGAATGGTGACACCGGTGGGAATCCTTTCACGATCCTGAAATTTCTCATTTCATTGTCGTTATTTGTGGTTATAAACAGATATTTTAAAACTTAGACATAATAATTAATTTCCGTCATAAAATTAGGCGAAGCAAAGCTTTTAATAAAAATATTTTTTATATTAAAAGAGACGAAAAGTGTTATTGAAAGTCTTGGCATACTTACAAGAAAAGGTTAAAGTATTATATCACATCTAATAAAAAGAAAACATTAATAACTGGACTGTGTTTAGATCTATAATATAGTGGTATTGAAAGTATAACATTGAACATCAAATTCACGAAATTATCATGCTCGGAATTTCGCATAGGGACAATGTGCAAAAGTAAACTAATCCTTAGTAACTAAAGTATTTGAAGGTTTCTAGAACCGCTATCACTCTTGCGTTTAGCATGCGCAGCGGCGCCCATCACAGGTGTCGAGGGACAGCTAGAAAATAGAAAAAAACGGAATGCAAACATTGATAGATTAATTCTGTATTGTATATGTATCCTTGATATTGAAATACTGAATAACGATAAATATTTGGAACTCCGTCTGATTTATATTTGATTTTCCATTTTCTGATAATGGAAGTGATTTGAATACGCGGTAGCAGGAGCTATCCTGTCGTTGTCAAGCAGCGTGCTTTTGCTAAAACGCAAATGTGATAATAAACTATTTTAATGTCGTTCGTATAATATCACATAATATTATTCTTTGAGCACAGTATATTATCGTCGCCTTACAAGGAAAAAACAGAACCCTTATAATATAATCACTCGTGACTCTGTCTATCTGTCCATCTGTCACAGCTGATTTACTCCGAAACTACTGAATCGATTAAGTTAAAAAAACTGAAAAATGAAGTAAAAGTTTGATGCCTTTAAAAAAGTATTAAAACATTGTGATTGATTGCTAAATCTTCAATCACAATGTTTACTCTACATTGACGAAGTAGGAAACTAAATACTTATTTAAAGTACATTACAGTACATTTTAATGCGGTATTGTAAAGTTAGGTTCATGTCAGATAATCGGTTTTCCTTGTAAGGCGACCATTTTTTCTCTGAATACCAGAATACCCAAATAAAGATAAAACAAAAAAATTATGCGCTTCGTTAATCTTCGTGTTTCCGAACATGCGCCAAACAATAAGCCCCACAGACGCAAAGCTTTCTAGTATAGAGTACCTTTGTCGTAGTATCATTGCGTGTTTTTAGGAAGCTGGTTTAAACGGTCTGTAGATTTTCTGAGAAAGCCGTGTTGGTTAACATCAGTATGATAAAAAACCGGCCTAATGCGTGACGAACCACTCACAATGAAGGGTTCCATAGTTGGGATTAATTTATCCCAAGAACAAAGTTAACAACATTGTGGTTGGAAAACATACATTCTAACTGCAAATTTAAGTTTGTACGCACAATATTAAGTCATTTACCATATTATTTTAAGACCATAGACTTCTTATAGGTTTCCTGTAATGTGTAAAGAACAATTTCTGTATTTTTTTTTTAAATTTTGGGCTCCGTATTTTCGGAGATAAGGGGATGGTCAATTTTCATCGATATTCTTAAATAACT
The DNA here is from genome assembly GCA_948098905.1 of Tiliacea aurago. Classification (NCBI taxonomy): domain Eukaryota; kingdom Metazoa; phylum Arthropoda; class Insecta; order Lepidoptera; family Noctuidae; genus Tiliacea; species Tiliacea aurago. The sequence goes on along the minus strand of OX402576.1, from coordinate 15,297,346 downwards.
TAAAAGTATTTATTCTAAAATTATAAACAAAAAATATCTGAAATTCTTACATCAAGCATTTAATGTGCCACACGGTACCAAATGCAAAACATTTTTTTAAATTTTCTAATTTGCCCTCCCAAAATATTAAAATTATTTACAAAAAAATAATATATTATAGGTTTATAAGAATAACTTTATTTCTCATAAGAATTTCATACATAATTCACTTACTGAGAAACAATATCTAAAACTAAGATTAATAATTAGAGCGCACAGATGTGGGTAAAATAACATAAACTCGATCGTAAGTTAAACTAACACAACATGGATGTATGAATTTGATTCTACTAGATGTGGCATTGATGGCATAGTCTGTTATTAGCAGGTTTGTTATTATAAGAATGTTTTATTTTTAGTATATACAAGACAATATCTCTGAACTTAACAGGAATTGTAAATTTCAAATAAACAATCGTGTTGCTCTGAAATAACAAAGAAACGACATTAAAAGTCTATTAATTAAGAACAATTCCTTTTTATAATATTCCAACAATAAAATCACTGTCACGGTAAAAACAATTATTGTCAACATCCATCCTTCTTTACTCGCAGAGTTGACTGTCTCACGAACAGCGCCATCTATTGAAATACTTAGGTCACTCGTTACCGACAATGGTGCGCTCTAATAAACTAATTAAAGAAATTATTATTTCTTTACATCTCCCTCCATAAAGAAGAAAATATTTACAAAAATACTTTTCTAATCTACATTTTACAATATTACAATTAACTAAACAATTTTCCCTGTCTATCTCTGTTTTTACGTTGGTATTGGTATTAGTTTTGTAATATGGAAGAGATTTGATTCTAACTTCTTATGACCTGTATTTATCCTGTATATTGAATTTGATATTTTTTGTATAATTTTAAATGGTCCAATCTTTAGCTCATCTAATTTATTTCTATTTAATTTGTTTCCATTCTCTACATATACTATATCACCTGTATTGTAACTTACTTGAGTTCTATTTTTATCGAATATCTGTTTATTATAATTATGAGATTTTATTGAAATTTGTAATGCTTTTTTCCTATCTGTAATCCATTCAGCTTCTGTTTTATTTATTTTTAGTTCATTTGGTAAATACGATACATCTGTACCATCTAACAAGTACTTTGGTGCAAAGCCAGTAACCGTATGTTCTGTATTATTATATTTATCTACACAGTTATGAGCAATGGTTGTCCATGCTATTTTGTTTGTCTTTTCGTTTATTTTGCATCTGATTTTGTTTACAAGCGTTTGGTTAAGCCTTTCATTTAAGCCGTTAGAAAACGGAGCATTCACTGCAGTGAAAATTATTGGTATTGATTGTCTATTTAAAAATGTTTTAAATTCTTTCGAGTTGATTCCCGGATATTGATCAGTCAGAATCATTCCAATTGTATCAGTGTCTGTTACGTTGTTGATTAGCTTAACAAAATCATTTGCATTTTGTGTTTTTGAGGTAACGATATAGGCATATCTAGTAAAGTGGTCTACTAGAAGGTGTAGATACTTTTTAGTTGATCGGGAGCCTCCAAAACCTCCAATCGTGTCTATTGAGACTATTTCAAAAGGTTTTGTGGCAGGACCCAAATGTGACATTAGACCATACTTCTCCTGCCCTCTTGTTTTATTTTTTATACAGATCTCACAGCCCTTACAATGTCTTTTTATATTTTGTGTCAATTTTTTTGCTGTATAAATCGTACCTATTTTGTTTTGCATTTGTTTTACACCTAAATGACACATGTTTTCATGTACATCTTTTATGAGTTTTTTACTGTAATCTTCCGATAAAATTATTTTGTCATGCTTCCTAATCTTTTTATAGTATACATTGTGTCTCGATATTAATTTTGTTTTATTATTTTGTATTTCTGCATTGTTTTCCTGATCTGTAACTATATCAGTCAGTTTTATCATGTTTACAATTTTTAGACGTTCATGTGTATCCTCACTCGCATCCAATACCGGGTTCCTACTTAAACAGTCTGCTTCTGTATTATCTTTTCCCGGAGCATATTTAATATTAAAATCATACTGTGATAAATAATAAGTTAAGTCTCCTAATTCGTCATCAGTTCTAGATTTTATATTTAAATTTTCCAAGGGTTTATGATCAGAATACACTGTAAATGTCTTACCTATTAGCCAGTACTGCCAGTATCTTATTGCTTCTTTGATAGCCAAACATTCTAAATAGACTGCTTTTTTTTTCTTTTGCACTTGATTTAATTTTTTTGAAAAGTATGCCACTGGCTTATCTTTACCATCTGGTTGCGTTTGTTTTAACACTGCCCCAATACCTTCTAGGGGATGCATCAGTGTGAATATTTATTGGTAAATTTTGATCAAATATTTCTAAGATAGGCTGTGTGCACATTAATTTTTTGATGTCTTCAAATGATTTTTGACAATCAGCAGACCATGTAAACTTCTGATTTTTCCTAAGTAAATTATGCAGTGGTTCTAAAAGAACCGCACTTTTTGGTATATACTCATGATAGAAATTAATTTTACCCAAAAATTGCCTAACATTTTTCTGCGTTTTTGGTATTGGGAATTCTTTTATTGAAATTAAATTATCTCTTACTGGCCGTACTGTATTATTATGTATTATATGACCAAGATATTTCACTGATTCTGATGCGAATGTACATTTTGTAATCTTTAGTCTGAAACCTTATTTTTTTATAGCTTCTAGCAACTGTGTTAGATGGTTAATGTGCTCAGTGAAATTCTTAGAGAATATTAAGATGTCATCTATGTAATTAACTGCAAAATGAGTGAGCTCATACTTTCGTAAAATGTTACCTAATATCCTTTGAAAAATGGCTGGCGATGTCTTCAAACCAAAAGGTAAGCAACCTTCCTGCGTCACAAAGGCAGTTTTTTTTCTATCTTCAATTCTTAGCGGTATCGACCAGAAAGCTGAATTGATGTCCAGTGTTGTGAAATATTTAGAGTTTCTTGTCTTAATCACCAGGTCATCGATCAATGGAAATGGTTGAGCTTGAGGTACCACTATTTTGTTGAGATCTCTGAAATCAATACATAGTCTTGATTTCCTGTTGTCTTCTTTTTTGAAAGCCAAAGTTACCGGTGCCGCAAATGGACTGTAAGATTCTTCTATAAGGTTTCTGTCCAGTAACTTTGCTATTTGTTCTTCTATCTCCTTTTTGTCTTGTACTGAACATTTATAAGGCCTTTTGCTACAATACTTGTCGATGAGTAGATCAATACGTGCTTCATATTCTCTGACTGTGCCTATGTCATATTTGTCCTTTGCAAAGATCGATTTGTAAGTATCTATTAATTTGTATATTTCTGATTTTTGTTGAGTATTTAAATTACTCATACTTATCTTGAATTTTCCCCTTTTATGTGTTCATTAAAATTAATGGAACACGGGTTTGCTTCATTTTTGTCTTCCTTAGAAGTATTGATCTTATCATGATCCTCATTCATTCGTTTTTTTTTTCTTTTATTTCCTCTCTTTTTTGCGTTATCCTCAAATTCTCATCTTGAACCAGACCAAATTGTTTTATGATGTCCAGTCCAATTAGAAAATCGTATTTAAATTCTTCTCCATCAATTATGTAAACTTCTGTCTCTTCTTCAATGTCTAATATTTTTATTTTTATTGTTGTCAAACCAACTGTTTCTTTAACACCATTAATTGTGATTAAATTATCACTTTTTGATTCTTTCTGTTCTTTTTTTTTTAGTCTTATTAATTTGGAATTAATTATAGAAACATTTGAGCCTGAATCATACAATCCAAATGTTTCTAATTCTTCATTTAATAGCAGTTTGACTTTAATTAATGGTGTTATTATTCGTTTTTTTTTTCATTGTTATTTAGTTCTACATCTATTACTGAATTATTTACAGTTTTATTATTGGTTCTCTTTTGATTATGTTCTTCAGACTGTTTGAACCAGCATTTTTCCTCCGGATGGAATCGAATACCTTTATTTAAATTCTCACATGTTTTACATGGTTTTATTTTATCTGGCTTGTCTTTATAATCATAGGTAGTCTTGCTTTTATACTTGCTGAAATTCTTTTTGCTCGCTACATACTCATGTTTTCCTATTTCATTGTAGAGGCTTGCAGTTGTTTTTACTGCTTGTTTATCTATTTTTTCCATTACATAATCTGGTAGTCCCATTACAATAATATTAATCATTGTTTGGGTGTCGATGTGCTTGTTGATTTCCAATAATAGTCTCTCTTTTTTTGTGGCATATTCTAGCAAAGATCCAGCTTGATATTTAAATGTAAATGCATATTTGATTTGGGACCAACCTTTATTTCCGTATGTTTCTCTAAAGTTGTTCTTCCATATTAACATTTCACCGTTAATTTGATTAACATGCTGCTATACCAGTCTATGCATTGTTTTTCCAGAAGATGTTTTAAGACCTCGATTTTCTCTTCATCCTGTATAATCTCGAATCTTTCACATTCTTCCTCGAATTCAGTAATCCATTGGTCAGCATTGGATGTTTTATTTGAAAAATTTTCCATCAAAAACCTTTCCGCAATTTTTCCTATGCTTTTTTTCTCTGGTGCTGTGCCACAAGTGTTAGCTTGTGGAGGCATTGCGTTTTTAGTTTTTTCCTCTAAATACTGACCACCAAACTGTACATTTTTACCTTCGTCTAAATATATTTCCTTCAGCTCTGGGTTTAGCGGGATCCAGACTGAACGTGTTTGGTGTCTTTTTTTTAACGAATTTTTGATCTTCGTATATACGTCTGAAGCCAGTATGTTAGTGTGTTTATTCACGGGCTTGAACTCATCCGGGACCTCAAATACACATCCGTCCGGTGTCTCAATTAAAGTTATGCATGTGACATTTGTTTTTCCATCCGCTGAACCTAATACTACAAATTTAAACCGCAGTTTGTCCATTTTTCTTGATTTTAACCAGAAATGTCGTTTTATAAGACAATATCTCTGAACTTAACAGGAATTGTAAATTTCAAATAAACAATCGGTTGCTCTGAAATAACAAAGAAACGACATTAAAAGTCTATTAATTAAGAACAATTCCTTTTTATAATATTCCAACAATAAAATCACTGTCACGGTAAAAACAATTATTGTCAACATCCATCCTTCTTTACTCGCAGAGTTGACTGTCTCACGAACAGTGCCATCTATTGAAATACTTAGTTCACTCGTTACCGACAATGGTGCGCTCTAATAAACTAATTAAAGAAATTATTATTTCTTTACATATATTGTTTTATTTCTATATTTTGAGTACATATATTATATGGTTTATACGTAAAACATTTTATGTATTGGATTTTATTTGTTTTTGTTTAATTTAAGTAATCACTATATTTTTAATTTAGACTTATATAGTTAATTTATATAATGTGTGTAATTTTATTTATGGTAATAATATATATATATCTTAATATATTATTAAAAATTCATTTATTTACGTTACACGTCCGTGTTTGGGTCACAGAAATTCATGTGTGTACCAAGTTACAACTTAATCGGTCTAGTAGATTCGGAGAAAATCAGCTGTGACAGACGAGAGGAGGAGAGGAGTAGACGACATCCTATGAGGGTTCGGTTTTTTCTTTTAAGGTACGGAACCCTAAATCTACTAATGCTTCAAGAGTGGCAACGTCTGTAGGCGCTGGCTTATAGACAGTGCCAGAATTGTAGCATGAGTAGTTTCAACACCCGTAATATCGATGTTGTGGTTGAAAACAAACGTTCGTAAGATGCACTTCCACTGAACTGATTGCACCAGGATTTGGTTTAAAACGCTGAATCGGAGGTACTGATAATAAAACACGGCAATTATGTGATATTGTAAGAACAAATAACATTAGGTCAACTAAACAATTCCTAGAATTCATATGAAATATTAATTTATTAGGCATGTGTCGATTTTGTTCGATTAATCAGATATACCAATGCGGTGAGTAAATCATCGTTAAGGAGTTAAATAATACCATTAATTGCTTTTTTAATTTTATTAGTTTGAATATAGGGTCGGTTACTTTAATTTAAATGTAGTTCAAAGAACGATAAAAATCATTGGCATTAACGTATCATGTGCAATCGAAACATCTCTAATTTTGTTACCTACCTTTAGCCGACCACCATTCTAGAAAGAGTGAGACTTAAGATTTGGTTTATTAGTGTTAAAAACCCAAACCGTGTGTTAGTGTGTTATTGTAGTAAATTATATAATTAATTATAGCCTGCCTCTCCATCCGTGTCCATAAAATTGCCAGTGCATATTTTCAAAACGTATGTATTTTCCTCAAATAATTATTTGAATATTACTATTTTGGTGGCCTAAAAATACAAAATAGCCAAGTAACTGCGACCAACTTGAATTTAGCGCTCGCCAGTCGCTGCCGCGTAGACATGGGCGAAATAGCTCACTGAAAATAAAAAGAGCGATTAGCTCTTTCACTTTAAAGAGCTCTATCACTCTTCTATAACTCAGTGACTCGGACGCCGACTGTTGTTAGTCGTATGTAGTTGTCATATTATGACTCACGCCACACGCGCGTCGAAGGAGACGGCTCGGCTCGCTCAATTGCTCTTTGGAAGTTTGAACTCTTTCTTACTCACTAGCTCTTCTATAGGTCAGTGACTCAGACGCGGACTGATAGCTCAATTGACTCACGCCGCACGCAGGCCGAAGGAGACGGCTCGGCTTGCTCAATAATCATTGTCAATAGCCCTTTGGAAGTTTGGACTCTTAGCTAACTGAGCTAGTGAGCTATTTAGCGGGCGAGTGTGTGAGCGAGAGCGACGACAATCGAAAAGAGCTAGCTCTTTCCTATCACTCGCTCACGAGCTACCCATGTCTACTGTCGCGGCACTGCTCGCTTCGCTCGCTCGGCTCACGCGCGGTTTGTCACAGTTCTAACCTAACCCATGTGGTCGGGGGCGCCTAGCTTAGTTACTGCGACCAATTCCTCGTGGGTGGTTAGTCTCATTTCTAAGGTAACCCGTTTGGTCACCATAACAATCTCACTTCACATAAGGGCGGCGCTTAGAGGATTTGATGAAACGCCGCAGAATATTAACGGGCTAATTAAAAAGTATGTGCAGGACAGAACCGCCACGTAGGACCACGCGGGCATCCGAGTGCGCAAAACTGTAATAAAGGATTGCATTCAAGGATCTGCGTGCGGTCCAATTTTATGGAACCTGGTCCTGGACGAGCTCCTGGACATACAGCTGCCATCAGACTGCCATATGCAAGCCTTCTCGGATGACGTCCTGCTAGTAGTTACGGCGGATACGTCCGAAACTGTGGAACAACTAGCAAAGAACTGCATTCTTGTTAACATCAGCGGATGGGGCAAACGAGTGTAACTGAACTTTGGCCCGGCTAAGACACAAGACGTCGCCTTCACCCCAAAGTAAAAAAAAATATGGCTAAACGTAATCTTTATGGAGAGCACGGGCAGGAATCTCCATGCACACTATTTTAAAAGTCAAGTTATTATAATATTAGGTTATTCTTGTTGATTCTGAATTGAGGACAACATAAACAATTTTTTTTTTTTAAGATTAAAGATATGTCATGGTGAGATGACCAGTCTCAACTGGCAGCGCCCGTACACGATCATGACACGTCCGTTCGTTTATATTGGCGTTTTATTAATTCCTGATTGAACGCAGTTTGCCAAAATATTCCCTACGCCGCTTTCCCCAAAACTATGCAGTAAAGTGTAAGGTTGATATGAGTGGTTTGTAATTTCTTATGATAGCTTACCTCATATAATCATTTCGCCAGGCGCTGTGCCCGTTGTCACTGGCTGCCAGCGATGAGAAGCTGCTGGTGGTCACATCATCACTGGAGGCAGGGGTACGGGCCGTGCGGTTGGGGGTTTACGCTCAGGGGATTATACAGATACACAATGCACACAATTGCAACAAGAAAAGTTTTAAAGTATCTGTATGTCAAATACAGTTTACTACAAAATTTAATTTATTTTGTATCATTCGGTATTACGTAATGCTGGTGGTGCTTGTGGTTGTAGCAGATAATAAAGAAAGTAAAATATGGTGTTAGCTAATTCATACACAAGATGATGCAGATGAAAAAACAACATTTTGTTTAAAAAATATATAATTTTGATGCATGAAGATATTAAACTTAAAAACATTGCTTTTAAAGCTCAGGAGAAATGCTTGCGATCGTTTACCAAATTACAATCGATTGATAGTTGTAAACCATTATTTAAGGAGTACGGCCGGCTTCCAGGCGATGCTTCGCAATAGAACGGCCTCCCTGTGGTCTCGAGTAAATGGTAGCTCCAACATGCTCCTGAGCGTGGTGTCGGACAGAGTGGACAGCCAAATCCTGTGGTATTGATCGCTCACTCATGTCGAAAATAATAAATATTTTTCTTTTTACTAACATAGCTATAAGTATGTACCTACTAACATAATATGCACCTTTATAATTTACTGTGTACTTGGTCTGAAATAAACATTTTCATTTCATAAGGAACTTAGTTTGCTCACTCTACCGTCTATGTACATTATATCAAATGGGAGCAGTTGTTCGCTGTAATCTGCATTTATTTGAAAAACTGCGCTCTCGCCGTTATCAGAATACCGTTCATGTTACCTCTCATAAAACCGCATTTTGCTGCAAAAGTGTGCTAGGTATGGCTCCATAAATATATAATAATATACCAGCAGCTATTAGAAATAAAGATGGTTTGGGATCTTTTAAGAGGTCTTTGTTTAAATTCCTTTTAGATAGACGTTACTCATGTTACTACTCCATCACTGAGTTTACTACTGATAAACAAAGGTATGACGATTCCGTCTTGCTAATTAAACACTTATGATTTTATTGATTGATTAAGTATGAATGTGTTTATTCGTCTAAAATTGTAATGACCTGTTTACTCGTACCTGACATATTTTAAATTGAATTTTATTTTTAATGTAATCTATTGGCATGCAACCTTAATCGTAATTGCATGTTTATGTAAATTTTTAACCGACTTCCAAAAAGGAGGAGGTTCTCAATTCGGCTGTATGTCATTTTTTTTGTTGTTGTTTGTTTGTTACGTGATTACTCCGTCAATTATGAACCGATATTGAAAATATTTTTTTTGTTTGAAAGGGTATACTCCCGAGGTGGTCCCATTGCCACCAAATCAGAATCTGATGAGGGTATCCCATGGAAATCGAAGGAAACCCTCAAATGTTATATGCAAACTTATAGCGATTTGGGAACTTTTTATAGTAACTCGTGCATTTGCTCTCGGAAAGCACCATTTGGTGAAGTGGAACTGATGAAGGAGACCACAGATGGCCACCGGAACAATATAATAATGAGTACCTATTTAACGGGATGCGATTAAGTAATTTATGTTCGTCACTATGCATATGGTGAGTGGCAGTTCTCCTGGTTCTTACCAGGAGAACTCCTCAACAATCAACGTCCCAGCATCGGGAAAAGCAATCTATATATATAAAAGAGAAGTCCACTCACTGACCACTCATCACGAAATCTCGGAAACTACTGGGTCTTGAGGGCTGAAATTTGGCACAAGCACTCTCTATGGTGCAGGCGCGCACTAAGAAAGGATTTTTATAAATTCGCACCTTAATTGGTTGAAAAGAGGTGTTAAAGTTTGTATGAAAGTCCTATGTTTTTAAAGTTAGAGACATAAATGTTGGCCTGATTGTTCCTTTCGGCTTCTAGGTGCTCACTAAGAAAGGATTTTACAAAATTCGGCCCTTAAGGGTGTAAGGGGGCACACTTAACATCTCAGTGCCCCAAGTCAACCTCACCTGCTCGTGGTGCACCCTGCTGAATAACAAACGAGGCTCTGACAACCGACAAATGGCGGTATAACCATTCTTAATAAAACTTCGCAGCTAAATGGTGCTGACTAGTATTTTATAAAAGGTGATGAGCAGTTAACATTAGGCTATTGTAACTTAGATAAATTCAAAACTGACCCACTAAAAACTGAAAAATAAAAAACTGTGGCAAAAAACTCAAATACAGATCCAAAGACACCGACTTCCGAAATTAAAGTTATGTTTCACTTTGTAGTGTTATTTTTGGTAGTCGGTTACTATTTTTTTGTAAAAAGTTTTTTGTACGCCATGTATTGGTCAAATATAGAGCACATATTTATATACTATCTGTAACCATACCTATTTTAAACAAAATAAAAGATTGATTGATATATCTTTTATTGCTCTCCTGGCTGCTTCTCAACTTGGGGGGGCCCAGCGCGCGATGTCGGCAACTCTACGCCGGCATCTTGAGGAGTATGGCCCACTACGGGGCCCCTATCTGGGAGGACTCCCTCCATAAGAGGGAGAACGCCGCGGCCTTGCGGGCACCTCAAAGGGCAGTCCAGCGGGTGGCGCGGGCCCACCGCACGGTGAGCTTTGCAGCAGCATGTGCTCTGGCGAGCACCCCTCCTTGGGAACTCGAGGCGTGGGTGCTCGCCAGAGTGTATGAATGGAGTGCGGGGCGGAGGGCGAGAGGAGAACGCCCTGCCCCGGAAGAGCGGGCCGCCGTCCGGCGGGAGGCGAGGGACGCCATCGTCGTCCTTCGGCCGCCGAACCCTCGACGCGATTGGGCCAGTCCTGCGAGACTGGCTCGAGCGGTCGCATAGGTTTCTCTCGTTCCGTCCGGACACGGTTGTTTCGGAGCGTACCTGCACCGAATCGGACGGGAGAAGACGCCGTCGTGCCACCACTGTGGCGCGGCGGACACCCTCGAGGTGTGCCCGTCGTGGTCCGAGCCGCGCCACAGTCTGAATGCGGTGATCTGACCGGATTTCTCACTCCCCGGCTTGGTTAACGCCATGCTGAGGGATGAGGGGTCCTAGGCGGCAGTCGTAGTGATGGGTAACTCATCAATTTTATTTGAGGTTGAGGGAGCACCTCACTTTTCCTCGTGAGGTCCTCACGAGGTACCCCTCATTTGAGGTGAGGATTCGTGCAACGGTATTCACCTCACGCCTCGTGCGCCCGAGCCGAACTCTGCCGATTACTGCCGAACGTCTGAGGGAACGAGGCGGGCGGGCGCGACGACAACTCACGAGTATTCACGAAATCACTACTCTCCGTCCGATTATTTACATCTCCCTCATCTTTCACACACATCATTTTCTTTCACTCATAAATTTTAGACGGCCAAAATAAACGAATCATTATCACTTGATTACCAATCTAATGCCAATGCTTTTAGAGTTCATAAACATAATAATTAACCATAATTATCTGAAATAAGAATATTTGCTTTAAAATTCGTTTTGACTAATAATTTTAATAGTTTACCTAATGTTGACCTTGAAGGTGCACGTGAAGTGAATTGTTGATATTTTGTTCCAACAATTACGTAAACTTTTGTTATTTTTTGTGTTCGTACTTATTTGCTTGTTTTTGTTTAAATCGTGGTGGTGGTGTGGTGTGGTGTGGTGTGGTAGACATACTAATTGCTGCTGGTGGTGGTGGTTTTACCATACCTACATATTTAACGTGATTATGGCTCCAACGGTAACAAAATCGAAAACTTGGGAGTTTTTTACGGATTTGGGAGAATATAGGGCCAAATGTACAATTTGCATGAACATTTTGTCACACAGGGGTGCAGGCAGGCCCATATAATTGACACAACAAACATCATTATTATCAACACACATGACAACAAACATCATTACCTTAATGTTATTTTTTACTGTGTTATTGTGTTGTAAAAATTTCGAGACCAGACCTCACCTCAGTCACCTCACCCATTCTCGAATTCTGTAAACAATTTGTAAGTCGGTTCATCTTTCATCATTCGCTCACTCAGACACTCAATCTCGCGACTCGTGAGTACTCGCGAGTCTCGAACTCGCTCGCCTCACCCCTCGCCACGATTTCATAACGTCAATGTCTTTTGAGGACGCGTGAACGAGTGAGGTGTGGTGAGGTGCTTCAATGTTAAAATTCGAGTAACTCTGTCAATGTGCGATCACGAGTACTTCAAACGAGGGACCTCATGAGTGAGGGACACATCACTAGGCAGTCGCCTCCTTCTGCGAACACGTCATGTCACAGAAGGAGGAGGCGGAGCGCGTGCGGGAGGACGACCCAGCCGCGGCGCCGCTCCGAAGGCGGAGGAGGGGTCGAAGAAGACGTCACTTTGAACGTCATCTCCGACTCCTCCCAGGTGGAGGCCAGCAGGCAACGGGTGCGGGGGCACCCTTGCCTGTATTGCACAGGCCTCTACCAGTGTCGGACGGGAATGGCCAGGTGTTTCCGGCCATTCCCGTAGCCCCCCAGTAACGGGGGGGGGGCATGTGGGGCCCGCCAGCTAGGCGGGCATGCGCCGGGAGGATTGTGGAAGAAAAGGTTCAACCGTTATTCCATGGCCCTCCCAACACGGCGATGTGGGAACACCGCTGAGTTTTAGTGGGTATACTGTCGTCATTACCGACAGGAGTCCCACATACCCCAACTCGTCCCCCACGAGCAGGCCTGCGTAATTGCATTTCTCAGAGAAAAAAAAAAAAAAGAAAAAAAAAGGCGTTCGGCCTTCGGTGTCACCACTGCGTCAACTGCCGGGAGGACACGGCGCGGCTACGCTTTCAGAGTGTGCCGCTTGGGAAGAGCCACGCCGTGCCCTCATCTCAGAAGTAGGCAGTGACCTATCGCTGCCGGCCGTGTTCCGAGTCGATGGTCGGCAGTGAGGAATCCTGGGACGCGGCGGTGTCCTTCTGCGAAACAGTCGTGTCGCAGAAGGAGGCTGCGGAAAGGGAGTGGGAGATCTCGTCCGCTCACCCGGCCCGCAGCATGTGCACTGGGCATCGGCAGAGGGCAGATAATGCCCTCTTCCGGCCCCCCTAAATGGGTCCAGGGACGGCGGACTTAGAGACGTCCGTCGCTCTCCATCACACTGGACCAGTACAACGTGATACGGTAATTTTCGAGCAAGTTGCTGGTGAATAATCCTGCCTGTGCAAGTACTCGCCGTTAGCCAGACGAGAACAACAAGAAATAATAATAATAATTATTATTATTTATTTTATTTTTATTTTATTCACGTTGAAATAAGTCTTTGAATAACGAAAATGTCTTTGAAGTATTCTCCACTCTTCAATATATTGTTAAAAACACGTAATAATTCGCCAGTTTTCATTCAAAATATCTCTTGACACTTTGGACTGTTGTTCACCAACATGTAACGGACCATCCTTACGTATTTGTTCTTGTTTTTTTTTTTAATAATCCTGGCACGTGTTTATGCCTGTGCAAGTACTCGCCGTTAGCCAGACGAGAACAACAAGAAATAATAATAATAATAATAATTATTTATTTTATTTTTTTCTCGTTATAATTAAGTCTTTGAATAACGAAAATGTCTTTGAACTCCACTCTTCAACATATTGTTAAAACACGTAATAACTCGCCAGTTTTCATTCAAAATATCTCTTGACACTTTGGACTGTTGTTCACCGACATGTAACGGACCATCCTTATGTATTTGTTCATCTTCTTTTTTTAATGACTCCATCAGTTTCCATAATTATTATATTTATTTAGGATAAAGATAAAAACTAAAAAAGATAAAAGGTTATGTAAGTTTTGGAATGATCTACTTATGTTACACATATTTCTATATGCGCTATCTTTTTAATGTATGTCCGTTCATCTGCATCATTGCTATATTTGCAATAGTGATATTGCTAACAAAATAGCGCTGAATTATTATAGCAAGTCGAAAAAAGGTAAAATATTGAAATACCTAAGCAGACGTGTATGTATATGAGACTATGGAGTACGTACTGTGCGGTATTCATGCAGCTTGTGTGATCTCTGGTCGGCTATCTACAGGAGTGAATACACGCTAAAACAGTGAAAAAGTAAAATACACTGCCGTCAACAGTTACAAATAATTCAGTTGACGATGTAAAATAAAAAACTGAAACAATTAAGTCTTTAAATATGATACTATGAAAGAAGGGAAAAAAAACTAATCCTGTTTAGTGGGTCTAATTAAGAAACATGAAAAAAAGTAAAAATATTTATAATTTGTTTTAAATTACTGAGAATTTGAAACTTAATATAACTTTAAATGTTGCGTGCATGTGGATGCATTACAAGCGATCAATACACGAATGTGCTTACGCGATTTTTTCCGATGGCGACCTCCATGGAACATCGTCCTCCAACTCGTCCTCGCTCTCGTCTACTTCGGCCTCTTCGTCCTGATTGTCAGACGCAATGTTTAAACTGCTCGTTACCATATCAGGGACGGGAAGAATAGATGGTCTTCGGCTGCCTGAATTGTAACAATATTCAGATTAAGCATAATCATTTCTGTCTGCTGAATATTTTTGAAGAAATTCACTCCCGGACTCCTAAATCGAGCCTCCTTGCTTTTTCTTGTGTATATGTCCTAAAACATGAAAATAACGATAAGTCAGAGAAAAAGTTTTAGATTTGAAGCTGCCATACTTACTCGCATTTAACATTTATCATTTTGAACTAATTTGGTCGCTCTTAAAGAAGCAACACTCTAAGTCAATAGTTATTTTGTTTTTGTTTTGCATAAAAAGAGCATCGAAATTGTTTTTCTTAATTTTTTATCCATTCTGAAGTTTAAATTATAAATACTGCATCTGAAGTAGCCGCACAAGCTGTGGTACTTCGTCAGTCTGGGACTCTGGGCTTAGTCAGCGACACGTAAGTGCATGACTTCATGTAAGTCGTTCTGCCGTTCAATGAATTTACCATCGATGCCTGAAGATTGGCGGCTACGTGCCCCATCCAAGAGGACCACGAAACCGGGTCACTACAGCCCGACAAGATCGGTTTATTTTCACCACTACTGCGTAATCATCACCTGACACCCTCAGTACAGGGCCAAGAACAGCTTCAAGAATTTCATGCACTGACTGTTTGCGCCCGAACTTTTTAAAAGAGTAGGTAAGTGTGAAGTTTCTTGCCCATTCTTCTCCATACGTAACTACCTTTTGGAAGGCGCAATTAGAATCAATTCTATTTTGTTTGTAAATTTTGACAATGTCTTTTATTTGTTTGAAATAAATGATTTGACTTTAGACTTTGAAGAAATTGGCCTGAAACCTCATATCAGTAAGTCATTTTCATTTGACTCAACGCCAATGGAGCCGGGTTCTTTTTACGGAAGAAACCAAGATTATGCTGTATGGCAATGATGGACGTAGGAAAGTCTACCGAAGACATATATAACGTTTTCAGCAATTTTGCATTGAAGAGAGTGTGATGGGTCATATGGCGGGGTGGGTCATGGAGAATCTGGGGCGGAGTTTCCACCGAAGGAAAAAGTGGCTTTGAGGTTGTGACGGGACCACAGTTGCCACCACTAAATAGCGACAGATACATTCGTCAATGCCTGGAGGCTTATGTGATATGCTGAGTTTGTGGGCCAGGATTTATTTTTGTGCATGATAATGCCAGGGCGCACTGCCTGAATTGTTTGAAAATACGTGCATGACGTTCATCATCATCATCATCATCATTTCAGCCGAAAGTCGTCCACTGTTGGACATAGGCCTTCCCTAAAGGGGGGGGGGGGGCATTAGTTTTGCCATAATCGCCACGCTTGGCAGGCGGGTTGGCGATCGCAGTATGGTGTTAAAATGCATAGAGAACGCTGCTGCCCATTCCCTAGTAAGTCCCTTAGTCGCCTTTTACGACTAAATTTTTAAGAAATAAATGGGACAATGGGCTGCATGACGTTACTATTGCAGTAATGGAATGGCCAGCAAGAAGCCCTGATAATATGAATCCAATAGAGAGCTTATGGTATAAACTAAATAGGCGTGTTCCAACTAACCAACCAGCTCCAGAAACTTTGAAGGAACTGAAAACTGCCATTTTGGAAGCATGGGAGAACATTCCACAGCATGTCGATAGTGGCATTAATTAATTCCATGCCGAACCACATGACGGCCGTCATAAATGCTCTTGGAGTATACTAAATAAACGTTTACTTACGTAAACTATTGTTTTTTTTTTTAATTCTACAAAGTGACTGGCTTCAAACCCACATTTTGGTTTTTCTTTGTACTTCCTTTTATTTAAAAAGATAGACATTTAAAGAAAAATATGCATGGTTGTCGACTCAGGTGTTCGGGAGTGTATTTATTTTAAGTTTCTTACCTCGGCGGTAATTTAAAGCGTCAGGGCTTAGAAAGTTGTTATCGGGCTTAGGTAATAACAGATGACTATCGGTAGCACTGTCTGTACCTGGAGAATCTTTTAAACAGGTTCTAGAATCTGAAGCCGATGTACCTTCACCATACTTAACTGTGTAGATAAAAACATTCAAAATATAAAATTGTATTTTAAAACAAAATGTAACAAATTCATTAATTTACATAAAAGAGTAGCCTGTGATTAATCAATTTTGTGTTAATCTACAACATTGTATAAACAGTCAAATATGGAAATCTGCACACATGAATTATCTAGTAAGTATAATAATTAAAATTAATAAACATAAAAACATCGATAAAATTTAAAAATACAAGATGCATGAATGTTTGATAATACACACATCAAAAGTGTCTAGGGATCAAGTACGTTTTAGAGTATCGCCGCAGTTGATTATTTTAATTTTTTTGAAGAATTTTCTTTAAGTTTTGATTTAAAATAGAAATCAACTGTCCATCAGGATTCATATAAAAGTGTGAAATAGCGTTTTCCCAAAACCATTACAATTTCTGCATCGGAACTGAAAAAAATTGCATCATTATGGAGCGACGACATCATTTGACACGAGAAGAGATAGATGATGAGAGTCGTCGGAATGTTGCAAGCTGGTTCCAGGCAACGTACTGGGCATCACCGGCAGCGTGGCCGAGCGACATGGACGACGATCTCGCATCACCACTCGCAGACAGGACCAGTACATCCAAAATACTGCTCGACGGAATCGTACCATGACCACCATGATTTTGGCTACGAGGCTCCACAGCTCTTCAGGCTTGCTGATAAGCGACTAAACCATCCGAAATCGTTTACGTGAAGTAGGTTTGCGTTCCCGAAGGCCGCTGAGAGTACCACCTTTAGCACCGCGCAATCGTAGGGCCCGTTTACGATGGGCTTGCGAACACAGAAATTTGGAGGAAGAAGACTGGCGTTGTGTTTGCTTTTCCGATGAATCTCATTTCGGTATGAGGCTGGATATGAGACGAACTCGAGTTTGACCTCTGGACGTCAAGAACGTGTGAAATTTTCTCAGTTAGTTCATTCCTAAGGCCCTCTATATGAATGAACTTCCTGACAAAATTTACTTAAACACAGAACAATAATGGTTTGGGCCGGTATTTGGATCGGTGGAAGAACCGATCTCATTTGGATAAGGGGCAACCTCAATGCTCAGATTTATGCGGAGAGGATTGTTTCAGACGTGATCATCTCTTTGTGAAGCCGGTTGGGCGATTCGTTTCGACTAATGCACGACAATGCACGTCCACACACGGCTAGAGTCGTAAAACGCAATCTTGCCGATGCTCGCATCAACGTTCTGCCGAGGCCTGCGCAATCGCCAGACCTCAATCCAATTGAGCAGGCATGGGATTCGCTTCAAAGTATGGATGCCTTGCATAACCCACAACAACTTTTTGACTTAATAGAAAGAACGTGAGCGGCCATTCCTCAAAATAATTTTGATGAACTGATTTTAAACATGCCAAATCGCTGTGATTGTGTGATTCGTGAGAATGGTGGAAACAGATTATTTTTTTTTATCTACACAATAAAAAATCGTCATTTTTGCCTTATTTTTTACAAAATATAGGGATAATTTGTTAACTTAAACCTCGGAATTAAAGCATGAAGCCATGGAAGACTAGATTTGGTAAATATTAATTGGATATTTTTTTATACATAGTTTAAAATATACTTGTTCCCTAGACACTTCTTTTGATGTGTACTTCATACTAACAGATGTTGAGTCAGTTTACAAATATGATTTTAATTTAGCCAGTTCGGAGTTAATGACCTAAATAGGTGACTACTTGGGCACCGAAGTTAAGGAATCTTCTTGGCGCACACTAGCCATAAGATATACAATGGAAAGAGATTTTCAAGGAAAACCTTTGCTACTAACACGACTATTGCCAATTGTTAGTCAGTTCGGAGTTAATGCCGAAATGGGTGACAACAGTTATGGAATTTTCCAATTTCACCATAAAACGTCCATTAATTGTTTTGATCACCTATCGACACATAGACATTAATCGAGATTTGTTAGCCTCAGGCGTAGGTAACTGTTCTCCTCTTTCTCTAGTTGGCGGCATGTGGGATTTATTTCGTTCGGCAACGTTTAATATTTCGTTAGGTGTCAAAAGGAATAAGCAGTGACGTTAACAGAATACACCGTCGAAACAAAAGATTGTCGCGGGCACATTCGTTAAAATAAGTATTATAAACAAAGATGCATTTGGTGATAATGGGGCTTGGTCAACCTTGAAATCAATCCACACTCTTCAACCCATGCAATGTTATCATACAAACGAGACATGCAAAAATCATTATATTTTGGTGAAACTCAATTCAAGGGTTATGATTTGTATCTGAAAATATATTGAGATGATTTTACTCGACATGAAGCACACCCAAGCCACTGACCGGTTTGTGGATCCCTGCATTGTACAGATTATAAAGAGGTACACGATAACAAGGAACGGAACAACTTTAAAACTGTAAACACCTTTTGGTAAGTGTACTGTGTTGAAGTTACTAATAATACTTTAATTGCTTATTTGCCTCGTTATCATAGTACTTTTGTTTTTGAAATGAGTGAGTTGCTATTTGCCTTTAACGTAATAATCAGACTCATCACTTGTATGAGTTATGTATCAAGCCAATAAAGACAACGAGCAATAAGCATAACAAAAAGGAAAGTAGAACGAATGCACGTTGTAACAAATAATAAGGAGGTAATATGCATTCGATCTACTTTTGTTTTTTACCAACTGTGACACTCACAGCTAGTGACAATAAAATTAGCGGATGATACAGTATTAGCTTGGTTGATGCGTGATGGCGATGCTTTTGGTGTGGAACTCGCGGGAGCTTGGAGAATCACTTGTGGAAGGTCGTATTGAGCGACGCTACTACCGTCAGGTTTCTTCTGCTGGTCAGAAACCTCCTCTGCATCACCTGGTTTCTTCTCATTAGAAAGTAGACTACATGCTGTTTGGTCTTTTGGTATTGTCGGTTTCTGTTCTGTTTGTTTTTCAGCCACAACAAAAGCAGAATTCTCTTCCTTTGTAATGCTCATATAATAGCAGGTGTCACTACTTTTCATAATATGACGAGGGCCAGGATTTAATAGAATGGTTTCTTCATAAAATTCAGGCAGCTCAGCTGGGCGTACTCCAACTAAAGCAACGCCATACCTTGACAAAAATCAGGTTACTAATATCTGTCACATTCGTAATACAATATTTACAAAAACTAGACTGAACTTACTTCCTGTGCGAATGAAAACTAGCGTAGGTGAAACTTTTTCCTTCATACTCGCCAAAAAATCGACTGTCTCCTAAAACAATGTGGTAAATTTCATTTCCCGAACATTTACCATATAGTCGATGCCATTCTTCAGGTGACTGCTGGCCTTCTCTGTAAGAAAAGTTTTAACTTAATAACTTGCCAACCATTTTACACCTAACACATACAATTTATATGTTATGTTTTGGGGACAGCGTGCAATGTTGAGCGGTGCTAAAGCTTATTCGCACGCACATCATATCGAAATGTAAAATACTGGTAGGTATTTGTATTTTTTATATTTATTAAAAACGTATTCAAGAATAGTACAAAAATAAGACCAGAGATATATTTTTATGTGATAGTTAAATAACAAAAAGGAAAATGCGAAAAAATCTACTGCTCAATACCAGTCATGTTCGCATAATTCGACAAAATTTAGTAAATACCTAGTTGTTCATAATGATCAATCTTTATTGGTGAACACATGTATTACAATAAAGTTCTTATGTATACATTATGTTTCTTTGTTACGCTTTCACGCTAAAACGGCTGAATGGATTTGGATGAAATTTGGCGCATGAGTAGACCATAACTTATGTTATGGACATATAATACACTGTATCCCGATATTACCATGGGATCGAGACTAGTACGGGTGAAACTGCGGGGCGCAGCTAGTAATACGGTTGAGGTGTTGTGTTGGTTAATTGTAGAATGGATACCCAACAGGTTTTCTTAAAAATATGTATCAGAAAGATCATTAGTATGGGAAGTGAGATTAAAACGAAAAAAGACTACCCTTGCATTGTATAGATTCAATCTGTTGTGTGAGTTTTCACATGTGTGAGTACTATGTACTTTACAGCTAACATTTACTTGTTACGTCTTTTATTAACTTGAATATGCCCTGCAGCTGTCAATGTCTTGATGATGGTGGTACATGTGTTGGTTCATTCGGTTCCCTTCAAAATACTTGACCGTGAACGGTGCTGATCCCTCATGTTCGTGAACTGGCGACGTCAGTTGGAACTGGTGATCTCTAAACTGCCACGGCTTTTTTAAATTACATATTTTATTTTTGAAGTGTTTTCATTTTGTGTACTTTTTAATCAAGATGCTTTAAAACTGCACGTCTTTGTTTGTGTGTAACTTCAACATGGATGATGTAACCATGTAATTTTTAACAATATTTTTGAGTTAAAAGAAAATTTATGGAGTTTTTTTGCCAGTTCTTTTCCATGTGTACCCTCTAATGGAATGGGCAACTAGCTACATATTTCTGACTGACCGACTTCTTGACAATTCAAAAGTGCCTGTTTAATTGAAATAAATGTTTTGAGCTTGAACCTAAGTGTGGCACCAATCTAAACAGGCACTTTTGAATTGTCAAGGAATACCTATTCCAAAGCGTAATACGTACCCATGGAAAAGAACGAACAAGAAATTCCATGGAAGTGTCCATTGAGTTTCTTGCCCGTTCTTCGTTCTTGTTTTGTATTTGTAGTAAAATTAATAACGATGGATCATTCTATTCCGAAAAAACTACACCCAGGACATACGCTAAATCGTTTTTAAATAAATTTAGTTCAACTTACTGGCCTCGGCTGGTATGGAGAAGAAGAGTTACAAGTGTAGAAGCTCCTGGACAAGTGCAGTTGTTTGCCAAAAGAGCATACTTGAATTCATCTTCACAAACTACAAACTCTGCAAATTTAACGTGCAATTTATTTTCTGGGCGAAAAATCTGCACGTATTGTGGCACTGCTGGCGCAAAGTCTTTTACAGCCCACGATCTGAAAATAAGGATAAATTATATAGTTTAGTGCTTCGTTGGTCTAGTTTTCTACAATATACTAAGAATATAATGTAACTAAAATAAAATTGAAAATATTGAATAGTTAAAGTTATTGTTATTTACTGGTTTTTCCAGAACACTAATTCTTAGTCAACCTACCACAAGGCTGACTAACACAGTAATTAAGTGAGCAGTAATTAATTAAATGTGAAATCATGAGAAGGGATTAGTCGTAAAATATTATTTCTATTCAATAATCCTAAGCCAGAACGTTCACAACAAAAATATTAGTTTCTTTATTAATTGGCAGTCTCATATTCTCATTTTTAGTCTCATTTTCTACTAATTTCGTCATAAACGTACATTTACGTATATATTATTTAAGTCTAATAATAAATGTCAAACGCTATTGCGACCATTTTGAAAAATTACAAACGTGACAAGCTTTTTCTATAACATCTCTTCGTTTATCAGTATCTTTTTGACTGTCGGTTTCCATATTGGTGGGCATATAAATGAGGGTTAGTAATGTTAAGTTGAGGCTGGCGCATGGAGAATTAAATACATTTTGTAAGTCAACCTGCTCCGCAAAAACTTAGTCAACCAGCCCCAAGCGCCATTTACTTGACCAACCTTGAGTTCAAGCGTGATTTTTTTTAAACAAGTATCTTTTTTTTTGAGATTCGACTTAGCGGTAAAAAACCATAATCATACTGAAAAAAAAAAGCTAAGCTTTTACCTCAGTATGGTATGTTCATCCGCTGCCGTTTTGTCTGCATAGTTTCTGGCAGCCAGAATAAAACATGCTTCAGCTTCGTTCATTCGTGCCCTTATTAAATCGGTATCTTTTAAGCAAGATCCTTGGATATAAATCACTCTTTGTGCCCAAATGGGGACCTGAAATATTAAAAATTACACATACGTAGGACGGTTTACAAAGAAGATACCTTTGTTTTTTTTATTATTAGTCGAGCATATGATAAAAACCGCAAAAGACAGTAATGTCTCATCAATTAAAATGAGGTAAACAATAAGAGTGTTGCAAATTTCAGCTAGACTCATTAGCTAGTGTTACTTAAAACCAAAAGTAAACCAAAGTATAGCAAATCTCCTACTAGTCCGGCAGAAAAGATAACAACATAAATTTAGGCCGCGCACACTTTCATGCGTTTTCGTGGCGCAGCGTTACCTCTTTTTAATAAGATTAATCCTGACGAAAACCATTTAATGAAAGTTACCTGTAATATCATTCTCATAGTCGTGTCTAGCTCCATAGGAGACAGCAACACCACGTAGTAGTCTTGTAGCAGAGGATGGGCGTAGAATTCGTTTAGAAAGTCCATAATAGTATCAGCGTGTAGAGTCGTTGAGCACACGACGACGTGTTTTTCGGACTGCGCACGATGTGACGAGTATGAACCGCCAAGTTTTTGTCGCTCCATCCATGTAAATGCAAGTTGCTCGAACTGAAAAGTTAAATCCGTACGTAAAAAATTAAGTAGACGCAGTTCGAGTTCGTATCGTTTGTTTTCGTAATAACGTTTGGATGAGCTGTAACCTAACCTAGTGAGAGGAATTCCATGAACTTTCCTTAGTTCAAGCACTATTGCCAGCCTCTATCGCCAAGCTTGCTCTATCCCAACCTCAAGCTAAGCTGTCTTAATGATAGAATTCTCTAACTCAGCCCAGTGTTAGCGAGCACAGTTTCATGACGAGCGAGCAAAGCGAGCCCTCAGAGAGAGCGCAGAGCGCGCTTATTGAAGTAATAAGAAAGCCAAGCGAGCCTCAAAATTCTTAAAACGAGCGAGCGAAGTGAGTCGAGTCAGCTTTTAGACGAGAGAAGTGAGTGAAGCGAGCCTTCTCCACAAGACTAGTGAGTGGAGGAAGACCAAACTAAAGACGAGCGAATGAAGTGAGCCCACCGACGCCACGAGTGAGCGGAGCGCGATTACTAACGAGCGGAGTAAGCTGGCTTATGAGCGTAGTAGTTGGCGCTCACTAGTGATGCAAGTGTGATCGCTTCGATTGCTCGTCGTTAAAATACGTTAAAGTATACATCTAAATGACTTTATCCTTTGATTAATAAAATATAATTTTATAAATTTGTTTTAGTAATTATTTGATATCTATGAATAACGGTAATTATTGAAAAAGTTTTAGCTATCTGGTCAAGACCGCTAACCCAAGTATTATAAAAAAAGTTTTAGAATCCTAAAGAAACTTCTTTTGAACGAAACCAAACACGATTATGTTAATGAAAACTTTTTTTTCCTAAGATCAAAAAGGCCCCGAAATAGAAAATAAAAATAATTCATGACAATGAGTACCAAAAATAATTATTTTATCATTATATTCCAACATTAAAACTTCACCCTATTTTTAATCCCTGCAATGCAACAGTTTCAGAAACTAAAAGTATGTATACGGCAGTTGATATATTGTCGCAACCACTTAAAATGAGTAGGTATTGATTAAAATGTTGTTCTACCAATTACTTTAATTTTGAAACCTACTAACCCGATATTTTCATTTTGTCAGGGAATTGCAGGAAACAATACGGACACATCATTTTCATGTAGTGGTGTAAGAAAAAATGATACGCCTGATTGTCTGAAAAAATGTTGACAATGGGGTCTCTAGAAGCATCTCCCTGCTCTGTGTTCCTCCTCATAGTTTTCCGAGATATTTAATTTTATGTTACTAATCCGGATCATTGATCACGAGAGTATTGCTTTTCTTTTATAGGCCTAAATAAATAAACTGCATTCCTCATGACTTTTATTAACTTTTCTGTATAGACTGAATAAGTGTTTGCTTTAACAAAAATCTTGTTTAATATGATCACGCATCTTGACTCCATACGAGCCTAACAAGACCTTGACTTCTGAAGCTATGAGAACTTTGTTAAATTTATCATAGTTCCGTCTACTAAGTAATGAATTAGTTTAATTACGGATAGTTATTTAATTTAGCTCAAATGTTGCTCAGTTTAAGAATGATATATATAATGCTAACAAGTTGCTTGTTACCATCAACTTAAATTATTATTTGATATACAAAAGCCAAAAAGTAAAATCAAACAAAGCATGTATGATGTAACAAAGACTGGTGATTATTCTGTACATGTACCTACATTTGTCGACATAAATAAAATTAATTTGTTCTGGCTAATATGCTATAAATAATGATTCCAAACATTTTAATGCCAACTAAGAGAAAATGTATCTTAGTTAGTCTGCATTTAAGTACATAAACCAATGTACCACCAAATCTGATAAACTTTAAATAAGTGACGAAAAAATAATCTCAAAGTGCATGCGTCTTTCTGCCTACGTGTCTGTCTGGGTAAAATACGAAAGTGTTCATCTAGGTTGCTAGGTGATACTGTGACCACTTTCGTATTTCACCAGTGAACGTTATGGGCCTAAATAAGTAAATAGACAATGATTTCCAAACTCAAATAACTTTTAAAAGTTTAATATATTAGTATTTTGCTAGAAAAAGGTCTGGGTAAAGCTGCAGGGAAAATGGTCTTTGAACCAATAAGTTTCAAATTGGGTCATAGAGCATTTTTTGCAATCATTTAAATTATTTTTTAATTGTAGCTTCTTTAACAGCAAATCAATAACATATTATTATGTGAATTAAATTATTTAATTTAGGTGCATTCTCAGCAGAGCGATTGAAAGTTCGACTTGTGACAAAAATATTCATCGGACTAGTGTCCGATGATCTGATCAAAACTAGTGAGAATGAAAATGAAATGAACTTGTCCAAACTTTAATTCTGAATATTAAGGGCTTTCCAACTGTCTGGTTTTGCCTACGAGTATAGTTTCACCATCTAATGAAGCTGCAAAGGTTATCGCTAAATAGCTATAATACCTATTAAATATGTAATTTTAATAAGACACGTAATTTTCGTATGTAAGAAATAGAATCTCCGCTGCGGGATATCACAAATATTAAATTATTAAATGATAATACATTTTTACACAATATTATGCATTTCTTACGTCAACCATTACCCTTAGAGTCCTTTCAGACGAGCCCACAGCAGCGGCGAAAATGTAACCGGGCACAAAACTTTTTCAAAATAAGTATTAGTACTTAGCTGTTCCTTTCACACGTTTCATTTGCAGTCGCTTTTAACAACCGTCACGACCGTGACGACATCGCGGCCAGAAACTCGCGGTACTCGCACGCAAGCGGTGGACCACATTGAAATACGATTTAGTTATTATAGTCAATCTACTTTTATAACTGAATTTTAAACTGGCTTGTTGCTGGGCTATCGCAGCCACGTATAATGTTTGCTTGCGACAACTCCACTACAGGTAATTGCAGCAAGACGACCGTTCACACCGACCATTGCCCAGCGATTTTTTTACCGCTGTGATGTGATCCGTCTGAATAGACCCTTAGAAATTTAGGTAAGTCGTCGTGAAAAGATACGTAATATTCTACCTGGAAGTAAAGTTGTTCCGTTGATATAGAAGGAACTTTAAGCAGTTATACATGTTTTCCTAATGAATGATTCTAATTTGAAACGTCTTGCTACGGTCCCCACATGTGGGCATTTCAATGAATCGATTTTTTTTTGGAACCAACTTAAGAGGCCTGCAATGGATGCGTAGTTCATACAAAAGTAATACCAAAATGATTTGTAAACCAAAAATATTCTTAAGGTGGTGTGGCTTTATTACGATCGGAATACAGAATATCTAGGTTCCCAAATATATATTTTGAATGGACACTGATTTAAACAAGAGCTATGAGAAATATAAGTTTTCTATATACATTTTAAATTCCTCATATCTTGTCTTTATATCATTGTCCTTTCAAAATATATATTTGGGAACATAGATATTATGTAATCCAATCGAAATAAATAGTGTGTATTTATTTCGATTGGATTACAGAATATCTATGTTCCCAAATATATATATTACTTTGAATATGTTTGATTTACTAATTATTTTGGTATTACGTTTGTATGAACTACGCATGCTACGCCGGCCCCTAAATGGTAAAAAGACTACATTCTTTTGAACGCTTTATGTCTAGATATTATCTAAGGTAAAAGTAGGTAGCCTTACAATTCCTTGATGTAAGCGCAGTATGTTCCACGTGGCTCACATAAAGGTTAAAACAAGTGTCATCCCCACTTGTTTGATGATCTAGAAGTAAAAGAAACATCGAATGTATAACCTGCATTTATCATTCCAAAACCTACATGCGTAAGTCTAATGATATTTTTCAAATAACATTATCACTAAATACTTGCAAAGTAAACGAATAGTGTTATATTATCTAAATACATTAAGTAATCTAATATTGTTATAAATTAATTTTATTTGTGACAATATTTTAGAATGAGCATGAGTTTTTCCCTATTTACATTCGGTAACGGTCTTTTAGTGTATCTATTCAATAAATACGAAAATTACGCATCCATACGTATCCCAGTGGAATAATAGTAGTTTCTGATTCGATTTTAATCATGTATTACCTGCGTAGGTAAGACAACCAGCGCCACCCCGATCATGATAACCATAAAGAGTTGTGATGGCCAGATATCAGGTACAAAGTCGCCGTAGCCCACTGTAGAGAAAGTAACCACTACGAAGTAGGTAGCTTGGAACAAGTTGAGGTGGCGATGCCCCGCGCGTTGAAAGTGCTGGATGCCACAGACACTGGAAAGGTAATATTTGCTTTTAAGTTATCTTGTTAATTCAACAAGGTAATGTACATTTTAATATCGAGTACAATAGTTTTCAAACAAATTATGTATATTAAGGTCAAAATTTTATCTATAAGCCTGTATAGCCTGAAATAAATGAATTATTATTAATATGTTCTTTTTACTATAAATCGACATTAAATGTTTACTTTTTTTTTTTGGGTTTCTAGTAGCCTGGAACTGGAGCATCAAGTTAAATACAAACTACAATTAGTCATGACAATCCCGATCTTAATCTTTGATTGATGCTTGTGATTTGCCCTCTCTAAGGGCCTGTGCACACCACGTTTTTTAAACGCGTAGTTGTCGCGCTTTTTAGAAATGTGCGTCGACGGCGCGCTTTTATCCTACAGAATAGACTGACTCGCGTGCGTATCGCGCCTGTATCGCTACAAACGCGCGTCAACGGCGCGTTTAAAAAACGTGGTGTGCACAGGCCTTAAGATGGCACAGTCATTCCATTTATTGGTTATTAGAAAAAATCACTCAAAAAAGGGAGTGAAAAATGTAAAACATAACGTCAAAGTGATCCATGATTGATTATTATTAATTCCCGGTGGTGTGCCGGTCGTTACTCGTTACATTTAAAGTTTTGAAAGTTAAAGTATAACTACATTATTAAGTTCATTCGATTTCGTCAATTCTTTTATCTTACATTTAAAGTTTTGAATGTTAAAGTATAACTACATTATTAAGTTCATTCGATTTTGTGCATTCTTTTTTCCCGAGTCACTGTCAATTTACTGAATCGAATTTGTAATCTTTATAGAACGCCGTAAAGTCTGATTGGAAAACATAAGCAAAACGAAGAGGTCTACCTAACAAAATGAGAGACAGAGAAACGACACCCACTGTACAATGTAAAGAAGCCTAGGGGCAGAATAAAGAGCTGCAACAGTTTACTCAAGTCGACAAACCCACTAAATGGCTGCAGTTTTAGTGCGGCACGAATATAACTGTTGCAACATAAACATCGCCCTCCAGCTGTCAGAAATAACGCTGTCGATATAACCGAGTCAAAACTTATTTGAAAAACATTGGATCATATGTTTCTTAATGTATTCCTATGAAATTATTTTGAAAAACAAAAATCTCGCGATTAAACATTATCCATCCATAATATAAATGCAGAAGTAACTGTATCAATCTGTCTGTGGCACTTGTGTAGACCATGACCTGGGTTAGGTCAAATAATACTTTTGTAGCAGTAGTAAGTCCCCGTGGGATTATTTCCGACCTCGCGCGGTCGGAGCCACGGGTAAAACTTAATAACAATACAAATAAAATTTCAAATGAATAAATACTTGTTATTTACCTTGTAAACACCAGGCACAGAAGAGTGACGCATAATATCATCAATTGTTGCGATAATGCTGATTGGGACTTTTGCATAGCCCTGTGAAGATCGTTCTGGAATCAACCAAATAACAAATTGAAAGGTTGTAATATAGAGCATAATATACGTCAGTGCAGAGTACATCGAGAAATGTCTTTTTTTTTTCTTTTTTTTTTTTTCCTTCTGGCTTCGCACGGTTTGTGCATTTAGCCAATGTCACGTTTTAGTTCTTTTATAGTATTGATGAAATGAATTATAAATGCACGATGATGATATCCTCGCCCACTCCCCTTGAGTTTCAGTAAAGATGTGGCACTTTACTGAGACCTCACGCGACTTCTTGAGAGAACTTGAAGCGAAGTTGCACTGTTTTGTTTCATTTGCCTACACTAATGCACGTTCACAAACCCTTAATGGTTAATAATCCACCATTATTACACATTAATATTCGGCTAAACACAAATTTTGGAAAATTAAACAAACTGCTGAACATGACGCTTCACTTTCCCGCCAAGAAGTCTTCGAGAAATGTCTTATTGTTATCTGTCCATCTAGTAGCGATATTTTTTCTTCAATTGCTTCTAATTGTCGATATTTTTGTACGGGAAAACTGAATTGGATCCATTAATATCTATCGTCAAGATGACGGCAAATGTATGTGATAATTTGTGGAAGGCCAATACATGAGGAAGCAAAAATATGTGACATCGAAGTAACACTAAAACTATCTGACGAGACAAAACGCAAAAACATGGATGCTACATCAGCTTCAAAAATATGTGTCACCTTTTCGAATGCAGAAAATTTACTTATTTTGCAATAATCCTTCTCCTGATGCATGTTTAGGCAAAACTCATGGAGAGCTGACGTGAGAGTTCTGATTTGCAGATTATGTTGAATATAATCAAATATTTTTTCTCAAATTACAAATATCCAGTGGACCTAATTAAATTTTCTACTGAAAAGGGTTGGAAAAAGTCTTAATAATTCCGAAGTTCTATATCATTTTGAAGTAGTTAGTATACCAAAATAATCTCCAACATTTTCTTAACAACAGCAAGTTTAATTATTTTCCTTTGCTTCTTTTATTTTTTATAAATAAAATAAAAGTACTATACATTTCACTGTGCCGGCGATGTGCGCCCAATATCGCACAATAACGGACTTATGTCAATTGATTTCATGCTCTTTGTCGTGTCAATACTACTGTTGTGTAAAAATATAAATATGGTGTAAATACATAAAAAATAGAATACTTAAGTCGATAATGTAAGAGGGCTCTTAACTGAGTAAGTAGGTGACACATCTATTTGAAGCCGAGGCAGCATCCTATATTTTGGCGTCAGGCAAGTGACGCCGAAATATAGGATACTGTATTGGATTCAAATAAATAAAATAAAATCGGCGTCAGGTAGTTTTGATGTTCCTTCGATGTCACATATTTGTGCTGCCATTTGTATATGCCTTTCACAGATGAGCACATATATTTGCCGTCTTCGCGTATAGGAGGTCAACGAAGCTGTAACCGCGGTTCTGAACGGGTTAACTTCGGAGGATTACCAAGGGTGCATCCAATCGTGGGAGCAACGTGGGATTCGTTGTGTAGAGTTAGACTATTGTGAAGGTCGACGATTTAATTTTGTTCGTATATCAATTTGCTTGTGTTTTATTGACAAATTGCCGGATTTTGATTGCCACTCGTCGTATATTTATGCTCGTGACTGTACATTTTGATGCAAGTGTGCTAAGTTTTTCATTTCACTCGAGGCGGGCGTTATGGAACCGAGAGTGCAATGACAAATGCGCGTATGAAACGACAATTTTATTTATTTCTTTATTGGATCTCCAAAAGAGGCTACACACTTACATGCATGTTAACATAAACAAGGACAAATACAAGTGTGCCATTTATAAGTGACCACACCATATAGTTATAATTTAGGTAGGTACAATAAGTTTGACAAGGGTTAAAACATTATTTTCAACATACTTGCAAAAGAAATACAAATCAAATTTCATAAACTTTCGCAAACGAAAACTTTTACTTTGATTTATAGAACACAAACTAATGTTAATTTGTTGTCAAAAGTAAATAATTTGATGTAATATAATGTTTATTTATCATACTTTATTTATCAACGTAGTTAAGCGTGTAAAAAAAATGACAGGTTCTTTGGTGAGATTAAAAAAGTTGCACATAATTGCCTAGTACATCTGTGGCGTAAATGTAAAGTAAAAAGCAAACGTGTTAAATACACTGCATTGTAAACCTAAAATCAGTGCAATAAGAGCCACTTTTCGGGCAAGTGTGTTGAAATAGTAGCGAAGTGAGGGTTTCTAGAGTAGAGATTCTTTAGTAGAATGCTGAACGTAGCGAGGGATTCAAAGTACGTCGCCCGCGCCAAAAATATATTTTGCGCCCAAGTGATACACTCTACTTTTCATCACCCACTATGAGAAAATAAAAGGCGCCTCATATTTTAATTATTTTTATTTAATAAAACATAGAGTAACAACTAAATTGAAATTAAATAGTATCTTATATTTAAATTAGATTTTAATTTAAAACTTATATTTACATTTGAGACATTTTCGCAATTATGAAAATTTATTGTTAAAGTTTTATTAGGAATTGTTGTAGATTTTATATTCTGCTTGTTTGAAATAATGTCCGAATCTGGCTCATTTTGAGGAAAATGTGACAGTGAATCTCGTTGTTTGGAGTTTTGGATGTAGATGGGCGCGGCGACAGTGACATGGGTGGATTAACTGAAGGTTGCAATTTAATGTTGAAACTTGAAGAACTCAGTTTTCAAAACAAAACCATGAATTTGAAACAATCCGTGAACCTAAACGCGGGTTGTAGTTCGCGAGTTTTTAATTTGAGTTTTTAATTTGATTTCTTTATTTTTTTCTGCATGGGCCGTTGTCCCAGCCAGTCTTTATTCAAAAAATATTTGCGATCGATTTCTTTGGCGCTTAACACGATCTTCCAAAATTTAAAAAGTGCGCGGCAAAGATAATTGCGGCGCACTTATAAAGTGTAAAGAGGATTAAAAACTCATTACTGCCCGCTAAAAGTTTCTTATAGAAAACACCACCTTTGGGTGCACTTAAAGGCGAACCAAGTCGTCCTTTTCGAATAGATGGGATTCGAAAAGAGAGAGGGTTCCTCGATAAGGGCTAGCAATATGGGTCATTCCGGCGCACTTAATAACAGTGACGAACACTATTTAATTAAAAGTTTGAACGCAATTCGCTTCTATAAAGCC
This sequence comes from Tiliacea aurago, assembly GCA_948098905.1. NCBI lineage: Eukaryota > Metazoa > Arthropoda > Insecta > Lepidoptera > Noctuidae > Tiliacea > Tiliacea aurago. The sequence continues at coordinate 15,265,652 of OX402576.1, read as the reverse complement.
CTGGCCGGTAGTAAAAAAAGCGCGCCTGCCGACGGCATATTGATCCACCAAATAAAAAAAAAAAATCTTTTCTTTTTTTTTTGTTAATCTGTAGTTATTACGAATACCCAAGTGATAAATAAGTCAACGATATTTTCTGTTCCTAACAAAACAGTTACGTTATGTAAATATAAATGGTAGGTAGTGATGGTGGTGGTGGTTTGTAATAAATGGTATGTGATTTGGATGTGTGAGTGTAGTGCTATGGTCTATTTCTATTAATTTATGTTGTGATTTGGATGTGTGAGTGTAGTGCTATGGTCTATTTCTATTAATTTATGTTTGCAATGGGTGTTATTTACCTAAAATAAATGAATTTATTTTTATTATTTATAGATATTAGAGGGTGATGAAAAGCAGAGTGTGCCACACGGTACCAAAATTATTTAACCTCGAACGACGTACTTTGAATCCCTCGTTACGCTTAGGATCCTACTTCTGTTCTACAATCAATCGCTTTCGCCCTCAATAAATAATTTTGGTCCCGATACAATCTACTATTACGTTGAGGTTTTTTATATGAAGTCCACGTAGGAGTTAAAATTATTAGTACTTACAAACATGTTCTCGAGCGACCTCTTTGCCAGCCAACAGTTTAGAAACACTGGTATGAAAAGGTTTCTGAGTGGTGGAAACGGCAACTGAAATTAGAATTTGGCTATTTTGAACTTCAATTATTTAAAAAAAAAAAAATTTTGAAACAGCTAGCTTTTGGAGCAGTTTCTTTTAAAATAAGACCCACGAGTGTTGAATAAGAGCTTGTGTCAAAAACATAATCAATCACTATTAGCCCAGGAAAATAAGATATTTTCTGCTAAAAGTGAAGAATTCTCACTGGGATTATCTTTATTTAGTCATTAGAAATACTGCGTTGTTAAAGTCCATTGAGCTAATAAGTGCTCGTAAAGCATTCGTTTTACATCACTTTACGCTACCACAAGTTTATCCCTTCATAAATTCTGCTCAAAAAAGTCAAACACAAGATTCATCAAGGACTAGTTCTCGTAAAACACAGCTTCGAAATGTTTGGTTAAACGATGCAATTTGTTTCAATACTCAGTAATTATATTTATTGCTTCACAAGTGAACTTAGGTGGTACGAGTAGGTGGGGTTTCCACACCACCAAGTGAGTAATAGGCTCGTTTTTATTTATTTGATATCGTAGGCCTAACCCATAAATTGTGAATTATGACAACATTTTGTTAATAATAGGTAAGTCTGTGTAACTTTAAAAGCACAGTTTTCGTGGTGCTAAACCATTCGTGTCAGTCTCAGCACTAGTTTCATCACTCTTGCGGTCTCGAAAATATGGTTTATTCCTCCGTTGATTTACGTAATAAAAAAAAATCGTTTAATTCATAGTTTTGTATCTAGGTATATAGTTTTATTCAATTAAATCCATAGTAAAATTACAAAAATAAAACAAAATTACAATCCATTATAAATTTAAATTAAATAAATTGCATTAAATTAAATAAAAAATACATCAGCGAAATAAATAATAAAGAAGATAATTATTGTATAATCATAAAATAAAATTTGCTTCGTCATCATCATAAAATAAAAAAACCAGTGTGTGATTTTATGTATGGTTTGTTAAATAAGTAATAGGAAAAAGAATTACCGACTGGGTTTTAATAAAAATATAGGTTTTTTCAATATTATTTTCTGACACATTTTGATAGTTCGTTTTGCTACCTTTTTGAATTGAACATGTCTGCTTACATAAAATATTATTAAATAACTAAATTAATATGTTATTATAACCAAGAAATGTTCCTAAACTCAACACGATATCGTCAATTTTGTGTGAAGAGGCAACGGAAATTGTTTTTACAATATTATAAATAAAAAAAAATCGAATAAAAATTGCTACTATTTGGAGATGAAGGAGTTATCTAATCTGTGGCAATTACTAGTTACATTTGGTTTAGTAAGAAAAACAGCTAATTTTTGTCAGATTTGCAAATGCGTCCTTAAGGGGCAAAAAAAATCAAAATCAATTATTCAAACTAGGCTGAGAATCAGCACTTTTCGAACGTCAAAAATCACATGAGACAGTCCCCCAAAAACGCCCACCCTTCACCACTTCCTAGTATGGCATGCGTAGTTCATACAAACGTAATACCAAAATAATTTGTAAATCAAACATATTCTTAAGGTAGTGTGTATTTATTTCTATTGGATTACAGAATATCTATGTTCCCAAATATATAATTTGAAAGGACACTAAAAAAAGTTAGAGAAAATTTAAGTTTCTATAGAAAACTTATTTTTCTCATAGCTCTTGTCAGTCTCCATTCAAAATATGTATTTGGGAACCTAGATATTCTGTATTCCAAACGGAATAAAGACACACTACCTTAAGAATATGTTTGATTTACAAATTATTTTGGTATTACGTTTGTATGAACTACGTATCCAACGCCGGCCGGCCTCTTAACAGCCTGGCCACGGGACATTCGCTGCAGCGAATATTCGCGCGGTGCGAACGGCGAAGCGTCTGGCGACTAAAACAATTGTATAGAAATGTACTAATCATGCCACGCGTAGCGGCGACCGGCAAAATTTGCCGAGCAAATCGCAAGAGCGTCTGGCGGCGCCTGCCACGGTATCGTGCGGTAAACGCGGCAAATAATACAGCAACCAAACAAGTTTAGGTATTCGCCGCGAAATAATGAACACCGAAAGTTTTATTGCAAAAATCCTATCTGCATTTACCGTTTTCTCCAGTTCTGGTTGTATATTCATTATAATATAATCAAAGGTTTCGACACTCATACGGGTAAAATTAAAAAAAAAATCTGGATATAATCTGTATTTGTCGTAGTTCTTGTGGAATTTTCCATGTATAATACCCCGATTCTTATTCAAATCATGTACTCCACAATCTCTTTCAAATATTATGTCTTTAACCAAAAAAACTTACTACTACTTAAAACTACTTTCCAAGAAATATCGAGATAACTTTGATAAAGACAGTATACTGGTCGCGGCGGCAAACGCTACTGCCCGTGGCCTGCAAACAGAGCCGCATGGATTGCCGCCCTGCCCGCCGCACCGCCATTCGCGTCGCCCATTCCCGTGGCCAGGCCGCAAGTGTTCAGTATTAGTCGAAGAGTATGTAAAACATGCCTGACTTGGATAAAAATATGGATTTATATATAAAGTTGAATAAGGTAGAAACTTGTAGTAACATATTCTGACGTAAAACCAATATTTTTCGAAATATTCGCAAAGAACTGAGTTTCGGGGCCTTTGCCAGTCCATTTTTTTATTTCTAATACCGGAATTAAGATAATCCCGGTGATAAATCGTAACTGGGATTTATTTCGCAGATTTGCCATTAAATTAAATTATTTTCCTGGGGAATAATTCTGCTTTTGAAATATTATAAGAATAAAAATAAACATCTTTTAAAGTAAATCGTAGACAGATACTAGACTTATTTTGTGACTTCAAAGTGAATACCAATACAATGAAAAACAGAAGAGACAACTAGAAATGATGTATGTAATAAAAACTTACCGTCAATGCAAATGGTATTGTGTTCACCATTTCTAGGATGAAGTGAAACGATAAAACTTGTTGCCATATATTGCCCTGAAAAATAAAAATTGTAATAATATATAATAATAGTCCTCCAGACCGAATTTTGGCCATGGCGACCAATCTCAGCGGAGAGCAGCCTTCGGTGCGGCACATATTGTAGTGCACAAGTGTGTGCGCAGACACAGGTGCACTCTCTGTTCCCTCACTCTCAAAGCAGGTGGGACGCAAAGAGATCAGGCGCAGGGCCAACGGCTTAACGTCTTTTCCGAGGCATGGGGGCATCACACCGCCAACTTCCAAACTCCGGGCTGTTATAACTCTTTGCCCGACCCGGAAATCGAACCCAGGACCGTGCACGCTCAGCAGACAGAAAAGAAATAAAAAGCAAGACAGCTAGATATAAAAAAACCCCTTTGAACGAATCTTTTCACTCAGTCTTAAGTATTTTTTATCAACTTTCAATCGGGTACACAAATAAATAAAGAAATCATCACAATAATATCCCACCCAGAAAAGCTTAAACTTAACCATATCACTACTTTTTTCATACCTTTATCTTTCTTTTAGCTTACAAGGAAAGACAATGTATTTAAATATATTTTTCACTCCTCTTGCTCAAAAAGCCCGTCATTGTAGCGTAACCAGAGCGGGGCTAAAATAGCATATTTTCCTCTAGGGGAAAAAGTTTTATATTTTTTTATATTGTCCGTTACCAACGAGCATATAAAAGCGAAAAAGTATTTATTCATAAGTAGAATAATCATGAATAAAAACTCGACTTATTACCGTTTCATAAAAAAAGAACATTTTATTTTTGAAAATGGGACTATAAGCGGCATTGGCGCGAAATCTTTAGAATTTTTCTCTAATTACAAATTTAATTGGTGACCGTATTTTTTTTACAACAGTGAGAATGGAGACCCTAATTTTCAGATGGAAGAGAAAGGTAAATAAATAAATCATTTTCAATCTGTCTGGTCACAGACCATTTATTTAAATACTAACGAAAAGTTTATGAAGTAGAGGAAAAACGAGTGGATTCGCTTACGGAAGTAGTTATTCTAACGTATTTTGATGAACTTTCTAAAAGATATCCAGAATTGTAAAAATTGTACATTTAATTATTAATAAAATAAACTATTTAATATTGTATTGAATTATTTTATTTCTTGCAATATACGAGTATAATAGTAGTGAAAAGTAGAGCGTAACACACGGCGCTAAAACCCATTATAACTCGGTTTCTGTTTACTCCCTTGCTAAAGACCGGGAGTAAAACTACCTCTTATATAATCATCATTCTAGCCCCTTGTATAACAATCTCCTATTCCTAAGCTGGCCACCCGCATCTTCGCATCACCCTTTAAAAGATACCCTAACAGTGTGACGTAATTAATAATAGTCCCTTAGGGTCTTTCCATTTTGTTGATGACATAATTAATTTACCTTATAGCCTAAATAGGCGAGTAGTATGGCTTCGGTAAAAGATATCATAGCTAATATGACTTGCACAACCCACAAATATAGGGGCCTGTTGACCCATATTATTCCGTCCCAATTAATAATCGGGTGCTCCTGAAATTCCTCTTCCGTCAAATTAGCCGAATACTCGAATTCAGTCTTATTCCCAGGCCTGCAGCCGTAGCTGTAAAGGAGCAAAAGTTAATTATTTGTATTGCCTTCATAGTAATACCAGTACATTAAAAAAAACCTAGGTAGGTACAAGCTATTTAAAATAACTTTCTTGGCAGAAATAACAAATAAATATACAACAAAAAAGCTAACTCTGCACCTTTCACTAACATTTTGTTTAGTGCAACCAGAACATAAAACCCACCCCAAAAACTATTGTAAGCTGTGTTTTTATTTCACATGTCGTCTACTAATTAAGGAAACTAGTAGGTACTTTACAACTCTGTGTTTAGACGAGGAAAAGTTTAAAGCAATATTCGCCCTGCAATTATTGCTTTGGTGTCAATAGAAGCCACGTTCAATGATTGAACGCTAAAACTTGCATTCAATTATTATGTGGCATTTGATGGAAATACCATGCGTGTAAACTCTTGCATTCGATTCTTGAATAGCAATAAATGAACGTGTTTTATGGCATGCGATTAAGATTATTGCTCTTGAACGTTTCATGAAATTGTACCGTGTAAATCAGACTTTTTATTTAAAAACAGGAGTTGTCAACTCAATCGTTATAAGTAATTTGTTCACAAATTATATATTTACTGAGATACTTCTTCTTGAATAACTGTATTGATCGCCAGAGGTACGTAGTTGGCTGAGAACAACTTCGTAAACTACCAACCAAGATACTTAAATGATGTAACAGTCAAAACGATTGACCGGTCAATACTTCTTTTGACTGGTTCTGGCTTTATCTATTAAAAATCACTTTTTCGGTGCGCCTTAGCTGTTATAGGATTAAAGTTAGTGGATACTGCCTTGAATGAAACTTCGACCATGACTGGTTGCCTCAAACCGACTGCGGTACAAATGTTGTATCCACTAGCAGGAATAGCGCCACCAGTTTGTAGAACGGTGACAAGCACGAGCGAAAGAGCCAAAATGGTTTCCGACACACGACATCCTTAATGTGCTTGATAACATCCTCTTGCCGCAAAGACTAAAGCCGCAGTAGCTTCATAAAGAGTGCCTTCCACTCACTAGCGAATGGTCTGAGTAAAGACTAAACCTGTGGCGAGACAGCCAGTGTTATATACCCTCCCATCCATCCAATTTGTTCCACCAGCTGAAAATGTCCCACCTGGACATGTAGACAACTCATGGGTTGTCTTGGCTAACCTGGAAGTCTCAAAATAGACTCTAAATCCAAGTAGACCGTAATTTCGTGTCCTGTTGTCTGCATTATAGGAACTGATGAACGCTACTGAAGGCGTCAAACTCTCGTAGCTGAAATCTGGGTCAACTCAATTTAGATTTCCATCGAGACGCTAAGAAGAAAGTCACTCTCTACAATGAAAATGATTTAAAAGGTTCACAAAAGAAAAAGTTTGTAGGTAAATATAATATTAGTCATTTTTGGGATTCTTTGATCAAAAGAACTCTTGGCAGGCAGTGTTGACCGGTTTAGAGTTTTGACTGTGACATACGAGTATATTTACAATGTTGAGACGACAATAAATTAAACTAGTCGGCATGGCATACAAAAACTCAATGAAATTTAACCTACAGTTTAGTCGCACTTATTTGGTCAGTGCTTGCATAGATTGTCGTCCTCACATAGTATACGTATATTCTATAAGTATACAAGCGACCCGCCCCTGTTTCACACGGTTTTTACGACTTGACTAAAACATTGAGAATTCTTTAATGTATGTATTATACTGGTGACTTTTTTTACCGTCTCGAAAAAAATCGGTACATCAGGTGAACGGTAGAGAAGCAAATGGCAATCTTAGTTTTATTTTTTTAAACCACATGCGTATGATTTGAAATTCGATATTTTTTATCAACTTATATTTTTTTAGTTCTATATGAAAACTTAACTTGAAAGTAGCGTTTTTTGATGATGGATCAGTTTTATTCTAAGCTGTGGATAAAGAAAAACATAACCAGGTATGCCATAAGGTTCTACTCCGTTCACCTAATAAAGCCATTTTTTTTCGAGAAGCAAAAAAAATCCGGTATATGTACTTAAACCGGATGATTTTTTTTACCGTCTACCGATGGTTTATGTAACCTTCCGTAATAAATTCTCTAAATGGTGGTGAAAACCGCATCAAAATCCGTTGTGCAGTTTAGTCTTAAGGTTGCCGGATGATTTGAAGAAAGATTAGAAAAACAAAATCCTTAAAGAGAAGAAAAAATATCTCATTTTTAATTTTTAATGTAGTTTTAGAAAGCACATAAGTACCGCAAAATATAATATGCACTTATTATTATTATGCTATATTGCAAAATAAAAGTATTTGATATTTTTACCTACACCAGAGAACTGACTCTGAGACTGAATCTAAGTCGCGTCAGAAACATCAGCCCATCTAGGAATAGCATAAAATAGTAGCCGTATGGAGACCAATAAATGATTTAATTGAAATAACTGTTTTCCCTTTGACTTGACATGAGCAGACAAAACGCACAAAAAAGTGTAACGGCCAGTATAAAAAACATACCATTATTATTGTTCTAATTAAAATAATTGACTTACCAGGAGGCGGTAATGGGATCGCCATCAGCGCAAACTCGGCATATATACAACACACAGGTCAAAAGTTTGAAAAATAAGTTAGCTATTCTAATGCGTAAACCTGAAACAAAGAAAAAAAACATAATAAAAACCGGCGAAGATCGAGTCGGACTCACACAATTAAGGTATCAAATTAAACTACACTGGGCAGTCTGTGGAACGGACGCCGGTGCCGGATAATTATTAATACTATATAGGGCAAAAGGCTTTCGTAAGTAGGCACCTATTTTTGGGATATTTTTTTTAAAATTTATTACAGTGTCGCAGTCCGCTATAATTTTTCTGTTCCCAAGTAAGGAGATAAGGGGGGAATGATAAGGGGGGAATGTTTATTTTTTTTATTTTCATCCAAATATAATTAGAATATAGAGTCTAAAGAAAGCTTTTTTAAACGATACCATCTATACCCAAACACAATCCGTCTCATTCCAAAACACGATCTAAATTTAGTACTAGGATAATTACTAGGTTTAAAGCATGATTAAATAAAACGTTATTATAAAATGAAGTTTATCACTAGTTCATGAACTAGCTATGGTACTAAAGTTAGTCCGCCGAGACCCCTAGTTTTTCTATGGACTAACTTCGGTACTAATTTATTTGAGGTTAGCGTTGATTGTTATTGTGTGGCTTTTTATTTACAAAACGTCTTGATGGATTTGGAAGATTTGGATAATTATGCTGGAGACGTCTCGGCGATCATATAGACATCGTCATACGTAGTATGACGTAATATTTACTATAATAATATGAACATCCGCGTTAGGCACTCGAAATAAGATGATACAAAGCATTGCTTACCTAATATTAATTAAAAATCCATGTTTTGGTCAGTGGGTCGTCTGGTTTTACTAAGTTTTTCTTCAACGGTTTAACAAGACACAACTCACGAATAAACCTCATATTATCAACAGTAATACTAAGATTTATTATTTAAGGACGCAACATAGACATTCGTCTCAAATTACGAGTGCCGCGCCGTACCTATGTAATTCACTCCACTTCACGCTAGAGGTGTTAAAAAATATGATAACTTGATTATAAAAAGCACGTCAAAAGTACAAGTTGTGCTTGTTCAATATATTGCAACCTAAACATAGAACGATTTATGAGATATTTTTGTATTGATTAATAATTATTTATACATTTCAAGTGTTAATATAATATCAATATTTAGAGAAACGAAACGTTGCTTCAAATAGACGCGGAATGAACGAATGAAAGAATGCCATTTTTAGGGTTCCGTAGTCAACAAGGAACCCATACCTACAAAACAAGGTTTATCTTCAGACCCAGGTTTAAAACATGGAGCCATTATTGAATTTCGAACTTTATTCCGACTATGGTAAAGTTCGTAAACACAAAACTGACAACTTAATACCGAACTAAGTTTTCAGTTTTGTAAAAAGAACGGTATTTCAATCACAGTTATGTTCTCATTACAAAAACTGGCTGCATGGTTCAAGCCATGTCAAAATATAAATCTTGTTTTGTAATAAGGCGGTTATAGTTTCGCCATGTCCGTCTGTCTGTCTGTCTGTCCGTCCGTCCGTCCGTCTCTCCTCGGTATAGCTCAGAGACACTTAGTACTAGAAAGCTGTAATTTAGCATGGCTATACATATTAATCATGCCAAAAAAGGCGTCAAATAAAACCATGAAAAACAATTTTTTTTAGGGCTCCCTTACACGTGACATGGGGATGATATTTTTTTTTCTTGTCTGTTCCATGGTGTGGGGTATCGTTGGATAGGCCGTTCAAAAATATTGTGGGTTTGTCAGAACCATTTTCAATTAAGGGATCTGTTTGCGTAATATTAAGCTTTAAAGTGCTATTTTTTGTTAGAGTCAAGTGTGTCCCCCCCCCCTGCCAGCTCAATAGTTGGTTTTGGATATGTGAAAAAATTCATGGCAGTAGTATATATAACGAAGTTAAAAGGAAAACTATCACAGCTAAGTAGGCTTCACAAGTTAACGAGTAATAGTCGACCAACTTAAATTTGCAGTTGGAGAATTGACCGTAACGTATATCGATGTATGGGAGAGCATGTTTTTTAACTACAATGTTAAGTTTGTGTTTGGGATAAATTCGTCCCAACTACGGAACCTGTCATTGTGCGTGGTCCGACATGCACTTGGCCGGTTTTTGTTTCTTATCTGTGGAACCATGAACCTTCTTTGGTACTAACTGATCCTCGAAAAGTCTTCGTTTTGTAATCAGAACACGTTTTGAGCCTGATATTAACTTGAATACCGTAACAATCCTAGACCTTGTGGTCTTGGTATAAAACAGTACTTAAGCATTTTTTTGTAATTAGGCGGAATATGTTAATTAAAACTTTTGCTAAGATCGAACGGACCACCCAAATAAAAATAAAAATATTTTGTTCGGTTTTGCCTGCGATCTGTGTGCGCGTAACCGACACTTAAACATTATGTTAAAATTCAAACTGTTACGTTGCATAGATCTCGAGAAAAACCTCTGTGACACACGGACACAAAAGTTATATTATAAAGGTAAAACGGAACCTTTATAACATAACTTTTGTGTTCTTTGAAGTTCGAAACCTTACGAGTATTAGTAAAAATTGACCGTGATATCGAATAAATAGTTTATAGGTAATTTTATCAAAAACTCAGTTTTATTAAAACTCTTTCCAAAGACACCAAATATGTGGCATTAAATTCTATGGTCCAGTCTCTTTGAACCTATCTAGATAATACAGGGTGGGCAAATCGGAGGTGTATATTATAAATTAAAATTATTTTTATCACAAGCGAAAATTACTAGATATTTTCCAACAATTATATTAAACAAGCTTGGCAATTTCGAATTAACAATAAATACATCATGCAACATCAACATCTGCCAAATCTCCACCATTTTTCAACAAGGAGTTTGAACTTTTCTCAATGGAAGCTAGCAAAGTCAACCCCTTTTGCCATTTTTATTTTTCTGCGTTGCGGAAAAAGTAGAAACTAGAAAAAAAAACATAAGTCGTTTGCCCACTTCTCATTTCACCGCTATAATAAAACCTAATCAAAAGTTTTGTCTCGTTTCGTAAACAATTCGTTTAACCCATTTTTTTACGGTACCTTCAACTCACAAAAAATACAAGAAAGCTTCACTCGGAAGATTTGTTGCGAGAGAATTCAATTTCGGGTTATGGCGTCGTCGCCCAATCGCAACGACAGTGAAACGACTGGTTTCAATGTAACTCTATTAAAACGCTTCCGTAGATGGCAACGTTGCCGCCTGACGCTGTGGCCGAGTGTCGATCGACACCGCAAACCAGTAGTACCGTCAATGGCAGTCGCTGATAGAACGTCAAGAAGTATGTTTTGTTGGAAAACTGACTATTACGTGACTGAAGAAGAAAAATATTGTGAACTGCCAAACTCTTCTTTAGTTTTCTAATCAGCATGAATACAAAATATCTGTATTATTTCTCACTAGCCAACGACTATGTGGAACCAATACTATTTTTTATGATATCTACTAACCAGTCTTGCTCTTCAATGCGGCACAGACTAAGCTTGATATAAAAACAGATTGTTTGAATGGTGACCTGGATGAAGTATAATTCAACAACATTTATGTATCCCCAGGGGATGGCTCAATTTGTGAACCTGTATGAAATTGATAAAATCTTTGATGCTGGATACAAAAGTTTAATTCAGTCAGAATTTACTAAGATATTAAGTATCTTTCATCAAAGATAAATACAGGGCTGCCAATTCGAATGTTAAAATGTTTATTTTTACTTAATGATTTTGTAGTAACTAGAATTTACCACTGATCTAAGATACATATCAGTTAAACTAGTTCCAACTAGATAAAACGCCTTTTAATAAAATGGTTCCGTTAAAACAGTTTTGGCCTATTTCAAAGTTTGTTTAGCTTGCACGGGACGCCATTAGAACGGTTCTGATTGGTCGACGTTGCCTGACTCAGGGGGAGTTACCGCGCTACCGCCGCGTCAAATCAAGAAACGCAATGGAATAGGATTTTTTTAAAAGGATCATTCATAAACATTAAAAAAGGAGAACCATTACAATTTATATGACAAAATAAACTTACGATAAATTAGTGGATGAAATTGAAGAAGCACAATGTCACAGAAACAGTACAGAAGACTGTATCGATTCGAAGTTATTAATATTTGTGGCATTCGAAAATTAGTCACAAAGAAAGAGCCAATATATATAAACCAAATTGTTGATATTATTGAGGCAGCTCAAGTGGCTGTTGGGCATGGAGGATAAGACAGACTGAAAAATGAAACTTCAAGAAAATACGCAAATTAGAAATGATAAATAATTTTTCACACCACTACACCACGCTAAATGTCAAATTATATGTCACGCAAACCTAACCTAAAGCAAGCCATTTAAGCCCTAGGGTCTAGCCGGGCATTAATATGATTTGAATTTGAAATCTCAACTAAGAAAATTGTGTGGATATATTTACAAAAAAAAAAAACTTTTTCTATTATTGTACAGCTCGACCAAAGATACCACTTCATAGGTTTTGCCGTTGACTAACAAAATAATTAAATTTCGCAACATAATAGAGATATTATAGTAACTTTAATATACAGGATGTAACAAAAACCCTGTTGTTCCTTTTAGGGAGGTATACATTCCTACAAGCACAACATTGGTGGAGTTATAATTTAAAAAAATTAAGAATTGGCTAGTCGAGAAGTCAAAATCAAAGAACTAAAGAGGTAAGAAATCAGTTAAACATTACAAATATTAATAATTAAATATTTAAATTAATTAATTATCTTTATCTTTATCTTCTTTATCTTTATTTTAATTATTTTTGTTGAACCGTTTTTATAAATGACTTGCTTTAATACTTATGTATGCTGATTCTTAAAACGTAGGTAGAAGGAACAACAGGGTTTTTGTTACATATTGTATATTATTACAGATAAAACAAAATAGTTATAACAATATAAACAATTATTTTCTATATAACGCAAAGTCCAAAATTATTGAATAATTTTGCATACACGTTGTCAGGAGTATACTGAAAAGGACATAGACTTTCATCCAGAGCAAAAAGTGCTGTTCCCGAGGTATTGTCAAAATCTAGGCGAGCGAAGCCGCGGGCAAAAGCTAGTATAAAGAGAAAGATTAGATTTTATGTAGGTGTTTTTGTTACGCATTCACGCTAAAATGGCTGAACGGATTTGAATGAAATGGGTTAGGACATAGGGTAACTTTATCCCGATATTCCCACGGGGGGCGCAGCTGGTATGGAATAAACTTGTAGTAATCAATTCATGGAAAACGAATTGTTTACGAAATATTATCAGTTTTCGGGATACCTTTGATAGTACATTTTTTTCGCACTTGCTATGGATTTTTCAGTCTTTCTTATGCCTAAATAAGATAATCTCGGTGAGAAATCTTTGCTAGGATTATTTTCGCAGTAAAATCTTCTTTCCTGGGCTATTATGCAAAGGTGTTTTCCTTTTATTATAATTCCAACTGGGCATGGATTAATATTGGAGTAAATTACTAATCTCAACAAAAGTGCAAGGTGTCGTTACAATGTCATCATAAATAGTATTAATCATCTTTTGCAACTTGTATTTTGAATTCCATCTTTAATTATATTCTTTGCAATTATTTTTGGTAATAGAATTTATTTCAATTTAATTTGATTTTTTTTTCTGTACCTAATATTATTGATTAATTTGATTTTTTGTTATTGTAAATTTATTTCATTTTATTATTATTATTAACATTAGTTTTTATAATTATCTCTATGTCAGATAGGCAAATTGTGTAGGAATAAGTGCTGTGCTCACCTTTAAGTGATAAGTTCACTGCAGTAATTTTTAATTGATTTAAGTTCTCTAAATGTGCTTTTGTGAACTAGTCGTTGGAGTGCCATAATAAATAAATAAATGTCTGGTTCAGCAGGACCGTTGGATTAAAGTTACATATTATTTGCAGTATACGATGTGGTGAAATACTACTACGCGCCGGACGTCAAAAAAAAAAGAATTATGTTTTACATTAGATCATGTACTCCAAATAAAAAAAGTTACGCAGTTGGAAAAGACGTTTTGACTGCCTCGTTGGACTAGTGGTCTCAAGCGTTACTGCTGAGCAGAACATCGGAATCAAACAAACAAACATCGAAAAAAGGTCAGGGTTGCGTACCGCGCGTGCTTAGTGAGCGGTGAATCGCCACGCAGCATGCGTCGCCCCGCCATCGGTTTTACGTGCGCCTATAGATGTTTCACATCAAAAATCAGCAATTTTCAGTTAAGTGTACAGGTAAACACGGCAATTTTGTTCGTTTTGCTACAAAAATGACATTAAAAATGAGAGAGATAAAGAGGTTGTGACTTTATGCTTCGTCGCACTCTAAACACCTGCTTTGCTTCAAAACCGTAGCATCTTGGTTACAGCGGGACCGTTTTAGAATGTGCACGCGCTTGATTTTGCCGACGACGACATAGTGTTACAACATTATTTTTTCAATCTCACGTAATCCTTAATAGGAAGATGACATGACTAAAACTATAACGACCTTTTATTTGAAACACGTTTAGAGAACCACTATCATATTTTGCGTTAAGTCATTATTTCTGCAAACACAAATTCAGTAATGTCCCATTATATGTTACGTTATTTTTTTGTTAAAACTACACTATATTTCGTGATGTTATTTGCACAATTTTATATTAATTACTTTATTAATAAAAACATTTTTGTGTTTAAGGAACTTGTTTGTTAGTGATCTACGATGGATACGATGTTCAGAGGAAGCTCATTCCAAAGAAAGGCCGACTGGAAAAAATAAATAAGACTAAATTAAACCAGAGCGTTGAGAAGGACATTATAAAAGACGATTGTTGATGGAACGATAATTTTTGATCGAACTTTAACTATGGGCAGAGCACAAGTATTGATTAAGGGAAGTCAGGTAACAGGGAGCAGTGGGTTTGACGATAATAGAAAACAACATAGACAGAGTCATCAAGGACGATGCTGACGAATGGCTAACGCATTTTAAAAGCAATCGGTGCTCGGTACATGGTCATTCTTACGGCGATTATATCTCCGAAACGATTTTTTTATTTTTTCTTAAGGTCTTCTACAGGAGGGGATGAGGTCTTCTGTAATTATTCCTGTATGAGAGGTCTGCCCGCTCGCAAGAACTGTAGAGGTGGTGAGGGGGGCCTGGGCTGTTAGACCCATCATACGTGCCTTCTGTATATTCTCTACTCTAAGCTTGTCCTTAGTACTGCAAGAATGTCTTTTATATCTTTTTTCATGGCTGCTAACATTGTTATTTGTGGACCCCCATCTCCATCACATGCAGGTGGTGCAGTAGGAAGATCATGGGCGTCTTCATCCTCCATGGTCTCTTCCTCATGTACGGACTTGGCTAGTTTTCGGGGTGGCTTGAGCTTCTTTTTCTGGGGAAACCGATTGTCCTCGGATGCTCTTCTTGTCTTTCCGCGAGTAAACACACCTGGATGGCAATTCACAACCATTCGACAGGTTGTCGTATCGAAAATGAAACATTTTCTATTATTGATTTGCCTTGTACCCGACAGCAAATAGCTGTCAAAAGAATGGCGGTAGTCTATTTGATTTAAACTGGGGTGCCTTGGGCTTAGTGGACCAAGTTCACGGAGCAACGGAGTTCAGCTTCGGCACTTTTTCTGGGGAAGCTAATTGTCCTCGGATTCTCTTCTTGTTTTTCCGCGAGTAAACACACCTGGGGTCTCGTCTGCAAATGATGTTATATCTTGTTGCAGTACCCCCTCATGTTCTTTCCTTTTGTTGGTCAGTTCTTTCAATGCTGCTTCTATTTGCTCTGCCTCATCGGGCATGTAGTTTTCCATAATTGTTGTCCTTTCTCAGGTCGTTGTTTTTCTTACGGATACAATTTGTTTGCGTCTGCTAGCTTCTCCTTCTTCCTCGTCTTCTGAGTCTGTATCCTCACGGGTTCTTCTTGTACCCACAGGATACCCCAACTGAGTTAGTTTTGCCTTCGCCTCTTCTGACAGCTCACCTAGCTCCACTTCTGCCATCTTCTTTACGTACTTGTCGCGCGCACAGCACTTGTCGCGCGATGTGTTTGCGAGCACTGAAAGTTATCTCCTGTTTTCTTTTGGAACTTGGCGTGCGCTATTGCGGCGTAATACAGATCAGGGTAATGAGAATGGTTCAATTCTTGGTGGGAGTTTGGATCACTAACCCAGCTATAAGGAAACATTTTGTCTGTGGTATTGGCAGCTGACCATTTAGATCTTAACTCTTCTTTTGGCCGCAGGACGTGGTGTTTCGGCGCTTCCGCGGACTAGTGCCACAGGACAGCACAAGGACAAGCTAGTGAAGTGAAGTGCAACTAACATAGTTTTAAGCTATATTTATTTACACGAGTTTTTGTTTTATACTTTTTTATATGTTAGTTTGTAAGGTATACGATATGTCTATGGGCCATTGTAGCCTGCAATAAATGTTTTATTATTATATTTAGCTTTCAATGGCGAGAATTCCCATGCCAGTTTGATTTGGGCGAGGATAGGGCCCCCTCTGCTCCTAGTTTTATGACCTGAAGTGTGCGATCATCAATCTCCCTTCGCAGCTCATCCCTTCCAGTGAGAACACTCTGGAACCTCACTCCAAGGCTAATGATGACATTCCAGGATGTTTCAGGAACATTATCAGTACCAGATTGTGACGCAATAGCTGCTATCCACCGCTTTGAAAAAGCGGCATGATTTTGTGGCGTGATAGGCTTTGCGAGTGGCACCATGCACGTGAGGGTCAAGGCTAGGATGCCTTGGTCAACTTCATCCGGTGTTTTAGCTGCAAGTGGTATTGGCACCTGTGCTGTTCTCTGTGATGTGATCCCTCTGGTGGAAGGGAGCGATGAAGCTCAGGACAGTGGATATGACCAGAACTTCTGTGTAGCTTGTTGTTCCGTTGACCAGTTCTCCTCCTGTGGCGTGGCACTTCTTCCAATTTGTTACAAAGTGGAGGTCTCCTGCCTTTGCCCAAACTGTGCGGAGCTGATGGGCAGGAATGATGAAAACCATGGTAATGACGGTTGGGGGTTTCTGGATATCAGAAAATGGCAAGAAAAAATACAGAAAATAGTTCTAGATTACAGGAAAACCTATGGTCTTAAAATAACATGGTAAATCTCTAAATATTGTGCGTACACACTTACATTTGAAGTTGGAATGTATGAGAGAATATGTTTTTTGTAACTACAATGTTAAGTTTATTCTTGGGATAAATTCATTCCAAATACGGAACCCTTCATTGTACGTGGTCCGACACGCACTTGATCAGTTCATATACTATAGGTACTTATAGGTATAGGTACTATGAGGGTTATGTTATAATTTAAAAATGTGGGTCTGCAAACCCTTACATGTGAGTAGTTTTATATATGTATCAATTAAATTATTAGTTACACTGACAATCAAACATGTTGCAAGTTAAAAGAGGTGATCTTCTAGCCTATTTAAGATAGCTATAATATGTTTGTCATTGCTATTGCTGGATTATGTGTGTACCTCATTTTAGAATAAGATCTTTTTGCTAACTTGTAATAAACCTTCAGTTAATAAAGACAAAAAAAAACCGGTCAAGAGCGAGTCGGACTCGCACACCGAGGGTTCCTTACGTATATTTGATGTTAATGATTTCTGAAAAACTGTGCTATTTAGAGACATCGTTTTATTTTTCCTGTAATGTTTACATACACTTCTATCACATATAATAATTGCAAATTTTTATCTATGCAAACTTCGGAGATAAGGGGGGGGGACGGTATTTCTTTTTACATTGTTCGTCAAAAGTCGGAAACTATGCTGCTAAAAAAAAAAGAATAAAATGATTGAGAATGTGCAAATAGCGTTCTTTCATATGATACCCCACATGCCTTAGTAGCCCCACTTCAAATTTTGAAGACCCCCTTTCAGTTCCTTTTGCAAAAAAGATATATTTTTTTAAATTTCTTTCTTATATGCAAAATAGTTGGGCAAACGTCATCTAAAACTGTTCTAAATTTCAAGTTGATAGCATTAGTAGTTCTTAAGATATCCAGGTGTGACAGACAGACAGACAAACTTAGTCTCACCATAAGGGTTCCTTTTTACCATTTTGGTACGGAACCCTAAAAACAATACATATTTATTACCACTGACATTTCACGTAGACAACCCGTATTACATTAATTAAAAATCTTTAGGGTTCGTTCATGAAGTCGCGGAGGCTACGCGGGTCGTAAAGCGGACAAGCCAAACGTGATGATGTTAGCGTTGTTGAGGAATCGCGTATTGTATGAGTTTTAGTGGACTCACGGAATATGTCGCGAAAACCTCAGCTGTTTATTTGGCAGAGCAAGAGAGTTCTGGATTGGTGTCGGCTCTTATAAACAAACAATTAGTTTGTTTAAAAGCACTGACACCCATCCATCACTCCAAGAACAAGTTTCGACGGTCGAAAAATACAAAAAATCAACAGCACCCATAGCAAGATGCGCTTTTTTGCATCATTCATTCAGAATGTCTACGTTATAGATTTTGGTGTATTTATTCTGAAACAAAATTCGCAGATATACAAGAAATTGCTTGTCATGCACCTCTGCATGAATGGAGAATCCGTTCACTCGCCAATTAATTCCGCCTATAAGCAGACGCGGAATTTGTATGACGAGGCCTTAGTCGTTATTTCGAAGAAACCGCACCATGTCGGTATCGTGTAATTAATTTCTGTGCCTTGACATACTTACTCGATCGTTGATTTTTTATAAAATATAGTTGCAGTCTTTCTTTGAAAGTGTTCTCGTTTACGTAATACTCCACGCGGACTCTGAAACAAAAAAAAAATCATGAGTTCTTTAAAAATAAATCTAATTAAACAAATAATCATAGTTTTAGGTGACCACTATCATCATCTTTGTTTTGTATTAAACTAACTACCACTCATGCAATACCTATAAACAAAAAAAAAATCATGAGTTCTTTAAAAATAAATCTAATTAAACAAATAATGTTAGTTTTAGTTCACTCATGCAATACCTATAGGTACTTTAAGACATTAACATATTTGGTAATAATATAGTACCACAATGACGGTACCCGCTAAAAATATTGCAGAACATAATTATAATTATGGATCGTCATTTCGTCGTCAAAATTATGTTCAAGGCGGTGATTTCAATCACATACATACATATAATAATTTTATCGGAATGTTTTAATATGGGATTAAACTTATGATTGACAATAATAACGCGGATCATAAGGCATCATGTCCGCCTAGAAAAGGAACCAGGACACGGTATATCCTTTTGTAATGTACTTTTACATTAAAAATGCTATAACTTAAAACTCTATAATTTTCGTTCGAATAACTCATAAATAATTCGAAATATAATTATAGCTACCTACGCCTGCCACAGAATATTGTTTTCGTGTTATAACAACAACACCTGCATGATTACGTGACATTTCACCCCCAATACCACCCGCAATCATGTAACTTAATTAATATAACTGTAATTGCTTATTTTATACAGTATGTAAATAATTCTAAACTATTGTGACTCGTAACTGGAATCTTGTGGGAATCCGTTATTCTTAGGTTGAGGAAGACTATCCGCTCGTGATACAGTTTTATACTAGTACGAGGGGATAGGGCGAATCAGTCCAAAGACAACCAATTCATTATTTTATTCCACCATTTTACATTATCTAACTGTTCACCTGCCTACGTTGTATTGTTAAAATAACTTTAAACGATTTTTGGCTATCTTGTGTTATTAAGTTACTTTACTAAGTTAACTTACTATTATTAAGTTACTTTGTATGGTTGTCTCATATTCATGAATAAAGAAAGATTTTTTATTATTAATAGAACGAATTATATATTTAGCTTGAATGAATTTTATGATTCAGCAAACTGACAATTTTTATTTGATCATAGGTACTAGTTTATAAAACACGAGTCTCGAGTTTATAAACCAATCCGCAGGCAAGGTTTATACGGGGTGGCCGACTCGGATGTATACAAATTTATTGGCCACCACTTTTGTATTGGCGCCACGGTTGTTTGAAATTCACTATTTAGTTTGCGGCAAATTCGTTATGGACAATTTATAAGACCACGACCACTGCATTAAATTAACTTCAGTCATTGTATCCGGAAGATCTCATTCTGATGACAGAGGGTTTCTAATCTAATTTTTATTCACTATTGTTGTGAAGAGTAATTTTTGTTGACCCCACCCAGGACCCCTAAATTCTATACAGGCGGCGTCGCAACCACTCCAAGAAGCTGCAGCGACACTATTCACACGTAACCACATGCCTCCTCACATTTGTCGCTGCGATGTTGAGTAATTGTAGCAGTGGTACGTATGGACAGTCAGTGACCTGCATAACCCAACCCCTCTTCACCTCTTCTTCTTTGTAAGATGGGTCAGGTTATGCAGAGCACTGACCGTACGGGCACTTAGTCCCTGAATACGATCCTACGACTTCTATTGTATAGCCATCTGTACATACGATTATAAAAGGTGGCGTTGTTTTTGAAGGACCTGTGAGCGACCTTCGACCGCAGTCTGACTTTCAGAGATCACATTTCCACCCTTGCGAAAGAATCGGATTTATTTTGCGATATGCTCGTGATTTTCACAACCCGCATGTAATATATTACTGTACACCACTCTAGTTCGCAGTAAGCTGGAGACTAGAGCTGTTCTTTAACACAAATACGTGGTACGTCATGACATCGGTCGAGGATTCCGACCAATCCATTTTGTCTACAGCTTAGGTGGTGAAAAAATAACTCGAGTCACCAACGTAAACGACCTGGGAGTGACCTTCGACCGCTGCCACACTTTCAGATATCACATTTCCACCCTTGCGAAAGAATCTTACAGACGCTTTGGATTTCTTGTGCGAAATGCTCGTGATTTTCACAACCCGCATCATCATTCTCCTGCCCCTGTCCCAATTTACTTGGTGTCGGCGCAACATGTCCTTTTCTTCCATACGTCTCTATTAGTCGTCATCTCAGAAGTCACCCCGTTCTAGCCATAGCATCTTTCACACAGTCCATCAATCGTTTCTTTGGTCTTCCCCTAATTTTATAGCCATGGACATCCATACTCAAAACTTTCCTCATGACATTTTCCTCATTCCCCCGCATCACATGCTCATACCATGACAATCAATTTCCGCACAACTTTTCAGTCATCGGTGCCACTTTCGGAATTCCTCTTGTATACTCATTTCTTGTTCCATCCATTCGTGTTACCCCACACATCCCTCTTAGCATTTTCATCTCAGCTACATGCAATTGCCTTTCATTCATCCCTTTTATGGCCCAATATTGAGCCCCATACAAGAAAGTTGCAGATTGTTCCCGTGACCTGCCGCCATTTCATCCATCCAGTGTTAATTCTGCGCTTAATCGTCCGATCTACTTCGCCATCACTAAAACTACCCGCATGTTATTATAATACCTACTGTACACCACTCTAGTTCGCAGTAAGCTGGAGACTAGTTGTTGTGTCTGGCATCCCTATTCCGCGGCTAAAGCGCTAAAGCTCGAAATAATGCAGAAAACTTTTCTTAGATATCTTTTTAAAAGTACTTTCAATTTCTACCCTTACATGCACTCCACCAACTATATCCTAGGGACTTTGGGTTTTAACTCGTTAGAGGTAAAAAGAGGCCTTGATCAGCTCACGGTAGCCTGTAAGACCCTTAACGGTCGTATCGACTGCCCTGAGCTCCATGACCTTTTCTGTTGACTGTTTGTGCCCGACAAATACATCGGTCACTGCCAAAGTCGCTGACACAATTTGTTAACGCAACTGCCTTGCAGAACGGTCGCCAAAGCTGAATCACCTGTGTGTCGTACTTTAAGGTAGCTTGCTCAATGCCCTCCTGATGGTCAATCCTGAATGTTATGTGTTTGTGAACGAATGGAGTAATATTTAACTCATAATAAGCGCGTATGTCTGATGTTCTATGAGAAACAGTACGCGAGGGTGTCCACTGTTCCATGTTAGTAAGTAGCGAAGTATTTATGACACAATGGTCTGCATTGTATAGTTTTGTTTTCTTTCTATGTTAATTAATGTAATTGGTATTGTACCGTGGTATGAACTCGGCTTTAATGTTTCTCTAGATATTAGAAATTTTGTAGCTAAGCACTCATGAGGTATATTCCGAAAAATGTGGTCAACAGTCTTCTAAACGAAATCTTTTAAAGAAATGAAATAATATAAAAGATAAATTTCAAAGAAATGAAAATGATCGTTCTTTTTATGTTATAAGCGGCTTTTATGCACAGTGGCATGTCAGCCTCGTCATTTTCTAAACTAAATCTACAAATACAATATAAATGATTAATATCTAAACAAATCAGTGGTTTGCTACCTCAGGTGAAGGCTGCGCCAAAACTTTTAACATATCTTTGCACAAATATCATATTCATTACCTTTTACTGCACTCAACAATGTTTCTCTTTCCTTCTTTGTCTTAGTACACTCCTGAAGATGGTGAATATCTTTAACCGTTCCGCATGTTTCACAATTGGGAGAATTCACTTTATTCATCAAATAAACAAACTTGCGGGATTGGTAGTGACCAGAGCGTAATCTATGAGGCAGAACAATATGATACCTACTTCTTGATAGCAAACCACGGTATACGAGGAAGCTGACACTGTGTAATTTTATACCAGATACCCTTTTCCCTACTTCGTTCGTCAAATTACTCTTCAAACTTATCATAACAAACTGTTTTGCATTTACATAATTGTTCTAAATAATTTGATAATAAAATAAAATAAAAATAAAAAAGCCTCTTTATTTCATGCAAACTTTGTTACAGTGCAAATATTTTAAAAAATTGCGATTTTCATTAAACTAATTTCATGCATTAGGTTATGGAACATAATTTGAACACAATTAATTATTAATTATAGAATAAATCATAAGTTTCAAACGCCTCATTTGACATAGTGACATAACCATAGATAAATAAATAATCGATAGGTACTCTATACCAATGAATTTGATTAATTTTTTTTGAGTTGTTAATAAAAAAAAATAATAAAATAAAATAAAATCATTTTATTTCAGGCATTTTGTACATACAATATATTATATACACAATTCACCCATAGTAATATTAATTAAAATAATTTAAATTATGAAAAATACTATATTTTGTCGTTACCAAAGTAAAAATATTATTGATAGTTATAATTTAGTCTTTAAAATTCATATAATACTATTCAATCAACAATTCCAGATAAATTGTAAGTAATAATAAATAATTTGATATTTTTAAATAAGTAAATAAATAACACTTAAATTAAGTTGCATGAACCCCTCTGTGGGTAAAGGCCTCCTCCAGAGCCTTCCATTGGTCTCTATTTGATGCGGTAAAAGTCCAATTATTACCGGCGACCACTAACTCGTATTTCCATCGTGCCTTTGGTCAACCTCTGCGCCTGTAACCGGTGGGCCCTCTCCACGCTGTGACTGTTTTAGTCCATCTAAAGTCCTTGTATCTGGAAACATGTCCAGCCCATTTCCACTTCAGGTTTTTAGCGAAGGAAACAGCGTCGATTACTTTTGTTTTTTTCCTTATAGCAGAATGTTTAATTTTATCTCGTAGTTTAATTTTTAGCGTACTTCTTTCCAGCGCTCTTTGACAAGAGGTTAGTTTACTCGTGGCTACAGAGTCGAAAATCCATGTTTGGCAACCGTACGTGAGGCAGGGTAGAAGGCAGGAATCTATAATTTTCCTTTTCCATTGAATATGGATGTTTGATTTCATTGCTTCTTTGTATGACCAGTATTTTTTCCATGTAGTCGCGATTCGGCTGTCTATTTCTTTAATGTTGTTGTTTTTGCGGAACGATACAAGTTTTCCCATAATCTATAATAATCCATAATAAGGTGTTTTTAGATAATTTATCATTATTTTTGTTTTTGAGAGGTTCATTTCTAAGCCAATCTTTTTACTTTCTTCATGTAGCTCTAACAACATCGCTTGGAGCTCTGTAGCATATTCAGAAAAAAATACTATGTCATCGGCAAACCGTAGGTGGGACAGGCGCTTCTCGTTAATTTTCAAGCCTTTATTAGTCCATGGTAGTTTTTCCATAAAACTTTGCAGTACCGCTATGAAGAGTTTCGGAGATAACGGGTCGCCCTGCCTGACACCTCTACCGATTTTGATTCTCTGTCCGGAGCGTTCAAGTTTTATTGTGCTTGTGCTGTTTATATATACGTTTTTTAGTATGTTTATATATTTACCATTGATATTCTGGTTTTGTAGAGCTGCCCATATGCTTTTATGTGAAATTGAATCAAAGGCCTTTTTGTAATGGACGAATGCCAGGTAGAGCGGTCTGCGGAACTCGACGTACTTCTCAATAATTTGATCTAGAACTTGTATATGGTCAATAGTACTAAAACCTTTCCTGAATCCAGCTTGCTCGATTGTTTGGTAGTTTTCTACATAATTGTTCTAAATAATTTGATACTAAAAAAAAATCCAGTCCTTGAAAAACCGCTAATTTTGCCAGTCTATCAGCCTCTTCATTACCTCTCAAACCTACATGAGATGGAGCCCATTGCAATCTTAGCATTGTGCCATTATTAGTAAGATCTATAACCTTACTTAAGGGTGCAAACAAAAAAGTTTTTCGTCAATCTTATCTAATTGTGAGAAAGCTTGAAATAATTGAAACATTAAGTCTGTGTAAATATAAAAGTACAGTTTTCGTAGTGATAAACCATTCGCGTCAGTCTCTAGTTTCATCACTTTTGCGCTCTCGAAAATATAGCTTATTTCGCCTACTTCGATTTACTTAATGGAGATATTGTATAATCATAAAATGAAATTTTGGTTTTATCACACGGATAGCTGAAGCCCAGTGTGTGTTTTTTAAATTTCTTCATAAGGTTTGTTAAATAATAAACTCATTTGAAACTCATAGAAACTCATTTGGTATGCAGGCTAGGATCAGCACACAAACAAAAAAAAACATCTGTATCTTTCACGGTCCTACCCCTTTTAAGGGAGGTGCACAACATTAAGGTGAATCCACAACGGCCCGCGAAATTCAAATTATCTTAGGTTACTCGCAATTTTCAGGTAAGTGTCAAGTTGTATCTTGATCAACATATGATTTGCGACCATAACAAATATGTTTTTACAGAATTCACCATATATCCCATCCATCCATCCATCCATACATCTGTCTAAGTTAGATTTGGTCTATTGAATGACTTTTGTTCGAGAAAATGATAAAAATGACACCCATGTTATTCGACATAGGTGTCATTTTCATCGTTTTCGATAACAAAAAGAAAGTAAAAAGAAAAATAATAAAAAAGATAAACTTAAGATATAAGCAGGTACTCAAAATATGTTACAATATGTCGTACAGTTCGATTCAAACTTTATGGCGGTTCGGAATATAAGGCGAGTGGCTGCGCAGTAACAAATTCACGTGTCAGCGGGGGTGAAGGGTGCGGCACTGCGCAGCTAGTAGCGCACTTCAGCGCCGCCATCAAGTTTGAATCGAGCTGTATCTCTTTGTATTTTTCTTTGTGTACATTATAAGAAACAAATATAAAAAACGACGACGACGATCACTATTGACACCTAATAATTGAGCTGTTTACTTCCAGTCTGACTGTCACTTGAACATAACTGGCGAATTGTGGGTGTACTACACACCCCTGCCCAACCCTTTGAAAGAATACAGGCGTGATGTTATGAATCAATCTCATTTCCGCAACTTTTTTGCGCAAGTGGATTCGCGCAAGTGTCCTTCGCGCAAGTGTCTTTCGCGTAAGTGTCTTTCGAGCAACTGTCCATTCGCACAACTGTCCATTCGCGCAAAAGTCCCTTCGCGCAAAAGTCCACTCGCGGAAATGTCTTTTCGCGAAGTGTCCCAGATCCGATAAATAATTATACGACATTGATCTACAAGGCCTTCGAAAGTAAGCACCAATTTATTTTTGTTTTCAGTGTCAGTGTCGCAAACAGCAATAATTTTCTAGTTAAATATAGTCCATTAAGTAATGATTTTATTAAAATCTAAATTTTAGCGTTAGAAACCTAGGAGATATGGAAGGAACAATATTTATTTGCAAATTTTGAGTTATATCTTTGAGACCGCTAAACCAAACAATATTAAACGTTTACTTTTAGAGTCCTTACAGAAATACCTACTTTTTAAACGATAGCACGGTACGTTAATGAAACTTTTTTTCCTAACATCGAACGCGAAACGCGAGATCACAAAAAAAAAACATTTTGGTCTTTGACTGACGATCTCTGTGTGCGTCACACAGACGTCAAAAAATGATAAATGATTTTATTTCTGTAAGTAGGTTTGTACAAACACTTTTACACGTCAATCATATTTTAAAAACTAGATGAGGTCGGCGTTTCCTATCTGACTACTCTGAGAAGAAAGGCCGAAACAAACTCAGAGGTCATAGTCTCTTTTAAAGTCCAGACATAATCTTGGTCAGATCATGTGATGAATCATCATCATCATCATCATCATGTAGATTGGTGTCGGAAATGGTCTTTTGAGGAAAGAACCGCACAGGTTGATTGGACCTGACCAGTCAGTGCACGCATTTGTCAGTAATCGTGCAGCTCTACTCAGAATTTAAGGAGCTCAACGATGCGACGACCAATACCAAAGAAAGGACATTTGGGTAGGCCACTTATATGACTCAAACTGCCAGACCATGATTAACACTAACTGAGAATAAAAGAAAGGAAAAAAAAATGCAATAACCCACATAATCTTCACATTCACAATAATTAAAATAATATAATACTTTACAAGTTAATATTCATGTAATTGTGTATAAAATAATAATTAAATGTCACTGTATATAAAATAATAAAGTTAGCAAAAAAATAATAAACCTCAATATGTACAAAAATTGGAGCAGCTCAATCCCAAATAAATTCAGATTCCTCCGTTGCTACGTATCTTGAGAAAAACCTCTGTGGCATACGGATAAAAAGTGATCATATTAAAGGTTCCGTTTTTAGGGTTCCGTGGTCAACAAGGAACCCTTATAGTTTCACCATGTCCGCCTGTCTGTCTGTCCCCGGCTCAGAGATTCTTAGTACTAGAAAGCTGTAATAAACACGCCGACAAAGTGGTAAAATAAAATTGTGAAAACAGTATCTCTCCCTGAAACGTAAAGTGGGGCTGCTATTTTTTTTCTCGTCTGATCGTAATGATGTGTGGTATGGTTCGAAAGGCCGTTAAACAATATTGAGGGATCGATTAAGGAATCTGTTTGCGTAATATTAAGCTTTAAATTGTGTCCCCCGCTAGCTAAGTGGTTGTTTTTGGATATGTGAAAAAATCATTGCAGTAGTACATATAACGAAATTAAGAGGAAAACTATCACAGAGGCTTTACAAGTAGTCGACCAACTTACATTTGCAGTTGGGAATTGACCGTGACGTTTATCGATGTATGGGAGAACATGTTTTTCAACTACAATTTTAAGCTTGTTTTTGGGATAAATTCATCCCTACCTTTCATTGTGCGTGGTCACACACGCGCTAGGCCGTATTTATGAAATTTCAGAACCTTATAAAAAAAATAGTTTTTACAATTTATTTTATAAGTAGGTTTTTTTCGGAACGCATAATAATGTAGGTAAGTACATTTTGTATAGCAGGTTCCAGCGACCGCGACATTTCTTTGCGACGTTACACAAACTTCAACGTCTCGTTAGATCCACTCGGGGAGAGTTTCGCAAAATACTTTCATAGTGTCTAACACCTTGAAAGTTATAATGTTTGTTATTTTGTACCTTTATTTGTATCACCGCGGCTAGTAGTCGCGTGTTTTTGCTAATTTCGTATAAAACTGTTTCAACGTGGTGTTTATTACATTGCCATACAACGTGGCAATTCTGCCAGCACTTTTCCTGTTGACAACGATGCAGACAATTTTTTAGATGCCCTATGATTATTATTTTGATATTTCTCCTCCTTTTTATATACTTGTACACATTTTTGTTATTATTTTAAGCTGTTGGCTTTTTATATTATGTAAATATTATTCTGGAAATTGAAATAAACATTACCATCGTCAAAAACCTAATAACAACAAAACTTTACGAGTATTTCATGTAAACTCTGTCTACAATGTAGAAATATTAACTATTTTTAATACTGTGCGCAGTTGTGAGGTAGTTTAACATAATAGAAGGAAACTATTTGTTGCACAGAACTATACTCCATTTGAAATAAGATTAGAAATTTAAATAAACTTTTTTACAGTCCGTTCAAACGATTTTGACTTCTATTCCGTCGGTGAGAATAAGAATGGCAAGCAAAAACGTGTTTGCAATACCAACTGTTTATTACATCTGCCATTTGTCATGCCAGCAACGCAATAGAAGTCAAAATCGGTTGAACGGGCTGCAAGAAACGTTTATTTAAATGTCTAATCTTATTACAAATGGAGTATAGAGCTTTATTTAATATCGTCGAAATAAACACAGAATACCCGTAGTCTACGTTTTTAGTAACTGGGTCAATAAATAATCGAGAAGCACTTACAAGCAATTTTACCTCTCAATGACAATCTAATCCTATTCGTTCAAGTGCCATTATTATTATATGGTCGCAAGTCACTCGCCCGTAAAGGTTGGCCAATTAGTTATAAGCAAATGGGTCAGTGGAATTGCTTAAGGTAACACAACCTTTTTGATCATTGATGGAATTGGCATGTTTAGTTATTAACTCTTTGATATAGGTTTCATATTTTTACCCGTCTGCTCCTGAAGGGGAGTAATGTTGTCATGTGGTAAGACATGCTGGACAATATTTTACTTAAAAATAATCAGCTCAATAATAATGAACTTAAATGTCTAATATTTTGTCCTTTGTGGTATTTTATAAAACCATGAATATTTAAGCAAATAAAACTGCGTAAATCGGACGGGGTGCTATCGGGTATCCGATTTCACCCAAATTGATTTATTTGTTGTGTGTGTTTAGTTTATTTATGAACGTTTTTTTAACCTATTTACTGGACGTCATGGACTTATTAAAATTAAACATCCATGCTGGACGTTAATACTCGTATGCCACGAACATACGTCAAAAAGTCAAATAGGCAATGGTCGGAAGCAGACATGCTTTTGAAAATAAATTCAGTGATGGAAGGCAGAATGTGATACATATAATGGAAACATGTAATATACTCAAGTCTTCAATAAAATAAGTTTGGAATCAAGCTAAATCTAAATTAGTGCGCTCCGCGCGTGGACCGCGTTCGACTGAGTCGCATTGGCCCTAAACTGTCATTTTAGGGCCAGCGCGCTGGTGCCATTTCGTCGCGCGGTTAGCCTGGTCCTTACTATCTATGTCAATGAATATAACGGTTTAAAATATATAAAACTAACTGCTGCCCGCGGCTTCGCCCACGTGGCTTTTTCTTAACATATTATAAACTTTACTCTTGAATCACTCTATCTATTAAAAAAACCGCATCAAAATCCGTTGCGTAGTTTTAAAGATCTAAGCATATCTACGTAGGGACAGACAGGAAGCAGGAAGCGACTTCGTTTTCTTACTATGTAGTGATAATGATATAACCACCAGTAGGTAAATCTGCCGGCGGGGCATACTGCTTTAAACAGCCACCACATTTAAGTGCTGAAGTGGACTTACGGGCATTATTTAGCTTCTGCGAACTGCCACAGAATATGATGGAAGCAGACGACACCACATTTTTGGATATTTTGAATAGTCTGCGGGTTGGTCAACTCACCATGCAGCAACTAGTAATCCTGGATCGTCGTAGAGTACCACTCACTGGACCATTCGCAGATGGCGAGTGTGTGCGAACATTTCCCACGACAAGACAGGTGGATGACTACAACCAAACGATGACCAACGAACTCTCCAAAACTTGCAGGATGGAAGCCAAAACCTACAGACAGCGGCCAAAACCCCAATTTATACCTTGTGATCTCAATAAAACAGGAGGTATTGTTCCATTTTTAAAAGTTGGTATCGGTTCCAGAGTAATGTTGCGGAAAAATATTAACGTTGAACACGGCTTGGTAAATGGTGCTATGGGGGTCATCCGAAAATTCGTATGGCCAGCGCTACGTAGTGACCAACTTGAACCGGGAGAGTTACTGCAAGCCGTCTTCGTAGAGTTCGATGACAAAACGATACGAGGCAACACAGTCGGTTTGGGTGTCAAAATTGAGCCTAGCACTGTTGAATTTGACGCGTTACGGGGTCAAGGTAAAGTCGAGCGGCATAATGCTATCACTGATATTATATTGGGCTGTGACAGTGCACAAGCTGCAAGGGACGACACTGGACAGAGCCGTCGTGGATCTAGGCGCTAAAAATGTTGCCAAGGGGCAAGCTTATGTCGCTCTTAGTCGCGTGAGACAGCTAGAAGGGTTGGCAATTGGTGTTTTAGATCCACGAAAGCTTATCAACGAGCCCTATGGCAAAAAGTCTCTGCAAGAACTGAATCGCCTTAGAGATCTTATTAATAAATCATAAGAAAAATAATTTCGCGTTCCAAAAAAATTAAAGTTATCTTTCGTGGCTCATTGTGCGTTTGCAAAAATATGTTTTATCACTAAAAGGTATAAAATAAAAAACAAATAATAAAAAAAAATAAAAAACACACCTGCCATGTCAAAAAGTGAACTAAAAAATTAAAAACAAGTTACATGATTTTAGTGTCAAATGGCCACAAGGTAGGTACTAAATAGATTATAATATTTACTGTGCAATTGAAACGCCATTGTGACCAGAAGTGGAAAACTGAAAATCAGTCTTTTCATTGCAGTCGGGGGACGGATCTTTGGAATACAGGATACAAATATTATATAATGTGTGTAAATTTGCATGCCTTACGGTAGGATAAGGCTAATGGACACTATTGTTTGTTTGCACCTTCTTTTTGTACCCATAATCGCCAATTAATAAATGATTATGATTATGAATAGTTACTCGTATTTACAGGTCCATGAAAAGATTGATTTTCAGTTTTCCACTTTTGGTCAGAATGGCGTTTCAATTGCACAGTAAATATTATAATCTATTTAGTACCTACCTTGTGGCCATTTGACACTAAAATCATGTAACTTGTTTTTAATTTTTTAGTTCACTTTTTGACATGACAGGTGTATTTTTAATTTTTTTTATATTATTTGTTTTTTTTTTAATCTTTATTTTTATGATGTCTGTGTTTATTACGCAGCAGAATATTTCCTCAGTGGATGTTTATAAAATTAATATAATCCGTTTCCATATTCATTGCTACACAAAATACCGATACATGATTTATTAATATTAGAATGCTTCGACACACTTCAACTTGATTACTGATTACACATTTTTTAAACAATATAAATACGTAGATTGTCACCTTTGAAAATGTATAATTTTACAGCTTCAACAAGGAAATCTAACTAGGTACATTATCAAACGATAAATGCATAACTACAATTTTAGGTCACATCACTACATAGTAAACAAAGTCGTTTCCCTCTTCCTGTCTGTCCCTATGTATGTTTAGATCTTTAAAACTACGCAACGGATTATGATGCGGTTTTTTTTAATAGATCTATGTTTAGAAAAAGCCACGCGGGCGAAGCCGCGGGCAGCAGCTAGTTAGAGATGCAAATGAAATCATATATTAGTAGGTAGGTAGTACATAGTAGTATATACATTAAAAATCACTGCACTAATTGACCTGGGGGTGCCACGGGTACGAATCCAAGTTCCCGTGGCACCCTCAGGGGTATCCTCCAGGGGTGTCTTGGGTCCGGAATGATCTAAAGCGTGAATAAAGATATCTGTAAAATATCATTGACGACCACTACTCCTGATCATATATTAAAATCCAATGTCACGTTAGCAAGACAGCATATTCAATGAGCGATGCCTGCATCGATTGTTTTCAACTTCCTTGACATGGATATAAAAAGATTCACTATTATTGATCGTGTCATCTAAAGCGTGAATATGCAGGTGACTGGCTAATGAAATGGCTATTTTATGACGTGCGAGTGTTATTGATAAGTTTTTGTTTAATGTGGTTGTACGGTCTAGGTTTATAAACGCTTATACAGGATGACAGGGTAATTCGACCTATTCCTTGAAAGGGGTTATACTCGTACTAGAGGTCATTAGCAACAAATTAAGTCTAGTTGACTAGGGGTCAAAACTGGGTGGTTACCGAGCTGTGCCGGTTCTCCCATTTTTTTGAAATTTTCTGACTTGGTACCAAAAATAATTAATTATAAAAAAACTAATGAACCCTAAACATTTAATTGATCGTTTTCTGATAGCTGACAAAGGAGTGAACATTAAAAAAAAATATGCTTGCCCAAAACTTAAATAACATCAGAAATAAAAGGTCTTTAGTATCAATAATTTTTAACGATTGTATTTTTCCGAAAATTGAAGTAGATTATAGGAATAAAATTGTATGACAGTTGGCGTAAAAAATTGTACAATGACTAACTGGTTTCATAAGCTTTCCAAAAAGGTACAAACATTGATAAGTTTCCCAGCGGTTTTTCAAAAATCAGCAAAAACGCGCTGTAGGTCAAAGTTTTAATTTTGATTTGTAAATTGAATTCAGCTCGAAAAGTAAACAGTGTATATAGTAGTGAATAAAAATTAAATGTAATTTGATAAAAATTACTTAAAAAAACACTAAACAAAAATTAAATTAATTTTATAATTGCCTGCCATTGTTGCGTATGCAAGCACGCAGCCTACGACGTACTTCACTCACTGTCACTCGCGATGAAAGTGAGGTTTTTATGTGTTCTGCAGCTGCCAAAAACTCTCCCTCAACCCTTCAATGGATGTCGCTGGTGTACACTAAGTCCTCCATGTGACCCCAAAGATAAAAGTTGCATGGCATTCAATCTGGACTTCTCGCCGGACATGGCGTCGGGCCACCTCAACCGATCCATCACAGCTTTCAGAGAAGTATCAATTAAATGTTTAGGGTAGAGTACTATTGGCGGAGAGCCAGTTTGGTTTCCGCAAGGGGCGCTCTACGGTGGATGCCATCATGCGCGTTCGAGCCCTCAGGACGGGGGACGCAGTGGCCCGGGGTGGGGTCGTCTTGGCGGTGTCTCTTGACATTGCCAATGCCTTCAATACCCTGGAGTTGCATTAGGGAGGCTCTTCGATATTACCGGATGCCGACCTACCTCTGTCGTGTGGTCGAGCCCTACCTGACGGAAAGGGCCGTCATCCATCACCCAGGTCATCAAAGAGAGTGGAACCGGCGAGAGATGGCGTGCGGTGTCCCACAAGGATCGGTCCTGGGGCCGCATCTGTGGGACATCTGGTACGAATGGGTGCTGCGCGCCGACCTCCCTAGCAGTGTCAGCGTAGTCTGCTACGCTGACGACACGCTGCTCCTGGCGCAGGGGAGGTCGCATCTTCGCACTTAGTGGATATTATGGGTATTTAAGTAATAATAAAATTAATTCGCTCACGTCTGTGTATAATAACTAACGTATGTTTATCATGTAGAAGGAATGAGGAAACCAAAAAACAATATACCTACTTAAAACAAACTGAAAGCTCTAAGTACTCAACACAAAATGTAATTTCTATTATTAAATAACTAATCAATATAATTGGCTTTAGGGATTCTCTTTTAGATAGTCCTCCACACTGTAATACACTTTATCAGTTAGAAATTCCTTTAGCTTCCGCTTAAACATGTGGAAGTTGCCAATGTCTGTAATGTGACTTTATGTGATACTCGTATGGCAATTTATTATAAATCCTAGAATCTGAATCTGAATCTAGATGTTAGTCTTAGAGGAACAAGAAGCATGCAGGGCCTTCTTTAACGGACTGGGGAAGAAACACCCTTCCAAACGCATGCAGGTGCTTTACTTATTTTACTGGAGTAACAAACTACATAGAATCAAATCGCCGGAAAAGAAAAGCTTAGATACCGATGTCCAGATGGGAGCAAATCCTAAAAAACTCCGAGGGCCTACCCATACTAAAGGGTAATATAAAAACAAAACCGGCGAAGTGCGAGTCAGACTCGCGCACGAGGGGCACCATCATCTATAAAAGCGGCGCGGAAAGGTCACGGAACCCTAAAACCCGATAACCGACGCACAAAATGTAGGATCCATTACCCGTTGACGTAATGTTAATAACTAATAACACGTGAACCGGGACGGCTCCAGGAAAACAGACCAAGTGGTAATCGAGCTTTTCAAAGCAATGCCCCAAATATTAACTGAAAGGGGTTACCAAACATATGAACAAAGCTTGCACGCAGAACGAAGCACCTGACGCATGGTTGGAGACAGTGCAGGTACCAATTCCGAAAAACTAGCCCTAAAGATAAAAACGATTATCGCCGCATATCGATATGCAATACGGGTTACAGAATATAAGCAACCTACGTACTAAAAAAATAAAAAAATTGACGAAATAGTAAAAGAATTAAGCAACTACTAGGTAGCCTTTTTAAACAATAGGTCAACAGATGATCATATCTTTATGCTTAAAAGGGTCTTTGACAAAGAATGGCATGCGGGAAAAATAAATTACGTACTAGTACTTGCCCTCGACCTTTTGACAATGTTGACCTCAACGCAATGCGAGATATTTTAATACAAAGTACCAACAAATCATTAACAACAGGATACTCAAAGCTTGCATGAATGAACGAACATGCAATAAATGGTGTTGCCACCAAAGCAGCTGGATTATCAAAGGATAGGGTCTCAAACAGGGTTGGCCTTTGACCCCATGCCTCTTTACACTGGTCACGGATGAGGTCCCTAGATGAAACTCAGATAATCAAACTTGACCAAGATCGCGAGATCTCACTCCCCCTGATATTTGCAGATGACCTTAACTTCATTACAAATTACCTAGAATGGATAGAAGAAATCGTATCCCACATCAAACCCCTACTAGCTAGTGTCAGCCTCCAAATAAACGAAACAAAAATACTAATTAGGGACCCCATAGCTACACAGAAAACGACCTACGTGACCATTAAAGGTGCTACAAAAAAGGGTTTTTTTCGTCGGTTTGTTAGGTATCTGATTGTGAGAAAGCTTGAAATGGTTGAAACATTGGGTCTGTGTAACTATAAAGGTACGGTTTTCGTGGTGATAGACCATTCGTGTCGGTCTCAGCACCTGTTGGTGGATTCGTCACTTTTGCGCTCTCGAAAATATAGCTTATTTCGCCATGTATTTGTATAGTCATGAAATGAAGTTTTGATTTTATCAAGAGGATGGCAGGGCCCAGTGTGTGATTTTTGAATTTCTTGATATGGTTTGTTGGGTGATGGGAAAAAGAAGATTATCGGCTAGGTTTTTTAAAATATAGGTTTTTTCAACATTGCTTTCTAAGACTATTTGTAACATTTTGATGGTTGTTTTTGCTGCCTTTTTGAGTTGAACATTCTGCATACATAAAATATTTTTGATAGCTACATTTATGTTATTGTATTGAAGAATAATGATCCTGAACTCAGCACGATATCGTCAATTTGGTGTTAAGAGGGCTATCACAATTTTTCTTGAAGTTGAGCGTTTTACTCGAGTTTTGATGTGTGATTATGGTTTTGATATAACCAAAAAAATAAAATATGCTCGAGCAAGTTTGATAATTTATCTTGGGAGCGCTTTAAATAAATATTTCAATTTGTTCACATAAATCAGTAAAAACCTTGTCTCTGCAAAGGATGTTTCATGATGCTTTGTTACACCGAAGATAGCATAATTTAAAAATTTATAAAAATGTCCATGGTACTACTGTATCTTATACTTGGAAGCGCTTTAATCAATTTATTTTATTTCATACAGTAATACACCAAAAATTATTCTGTAAAACAGAGAGTTACTGATAATTTTTGGTCCGATATATTAATTTTTTATCTACGAATATATAATCCAAATTCAAACAAAAACTATTTAATAACTAAGGTAACTATATTGCCTTAATCGGAAAAAAAAATTAGTCTATTTAAAAGTAAAATAACGGCGTAAATCAACGGCGAAATAAGCTATATTTTCACGTGCGCAAAAATGATGAAACTGTTAACGGGTGCTGAGACTGACACGAATGGTTTATTATCACGAAAACTGTACTTTTATAGTTACACAGATTTAATGTTTCGATTATTTCACGCTTTTCTCAATTAGATAAGAAATTGACGAAAAACGTTTTTTTTTTGTGATAGCACCCTTAAGAGGCAACGGATAATATTTTTATAATATTATAAACCAAAAATTTTCTAATGGAAGTTTCTACCATTTTATTTATTTATTAAAAAGCACAGCCACATCACAAACATTAAACTTATGCTAGAAATAATCTTAATAACTAAAGGACTAACGTACATGACAATTACGGCGTACATAGCATTGGTTACAATATCTTGCTGCATTTAGGTATACTAAACTAAACTAAAACTGACCAACGTAAATAAGACGGCTACAAAAAAAAAGTTAAGAACAACTTGGCAAGGATAGCGTGATGTTCTTTCTGAATCTCAGTAGCTTGTCGTAGCGTGATTTTCTTTCTGAATCTCAGTAGCTTGTCGCTGAATATATCTAAGTCAGGTATGTTTAACACAGTATTATTGTAGTCGTTGCTCATTCGTATAACTGGAGACTGTAAACCTAAATTAGTTTTTACAAAAGGCGTATCAAATACCCTTTTAGTTTTTTTGGCCCTTGGGTATATTCTTGGAACTGCTAAGGAAACACTTTGCAACAGGCAACTGCTTGTATTTTTCCATTAATTAATTTATGGAGGAAGCATAAATCTAGCAGACGTCTGCGATCGCGAAGGGTAATCATTTTATTTTTTTTTAAACGCTGCATGTATGGCTTGCTATGGGAAAAGCCTCTTGTAGAGAAAGCAAGATGTCTCGTGAAGGCTCGCTGCTGTATGCTTTCCACACGTTGCGAGTGCACTGCATAAAAAGGGGTCCATACACTGCTTGCATACTCAAGATGACTACGCACTAAGGCATTGTAGAGTAACACCTTGGTTCTCTGGTGTCTAAACCCTCTGGAATTGCGCTTCAAAAATCCTAACATTTGGGCGGCCTTTGTCACTGCTTTATCAATGTGTGTAGTAAATTTTAGCTTGCTATCTACGATCACACCTAGATTTCGAATTTCATTCACTTGTTTCAGTGTTACGCCACCATTATCATAACTTGTTTGAACTGGTGTCTTTTTCCTTGTGAATCTTATGTGATGACATTTTTCAGCGTTTAGACTCATACTATTTACGTTACACCAATGTAAAATATTGCTCAAATCAGTCTGAACCAAGTCAGCGTCAGTAAGGGAGTTTATTATTTTATATATTTTTAGATCGTCAGCAAATAGGGAAATTCTGCAATGTCGTATACGATCAGTTATGTCATTGATGAAGATAAGGAAGAGAAGCGGCCCTAAATGAGATCCCTGCGGAACACCTGAGTCCGCATAATATACCTCAGAACTGAAGCCACCTACCACAACAGATTGTGGTCTTTTTGACAGATATGATTTAAACCATTCCAGCAGTACACCACCGATACCAAACATCTCAGTTTTTCAATTAGTAAGAGATGATTTACTTTGTCAAAGGCGCTGCTGAAGTCGGTATATATTGCGGCTATCTGCATTCCCTTATCAACCTCACATGATATTTCAGAAACAAAGGGTACCTAGTTTGTTACAGTTGAACGTCCACGTCTAAAGCCGTGCTGATGGTCTGAAATATTTACATCGACCATTTGAGAGATAATGGGACACAACATTGATTCAAACAGTTTTGAAAAACATGAAAGTTGTCATTCCATTTTGAGATTAAGGAGCAGTCTATCTGTGGCAATTGTTAGTTACATTTGGTTTAGTTTCATTTTGCCGCAAAAAGTACCGAAGGGCTGCAAATTTCTGTCAGATTCGCGAATGCGTCCTTAATGAAATAAATCTACCTACAGTCGATGAAATTAAATACCTTGGCACACACAACATCTGCATTAAGCAGGAAAAGCACAATTAAAACGCTGTGAACAGGCCACTAGAAACGCTAAATCACTCAAACATTACCATTCATAATAAACTCAAAGATGGACTGGAAAATAGCCAGACTCATGTACCGAATGGTGATCGTACGTTGTATGATACACGGTTTGAAAGTATCGACACTCACTGAAGCTAACAGGTTAAGACAGGGAAGATATACAACATTAGTTTTTGTTAATACTAAATATAAAAAGGGGTCATTGTACTCATCATTTTGAACAATTTTTTCTATGGGAAAAACCTTGAATTCGCGAAAAAAAAATTTGCTGTTCCATACATTTTGTCGATTTAAGTGAACACAAATGTAGGGAACAGCTGGTTTCTTTTTCACGATTTC
Organism: Tiliacea aurago; assembly: GCA_948098905.1. NCBI lineage: Eukaryota > Metazoa > Arthropoda > Insecta > Lepidoptera > Noctuidae > Tiliacea > Tiliacea aurago. Next base: position 15,227,346 of record OX402576.1, on the reverse strand, counting down.
AAGGTTGGTCCCATATAAAAAATTGTTCAAAATGATGAGTACAATGACCCCTTTTCGGGTTTAGTATAAACAAAAACTAATGTTGTATAAAAGAGTTATCATGAGAGACTTGATTAATCACGCTAGGAATAAACCCAGTCTAAAGAAAATGCATGAAATCTTGGACGAAAAAACCGTAACCAGACCCATCAAGACTCACAGGATGTGCTATCTTGCACAGATTCACAGGCGCCGCGAACCTCACAATGCAGAACAAGGCCAAATCAATGATATTCGGCCGCTCTATTAATACATGGAATGATGACTTAAAACAGGACATGACATACTTCAACAAGGGCGTAAGTTTTTGGATGGACACTGCTGAAGACCGAAATAAGATAAAGAAAGCTGCCAGCAAGATCTACAAGAACTCAGAAACGGATAGTGCGACCTCAGACGAAGACCTTGGAATCAGCAACGTGTAATACAGCAAAGCAGTGACACAGACAAAAACCGAGAGAACCTGAGCCAACCTAGCGGCGAAGCCGCTAAAAGATGCCCCTCCCATAGATAAATATCAGCCGTCTCTCCACTATTCCAATGCTTGCTCAAGGATGCATATCCGGTAGGCTCTAATAATCCTTCCATATCCCAAGGGCACGTCTTCCCTACCATTATCGCGCCCCCCGGTCTACTCTCTGATATACAATGATCTCTGTAGTCTCATGAAACATGAGGTTTCAGGGGCTAGTGTGAATCTTTGGGTTCATTCGAGCAATCGAGTCTGGTACAGTCTGGTAGAGTCTGATAGCTTTTCTTTTTGTTTTGTGCGTGCACAGTGAAAGGTTCTGTAGTTAGGATGCACATTTGCGCACGCACAGTATCACAGTACGAAACATCATCATCTTTTTAATTATGGGATCCAACGATCCCCACACGCTTAAGTGCATTTAAGTTTATTTGTTCATCTCTCGGTTACATGTATGGGGAGCGCTACGCCAGATTATTTTAATCGTAATTCACTACACCATTGTTTAGCGGTGCACAGAATACAAATTCATTCCAATTTTCATCGATGTAGTGTCCATGGATTTTCATACCTCTTTTTCTCCATAGGAACCACCCTATGCTTTGGGATGGGCAAGTAGGTATTTTTTTTTTACTGACCGACTTCTTGATACTTTAAAAGTGCCTTTAATTGGTTTAATTGAAAGAAATACTTTGAATTTAGAGTGGCAATAGTCTCCAATTAAAATGGCTGTTTGAAAATGACGAACAGATTGACGGACACTCGGACAGACAGACACAGGCATGACGACATTATGAAGTTTTAATTTTTGCAATTTGGCTAAGGAACCCTGAAAACAGCCTTACAACAAAGCAATTAGATTTTATTTAAAGCAGCCCAATTGGTTGGAAGTAGTTACAACTTTGACTTGAATTATTTGACATCGATAGGTATTCTAATTTAGGTGACTAAGGTCTTCTAGTTATTACTAGTTATATTCATATCTTATAGGGTGTTCTTTATTTCATTCATTACACCAGACGCTTTCATATAATATAGGCCTGAACTCTGTTGGAATGTTTGTTCTTATAGCTAAATATTCCTGAAAATGTCTGGCTTAAAGTATGCCAAACTACCATTTTTGCGCTTGATTTGAATTTGGCTGCCATAGAATCGAATAAAGTAAGCCCCTTAAGGTTTTATATGCTTATAGGTCGTATCGTATCACTCTTGAGGCACGAATGCGGAATCTATGGCGTCGCGCAGGGGTCTTCCTTTCAAATCGACGTGGTTATTATGGCCTCAGTTTTGCAGTCTCCTAACACATTTTTTGAAGATTTTTTTATACGAATATTAAATTTTGCCATGTAATATTTAACAATTTATGGTAATCACACGAACGAGATTACCTGGTAATACGAACAGCGCATTTACATAAAATTGTCATTACTTTGTCAATTATGATAACATAAGGCTTACTTATTATTCAGGTAGGTATTCAGAATGAGTAATCGTACTGGCGAACATACTAACAGTCGCAGCATATGATTAATAAATACCCGACAGAAACAAAGCCTCTAAGGAGGGCTTTCAACTGTTCCAAATCCATTTAATAACCAGTCGGTAACTATATTTTTATTATCCCTCGAACATTAAAACGTGGCACAGGGAAAGGTATTCCCCAAATGCACTTCTTGTGCCACAGCTTGCGCGGCTACTTTAAGTACAGTATCCATAATTTAAACGTCAGAATATTTAAAAAAATAAGGAAAAACAATTTTGGTACTCGATTTATGCTAAACGAAATAAATAACGAAATAACTATTGACTTATATTCTATAAGAGCGACCAAACTCCTTTTTTGGTTCTAGGACATGCCGGTTTCCTCACGATGTTTTCCTTCACCGTTTTGAGAGCAGTGGTGATGAAATTATTTACACAAAGTAAAGCGCTTGGCTGGGTTCGAACTCACGACCATCAACTCGTAAGCCGGGGCCGTTACCACTAGGCCATCACTGCTCTCACTAGGCCATCACTGCTCTCCTGCTTTTTTGCAGTGCTATTACAGAATGAGCCCGCCTCAAATACTTATCTACACCTGTTTTACATAATTGTCACGAGTAATTCTGCGTCGTATTGTTTGATTCAAATTCCCGTTGGCCCTTTGCCATGCAAAGATACTGTTAAAAGCACAAATATCGTACACGATGAATATCTGTAGGTAACGGGCTGTAGACTGTTTTGGTACACGCAGTTAATTGTTTTATTAGTCAAGTATATTCACCCAAGAAGCAATAATTAGATCTGAAAATTAAATAGCTAAGTACGTACATACATATTTTTTTAAATATTTACCTCGGTATCTTGTCATAGCTATCCCAGCCTGTCAAGCAATTGTACGAGCTATATCTGCTGACGGCTGCCATCTTTCATGTCCTCACAATTTAGTCAAAAATATGTGTAGCTGATGTTGAGTGCTAGAGTGATCCTATTGAACTTAAATTCGAAATGATGGACGTACGGGAGTTAAAACGCGGCGTTCTAATGGACGTATTTTTCTTAAAACCTAATTGCGTTTAACCTTTTCGGCCGCACCCGTACCAACAGTGGTAGTAGTATTATGTGGCGTACCTACCTTAAAATATATCCTCCACTAGTAGTAATTTTAATATTATTTACATACATAACATAATGATAATAACTTATTAGTTTGGATCTCTTTTGTGTTTCTGTGTTAGAACAATTAAAACTATAAACATGACTTTGACACTCCGTTCTGTCATGTGTGCGCTGAAAATATATCGTGCCTTTCTTTTGATATTTTTCTGTGTTTGTGGATTGGTAATACAACAGTGAGTAGCATAAGAAGCACTTTTATTTTCGATTCCACCCGAACACAATAATTAGTGTAGCAACTACTAAATTGGTGACCCAACGTAATTTGAACACGCAACCTCCTGATAACAATAGAACTACCAATAAAAGAGAACATCTCAGAAGTACACATTTTTTCCATGTTTAAACACCCCAGTGTAAAACAAAGAGCTCCATTCAAGAAAAATCATTAGGTGTATCACCAAGAACTAAAAGAAGAAAAATATAAAAACTGTCCCCAGAATAAAATCAACCGTTCACTTTCACAGTGAGCCCATGTGCTTCTATCAAACATCAGCTCCCCAGGCCCAGAATACAATTCGGATTGTGATGACTAGGATGGGGACTTCTTGATCAGAGGACAATCATTATTATATAAAAAAATACACACAGCAAAAGTGTCTAGGGATCAAGTACGTTTTTTGAGTATCGCCGCAATTGAGGATTATTATTTTAACTTTTTTGGATCGTTATTGATTCTTTTAAGTGAATTTCGTTATTTGAATAGATAATTTTCATTAAATTTTTATTAAAAATAGAAAATCAACTGTCAATCAGGATTCCTATAAAAGTGTGTAATAGCGTTTTTACAAAACCATTACAATTTTTGCATCGGAACTGAAAATAACTGCATCGATATGGAGCGACGACATCATTTAACACGAGAAGAGATGATGAGAGCCGTCGGAATGTTGCAAACTGGTTCCAGGCTTGCTGATATGCGACCAAACCATCCGAAATCGTTTACGTAAAGTGGGTATGCGGTCCCGAAGGCCGCTGAGAGTTCCAACTATAGCACCCCGCAATCGTAGGGCTCGTTTAAAATGGGCTCGCGAACACAGAAATTGGGAGGATGAGACTGGCATTGTGTTTGCTTTTTCGATGAATCTCGTTTCGGTATGAGGCCGGATACGAGACGTACTCGAGTTTGGAGTACCTCTGGACGACAAGAACGTTTGAAATGTTGTCAAGAATTTTATTCACATGGAGGGGGGAACCATAATGGCTTGGGCCGGTATTTGGATCGGTGGAAGAACCGATCTGATTTGGATAAGGGGCAACCTCAATGCTCAGATTTATGCGGAGAGGATTGTTTCAGACGTGATCATCCCTTTGCGAAGCCGGTTGGTTGATTCGTTTCGACTAATGCACGACAATGCACGTACACATACGGCTAGAGACGTAACACGCGTTCTGCCGTGGTCTGCTCAATCGCCAGACCTCAACCCAATTGAGCACGCATGGGATATGCTCCGAAGAAGAGCTTTGCCGAGTATGGATGCCGTGCATACCCCACAACATCTTTTTGACTTGTTAGAACGAACGGGCGGCCACTCCATAAAGTGATTTTGATGAACTGATTTTAAGCATGCCAAATCGCTGTCTTTGATTGTGTGATTCGTGTCAATGGTGGAAAGACAGTTTTTTTTTTACAATAAAAACTTAAAACATCCTCATTTTTGCCATTTCATTGACGACATTTTTTTAATTAAAAAAAATATAGGGATAAGTTGTTAACTTAAACATAGAAATTAAAGTAAGAAGCCAGTCTGGAAGACTAAATTTGGTAAATATTAATTGGATATTTTTTTTATGGTTAAAAATGTACTTGATCCCTAGACACTTTTGATGTGTATACTAATGTGAAAAATAAAATACTACAACGCGTGTCTAAGTACTTTCACGAGGGACCACCATCTGTCAGCTCCATTCGTTCATCCCCACTTATTGGCAAAGTGGCAGCTCCTAAGAAAATTATGTCAGGCATCAATAACTAGCTAATCTTCCGTCTGGCTCTCATATCCCCTGAGTCTATAGGGATCTCGGATGTTAGTCTAAGCAACCTTACTTCTGCTATGGTCATGCAAGACGAGGCAAGCCTGATCAATCTTTCTCCTATCCACTGCTTTTCATGCCGCTCCTCCAAGTCTACATGTACTGTTGAGTGAGCTAACGAACTAAACCAATCAGCGGTCCGATCTCTTTGATTCCAGGATAATATTTAAAACTGTCTAGCTCCTCAACAATAAATAATCGCTAAACATAAAAGGGGTGTTTCGGGAAGCCCTTGGAAAGAGGCTTCTAAAATTTTGGTTTGGTCACGTTTCACAGACCACCGTGTATACGACGCCCAATTGTATCCAAATACGGGAGACTCGCCATATCCGAATCACATAATTTCAGCTTCTCTGTCACCACTGCATCTGGACAATACTTGCCAACAGTCCTAGAGTTAAAAGTTCAGCCACGGAAACACCTCAAAATACAGTCCCCTGGCGTGTCCCATTTCCAGAATGAAAAGTATCGTGACAAATATTTCTTGTTAGTTCACCACCAATGCCGCGGTTGTCGCTGAATGGACTAATCAGGAGACGGTTAACTGTGCCGGCCGAGGTGGCATTTTTAAGTCCTAGATTAATTTGTATGCATCATTCCAAAATATTTTTAGCTATGTCATTTTTTTGACAAAATAACAGTGATCAAGAGATCGGCACAGTATCTTGATCATTTATTACCAGCCGTTACCAGTTATTTCTTCTACCACTGACAATATACTTTCAGCAACGAACCTGTAAAGGTGGCGGTTCGCGCGGTATAGAGACCGCAGAGACCGAGACGCAAGACAGAAAAGGGAGACCCGAGACACTAGTCTCGGTCTCCGTTGGTGTACAGTGTGTGGGCCGAGACCAAAAACTAAAGGCTGTTCAACCAGTAACAGTATTGTCGATTCAGTCGTTGGAGTCAGTTGTATTGTTGAAAGTTATAAATCTACATTGGAAAGCCAAGTTATCGTTACGATTAGAGGAAGAAGACGATAATTTGGTATTATAGTACAATCAACACAACACAACAATCATACATCTTATGTTTAAAAAAAAATCGGACCAGTGCGAGTCGGACTCGCACACGAAGGGTTCCGTACCATTATCTATAAAAACCGGCCAAGTGCGAGTCGGACTCGCGCACGAAGGGTTCCCATGTATACCATTATCTATAAAAATGACAAAAAACACGTTTGTTGTATGGGAGCCCCCCTTCAATATTTGTTTTATTTTAATTTAATTATTTATTTTTAAATTCAATATATATCTACATATTCTGTAAATATTTCAAGCGTCTACCTGTTGCCGTTATCAATATAGAGCAAAAACGAGCAATAAAATCACATTTGTTGTATGGGGGCCTCCATACAATATATATTTTATTCGATTTTTTAGTATTTGTTGTTATAGCGGCAACAGAAATACATCATCTGTGAAAATTTCAACTGTCTAGCTATCAGGGTTGATGAGATACAGCCTGGTGACAGACGGACGGACAGCGGAGCCTTAGTAATAGGGTTCCCGTTTTACCCTTTAGGTACGGAACCCTAAGAACAGTCCAGTGAAATAATGTAACTGAGTCCCAAGTCACGGATTTTCACAAATTCCTTCGAAACTCGTTGAAATAAAAACATTTTACGACAACTTGTTGAAAATATTTATTTACCTACTGTAAATAGCTCTACATAATAGTTACTTTACAATTTCAAGATGTCGTTTTTAATTTTAATGGAAAAATATGCCTGGGAAAACATTGTTTGAGCCATTTTCCATGTTGATGAGAATTAACCATTTTTAGTAATTATACTTTCCAAATCCCTTTAACAATGATGTGTATACAAAATAATTATAAAATTAACCCACATTTGATCGCATGTTTCGCGACGCGGTAATTTTGTTATATTCAATTAGATGCTAATTTGCTTAAAAGCTTCAAAGTAAATGTATGTGACACCTCGAGGTAAAATAAATAAGACATACCTAATGCTATTACATACTCAATATTGTGATTACAATTGTGTTCTATTTAACAAAAATAAAGGTCGGCGACACTTAACCAATCACGTTATTTAAAGAAAATACTACATACAAATAATATTATTTCTGAGACGAATGATTATTTGAAAAACGTTGGTTTAAAAGTCATAAACAGTATTAAAATACTGAAATAATTTAATTGATTAAATGTTGGTACGTTGCGAAAAAACACTCCCTAAAATATCACACAGTTTTAAAGTAATATTCGTTTGAATGTTTGTAAATTAACAGTGTACCTATTTATTTTATAATATCTAGATCAACATACCTACGTGTGTTCTTATCTAATGTATCTATCGGTGATGATTAATGTCATAACGTGAGCGTAAATGCGTGCAAGTTTACTTTCTGTTTGGGTAGAGTAAATGTGTGTGTTGGTATTGTGTTAAGCGGCAGGGAGCACCGCAACGCGCGAGCGTGCTCGACCGACTACCGGAGTACCGGCGCGGCGGCGCACCCGGCCGCCGACAGCTACCCGCGCCGCGCCGCTGCCAGTGCCCGCTCCCACGCTCGCGGCCGACCACTGCATGGGAGCTCTCCACTACAACATAACCTACCTACCGACTACTAATAAACAAAAACATTTTCCTGTCTTAGTGATGTTTTGCAATACGATATTTAAAATACTCGTAGGTACATACGAAGCGAAACGTAGAGGTACCAGCTATTCTAATTCGCTTCAAATATTTATTGAAACAACACATGCTTCGAAAAGTACTTACGGTATAAAAAATGATAACCAAATGATAGTATAGTTCATGAATTTTCCACTGATAAATGTGACATATTATCGATTTTCCCCGTCGAATGCTTGCCGGCCTAATGTCGGGGTCGTCTGTTTAAGTAAAGGAATTGGCGGGACTCTTCGTTCAGTAATTACTAAATACATAGTACATACTTTTCACTGTCTGCCTAACCTCTACAGTTCTTAGCAAAATTACACCAAACGAAGTTTACTGGAGAATAAAACAAATTATTGAAAAAAAAATAACCCGACTGCAGAAAAATGAACTGAAAAGATGGAAACAAGATATTTTTTTTATTAATTTGTTTTATTTAAAGCTTTTTAGTGTTATGAACATATTGTTTAGTTAAGTATTGGTAAGTTAAAAAGCTATCCGACTTAGCAAGATATGATAGGATAAGTTTTAGAAAAGCTAGCTTCTGCCCGCGACTTGGCGTGGAAGTAGCGTGGACGTAGTAGAATAGCCACATTTGTATAGACAAACTGCCACTATTCCAACGAGGCCATTCTTTTTTTTTTTTTTGGGTGGGAAATTATCAAATAACTTCTCCCGCTCTGGGCGGAGCGGGAGGGCGTGTCAGACTTTTACTGACTAAAACCCACCCGTATTACTTCATTTGCCTGTGTGCCAGGGCCACGATATCCCTTTCGGACAAACTCGCAACCCTGGCAGGCATTGGCCCTAGTGGACCCCGTCAGTTGGTGCTGACAACTCTTTGAGGCGCGCGTGGAATACGACACGCCGTCGACCCGGGCCTGGTCGTTATCGGATGGTGAGCTACCCATCGCTCACCGTCCGCAGGCCCGAGCCTACGGTGGCCGGAAATCGGCTTGCGACTCCCGACGCGTCTCCTGCGGCGACTAGGGGCGCGCGGGCGCGAACCTTGCCTATCCCTCACGCATTCCGCCTCCTCCTTCGCAAGCATTACTAATTCGCAGAAGGAGGTGACGGCCTCCCATGCACTCTCGCTCCGAACCATGGCCTGAACCAGGGCCGGACGCGAGAGTTCGCCGCCGCCGATCGCCTCCGCGAGGACACGGCGGTGTTCCGCCCAAGCTGGGCAGACCTCCTCCGTATGCTCCACCATGTCCTCCGGGCGATCCACACAGTGGTGACACCCGGGCGTTTCCTCCCGCTTTATCCTGAACAGGAACCTCCCAAAGCAGCCATCTCCGGTGAGGACCTGTGTCAGGCGGAAGGTGAGGACGCCGTGGCGCCTCTCTAGCCACTCCGCAAAGAGGGGACTTATCGCCACAATTGTGGCGTGCCCAAACGAGGCCATCCTGGGTTCGATTCCCGGGTCAGGCAAAGTGTTATTGGGTTTTTCATCTGAAATTTCTCAGAAACAGTCCCACCCACCCAGACCGCCCATTGTGTCACCCTGTGTAAAATTTAAGCATTTATATCTGTAACTTTTATGGTGTACATAATAAAGAGTATTCTATTCTATTCTAACAGTCCGAAGTCTGAGTTTGTGCCCGGTTAGTGGCAATATTCTCGCCCCCTATTACATGGGACCTAAACGTAACTGGCGAAATGTGGATGTACTATACGGTACACTTCTGCCTAACCCTTATACAGGCGTGATGTTATGTTATTTTTTATAAAAATTCTCTGAAGAAAAGACTGGTGACGCGGGAGTAAGTGACGTACAGTTGTCCGTGTGAGAACCAGTTTTAATCCTGAGGTCGACTCCGCAGTCTTCAGTGGCAATTCCCCATTGCTTGCCAATGCCAAAAGGGTCTTGACAGACAGATAGACAGACGGACGGACAACGACGTGATCCTTGAAGATTTCCGTATTTTCTTCGGCAATATCTTGCGTTTTGATTTTGACTCCATTATCGTCGTCAGCGCCCTCGAAAACCATGAAAACGACACCTATGACGAAAAATTTGGAAATTTTCGGTGGCACCATATTGAATTTTGATTTTGACCCCAGTTTTGTTATCAAAGACCTCGAAAACGACACCCATGACGAAAAATCATCACGAAATCACGACAACTTTTCGCGCAAGTGTCTTTAGCAGAATTGTCATTCTCGCAAGTGTCTTTAGCAGAAATGTCATTAGTGCAAGTGTCTTTAGCAGAAATGTCATTCGCGCAAGTGTACCAAATCCGATGCACCAAATCTCAGTTGGTCTACTCTCTCATCGCAACTGCTATTGGCATAAAAAAGTGAAAATTACTCGTTTTCTTGCTGACTGTAATTTATTTTTTAAATCTGTGAATGCAGATCAAAATTTTAAGGACAGTGTCCTAAGACCGATTTTGTGTAGCTACAATGGTTAAGATATCCTTACTTTCCATCTTAAAAATCCACCCTGCATACGCCATATGATGATTGACTGCTTAGCCCCATAAAGATATAGCGTGATGATAATCATTTATAAGGTTAAATCTGTAACAATCTGCAATGTTCTAACCGTTTGGCTCGTCTTTTTACAATTTGCTGTAAACCATAGAGGAATACAAACAATGCAATATTGCTCATCCCCCATAGTAAATAGCGTGATAATATAATTATGACCTATCGGTTAACCAGACTTATAGGGATTATTTATGCAAAATTTTAACAGAATGTATCCGAATAGAATTTGCGTGATGCTGGAATGTATGTTACATTCAGACAAACAGACAAAAATTCTAAAAACTATATTTTCGGCAATAGAATGATCTCAGATCTCAAACCAATTACTTTTTTTTTAAATATTCAATGTACAATTTTAAGTTTGCTTTGATTTTGTTATTAAAGAAAATGTACTTTTTCGTAGTTTGTGACAAAATAGTAGCTTAAAAGTATTATAAAATATATATATTTGGAATTGGCTATTTAGTAGCTTTTATTTGATACCTATATTAATAAAATCGTATTTTTTTTTGCCTCTTTTTTGATTCGCAAATTCCATAGTAAAATTTTATAGCCTATGTCACTCCCGCAATTCAAACGAATCTAAGGATACCTCATTGGTTAAAATCCATCCAGCCGTTTAGCCTATAGAGAGTGCCAAAGAAATAGACATACATACATACATACACTAGAAAAACATAACCCTTTTTCTGAAGCAGTCGGGTAAAAAAAGAAGTTATCTTCTAGTTACTGACGATCCGCGGCTTGATACGCTTAAAATGCTTTTAATTTGACAATTTCGTATGAGGTTTTCTTCAAATAATGATTTTCGGTCAGAATTCCATCAGTCCTTTCCCTGTGACGAATTGCCCAAATTCAAATACATAAAAGTACACTGATACAGTGACACTTAATTTAAGCATGGAAATAGCCTGGTACAAAATAAATGATCAATGTTCCACATTCTAATAATCTCGTCTGTAGCTTATACTAATAATATAAGTGGTAGGTTCATTGGGGGTTGGTTACGAAATTCCGCGTGTCATTGCGACAGGCTAGGATGAACTAGTTGAAAAACAAAAAACTAGAGGTAAGCAAAACCTAAATCGCTAAACAACTATTCAGCAATGAACACACAAAAATAGCCTTAAGTGACAAACATAATTATTTTGACTGACTGAGTCTAGATTGGAAAATTATTACTCTTGCGTCTTTCTCGTTTAATTTAGACAGTGCACAGACGTCAGAATCGGGATTATCATGTTAGGGATGGTCTTTTAATCACGTAAGGTTCTGTTTGAACCTCACGTAATTAATGGAGGAAGATCACTACTACAATTAGGGACAGCGCTCCTTGATGGGCGAGTCCTATTACTGGCTGAACGTACGACGCGTTGCGTGAGCTCAGTACAGAACACGCAACCTAACCACTCCAGGTCACTGGCATATATCTGCGTCTTAACATACACTGCGCTTCGGACATTTACTGTAACATACATATATAGTATGTTTGGAGAACGGTTACCGATACTTTAAGCATATTATAAACTCGTTTTTATCGACAACATTGCAATTTTATAATTATACTCCTAGCCCAACATCCCGCGAATACCAGTCATCTTATTTTTTTAATGCTGCTAAAATGCTAATATCTTTAAATCTAAGAGACTACAGCCGAAACTAAAAACGAGCATGTATGCCCTTGTCCGTTTGGTGCCGGACGTAAAGAATAGCACCATCCCATTTCATCCCGTAGGTGTCGTAAAAGGGGACTAAGGGACTTACTCGGGAATGGGCAGCAGTGTTCTCTATGCATTTTAACACCATACTGCGATCGCCAACCCGCCTGCCAAGCGTGGCGATTATGGCAACCAATGTCCAGCGACACCACCACCAGGACGTCTTTCGGCTGAAATGATGATGAGTGATGAGTATGCCCCTTAAAGTATCGGTAACCGTTCTCCAAACACATTGTACATGTGCAAGAATAAAACTGTATCATTAACTTTCAGTCAATACAATTAATTTCCCTACTTATAAAAAGCTGTTTCATTGCAACAGAAACTGTTTGCTTGGCTTGATTGTTCATCGACAAAGAAAAGCTCTGCCCCAAATCCCTCAGCTGGACACAACTGCAATGTAAAGCTGTGATAAGTTTACTATAAGACTTGATTTTTTTCGTTATGTTAACAGTTTGAATAGCAGTTTCAGTCAGTCAAACCCTAAACCCAAATCATAAGTTGAATGAAAATGATTATTTATTCAATTGTTTTAGCATAAACGCCAAGAGCGTATCGGACCACGCACAATGAAGGCTTCCGTAGTCGGGATGAATTTATCCCGAGAACAAACCTATCATTGCAGTTGAAGAACATGTTCTCCCATATATTCCAAGTGCAAATGTAAGTTGGTCGACTATTACTCGTTAACTTGTAAAGCCTACTTACTCGTGGCTGTGATAGTTTTCCTTTAACTTCATTTTATATAATGTATAACTGAATTAATGCACATTATTAAAGTAGTTTGGTCAGAGTCGTTTACTGAATCGATTTCTCTCATTTTTAGTTTAGTGAGCTACGTAAATTGCAGTTTCCGCTATACAGGCAAACCAAACCAAAATGGACGAATTACCTACTACGCTAATACGTGTGCGAGTGTGTGCGTGCGTAGATTTGTAATGTGACCACAATTTTCCCTTGCAATCCAGTATAACTAATTTAGTGTTTCATTCATAATAGTAAGAATGTTGTCTACTTATACGTATTATGATTATAACATAATATTGTAATTGTGGTGTTTGGTGATCTGCGTCAATCTCGCATTTAGCTGGCAGGGTGGCACAATAAAGCAAATTTCGCAAACGGATCCCTGAATCGAAAAAAGTTTTCATACACCAGCAATCTTTTTGTAACGGCCTATCCATCGACATCCCACACTATGGAATTACACATTATATATTACATTTTCAACTTGTAGTATTATACTGAGAAGTTTCAGTTTCTTAGATCATTTGCAAGATACGAACGAAGTTAATGTCAGTGATACAAAAACAGAATTTTTATACATGTGGAAGTCCAACTTTTACTCTAGACCCCATATTCAATGCGAATAAAAATATAAATTAATGAGTCTTAAGAGAAAATAACAGTAGTAGGAAAATTGTCAAAAAGTAGTATTAAAAGTTCTATATCGGTATACGAATTCCTACGTCCTTACAGACCTCCTAGGTGGGCTGTCACTAATGTGGTAGCCTGTCAAGAGGATTGAGACATTATTACCTAAAGCACGGGACCTTGCAAAGAGGCCGTGAGATGGGCACGTTGTGCTGTTAAAATTTAACGCGACAATTTTAATTAGTTGACCCACTCAGACCACTAGTCCCAAGCGGAGTTCTATCGCCAACTTACACGTGAGTTTTGTACTGAGGTGATGATGACGTTCGACAAGTTGCTAAAGAAAGCACGAACCATCGTCAGGTCGCGAGGAAGGTTCTTGACCCGCTGGTGCCCCCGCCGCCAAGCCTGAACGTGCCATGTCGAGTCCTGTTTCCCGTTCTTCCACTGCTGCCGCCGGTAGTAGCTCGAGCAATTGAACGACGAAGGCAGGGAAGTTTTACTGTGTTTACTGCAAACGTTGTGGTCACATCACACAAAGGAGAACTGTCAAAAGTTTGTACAAACCTACTTACAGAAATAAAAATCATTTATCATTTAATAATCGCTGATTTTGTGTTGAAACTAATAAGTGTGTTTCTTGTGTTTGTATTGAAATTAAAATGTTGCACAGTTTGTCACAGGCTAGTGTACAATGGTTGTTAATCATTTTCTGGTAGTTCCGACGGTTCAAAATATTGTGCTCGCGATTTTATGCTATTTTCCAGACATGTTAGTGCCAGCGACTCTTGACGTTTTGCTGGATAAACAAGGAGTTGTCAACGTTTTTCCGAGATCGCAAGCAACATTCGTTTTTTAACTAAAATTAGCGGTTTTCAACATTTGTGCGGAAATACCAGTGGTTCGCAGCCTTTTTCTGGTAATCGGCGCGCCAATTCGCTCAAAATATCGTATGAATACGATTTAAATAGTAAGATTGGCAACGCTGATTGCTCGCATAATTACCGCTCTGTCTGCGCTCACCTTTAAGGCGACGATAACCGACGATGACGACGATTTAATGATTTTATACTGAAGATCACGTCTAAACGAGTAGTGTTAATGATTTGAAAAAAATATAAATATGTTAAATTAGAACATTTTCTCAATAACTTAATATGTGAATATTTTAGATTATGTTTATATTACATAGTGAAATTAATTTGTAAAGTTATGTCTAACGCGGATAAAAAAACTGAGAATGGCGCAAAATTTACCAAGAGCATTTTTCTGAAACCTTCACCAATTTAAAGATAATTTAATTATTGATCTTTTAGTATACGCGTTTTATTAAAATACCTTTTGTTTTGTGTATAATAAATTATGAATGCGTCAAATTGGGGACAGCGCTCCTTGATGGGCGAGTCCCATTACTGTGTGAACGTACGACGCGTTGCGTGAGCTCAGTACAGAACACGCAAGCTAACCACTCAAGGTCACTGGCATATATCTGCGTCTTAAGCGCTATTTTATTGTAAAACCAAATAATAAAGACACACACACACTTTATAGTTTATTAATATACCTACGTTGCTTAAACTACAGAAATGTTTAAACTTAAATTAATGAAGTTTAAGCAGCGTTTATAAATAAACCCGTAGATCTACGTATGTGCCTTTATTATGTTAAGCAAACGCACACCGATGTGATTTTATATTTTACCGTTACGTACCTTTTTATTTGTTCAACGTTTGGGGTATATTTGCAAGAACAAAGGTCGTGGTATTTGCTTTCAAACTTGTCGTGTGTTGTATTCGCTCAACCAGACCGGCGCGGCGGCATTGATCCCACATTTATTTGTATTGTACAATACATAGGGAGTGTAAAATCGTCAAAAACGTACGTACCTACTTTTATTTAGTGCTAACTTTAATTATATTATTTGTCTATGCATGTTCCTGATGCGTCTACGTTCTAACGTACTGAACGCTGCAGTGCGCGATTAGATATAAGGCCTTTTACTATGACCGGCTGCGATTACAACCCCGCATTCTATCTCAAGGGGAAAAAGGACATTGCCAATCATTCAATAAACTCCGCCTACCGCAGACCGCTGCTGAACATTGACAATAATTCTGAAACATGCTACCAAAAAGCTGTTACAGATGTAGGCAGACATACTTCTAGGGGTTACCTCTTATAACAGTAGGTATTTTAATAATCTTACTTCTGTGTGGGATAGAGATGGGACTAAACAGGATGTATAAGTCGATCTCATTCCGATGGTGGTAGACCCCCCTTTTTTTTTGGGTGGGAAATTATCAAATAACTTCTCCCGCTCTAGGCGGAGCGGGAGGGCGTGTCAGACTTTTACTGACTAAAACCCACCAGTATTCCTTCATTTGCCTGTGTGCCAGGGCCACGATATCCCCTTCGGAAAAATCGCAACCCTGGCAGGCATTGGCCCTATCGAACCCCGTCAGTTGGTGCTGACAACATTTGAGGCGCGCGTGGAATACGACGCACCGTCGACCCGGGCCTGGTCCTTATCGGACGGTGAGCTACCCATCGCTCACCGTCCGCAGGCCCCCGAGCCTGCGGTGGCCGGAAATCGGCTTGCGACTCCCAACGCCCGGGGCGTCTCCTGCGGCGAATAGGGGCGCGAGGGCGCGAACCTTGCCTCTCCCTTACGCGTTCCGCCTCCTCCTTTGCAAGCATTACTGCTTCGCAGAAGGAGGTGACGGGTGGTAGGCCCCCTGACACCGGGAATGTAGTCCACGTTGAGAAGCATTTATGTGCATATTAACAATTATGTCGATTCGGCTAGATTAAACATTTAAAATTAAAACTGAACATTCTTCTACAACTCTAAGTCTAAATAAGATGCCTGCAGGCTTAGCACGAGAACCGTAGAGAAGCGTTTTGTCGATGGAAGAGTAGACAAAAATGACGTTTCCGTGTAGACAGTAGAACATTTTCGGTAGACAAGCGATTTATGTTCTACACTAGAGTAGAAATATAAAGCGTCATGTTAAGCCTGCTGTTATCCTGGCGTCGTGCAAAACATAATAATATTGCGTGAATATGGAGCAACACTCGCGGAAAATGTAACAGATTTCGGATTCAACATTTCGTTGTTATGCGGTAGGCATGTAGGCAATAACCAGAACTGAGCAACGTTATTTAAGACGATCCATAATAGGTAGGTATAGATGACATGACTTACAGTAATTTTGTTTTGTCAAAGTCGATAGAGAATATCAACAGAGAATATCGACAGTTGTTACGGGTCGTCAGAAACCCAAAAATCTGACAACCAGGGGGCTACTCCGAAGCGTTAATTCGAAGTATCGGCTGAATGTTCGGCCGTTTTATAACTTCCATAGTTTCTTTTTTTGACTTTGAATCCGTACCCGACTTAAAGTCACATTTTTGACTTTGGCTTATCTCTTTGTCTGTTTTTTTTTTAATTTCGCCATAGTTAAACAACGGCCGGACATTCCGCCGATACTTCGGATTTATGTTCGGAGTAGACCTTGTCTTGAAAAAGTCATGTCGTATTGTTACCCAGTAGAGTTGTGGAGGTCAGATAGGCAGCCGTTCCATGTAAAATACTAGTATTCTGCTGCATCCGGTCAGAGTGGAAGCCGACCCTAGCATAGTTGGGAAAAGGCAGGCAGATGATGAGGGTGATATTGCATTTATCGTTCGTTCGTTTTTTTTTTGTTGGGTATATCTCCCCCTGCTAAAGTATTTAAGAAATGACGGAATCTTTTAATCCCTTACATTTTGAGTTGTTTTTAATTTTTGAAGTAAAACTTCTTTACGCACGCTTGACTTGGGGAGTAAGCTGATGAATGCGTGACGAGAGCATTACGGAAACTGATCGAGCGACACGAACGGAAGTTGTTTAAATTTTAAACATGGAACACACCGCGTCACCGCCGCGGGCCGTTCGCTTAATAGGTATTTTTTTTTAATTTACACTGGTTGTTTATACACTTCTGTTTTACTTCAGTCGTCTGGTCTAAAGCACACTCGTTTTTCTTTATTTTTTTACAACCCGCCTCATTGGTCTAGTGGTCGCAAGCGCTACTTTTGAGCATGAGGTCTTGGGTTCGATTCCTAGGTCGGGCAAAGTGTTATGTGGATTTTTTATTAGGAATTTCTCAGTGGCAGCCAGGAGTCTGCATTTGTGCTCGGTTGATGGCTCGCCTCTATTACATGGGACTTATATCTGACAAAATGTGGGTGTACTGTAGCTACACCTCTGCCTAGCCCTTCGGGGATTACAGGCGTGATGTTATGTTATGTAAGTTATTTTTTTGCATTGTTCTCACATATAGAAGCAACAAGAATAATGTACTCAGGATTTTGTAATATCTTGATTTAAAAGAGTGTCTTTGGAATTTCTTGCCTAGTCTTCTCCATAGATATCTACGTTTTGGAATAGGCAAATAGCTACAACTTTCTGACTAACTGATCGACTCTTTGACAATTCAAAAGTGCCTGTAATTGGTTTAATTGAAATATTTATTTTATATACACCAATTTTTTTTCAATCCTTTAAAATGTATTTTCTTATATCATTTATATGTAGTTTAATTAAAACAAAAACATTATCACGCCTATACGCATTCCCCGAAGAGGTAGGCAGAGGTGTATATGTATATACAGCCATAGTGCACACGTTTTGTTAGTTTAGTCAGTTATGAAACCGTAAACTATTTTAAATTTAATTCTAGGTACTTTTTGGTTAAGTTTCAATGTCCTCGCTGAACATGGTAATAATAATAATATTAGTATAGTAATAATAGCTGGCAACACCAACGTCAACAAAAGTCACAAATTTCGTTTTCATAATATTTTCAGTTCTTTTAATTTTAGACGCAGTTTATTTTATTTTATGAGGAACTCCACAAGAAACCATCACCCAAAATAATCACAACATAAGAAAAAATAGCAAAATGAACCACTTTAAAGACTTTCATAAAAACTGCCGAGGTGACATCTGTCATGTCACCTATGATAAAACGGAGAAACGATTAAGAAAACGGAAAAATGTTGACGAGAGCAGCTTAAAGACGAGCACGCTCACCACCTCCGGACTCTTCGCTCAGCTCCGCCTCGGCGCCGCCGATACCCAGCCCCACCGTGAGCGCTGTGACGACACCGGTCGCGGTAGTTGCGTCGAGCTCGAGCGATGAGTATATTTCCCCGCCGACGTCGCCAACACCTGTACGTCGGCAGGGGAGAGGCCGGCCACCAGCGAGCTTGGGACCTCGAGGCAAACAAGCCCCGAACAGGGTCCCCGCTGCCGGTGGAAATATGTCGCGCATGCGATGGACTCAGTCCATGAATGAAAATGTGATGCGCGCATATTATGGAGCTACAGAGGCAGGAATTAACCTTACAGCGTACCGGGGTCGGATGCTCTCTCTGTTTCAGGTGCTTGAACCAGCCATCAACGTCTCGACCCAACGATTGTCGGATCAAGTGCGCGTCACTCGCTTCTTAAATGCTAAAACCCTCCACAAGCGCGAGATTTGCAGTCTCAGAGAATATTTCCTTCAAACTGACGTGGGGATGCACCGAGACGTGGTCGCAGTGGACAAGGGCCTTACCCCACTCTCCTTGGCGAAAGATAACTGGCGCAAACCTGCAGTACTTGATACTAACGATCGTCAGGAAGTATGGCAAGGCAAAGAGCTTCACGGACGCTTTTTCCGGGCCCTCCATGGGCCTGATGTAGACTTTTTGGCGTCTGTATCCTGGCTGCGTTTCGGCGACCTCTTCGGGGAAACCGAAGGTTTTGTCTGTGCGATTATGGATGAAGTTATCATGACGAATAATTATCGGAAATACATTGTCAAGGACGGTAAGGTTGACATCTGTCGGGCATGCCACCGTCCCGGTGTATCAATCCGACTTATTGTTTCCGGTTGTTCTCGTCTTGCTAACGGCGAGTACTTGCACAGACACAATCTAGTGGCTA
Source organism: Tiliacea aurago (assembly GCA_948098905.1). Taxonomy (NCBI): domain Eukaryota; kingdom Metazoa; phylum Arthropoda; class Insecta; order Lepidoptera; family Noctuidae; genus Tiliacea; species Tiliacea aurago. The sequence continues at coordinate 15,207,943 of OX402576.1, read as the reverse complement.
GGATCATCCACCAGCAACTTGCCTTGCAGTACAACCTTGTGGAGATCGAAGTACCATACTACAGGTATGTGCCCGACCCAGTTCTCGAGAATGGGCATGCCACATTGTGCTGGTATCGATCTATCATCACTGACAGGACTATTGTAGCCAATAAGCCTGATATTGTGGTGATAGATCGACGAGAGCGCCGTACAATGATTGTTGGTATCGCTGTCCCTCATGACAAGAATCTCGTGAAAGCTGAGAATGATAAAAAAATTAAGTATCTTGACTGAGCACACGAGGTTGTCGACATGTGGGGTGTGGACTCTGCAATCATTGTACCGATAATCATTACGGTCAATGGCCTAATAGCGAAGAGCCTCGACCAACACCTCAGGAGGCTCTCATTACGCGGCTGGGTCAAGGGCTTGATTCAGAAAGCAGTACTCCTCGACACGGCACGCATAGTGAGGAGGTTCCTCTCTCTAGAGCCCTGACCACCGGCAGCTTGGACCTTGTTCCTGATGCCGATGGACTACTGTTTTTTGTATTTTTAAATGTATTTTTTTATGTTTTTTATAAAAATATTAAAAATATAATCAATATGTATGTATAAGTAATAAATGAAAATAATAATAGTAATATACCAAATCCACCATACCACCACCACCACCACCACCACCACCACCACCGTTGCAACTAAACACTGTATAACTTTCCCCAACTTTTTTTGTTTCCGGGAAAATCCTCATGTATGTCGTTCGCCCTGGGACGGGTGGAGAGGTCTGTCAGACTCTTACTGACTAAAAACCACCCCAGTGTTCCCTTCCCACACTTGCTCCGGGGATCTTGGGACTTCCGCGATTCCTGGCTAGTGCCGGACCGCATGTGCGGGCCACCTCAAGTCTAAGGGGGCGCGCGTAGCGCGCGCCGCTACCTCAGGTCCAATATGATAGGGGGCGGCGGACGTCCCCTTGCCCACCGTCCCTGGACCCATTTAGGGGGGCCGGAAGAGGGCATTACGTGCCCTCTGCCGACGCCCAGTGCGCCTGCTGCGGGCTGAGTGGGCGGAAGAGATCTCCCGCTCCCTTTCCGAAGCCTCCTTCTGCGACACGATAGTTTCGCAGAAGGATACCACCGCGTCCCAGGACTCGACCACGGGCGGCAGCGACAGGTCACTGCCTACTCCTGAGATGAAGTCACGGCCTGGCTCCTTCCAAGCGGCACCCTCTGCCAGCCATAACTAGAGTTGCTACGATTAACTCATTTTTCACATCAGTATGTGAAACGTTCGGAAACAGGTCCCAAGTCTACCTCAGGCCGGCCGATTTCCGCATAGCGAAATTTTTCCCTGAAATCCATCCACCATTTGCATGTTGACTTAGAAGATGTGTTTGACACGTGGATTTCGGAATTCAGCGTAGCGTTACGAAATCAAATCAAATCCATTTATTTGCCGGAATGTAGGTAAATTGGTAGGTGATTGGTTGGTTGGTGGGTGGTGGGTGGTTGGTTGATTGGTTGGTTGGTTTGTTTGTAGGTGTGGTAAATTGTGAATAATCCTACTACACTTCAACACATCAGCTCGCTGCGGTTGTGAATGATTTTATATGTCGCGGTTAGGTTTATGTAAACTATGAATTACTTTTTGTGCATTTATACTTGTACCACTTTCGTCCTAAAACTTAAGTAAATTATTATATAATTACGTTTCAGTCAGAATAACCGCGAGCCTGATGAAATCGTAGTAAGCCTGGAAAATCAAATTCCACCCGCGCCTCTTTGTCTACCCCTCTCATCAAACACGACGACAACAAAACACAATCCCTTCCCGCCAGCAGAAAATGTCGCCCGGCGTTGTTTTTTGTTTTTTTTGTTTCGGCTTCGTGCGGTTTGCACATCTAGCCAGTGTCAAATAAAATTAGGTAACAAGTACAAAGTTTGATAATAATGATGAAATGAACAAGAATTCCGCGTGAGCTCTCAGTATAGAGTCTCTATGAATTACCAACCCCGGATTGAAGGTCAAAATTAACTATGCAGTATAAAATTAACTTTTGTTAGATTGGAGAGTAGACCGACTTGAATGAAATAAAATCTGAATGTTACTTTAAGATACTGCCCACATATTTTCAATCTCGAATTGAAGGACAAACTTAACTATGATTTTCCTGTACCTATTTGTGATGTGAGACCTTACTTCCTACCAAATTACATGATTACATGATTTTATGAACCGCAAGAATAGAGTTTATATTGGTATAAACCCAGGGGTTTAAATTTATTTGCGAGTCAAAGTCCTTGAAAACAAGAAAGTATGTGTTACTGTATTCTTAGACGTGGCGCAAGCGTTTGACAAAGTACGGCATGCAAGCCTTATACATAAGTTGAAAAGCCTGTTACCAAAGCAGTTTGCAGATATATTAGAATCCTACATTCTAAACAGAGCCTTTAGAATAAGACAAGAAGACGCCTACTCAGAACTGAAACAAATTAACGCTGGCATACCGCAAGGAAGTGTGTTAGGTGCGATCCTGTACCTTATATCAGATCCTATACACTTGCGATATTCCTGAATTAGAGCAAAACACGATTGGGACCTTTGCTGATGATACAGCCATAATGGCTGTAGGAAACAGCCACGAAGAAGCAGTAGGAAAGGTCCAAATGGCTGTAAATCAAGTTTATAAAATGGAAGAATAAACTAAATTAATCCAAATCTGTTCACATAGGTTTTTCCAACAAAAAACATAAGTATTCTCCAGTTTACATAAACAATAAACAAGTCCCATACGAGAATACAGTCAAGTATCTCGGTATGACCCTTGACGGAAAGTTACGCTGGAAAGACCACGTCAAGAAGAAAAAGGATGAACTCCACCACCGATTCAAAAGAATGTATTGGCTGCTTGGAAGAAACTCCATGCTGTCCGTGCAAAACAAATTATTGCTATACAGACAAGTCCTTATGCCAGTTTGGACTTATGGTATCCAGCTGTGGGGCTGCACCAAACAGACCAATATATTACTTATACAACGATTCCAGAACAAAGTGCTAAGGGAAATTGTAAATGCACCTTGGTACATAATTATGACCTGAAATTTGCAGAAGCTCCCAAAAAGAGGCTTCTTCAGCATGTGAACGTCGAGGCAATCCAGCTTCTCGATCACAAAAATATAGTAAGAAGACTAAAAATAACAAAACCGTCCGAGTAAGTGTTTAGTGGTAGTGAATAGTGTAAAGTACAAAAGTGCCAAATAAACACAAGAATGAAGTGTATTCGCCTTAATAGAGACAATAAGAAAAGTGCTATTGGACACATTCTTAGTAAAGACAATTTAGTAGATCTATAAGGCTAGATTGTAATAAGATTAGGGTTAATTCTATTGATAACTCCTAGGAGAAGGGAAAAAAAAATGTGACATGAATGGCAATTTAAACGCATATTTAAATCAAGCTTCTATCAACGTCTTAGAAGCTCAATTGTTTTAACTCCAAGGGACCGTAGATCTATAGAACATTAGTTTTTGTTTAAAAAACTTAGCTGTTCCATTAATTTTGTCGATATGAGTGAACACAAATGTAGGGAACAGCTGATTTTTATTTCGCGATTTCAAGGTTGGTCCCATAGAAAAAAATGTTCAAAATGATGAGTACAATGATCCCTTTTCGGGTTTAGTATAAACAAAAACTAATGTTGTATATTTGATATAAATTTCAACTTGAAAACACAGATATGATGGACAACGAAGTGATCTTATAAGAGTTTTGATTTTTCCTTTTGAGGTACGGACCCCTAAAAATCAAAAGCGCTTTCATCAAAGTACTACATACTCATGACACTACATCATGAATCATGATGAAAACAAAGTCAATAAGTCGATCAGTGCTCTTAGGAAGCTGTTAAATATATGTGAGTGCTATGCTGGAGCCCATGGACTAAGGTATAATGCCAAGAAAAGCGAGCTGTTAGTTTTTATGGCACAAAACAAGACCTATGAAGTTGTACCACCAGTCTCGCTCTGTGGTGCCACTCTAAACAGAGTAAAACAGTTCAAGTACCTTGGTCACTGGATTACAGAGGATGGCACTGATAACTGTGATATTGAGAGGGAGCGGAGGGCGTTGACCGTAAGATGCAACATGCTGGCCCGCAGATTTGCAAAGTGCGACAGCAATGTCAAGATTACTCTGTTTAGGGCTTATTGCCAGACCTTTTATACTTGCAGTCTGTGGACCAGATACACGCAAAAAACCTTTAATGCCCTGCGTGTGCAGTACAATAATGCTTTTCGGATACTGCTGTCGCTGCCTCGTTTCTGTAGCGCGTCAGGAATGTTCACAGTAGCGCGTACAGACGACTTCTTTGCGATCATTCGTAAAAGATCCGCTTCACTACTGCGTCGAATGCGGGGCAGCGACAACAGTCTTCTGAGTGTTATTGCTAGTAAGACTGAGGGCCACCTTATGGGGCACCTGTGCGCAGTGCATGTACTGTTGCCAGGTGTCTCCGTGAGATGGCGTAATTAATTATTATTAGTTAGTGTGTGTTTTAGTCTAATATACTAACATAGGTTAAGGAATACTAACACATTTATGGGTTCTACCTGAAATAAAGATAAATAAATAAATAAATAAATAAATAAACTTTTTTTATACGTTATGAAAGCGAATTTAATCGCATCACTTACCTTCCGCTTTTTTACTTTGAGGTAATGAAACCAAGGCTTTTTAGAATGATGACGTCTTAAAGGTCATATTAAGGACGAACATGATTGAAAAAAAATATCATTAATCTTTTTAAACGAAATATGATCATAGCCCACTTCCATTATTTTAAATAAAATTTTTCGTTAAGCAAAAACATCTATTTATTTTTCATATACCATAAATACACTATTATAATCTCCAGCACGAACTTTTAAATGAACGAGGAATTGGGTAGTTATAAATTTTCTCCGCAAGAAAATGGACCGAAATGTAGAACAATGGGGCTAGATGTACTTTATCAGTCAAAAATCTGTCAAATAAAATGTATGTTATCATAAGTTTTCAAATAGCAACATTAAATTATTTTATTTTATAGTTTAACCTCGGTATCTTCAATTCTTAACGTTTTTAATAATCGTTTCGGAAGTGGTTATTTCATGTTTTCTACTTCACAGTTACTCTCCTTATATTATTTACGCAAATAAACTATATCCCAGCGCAGGCGAAATTTTGAGCGCAGTCCTCTGGTCTCCAAAGAGCGACGGCGACTGATTTGTGAAACAAAAATATGCTTGAAGTTCCCGCAACGTGCGACTGAAGATGACTGCTTCCACGAATTATGAGCGTCGTAAGTGCTACAAGCTTGTAGTCGTAGTAAAAACAACAATAAAAAGAATGATAAAAAATTAAAATGATTTGTTTTAAAGATAAGTAGGAAAAACCGGCCAAGTGCATGTCGGACCACGCACAATGAAGGGTTCCGTAGTTGGGATGAATTTATCCCAAAAACAAACTTAACATTGTAGTTGAAAAACATGCTCTCCCATACATCGATATACGTTACGGTCAATTCTCCAACTGCAAATTTAAGTTGGTCGACTATTAGGGCGCTTTCAATTTATGCGTTTCTTGTCGGACCGCTGCGGTGCCGAAGCGGTGCGTTAGTCGTACAACGTACGGACGATCCTTTTTTTCATACAAATCGCGCGGTGCGGCAACAGTGCGGCGCCGGTACCGAGAACGCTCGACAACAGGACGGCAACGACGCAAGCATCACGTGTTCATTTCAGTGTTGAATAGTGCGGTGAATAGACGTCAGAGCTCTTTGTATCAAATTTTTATTTGCGTATTTGCTAAAAATGGATGATATAAACGTGGAAGATTTTATAAATGAGATTGAAATACGTCCTGCTATCTGGAACTCCAAAAGTGACAAACACAGCAATCGCACGGAAACAAAAAATGCTTGGGAAGGCCATCTGTGAGAAATTTCTTCGGCAGAGTCCATGGCTTGACTGATGTCACATCACTGAGATAAAAACGCACGGGCGTCAAATACGCTTTTAATTTAGACGTTTGGTGCCGGACTGCTACCGTACTGCAGCGGCCCGACAGCGAGATATAACCTGCGGCACGGTAAGCGTGCGGCAGCGGTCCGACAAGAAACGCATAAATTGAAAGCGCCCTTACTCGTTAGCTTGTGAAGCCTACTTAGCTGTGATAGTTTTCCTTTTAATTTCGTTATATATACTATTGCCATGAATTTTTTCACATATCCAAAACCAACCATTTAGCTGGCAGGGGGGGGGGACACTTGACTCTAACAAAAAATAGCACTTTAAAGCTTAATATTACGCAAACGGATCCCTTAATTGAAAAATGGTTTTGCCAAACCCACAATATTTTTGAACGGCCCACACCATGGAATAGACGAGAAAAAAAAATATCATCCCCATTTCACGTGTAAGGGAGGTACCCTAAAAAAAAATGTTTTTCATAATTTTATTTGACCATTTTTTCAGCATGATTAATATGTATACCCATGCCAAATTACAGTTTTCTAGAACTAAGCGTCTCTGAGCTAAGCTGGGGACAGACGGACGGACGGACGGACAGACAGACAGACAGACATTTTGCCGCCATTTTGTTTTGATATTCTGTGGGTGCGCTTGAGAGAAAATTTTATGTAATTTGTGGTTATTTTGCTTAAAAAATGAGTGATTTGATTTGCTCTCTTTTTGTAAGCCAGTGCTTCACCCACACTCGCCGACTTCGTCTTCTTTTATTTTTTAAATGTCACATGATATAATTCCTAAATAACACAGTCGACGACATCGCGATACAGGGTGAGCAAGCTTCACGTGTGTCACCAACGTCGAACCGAGTAAGTTTGCAAACTTAAAAACCGCATAGGTACTTTAAGTCCGTCTACCACCCACTTTACACAATCACTAGTCATCCTGACGCAGACCTTGACAGTTGAGATCGCCAATTTACGCTGTCAAGCTCGGTAATTTATCGACACCTTGTAAAAGTCCGATAAGCATATCGATCATTACTAAAAGATTTAAGACTCGACTTTATTGCTGGGTGATGAGGAAGAACGGCAGCAGCATCACAATGTGATTCGTAGGCGTATTCGGAGGTGGCGTCTCAGAGATAGAAATAATCCTCTGGAACTTCCAGAAAAAGATTTTGTTCGTCTCTTTTGGGTGACTCGAGAAGTGGCAGCCATTTTAATAGAAGGGAAAGAGGTAGATGTGCGGAGGATACGATCCACTAGACTCCCTGTCCATATCGTGGTAAGCACCTACTGTTTTTTTACTATAGTTACCTACTTCATTCGAGTTAGTGAGTTTCGTTTTTTGTCAATCCGTAAGAAACATTGAAGCAATCGTCTTGAAAAGACGGGTAGGTACGTAAGAAACAAGATAGTGAACACCGACGCGGCACGAGCATCATCACAATGCCGCACACACACGGTTCGCTTCGAAAGAAGCGGGTTTGCGTAAGCAGAGCAAGCAGAAGCACCAGCACCCTCCGTATCTACACTGCACACCACATGGATCCATGACTCTTATGATTTATGCCTTCGCGGGGCTAACAGTGGCGTGAGCAACACAGCGCCCTGCGCCCCGCGCGCGGCTTACCAAACGGCGCCTCGCTATTGGTCTAGGGATTTATGCCTAAGGTATTAATAATATTGTATTTAAAAGTAGGGTGTTTTTGAAAATAAAGAGATGAGTCAATCATGAGTAGTTTTTATTTAAATGAACGAGCGTACTTACTTATACACGCCACACTAAAGTACTTACATTTTATAGGTTTACGGATAGGTATGTTTTTTTTTCTCAAACTTCAAGAAAGTAATGTCAACAACAAACTTTTTTTTGGCAAAAACCTTTTTGACCATTTTGGACTCAGTGACTTTTCGTTCTACGGGGACGAGTTACTCATATTATTTTTATATTATACCCAAGTCTTATCAATTTCCTAAAAATCAAATTGAATGTAGGCATTTTTGGTTACTGTTACCCCCCTCTTAAATATAAGCGGTCTCATAGGAACCTACGGCACCGCACGTCTATAGGATGTATTAGAGCAATTAAACTGATACTGCTAAAAGCTCGTCGCACTATATAATGTAGATAGATGGTAGTTAAAGTTATATTAAGCTGTAATTACACACATTAAAGCTGGGATTTTTTTATGACCCACTTTCATTCTGCTATTGTTTCTATTAAAACTCTAATGGAACATCTTCAACGCACATCCGAAACAGCTGGGTCAAGAAGTAAAGCTTGCTATTTTTTATTTAGGATGGGTTTGCTCTTGACGTTAGTTTAGGGCAGAGTTGACAGGGACAAAGTCGACGATGGAGTGAGCTTACCCAGAAGATGCCTGTTTACTCTAACTTTTAAGACCATTTTGCACAAGAGTATATATCGAAGATATCGGGCAAACGGCTTGTTTCCTATAAAACATTGCATTAGAAGACTTATCTATAGGTAAGTTTACATTGAATTGGAAAAGTTATCTATAGGTAAGTTTTCTAAAAAAGATGAATTTTGTATTGTTAAACGGTTGTGAGATAAAAATATCAAAAATCAAATTAATTATGTAAAAATGGTTTTTAGATTATTTCATATTTTGGAGACATTATTGTGTAAAAATAAAGCCAATGGTCACGTGGCCTTTAACGCGAATCAGAGCTCGACACGTGAATTCCTGCAGACGACTTGTTTTAAATTGTAAAAACAAACTTTATGCGTCCGACATGAAGTTTCTTTTGCATTAACAATAGAAGCACGACTGGAATGGTCCTGAAAGGAACAACACTGATTGATTTATTTTCAGTTTAAAGCCCACCCAGGTCACAATTAAGCCGAGTTCTAACCAAAAGCAATCGTCGTGCGAATACAAGATCGTCGCGTGATTGAGATCGCGTATTCGCCCAATAACAAAATGTGTGTCCTAACATAAGCGACCGTCGAGGATATCCATCCTCGACGATCGCTTACACTTGGTGCGACTCTGCGACCCTCCAGTCGCACCATGTGTTTGCGTCAATTAGTGTAATTTTTTAACGCCAGAAACGCGGTTTTTATTATCGGGCAATATCGTTTACCTTGCTGAACTACAAAAATAGCGAAACACAAAGGGGAGAAGCACAGCTTTCTCCTCCCCCAATCGCATGCGGTGCGAGGCGATAACGTTCGTGTGCGAATGTCAGCTAGGCCACCTGTTTGATATCAGATTTTTTTTTATTGCGCATTCGTAAGTACTAAGTTCGCGCGAATTAGTAAGCAAACATTTTATTCGCGCAAATATACCGTGCGAATGTCACGTAATTCAAAACGTATCCATTATTTTATTATACATTGTGTAGGAATCAAGAAATAAATTCAATGTTTTTACCCGACTGCCAAGGAAGGGTTATTTATATTTTTAATGCATTACTTTGGCAAACTCAAAACGCGGCCTCTTCGGAAATGCCGGAAGTGAAGAAAAATAATAAGTGAATATAATCTATTCTTTGCTAAGTGCTTGTAATCTCACTAAGGTAAATAAGTAAGTATGGTTTCTGCTGGATTATAGCATAAACAATAATTTAATGTATATGATATGGGGCTAAAAAACAGATGTAGACGAAGCAGTATCGTGGATAATGACGTCACATTATGACCGCGTCAGAAACGGACGTTTGAACTGTAGTAGAAAATTGTTGGAGTTTCATAATTTTTTTGAGCAACAAGCAGTAGTTCAATTTAACTTTTAATACTTTTCTTGGGTTATATTACTGTATATTATTGATTTAGTGAATAAAAAAATTACATGCATATTCCTTATTGAGACGCAGTACTTTATGTCTCGTGCGAACTTGTGATGGTCGCGTAGTCGCTTTCTGTTAGGACGCGGGGTTATACCTAATTAGTACGATCAAGGTATAGCTGGAGTTGATCTTATTGAACTAAATGTTTTAAATATTGGTAGTGAAGAATGGTTCTAGAAAAATAGTACTCCGACTCCGAATAGTGATCGCGGGACTCACTAGGAAGGCATTGATGTTTCGGCTAAAATTTGTTCATAGCCAAATCTAGGCTACCCCATTTTGTATCATGTTCCAGCGTCCTAATCTAATTCTATATTTACTACCGATTTATACTACTATCGACTGAGTTACAATCATATATTTTTAAATTGCTTGGGATATAATAATTTCTTCTGGGTACTTTTTACCGATACATAGATAAAAAACAATTAGAAACAGAGAGGCAGACACGTAGGCTTTTAACAGAAAACAGCTGTTTTTAAACTTAATGTTATATAAGTAAAATTATGTCGACTGGCGTTAACTTGGTACTTGCGATGTGCGCCGCCATGCCTAAAGTACAATTAAATAGAAATGGGCGAAATCCGTCCAGGTATAATTTTGAGGATCTCCAGAACGAGGTCAACGAAGTATAATTATTATTTTAAATTAATATTTAATCATTTAGGGAGAGGCTCGTGGCCAAATAATAACAACCGCACGGGTCTACCGAAGGTTAAGCTACGCTTCCCGCGGTCGGTTCGTGGATGGGTGACCATTACATCTTGAGATTCCTCCGTGCCTCGGAAAGCACGTTAAGCCATAAGATAGGCAGTCGCATCCGGTTAGACTGGAAGCTGACCTCAACTTAGTTGGAAAAAAACTTGTAAAAGTAAAAGCTTGGAAACCTTCGCGATTGTGCTCGCGCAGATGTGTGCTGGTAAAACCATCCTACACTCGAGTGAAGCCTCGAGCAAAAGCTAGTAAAGTTGTGCTCACTTAATATGTATACGCAGTTGAACAGCACGCACTGTTCTGCTGTGCTACGCCAAAGCTCGCAATGTGCTACGACGAAGATCGCTGTGTGCTTGAACAGCACGCACTGTTCTGCTGTGCTACGCCAAAGCTCGCAATGTGCTACGACGAAGATCGCTGTGTGCTATGACGTAGATCGCTGTGCTACGTCGTAGATCGCGGTGTCCTACGACGACGTAGATCGCTGTGTGCTACGACGTAGATCGCTGTGTGCTACGTCGTAGATCGCTGTGTGCTACGTCGTAAATCGCCGTGTGCTATGACGTAGATCACTGTGAGCTACGACGTAGATCACTGTGAGCTACGACGTAGATCACTGTGAGCTACGACGTAGATGGCTGTGTGTTACGACGTAGATGGCTGTGTGTTACGACGTAGATCGCTGTGTGCTACGTCGTAGATCGCTGTGTGCTACGTCGTAAATCGCCGTGTGCTATGACGTAGATCACTGTGAGCTACGACGTAGATCACTGTGAGCTACGACGTAGATCACTGTGAGCTACGACGTAGATGGCTGTGTGTTACGACGTAGATGGCTGTGTGTTACGACGTAGATCGCTGTATGCTACGACGTAGATCGTGGTGTGCTACATCGTAGATCGGTGTGTGCTACGACGTAGATCACTGTGTGCTACGTAGTGTAAAGTGTAAGCGCCGATGCAAATCCTCCTAAAGTTTAGAGGATTTGCGTCGGAGCTTACACTTTAGACTTCAGGTTTAGAGGATTTGCATCAGAAAAAGATTCAGCAACTGCATTACTTACTGACTGTTTGACAGATAGCGCACAGTTTAGACCGGTATACCTAGAGATTTAGAGAATTCCTTGGGTTCCAACGCGGCGGTGCACTAAGAATGGAATCTTTAAATTACAATCCTAGTTTGTATGAAGAAATATTTTACTTTTTAAGTTACGGTGATAACCTGTGGTAACATAATACATGTTGCAGTCCAAACATAAATTTTTTTTAGACCTTATAGTTTGGAAACTAAAGATTTCTTAATAGTTTTTTGAACAATCCCGTTTTGGATTTTTTATATAGCTTCTGATATTTCCTATCGTGCTGGCAACTTTAGTATTTGTTCTTTGAGTTTCTGAACATTTTTCCGTTTATTTTTTACTAGCTGTTGCCCGCGACTTCGTTCGCGTGGAAGTCGTAAGAAACCACAATATACAATAATAACAGCCACATTTTTATAAAAAAACTGCCTCGTTGGTCTATTGGTCGCAAGCGCTACTGTTGGGAATGAGGTCCTGGGTTCGATCCCCGGGTCAGGCAAAGTAATATTGGGTTCTTCGTCTGGAATTTCTCAGTTAAAGTCCGAAGTCTGAATTTGTGCCCGGTAAGTGGCAATAGGCTCGCCCCCAATTACATGGGAACTAAACATAACTGGCGAAATTGAATGTAGGTGTACTATAGGTAGGTACACCTCTGCCTAACCCTTTGGGGAATACAGACGTAATGCTATGTTATTTTTATAAAATATTAATACATACATAAACTCACGTCTACTTCCCATGGGGGTAGGCAGAAACTATAGAACGCCTATATATATATACTTACATACTCCTTTTGCTTCGTTTACGTTCATACTTACATCCGAGGGGCAATTTTACTAATTTTATGAACGTTCACAGTCTGATCTCAGTCTCAATCTGTCAAAAATACCTCTTATTTCCTTACATTTTGACAATTTTTTGCCGTTTGTTTGTCGCCAAGATGAGATTGCGACTAGATTTTGAACGTTTTAAATTACGAGAATTGGCCTTCTGGTCATATACGCACGCCTGTTCAGAGTACTGCGCTCCTGTCCTTTCTGAAGAACATCACCAATTAGGTCACTATATTATGTCCTTCTCGGCGTCCCCTCCCGGCGTTTCCACTCACATCTGCACAGTAAATACCTTTTGTTAGTCGCCTTTCATTCATCCTTTCAACATGACCAAACCATGTTCTATGTTAGCAGGTTTGGTTTCCCTACTTAGTCCTTCATGTGGACCATTGTGCGTGGGCCATGGCGGCTGTCATTGGTTATTCCAACCAGCCCACCTACCTCCAGAAGCTGATTAGGTCTCCTGGTTTGCTTAAGATATCTGTGAAATATCTGGATGACCCGAGGGTTTCTGTTCTGATCTGGGTGATGCCTGTCTGCATGATCAAACCATAATCTTTTAAAATTTTGTCACTACATCTTCTTTTAAACCACACCGTTGTCTTATCACATAATTTTTCAGCCTATCGTTCATAGTCACGCCAAAAATGCTTCGCCAGGAACACATTTCCACGGCATTGATTCTACTTTCATGTTTCTTTTGCCACATCCAACATTCACTTCCATACATAAGCGTGGGTACCAGCACACCATTGTAAACAGCCAGCCTTGCCTTTTTGGGCATCGACTGGTGGGTCAGAATCGCAGTATAGCACAATTCACATTTCCCGCATTAACTCTTTATAATATAACTTCCCTGTATACAACGTTTGTAATTATGGTCTCAGCAGCCAAAAGATACAGAGACTCAAGACTGGTGACACGTGACCTAGCAACGTACAGTTACCCATGTGAGAAGCAGTTAGTCCTGAGGTCGATTCCGCAGTCTTCAGTAGCAATTTCCCATGGCATGCGAGGTTTTTCGTTTTCAGTGAATTAACGAACGCCTGCGTTCCTGTATACACTACCTAATGTCACAAAACTGATACACTGACTGTTGCATTCTTACAGATTATTCCTGACGAACGACTATAACTAAAATAGTATTACAGTAGGTTATGCAGAATATATGGCCGATAGGGCCGAAAGTTTCTGGAGTGGCGACCGCGTACCCGGAAGACGTAGCATTGGAAGGCCACAGGAACCCACTGGATTCGGAAAGCACAGAACTACTCGAAGTGGCGATGCTTGAGGGAGGCCTATGTCCAACAGTGGATGTTTTTCTGCTGAAATGATGACGATGTGATACAACTACCAATTAACGATTTTCAGACTTCTTCCTTTACTTGTGCTGTGAGACTTTGATCGACGATTTGACTGACGATTTTCAGACTTTTTGTTGAATTTTATGATTCTAGGTCAACGGGAAGTACCCTATAGGATTTGATTAATTTGCGAGTATAAAAATAATGTCGCATAAATGGCCGTATTTTTTAATGCGTCTTACTTGGAAGTTTGGTTTTTTTGAGCTCCAGGGACCGAGACCTACGTATTTGAAATTAATTTAAACTTGATACATCCACGCGTTTCTGAGAAAAAGGGTCTTCACTGACAGACAGACAGACAGTTGGACGGACGGGCGGATGAAGTGAGGTAAATAAGGGTTCTGTTTTTTCGTTTTGAGATATGGAACCCTAAAAAGTAAGTTGGAGTCTCATTTCCCACGATATCTATGGGAAAAGGTTTTTGCGATTTTTGACTCATCTAGTACTCAAACCTCAGTTGGTATAAAAGAGTTTTTTGAACCTCATATGAAACAGGATCTATTGGCACCAATTTTTTTTTAATGACAATTTCCAATTTTTTTGTGGACTGTACATGTTTTTCGAAATGTCTCAAATAGTTAAGGATAGTCTTCTAAGACCGATTTCATGTAGCTACGAGTAGCTATAACGGTTAATGTACCCTTACTGCCCCATCTCAAATATTCACCCTGTGTACTGTGTACACCATGTGTGCCATGATGATTAAAAGCTCCAAAAAGATATAGATAGCGTGATGATTAAATCTGTAACTGTATCTGCAATGTTCTAACTGTTCGGCTCGTCTTTTTACAATTTACTGTAAACTATAGAGGAAAACAAACATAATGCAATATTGCTCATCCCCCATAGCAAATAGCGTGATAATATATAGCCCACTGACTGACCAGACTTATGGCAATATATATGCAAAATTTGAACAGAATCTATGCAGTCGAATTTGCGTGATGCTCTATGAATGCATGTTCCAGAACATGCATTCATAGAGGAACACGAACATAATTCAATATTGCTCATCCCCCATAGCAAATAGCGTGATAATATATATCCTATCAATTGACCATGCATATAGGGAATATCTCTGCAAAATTTGAACAGAATCTATTCAGTAGAATTTGCGTGATGCTCTAACATACATTCAGACAAACAGACAAAAATTCTAAAAATTATATTTTCGGCATTGGAATCGATCCCAGACCTCGTTGCAATTGGTGGCCCAAAAGATAGCCGGGGAGGGCCAAAGGCTCCGGGTGGGCTGGGTGTCCGCGCAGGTGAAACTGCTGGAACCCAGACCTCTGAGGTGCTTCCGCTGCCGGGTGGGTCACCACGTGGGAGTATGCTGCACCTCAGAGGTGGACCGCAGCGACCACTGCTTCCGCTGTGGTCAGCCCGGTCACAAGGCCGCCTCTTGTGATGCCACGCCGCACTGTTTTGCATGTGCGGCGGCTGGCAAGCCGGCCGATCACCGGGCTGGAGGTAAGGCCTGCGCTCCCCCCCCCAAACCCAAGGGAAGGGGCAAGCCCTCAACAACCGTAGTCACCGCCGCAGCCGCCACCATTGCAGCCGCCGTTGCCGCCTCTACCGTCGTCGTCGCCGCTAACACCGCGGCAGGGCCATCTCAGGGGGCCCGGGAGGAAGCTCAAATGGATTGCCAATAAATGGCCCCATTGCGCCTCCTCCAGGCGAACATCAACCACTGCGCCGCCGCTCAGGATCTGTTGCTCCAGAGCATGGCGCAGTGGTCGATTAACATCGCCGTGGTCGCTGAGCCGTACTATGTTCCGCCCAGGGATGACTGGGTGGAGGATCTGAGCGGCTGTGACCCTAATTTCGTCGGCCGCCGCCGGTACCCTGTCCCTCGAGGCCGTCAAGAGGGGACAGGGTTGCGTAGCAGCACGGTTCGGGGAGATTGTCGTGGTAGGAGTATACTTCTCCCCGAACCGAACTCTCGCCGAGTTCCACAACTCCCTTCGGGAGCTGAGAGTCGTCGTCGTCGGGTACCATCCCCTCCCCGTGTTCGTC
Organism: Tiliacea aurago; assembly: GCA_948098905.1. Taxonomy (NCBI): domain Eukaryota; kingdom Metazoa; phylum Arthropoda; class Insecta; order Lepidoptera; family Noctuidae; genus Tiliacea; species Tiliacea aurago. Next base: position 15,192,129 of record OX402576.1, on the reverse strand, counting down.
CTCGGGGACTTCAATGCCAAAAACGTGGCTTGGGGTTCCCGGTATACGGACACACGGGGCAGGATGGTGGAGGACTGGGCTCTGGAGACAGGCCTGGTCGTCCTAAACCGGGGTTCTGTCCCCACGTGTGTGCGGATGCGGGGTGAATCAGTGGTGGACATCTCGTTCGCAAGCCCCGCTCTGTCGCCGCGTGTCATCGACTGGCGCGTCATGGAGAGGGTGGAGACATACTCCGATCACCGGTACATCCGGTTTGATGTCTCCGCCCCGACCTCGAGCGCGCCTGTCCGACAGGCCCCGAGTGGTCCGCGGTGGGCGCTGAAGCAGCTGGACCGGGAGCTCCTCCTGGAAGCCTCGATCGTGCAGGCCTGGGTGTCATCATCGGACAGGCCTGCCGACATCAACGACGAGGCGGAGTGGTTCCGGGAGGCCATGTCCAACATTTGCGACGTGGCAATGCCCCGGGTCCAGCCCGGACGTGCCCGGCGCCAGGTGTGCTGGTGGTCGCGCGAGCTGACCGCTTTACGCGAGGCGTGCGTTGCTGCGCGACGCCGGTATGCCAGGCACCGCAGGCTCCGTATCCGCCCTCCGGATACGGTAGCCATTCAGGCGGAGCTGTGCGAGGGTTACAGAGCGGCGAAGAACGCCCTCCAAGAGGAGATCCAGCGGGCCAGAGGACTCTCCCGCGAGCAGTCGCTGGAGATCATCGACGGAGACCCGTGGGGACGCCCCTATAATATGGTGCGGGATAAACTCCGCCCATGGGCTCCCCCGCTGACGCAGAGTCTCCGGCCCCAGCTCGTGGAGGACGTGGTGAGCGCTCTGTTCCCTTCGCGAGGGGAACATACTCCCCCGCCCATGGCTCCGCCTCCTGCGGTGCCCGATGCGGACCACACCGCCGACGACGACGACGATGCTTCGGAGGTGACCGAGGTAGATCTGAGAGTGGCGGTACGTAGGCTGAATGCCAAGAATACCGCCCCAGGACCCGACGGCTTGCCTGGAAAAGCCTGGGTTCTGGCCTCAGAGGCTCTCGGGCCTCGACTAAGGGGGCTCCTAAGCGCATGCATGGAGAGGGGCCAGTTCCCACTTCGTTGGAAGACGGGGAAACTGGTCCTCATTAAGAAGCCGGGGCGCCCAGCGGACTCTCCGTCCGCTTACCGGCCCATCGTGCTGCTCGACGAGGTGGGCAAGCTCTTTGAAAGAGTCATTGCAGACCGCCTTGTCGGGCGGCTGGTACGGGTGGGGCCGGATTTGGCGGAGAGCCAGTTTGGTTTCCGCAAGGGGCGCTCTACGGTGGATGCCATCATGCGCGTTCGAGCCCTCACGACGGGGGATGCTGTGGCCCGGGGTGGGGTCGTCTTGGCGGTGTCTCTTGACATCGCCAATGCGTTTAACACCCTGCCCTGGAGCTGCATCAGGGAGGCACTTCGGTATCACCGGATGCCGACCTACCTCTGTCGCGTGGTCGAGGCCTATTTGACGGACAGGGCCGTCATCTACCCCGGTCACCAAGGAGAGTGGAACCGGCGAGAGATGTCGTGCGGTGTCCCACAGGGATCGGTTCTGGGGCCGCATCTGTGGGACATCGGGTACGACTGGGTGCTGCGCGCTGACCTCCCCAGTGGCGTCAGCGTAGTCTGCTACGCTGACGACACGCTGGTCCTGGCACAGGGGAGTTCACATCAGGCGGCGGCCGAACTGGCGGAACGTGGGGTTGCGACAATCGTCGATAGGATCCGGCAATTGGGACTCGAGGTGGCATTGCACAAGTCCGAGGCCATGTGTTTTTATGGTCCTCGGAACGCGCCACTGTCGGGTTCCCAGATAACGGCGGGAGGGGTTCACATCGGCGTCGATGTGACGATGAAGTACCTGGGACTCGTCCTCGACAGCCGGTGGAACTTCGTCGAGCACTTCCGACGTTTGGCTCCCAGACTGGAGCGGGCCGGGGCTGCCTTGAAGCGGCTCCTGCCCAATCTGGGGGGTCCAAACGCCTCCTGCCGGAGGCTCTACGCAGGGATCGTGCGGTCCATGGCCCTTTACGGGGCACCGGTGTGGGCGCGTTCACTGAGGCTGCGACCAGCCCAGCGGTTGAACGCGTCCCAAAGGGTCATGGCCATCAGGCTGGTACGGGGTTACCGCACGGTCTCCCGTGAGGCGGCGAGCCTCCTTGCCGGACTGCCGCCATGGGATCTGGAGGCGAAAGTCCTCGCGCACATGTGGGTGTGGCGCGAAGAGGCGAAACGCCGGGGTGAAACTCCGCTGCCGCAACAAATCGCGGCACAGCGGACGGAGCTCCGGCAGGATCTCATGGCGACATGGAAAGTGCGATTGTCGCAACCCAGTGCTGGGCACGCCACAATTGCGGCGGTAAGTCCCCTCTTTGAGGAGTGGCTAGAGAGGCGCCACGGCGTCCTCACCTTCCGCCTGACGCAGGTCCTCACCGGACATGGTTGTTTCGGGAGGTTCCTGTTCAGGATAAAGCGGGAGGAAACGCCCGGGTGTCACCACTGTGTGGATCGCCCGGAGGACACGGTGGAGCATACGGTGGAGGTCTGCCCTGCTTGGGCGGAGCACCGCCGTGTCCTCACGGAGGCGATCGGCGGCGACGATCTCTCGCGTCCGGCCCTGGTTCAGGCCATGGTTCGGAGCGAGAGTGCATGGGAGGCCGTCACCTCCTTCTGCGAAACAGTAATGCTCGCGAAGGAGGAGGCGGAGCGCATGAGGGTGAGGCAGGGTGCCCGCCCTTCCGCCCTAAGTCGCCGCAGGAGACGCCCTGGGCGTCGGGAATCGCAGGCCGATTCCCGGCCACCGTAGGCGCGGGCTTGCGGACGGTGAGCGATGGGTAGCTCGCCGTCCGATAAGGACCAGGCCCGGGTCGACGGCGCGTTGTGTTCCACGCGCGCCTCAAAGAGACGTCAGCACCAATTGACGGGGTCCGAAAGGGCCAATGCCTGCCAGGGTTACGAGCCTGTCCGAAAGGGATATCGTGGCTCTGGCACACAGGCATCTGAAGGAACACGGTGGGTTTTAGTCAGTAAAAGTCTGACACTCCCTCTCGCTCCGCCCAGAGCGGGAGAAGTTATTTGATGATTTCCCACCAAAAAAAAAAAAAAAAAGACCTCGTTGCAATTACTTTTTTTCAAAAATATTCAATGTGAAATTTTGACTTCGCTACGATTTTATTATATGTATAGATAAGAACATATTTCCGTTATTTTATTATAATGTCACACTATAAAAAGACGCTATTCCACAGCAGCCCACGCTTTAGCTGCGCACGTGTACTCGTATTAAGTTTCACTTTGTATTTAAATATAGACGAGATCTTGCGACCCACTGCCACGCGTAAAAAGATTATTTATTTTGAACATGTTTAGGTACTTATGGCAGATAACATGCGGTAAAGTGTGTATGTAAGATAAAACTATCATACAATGAATTGGAGCAGAAGAACTGTAACTCTGCAAAATAGGGTAGGTAGTTTATGATGCCATAAAGGCCTTTTATCACACAACGTAGGTTATTCACCTTGTACCTTGGGACATTTAAAACAGTTAGATAATGTTAAAGTAAAAAAAACAAAGCATACGAGTATGTGTGTCGAATGTCATACGCTTGCAGTAAATGTTTTTTATTTAACCGTTATAGTTCAGTTACATCTCTCTGAAGTGCTGTCCGGTACACTTATCTTCCGCATTAATTTTCCTTGTTCAGTCAACCCAGCTGATATGCTTGACATTTACAATCAGATGGACCTAATTGAATAATACACATGAATAAATTTATGTACCAAATGATTACACAGGATTATGATGAAGATTTGAAGGAATTAACAACATAAGTATCGTAAGTATATAAATGTAACACTATTTAGTTAGTTTAACCAATATTTGCTTACACTGCACTGGTATTATACAAAAAACCGGTCAAGTGAGAATCAGGCTTTCGTGCATACCTTGTACAGAGCGTGACCACGCCTTAATGATCCAGCGTTCTTTTACATCGGATTTTATTTCCGAGTAACTTGTAATTAGATGTCTTGTAGGTGAGAGAGTGTGACCTTTGTGCTACGGATTAATACCCCCAGAAGGATGAGGAAGGAAGTGTAACACTAAAACATAGTACAGGTCAAGAATAAGAGAATCGGAAAACGCACTCCCGGATTCCTAAATCGCGTCAAAGTGCAATTCCATGGGGTATAAACGCCTAAACGAGGTTTGAAGATTGACGTATCGTAATCGGATACGTTCACGACTCGAAATATTCATCTTATTTACATACAATAAAATTAAATTGTTACCGTAAGTGTGTATTTGTGCAAATTTTGTTTTTTAAAACTTGATAATAATACTTTTTTATTTGCATGACAGCCATACTGTTTGTTTTTGCTGTATGCTTTTTATCTTTTAATAGGTTTTGAAAATATTTAGACTTAGATGATGTTGTGAGCTGGCGGGTGGTGCAGAGATGCAAACTTCGTCATTCGTGTAGCGTTTTTAGCGTTTTATAAAATTGTATATTTATATATATTTATGTTAATTACTTATATTTATGACATCTGATAACGAATCATTTTATTCTGCCAACGAATCTAGTGCCTCTTCCAGCGAAGAAAGTTTCTCTTCTCTTACAGATACCTTAGGTGTTCTTTTACGCCAAAATTTTGCCTCAATGCTCAGAGCATTCCTAGTCACTATAACGAACTGTACGACACATTTACTGACAACAACGTTCACGCCGTTTTGATTTCCGAGACGTGGCTCAATCCTAACCTGCTTTCAACCACTTACCCGCTCCCCGGTTTCGTCCTTCTTCGGAATGACCGGATCGGTAGGAGGGGGGGTGGTGTTGCCATTTATCTTCGTGATGATTTCTCTTTTAAAATCCTAGCTTCTTCTTCCAATGAATCCGCTGAGTTTCTTTTTCTCGAGGTTTGTGTCAAAGGAGCTAAAACTGTCCTTGGTGTCGTCTATTGTCCCCCTTCTATTGATTACTTCACTGAATTCGAATCGGTACTTGAATCTTTGGGTTCGGAGTATGCACATCACATTGTTATGGGGGATTTTAATACCAACCTATTGGCCCACAACTCCCCTCGGTCCCGTAAACTCCTGCATCTTATCGAGTCAGCCAGTCTGCATGTATTGCCACTCCAACCAACTCATCATAATATAGTCGGTGATGATACTTGGCTTGACCTGATCCTCACCTCTAATCCTTCCCTAGTTTCCACACATGGTCAACACGATGCTCCTGGCTTTTCCCATCACGATCTTATTTTCCTATCCTATGTCCTTAAATCCCCTAAACCTAAGCCACCGTGCCAGTACAGGCGTGCCTTTGCGCGTATGAATAGTGAGAGGCTTCAACAAGATGCGTCCAATATTGATTGGTCACCCCTGCAAGCAGCTTCATCAGTTGACGAAAAAGTTACGTTCTTCAACGATGTCGTGTGAAGCGTCCGCCTGCGCCTTGGATGAACAGGGGAGTTCGTATGGCTATGCGTCGTAGGGACCGCGCGTTTCGGAAATTTAAAAAGGATCGCTCGGAGGACAATTGGGCCTTCTTCAAGACTGCTAGGAATCGGTGTAATCAGATGATACGCAACGCTAAACGCCGCCACGTTCTAAATAATATCATTTCTTCTTCTCCTGCCGATATTTGGAAGTTCCTTGGAACTTTGGGCATCGGCAAATCGCGACATTTGGACCTTCCTAACACAATTGGTTTAGATGATCTAAATCGCCATTTCTCCACTGTTCCCGTTTTGGATAGTCTAACCAAATGTCAAACCCTCGACTACCTTGCTGGTCTGACGCGTCCCAATGTTAACCCCTTTGTTTTCACCCCAGTCGACCCGGGAGAGATCAAAAAGATTATCCTTTCCATCAAGTCCAAAGCTGTGGGATGCGATAATATCAGCCGCCATATGATCGTAGCGGCTCTTGATCAACTCCTCCCTGCAATCTCCTACATCGTAAACTTCTCCCTTTACACAGGTGTTTTCCCCTCCCTGTGGCGTAAAGCCCTTGTTCGGCCACTGCCAAAGATACCCAATCCCTCTCTTCCTGGTCACTTTCACCCAATTTCCATTCTTCCCTTTCTATCTAAAGTGCTCGAGGCCAGTGTGCATAAACAATTCTCCCACTTTATTCACTGCAACTCTCTCATCAGTCCTTTTCAATCCGGTTTCAGACCCGGGCATAGTACCGTCCATAGTAGTAGTACCAGCTCTCCTTAAAGTGACTGACGATATAAGGCGAGGGATGGAAGACACTAAAGTAACAGTCTTAGTGTTAATAGACTTCTCCAATGCTTTTAATACCGTCAGTCACTAAGTCCTTTTGTCCATCCTTTCCTATCTTATGGTCTCTCAGGATGTACTGGAATGGTTTTCCTCTTATCTTCAGGGGCGTCAGCAGTCTGTTCGTGCTGGAGACTCTTCATCGAGTTGGCGTGAACTTGCAGCTGGCGTGCCTCAAGGCGGTATATTATCTCCTCTTTTGTTCTCAATTTTTATTAATCTTATCACCACCGAGCTTCGGACTGCGTATCATCTTTATGCTGACGATTTACAGCTTTACTGCCAGGCAAGTGTTGACAACATATCTGATGCGATTGAGGAGCTAAACGGGGATTTAGGTGTGGTTAAAAACTGGTCCGATCGTTTTGGGGTGGCGGTTAACCCTACCAAGTGTCAGGCTATCATTGTAGGGAGCCCTCATAGTATAAGGAAGCTGAATGGCTCAACTGTGCCGCCTGTGATGTTCGAAAACTCAGCCATCCCGTTTGGCTCCGATGTTAAGGATTTGGGTCTGCATGTCGACACTTGTCTTGACTGGCGAAAGCAAGTCACGACTATCAGTAAAAAAGTCACCGGAACGTTGCGGTCACTCTATCGGTTGAAAAACCTTCTCCCTTCACACATAAAGGCAATGCTTGTACAGTCCCTAATCTTTCCCATAATTGACTATTGTGATGTATGTTACTATGACCTGAATGCAGATCTCCTCAATAAACTTGACCGCCTTCAAAACAACTGCATTCGATTCGTTTTCAATCTACGTAAGTATGATCATGTGCCCGCGCACCGATTGGTTTTAAAATGGTTGCCCATTCGTCAGCGCAGAGAGTTGAGGGCTATGTCTATGTTGTTTTCCATACTCGACAAACCCACTACTCCTTCTTATCTAACTTCTCATGTTCAATACTTGTGCTCTGCCCATAATAAAAATCTTCGTTCCACCAACAATCGTCTTCTACGATGTCCTTCTCACCGCTCTGGTTTCATACACTCTTCATTCTTTGTCCAGGTGGTTTTTCTTTGGAATGCGCTCCCTCTGAGCATCAGGATGGCAACTAGTAGGTTAACATTTAAGGTAAAGGCACGGGAATATATTCGTAAGAAGTTGGCAGAATCTTCCCAGCGCTGATTGTTTTCTCCTCCACCAATCGTTATTTCTCCTGACACTTTTTATTTTGTTTAAAAGTATGTATGTATCTATGTATATATTGTTGTTTTTCAAGTTATCTATCCCCATATTGCACCTACCATGTTTTGTCTCTGCATCACCCTAAGGTTGACTGGTAGAAAATGCCTCAGGCATTAAGTCCGCCTTTGTACAGTAGTTTTTTTTACTTGTGCATAAAGTTTTAATAAATAAATAAAACATCAAAATAATTATGAGTCACAGAAAAAGCTTTTATGCAGTTTTGGCCCCCACATACTGGTAATCATTTTGGTGTCATCATTGTTCAGAATTTGAATACACGACCATTTAAAAAATGTATAGAATTCTATACAAAAATTGCAGAGAGAGTCCATTTAGGAGTCCGTCAGTGTTTAATTATTTGCTTCACCAATTCTAAAGTACATTGATATAATTATGATTATTGCCGAAATACTGCCTGATTTACTGCGAAGAGTATGTGAAAATTTTACCTCCAGATTACGCCATGTACGCGCCAGCCGCGGCAACCACATGCCCGAAATCATATTCAAACATTATTGTCTTAAAAATATCTGCCAAATAAAGCCAATTTAATGAATATTAAAAACTCTGTTTTATTTAATTTAAAGTTCTCCGCCTCCCGATAAAAGCACTTTCTGCAGGGATTATAAGAGAGAGAGGCTTATTATTGTGAGAGTCTTATCTCGTTTTCAGGCGCAAAGCTCGCGCAGCTCAAGCATAATAAGACGTCTTCCTCTCTTACTTGTATCTGTCAGTAAAAAAAAAAAAAAAAAAGGCAGTGATTTGGAAAAGGGATTTTAACTTTCGACTGACACATAAAGTTCTACTGAGGAACCCGTTTTGACTGTTTCATCATCTTTTGTTGGAGTTTGAAAATCGTGAGGGATGGGATTTTAAGGAATGGTTACAGTTAAGTAAACTTTATGTAGAAAGGGCGTTTGACCACCACTTCCGTCACTGAGGAGAAACCTTCATCGGCCGGGATGAGGGCGCTCGGGTGACGGACGCGCGGTGGACATGCCATCGTGGTAACTGTATGTATCGCTACTTAGGTGCCGTCATCTCCTTCTCGGTGACGGCTGCAGTGGGCAAACTTCCTAAGACTTGCGTATAAAAAATGGAGTGGCACAGGAATGTTTACTTTATATAAGGTTAAAAATTATGAAGTAAGCAAGCATGTTAGAAGACATCTAACATGCTTGCTTACTTCAAAAATGTTTAAGTGTAAATTGAAGATTGGGAAACACTGACTGGCCTACATTTTAAATGTGTTAACGAAACGCTTCGTGAGTACCTAGTATACAGGAAAAAAATATAACCAGTGTGCCAATTTTTTTGGTGGTGCAGTATCAGTATATAAATAACACATTTCAATTAAGAGTGTTTACGACGTACGGCATTTCATACAAACTTTCAAGCCCTTGTTTTTCGAAATGACTGAACCGATTTTAATGAAACTTCATACGCATAAGCAGGATACAAAGGTAAAAAGTTAGTTAAGAACATTTTCGTTGTCCGACTTGAATTCAGCAAAATAAGGACACAATCTATTCATAATAATATCAAGGGCCCGCGCGGGGGTTGGCGGGGATGCAACCTCCTCCCGGGCGGCCGGGCTGCACCGCAGCCGGTGGCCGACAGTCTGCTCACGCGCACGCATTCCCGCGCAAGAACCGCGGCGCGCGAGTTTCATACCTTACGAACAGCATCTTACGACTTCAGTATCCGCGAGTTTTACGAAATGACGCCAGTGTATTTCTTAAGTGGTGAAATCTTACGAGCAGCTCGAAGAATGTATGCGAGGGAGAGCATACCTCGTATGCGAGCCACTGAAAATCAGTTTAATGCGTACGGTTTATTTTTTTTCCTGTAGGTGGAATATCCCACACAATTGCAGCGCATCGGTGTCCGTCTACTCCCCGATGATAATAGGCTTTGGGAAATTAAATTGTGAAATATCAACGCGCACGCCCCGAAATGCACCCGATGTAACACCGATAGGTTTACATCACTGCGTCGATGTTTAACGCTTTGAAACTTGGCCTTCAACAATGTATCGTTGTTATGTGACGATATTCTAAACGAAATGTTATCATTCAAAACAGTACCTAAGTAAAGAATAATTGAAATACTTGTCTTTAGAGATACGGACTGTTATATTATACTTCACATGCTATCTGGATCTACGCGTGGTCTTCAATAAAAATGGTCCTTGAACCAAAAAATCGAAGACGTGAGATCCACCACACCGCACTGGGCCCGCGTGGTGGATTATGGCCCACTCCCTCTCACTTCTGTGTTCTAGACGGGGCCTGTGTCCCAGCAATGGGAAAAATTAGAGGGCTGATTATGGTAGCTATCAGTCAATACTAAAGCGTATTGCAGTGTCCTTGAATAAAGTATCCACCAATATGACTGCTTATTTTAATACGAAACCGCTCCAAGCATCATTGACGGGACCGGGAACTCTCCCATCTGTAGACACTAGATTCACATCATCTCCGATAAGAGGGTCTCCTATTGAATAACAATATGTGTCAAAGTTTAGCAAATTGGTCATCTCTAATCTAAGTTTCTTAGATCATACGGCAAATAGTCAAAAGCTTGCTGATATGTTGAAAATAACTATACAGTCTCAAGCTATTATTCCAATTTGAAAAGAGCTAAAGAAAGAAAATTCTTGCGTCTTGTCATGTGCCCATAAAAAGCACAAATAATGGACAAGAACCCAGTAAATCTATGTATCAATTTTATCTTTGTAAAAATAGAATATACAAACCTTGACTGGTTTGATATATTCTATTTGTTTATTTTCTTCTAGCCCAAAACAACATTTGTGACGAGAAAAAACAAATGTTAAAAAGGAGAAACGATTGTGTCAAGTTCAATTTAAAATTCTTGAGCTTAAGTTAGTTTGTAATCACCATTACTCAATGTTTATCCAATAATATCAACGCTAGTAGCGTCCGTTGCGTGACATTGTTTAACCAGTCGACACAGACAACAGACTTCCCAATGATTTATCTAATTATAATCTTATACTGACTGATAGCTGAAAACAGACCGTAAAGATTTTAAAATATAAATAAAAGGCCTAAAAACATAAAATGTACGGTGGCTCGATTTAAAAGTCCGGGAGTGTATATGTTGGGAGAATAAAAAGTTGATTAAACGTGACTAAGACTGAAATAAGTATTTCCCCTATTATATACGAAAGCCTGAAGCCCACATAACGTTCCTTGGAACTGGAATGAGTACCGGCCACAAACTTTCCACAACAAAAGATATCTTGTCCAGCAATATTGATTGCTGAAATAAGACCCCATTTAGTTAGGTCTGCGTAAAGGAAAACTCGTCGCGACGCTGAGGAACCGACGCCAGTCCGTCTATCATCTGGCACCGATTGCCAGGAAAGCCGAAATGTATCGACGGCACGGCGCCCTAGGCCGCCAGCGCGAATGTGACAGACGCTTTAGTGTTTTTTTTTAAATTTAGTTTCTATTTCTATTATTTTTATATAAGTTAAGTTTAAAACTATATTAATTCATGCTTAGTGGCAGCAGCGATGTTATGGATAATAGTGGCAGTGTTGGTCAACCTTCGACATCACTGAGCATCTTGAAGAGATGACCGCTGTGTACCCAGGAACAGTTTTTTAAAGGTAAGCGGGGTCTGAATGTGCATATTGAAAAGGTGCACAGACCACGAAATGCACTCATCTCAGACCCTGTCTCAACACCAGCTACATCTACTTTTGACCCGTTTTGGGAAACCCTTTCAAAATTCAAAAACTCTGTACCCGTTTTGAAGCAAGTTCCCCGCGGCGCCAGACCTTTAGTGGCACAATACCTAGCAGGTTGCGTTCGTCTTGCCGCCCGGGAGAACTCGCAAAGTGCTTGGGAACAGCTGCTCACCCTTCCCTTACAGAATTCTACATGTACAAAAGAATAAAGCAGCCAAAAGGAGATTAACTGCACAAATGAAAGAAAACTATAATATTTTGGCTTATATAATATTTTAGATTCAAAATTACCGAGACACAGAGATAAACTTCTTCAAGAGGTATATCCCATCTTTTAGAATCTAAGTTAGAGGAAGGTGACATAACCAGAGCAGCCTGCAGGATTTTTTTTAGTAGTGATGTGGTGGCACCGCGTTCTCTAGAAATACTCGCAGCTCTGGAGGATAAACACCCTGCCCCAGCGGATGATCTTTCTTTTCCCTACCCCCCCTGATCTGGATAATCACTCCCTCACCATTACAGGTCGAGAGTTGGTCACAGCCGTTTGCTCCTTCCGGAGCTGTGAAAGTTGACAACAGCCTCAGTATAATGACCTTATCGGTAATTATATTTTCGAGCCGTTTGGGGTTGAAACCCTCGGGCCGTGGTGTCCGGTCTCATGGTTTGTTCAACGAAATCTCCAAACGGCTGATTGACACTTCCCGTGACCCAAGGGCTGGCTTTTACCTTGGCCATAGGCCGCCTTGCCGCCAGTCTCTTGGGTACATTACCAGTCGACAGCAATGCGGAGGAATTTTTCGACGCCATATTTTCAATTGTTAATAGTTTTAGTTAGATGTATAATTATAAAATATAAATTCAATAAAAGGCTGTAATATTAATCTTACTGGCTTAATATAAAAAAAACAACAGGAAGGAAGAATACAGATTTTCAATTACAATAATGATATTGCAGTATTATTAGGACCTTGGACATTAATTACTCTCTCCTAGTTTGGTTCTTGGACATTTATCAATGCATTTGTTGTTCAAATCAATCAAAACAAAATCAAAAATATTTTTATTTCACATAAGCCTACAGGGGCACTTATGAAACGTCAGAAGCTAGGTGCACGGTTCCATTTGGTCGATCCCTATGGAGAAGAGCCGGCAAGAAACTCCACGGTTAACCTTTAAAAAAAATGGCTTTTACAATGTTTTCAAATTACAGTGTTAATAGGTATGAGTGGACAGTGTAGGCCCGTCAAATGCACCAGGTACTTGACAAAATAGAAAATGGTCTACAGATCTACAGTCTATTAAGCCTACAACGTCCTCACATTGACAAAAAAACAATATAAAATATGATTAAAATAATAAAAGTTAGAACCTTGTTGAAATTAAAATTGTAGGTTTAATAAAGTCAAATAAGAAAAACATTATGTCAGTGAAGTTTGTAAAAAAAGATAAAATTTAATTTAAAAAAACATCGTTATTTGGGAGCAGTTATTAGACATTTACATAGTTTTTCCGTTAATGAGGTACCAGAAAAGCCACATGCACAGAAGGAATTAATGCCAAACTTAACTTTTGGCCGACTAATAGTCTTATCTACTTGGGTTGTGGTCATATAGGCAGTCGCTCCATGTAATATACTGGTTTTCAGCTCGACCGGTCCGGTCCGGTCAGACTGGTTATCCGGTTAGACTGGAAACCATTTTTTTTTTTTTGTTCACGGGGTGGAAAATCCTCATGGATGTCCTCCGCCCTGGGGCGGGCGGAGGGGTCTGTCAGACTCTTACTGACTAAAGTGTTCCCCTCCCACACTTGCACCGGGGATCTTGGGATCTGTTATTACTCCCGCGAACCCCGCCTCTGCGGGCCACCTCAAGTCTGGGAGAGGGTGAAGTGTCTGACCCCCCCGCGACGTCTGATAGGGGCGCGCGTGGAACACTACGCGCCGCCACCTCGGGTCCGATGTGATAGGGGGCGGCGGACGTCCCCAAGTCCGCCGTCACTGGACCCATTTATGGGGGCTAGAAGAGGGCGTTATCGGCCCTCCGCCGACGCCTGCACAACATATTTGAACATATGTAGTAGGGAAAAAAAAAATGTGTTTATTATCTTAAATCTATAAAATTAAGTTGCCGGGTACTTGACGGAATTTACCTTATGAATAACAGGGCAACTACAGGTAGATTGGGTTGGGGTACGACAAGAATGTATTCTAATGTTAAAGTCAGGCGCAGGCTGAGAGTTTAGTGAAGCAGACGTAGTTGGTTTTTTGGGTATTTAGCGTAAGTAGATTGTCACAAAGCCAATCACCAACTCTAGCCAGTCCCCTCTCAGCCTCCAGCCTAACTTTGTCCCAGGTCTTAGCAGAGAAGATAATAGCGGTGTCATCCGCGTACGACAGTATCCTCGCACCGTTGATAATAAGGTTACAGAGTTCATTAATATAAATCAAAAAGAGCGTCGGGCCGAGGACACTGCCCTGCGGGACGCCATACGTCACGGTCTCTTCGTCACTAACAGTTTTCAATTTTTACCCCCTGTCTTCTGTTTTGAAGGTAACTGCTGAGAAGAGAGAGAGCAGAACCTCGAAATCCTAAGTTCTCCAGCCTGTGTATAAGTTTAGAGATAGAGACGGTATCAAGGGCCTTCTTGAGGTCAAGAAAGGCCACTAGGCATGTGTTCCCCTTATCTACTTCCTTGGTTATCACAGTAGCAAGTTCCTCCGTAGCATCCTGGGCTAATATTCCCCTTCTAAAACTATATTGAGAGGAAGATAAGACGTTATACTTAGTCAGGTAGTTAACTATTCTAGAGTTCATGAACTTTTTGAACTCGGAGGTAAACAGTTCGAGTTCCAGCCAGTCCTTGCAAATATATTGAAATTAAATATAAATTCGAAGTGATTCATATAAAAACTACATAATTATTATTATAAACGTCTGATAGTCCAGTGTTATCGTATGCAAAGCGAAATACTAACTCAGTGATACTTAAAAATCGTGTTATGTGTGTGACTCAGTGATTTTCTACAAAACTCTGTTGAATCAATAAAGTGACAGAAAATCCGTTAAAAACATCATTATTCTAAACAAGTAAGACTATTACAAACTTTAAACTTAATAAACAGTGTAAACAGTGAGTAAAAGTGCCTAAAAATATAAACATCACAGAAAAAAAGGAAATACCGTCAACATAAAATAAAATAAACAACTACTTCTGATTAAATTCCTAAAATCATAAGAAGCGATGACATATTCGAGACTCTCAGTTATGTTGGTTTAGCCGATTGCGTTATCTCAAGGACCGTAACGATGATGAGCGCAGGTTCAAATCCCGCTTGAGAAAAATTATTTTTGCATTTATTTTACGAGTTTATTCTCTTTTTTTTAAATTGGATCCTTAAAGTTGTCTTCACATTTATTATTTATAACTTTTCTGTCACATATTGAGTGGTAATGGCGCCTCTTAATGAGTGTGCGGGCTGTCGTAATACCTTGCCCAGGAGAGACTTCTTAAGCTGTACGGTATGCAAGTTAAAATATGATCTCGAATGCGCCAATGTATTGCCTAAAGCATTCGCACAAATGGCAATTAAGCAAAAGGCTAGTTGGAAGTGTCTTGAGTGCTGTAGCAAGGTGCCAAAAAGAGATAACACCCCTTTGCGTCCGGCCCACTGTAGTGAAGTTGAAGTAAGACCTTGGAAAACAAGAACGCTCCAACATAACCGCAATTGCTAAACTAACGACATCGCCACCAAAAGCTAAGGAGATCGCTAGTTCAGACAGAGATGGCACTCGCGACATCTCAAACGTCAGTTTGCAAACTGCAACCCAATCACCAACAGAGGATAAGGAGTCCCCGCATTTGATGACAGATTATCTACAGAATTAATCCAAGTCTAATAAGTCGCCGTCGAAGTCCGCAGGTTCGTCCCCTAAGTTTGTTGCTAAAACAATGGAGCCCAAAGTTGCGTCGCAGTTAAGTACCGCAGAATTGAAATCACCGTCTCACTCTCGCGGTTCTGAAACAATGGTAACGGAGAACAGTCTCCGCGAGATTTTGCAACAGGAGATCACCGTTGCTCTTAAGTCCACCTTTGAGAAAATCGTGGCGACTGAATTTGGTAACATGCACAAGAAGATAGACAACTTTCAGGAATCTTTGGAATTCATGAACGTTAAATTTGAGGAAATGAAGGCAGGCTTTGAGGAGAAAACAGCTATCATTAATGATCTCAAGCGTGAAAATGAAGTCCTGAGATCGACCGTTAGGGACATCTCAGCAAGATTGAATACAGTGGAACTACACATGCGTGATTCAAACCTAGAAATTAATGGTATTCCGGAGCATCGTTCAGAAAACCTGGTTAACACAGTTATGCAATTGTCAAAAATTGTAGAAAGTCCTCTATCTGACAATGATATTCAGTATGCAACCAGGGTTGCTAAAATGTCAAATAATAACGAAAGGCCTCGACCAGTAATAGTCAAACTGCGAACTGCCCGCAATCGTGATAATGTTCTTGCCGCAGTTACCAAATTTAATCGGAAAACCCCTGATGGTAAACTGTCAACTCAACATCTCGGTATGGGAGGTCCAAGAAAGCCGGTTTTTGTATGTGAACACTTAACACCGACAAACAAGTCGTTGCACGCTGCCGCTCGGAATAGAGCTAAGGAAATGTCGTATAAATTCGTTTGGGTTCGTAATGGGCGAATTTTTGTTCGTAAGGAGGTCGAATTCCAGTCTATTCTGATCAAAAATCTCGACAGCCTGAACCTTATGATTGGTAGTAATAGATTTTCGTATTGCTTAAATGTTTTGGTATCACTCTCGTCGCAATGCTTGACATTTATTACCAAAATGTACAAGGATTGAGAACAAAAACAAATGATATCTTGAAGAGCGTACAAACTACTAATTACAGTGTAATTGCGCTCACAGAAACATGGCTTAATCCCAAAATTTGTGACAATGAATTGATAGATGATCGATACACACTGTATCGCAGAGACCGACAGTGCACACTTAACAAAAAGAAAGATGGTGGTGGAGTAATGTTAGCTGTTTCTAGAGACATACCATCAGCTAGAGTCACTAACTGGGAAAGCGGGGCGGAAGATTTGTGGGTCATCTTAGACCTAACAATTGGAACTAAAGTAAGAAAACTAGCAATCTGCGTTGTCTATTTACCCCCACCTGTAAAGTTAGAAGCTCTTGAAATGTTTCTTGATAAAGTGGAATATGTTATTGATCAAGCAGATGATCTGGTCATTCTAGGTGACTTTAACCTAGGCTTTATTACTTGGAACGCCAAAGTAGATTGCAATTATTTAAGTCCATCCAACTACGGAACCACTCTTGGACACTCACTTGTTGACTTCCTTAACATGAATAACCTGTATCAAGTAAATTGTATTGATAATTGTGACAATAAATTACTTGATTTGACTATTACAAGTTTGCCTAGAGCCTATGTTACAAAACCTTTAAATGTTCTTAGCAAATGTTACTCAAACCATCCTAATTTATTGCTTAACATTCCTTATAACAGTTTAACATATTTGCGAACACGGCCTAAGAAAAGAAAAAAATTCTTTAAAGCTGACTATAAAGCCATCGTTAGTGAGCTAAAGAGTATAGAATGGCAAGTACGAATTCTTAATTGTAATGGCGTGGATAGTATGGTCGCAGAGTTTTATAATATTCTTGGAACTGTTATTGAAAGGTCAGTGCCTGAAACAGGAACTGTAAGAGCTAAATTCCCTTCGTGGTTTAGTAATTCGTTAATTAGGCTTATATCTGAAAAGGAAAAAAAACGAAAGAATTATATAAGATTTGGCAATCCCCGAGATAAAATCGAATATCAATTGCTCCGCTCTCGCTGTCACAAGCTTTACGATAAATGTTATTCGAAGTTCAAAGCAAAAATAGAGGCCAACATTCCTAAAAACCCAAAAGCCTTTTGGAGTTTTGTCAAAAACAAACGCGGTGGTAAATCATCCATTCCTGCAAGAATAATGCTGAGAGATGAAGTTGCTAAGACTGGCCCTGAAATTGCAAACCTTTTTGCTAATCAGTTTTCCTCCGTGTACACGGAAAATGTTACCACTCAGTTCACACCTAAACTTTCTTATTATGTTCAATCACTTGACCATCAATCACAATATGGGACTTCGAACTTCATCTCGAGCATAAAATTTGACGAATCAGACGTTTTAAAGGCAATAAGGATGATTGATCCAGCAAAGGGTGCTGGACCTGACCTTCTTCCACCAGTATTCGTTAAAAGATGCGGTTCTGCTCTTGCGCTTCCATTAATGCTGATATTTAACCGTTCCTTAATGCAAGGCAAATTCCCTGAAGAATGGAAGAAGGCTCGTATTGTTCCAATATTCAAAAAGGGTGATCCAGCCAGCGCAGCTAATTACCGTCCGATATCAATACTTTCATGTTTTTCAAAACTGTTTGAATCAATGTTGTGTCCCATTATCTCTCAAATGGTCGATGTAAATATTTCAGACCATCAGCATGGCTTTAGACGTGGGCGTTCAACTGTAACAAACTTGGTACCCTTTGTTTCTGAAATATCATGTGGGGTTGATAAGGGAATGCAGATAGACGCAATATATACCGACTTCAGCAGCGCCTTTGACAAAGTAAATCATCTCTTACTAATTGAAAAACTGAGATGGTTTGGTATCGGTGGCGTACTGCTGGAATGGTTCAAATCATATTTGTCAAAAAGACAACAATCTGTTGTGGTAGGTGGCTTCAGTTCTGAAGTATATTATGCGGACTCAGGTGTTCCGCAGGGATCTCATTTAGGGCCGCTTCTCTTCCTTATCTCCATCAATGACATAACTGATCGTATACGACATTGCAGAATTTCCCTATTTGCTGACGATCTAAAAATATATAAAATAATAAACTCCCTTACTGACGCTGACTTGGTTCAGACTGATTTGAGCAATATTTTACATTGGTGTAACGTAAATAGTATGAGTCTAAACGCTGAAAAATGTCATCACATAAGATTCACAAGGAAAAAGACACCAGTTCAAACAAGTTATGATACTGGTGGCGTAACACTGAAACAAGTGAATGAAATTCGAGATCTGGGTGTGATCATAGATAGCAAGCTAAAATTTACTACACACATTGATAAAGCAGTGACAAAGGCCGCCCAAATGTTAGGATTTTTGAAGCGCAATTCCAGAGGGTTTAGACACCAGAGAACCAAGGTGTTACTCTACAATGCCTTAGTGCGTAGTCATCTTGAGTATGCAAGCAGTGTATGGACCCCTTTTTATGCAGTGCACTCGCAACGTGTGGAAAGCATACAGCGAGCCTTCACGTGACATCTTGCTTTCTCTACAAGAGAATTTTCCCATAGAAAGCCATACATGCAGCGTTTAAAAAAATTTAAAATGATTACCCTTCGCGATCGCAGACGTCTGCTAGATTTATGCTTCCTCCATAAATTAATTAATGGAAAAATAAAGTGCAGTTCCCTGTTGCAAAGTATTTCCTTAGCAGTTCCAAGAATTTACCCAAGGGCCAAAAAAATTAAAAGGGTATTTGATACACCTTTTGTAAAAACTAATTTAGGTTTACAGTCTCCAGTTATACGAATGAGCAACGAATACAATAATACTGTGCTAAACATACCTGACTTAGATATATTCAGCGACAAGCTACTGAGATTCAGAAAGAAAATCACGCTATCCTTGCCAAGTTGTTCTTAATTTTTTTTTTCTTGTTGTTTTAATTTTTTTATACTTATTTTTTTTTTTTTTTGTTTGTAGCCGTCTTATTTACGTTAGTCTGTTTTAGTTTATTTTAGTTTAGTTTAGTATAAAGGCAGCAAGATATTGTAACCAATGCTATGTACGCCGTAATTGTCATGTACATTAGTCCTCTAGTTACTCGTATTATGATTATTTCTAGCATAAGTTTAATGTATGTGATGTGGCTGTGCTTTTTAAATAAATAAATAAGTTCAAGAGCTTCTCAATGATTTTAGAAATGGATGTCAACAAAGAAATTGGCCGATAGTTGTTAACGTCGTCTTTATCTCCACTCTTATACACAGGGGTAACAACGGAGCGCTTAAGAAGGTAGGGGTATGTGTTAATGCATAGGTTGGCCAGGTCACAGATCAGCGGGACTAAGATCTCCTTTGCCTGCTTTAGGAAAAGGGTAGGAATTCCGTCCCACCCTGGTGCACTCCCAGAGTCTAGGGACATCAAAATATTTTCAACTTCCTCCTGAGAGGTGTCTAGGAGAACAAAGGAGGACAGATTAGGGCTGTCTGTCTTACAAGATGTGGGGGTACGTAACTATTTAAGATTTTCTCTAGAGCTTGTCCAATGTTAATAAAATAATTATTAACATAGTTAACTGAGTCTTGGGGACATGATTTTATCTCAAGTAGGACGCTATTTGAGCTCCGGGGTGGCTTATAATTTGTGATGTCATTAATGGTTGACCACAGTGCCCGAGGGTTTTTAGCAAATGCTTTGATTTAGTCTTTGTTAAAAAAAAAATAGTTTTTTTTATAAGGTTCCCACAGAAAGTCCGATATCGTCTATATGTAATCACTAGAATTTGATTATGTGGGTTTGATTTGAGTTTAAGGAAGATTGAATTTCTTAGTCTAATACACCGAAAGGCACCTGTTGTTATCCAGGGTTTAATCGTTCTTTTGCTATTAGTGATAATTACATTTTTAGAGTTCGAAAGAAAAGGCTAGGCAGATTGATTCATTGAGTAGGTACTTACTAATATTGTATTTTGAATTTAACTGTATAGTTAAATTAATGAGATACTCGTAATAATAATTAGTCATGAGAATCATAATTATATTGCTTTATCAGTAGTCTTCCTATATGTTACATCTTTTACGTAAGTTTTATTAGTGTGGTATTTAGGTTGGGATATTATAAACGTGCCCTTATGGAACGGAAGTATGATGATATTTGAGGAATATTTTTGATTTTGGGTGGTAAATTATCAAATACTTTCTCCCGCTCTGGGCGGAGCTCAGGGTGTGTATGGAATTAATTATGGAATTTAAAATCAGGCTACACACATTTACATGAACTTACTCGTATAAGAATTCAATATAGGAACCAAGAAATTACGCAGTGCGCAATAATAATATTGTTCTTCATTCATTACAGTAAAATATATTCATTATTATACAAGCTAATACAAAAATAAACAATTAAAAATTAATGATATAATGTACATTATACAAGCTAATACAAAAATAAACAATTTAAAAAAATCTGCATAATGATATTCAAACAATGAATCAGTCAGTAGAGACGAGTTTCAGAATCCAATTCCCATGAAAAAGGAATATTCAATTGAAATCTTTTGCAATACGGTAAACTACGGACAAAGACCCGTCCGCCAATCCGATATTCACCGATATTGAATATTGATCTTTTATTCGTATCTGATTATTGAAAACTCACTTACATACGAAAGAAAATGGATCCCTGAAACAATGTAAATAATAATAGTACCATAGACTATTTATCGTTTTAAAGTTCTTCCGTGAGGATTCTTTTAAGTAAATTAGTGGACCAATTTACGGACAACAACAATATTTTGTCGTAAAAGATGGCACTTTCATAACAACTTAGTTCTATTATGTATTAACATCGATATCAGTTGAAACACATTGTTAGGGCGGAGATTTCTGAAAATGGATTAAAATGTGTTTTTTTAAAGCAGTGTATCTCTTAAACCGTAAATAATTTTTCCAAAACAAAAACAGTATGATATTTTCAAGTCTTTTGTGCATACGGTGATGGAAATCAAAACATAATTATTTTGAACAGCAGTTTATCCCTTCGTTAACAGTTATAATTATAATTAAAACTATACCATAAAATTGCAAATGCCAAACTGCATCCGTGGATGGATTAATTTTTATTAATTAGTTGATATCTAATTTTATACGATTTTATTTGTATTTTTACGCCATACGTTGTGTCATCGCGCATCTCTTTCTTTTGTATGCAATCTGACAGTGACAGCGGTTTACCTGTTGTTGTCTTACGGCCGAACCCAATAACCTATATATCACCAGTTTTGGCCTACTGGAGATAGAAAAATATATCTATCGATGGTTTTAACGTCCCAATAATCTATGAGACATTATGGAATCTTACCGGCCCACGCTATCTACTGATGGGAGGGTGTATCGCCTACAACAGATATCTATTTGTATGAAAATGCCAAAGTATGTGCGTCCCAATATTCAATTTGTTTGACAGGACAGTAAAGATGGCAGATTGGTCTATTCCCCGAATGCAGGGATAAACGTAAAGTAGCCAAGCTAAAATGAACTCTTTGGTACATGCAATAATGATCATAGATGTTTTTTTTATTTAAAGTAATAAAAAAAAATTAAATTCAAATATCTCTAAAACGGTGCTCCCAGCAAGGCAAATAATAACAGAAATTTAACCCCCCCCCGTGCAAGCACCATGCCAACATGAATTTGATTTTTTTGCGCTAAGGTAGCCCGCGAAATTCAAATTTTATTACGTTTTTTGCAATTTGCAGGTCAGTAACAGGTTGTATTTTGATTCGCGGCCATAACAAATATGGCTCGACAGAATTATATCTTAATCCAGTAAGTTATTTAGAAGTAAGAAACAAAGAAGCTTTATTATAAGACTAATTACACATGTTGTTTTTTAAAGTGATGTTGGTTGTAACGGAACGCACGGGAGGGCGAAGTAGAGAAACCTACTTATTGTTTTCGTTAAATAGATAGCCTTTATCAATAATTGTGAGACGCCATCCGAGGATAGATATAATTATATTGTCTATCATTATTAACGATCTGTCTTTCACTGAAAATAGGTTATTGGGTTCGGCCCTTAATAGATGGTAATTTGGAATCAAGCGTTAGAAATGGGGGCAGTTAGCACAAAGAGGAGGCAAGCACGCGGGGCCCAGTTATCACAGCAAGCTAAAGCGAAATGATAACAATTGTATTCTAATAAACCTGGGTATCTGTAGGGCGATTTCATCGAGGCTGTCGATCGGTTCGCTGAGCGGTCGCTCGAGCAGTCGGGACGGGGCTGTAAGCACGTCTGAGTTCATGTTTCGTCTAGTATTCGTGTTTCTGTTGTGCTTCTTTCGTTTTTCCTCGGCGCGTTGTAGATTGTGAAATCGGAAGAAGAAAATCGACATTATATTTCAGTTTGGTGCACTTGTGCATGTGTCTCTCTACTCCCAGTCTCTGTATCGTGTGTTGATCACTCTGTCTTTGCTTATAAAAGTTCACTTGTACACTTTTTACGCTTCAAAGTTCAAGCTTTCTTTGACGAAACATTCATATTATTCGTAGTTAGCATCCAATATATAAGTATACAGTGTTTAAAATATACATATAAATAAATATACATATAAATATAATGTAAAAAAAATTGGTAACTAAAACAATGCGTTTAGCTTTTGGTCAATATAGCGAGTATGATGTTGAACATTTTCCTGCGTTCATGACCTACATTTCATTCGGGAGCGGCAGCTTGTAGGTACATAATTTATGATCCTGATCTATTCTGAGACGCCAACCTGTCCTTTGTTACTAATCGCTTGTGTTTAGATAACAACAATTTCAATGGCATTAATGGATTTTACCATGTAGCTTACACAGATAAGTAAAAGAGCAAAAAATCGTTTTAATATACATTTCTCTATATTAAATACACTAATTGCGATACAAAATATTTTAAATTAATAGATTGATCGACACATAATAAATAAATGAGTGATAATATAAAATAATGAATACCGTTGTAATAAACCAGATAGATAGGAAAGAATTTATTATTTAGTAATAAGTAAAATTATTAAAGCGCTCTTCCTGTCTATTAAAAATGTTGCTGTGCCCGACAGGGTCCATAATTGCTTCTATTTAATATGATTTACCACCTGTATAAGTAAATTATGGATTGCAATCAAGATTATTTGAATTGAATTATTTTCATGAAATTATTTACTTTTGAAAACAAATTAATATTAATAATTATTAGGCTGTTCGGCAGCTTCATACCTTGACCTCTCCTTCAATTTAAGTAGGCACCGATTTGTCATTATTCTAGGTGAATGAAGAACTTATGGAAGCAACTACCAGACCCCTTAGATGAGAGGATCCTATTCAAGATACTGAAGATACCATCTATCACAGAACACATCTTATACATGAACTTTTTAATGTTCAAAATCTCATAGATGAACA
Organism: Tiliacea aurago; assembly: GCA_948098905.1. Lineage (NCBI taxonomy): Eukaryota > Metazoa > Arthropoda > Insecta > Lepidoptera > Noctuidae > Tiliacea > Tiliacea aurago. The sequence continues at coordinate 15,168,644 of OX402576.1, read as the reverse complement.
CCTAAATGCCTCTATACATTTGTGCTATTTTCTCTCATCCAAGCCTAAGGTATTAGAGTTAATGCTTAAGGGGCATGCATGTAATTGTCTGATTGTTCATTGTTTGTGAGACAGGGAAAAGAAAATTATTAGTGGTTTAAAAAGTCACGTTCTTTGGTTTGCATGTGGCTGAAAGGGATTATTCAAATAAATTAAGTATTCATGGAAAATTATTAAAATTCGCAACAAGTTTTCCATAAAATTACGCGAGACTGACGTTTGATCATCTTTTTACAAGAAACTTCTTTAAATTTTGAACATTAAAAACTTTTTACAAAATTATAGTAACCGACTACCAAAAATAACACTACAAAGTGAAAAATAACTATAATTTCGGAAGTCGGTGCCTTTAGATCAGTATTTGAGGTTTTTGCCACCGACTTCCGAAATTAAAGTTATTAACAGACTTCACAAAAAGGAGGAGGTTCTCAAGTCGTGTGTATGTTTTTTATTTTAATGTTTGTTACTTCAGAACTCCGTCGTTTATGAACCGATATGGAAAATTCTTTTTTTATTTGAAAGGATATACTTCCAGATTGGTCCCATTTTTATCAAAACCCAGTTCTGATGTTGGGATCCATGAGTAATTGAGGGAACTCCTCAAATATTATAGGCATACATATAACGATTTTTATATTTTCATCAACAACTCAATCATTTGCATTCAGAAAGTATAATTTGGTGAAGTGGAACTGATGTAGAAGGCCACAGATGGGCACCGGAACTTCTCAATGATAAGTATTTCACGGGTGGCGATGAGATATCTGTATTAAGATAGTTAAGCGAAGCAATTTTGATATTATGATCGAAACTGATCTGATGATGAAGCCGGAAGGTAGGCACTGGAACTGGATAATAAAACAATCTATCCTACCCGTGTTTGGTCTTATTGGAATTGTCTCGAGATGCATTCTGGCTATAAATGATTTTGAACCGACTTCAAAAAAGGAGGACGTTCTCAATATATATATATATATCTAGCCGTATATAGATACCTACATATAAAAGGAAACCGTGACTGATTGGTCTACCAACACAGCTCAAACCACTGAACAGATTGGGCTGAAATTCGGCACGTAGGCATCCGCTAAGAAGGGGTTTTTTGAAATTTGACCTTTAAAGGGGGGAAAACGGGGGGTTTTGTTTGAATGAAAAATCTTATTCCTAGAGTTAATAAACTTGAAACTTGGACGAATACTTACGTAAGTAAAATATAAAGTTTGTATTTTATGTTATCTTAACTTCAATGGATGGGATGTCAAAGCTTGTATAGAAGAATTATAAAGCGCGGTCCGATCAACTCGAAACTCAGTATTTATACTTAAACCCAAAAAAGAATAACTTGTATCAGGGTTTTTCGAAAATCTACCCATAACGGGGTGAAAAGGGGTATTCAATTTTACAAGAGAGGATTTTACTACGTGGCTTGATTAACTCGAAAATTGGTATAACCTTTAAGTCAAATAATGGAAAAGTCGCAAAACACTTTAAAAATTAACCTCTTTGGGGGTGTAAAGGGGGGATGGATATAGTTTGTATGAAAAAATCTTCTTTCGTTGATCTATTAACTTGAAACTTAACCTGAATTCTTCATCAACAGTCTCCTGCCCTAATCCCAATTTATTCGGGGTCGTCGTAACATGTCGAATTACACTATAGATTTAATACATACAAAAGGAAACAGTGACTGACTTACTGACTGATCTATCAACACAAAACTCAAATCATTAAATGGATTGGGCTAAAAATATATATATAGTTATTATGACGTAGGTAAAGGGGTGTAACGGGGTTTCACGACTTGTATGGAGAAATCATATTAATTGTATCAATTCGACAATTCACAGGGTTACTCGTGTCAACAAATAAATAAAACGTGTTTCATGTTTAAAAAAAAATAGCGTCTTCTGGGGGTGTAAAGAGGTAAATAGTCTACAAATCAATATGGTGTCATTTTCAAGGTTTGTCAGGACGTTGTTCTCGTAAAGGTCAACAATTTTGAAATATTACACTCGAAGAACAAAAAAAAACAATATGTCCTAATTTATTATTATTTTGTATTGGTCTAAATAACAAATATATCTGTATAAATAAATGGATAAACTGACCGACTGATTGACTGACGTATCAACGCACAACCCAAACTACTGGGAGCGACGTGAAATTTTGCACTAGGGGTCCTTTTAACTAGGGTAGGTACTTTTAATCCCGGTTCCCGTGAGATTTTTTCTGACATCTACGCGGGTGAAGCCGCAGGCAAAAGCTAGTATTATATATGTTCAGGCATAACTTATTTGTTTATGAACTGATTTTTATAATTCTTTTATTTGGTAGAGGAAGCTTGCGCGGGCTCAAATACATTACAGATCTACAGCTAACTCTTCAATAATACGTATTTAATCCACTCGGCGTGTGTTGATGATGTTATAAAACTTCCTGTCACTGTTGTTTTCATAGCAAGTAGTATACGAATTGGTGTGGGGTAGGTACCACTAAAAAGTGAAAAATAAAAAACTTTTTTACAAAAAAAACAACCGACTTCCAATAAAAACACTAAAAAGTGCAAAAAAACTTTAATTTCGGAAGCACATAACATAATCACGCCTTGTTTCCTCGAAGGGTTGGGCAGAGGTGTACCTGTAGTATACCCACATTAAATATTGTATTTAATTTAATTTCGGAAGTCGGTGGCCATATAAACGAAAATACAAAACCAAAGACACCGACTTTCGAAATTAAATTAAATATACTATTTAATGTGGGTATACTACAGGTACACCTCTGCCCAACCCTTCGAGGAAACAAGGCGTGATTATGTTATGTGCTTCCGAAATTAATTTTTTTTTGCACTTTTTACTGTTTTTATTGGAAGTCGGTTGTTTTTTTTGTAAAAAAGTTTTTTTTCACTTTGTAGTGTTATTTTTGGTAGTCGGTTACTATTTTTTTGTAAAAAGTTTTTTATTTTTCACTTTTTAGTGGGTCAGTTTTGAATTTATCTAAGTTACAATAGCCTAATGTTAACTGCTCATCACCTTTTACAAAATATTGCTTTTCCCGATGTTGGAACGTTGACTGTTGAGGAGTTCTCCTGGGAAGAACCAAGAGAACTGCCACTCACCATTATGCATAGTGACGAGCATAAATTGCTTAATCGCAACCCGTTAAATAGGTACTCATTATTATATTGTTCCGGTGGCCATCTGTGGTCTCCATCATCAGTTCCACTTCACCAAATGGTGCTTTCCGAGAGCAAATGCACGAGTTACTATAAAAAATACCCAAATCGCTATAGCAAATCGCATATGAAATTTGAGGGTTTCCCTCGATTTCCGTGGGATCCTCTCATCAGATTCCGATTTGGTGGCAATGGGACCACCTTGGGAGTATACCCTTTAAAACAAAAAAGAATTTTCAAAATCGGTACATAATTGACGGAGTAATCGCGTAACAAACATACAAAAAAAAAAAAAAAAAACAAAAAAAAAACAGCCGAATTGAGAACCTCCTCCTTTTTGGAAGTCGGTTAAAAAGAAACACACACATACCTGCCTATAGATATAATACGAGTATCATAGTAATTACGTAATGTAGTTTCAGATTTTGCATAATGAATTCCCCAAATTTTGTAATTGTCACATTTGTGGATGAAGATGATGCTCCTGGCATAGTTTCTTCGAATTGGATAAAAGGTAGCACTACTTGTTGCTACCCCAATGTACGCACTGAGGAGATGAAGAACAAACTTTTGAAAAGGATGGCTGAACCCGAAATTACATGGCCACAATATCATATAAGAATTCTTAAAACATATGGTAGGTAAAATGATAGTAATTTAAATCTATCTATAACTGAATATTTTTCACATGGGATTAAGATTTTATCGTGTATTCCCGTTCGTCCCCCTGACTTCATCCACCTAGCCCCCTAGGTGGATGAAGTCAGGGGGACGAACGGGAATATACAAACAAATGAAATTATTTGTTGCCGATCGTCCCACTCGGGATTTTAATGGGACGAATGGGAATATTTTCTATTGTTTGGAAACTAGAAAGTTTGATTTAAACTTGCCTCAAATGTACATACTTGCCATTGCAAACTTGGATCAAACCTTCACTTTTGATACATCAAACTTATTGCAAGTCAGATTCATTAAATTGCTATCTGGGTCATAACCCTTATCTATTATGTGCCTTATGAGCTAGTGTAATAAGGCACATAATATGGTATCTCTGTGTATATGTATCTCTTCTATGCTTGACATCCGCCTCTGCTTCAAGGGAAAATGTGGGTGTAATATAGGTACACCTCTGCCCAACCCTTCGGGGAAAGAAGGCGTGATGTTATGTTGTTCTTTTACCAATGATGTATTTGCATCAAGAGCCGATCAAACACTTAAATACAAAGGCATCAGAATAACTCTAGAGCAAATGGATTTTATGTCTGACCCTTATCAGGGACCAACCACCAATGTTTCAACATATTATGGTCATTTGAGGCCACTTTCTTTCGTTTGATAATGAACATTGTGATCTTTTGCGGAAAGCTATAGAACTTTTTGCCTTTTGTTGTGATCTTTTGCGGAGAACTATCGAACTTTGTGCCTTTTTATTGTGATCTGTTGCGGAGAAGACTGGGTTTTGTAGAGTAATCCTAAGATTTTTTGTTTGAGGTTAGTTAAAGTACCTAAAATGTATTTAGAAAATGGGTAAGTATTTACAATGACGACCCGAGAGAGAACTGTAGGTTTTTGTTTTTTCTTGTTTTGTATGTTTCATTCATTTATTTAGTTCATATACTATTGTAAAATGGCAAACATAGAATCATTACTTCTTTTCCAAGAGGAATTATACAGTCGAATCGTAAAAGCTAAAACCAACTACAGAAAAGATCAAAAGAACGGATTACAAGCGACTCTATTGATGGTAAATTGGAACTTCTTGAACAAGTAAGGCTTGTATTTTCTGCTGGCTACAAAGAAATTATGTGCAGTATATATTCAGCCAAAGAACTAGCTAATACGGATTATGTAAATAATGATATTTATGATAAAGCTGAAGATATTTCGAGTATTCATTGAGTTTTTTGTTCAAGTTTACCGACATACAAAAACCTAACATTATCTCATCAAAATGTTGTGCTTCCAAAAGTTATTATTCCAACTTTTCCATGCAAATACTCTGAATGTGTGAACATTTCGTGATTTGTTTCACTCATTGATACACGGCAACAATGTACCACCGCGAACGTTCCCGGTCGACCACTTTTCGCCCTTATGCCCATAGTAATAAGGTTGAAAAGTGGTCGACCGGAAACTTTCGCGATGGTACATGTGGCTAAGGTACAAAAACTACTATATTTATAGGGCTGACTGGAGAAACTGAGCAACTGCTAAGTAACCTACCAATTACAGATGATAATTATGATAGATGTTGGGAGGAATTAGGAACAAGATACGATAGCAAAAAGGTTATCTTGTCAGCACATCCTAAAAATATTGTTCAGCCAAAGAACTAGTAATAACAGGTCCAGAAGTCATCTGAAAGAATTAATAGACACTAGAAGTGACTGTTCGGCAGCTTTATCAAATATTGGCGTTAAAACTGATGATACCCGGGATGTAATTACATTATTTTGTTGACTTTAAAATTACGTTTATTTGTTGACTTTAAAATTTCGTCCAGAGTCTAGAAGACAATGGGAATAAACGCATCAGAAAGTAACTTGGAACTACCGAGGGTATTTCAGGCGACTTCAATACGGTGTAGATACACGGCAATGAAAGCCATAAGTTGTGTCATTGTAAAAAGTTTGCGTTGCAAAATGTAAACATTTCATCATCATCATCAAACCTGAAATGAAATAAAAAGTTGCCACATCCGGCTCGAAGGACCATAGTTATGATCGTACAGCAACTTAACTTTTTTAGAACAACTCTGAAAAGAGGCTTTTTTTTCGTAGTTACTAGTACTTTGTCAGATGATACAATTATGCCAAACACATTAAAAGGAATAAAATTAATAGAGTAACAAGAAAAGGTTCTAATGTCTAGCCTTATTAGCTCTTCGGCACGGAGGCGGCGCGCGAAACAAGCAGCAAATTAAACCACAGATTCACAAACATTAGACGTTCTAGATTGTTTTCGAAAAATTATGATTTCACGTAATGAAGTAGAATATTTTTTTTAGATTCGATGCGATATATTATTGGAAATACACACACATACATACATAAACTTACGCCTTCTTCCCATGGGGGTAGGCAGAATCTATAGTACGCCCCCTGCTACGCTCCTTACATACTCCTTTTGCTTTGCCTACGTTCATACATCTAGTAATACACGCACGCCGGTTGTGAGTACTACGCACCTGACCTTTCTGTTATTGGAAATATGATTTAATAATACAAATTACTGACTTGCTTATTAGGTAAATTGTTCGAGTACGATTATATCTCATGTTTTATCATTGACATTCAATTATGAAGGTAGTATATTATAAGATAGTTGTCTTGTCACAGGCCTACACCTACATTCTTCAGCAAGGCAGTGTAGGAAAGCACTCAATATCTCATGTTTTATCATTGACATTTATTATGAAGGTAGTCTATTATAAGATAGTTGTCTTGTCACAGCCCTACACCTTTATTCTCCAGCAACGCAGTGTAGGACAGCACTCAACCTTATCTCTCATTAGCGTCAAGTCTCGCCGCGTTCTGTATGTATTTTTCTTTTACACAGGCTGTAGGTACAATTATTTTATTTGTATAATGTGTATTTTTAGACCTACTTAACCGAGTATTATTGTAAACTATTTTATAAAGATTTGACACAAGATTTTGCGTTCTTAGACCGTATACTTAAATTTGATATACAGTGTGTTTGAAGAATGGTTACCGATACTTTAAGTACATATTATATGCTCATTGTTATCGTCAAATGCACTTTTATAAATACTCCTAACCAAACACCCCGCGAATGGCAGCCATTTTTTGATCGGTTGAAATATGTTCAATAAAATGCTAATATCTTAGAATCTAAGAGACCTACAAACGTGCAAATAACTTTATTGGAAAGGTAATCGTTGAGGCTATGGAGTAACTAAATAAACTTTGCTGAATAATAAGCAAAAACAGCCAAGCAAAATATGAAAATATGAAATTTAATACATTTTTTTTTACAGTTTCTACTCATGTGCAAAAATAACCCCTGAATGTTCCATAATATGTGTTTATGTTTAATCAATAGTACTTGAGTCAAGCTACACAATAATATCAATATTCACTCTACGCTAATTATCTTAAGAGTTATATATTGCTCAACTTTAAACAACTGAGTAAAATTTTGTAATTCAATATTTTTTTGGCTGGTTTTAACCGACTCCCAAAAAGGAGGAGGTTCTCAATTCGGCGGTGTTTTTTTTTGTGTATTTGTTACGCGATTACTCCGTCAATTATGGACCGATTTTGAAAACTCTTTTTTTTGTTTGAAAGGGTCCTAGGGGGATATCCCGAGGTGGTCCCATTGCCGCCAAATCAAAATCTGATGAGGGGATCTCATGGAAATCGAGGGAAACCCTCAAATTTTATAGGCAACCCTAGAGCGATTTGGGTATTTTTTATAGTAAATCGTGCATTTGCTCTCGGAAAGCGCCATTTGGTGAAGTGGAACTGATGATGGAGACCACAGATGGCCACCGGAACAATATAATTATGAGTACCTATTTAACGGGTTACAATTTAGCAAATTATGCTCGTTATTATGCATATGGTGAGTGGAAGTTCTCCTGGTTCTTACCAGGAGAACTCCTTAACAATCAACGTCCCAGCATCGGGAAAAGCTATATTTTGTTAAAGGTGATGAACAGTTAACATTAGGACATTGTAACTTAGATAAATTCAAAACTGACCCACTAAAAAGTGAAAAATATAAAACATTTTACTAACACAACAAAATGAAAAATAACTTTAATTTCGAAAGTCGGTGGCAAAAAACTCAAATACAGATACAAAGACACCGACTTCCGAAATTAAAGTTATTTTTCACTTTGTAGTGTTATTTTTGGTAGTCGGTTATTATTTTTTTGTAAAAAGTTTTTAAGTGAACTGTTACTGCAAATAAACTGAGAATGCTAGATCTAAACGCAACACTAGTTGCTGGGGTTGTTACTTTAAATGAAACTGAACACACCTACAAACATGTGACCCAAACATTACGAGTATCAAAACCAAGTTGTCAAGAGGTATCGGCAGACCGGACAGTATACGAGACTCGCAGGACAGGGACGTAAACGGAAAACTGTGGCCCGCGATGACCGGTTCATCGTTACGAGCGTGCTTAAAAACTGGACCTTAAATACTTCTGAGGTCAGAATGAAACTCCAAGAAGTAAGAAGACTGAAATCGGCCGAAATAAATTCACACTTGCCTGACAGAGGCCTCTTCTTGCCACATGCATGCAATCGAGTAGCTCGAGTTACATTTTGCACGCATTTACAAAAATCGGAATGACGAAGCTAGGAGTCAAGTTCTATTCACAGATGAGTCCAGATTTTGCCTGAAGCCAGATGATGGAAGGATTAAAGCGTGGAGACGCCCAGGAGAGAGGTACGCTCAGTGCAACATCATTGGAAAAGAGGCAAATGGTGGAGGTTCAGTTATGGTATGAGGAGGTATTTGTATGGGGGCACGTACTTCGCGTCATTGAGAATGGGTCACTAACAGCGGCAAGATATGTAACTGAAATTTTGGAAGAAATTGCAGTGCCTCTTATATAGAGATAGATTTGTTTTTTCATGATAACGCCCCCATACTGCGGCCGTAGTTCTCGAATGCATTCGAGACGTTGAAATCAATGTTATGGGGTAGCCAGCGGGCTCGCCCAACTTTAACCACATAGAGCATGTATGGGATTATCTTGGAAGACAAATTAAGAAAATAAATCCTGCCCCCGCAAATTTGAGAGATCTTAAAACGCATTACAGTCAGAATGAAACGCAATCTCTCAAGATTTTATTGATAACTTGATTAGGAGTATGCCAACGAGACTGGAAGCAGTTAGAAGAGCTAGAGGGGGCAATACTAAGTACTGATTATTTATAATAATTTATTTTCTGTACATATTTTCTTAATTTGTTTAATATAATTTTTTGTCATTATTTTTAAGTAAGTTGCAAACGTCGATAAAACAAACAAACAAAATAATAATAAGCATAATCCAAATTTATAAACTTAATTGTCACAAATATCCATGATATTTTATTTTATACACCCTTTTTTCACAAAAACACTGTTCCTCTAAATTTGTCCATGAGTGTATTTCGATGGAATTGAAAAAAAAATGCTTATGATTTGAAAGTTACTGAAAATAAAAAGTTAATTCAAAAAGTCAAAAACCCGACTGCATGAGATTGTTTTTAGTACTTATTAATTTATATAAATCTTGTTTCCATCTTTTCTTAAGTTCAGTTTTTACGCAGTCGGGTATTTGATTTTTTAAATTAACTTTTTTTTATTTTATACTTTTTAGTTAGGATTATAAGACGGTAAATTAGGTTATACTCGTATACTCACTTATAATCGAGTGATAACGACCCACTGACTCCAAAAGTTCGGGATATTTTTTTATAATTTCTCATTTAAATTACTTTTAAACATATAATAATTATATATTTTTGTAATCACCCTTCAAAACCCTTCATTTTGATACCCCACTCGATAGGCTTGGGACATATTTTTCTTTCGAAGACACTCCTTTTGGCACCAAAAACCCGCCATTTTGATTTTTAATAATTTTATTATACCCTATGACACGAATCTAACGACATATCATTCATCAAAATCGGTTCAGCCGTTTAGTAGTTACGAGGGAACATAGGGACAGACATACATACAAACATACAGGTCAAACACATAACCCTCCTTTTTTGGCATTAAAAATACTGATGAAACACTACTAAAATAGTAACACATTGATAGCAACAAAACTTAAAATGGACACTACGGCATCACTAAACCATACACAATTTCGAGCGGCCATTGTTGTTTACATCTTCGGTAAATTTCGAACGACCAGGATGACAAGATTTTTTTTTTACTTTACGCAATCAAATTTTCTTTAGTACGATTTTTAATGACTGTGTAGGGTATGCCAATCTGGAATAGACCTAGCTAGTGATTAGATAAGCTAGGTCTATCTCGGGAACCCAGCTTAGCTTAGTTATTGCTAATATACTCTCAATGGGTCAGAAAACGTAACTGTGAATTGTAAACTGTAAAGCCAATTACAAATAAAGTTATTTGAGACCTAAATCTTAATTTTAAATCACATTAAAGATGTTTTTCATTTATGAATGGAGGTTATTTTGGTCCCATAGTAAAAGTTATTTATAATCATAAGTATTTTAACCTCCTGGAAGGTTAACAGTGAATTAAAAATCACAGTGTATTTTGTCGATGATTTTTCTATTACAACTTAATAATATTATTCAAACAATAATTGGTTGGAAAAACTGGTGAGATATGAAACTGCAACATTCGAAATACCACAAACACACAACCTCTCACATTCACGCACACACATTATCATATCACACAAAGAGAGGGCACACACACTATTCAGATTATACATACATTTTAGTTTTCAGATTTTACGTTAACTTTAGTTTTGATTTTGTTTATGAGTTTAATTTTACTTTTTAATTTATCATTTTATATTTTTGGCATATTCTGAAAATATTGCCTTTAATGTTTATATTATTTTATTGTATCGAATTATTATGTTATTTATCAAAACATTTTTATATCTAAAAATTTTTAACGTCTCTACTTGATGTCTATTTTTAAGTGTTTATTATTTTAGGAATTTGCGCTGAAAGCCGAAATACGGGCTTTCGAGTAGTTCGGCTACAGATGTCTAATGCATTTGTAACAAAAAAATATAGCATATAAGACATTTAAAACAAAAATCTGACAAATGAGTTGTTAGTGTGTGATTGCGTGAGAATTTAACCTTTTAACCCAGTTTAAAATCATACTATTGCGGAAAGAACGCACGCCTAGATTATTATATTATTTAAGATTCTACTTTTAGCGCCACCTATTTAACACGTTGTTTTTAGTGTGATTTATTCATCAGATGTTGGTTAAACGTACGAACTTATTACATTTAATAGGTACCTTTATTAGCATACTCTATTAGCAAAATGATAATAATGTATGATTTTATATTGTTCGGTGGAACAATGGAACGGATTCTTACACGTAACTCAAATCCCTTCTGATAGCATTGAATTATTTCACGAGATTTTCATAATGAAAGTCCTTGAATACCGTACTTTAGTTACCTCCGATTGAATTAAAGTTAAGTAAAACCTAATCGAGTCAGTCAGAATGCAAACATAGTAATTTATTGAAAATTTGGCTTTTGTCATGAAATTTGTAAAATTGTAGCCCGAAACACAGGTTTGAATAAGCATGGATCGGGCTGGTCGCTACACATAATTCTGGTTTAGAGTTATAATTTCTAATAAAACCTTAAATATTAATATTTATAAGCTATCTGTTCACTTTTTGTAAAAAGTTTATAAATAAAATATATTATTTATTGTATTATTGTTGTTAATCAGGACGGTTACATCGAAATTCCACTTTTTTCGTTAGTTCAACCTACCATATTTTTGCAACCTAAAATCTAAGTAGGCAATTAAGAGAAATATGTATTAAGAAAAGTGAACCCTTTTGTATGTTCTGTTATAATCCAGTAATTGATTACACATTTCTTCAGCTTGTTAAATGGTTTTAAAAGCTCCACTATTACAGCCGCACAATGCGACATGTGCTCTACGTGTTTTTGAGAGTGGGCGCCTAAACAAGTGAAACAACAACTGGAAGGAGGCGAGTACGGCGAGTACAAGCATTCCAGTACTGGTATGCAGCACGTGACGCACACACACACACACACACACACACGCAAAGTTCATGTTCGCTGCGGCTGTAACTAGGTAGTACCTACGTTATTATTTAATTATGTAAAAGGTATTTTCCAATTCACCACGTTGTTAAAAGCTTTTAGGTTTTCAGTTTCTATCCGCTTGGCTAAAGGCTCCCGCAGACAGGCGTGACGCGACACTCGTAGCACAATTTCTATGAAAAATTCATGGAGTGTCACGCTGCCTGTCGCGCCCGCGATATCGTGCCAGTCTGCACGAGCCTTCATGGGTGAAATAGAAACGAGATAGTACGTGAACAAAAGGGAAAAATCAATACTAGATTTAGTTTTTTGCATTTTGTGCACGTATCCCAACTTTACAGCAAAACGGAGATCAAATCCAACTTGTATCCATTCCCAATTTAATATGGGTACTTGTATATTGAGGACAATTCTTAGCTGCTTTCCGAGGGCTGTACGAGCTTTAAGTAAGAGCCAAAAGCTTTAGGTAACACTTGATTCTTATAATAAATACAAAATATTATTATTATTGCTTTAGGTATATCGGTAACCGTAGTATGTAACATACATAATGATGCCGTACCTACCTACTAGCTTAATCAATAATTAACTTTAATTGACAAGTATAAATTGGACCCGCCTGCCAAGCATGGTGATTATGGCCAACCCCCTTTTTGGGGGAGGCCTATGTCCAGCACTGGACGTCTTTCGGCTGAAAGGATGATGATGAACGTCCCTGAGTTAGGCATTTTCAAATTTATTATTATATTGTCGCCATTACAAGCTGATAGAATGCGTAAAAGCTGCTTCATTTCCTAGAATGAAAGTCCGTCCTTATCCAAAATACTTTCGGCTCGGTCTGAGTAAGAAACTTCGAAACATCTGTCATCAATCCTTGTTTTTCTTTAATAAGGTGGACCCGCAGCTGCAGCCCGCAAAATTCAAATTTTCTTAATTTTTTTGCTATTTGCAGGTCAGTGACAGGTTGTATCTTGATCAAAATATGATTCGCGAATATAACAGATATGTATTTACAAAATTATACTCATAAGAATCATTAATACATCTCTTTAACTTAGATTTGTAAACCAATGTCATGATTTAATGAAAAAGTCATTCAATGGGACAAATCTAACTTAGTCCCGTATTACAAAACGTCACTCAATACTTAAGCATTACTTAAAACTAGTTTCAACCAATCAAATGGCTTGAATCAAGTTTTAAGTAATGCTTGAGTATTGAGTGACTTTCTGTAATACGGGCCTTAGAGAGATGTGTTAATGATTCTAATGATAATAATTCTGTAAATACATATCTGTAATAGTCGCGAAGAAGCGATTACCATAATATTAATACAAGTAGTAAACATGAAATTGTGACACCCATTTTTAGAAAAATAAAAACAAGCAAGTCATTTATTATAAACAGTATCCGCTTTTATAACAAGTTGCCAAAGTCGGTTATAGAATGCTTAGCGATGGAAAGTTCAAAACCCACATCAAACGTGTCTTAACTAAAAAAGCATATTATAAGATTAAGGACTACGTTGAAGACAAGGAAGTTTGGCAATAATTCCTTCTGCACATGTGGCTTCCCTGGTACCTCATTAACGGCATAACTATGTAAATGTCTATTAACTGCTCCCAAATTACGGCGATATTTTTTTTTTACGTACCTTGACAATCTCTATTATTTGAAACTAAATACCGACAATTTTAGTTTAAATTATTTATTAGTGACTTGTGGACAGAATATTAATTTAGATTTCTTACAGTTGTAATGGCAATCTTGGTTTAAATAGGTTTGTATTTTTTATTATTTTATTAATATTTGAAATAGATTCTTTTTTAATTTGAGAATGAGAGAACGTTGTAGGCTTAAATTCTGTAGCTTTGTAAACCATTTTCTATTTTTGTTAAGTACTTGTTGACGGGCCTACATTGTCCTCCCATACCTATTAACAGTGTAACTTGAAAACATTGTAAAAGCCCATTATTTTTAAAAGAGTAACCGTGGAGTTTCTTGCCGGGTCTTCTCCATAGGAAACGACCAATTGGAACCGTGCACCTAGCTTGTGACGTTTCATAAGTGCCCATGTAGGTTTATGTGAAAAAAAATATTGTGATTTTGATTTAATCATGTTTTGATCAAGATACAACCTGACAAAGACCTGCAAATTGCAAAAAACGTAAGAAAATTTTATCTTCGCGGGCTGCAGCTGCGGCTCTACCTTAAGTAAGATAGAAGTTGAGCGCTGGTCTTTAATAAAAAATGTGAAGGTTTCTGTTTAGTTCTAAAAGATTTTAAGATTATTATTAGTACCATTGGTATTTGTGTGTGTCTCTAAAGCACGTGTCAGGCATTTTAATAAAATATATAAAACTCCAAATCAGTAACATCATAAATGAGGCACACATGTGGCCTAACCCACATCTTTTTACTGCGGTGAAGCCAAAAAAGGAGGGTTATGGTATACCTTAGTATCTAAACTGATTTCTAGGGTCACAAATATTTCAATATAAAAATGGCCTAAGTTTAACCCATAAATAATTCAAATAACATTACAAAATTAATTTTAAAACATATTTACTGTCATTTGGTAATGAAGCAGCAAGTCAGGCCAGCTCTGCGTACTGGTTGGTAAAATTGGTTTAAAGTTTTTACTTTTGCCAATCAGAGTGCTATTTTGTGCTACAGATCAAATATTATTAAAGGCTGATGTTGGAAGAGGTGGTGCGCATGTCAAGATAAAAGCAGTTAAATAAAAATGCTGAACGTCCAAGAAAATTATTGTATCCGGCCAATTTCAATAATGACCAAATTGATGATTAACTGTTTTCTTATATATTTTATCATCTAATAAAAGTTGAGTTGTTTTCAGTAAAGAAATCAAGTGAGTGAAGTGAAGAGGGTTAGTTTAAAACAATGGTCGATTTTAATTATCATTATGTATAATTATTATATGTACGATCGTTAATTCCAACCATTTTAAATACAAATGAATCTATTATTCTTACATTTTTGCTGTAGTATTTTCATGTTAGTGTTTTAATACTACGAGTATATATGCGTATATTTTATTTAAATAATATTTACATAATATATACGCTAACAGACTTAAAATAATAATATGTACATGTATATAAAAAAAGGAAAGGGTCAGAATCATAGGGCATCAAAAAATTAAAATTAATTAAATTAAATTACGGAAAGTAATTTTCAACCCGTTTGACCCCTACCGCCATGGGTTTAGACGCGCCAGTGGTTCAAAAACACTGGTTTTGAATACAAATTAATCCATTATTCCTAAACATGTTAGTGTTTTATTACGGAAATTAATTTTCAACCCGTTTAACCCCTACCGCAATGGGATTGGACGCGCAAGTGGTATGCAACATGGGAAAATCCATTATTATTATTATAACGTATTTATCCAAATGACATTGAAAATATTATTCGTCGACTGCTAGAATGTTGATACGGTTTAAAAAACTCTTTTTGCAAGATTTGTTTGTAAAGTGCATTTCACGAAAGAAGTCCCGCAGACGTGGCGCTGCAGGCATGGGTTATTTTAGGAATGTTGCTAACTTAGCGTATAATAATAATTAGTTCCACTTATTTCCGCGGGACTTCTTTCGTGAAATGGACTTTACTTTTTGTTTTAGCTGATGACAGTTTTTGATAGCGGTAAACAAGAAGTATCATAAAGCACTTACGTCCTACTTAAATTTAAAGAGTCTAAACAAACGACGTCATTCGGTACGTAAGCACGTATCGAATATATGTGCTCAAACTATATACATTGCACACTACTGGATATTTACGGTACAGCATAGTGTATGTACCTATGGATAGGTACATTTTGTATTGCGGAGCGACAAGAAGTGGAAGCGAAAGGAAGATGAGTGCTAGCGTCTAGAGTGCTGTTTCACTTCACAATTGTCTATTTTCGCCGTCTGCGAGTTTTTCGTTCTAGTTGACCTCAAAAGGAGATACTTTACGGCCAAGTCGTAACTCATCCAGATTTACGACGTTATAAGAAACATGACTTTGAGTTTTTCCATTTTTCTCATGATCTATTCAAGAACTAATTTTGTCGTCAATTACTTGGGGTATTTTTTTAGAAACGTACCTACCCCTCTTCTTGACACTACACCTTTTTAACATGTTTTCTTATTTTGTGTTAGATACCTATTTACGTGACGAAACAATAAATACAAACCCGCTGCGTCCATTTATGAATAATAGATCGTCTCCTAATTCCATAACCGCTACTCTCCATCCAACTAATTAAAACAAGTTAACGCGAGAATGTAAGTGAGAAGTTATTGGGATTGTCTTAAAATAGAGATGCATTATAGTTAGTGGCGATAGCAAATCAAATAGGACATGGAACAGGCTTTTCTAGTCACAATTAGGATATAGCATTTGATTAATAAATCAAAACTATTTTTTTATCACTGGGCCTATTCACATTTGGTTCAAGGTAACGCGGAACGCGCGCAGTGTTTACAGGCGACCGCGGCACGGCGCGAGCACGCGGACTTGACGTGTGCGCCGTGCGTATCACTCCGCCTGTAAGACTATGTGATTTGAGTCGGCGTCGCCGGCGAGATACTGCCCGCCGCCAGCCAGCCGCCCTCTGCACGACTGCCTCCCGCGGCGCTCCACGCGCACCCCCGCGTCCATCGCTACCCAACCTATACGTACTCTACTCCTCTTAAATCCTTCACACACTGGGGGCTTTATTTATAAATGATGATTAAAGTTAGGAGACGTTTAAACGTCCAAAATGTATTGTTAAACAGTCGCTAATCATTATTTATAAACGCTGCTTTCATAACTTAAAGCAGCGTTTATAGGGGTAGGTGTATAGTATATCAATGCTTAATTTTTTGCCTGGCTTTGTGATCGGTTCAGCCAGGATATTGACAATACTGATTGATATATAAGCGTTTTTATCAATACCAATATGATCTAATCCTAGATAGGACAACAGTAAAGTAGTTATACTTTGCCCAGAGTAAGTTTTATTCCTTTAATTAACGAACAAACCACAGCTTGTAATTAAAGAATACGAAGTTTACACGGCAATTTCGGGTGACCGATTTGTAACGCCACAGACAGACCAAATGGCTTTTACGTCAATCCCGAGCAGTCGATAGTGATCTTTATAGTAGGAGGAAATTGGATACTGGAATAGAAAAAGTAATTGATCCTTTGAGTTTCGGTAAAGTAACTTTCAATGCTTGTGTTGTAAAACACATACCTTATTTTTATGTTTCATATAATAAAAAATAACGCCTGTATTGTATTTCCTAAAGGCTTAGAAATAACTGTATAGTGTAATCAAGTTTTGGCAGTTCTATGTTTAAATCCAATGTAATAGGGGGCGAGCCTATTGCCATTCACCGGGCACAAATCTAGACACTGGGAAATGACTGCAGGAAAAATCTAATAGCACTTGCCCGATCTGGAAATAGAAGGATTTAATCAACATATCGTATTTGGAATCCTTTAAAAGAGATTATTTAAACAAAAACATATTTTTATTATAACATTACAAAAAAATATTTTTTGTAATGTTTGTAATATAGCGGCCTCGACGATATAGCTCAGTTTGAAAAAAAAAGGCCGTTCCATCCCAATCCCCCTTATCTCCTATGTTTCTAAAGCTATCATTTGATTTCAATGGAGTAAGAGTATTAGATATTGATCCATATTTTACAGGAAAATTACAGCAGTTTGCGACATTGTAATAATTGATGGGGAAAAAAGATGAAAAAAAAAATTGAATATTAATTATTTTTTCAACACATTTGTTCGAAAGTTAAAAATTACGCACCATGCAACGGAACGGGTGGTAAAATAGATACTTTCACTTAAGTACATGTTTTACCGCCCCCCTCGTTCTATAGCGCCGTGCGTATCCTTTACGGATTTTTTTAATTACCATAAAAATTATAAAAGAATTCCACCAAGGAGTTACAAATTACGAGAATAAATAAGCTGAATGATCGAACCTAGAAGCGCTTTTGCTCAATACGTTTATCTCACTTTATTATTAAAGAGAAAATGAGACGAAAGATGTAGTACTAATTTTCATATTGTGCACCTGGCGCCATTTGCAAATTCGCGCCGCGGCCATTTTCTTATTAGAAATGTCAAAGATTGTTGCGACTTTCCGACTGATATTTACAAAATAATAATATGAGTTCAAGCGAGGAATCCGATATTAATATGGAATCTACTGCACCTGATATCTTGAATTGGCCGCCAAAATCGTAAGTGCTATTTAATGATTTACAATAATTTTATATCATGGAAGACTCGAAGAAATACTCAATCATTCTCTTAAAATGTTTTAATGGCTTATTTTATTACCCATTGTACTGTTTTCTCGCAAATGTGTTGAGAAACGATGTATGACACACGCGCGGAAATTGGTATTAACAAACTCGTGACTATGTGAAGCCCTCGACTTCGTCTCGGGCTTACATTCGTCTACTCGTTTGTAAAAACCAACTTACCGCACTAATATCATCAATAAGTGTTAAGAGCTGTTGGAGAATTAGTCTTTTGGAATTTTATGTGATTTATAACTGGTTAGAAATAAACTCTATGGTGGAGCTTTATGGTCAGTTATAGCTCTGTTTAAATATTTTGAATAGAATTGATAGTGTGTGGAAAAAAAACAGCTGTGCTGATGGTTTGATTTTTTATGAAGTCTAGAAATACGTATGTGGAAACTCTGAAAATTAGGAATGTTAAAATTATTGTGAGACAAGTTTTATACCAGTTTATTTTATATAAGTTTACAATGTGAAAGAATAATAAAGACAATGTTTTAAAAGAGCAACAACAAATTTTATTCAAACAGCAGGATCCTTTGTAAGTAGCAGACCCTTTTTTTTACATACAAATTCTATAAGAGGTTATGGGCCCTCTAAAACTAATTATGGGCGCTCTGCTATCAGAAGGCAGTTGATAATGATGAGTGGAGAGTAACTAAAAGCCTGATACAAGGAGAAAAACAGAAAATGTCAGAAGAATATGTAAAATTATCGAAATTAACAAAAGAATCAGAATATTCCTTTTGGAAAATTAAGCTAATATTAATTTTAAAAGCAAAAGAACTAAATTCAGTTTTGGATAATGGAAAACAAAATGAAAAAGATTTTGAGAAAAAGGACGCGAAGGCAAAATTAATCATTTTATGCTCGATAAGTGAGAAATATATGTCATATGTATAAACGACAAGAGACATTATTAAAAAATTCGACGACTTTTTTCTGGGACACAAAGATATACAAATATCTCAACAATTGGAGGAGTTTTATAATTATAAATTTCCAAAAGAAGATCTGATGTGTGATATAACAGAAATTGAAAACATAGCAACGAAGATAAGAAGTTTGGGTTATAGTTTTGATGACAAGCAGATTATGACAAAAATTTTGACAAGTATACCAGAAAAAATTAACCATTTCAGAACTGCTTGGGAAGCAACGTCATTGAATGACAAAACCCTAACAAACTTAATATCAAGGTTAAGTCTAGAAACAAGAATAAGGAACAACAACAAAGAAGAGGAAATAATAGCAACAACATCAAGCAACAATAATGATATCAATCAAGAAGGAAACAGTTTTTATATAAAGACATGCTATAAATGCGGAAAGAAGGGACACATTGCGAGATTTTGCAGAACTAGAACTCCGATATCGAGTGATGAGAATAAACAGAACACAACATGCTTCAAATGTCTGAAAACTGGACACAGATATGCGGACTGCAAAGAAAAGTTTAACTGCCGGCAATGTGGTGACAACTCCCACTATATGAAAAATTGTTTGAACATGAAAAATGTGAGTAACAATTTTACTATCAAAATAGAAAAAGAAGAAACTAAAATTGAGTTCATTATTGATTACGGTACCAGCAGTCATATTGTGAATTCAGAAATTTATCTTAAGGATAAAAGAAAAACTAATTATAAGATCATGACAGCTGATGGAAATATTTATTTTGTAAACATCATGGGCAACATTTATTCCCAAAATATTATATTGAAAGATGTCCTTTTTGTTCCTGAATTAAAGAAAAACTTAATATCTGTATCTAGATTAACAAATGATAACTATACTTGAATTTTTTTCAGAAATAGATGCGATATTCGTGGATCCGGAGGCTGAATGCGTAGCAGCTGCTGAGCTAAGTCGTGATGGTTTGTACCACCTGAGTTTTAACGCAAAGCCATTAGTACAATCAAGGTCAGTAAACTCTTTTTACTTGGATTCATATTTTTGGCACCGCGCATTAGGTCATGTACCTATAGCCAAAACTAGGAATCTTGTTAGAGGAATTGAGAGAGGCCTGGTAAAGGAAACCATCTGCGAAGTCTGCACTAAATCAAAATTATGTAGAAAACCATTCAAAACTATTAGACAAAAAGCTAGTAAACCTTTAGAAATTATACATAGTGATATTTGTGGTCCTATTGAAACTGAAACATGGGATGGTTACAAATATTTTATAACCTTTTTGGATGACTATACACATTTTATTAAAGTATTTTTAATTAAAAATAAAAGCGAAGCGTTTTCGAAAATAATAAATTACATTAATTTGGCAGAAAATCATTTCCAAACAAAAATTAAAACTTTTAGATGCGATAATGCTGGCGAATACAATAATAAACAATTTAAAATTTATTGCAATAGTCAAGGAATTAATATTGACTATACAATTCTTTACACTCCACAGTTAAACGGTAAAGCTGAAAGATTAAATAGGTCTTTAATGGAAAGAACTAGAGCGTTACTATTTGATATGCAGCTACCACGCATTTTATGGGGTGAAGCTGTTTTAACATCTGCCTATTTAATTAACAGGAGTGCAAACACAGTTAATAATAAAACACCAGCTGAGATGTGGTTTAATAGAATGCCAAACTTAAAACATTTGAACATTTTTGGATCTTTAGCTTATTATAAAAATAATTTTCAATTAAAGATACTTTCCAGGAGTAGCAAAGGGCTTTTAGTAGGGTTTACGAATAATGGTTATAAGATATGGGATCCTTCTGATTTTAGAATTGTTTATTCGAGAGATGTAGTGTTTAACAATAATAAGAGTAAAAAAAATCGTCTCAATATGGAGGAATTGGTAATTTCCATAAAGCTAGAGGCTGCGTTGGTGCTGGTAGAGGCAACTTGATGATTAATCTCCTCATCATCGTCACTGTCCTCATCCTCTAAATTGGTCTCGGATTCTTCGTCACCAACGTGAATTATAAAATTTTCCGTCATTGCATCCACTATATGATCGTTTTTTATGTATTCTTTTTTAACTTCCTTTACTTTTGACATAATTTTGTCATTCATTAGATTCCATTAAAAGTTTTTCTTTAACAAGATCTGTGACTCGGCTTACGTTCCAGGTCACATTCTTACTGCCGACATAGCCTTTGATTGCAGCCCATGCCATTGCCATCTCAATGGGATTGAGGTCTGGGTGGTATGGAGGAAATCGTATTACATCGTGGCCATTTTCAGCCATAATCTTATCTATATTAAATTTCTTGTATTGATCTTTATTTATTTTTATTGAATGATGTTGTTGGGGCTTCAGCATTGTTTCTTCGTGTTGAATACATTTTTCTCTGAACCATCCCAGCATGGGCCTTCCTGGCATTTGAACTTGGTGCAAGGTCATACTGTTTGTTGTGGTAGGATGCATAATCGACTACCAAAACAGATTTAGGAGGAATATTTGTAATTAACTGCGTGCGAAGCCATTTTTCATAATTCTCGTAGTTCATATTGTCGTGGTAGTCTCCCGACTTAGTACCTGCTTTTCATTTGGCACAAAACCTGTCTCAGTTCCTGCGTGGACAATCACTATTTGTTGCCCTTTTGATATAGGCTTTTTTAGGTATTTTGTTGTGCCATCTGGCCATGCCTGAGACGATGAATGGGATCAATCTACATATGATTCGTCCGTATAAATAATTGTTCTTCCCTCTTCTCGGATTTTTTACGAATACATTATTCGCTAGAATGAAATAAATTTGACGATAAGTATCCTGGGAATCCAAATCCAAATCTATTTTTATTAATGCTTACTTTTACTATTTAGTTACCCTAGGATTTACAAGCAAGACCTAAGATTTGTGACTATTAAAGCTTTAACAGCAACACTACGTGACTTGAAAAATGAAGGTGAACATTATATAAATATATATGTCTAAACCATAAAGCGAATATTGGATTCTTCAATCAAAAAATGTCCGGTTATTCTCAGTCTTCCTCCACTTGAAACCCAACATTTTTATTATACGGTGAAGACTGCGCTCAGACCCTTGAAAATTTATATCTTCCCGCAACTTCTGTCGTAGTTTTTCAATGGTGGGCTTTTCTTTATTGGTGAGGTGGTAGTTATGAATACACCTTTTAATAACCCCCTGGTTAAAACTATCTACATCTGTGACAGGGTCTTCTCTTGGTCTTTTCTTTCCTCCTTTTTGGTGTTCTGAATACGATCAAAAATTCTTAATCATTGGCATCTTTAACGATCCGCCGTACAGTTGCTACTGAGGTGTTAGACGCCTCCGCTGTGTCTTTAACAGCGTTGTTCTTTATGAAGCAGTACACCATTTGCCTTGCCTGTCTATTTAAAATTGTATTTTTTCTCCTCGGCATTTTTGAAGAGTGCGTGACTTTACGATTTTAAAACCAAAAATTAAAAACAACAATTGTCTAAACCGAGATAATAAAATTAAATTATATCACTAAAATTGCACGAAAGTGTACAGTAGCCGAATGACAAGCGAGAGTCCAAGAGACGACGAGCATCGACTGATGAACCAATCGCGTGCAGCGATTGAAGTATTTTTCATTTAGTAGTGTTATATCGCGAGAGTTTCGATCTGATGGATAGAGAGGTAGCTACTATAGCATTAAACAGACATTTTAAAATGCATCTAATGTTGTACGATACGGTCAGCAATTGACAGCCAATATAATTTAGACGAGTTATTTTCTTAATATCATTACCCTATTGTTCTTATTGGTAGTTTAGTGTGTGTGTGAGTGCTTATTGATTTTAACGATTAAAATCAATAAATAATTCTATCAGTCATTAATTTTATTAAGTTTTCTATTTTGATGATGTACGTTTTTTGTAAACAGTTATATACTTCGATATTATTACCAATTATTTGAATCGGAGCTAGTAGAATTCTAGAATTACGGCTACTGGTAACATTAATTTTCAGATGTCATGTCGATATATCAGTGTCATGTCACAATTGTCACATTTCATTGCAGAAAAATTTCGATTCTCGTCAGGTGCGGTTCGTTATTTTTCTGCATTTTTTGCAGAAAATTTTTATTTTCATATTTTTTATATTTTTATTTTTCCGGTTTTTTTAAATGAATTATCATGTTGTGGTCATATACACTTTTAAAAATATTGCTATTTTGAATTGTCTTCAATGTCACTATACTAAATTATTTGTGTAGATAATATAAAATCCTTGAAATTTTCAGCATGTCAAGTACTTGGCCCTGAACAAAATATGAATTCTATTCCTGCTCCAACAATAGAAAGAAAAAAGGGGAAAGAATCTATTTTCCCAGAGAACAAAATAAGTTCTGAAGTGTGTCATAAGGATGCTATTCAAATCATGCAGAAAAGTTAGGTATACATTATTATTTTATAAGTACTTACTTTTATACACATAAGTTAGGCACAGGTTTTATATTGTGTGCAAAATCTGCAGAGCGATATTATCAGGCAGTTTGTACTAGTCCGCAGAGATAGATCTCTTTTTCGGACTTTGTACACTACTTACAGATCAAAATGGGCATTTTTACCACTGCAATGACGGCAATGTACAAAGTTGATTTTTGTAATTTATTGTCCAACCTCAGTTGTAGCTCTCACATACACTTGACGGAATACTGTAAGTAAAAATGTTTGTCGCCGGTACTTTTAATGCGCACCTGGAACCTGCATAGTCAAAATTGTACAACTGAGGTTGTACAATGAGCGCCATACATAATACAAATCACATTCATTTGTGCATCGCCGTCATAGCAGTACCGAAAATACCCACTGTGGTGTGTCCAAAGTCTGCTAAAATAGGACCCTTTAAATAATTATATTTCTGTCTTTCATTGAATGAGCAGGTGAATTTATTTTGGCAAAATTCAACTCAGCCAAAGGAAAAAACTTATCAGTATGTTTGCATGGTTGAAGAAAATGTCGGAGACAAACTCGTTGTTCTAGGATTCAAATCTCATAAGAAAAATAAAACTATATTTCATGCAGTAGAGAATGATGTCTCCATTATAGATCAGTCTGATGTCATCGCTTATCTTCCCAAACCTAAACAGGAAAGTGACTTATTCATATTCCCACAAAATATATATGTAAAAGAGATGTAAGCTATAATTTCTTATTTTCTTGTATTAAAATTAAGTAAAATGTTGATCTCAATGTTTAAATTAAAAGACTGTAAGTGATACTTACCGTAGTTAAATACAATTTTAAAGTTTATTACTACTTTAGACGTACACGTTGATTTTGACGATTTTTCTAGTATTTTTTGTAAGCACTAAAGTGCAATTATAAAGCAGAAGGCTGATTATTTGTAAGAAATCTGTTGTTTTGTTACTAACATTTTGTCTATTTTATAATATTATATTTGATTATATTACAAAACGTGTTTTTTTACCATAATATAGCTCTAAAATCAATTATCAATGTTACCCCTGTAATCAAACACACCCCGGTGAACTTTGAAGTGTTTTAATTCAAAAACTAATGAGTGAACAATTTTTTTAATTTTTGTTTTTATTTCCTGTTAGGGGCTACTTTCTTATTCCATACAAAAAACGGGGGCAATCAAAGCGACCCCATATCAAGTATAAAGATGATAAGCCACTTAATGTTTTTTTTCTCGGAACCTACAGGGCGTAAAAATTAAATAAATAATTTTATCAATAAAAAACCATGAGTCGCCATTACAGTATTTTTGTTGTATTTTTTTATAAATAACTGAAGAAGTTACAGTCAGTTTTATTTTAAAACTAATCAATGTAACCCCATTTTACCTCAAAGGGGTAAATTGTTGAAACATCGTTTTTTACGTTTCTATTATTGGACTTATAGGTTATTTATACCAATTTTCAAGTTAATCTAGCCAAGCAGTAAAATCCTTACTTGTAAATTGACTATCCCTTTTCACCCCATTAGGGGCAGGTTTTCAAAAAACCTGATACAATTTATTCTTTATTTTTTTTTGTTTTCAGTATAGATACTGAGTTTCAAGTTAATCGGACCGTGCGTTAAAAATCACCATACAAACTTTGATATCCGCCAATCCCCCTTTAGGGGGCAGTTTAAAAAAACAAAAAAATGACAAACTTTATAATTTACTTAGGTTAGTATTTGTGCCAAGTTTCAGGTTTATTAACTCAAGGAATAAGATTTTTCATACAAACAAAATCACCCCTTTTCACCCCCTTAAAGGTCGAATTTCCAAAAACCCCTTCTTAGCTGATGCCTACGTCATAATTTGGAGTTAATCAAGCCACACAGTAGAATCCTCCCTTGTAAAATTGACTACCCCTTTTCACCCGTTAGGGATAAATTTTCTAAAAACTCTGATCAATTTTATTCTTTATATTTTGTTTACAGTATAAATACTGAGTTTTGAATCGGACCGCGCGTTAAAATTCTTCCATACAAACTAACATCCGCAAATCCCCCTTTAGAGGGTAGTTAAAAAAAAAATTCACACTTTATCATTTACTTAGGTTAGTATTCGTGCCAAGTTTCAGGTTTAATAACTCAAGGAATAAGATTTATCCCCCTTTTTCATCCCTTAAAGGTCGAATTTCGAAAAATCTCTTCTTAGCGGATGCTATAGTTTCCAACCAAAAGCCGAAATATTAGTGATTTTAACTTAAAAAGAACTTTCATTAAAAATAACATTTTATCCCATTTTTTACCCCTTAAGGGTTGAAATACTATCAACACCGTTGCATTAGTTGCCAACCATAAGCCTAGATAATAAATTTAGTGATTTTTACTGTGAAAATTAAGGACTTTGATACACAACTTCATCCCCCTTTTTAACCCTTCGGGGGTAGAATTATCAAAAACGCTGACACACGTATAAATTAATTTTTAATCGTCAGCCTATACACTAAATTTGAAGATCCTAACTTCAAAACTGACGGACTTTCATATAAACTTCCATCACCTATTTCACCCTCTTAGGGGTGGAACTTCGAAAAACCCTTTCTTAGTGGATATCTACTCTTTACAAAGAACACACCCTCCAAATTTTATGTGTCTAGGACCAGCTGTTTGGGCTGTGCGTTGATATATCAGTCAGTCAGTCAGTCAGTCAGGACTTTGAATTTGATATATATAGATACATTGGGTCAATTGCAATAACATAACCATTTAACTGTCAATTTGTTAATTTTATTTTGTATTTTTCAGCAAAACAAAAAAGAAAACTCCTGTATGAAGATATTAAGGCCAGAAGACAAGGATAAACAATTTGACTTTGATTCGGAAACAATTTGCATCACTGTTACTAAAGGGAGTGCCACTGACTGTTACCATCCAGTTAATTGAATCATGAATGAGATTTACACGTGTGCTGCGCCAGACAGCACTCTATTTGATCCAGTTAGGTATTTGTGACATAACAATACTGATGGATAGAGGTTGTACTTGTGTAGCTACCTACATCTGAGGATTACTAAGACTATACGAGTATTTGTTTATTGATATTTTTGTTATGTCTGTTCCGCCAAGTAAAAGAAATGTCGCTATTATGTTACGATATATTGAAGAAAAAAAAAAAGTTTTCTATCCAAATAACCTACTCGCTCCAACAGGTTATGAGCCCAGGCCCCAAGAATGCATCAATAACACATACCTACATCAATAAAAGTGTCGAGTTTGAAATCATCATGGCAATCGATCATACAACGGATCCAGAATCAGAACGAATGCCGCCATCTTGTTTTTTTTTTCAATACAATTTCTGTGATCATTTCGCAAATGTTTACCAACAACGTCAATGTCATTTAGTGCCAAAATATCCTCATTTGGGAGCAGGTAATATACATTTACATAGTTTTGCCGTTAATGCGGTACCAAGCCATAAGTGCAGAAGGAATTAATGCCAAACTGGTCTTCAACGTAGTCTTAATCTTATAATGCTTTTTTGATAAGGACACGTTTGATGTGGGTTCTGAATTTTCCATCGCTAAGTTCTGTAACCGACTTTGGCAACTTGTTATAAAAGCGGATACTGTTTATAAGAAATTACTTGCATGTTTTAGTTAATCTAAATTTGGGTACTTATCACAATTTCATGTTTACTACGTGTATTTATAATAAGGAAATCGCTTCTTATTTTGAAAAGTCCTAAGTTTTTGCGAACATATAACATACTTCCTAAGATATAAAGAGAAGGCAGAGTTAGTACATCAATCCTTTGAATTTGTTTCTAAGGGACTCACGAGGACCCATTCTATAGATCGTGCCGAACGGCGCATAAGATAGTGTATTCCCGTTGTCCCCGTTTGCCAGCGGGACGTGATTAAATTAATTTCCCGTTATCCCCTTATCGTACGAAGTAAACCTTTTTTAAATCGAAACAGCTAGGTTAGGTTAGAACTGTGACCACACAACGAACATATTTTTGAATGTAAAACCAAACCACGGGGACAACGGGAAGTATTTTTAAATATTTAATTGAAGTACCGCTGTCCCCGTAGGACGGGGACACGGCGTACGGAGACAACGGGAATACACGCATAAGATTTCGGGAAACTGGAAAACTGGTCCGTTCCCCTCCAAACCCCCGTGTCTTCTAGGGAAAACTAGGGGGTTAGAGGGGAACAGTCCATTTGTATCGTGTTAGGTTAGTAATAACAGTAATATTATAAAATAATATTTTTGACATAGGTTGTCTCTGTGCATGCTCTATACAAAAACTGCCAGACCTCAAAAATATAACTAAGTCTGTTTGTAATCTAAAGGATATAATAAAGCTGAAATTTGTTTTTTTTTTGTATATTAGTTTGAATGCGTTAATCTCTGGAACTACCAGTCAGATTTGAAAAAATATTTTTGTAATTGATAGCCCAGTTTTTGAGGAAGGGTTTATAAGCTATTTTAAATCCCGGTACGACCCTACAAGCCGAGAAAAAGAAAAAAATGTCCGAAAGAACGCGAAACGTAGTAATAG
The DNA here is from genome assembly GCA_948098905.1 of Tiliacea aurago. Lineage (NCBI taxonomy): Eukaryota > Metazoa > Arthropoda > Insecta > Lepidoptera > Noctuidae > Tiliacea > Tiliacea aurago. Next base: position 15,140,376 of record OX402576.1, on the reverse strand, counting down.
CGCGGGCCGCGGCGCGCGGCGATCCGCAGCGTCGCGGTAGGTTGGGGGCGAAATTTCACACGGACGAAATTGCGGGCAGAAGCTAGTATACAACATGTCCCAGAATTAACGCACAACCTCTTACGGGGTCATTGTACTCATCATTATGAACAACTTTTACTATGGAACCAATAAGAAATCGCGAAAAAGAAATTGGCTGTTATATACATTTTCACGAGTTATGAGAACATAAATATATGTAACAGCTGAATTTTGTTTTCGCGATTTCTGGTTTGGTCTCGGTTCTATACATATATACAAATTCAAGGGAACCTTATTACGCTTATGAGGTGCTTCTCATTTCTGTCTATAGCAGCTAAGTTCAAATCAAATGGGATTCTGTTGCATTTTAATTTTAATATTTATACGACCATTTTTATTTAGGAACTAACACTCCATCAGTTATTAAGTGTATATCATATGAAAGCTTATTGTAAAACCGTCCAAGTACGTGTCGGACCAGGCACAATGAAGGGTTCCGTAGTTAGGATGAATTCATCCCAAAAACAAACTTAACATTGTAGTTGAAAAACATGCTCTCCCATACATCTATATACGTTACGGTCAATTCTTCAACTGCAAATTTAAGTTGGTCGACGATTACTCGTTAACATGTAAACCCTACTTAGCTGTGATAGTTTTCCTTTTAATCCGTTATATATACTACTGCCATGAATTTTTTCACATATCCAAAACCAACCATTTAGCTAGCAGGGGAGGGGGACACTTGACTCTAACAAAAAATAGCACTTTAAAGCTTAATATTACGCAAACGGATCTCAAAATTGAAAAATGTTTTTCACAGACCTACAATATTTTTGAACGGCCTATCCAAAGATACCCTTCTTTTTCTTTTTTTTTTTCCAGGGGTGGAAAATCTTCATCGATGTCCTCCGCCCTGGGGCGGGCGGAGGGGTCTGTAAGACTCTTACTGACTAAAAACCACCCCAGTGTTCCCCTCCCACACTTGCACCGGGGATCTTGGGATCTGTTATTCCTTCCGCAATCCCCGGCTAGTGCCGGCCCGCCGCTGCGGGCCACCTCAAGTCTGGAGGGGGGTGGGTGAGGTGTCTGACCCCCCCCGCGACGTCTGATAGGGGCGCGCGTTGAACACTACGCGCCGCCTCCTCGGGATCCAACGATACCCTACACCATGTATTAGACGAGAAAAAAAATATCATCCCCATTTTACGTGCAAGAGAGGTACCCTAAAAAAAATTTTTTTCATGGTTTTATTTCTCGGCGTGATTAATAGGTACACCCATGCCAAATTACAGCTTTCTAGGACTAAGCGTCTCTGATCTAAGCCGAGGACAGACGGACGGACGGACGGACAGACAGACAGACGGACATGGCGAAACTATAAGGGTTCCTTGTTTACTACGGAACCCTAAAAACCGTCAGTCGTAGGACTGCACGTCAGAAGTGAAAACTAAGTAACTTGTGAATTGTATAGAAGCGTTCGGTGACGATGACGCGAGCTCCATGATTTTTGTTCACCCAAAAAGTACTCAACGCGCTTAAAGAAGTTTTCACTTGAAAAATCTTTGTCATTCTATGGCTGCTCAGTTCAAATCTCTGACGGACGGACTAAAAAGTGATCTTATAAAGGTTCCTGTTTAACTTAGGTACTTATACGGTCGGAACCCTAAAAAACACTGTATTGTATTAGCCTTAACGAACGAGAACGCTCAATGAGTGAAAATATATCTCTTTATTTCTTTAAAACATTAAAATTCAAATTTCAAAATTCGCGTTTGCCAGGCACTTATGGCACTCTTTGCCAAGAAGTTGAATTATGGATTTCCGCTGCAGTGGTAAAAAATATCAGGATGTTATTTGTCGCAAGAAAACAGCAAGTTTTTGCACTTCTCGTACTCACGAATTGTAGTGTACATAACGCTCGACGCCTGTAATTCTGAATCCAGGGAAAAAAAATAATATTAATATTTCCGAACATAAATCCGAAGTACACTACGGCTAACTAGGGCGAAAACAAAAACGATAGTCAAAGAGACAAGCCAAAGTCAAAAGTGTTACTTGATGTCGGGTAAGGATTCAAACTCAAATAAGGAAACTTTCGAAGTCAAGAAACAGCTGAACATTCGGCCGATACTTTCGGAGTAGACCCCCAGATCTTTTCCAGTTTCCCGAAATCTTCTGCGCCATTCAAATTTGTTTATTTTGGTCCAACGGCCAACTTTCTGTGTTATAAATTACCAGCGGCCCGCCCCTGCTTGGCACGATTTTTACGACTTGACAAAACCGCATCGAAATCCACTGCGTAGTTTAGAAGAACAATGCGGTCACACAGACAGACACGAAAAACTTGCATTTATCTGAAAAGCTTTTATTTATAATATGCATAGATATATACGTATCATGTACAATTCGCACGTCTTGCCGAGTCCAATCCACATCGAACAGTCGCTTCTAGAAGTTGTGATGGCTTGGTAGGCACAACTTTGAGAAAGAAGCCGACAGTGGGCTGGCCATGTTTGTCGAAGGACCGATGGCCGGTGCAGCAGACGAGTCCTGGAGTGGAGACCGCGTATCGGCAAGCATAGTGTGGGACGCACCCCAGCTGGATGGACCGACGACCTAAAAAAGGTGGCTGGGACAGACTGGATGCGGAAGGCGGAGGACAGGGTGTTGTGGCGCAGCAGGCTGATGTCCAGCAGTGAACTACTATAGGCTGAGTTGATTGATTGATAGATAAATATGACTACATTCGATTTAAACTAAGTTAAAATAACGGACAAACCTGAAATTTCTTAAGTATAAAAAAAACTGTTTTTAAGGTTAATTCGCCTAATGAAAGAGCGTGTTATTAAACAAAATGTCATCCGACACCGGCATCAAACTGTCAAGCTAGTGCATGGAATTATTAACATAATTTCAATTTGTATTACATTTATTTGCATTTAAAAAATATTCAGTGGTATCGACCGCGGCTTACGAGTTGTAGGAGGCGCTTTACTTTGTGTATTTCATCACCACTGCTCACAAAACGGTGAAGGAAAACATCGTGAGTTATTCATAGATAGATCGTACTCGTAATACAAGATGGCCAATTCGTAGGTATACAACTATAAATTAAGATATTTTTTTAGTACAAACGAATATTACCAGATATTTTTTATGTAATAAAGGCCTTGCAATTTTATATGAAAAATAACATCCGCCAAATCTCCACCTTTTTGCTGGTTTAAAATGCGATCACTTTTCATCGTGTTTTTCCCCAAATTTTCGCATACTTTATTAGGTATTCCACTATCACAAATCTTCTGCGTTTATTTAAATAAAACTGACCACTACACGTCCCTTCAGATAACCCCGAAAAAAAGGCAGGACCTGTCGAATCTGGTCAATTTACTACACATACAAGTACACACAATCCATATAGTATTAGTAACAATGACTTAAAAACTATGTTAGTAAACGTTTACAAACTAAAACAACTAATATCGACGTGGCCCAACACGCGATGGCACGTGCCTCCGTACCCAGTGCCTTACGAAGGGACTGTCCATTTTGTCTAATAATGTTTTTAGGTTGTTGTTGGAGCTTCCGCGCAACCTATCCATTATTGACGCTGTTCTTTTTCTCATAATGGCATGAAAATCGTCAACACGGGCTTCCGCGAACATCTGCGAAGCACTGCAGAAGCGCGGAAGCCCCATCACCATCCTAAATCCATTATTATAATGCACGCGCAGGAGGACGTTGTAGGCTCTCTGCGTATATTTCACCCACAAGCTGCACGTGTAAAAGGTTTGGCAGTATGCCTTGAAAAGCGATAACTTAACTTCCTTACTACAACGCGCAAATCTGCGGGCTACCATATTACATCGAACCGCCAACGCCCTCAGCTCCCTCTCTATATCAGCATCGTCAGATAAGTTCTCCGTGACTACATGCCCTGCCCTATATTTGGTTATTCTTATGTACAGATATGGGTATGAATCTTTACCAATTGTTATATTACCTACATTAGAATTTGTTTGGGTTCACCTCCAATATATTTTTTCCACTTCGGAATAATATTATGAGCTTAATGAAATGCTCAGGCGTATCTGAGAGCACGGGTTGCCGCCAAAAAAGTCGGCGGGCGATTGACGTTCCCGCCAAGTGGTCCTGCCACCCGCACGCTGTTTATCACACTCGCAATCCGTCTTCCGTAACCCGTGTGAACCATTAGACTATCACCAACGAAAAAATCGGCTTTTTAGCCCGGCCACGAGTTTTGGCATAGCGATATACGGCGCGGCAAGCGGCAGGCGGGACGTCGTTTTCCATGCCACGTATGTTCAGAAGCGAAACTGGGTCGTTAGATTTCGTTCATACTGGCAAGGTCGTGGTCAGGCTGTACAGCTTGACAGTTAGTGCCAGATAACGTCACTCGTAACAACGTCGCTCAGCGGTTTGGAGCACTTTAGTGCAATATGCACCTTTTTGCAACAAAGTCATAAAAGTAGCGCTGTAAGTGCTGAGTTTTTTTAATTTTTGGTAAACATCCTTTGATTCGTCCAAATATGAAAATAAGATCAACCACTCTTAAAAATATTTAAGAGTATTTAAGTGTCCGTGCGATTATAATAATTTAAATCTAAAGCATAAAGTAAACTAGGAATTATCATACAGATGCTCTGCAATCTTATTTACAAACGATTAGAGCAATGTTCTTTGCAAAAAATACCATTCTCTCTAGCTCCTAGGTAATCAATAGGGTGAACATTTGCACTGTGGCACAACAAGTTGGTTTCAGTAAATGTTGGGCAGTGTGCGGAAAAGCTTCTACGAAAATCTCCACGAATGTGTTATGCAGATATGTGTAGAATAAACTGATATTTGATTGCGCATCCTCCCAAAATTTTCGATGAGAATTGTCGTCGCTAACCTTGGCCCCATTCTGTTCGCTTCTGCACCTAGTCTCCATAGTCTCGGCGTTAAAGTTCGATTAGAATTTCAATAGATACATATTAATTTGTATACCTCAGCTAGGTATAAAAATTAATATATATAACTAACCATGTTGACTTTCGTATTAAAAATAAATCTGTTCTTGTTATGTTGACTGTGTAACATTATGTTTGCGATTCAGGTACCAAATACCTATTTTGTCAACACTGAACAGCATTTTTTTATTTCAATTTATATAAATCTCTTCTCTCTTCGAGAAATCCTACTGAATGATTATTTTAGAAAAAAACATTCAGAAGGATTTTTTGAACTTACAGAGTTGTAATGCTGATTCTAATGATTATAATTATGTAAAGCCATATTTGTTATGGCCGCGAATCAAATTTAGATAAACATACAACCTGATACTGACCTGCAAATTGCAAAAAACGTAAGAAAATTCGAATTTCGCGGGGTACCTTGAAGGTTTCGCCTTAATGATTTATTTTATCAAGTTCTACTAAATACCAAATGGTACCTATGTGAATAGTACCTACAAAGAATCTGTAATACAAAGATAGTAAAACAAGTTTCCATAAAGGTCCGAAATGCGGTATGAAAATATTCACGAAAAAATATTTTAAATTAACTGCAGTGGTTTTATTAACAAATTGCGATAGTATTATGAGGTACTTACCTACATTATTATTTCTTATTATAAAATAAAATTATTTACGCGCTATCAGTTAAATAACTAAAGATACTTTCAAGATTTTGTTTGAGTAAGTTTAAAAAAATTACTTTTCACTAAAATAACGTGTAAAATTTGCTATCCATAGATAGAACTGAATGTATCAAATTCAAAAACCCATCACGTTGTTCAAAAGCCCTTTTAGACCTGAAATCGAAGTTAGCAGTTCGGCCTGCTTCGCGCATGTCAAAATGAGCCCGACACCAGAATGCGTCAAGCATGATGCTAAAGGCGCTCGTTGATTTTGTTTTAAATGTAATAATTGGTGAGTGGATGTAGAGTTCCCCGTTCCGATGGTTTTATGATATAGTCCTTCGTTCCAGATGACTGAATTTTGTAAATAGCATGAATTCGTTGTCCCTGTATAGCACTTCAGAATTTCCGCACTTTCCTCTGTCGCATGATATACTATTGATAGATAATGGTCTAATCAACTACTTTTGATTTAAGACACTGATAGTAAAACTGATTTTTACCTAATCTACGATTTATCTCAACATGATATATTTAGCAATATAGTATTACATTGTTAGCACTGACCTTTCTTCGAAGCGTATACTGGATCGGCTAATGTCACTCCAGGCACTCATGGATCTTCCACGGCCCTTATGGTAGGCTGCGGTGGCCACTGCAGAGACTGTAGGTCGCCGCTCCAACTCAACTTCAGGTGGAAAATTTACTTTAGTTGAGCCGCGTGAAGAAGGCCCTTCTACGGATTCGCCACCTCCTGAGAGTTCCATTTCAAAAGCGGCGTACTCGGGTGCTTCGTCAGGTTCTCCTTCACTGCCGTCGCTCGCCGCCGAGAGCGCTTCATATCCGTAGCCAGGGCGGACGCCAACGGCGGCGCCGCCGGCTGCGCCGCCCACGTTGCGGACACACTCCGGTCCTGCAGCCAGCCTCGGCGAAGCTTCGATTCGACTCAATGACGCCGCTTTTACTGATTGTCCTCGTATATTTAATGGCGAACCACGAGAAGGTAGATGGTTTGAGTAACGTAACTTGCTGTGACGAAACGTGGTGAAGCTTTATTCCTTCTATTAAATAAATAACAATAACACACAAACGTTTTATTTAGCTTTAAATCACTAAGATATTTTTATATATTTCTGATATGTCTTGCACTAATATATTTCATTCCACTTTTTACACCCAACTAGGAGTGCGCGCTCTGTTAATTTGTACGAAAAATGAAGTAAGAACGTAAATCGTTTATAATAATAATACAGGTGAGATTTTAAATTTACCGCAACCAACCAGTCGATCACAACAAACGTTCACAGTTCTCACTTATCTCATAATGTGACGTACCGCGTTTCTTGAGATTTGAACCGTATGTAACACTAGGCTTAATAATTCGGGAAAATTAAATGATGAAATGAAAAACGTCAAACAGGGGTCAACTATACCAGGGCCTGAATCCAACGGCCACTACGCTCTTCGACTAGTGACCTTTATGCCGCCAAGCGGTAGATATCAGGTTTTGTTAATGGGGGTGGCTAAACAATAAAGCGTATAGATAGTACGTTTCATACACAAGGTGGTTGTCGTGAAGTGAGCAAGGTATGGAAGTATTGGAGTGAAGTGCGCCCTAAAGGCAGCCGGGCGGGGCGGATCGATGCCGCAACCACGCCGCCCTATTGTAGTACGACCCGCCGCCGCCGCAGCGCTATTGTATCCCTGCCTATAAATAATAATATCTATTCCATTATTATTATCTTAAATCAGCTGTTACTCGACAACGCGATTTTCTGCTAAATGTTTCAATCGACACTTATTTCATAAAAAAATATTTACTATTTATCATGAAATATGGTTCAACTGGGTATGTCTAATAAAACTTTCTAGTACTCAAACTGGATTGTATATTTCAATGTATATTATTAATAGTAGTACCGTGCTTCCGCTTTAATCTACATATCACGGTGCTACATTCTATAGATGGCAAGAGACAAATTAAACGAGAAAAACAGCCAGCCAGAGCCAGAATCCAGCTGCCAGACTTAATACCGTGGCAGCCATGCGTCACAGATTTGACACGATCTGCATGGCAATTCACGAATGTCGGAAATGGTTCTTCAATCAAACCTGAATGTTATTAAGGAACTCCTCTAAACTCTATTTACAAATCAGATCTAATAAACAAGACATCTTTTCGTTCGGACAACTATTTGCTATCGGGAATAATTAATCGAAGACAATAACCCCAAAAGAAACACCAGGGAAAAATATATGAAAGGATAGAAGAAGATTTAGGGAATTTCACGCAGTTCATAATGGAATGCCCAAAGAACAGCAGATCGCACAAATTTTATACTTAATCTTTAAATATTTTTCACCCGTAAATACATAAAGAATGAAGTGACAGAAGACATTGAAAATTCTTGTATGAGAGAAGATAGAAACCAGACTACGCAAAAGGGACAGAAGGACCTAAAACTAACTTTTACGGAAGAAACAGATACAGAAAGACCTACAATTACAGAAGAAACAAATGACTCACTAAAAGGAGAGATATCGTCAGAAAGTAGTATTAATTAATTGATACTAATAGTTAAGTTGTGTGGGAATCGGATGTCATGATATGGGCATGTATGGTGAGGAATGAGGGAAATGTCGTGAGAAAAGTTTTGACTAGGAATGTAGGAGTAGGGGAAGACCAAAGAAAATATGGATGGACTGTGAAAGATGATATGGGTAGAAAGGGGGTGATGACTACCGAGATGACGACTAATAGAGAAGTGTGGAAGAAAAGGACATGTTGCCTAGACCCCAAATAAATTGGGATAAGGGCAGGAGAATGATGATACGAAATTAATGATGAGTTTGTTTTGCGGCGATACATTAAACTGTTGTGTTGGAAATATATTTTAGAGTTAGGTTGGTACTTAAGCACCAGACTTCCACATCGATCTTACATACAATTCTAACCAAATAGTTTTGTAAAAATATCAAACCAGTCTAATCAACTCTCCTGCTATGATGGAATTTTTCACGACTGCAAACCAAACTTCTTCCGTCAAACCAATCGTTACAAAAGCGACCTGAGTGATATGAATAATAAATGCCAGTGCTGTTGAAAGGTGTCTGTTTTCCAATCAATACGAATTATTAAGGGTCGGGTAATCGCCGTTGACCTAGGCTATACAAAGGCACGTCGCGCTCACGCCCCGCGCCGCGTTCTTTGACATCAGGAATATTTATTTTTGATTACGAAAATATGAATATTTAAAAAAATCACAGACAGAATTATAGATAATAAAAGTCTGTTCATACAAAAAAAAAACATGAAAATACAATACGTAAATATTCACAAATAGAATTGATGTGTATGCGTTCTAGTTTAACATATATTGCTTATCCTACTTGCATTATATGAAGGCGTTATAACAGATTTAAAAGTCACTAAAATCATATATCAGCGCCTTAACATATTCACTTGTTACTTTGTGTCACGAGTTGACATTAGGTTTATTTAATACTAAAATGTCATCATATAATCGGGTCAAGGGTAAAGAAGACAATAGGACGCCAAGTGTTATTCTTTTTAGAACTGGGATTTTTTATCCTGCTATCCCAGCAATGCTAGTACCTTAGTGCTAGCATTGCTGGGTTACTGGTCCATACTACATAATGGCACAGATTTCAGCGTAATGGCTACTTATTTTAAGCTCGTTTGAATATCATCAACTAACGCTTCTGTAGCAGCTTCAGGGAAAAATGTTCGGAATTATGAGGCGGAATTATGAGACAGATAAAGGACATCAATTTGCCTCTCAAAATATTCGAAGATCATTACTGAATTTACGCACTTTACCTGAATAGATGCTTTCAATTAGATCTCAGAGCCGTCATTTTTAAATAACGTCTCTGAGTGCGGCAATTGACTAGTCCCGTATTTGCGCGACCAATTGCTTTGGTTAGGACGCGGGGTTTAATTATGACGAATAAACACAACTTCATTGATCGCGCGAGTACGTCATGTTCATATTATGAGCGTGATGATCGCGTACTCGCTCGATCGTCGAGCCTTTCGGTTAGGACGCGGCCTTATTCACACTCTGTTGCGCATTACAGTTAACGCGGATTCGAATAACAAAAATAAAAGTTATTTGTTTCCCATTCCCAGAAATAACATTTTGCTCGTTTAGGTAACTAAAACCATAAATATTTTTATTATTAAAATAAGATGTCGTATGTCGTATTCCTTCTCGGGTCCACTGGTAGGTACCCGCTCACCGAGTCGGCGGAGGTTCGTGTGTTCAGGTCCTTCCGGAGCGCTTCCGAACTATACGGTTAAAATTATAAAAAAAGATCCTTTCAAACTACAAACTTTTGAACAAAGAGTTCCTAGTCACCACATATTGCTTAAGCACCACCTATAAGCCACAGAAAACAACTATTTGCTGCGTGGCTTAACATCACGTGACTTTAAACAGTAAGTAGTTCTAATACTTTACGGCAGATGGCGGTAATGGAGATACAGAGACGAATTTGAGAAACGGATCACAAAAAAAATTACCTACGAAAACAGAAACTAACAAGCGGAAATAAAAAAAACCTTTTAATGAAACTGAGCTCTTAAATTGATGTAACTAATTAGGTTGGTTAATTGTTTTGTTATTTTTGTTTTTATTTATTTCTTTCCGGTTGCATTAAAAAAAAAACTTCTCTCGACAGCCTTCCGTCTTCATCATCAGACCCCGTGATGACAGACATACTCAGCTAGGTCTTAAGCTCTCATCAAGATAATTATCTCAGCTCAAACACGATCTAGCTGCTGTAAATTGTTGACGAGCTCACTCGATTGCTATGTTAAATGAAGATCAAGATACCTCACGGATGGAGGACGGAAGGATGTATTTGTGCTTAAAGCGCAAAGCGAAAGCCTCGCTAGAGGCCAAACAATATGGCTCTTGCCATCGTCAGACAAAAATTGTGTATAAAACGGGAACTCAAATTGTTAGCCTTGTGTTTAGCAGGTCGGGTCATGCTAAGGTTGAAGGGTTTGTAGACGCGGACTGGGACGGTGACGTACGTGACCGAAAATCATTTTCGGGGTTTGTTTTCAAGTATGGGGGAAACACCATCTCCTGGGAATGCAGAAAACCAACATGTGTTAGTTTATCAAGTACTGAGGCTGAGTACATTGCTCTTAGCGAGGCTGCTAAGGAGGCAAGTTGTCTTAGGAACTTGGTGACTGAATTGACTGGTAGTTCTGGGTTGGTTTTATAGATTTTTTCCATGCCAATTAGTCTGCTCAGAAACTTAAGTATCAATCCAGTGTTTCATAGGACTAAGCACATAGATATCAGGTACCACTATGTTAGGGAGGCTGTGAATAATCATGTGATTGAACTTGAGCTTAATATTTTTTTTAGGCCAGTTTAGCCAGCGGTGATGTCTGAGTTCAAACAGCGATTGAGGGGAAGTGTTGAATGTTGACCTTCTTTGTGCAGTCACTGTTTGAGTCATAGATCTCAATTCTGTGCTACTGTCGTAGGCTTTTTGAATTGAGAATGACTTTTGACTCGCCAATGTGATCGGCTGACGGCTGCGCTCGTATATTTGATATGTTTTATTATTTTAAATATATCTGGTGTACAACTTCTTCACTTCTTTGATTGAATCTACAGGAAAACCCTCTACAAGAAGTTAACATATATATATTTATATACACATAACATATGCAGAATAATTACTGGCTGTTCCATTGGAAAGTTATTTTTATGTATTGTTTTCTGGCATTGTATGGAGATGGAAGCATGTTGATGTATACAAGTTGACGATGGATGAGCCGAAAGGACATGGCTGATTGTACTCGATCTGTTAGTCTTTTTTTACAATTTAAATAACTATGTTTTTTTTTGTTGTTTCCAGGTCCAGGTCTTTATAAGTGGCTATTCATGGGACAGCAAGTGTTCTTGAACTTCATGTTAGGACAAAGATGCGTTATATTGCGTTAGAGATATTTTATATACAACATTACTGAGCAAAAAAAAATCACGTACTTTTGTAAATGTTTTTTTTTTTGCGGCTATTTTTTATTTTTTTGAGAAATAATTCTGTAAAATGAGCGCGACACATCACTACTTGCAGACGACTTTGTTTCAAATTGTAAATAGAATCAAACTTCATGCGTCAGGCAAAGTTTATTCTGCATTACCAATAGATATACAAAAAGAATGGCCTTGAAAGAGACAACACTGATTGGTAATGTGTCCCTCCCGCACACTTTTCATTATTAATCTACTAAATTAGTAGTATTTAATCGTATTTTGTGTAGGTACATTAAAAATTAGGAAATGGAATCGTCTACTTACGACGGTCAAAGTAAACATCAACACAAATAATTAATTATTTGTCGGCTTTGTTTTTTTTATTATTTAATTACGGGGTTAAATAAGGTTTATGTATGTGTTCACCGTAATTAACGGTTTGATAGTAGGATTTTTATGCTATTACTAGGCCAAGTATACAAAATGAGGCGTGAATGGGTGACCATCCATTACATATTTAGACCCCTCCGTGCCTCGGAAAGTACGTTAAGCCGTTGGTCCCGGTAAACATAACGACGCAAAACATCTAAATAATAAATGCCTGAAACAGAAGAGATACAGGATGCCACCACGTCAATGAACATCCGAAGAGGAAAACTCTGTGAAAGAATTTAAAAAGTGAATGTACATGGGTGTTACAAGCACAATAGTGTTCATAATAATAATTAAACTTTGAATTGAGACGGCTACTGTAAGCCGTGTAGCGCGAAAATACTTATTGACTGTTTGACTATAACAGAGGAAATGTTTGTTTTGGAATGCCGCATAAATAATAAAGATCAAACTTGTAAACACAGTCCAAATATCAAATGCAAACTGACAACACGACGGACGTGCCATTTTAACCAAATTACAGGCTGATTCACCAATAGTTGTCAGAAATAAACTAGTAAATGAGTTGATGGATGAAACCGATGAGAACGAACCATATATGGTTCCAAAGTTGCTGGCTTTCAACGACTAAAAAAATAAAGGTTCTAATGAACGGCTACCACACAAGAATTCGATACTGTCTGTTGTATTGGGCATAGGTTGTATTAGTAAATGAGTTGATGGATGAAACCGATGAGAACGAACCATATATGGTTCCAAAGTTGCTGGCTTTCAACGACTAAAAACATAAAGCTTCTAATGAACGGCTACCACACAAGAATCCGATACTGTCTGTTGTATTGGGCATAGGCTGTATTAGTAAATGAGTTGATGGATGAACCCGATGAGAACGAACCATCCATCTATGGTTCCAAAGTTGCTGGCTTTCAACGACATAAAACATAAAGCTTCTAATGAACGGCTACCACACAAGAATCCGATACTGTCTGTTGTATTGGGCATAGGTTGTATTAGTAAATGAGTTAATGGATGAAACCGATGAGAACGAACCATCTATGGTTCCAAAGTTCCTGGATTTCAACGACTTAAAACATAAAGCTTCTAATGAACGGCTACCACACAAGAATCCGATACTATCTGTTGTATTGGGCATAGGTTGTATTAGTAAATGAGTTGATGGATGAAACCGATGAGAACGAACGCCGTCCTCACAACTTCGAGCTCCTTCCCCACTTCGCTGCAGGTTGAGCTTTACAAGATAGTCAAAAAACAGGATGCTAGCAAAACGCCCAGCTCGTCAGATGAAAATAAATGTGCAGTGTGCGGTGGTAAAAACCACAAGTCGTCTCAGTGCCGGTTCAAAAATTATAAATTTCAAAAGTGCAACTCGAAAGGTCATTTATACAGGATGTATAAGAACAAAGGGAGTTTTGTGACGGCTTAAGAGGCCGGTGAGGTGAGCGAGGGCGACGATGGTAAGTCATTATTTAATATTGGCTCAGCCAGCGGAGAACCTATGACAGAAGTGATTGCGACAAATGGGTTTAGGTCAAAATTTCAGTTAGATAGTGGATCTGCTGTGTCAGTGGTATTGGGAAAATTTACAAACAAAATTTTAACAAGGTACCGTTACTAGCTACGGAGCAAACGATTCATAGTTACACGGGTGACGTCATGGAATGTGTAGGTTACATGCGGCTGACTATTACATACCTGCAGCACACACAGAACAGAATGGTACCAACGCGTTGGTACCATTCTGTTCTGAAGTTCCAGTCCAGCTCAACGTATACGTAACGGAGGCCCACCGCTCTTAGGTAGAGATTTTATTTCTAAATTTCAACTAGTTGTAATTTTTTCTGACAAATTAGGAAATTTTTAAAGCATCGTGTTGGGTTAGAATTAAAAAAGGAGTCGAAATCGATATTTTTTGTCTTTGTGGTCGCTTTCAGCAGCGCCCCCATATAACGATTATATAAAATAATTTTCTCTCGTACCCCTTTCCATCTTGTTTTGGTCACCCATGCAAGTTAAATATCACCAGCAACGCCTAACAAATAAATTGAAGATCAATCTCAGCATAGATGCCACTGCCTAAATCTTTAAGGACGTAAGACCTCCAAAAACACCGTATTTGAATCACAAACGCGTTATCTTTATATGTCTGTGAGACGTCTGAGACTTGAGTTTCGCTGTCACAAATGATAAGCAGACTTCGTTAACGTCGGGAAAACAAGGAATACGTGACACATACCGCTATTTTCAAGTTTAGTTAGTGCCTATCAAATTAGACACTCCCAGAGACGTGCTTTAAGAACATATAAAAACTTTATTCACATTTTTGACATAGTCAGAAACATGTCAAATAATAATATAAAAGTAATGTCTTAATTGCTACACTTAAACTACAAAGTATAAAGCGTTATTAAAATATTTTCCAAATACCTCCAGATAAAGAGAAATTCATAACATTACTTGGGCAACATCCCGAAATAGAAAAGAGAAACCGGTTTATTTTGTTCGGATTGCAAGATACGCATTGAGGCAAAAAAATATTCAACTGATTGCCATATAGAACACCGCAAACACCGCCAACAAACAAAGGACTTTAATATCGAGCTGGCAAAGTTTAGCGAAATTATTAGGAGGGACATAAGAGCTCAAGTGTACGATAATGAAAATTATACGCCAAGTGACAAAATGTTTGAAAATATTGACGAATCAATTCCAAAATCTTTAAATACTACTACTACCGTCCGAAATAGTATTCATACACCGGTCGCAGTAGTTGCGTCGAGCCCGAGCGACGAGTATTTCTCCCCGCCCACGACACCACCACCTGCTCGTCGACGGGGAGGACGCCGGCCGCCGCACGGCTTAGAACCTCGAGGCCCCGGGCCTCTGATAGAGTCCCAGCTCCCGGCAGAAGTGTGCAGTGCATGAGATGGACACGATCCTTCAATGAGAACGTCATGTGCTCATACTATGAGGCTACTGAGGGGGGAAACAATCTGACCGCGTATTGTGTTCGGATGCTCTTTTTTTCAGGTGCTTGAGCCAGCTGTCAACGTTTCGGCACAACGACTGTCGGATCAGGTGGTCATCCAGCGTAATCTTATATATAAAATTCTCGTGTCACAATGTTAGTTACCATACTCCTCCGAAACGGCTTGACCGATTTTTATGAAATTTTATATGTACGTTCAGTCAAAAAAGTATCGGGAATGGATGATTTGTTTATGGTTCCAAATTATTTTTTTCATTTTTTTTGTTGTTGTTAGATTGGCACAACTGTTTTCCATTTTGGCGCAGAGTTTGAGTTGCATGTGGTATATAAATTAAATACTGTGCTCTTTTTAGTTAGATCAATCGAGTGTGTATTGCGAATTTCATAATGAACAAAAACATCGACCAAAGAGTTTGTCTTAAATTTTGCATCGCCAATGGAATTTCGGGTTCGAAATCACTGAAAATGTTACAGAAGGCTTACGGTGAATCGACTTTATCAAAAACAGGTGCTTATGAGTGGGACATAGCGTTCAAAAGCGGTCGACATATGCTGGAAGATTTGCCTCGCCCTGGTAGGCTATCAACGTCTTCAACTGAAATTAACATCGCAAAAGTAAAGGAAATAGTGACTAAAAAATCCTCATTCAAGTTTGAGAGAGATAGCCGCTGATATTTCTGTGTATCACGAGTCGATCCCCGATTTTAAATAATCACTTGGGTATGAAACATGTTGCCGCTCGGCTAGTCCCAAAAGACCTGAATTTTCTCCAAAAACTCAATCGCATAAGAGTCGCTGAAGACATGCTAGAACGAGTCAATTCCGACCCAACATTCATGAAACGCATTGTTACTGGTGACGAGACGTGGGTTTACGAGTTTGACATGAAACTAGTCAACAAACTTCGGAGTAGCGCCTTCCAACTGAACCGAAACCGAAAAAACGACGCCAAAGTCGATCAAAAGTCAAAGTCATGTTGACTGTTTCCTTTGACTATCGCGGTGTTGTGCACTTGGAATTCTTACCGAAAGATCAAACTGTAAATAAAGTATATTATTTGAGCGTTATGCGGCGTTTAAGAGAGCAAATTTAAGGAAAATGGCCAGGTTTGTGGAAAGAAAATTCTTGGATTTTGCACCACGATAATTCACCTTCGGATGGCCAAAAACTCAACAATTACCATCAAGCAACCACCTTATTCACCAGATATGGCTTCAGCCGACTTCTTTCTTTCTCCTAAACTCAATATACCACTTCGTGGCACCCGTTTTCATTCGGTAGAAGACATAAAGGAGAATTCGCGGCGAGAACTAAACTCTATTCCGGAAAAAGCGTTTAAAAAAATGTTTTGATGATTTGATTATTCGTTGGCGTAAGTGTATCGTTTCTGAAGGAGCATACTTTGAAGGCGATAAAATAAATTTGGATGAATAACTAACAGTTTGTGTATTATTGATCTTTTCCCGGTAATTTTTCGACAGAGTAGTATATTCAGTGAGTCTGAGAATCGGCTACTATCTATTTTTTATACCCCTATCGAGACTTACGCGGGTGAAACCGCGGGGCGCAGCTAGTTATATATTGTTGGAGAATTAGTCTTTTGGAATTTTATGTGATTTATAACTGGTTAGAAATAAACTCTATGGTGGAGCTTTATGGTCTGTTATAGCTCTGTTTAAATATTTTTTAAATAGAATTGATAGTGTGAAAAAAAACAGCTGTGCTGATGGTTTGATTTTTTATGAAGTCTAGAAATACGTATGTGGAAAGTCTGAAAATTAGGAATGTTAAAATTATTGTGAGACAAGTTTTATACCAGTTTATTTTATATAAGTTAACAATGTGAAAGAAGAATAAAGACAATGTTTTAAAAGAGCAACATAAAATTTTATTCAAACAGCAGGATCCTCTGTAAGTAGCAGACCCTTTTTTTTTTACATACAAATTCTATAAGATTATGGGCGCTCTGCTATCAGAAAGCAGTTGATAATGATGAGTGGAGAGTAACTAAAAGCCCGAAATTGATACAAGGAGAAAAACAGAAAATGTCAGAAGAATACGTAAAATTATCGAAATTAACAAAAGAATCAGAATATTCCTTTTGGAAAATTAAGCTAATATTAATAATTTTAAAAGCAAAAGAACTAAATTCAGTTTTGGATAATGGAAAACAAAATGAAAAAGATTTTGAGAAAAATCACGCGAAGGCAAAATTAATCATTTTATGCTCGATAAGTGAGAAATATATGTCATATGTAATAAATTGTAAAACGACAAGAGAAATTATTAAAAAATTCGACGACATTTTTCTGGGACACAAAGATATACAAATATCTCAACAATTGGAGGAGTTTTATAATTAAATTTCAAAAAGAAGATCTGATATGTGATATAACAGAAATTGAAAACATAGCAACGAAGATAAGAAGTTTGGGTTATAGTTTTGATGACAAGCAGATTATGACAAAAATTTTTACAAGTATACCAGAAAAATTGAACCATTTCAGAACTGCTTGGGAAGCAACGTCATTGAATGACAAAACCCTAATAAACTTAATATCAAGGTTAAGTCTAGAAACAAGAATAAGGAACAACAACAAAGAAGAGGAAATAATAGCAACAACATCAAGCAACAATAATGATATCAATCAAGAAGGAAACAGTTTTTATATAAAGACATGCTATAAATGCGGAAAGAAGGGACACATTGCGAGATTTTGCAGAACTAGAACTCCGATATCGAGTGATGAGAATAAACAGAACACAACATGCTTCAAATGTCTGAATACTGGACACAGATATGCGGACTGCAAAGAAAAGTTTAACTGCCGGCAATGTGGTGACAACTCCCACTATATGAAAAATTGTTTGAACATGAAAAATAAATAGATGCGATATTCGTGGATCGGAGGCTGAAAGCGCAGCAGCTGCTGAGCTAAGTCGTGATGGTTTGTACCACCTGAGTTTTAACGCAAAGCCATTAGTACAATCAAGGTCAGTAAACTCTTTTTACTTGGATTCATATTTTTGGCACCGCGCATTAGGTCATGGCCAAAACTAGGAATCTTGTTAGAGGAATTGAGAGAGGCCTGGTAAAGGAAACCATCTGCGAAGCCTGCACTCAATCAAAATTATGTAGAAAACCATTCAAAACTATTAGACAAAAAGTCAGTAAACCTTTAGAAATTATACATAGTGATATTTGTGGTCGAATCTATCGAAACTGAAACATGGGATGGTTACAAATATTTTATAACCTTTTTGGATGACTATACACATTTTATTAAAGTATTTTTAATTAAAAATAAAAGCGAAGCGTTTTCGAAAATTGTGCATAACGCACCTTTTTGAGTTTTTTGTCTATGTTTTTTGATATTATTTTGTCTATTAATTTTTATGATTTTTGTATTACCTTTTGTTTTTACCAGAGAGGAAGTAAAAATTACTACCATTAAGCGCCTTTATTTTAATAATTTAATATAATATATTATACAGTCCATTTTAACACTAACATATTGGTCCTTCTACCTTATAAACCATCATGGTAGAAACCAGATCAGGTAAACAAACCGATAATGCGGTACAGGGTGCTTCAACCGTCGGGGACGGAAAATCTCCTGTCTACGCACCTACTGAGGTCGTAGAAACCGCTGGGCAGCCCAGCGCTACTACTTCTGTTTCAGGTTATTCGGGTACGGTACGAAGCCGTACTTTAAATATCGAGGCAGACTATGCCCTAAAAATTGCGAAGTTGGAACGTGCAACTGTAGAACGGGAGCGCGCTCGGGAACGCGCTGCACTAGAATTGGAGCGTGCTCGGGAACGCGCTGCACTAGAATTGGAGCGCGCTCGGGAGCGCACTGCGCTAGAATTGGAACGGACGGCTTTAGAACTACGCAAGCAAGCTGAACTTGCCGCAGTGATGGAAGAAGGTAGTATGCGTAGTAAATCAAGTCGTTCAAGCCATATTTCCAACAGGGAGATACATAAATGGTTAAATAAGTGTGTTGACTCTATCCAGGTTGATGTAACAAAGGGACCACAGGACGTTGTCATTGCAGATTCTTCTGTTAATAAGAGACCTACGGTCAATTTTATACAGCGTCCAGGGGTTGCCTTGGTACCTCAACAGGTGCTTAATAATAATGATTCCTGCATAGCAGACAACAGCACCATACCTATTGCGCTAAAAACAGGCACGTTATCTACTAATAATAATAATTGTACTCCATCTTCAGATATAGCTCAACTAGCCCAAGCAATTGCGTCATTGTCTAGCTAGACCTAAATTTTGGGACGGACGCCTACCTGTGTTTGACGGTAAAGCTTTGGACTGGTTAACTTTTAATAAAACGTACGAAAATACGAAGGTAGAGTATTCAACTTCAGATAATTTAGCGCGCATCAATTATGCGCTTAAAGGAGCAGCTCGTGAAGCTGTTGCGGTGCTGCTAGTGTCAGCACGCAATCCTTCTGAGGTGATGGAAGCTTTAGCGGTTAGGTTCGGTAGGCCTGAACACATCGTTTTACAGGAAGTCAGTACCCTTCGTGCGTTACCAAAGATAAATAATGACGGTAGCGATCTACATAAGTTTGCTTGTCGCGTTCATAACTCGGCCGAGGTGATGAGGCTTCTTAACCAAAGTTCCTATTTGGAGTCGCCAGAGATTTTTCAGTCTCTTTTGAGTAAACTCACACCTCTGTTACGGACACGCTGGGCAGGCTATGCATCAACATATCTTTCACACCAAGGAGATTGCACCAAGTTGGAGCTCCTAGCCCGGTTTCTAATTCGAGAAGTAGACCTGCAGCTCAAGTTTGGTCTAATCACCGAGCCAATCAACTATGTGAAAAAGGGTGATAAAGTTCATGTCGTACAGGCTGACGATTCTTCTTCTTCTTCAAATCCGCACCCTTCTTCCGCTAAAACTCATAAAAAAATAAATAACAAACTCGTTTCTAACGATAACAAAGCTTGTGGTTTTTGCAGCGAAAATCATGACATATACCAATGTGACACCTTCAAGTCTGTCACAGATAAAAAGTTATGCCACAAATGTCTGAAAAGAGGTTCACATAACTATAAAAATTGTAATATCAACAAAGAGGTTTGTAACGACAAAAAATGCCGCTCCGCACATCATAGGCTACTACACGTTGCTTATGTAGTAGAAAGCGAGGACGATCATGAAGATTCGGCCTCTCTTACCTGTCCTGAACTTTCGAACTCAGATAAATCTTCCAATGAAGAAGTTACTGATTTTATTGCGCATGCTAATAGTTCGGCGACCTCCAATAGACCGCTCTTGAAAGTCGTTCCTGTCACGGTGTCAGGTCCGACTGGTTGCCCTATTGGACGACGGGTCTACGGCAACTTTTGTAGATGCAGATCTCGCGGCGCGAATAGGAGCTATAGTGGCCCTGTAGTGAAAACTCATTTGATATGCGTTGGTGGCTTATCAAAGGACACCCAAGTAGAATATGTTGACTTTAATATCAAAGGCCACCACGTCAGCAAAATACATCGCGTCAATCAAGCACGGTCTCTAAAATCTTTACTTTTAGCTAAGCAGTCTGTCTCCCCTCACACTGTTAATGATTATCCGTTTCTTTCTGAATTAAAATCTGTTCTTTGTTACGACAATGTTCAGCCCAAGGTCGTAATCGGTATTGATAATTGGCATCTCACCATACCTCAGGCCATACGCAAGTCACAACCAGTCGCTATTAAAACTGCCTTAGGATGGGTATTGTTTGGTTTTAGTAGTACCAGGACAAGACCTGTCGAACTACTGAATCACCTTTTCGAAGAACATGTTGATAAATTATCCGTTTCTTTCTGAATTAAAATCTGTTCTTTGTTACGACAATGTTCAGCCCAAGGTCGTAATCGGTATTGATAATTGGCATCTCACCATACCTCAGGCCATACGCAAGTCACAACCAGTCGCTATTAAAACTGCCTTAGGATGGGTATTGTTTGGTTTTAGTAGTACCAGGACAAGACCTGTCGAACTACTGAATCACCTTTTCGAAGAACATGTTGATAATAATCAAAGTCAATTACTGGAAAACATGACAAAAGAACAATACAAGTTAGACTCAATAGGTATTTCTAAAAAGACACCGCATAGTGCTGACAATCTACGTGCTGTTCAGATTTTAGACCGTACTGCCAATCGTTTACCATGTGGTAGGTTTGAAGTAGGTCTTTTGTGGAAATCTGATAGCCCTGCTGTTCCTGATAGCTACCTTGCCTTGTCCCGTTTCTTAAGTTTAGAAAAGAAAATGTTGCGAGATCCAGTTTATGCTGAGCGCTACAAGTTAAATATTCAAGAGATGATTAACAAAGATTACGCTGAAAAGTGTCAAATAGAATGTTCTCCTGACTCCGTGTGTTGGTATCTTCCACATTTTGGAGTAGAAAACCCAAATAAACCAACAAAGCTTCGTGTCGTTCACGATGCTGCTGCGAAAACTCATGGCGTCAGCCTTAATTCATTTTTGTTAACAGGGCCAGATTTATTGCTTCGTTTTCGGGAGGGCAAAGTAGCTATGACCGCGGATATAAAGGAAATGTTTCCTAGGTTTAAAATTATTGAACAGGACCAGAACGCGCAAAGGTTTTTGTGGCGCAAATAGAGAGCTCAGAACCCTATACGAGGATGCTGTCCCAAACTTCGCTGCTAGTGAAATGATCAAGTGGAGGTTCATTCCCCCATCAGCACCTTTCATAGGAGGAGCCTGGGAAAGACTCATAAAATCAGTCAAGATAGCTCTAAAAGTATCCCTCTGAAATAATGTAAGGACTCCGACCGATGAGATACTTTTTACCCTTCTATGTGAAGCCGAAGCATTAGTCAATAATAGACCTTTGACGCACGTCACGAATGACCCTCAACACCCTGAAGCGCTCACTCCAAATCACTTTCTTCTGGGATACTCTTCAGGACGCCCTATTCCAGCAGAATTAACTGACAGTGATATCTGCAGCAGAGCAGGATGGAAAAGAGCAGTGTGCATGGCCGACCGTTTTTGGAACATATGGGTCGTAGAGTACCTGCCTACACTTTGTCCTAGAAGAGCAATTGGAACAGCCCCATTAATAGCTATTGGTGACATGGTAGTGGTAGCTGATGGTACATTACCACGAGGATCCTGGCCCAAGGGCCGTATTACTGCTACCTATCCGGGTAAAGATGGCGTCATACGGGTGGTAGATATTGCCACTAAGGGAGGCACACTCCGTAGGCCACTTAAGAAGGTCGTTCCTTTACTTTGAAAGGGGAGCATGTGCATAACGCACCTTTTTGAGTTTTTTGTCTATGTTTTTTGATATTATTTTGTCTATTAATTTTTATGATTTTTGTATTAAGTACCTTTTGTACCAGAGAGGAAGTAAAAATTACTACCATTAAGCGCCTTTCTTTTAATAATTTAATATAATATATTATACAGTCCATTTTAACACTAACAAAAATAATAAATTACATTAATTTGGCAGAAAATCATTTCCAAACAAAAATTTAAACCTTTAGATGCGATAATGGTGCCGAATACAATAATAAACAATTTAAAATTTATTGCAATAGTCAAGGAATTAATATTGACTATACAATTCCTTACACTCCACAGTTAAACGGTAAAGCTGAAAGATTAAATAGGTCTTTAATGGAAAGAACTAGAGCGTTACTATTTGATATGCAGCTACCACGCATTTTATGGGGTGAAGCTGTTTTAACATCTGCCTATTTAATTAACAGGAGTGCAAACACAGTTAATAATAAAACACCAGCTGAAATGTGGTTTAATAGAATGCCAAACTTAAAACATTTGAACATTTTTGGATCTTTAGCTTATTATAAAAATAATTTTCAATTAAAGAAACTTGACTCCAGGAGTAGCAAAGGGCTTTTAGTAGGGTTTACGAATAATGGTTATAAGATATGGGATCCTTCTGATTTTAGAATTGTTTATTCGAGAGATGTAGTGTTTAACAATAATAAGAGTGATGTTGCGGATTATTTAAAATTTTGTAATCGTAAAGTGAAACAGTGTGAGTTAGATAATTTATTTAAAGAGGTGAGTGTTGATATTGGTGATAATGGTTTTAGTAGTGAAGGTAACGGTGATATTCGTGGTAATGTTAATAATGAGGTTAATGATGATGTAGTTGTTGGTGATGTTTTTCGTAGTGAAAGTGGTGATCGAGCTGTTGGTGTTGAAGGAGATATTGAAGATAATGATGAGGTGTTTGAAGATAGTTTTGATAATGTTGAAGTTGAAGTTAGTGGTGAAGATGTTGAAGACAATTTTGATAATTTTGAAGATAGTGTTGAAGATGTTGAAGTTAGTGTTGAAGACACTGGAATTGGAGTTGATGTTGAAGATAATAATGTTTTGAGAGGGGAAGGTAGAAATGAAGGTAGAAATGACACAGTAATTGAGACTAGTGATGAGTTTGAGGATGCAGTTAAAGAAGCAGTTAATGTTGGACGGAGAATATTACCAAATCGAGAGAGAAAATTGCCAGCATGGCTAAAAGATTACGATTTAGAGACTTCATTTTTAACGTATACAGATGTTTTTAATAGTTTTGTTAAAGATTTATGGTGTAAAGCAATGAAGGAGGAGAAAGATTCGTTGGAGAAAAACAAGACTTGGGAAATTGTAAACAGGAGTGAAGCAAAGAATAGAGAGATAATCTCAAATAAATGGATATTTACAATAAAGCCTGGTGGAAGATATAAGGCGAGATTAGTGGCAAGAGGTTTTCTTCAAAAGCATAATATTGACTATAAAGTGACATATAGTCCAGTGGTTAATACTACTAGTGTTAGATTGTTGTTGGCTATTGCAGCACAAAAAGGGTTAAAAATAAAGCAATTTGATGTCAAGACAGCATTTTTATATGGAGAGTTAGATGAAGAAATTTTCATGGAAATACCTTTGGGATATGACATTAAAGATAAAGAAAATAAAGTTTGCAAATTAAAGAAAAGTCTTTATGGATTAAAACAAGCACCACTTATGTGGAATAAAAGATTAACGGAGTTTTTGAAGAAATTAGGTTTGTTACAATTGAAATCTGATCCATGTGTGTTAGTTAATAAAGATAAAGGAATTTATTTGGCTATCTATGTTGATGATGGAATTTTAATTGGTGAAAATGAAATTGATTTAAATAAAATTATTAATAAATTAGAAACTGAATTTGACATGCGTAAATTTGATAAAACTGAAAAGTTTATAGGGTTTGATGTTAAAGTAGAACGAAATTATATTAAGATTTATCAAGAAAGTTATGCTTGCTGAAAAGCCCTCTGGGTTCGCCTCAATCAACTCAACCTTTCACAGTCCACTGTTTTACATACGCCCTTCCCAGGGTGCACCACAACACCTAGTCCTCCGCCTTTCGCATCCAGTCTGTCCTAGCCACCTTTTTAAGGTTGTCGGTCTATCTATATGGGGGGCCACACTACGTTAGCCGATACGCGGTCTTCCCGCTCTAGGAGGCGTCTGCTCCACCGGCCATCGGTTCTTCGCAAGACATTGCCAGCCGATTGCCACATCAGCTTGCTTACTCTGCAAGCTATTTCAGTCATTCCGGTTCTTTTCCGGATAATTTCATTCCTGATTCTGGGCTTGCCTACCAATAATGATATACGTAGTTAATCACTAAGGAACCCCGAAATACCGAATATTTAGCATTTGCATTAGCACGATTCGTCAAAACAGAAACAGGGATACAGTTTTGCAAGCAACTTCCATCGATCGGTAGGAATTTACTGTTATCATAACAAAATTTGGTTAAACATTTTCATAGCGCAAATAGAGTCAGAACCGTGCGATATCACGTTTAGCAAAGATGTATTGTTCTTGTTTTAAGATTAACAAAATGATAATGATGTTTATATACGTTGCGGTCATACATTTTATTCCAATGGCAAAGGTAAGTAGACTTAGATTATTGCGGACATTTACGCCATAATTATTCATTCTAAGATGCATTATTCTTGTTTTAAGATTAACAAAATGATGTTGGGCCTCAGGGTCAGCGCAGTCGGAGCAGCACAATGCTCAAGATCTTACTAATAGTTTACTTGTGTATTTTTTATGTGAAGTCTGTGTTTGCGAGTTAGGATGTTTGTCAATCAATCACGTCTTAACGGCTAAACGGATCTGGATAAGATTTTCACAACTTTTTCTTTTTCATGCAGTACTTAACTATGTGAAATTATTCACTTAAACCAACTATGTGGAAAATGTACTTGGCATCTATTCTCATTAAGACATCATAAAGAATATTTTAACTTTCTTCACAAACTTGCGTTTAGCGCTTGAGCTACATTTACTGCCGATGAGTGTACTTAGGTGCACTTAAAATAAAAATTTAAGTACAAAAACCTCGGAATTAGATGTATGTATACATATAGATACAATCATCTAATTCCGAGGATTTGTACTTTAAGAGCTAAAGTGACTACACTAAATGCACTATGTATGCCACGTCCAACTGATCGAGGCCGCGGCCCGGGTGCACGCCGAATGGGCGTGCTGGCTTGGATGAAGCTTTGCTGTCTATTAAAACGTATTTTTAAAACAAACAATTGTTTTCAGGGTGCAATCCCAGGCACTTTTTTTTGGAAGCCCCGCTTGGGTCTTGATTTAGCTATTCCTACAACCGGTAAGAAGAAACTTTAGAATTGGATTAACCTCTCGTCCTTAACTACACAACAGTTGAAACCCGTCGCTGCAATGAGATGTTATAGTTTCACGTGAAGTTAGCATTTTCCGGACGAAGGCACCTGCTCTTGTCATATTTACGTGACATTTATTTTTCAGAGATCAATGTGAGAGTTTCATTGCGGAATAAAGAAAACATTCTAGAAGGTACATGTGTACTGATCGATGGGTTTACAGCCGGTATGGCTGTCATAGGTATTGCTGCCGGTTTATCCAGTGCACCTACTTATCGACATTTAGACCCGACGTCAGCTTATTTCTACACTAATGTGTACAGATGGGCGCTAAGATATATCAGCCTGTAAGTTTTATGTAATAGTCGTATTTAAGCTGATATCAAAAAACGCTTTTCTCGAGTGCACGTTCTGTCAATTGAATATTCATTTTCGTTACATTTCACGTTCACACTCCGACTCCAACAAAATTACGTAGAAATTAATTCATTTACTTGTTTATATTTCATTTTTCGATCATTCAAAGCACGAGTGAAAGATGCGAATGCAGAAATCCAACATCGTTGGTTTGGTTCACTGATGAATTCATTTTTAAGGTCCCCCCCAATCAAAATGGTAAAAAAGGATCCTTCCCTTATGGCGCAACTTCGTCTATCTGTTTGTCACTTTTTCGTTGTTGGCAGAATATTTAAGACAGACACAAGCCGAAAAGTTACAAATAGACATAGTGTCTCTTCGTAACTATTCGCTGGTGACGGTTAAACACTTATTGTAGGAAGAGGTCTCATACCCAGTATTATAGCTGTAGCTGGCCCGCCGACAGCGTATATTGAAAATAGATCCCTTTCCAAAGCCATCATATTATAAATACATCCATTCATTGAGATGTTCAAAACTGGTGCTGTCTTGAAAGGAAGATCATCAAGTAGACAAGACGTTAAAATATCCTTGTACATGAATTGTGTCAATGAGACATTGATCAAAGAAATACTAGATAGTGAAGGAGATATTCCTTTCGACCGACCGTGCAATAAGGCAGGCAAATGGAGGTCCGTTTGCCTCCTTTGATCATTACCTTTTTCAAAAGCAAAAACTTTACGTAAGCACGTAGTCTTTGTATAAAGTGACAAACCTAAGGTAACATGACCAGTCGGCTATTGGATTTACAACTTTCAGTGCTAAGCCGAGCGGTGCTATTATTTAGGCTTTTATTTAGGTGACGCCTAGTATTAGTGAAAACGGGCATTAAATGTTCATTTTTTACTACTTACTAGTTCTATAGACTGCTCAGTGTAATTTGGTTCAGAATAGGGTTACCCCTATAAAGGAGTTCCAGTTGTTTCAAGCAACCCGAAAATGTACTGAAAGTTTGGAACTACTTTACAAAGGTTAATTTAAACACAATAAAACCATATCTGTTGAAAACGAGTGTTCTCCTTGTCCGGTGGCATTATTACAAAAATCACGAACAAATTGATTTTACTATTAATACACCTGGCCCTTCTGATTCTGATTTTATTCTGAGACGTCTGTAATTCCACGGAACTTTGAGACTGTCGAGACTTCCCAAACCCTAGTTCAGAATCCTAATATTGGTAACACGTCCTCCCTTTGCCGGTTTTTATTGTCTTACAGAAAATGTGAAAAGTAGAGTATTTTCATCGGGGATAAAGGTGTCTTCATCATGGAAGAGCTTGAATCACTTGCTGTACTTAGGATTCTAGTCACGATCGGGGTTCAATATGACGACAGTGAACACACTGTTTTATCCCCTTGGTGAAAATCTACTATTTTATGAATTTCCGCCGGTATGAAATAAGAATAACTCATAACGATGCAGGCTCTACCTTTCGGACCATCGGTGTAGGGTGTATAGATTTCCCCTATTTATTGGAGTATTTTCATTAGGTAGCCATTTCACTCAAATATTTTTTTATTTCGCAGTCTTCCATTTTGGATCGGAGGTAATGGCGGCAACTACTGTGACACCCACAGAGTTTGGAAAAGGCGATACTATTACATGGATGAGTTTATGCCAGCTTGGTTACAATCTGCTCTTTTTTATGTGAAAAAAGAGGAATGGGCTAAAGAATTGTTGGAATTCCAAAGATTCAAAAAATACGCTGAACCGGCTTTCGGTAAACATTACCGATATCCGGCGAAAGTTTTCAATCAATTTAAATCGCAAGAGACCATCGAAACTATAGAGAAACCACATGAAGTTTCTGAACTTTCGATTATTTAATATTGACGAGCTTATAAACAACCATTCAGAAAACCAAGCGACTACATCAAACCTTGCATTGCTTGTAATGGATTTTTTTCTATAGTGTCTTGTTCTAGGATTTTCCATTAAGGACGCTCGAACTTTAAATGTAAAAATTGTTTTATTTTAGTTAATAGAGTACTTAATTAGATTATCTATGGAGTATGATGTGGCGTCATAATGTAAATGCTCTTTTAAGTTAATTATAAATTAATGACATTTTATCAAGAAAAGTAAAATATGTACAGAATATGACTTACGAGTATGCTAGAAAATATTTTGGTTTCGATTTCGGTTACTGATATTTCATTTAACGTGGCGCTTAATTATATACACCGTCTGACCAACCACAATGATATCTGCCAAATGTCTGCCGTGGCTTCGATGGGCGGAATTTTCAACATATTTGTAGTATAACGTGTTGCAGCGTAAACTCTGGGGCGATAATTTTTTGCTCGCAAGCCGCCATTTTTTCATAGAAATAAGTGAGTCGTAGAAAAATAGCTATTGGAACAAGTCGTTGAATAAAATTTTGGTACACAATGTGAAATAACAAGCTTGTTTAAGCTATCGTTTATCGAATTCTGTAGTGCAGTTACAAAACGTGTGAAATTAAAAGCTAGAATAGCTATACGAGTATCCGATTGTTTATTTAATACTTCAGTGTGGTTAGGATTGGTGCAAGATTCTTTCGTCTAATGACATAAGACCAGTTGAAAAGGCCAGGAAAGTAAGGAAGGAAAGGAAAAGGATTTGGCCAGCTCTACTGGGGTTCTAATGCACCAACCAGGCGGTTCATTTTACCAGCCGCATTACTTGCGAGTTTGACACCGACGTGTACGTCTCGAGGTGTTGCCTGTGAGGCTATGCAGGCGGGCTACGCCTGAGGGTCCAGTTTATGTACGACGTGTTGTGTTGCCTACGGTCGGTCGAGGCACTGGATGCAGTTCGTCCGAAGTCGATTATTCTAAACCATCGTACTTGCTTATTGTAGTTACCAGTACTCGAAGTCTACATGTTTTTTTTTTTAAGAAACACAACTTAGGTTCATCTTTATTATGTGTTCTTTACGTAATTAGGATGGTTGAGCCTATAGTTGATCAGGCCCCGTTGTTGCCCACTTGCGGCATTGAGTGTTAATATTAAGATTTCCCGCCGCTGTGTTTCATTTTATGTTGACTACATGTTGTCGGTACTAATACAAATCAACCAATTACATTACGGCTAGAAAGAGACGACCAGTGAACCCTACAATTTCTATTTATTTTAATTTGTCGCTGACAGTTGCCATTAGGCCGCCATTGCAGTAAGGAACGAGTTTTGACAGGTAAGAATATTTTATATTTGTTTTGTATTGTTTTTGAATGAACTTTGCTCGGATGATTGATTTTTGTAATGATGTTATGTTTATTATAGGGATTTTAATGAATTTGAGGTGCAAACAATATATTCATGAGTTATTTAACTGGTTTTAAAAAATATAACCCTGCTGTTGTAGGACCAGTCGGGTAAAAAAGGATTACGTCGTCATATACGTAATTATGCCGTTTGCTATTCCCATGATTTGGACTTAGCCTAAAGATAATTTCAGAGCTATTATTGTCTTACTCCAATAAAAGGCTTATACATCCAAAGACAAAACATACAGATTTGATGTCATGAAGAAGGCCCTTTATAAAAAAATACTAAAAAAGTTCGTGTGGCACGATTAAACTTTAATTTTGTTATCCAGTGGTACTTGAAAATGTTTAAATCACGGCAAAGATGTTTTCATTTGTTTTTATTATTCTATTTTTACGTATCGCGAGCAAAACAAAATGTTCGCACGTGCGGGTCAATGTCGCAGGTCAAGTAGCCGTTACGAAAGCAACAAATAATTAGTAATAATTCAAATAAACAAACATCAAGCTTGTCTAACTCACACTATTTTCAATAAATAGCACTTCATCCGCGACTTCTTCCGCGCGGATTTAGTACTTCTCCTACAAAACTGTTTTGCTGAAAAAAGTTGTTTAATTTACACACATATAGTTTTGTAATGTCAGACATGTTTTAAATGGCCTATGACCAATATTGAACACACTTATGAAAACCGAAAAAACGCAATAAACCATATAACTTCGTTTTCTACTGAACCGTTTCGAAAATGATTGAACCGAATAAGTAATAAGAGAAGCAGAAGAACTAGGAAGAGGAAGAAGAAAACAACCTATTATTAAAAAAATGCTGTCATCATTCAGAATTAATGGATTAATTAAGCCTACATATATCCGGGGTTCGCGGAAGTCGCAATAGATCCCATGATCCCCGGTGCAAGTTTGGGAAGGGAACACTGGGATGGCTTTTAGTCAGTAAGTCTGACAGACCCCTCCGCCCGACCCAGGGCGAAGGACATCCATGAGGATTTTCCACCACAGAAACAAAAAAAAAGAAGGCCTACTTGTAATTTGACGTATTCCTTCTTAGACTTTTGATAGTGTCACCCATTTGGCAACCCACCCCACAAGGCCTAGGACTGGATAAAGAGAAGGAATTCCATAAATTTGTACATATACATATATGCTTTGTCCGGGGTTTTCGTTACCCACAAGAAAAACTCTATATCAATGCTTACTGCCAAAGATGTATGAAAGTATTAAGGAAAAAGTAAAACTTTAATTAGAATCTGCTAGAGCGATATGTTTAACAACAGATAGTTGGACTTCAATTAACAACGACAGTTTTACTGCAGTGACTGCTCATTATATTATTTCAAATACTTCTGAAACCAAACTAGAGTCCGTGCTTCTAAGGTGCATAGAGCATTCTGAGCGGCATACAAGTGTAAACCTATCGGAATTTTTAAGAAATTTGCTTCATTGTTGGAAACTAAATAACAAAATCACGGCAATTGAAAGCGACAACGCCATCTACTTCACATTAGCCATTAGAACAGACTGGAAACACATACCATGTGTCGCACATAATATTAATCTTTGTGTGTAATCATCGCTTGTGCATGTAAATGCAACTGTTAATAAAGTTAAACACATAGTTGAATATTTTAAACGAAGCGCTCAAGCACAGAACAAATTGCATGACATTCAAAAACAACTGAATGAACTACAATTAAAACTCAAACAGGACGTTTCAACAAGATGGAATAGCACCTCTGATATGCTGTCACATATTGTGATTCTAAAGGGATCAGTAATTACAACAGTCGCGCTTATAAGAAGCGATTTAAATTTAACAGAAAATGACTGGGCACTGATTGCTGCTGCCGTGCCAATTTTAAAAATGTTTAGCGATATCACGATGGAAATATAGAAAAATGTGTCTCTATCAAAAGTCATACCATTGCGCAAAATAACGAGTAATCAGTTAAAGAATTTATTAATCCCTATTAGAGACATCTTCCCATGGGTGTCGTAAAAGGCGACTAAGGGACTTACTAGAGAATGGGCAGCAGTGGTGAAAGCACCATATAACACGATTCCTACCGGCTTCCCTTCGGAAGTTCGCATCAACAATTCTCCTATTGCCTACTCACAAGTCTACTATTGCCAAAAAATATAGTTACACTACAGGTATTTAATTCACCATAACACTGAAACAGCAAAAACGCCTATTTTTAACCGACTTCACAAAAAGGAGGAGGTTCACAAGTCGTCTATTTTTTTTTTTTTTTAATGTTTGTTACCTCAGAACTCCGTCGTTTATCAACCGATTTGGAAAATTATTTTTTTAATTGAAAGGATATACTTCCAGATTGGTCCCATTTTTTTCAAAATCCAGTTCTGATGTTGGGATCCATGAGTAATTGAGGGAACTCCTCAAATATTATAGGCATACCTATAGCAATTTTTATATTTTCATCAACAAGTCAATCATTTGCATTCAGAAAGTATAATTTGGTGAAGTGGAACAGATGAAGAAGGCCACAGATGGCCACCGGAACTTCTCAGTGATACGTAATTCACGGGTGGCGATGAGATATCTGGATTAAGATAGTTAAGCGAAGCAAATGTAAATAAATAGTTCTGATCAAAATGGTACCATCAAACTGATCTGATGATGAAGCCGGATGGTAAGCACTGGAACTCCGTTAAAAAACAATGTATCCTACCCGTGTTTGGTCTTATTGGAATTGTCATGAGATGCACTCTGGCTATAAATGATTTTTAACCGACTACAAAAAAGGAGGAGGTTCTCAATATAATTATATATATCTAGCCATATGTACATATAAAAGGAAACCGTGACTGATTGGTCTATCAACACAGCTCAAACCACTGAACAGATTGGCCTGAAATTTGGCACGTAGACATCCGCTAAGAAGGGGTTTTTGGAAATTTGACCTTTAAGGGTGGAAAACAGGGGGGTTTTGTTTGCATGAAAAATCTTATTCCTAGGGTTAATAAACTTGAAATCGCGAAAAAAAAATCAGCTGTTCCCTACGTTTAAGTTCGCTGAACTCGTCAAAATGTAGGGAACAGCTGATATTTTTTTCGCGATTTCAACTTTGGTCCCATAGTAAAAGTTGTACATAATGATGAATACAATGACCCCTTAAGAGGTTTAGTATAAACAAAAACTAATGTTGTATATATATATATTATAAATAACAAAAAACATTTAAAAAAAATGTAGGTAAAAAACAAAGAATCATAACAAAAAAAAAATGAAAATAACAAAAATAAAATACTGGCAATAAAAAGTAAGTAAGTATGATTGTAAATAAGAAAAAACTATAAACAAAAAAAAACAATTGGCATTGATTTTTAAATACGCCAATCTAGCTAGATGACTTTTATTTTAATACGGTAATACTTTTCATCTAGATTGACAGTCCTGAGCCTGTTAAAGTATGAAGGAAAATCAGTGGCTTCAAAAAAAAAATTTACTAAAATCAATCATGGTAATCATAATAGCATGATTCATTTTTGTAAAATTTAAAGGACGATGGGAACTGGCGTCCCCAAAATTGAAACTTAGTCAACAGACTTGAGACATATCGCATTTAAAAGGTCTTGGCTTACTGATCATTCTTTACTATGGTGACGATCGTCAAAAGCACGGGGTTTTCAGTAAAATTAATAGAATAGATTACATCGCGACATTTAACATAAATTGCGAAATGTGGACTTCTTCTTCTCTTCTGCCTACTCCTTCGTCAATTATAGGCATGATGTTTTATTGTTTTATGTTCCATATTATATAAGTCGGTAATTATTATGCTTTATCTCTAGTATTGTGATGAAAAATAGAAAACAAACATCTATATTTTCGTTAGATAAATGAAACTCATAGATGATTTTTTCTGGAAACCCCATATATTTCAGACTTGAAACAAACAGTTTGTAATTTTGTAGGCCGTAACGAAAAATATGAGACAAAATTAAGTCTGTTGGAACAAAAAAAAATATGGGGACGAGGTCCATAGTAGATTGCCCATCGTCCTTTGTATCAACAACAAATAATAATACGACCGTTCTTACAATCAAAAACCGCCCCAATAAGAAAAATAAGATATTATTTATCGATATCCGTAATTCCGTAGTACTCGTAATTCGCTTATCGCTACGCGTGTTAATGAGCTAAAGAACAGTAACAAAGAGTCCAAACTTCCAAAGATCTATTGACAATGACTTGAGCGAGCCGAGCCGTTTCTTTCGACGCGCGTGCGGCGTGAGTGAAATGAGCTAACAGTCGAGTCGGCGTCTGAGTCACTGAGCTATAGAAGAGCTAGTAAGTAAAAAAGAGTCCAAACTTCCAAAGAGAATATGTGTTTTTTGCCTTTCCTGTCGCTACATACGTACTACTAGTACTAACTAGAAAGCCAAACTAGTACATTTCACAGATTGTACTAGATCGGAGCGCTCCATTCAACAACCGAGCAAGAACAAGTTTAGTCAAATGTCGCGTACCAGCATCCATGTTGGGCAAATCCACTTGGCTTTGGCAATGAAGCGAACGTAGTCCGGTCAAATTAGACATAAAAATAGTGTTCAAATAACAAAAATTCCGACAGAGCTAAATTTTGGTAGAGACCTTGGGCACTACAGTAGAAATAAATTGCCAAAAGTCCCCATTGATCCCATGAGTGCTAAACAAGTTATTCAAGGTCAAAGTCGAAAAGTTCTGTTTTTTGGATTTTTCTCGAAAAAGGTGAGTTTTAAATATAGTCCAGACAAAAATTGTAGATCATAAAATTATCTACAAAAATGTTCCTCTTACGTTTTTATCTAAGAATCACCATTCCTAAGATATCGCCATTCTAAAAGTTGAAGGACCCACATTTTACAAGATATGCACACAAATACCACGTACATAGTCAGGCACTTAATATAAGTAAAAATGCCTAATTGTATCTCTTATGTTTAAACTATACAATTTTGAGAATATACACTCAAAAGAAACTCAGTCCCTTCTCCTATACCCGCATGGTCTTGATTAACATCTGCCTACTCTATTGTCCACGTGGCGACGCTCATATACCTGCTTTTCTCAAGTGGCTTAAGTGATATACTTTTGGTGTTGAACGTTCCTTCCCACACTATGGTCATAGAGTGACGGTAGTATTTTATGGCTATAGTGACTCGACAAAAAACATTAAAGCTGCAGAACATTGTCGTCGGACTGCGAAAACATCTTCATGTTCCGACATCATCTTTGATCAGTATTATGACAGTTCCAGCAAACCAACAACAATTTTTCGCTAACATCCATAATAAATTTCGTTTCATTTCCATGTTAAGTGACAAGCTGACCACTGAAAATATTGCAGTTAAACAAGCTCAAAATGACGCTGATGTCCTTATAATTGAAACAGCAATTGAACAACTCAATGCAACGAATACAACTGTTGTAGTTGGTGAAGATGTTGATTTGTTAGTGCTACTTACTGCACGGACTCCAATTGATAAAATTATTTATTTTCTAAAACCTGGAAAGGCTCAACAGCGAACAGAAATATACTCTTCAAAAAGTTTATCTGCTTATCCAAAATTCCAAAATCTTATTTTATTTTTACATGCGATACTACATCAGCAATGTTCAGAAGGGGTAAATCATCAGTTTTAAAATTATTTAATAAAAAAAGGATTTAATTGATTTCGCGATTCCCGTAGTGTTTGAAAAAATTAACTCCTCTATTCAAACGATACTCACAAAACAATAATCAGAAAAATGAGAAGAGACTAAAAATATACGTGTTAGGAACCCTGAAAAAGCTTTACTTATACAAAATACAGACATGACGGTGGAAAATTGGTTATATCCATATTTTAGAAATATAGACCATTTCATGTAATTCCACGCACAGTTGGAAGCCGCGACACTTGTGCTTGCAAAAAACATGACAATTTACTTATGATGACATAACGGGATCATTGCAACACAAGATGTAGATGAATTATTGGCTATGGTAATGTGAACTAATGTGTGACGCAAAAAGAAGGGAATGTGCCTATGGAGAATGTGAGCTATGTGAAGAAAGTACTATTGATTTTTTCCTTAACGAAATAAATGTAGTCAACAATATTTCATGGTATGAATGGATACTCCAGTCCCATGAATACAAGGTTAAGAATGACATGCATGTAAATAGAATAATAAAATTACCAAAAAAATGGTAAAGCAGAAAAAAACTGATACTTTGTAATAATTAATGGCCTCATTTAAAGAAGAACTACACATCAAATGTGTCTAGGAATCAAGTACGTTTATGAGTATCGCCGCAATTGAGGATTATTATTTGAACTTTTTTGGATCGTTATTTATTTGTTTTAGTGAATTTCGCTATTAGAGTAAAGATTTTTTTTAAATTTTGATTAAAAATAGAAAATCAACTGTCAATCAGGATTCCTATAAAAGTGTGTAATAGCGTTTTTACAAAACCATTACAATTTCTGCATCAGAACTGACGACACGGTTGGCGCAGTGGTTAAGCGATTGACTGCTGCGCTGCGTGTCGCGGGTTCGATTCCCGCACGGAACTAATATTTGTATGACCTACAAGTAGTTATTCCGGGTCTGGCTGTTTGTATGTGAGTTTAAATGTTTGTAAACGCACCCACAATACAGGAGAAATTCCTAGTGTGGGGCAACGATTTTAAAAAAGAAAAAAAAAAGAAAAAAGAACTGCATCGGAACTGCAAAAATTCCATCGATATGGAGCGACAGCATCATTTGACACGAGAAGAGATGATGAGAGCCGTCGGAATGTTGCAAGCTGTTTCCAGGCAACGTACTGTGAGAGAGAGATATAGACAGAGCGTCATAAGCCGCGTCTGGACACGCTATCGTATCACGGGCAGCGTGGCTGAGCGCCATGGAGGACGATCTCGCATCACCACTTGCAGACAGGACCAGTACATCCAAAATACTGCTCGACTGAATCGTACCATGACCGCCATGATGTTGGCCGACGAGGCTCCACAGCTCTTCAGGCTTGCTGATAGGCGACCAAAACGTCCGAAATCGTTTACGTGAAGTGGGTCTGCGTTCCCGAAAGCCGCTGAGAGTTCCATCTATAGCACCCCGCAAGCGTAGGACCCGTTTACAATGGGCTCGCGAACACAGAAATTGGGAGGAAGAACACTGGCGTTGTGTTTGATTTTTCGATGAATCTCGTTTCTGTATGAGTCTGGATACAAGCCGTACTCGAGTTTGGAGGACCTCTGGGCGTCAAGAACTTTTGAAATTTTGTCAGGAAGTTCATTCTTAAGGACCAGACCAATAATGGTTTTTCCGGTATTTGAATCGGTGGAAGTACCGATCTTATTTGGATCAGGGGCAACCTCAATGTTCAGATTTATGCGGAGAGGATTGTTTCAGACGTGATCATTCGTTTGCGAAGCCGATTGGATGATTCGTTTTGACTAATTAATGCTCGACAATGCACGTTCACACACGGCTAGGGTCGTAACACGCACTCTTGCCGATGCTCGCATCTACGTTCCGTGGCCTGCTCAATTGCCAGACCTCAACACAATTGAGCGCGCATGGGATATGCTCCAAAGAAGAGCTCTGCCGAGTATGGATGCCGTGCATTACCCCATAACAACTTTGAGACTTGTTAGAAAGAACGTCGGTGGCCATTCCTCAAAGTGATTTTGATGAACTGATTTTAAGCATGCCAAACCGCTATGATTGTGCGATTCGTGTCAAAGGTGGATACCAACAGTTTTTTTTTTAAATCTTTACTTTAAAAACTCCTCATTTTTGTCTTTTTTGGCATTTCATTGACGACATTAACTTACGTTAATTTCCCACAATTTGCGAAAATTGCAATTTTTAACATAATATAGGGATAATTTGTAAACTTAAACAGGAATTCAAGTAAGAAGCCAGTCTGGAAGACTAGATTTGGTAAGTACGAGAAATATTAATTGCATATTTTTTTTATTATTTATTTATTAAAGGGCACAGCTTTAACATCACCCACCAGTATAAAGAATATCGACGTTGCATAGAAAGCTTTTATCTATGCTCAGATTTAAAACATTGATTTTTCAGAGAATTACTTGTTCAAACTTAGCAAAAAAATGCAATAAATGCACTTCGGTTCTTCGAAGCAGCAAGTTACTCTTGACAAATGACAAGATACCATTTGCATCAATTTCTGCAAATAATGACCATGGGCCGGATGCTATCTGGGCTCATCTTCAGCCAGTTTTGGAATGGATCAGAGAGAAATGCCTGGAAGCTGATTCCATACATTTTTACTCTGGATGGTCCAATAACGCAATATCGACAGAAGAAACTTATTATTTTTCTAAATTAACAAAAGAGCTCGGTTTTCCTTACTTTAGGTACATGGAATTTTTGAAGCGTCGCACGGAAATAGAGCTGGGGGCCTAAAACGGCCACATTAATCAATTCCTCTAAAAGCAATTCATTTCCTGAATTCCCAGCAGATCATTAGCAATTCCTCTAATTTTCGTAAAATGGTGACACATATTAGCAGAATCGTATTCAATTCAATTCATATCAGAATCATATTTGGAGTCAATATTGCCGCATGAAAAAAATAAAGACCGCAATATTACCGGTTAATTTTTCTTTACAGTTATGAATTCATTTAGTTTTTTATGACTTATGTCTATAGTTTTTTATATTATTTCAAT
The DNA here is from genome assembly GCA_948098905.1 of Tiliacea aurago. NCBI lineage: Eukaryota > Metazoa > Arthropoda > Insecta > Lepidoptera > Noctuidae > Tiliacea > Tiliacea aurago. Next base: position 15,102,210 of record OX402576.1, on the reverse strand, counting down.
AAAATATACTCATAACTGTTAAAAATAACTCAGATAAGCCCTGAAAACGGAAATTAGAATCAATAAAAGTTTGTAGGCTGGCAACGCTCGTTTGTGCGCACAAATGAGTTTTTACTTTTTTAGTCTATCCCGCTATGTCAACTTCAACTACAAATAGACGTGCGTAATTTTAAATTTCAGTATTTCGTGCGAATTGGATTGTTTTTATTACGAAGTAAGTGCATAGTTGCTTATCTTAGATCAATATTTAATTTTATCGCTGTGCAAAAGTATTCAAATGTACAGTATGTAATATTTTTTCAAATGGGTGGAGATGCAACGTGCTGCAGCAGCTGTTATGACTTCTGCTCGTGCCAACCAATTAATAGCTCAGAACCTTGGGAGGGTTGCTGATGCAGTCGAAAGTTATTTATCCCATAATGGTGTCCCATAAGGTATGAATTTTATGTACATCCCATAAAAAAATTAAATAAGTAGATGAACATTCATGTAATTTAATACCTTTAAAGAAATACAAAGAGAAAAAAAAACTATAATTTTAAGCAAAAAGGTATTGGGCTCTGTGTGTGAAAACAATGATGTTTTCAATTTCATTTTATTTAAAAGTTATGTTAATTATTGACTGATGATTTAACTTTTCGATTTCAGCCTGGTGTTGTTCCAAGTGGATGGTGATTCCATACAAAGACCCGTCCATGCCAGCATCAACACTTAAGCGACAGGATATTCAAATCAGAGTCGCAAACCTAAACGAAAAATAAGATTGAATAATCATTATATTTCTGATATTTTCATTATTTGATTATTGTTAGGTTTTTTTAAATAATATAAGATGAGAATTGTCTTTATTATAAAATATTTTTCCTATCAATATTGTTTTATTTTAGTAATAGGTCTAATAATTGTATGTCCTCATATTGTATATGTACCTACTACCTAATAAAATTGGAGTACATGTAAAGTAAGATAACATGACATAATAATGATCACACCTATTAGTAAGTAATAGGTCTAATAATTGTATGTCCTCATATTGTATATGTACCTACTACCTAATAAAATTGGAGTACATGTAAAGTAAGATAACATGACATAATAATTATCACACCTATTAGTATATCCCCGAAGGGTGAGGCAGAGGTGTACCTTAAGAACATCCACATTTCACCAGTTATATTGTCAAGTCCCATGTAATAATAAGGCAGTAACAGTCAATATAAGACAGATCAAGACATTCCTGAGCGCTCAAACGACAACTATGAGTTGCACAATAGATGAAAAGACCAAAACTGAACTGAGACTCCATTTTGGAGAGGCAGTAGACAGCATGATAGCTGATGCGGAGAAGGTCATGAAAATCATAGTAAGGCAATCGAGGATGGACTAAGTCGCCAGTCCAATCCGGAGATGATGTTATCACTCCACGAGTTATACCTGAAATAGGCCTATGCCTTATAGAAAGTAAGATAACACTAAATATGTATCAATGTTTGCAAAAATAGTTTGTAACTGTACGGGGTAGCTACCTACTCACACAAACATCATTATCATCATCATCATTTCAGCCGAAAGACACTTGGCAGTGTGGTTGGCGATCGCAGTATGGTGTTAAAATGCATAGAGAACTGCTGCCCATTCTCTAGTAAGTCCCTTAGTACCCACGGGAAGAAATGGGATGGTGCTTTTCTTCCTTTATTCCCATCTGCCCCCTTCGAGCTTGCCACCGGGGTGGTGGCTGGCACTAAGTAGTGGCGTTTACCACCCCGTGGCAGATGACACTTATTTAGTGTCATCTGCCCCCTTCATGATGATTATAAGGTGGTCGATTCTCCACCGCGTTCTCATATTACGTACTGGACATTATCAATAGAAATTTAAATAAAACCATTGGATATCATTAGCAACAAAAATTAATCCCTCCACCGCACAGTGTGTAATTTTCACAATCTAGCTGGCCAATTTTATTTAGGTCTGGCGATATGAGTAAAATATGCACTAAAATATTATTATAGTAATTTAAAGGCACTGTCCAGGTTTAAAAGATATATTTCGACATAAAGTAGGTACATATAAAAATATTTACATCCAAAATATTACAATTATATTTAAATTACAAAACAAATAAGCAGAAAACTCAAACTAAAACAAAATACATAGTCTGGATTACGCAAAAAAATAATATAACATAGACATATACAGAAAGCCTCAGTCAGAATCGCTATCATCATGCTCGACATCACTTTCTTCAGACTGGATATCATCAAATTCAATTCCTGGTGGTCTTATTTGTAGAAGCTGGCTTACCTCAGGATTATTTGGCCACGCTTATTTTTTGGAGGAGCACGTAAGCTTGCTATGTATGGATCTGACGTTATCAACAATCTATGAATTAAATCTGTGTTTGAGTCAACTCTAGACGTTTTTCTTGTGAACAATTCTCTGAATTTTCTGTTGTCCTTATTTCTAGCTTCCTGTGCTTCTTCGGAAAGCTGACCAATTCTATTACTGCAGCTTGCGAAATCTTTTTGTGGTCTTCCAGCCCGATTACTTGTTGTAGGAAGTGAAACGCTTACGACAGAGTTTGTCACTATATCGGGCAATGATATACTTTCGTCCAACCACAATGAATTGGCGTTCAAAAATCGTTCCCGATGTCTTCCCGATTTCGACCATTTTTGTTTTATTTTTTGGCAAACACTTCGAATTGTGACTTTCAAGCTCTTCAAAATGTCTTCCAAAAGGGAAGGATCTCCCAGGTCTTGCAATATAAGATGTAGCAAAGCATCTGTTCTGTTTTGTTTTGCGTTAGCAAACCAAACATCGAAACATTTTCGACGCGAAATTTGCGAAGCCATCCTAAAATTAAGAAAAACTTCTATGAGTGTCGCAATCATTCGCAAACAAACTGACATATGTTATAGAGCTAACAAGTAATACTTTCAGAAAAATACAATTTGAGAACTGTATAATGCGATATAATGTATTAAAACTCAAGTACAAAGTGATTGAGAGAATTATTGTAGTAAAATATAAACATGATATATTGTAATGGTGCTTGCAGTTAAATTAAATGACAGTGGAAAGTAAAAAACATTGCAAACTTACCTCTAAGCCCACAAGAACACAATAACAACACACAACAACTACTAGCAACTAAAACACGAGCGTATTCATCGAGTGAATTCAGACTAATGACGCGGTCCCTTGGTAAACCAGATCTCGAACGAGCAGCTAGTCGGTTGTTCTGACCCTTTTTTCTATTGTTTGGCGTGATTTTTTGTAAAAAAAAAATCTATATCTTGGAAGTGTGGTTCAACTACTTCAAGAATGTGCAACTGGTTTTTTTCTGTAAGTAAGTAGTTAAATTAGATTCCGGCCAGCTAGATTATGAAAATTACGCTCTGTGCACCGCCACAAACCGCTACAGTACTGTAGAGGCTTGTGTCTTCCTGCCTTTAGCAGAAAACTCTGGCCGGAGATAATTTCCTATTCTAACATTGAAACGTGTCAAATATATTTTATATTGTTGTTATTAAAAATAATGTGTCAGATCTAGTATGACAGTTGAATTGTGAATTTGTCTAAGAAATAATATATTAGTTCCAAGTCCTCCGCGTTTCAATATAATTCCCCCTATTTCTAGAGGTCCCCTCTGGTAGAGATCCAAAGGGGACCTCTAGAAATAGGGAGAATACCTAGTACCAGTACCTACTTAGTGCTTTACAGTATTTTTCCATAGATTACGGAAATTCCTTGTATGTCACAATTTGCAATAGATAATCAGAGACTGCGTGGTGCGCGCGCGCAAATATACCAATATGGCGGAACCACTAGCAAGTGGAAGTTCCCAAGAGTCTGATACGATTTTTTATATTAATAAAAACAATGGTAAAGTGCTATTACTTGCGGGACATCAATATATTATAAAAAAAACAATATAAAACCACTGGTCACGTGGTATGGGAGTGCTCAGGTAGAAGAAAAAATAAGTGTCGCGGTCTTTTAAGAATGAAAGTAAGTAGAAGTTTTTTTATTACAGTTTAGTAAGTTTTTTAATCTGGTCTAGTTCAACAATTTATAACACTTAATATTATAAAGAGGAAAGATTTGTTTGTTTGTTTCTTTGTATTGAATAAACTCAAAAACTACTGAACCAATTTTCAAAATACTAACCGACAGAAAGCTACATTATCAGTGGGTAACATAGGCTATATTTTATTTTCAAAAAATGCTCTGCTATCGGGCTCCGGAATGGGTCGCTAGTTAGGTATAAGGTCAAAAATAACAAAGTTAGACATGAATAATATAAGACATGTTGATCTAAACTGATCCAACGCGAGTCACAAATTAATAGATAAGTGCTAATATGCCAATCTGTATCCAAGTAAGTAGCTACTTATCTTTGACTTGCGTTGGGTCAGTCTTAAAGAATATTCACTTAATATGTGTTTCCTTTTATAGGGGAAGAATCTTGTAGATGAGAAGCCCCACAACTGTACACCAGATTTACCAAAAAATGAGACTGCAATATTATTGCAAAGAATAAAGGAGAAAATAACAGAGCCAAACTTTCCCGCCGTGCCAACTATCTACAACAAAGCAATGGCAGAGATGAATAATTCCGACATGAGTAATATTGTGCAACTTCCTCTATTTAATAACATCAAATCATCATTATATAGGCATAGAAATAAGACAGCAGAATTGCCAAAAATATCCTGTTGTGAAGCTGAAGAGGTGGAAATCCCAGCTAGATACCAAGAATTTTTGATGGCCGACTACAGACATGAAGGAGTACGTACCATTATATTCTGCTCCAAAAAATCCAGAGAATTAATTAGAAAGGTCACGGACTTCTTCAGCGATGGTACTTTTAAAAGTTGCCCAACAGGTTTCAAATAATTGTACGTAATTCATGGAGATTTGGGGAGCGATAGAGAAGCCACTAACATCGTGCCGTTGTTGTACTGTCTTATGAATAAAATGACATGTAAAGCCTACGTCACTCTATTCGATTTAATAAAATCGCAGATTTCTGAGTGGGAACCATTGAAATTTAAGACAGACTTTGAAAATGCTGCGATCAAAGCTATAAAAAAATCTTTCCCAAATACAGAAATTTCCGGCTGTTATTATCATTATAATAAAAGTATTTGGAAGAAAGCAAAAGAACTTGGACTGACACAATGATACGAAAAAATTAAGAGACGAGAAATAGAACTTAGCGCAGTATTACCTTTATTGCCTCTTAATGAGTTATTAAATGGCTGGAAATATATAACGCGTCATGATACTGAAGACCCTCAATTACTGAAATTCAGGTCCTATATGAAAAAACAGTGGATAAAGTCTGATTCGCTAGAAATTTTGTCAGTGTATGGCCAACGCCACCGAACCATAAGCTTACAACTGTGATTTGAATCATTATTACTATTTTTTGTTACTAATGGGTACATTATTCTAATTTTAATAATATTGTGATTAAAACTGTAATCTTAGTTGGTAATTTATAAAAACTTAATTTTTTTAAATAATCTTGGTTAAGTTTTCGTTGGTGTCGTTAGTTAAAAAAATATAAGTAAGCGATTGGTTTTCATGACACGTAGTCATGAAAACCAATCGCTTACTTATATTTTTTATTTTTTGTATAAAAACTAGTCGATTATTGTAAATTATACTGTGATTAAAACTGTGATTGTGGCAATAGAACATTATTTAAAATTAAAAGATTATTTTTCTGTAGCATAAGTTTTTGCTGATTTTTCCATTTTGTGAAAATATTCATCACTTGTGTAAAAAAACTGTGACTATACCCAATAAAGAAACAGAAATGTATAAATATTGTTAAAATAATGTAATGATTTTACACCCATCTTAAATTGTTGTAAGAGTACTGTTATACTAATAAAGGAATAGAGAATTTAAAATTATATTTATACAACATGTAAATTGTTTTTATAAATACAGAAAAGTTCCAAAATTATTTGCCATTATTAAAGTTAATTTTTATTGCTAATGATATCCAGTGGTTTTATTTAAATTTCTATTGATAATGTCCAGTACGTAATATGAGAACGCGGTGGAGAATCGACCACCTTACAATCATCATGAAGGGGGCAGATGACACTAAATAAGTGTCATCTGCCACGGGGTGGTAAACGCCACTACTTAGTGCCAGCCACCACCCCGGTGGCAAGCTCGAAGGGGGCAGATGGGAATAAAGGTTTTTCTTTACGTCCGGCACCAAACGGACACACACACACTGATATCGAAAAACCTCTCATCATATTCTGCAGGCCTAACCGCCTAACAATAGCAATGCGAGTGCTATCCCACACTTTTATTTAGCCTATTACTAACAAACTCGAGGTCCGTCATTTCAAAGACTATTTCCATTTTCTGAAGAGCTACGCATCATCGGCGATAATGGTCTCCGTATAACGCGCGTGCTCTAGGAAATTTTCCTATAGGGCTAAATCTGCCATTATTACAATAGTTCTTCATGAAATCATCAATATTATTTGTAACATGTTGCTCTTGACTAACTTCTTATGATTCTGCTATTTGACATTAAACTACAATATAGCAATTCATAATATGTGGACCATTTTACGAATCTCCATACAAAACTGTCAAACAGATGAATTGCGTGTTATGAATTGTACGCAGATCATACTATGAATTGTCAGTTTGTGACCATTTTACGAATTTTAATATGATTCATAATATTATCCTATTATGATTCTGCCAAAGCGGCCTTTTTAGGCCCCCTGGTGACGGAGTTGGTGGTGCTCTGAAACGCAATCTGGATTCTATGGTGGCATTATGCTGAGCGATGGCCGTTTTGCGTGAATGTGACGCATATTTTCCCTCAACTTGTTCTTTCGTGTTTGTTTTTTTTTTCTTTGCGTTATGTTTACCGCAAATAAACGTATTTTCTTTCTTTTTATTCTTTCTGTATGTTTGCTTACGGCAACGACTTTCCCGATGCAAAATCTGCGTTTGATCTGTTGCTTAACGAAAACATACACGTCAATAAAGATTTTCTATATTCCTAATGACGAATTTCAGAATACAACCGTTTAGTTGTTGCCTGTTCCGAATACAATGAAAATGCATCAGATAAGAACAACTGACATGTTTTACACAATAATATACCGCAGCCTAAGTTGCTTCTGTCCAGGGGATAGATCAGGATTTCGTCACTGTCTACATGCGAAGCGGTGCGTTTAATGAAAAAAAAATAGATTTAAGTGCAAATAAAGAAAACGAAACTGGCCAGAAGAAAGTAAAATTCGCTCGTTAAAAACTGGCTTGGGAATGGGAAGCGAAACCAAGGGTAACCGACGTTGTTCGTGTCCCAAACTTTGTGTGTATACAATAGCATAGTCCTAACACGTGTCTCATGTTAGCGATTTACTCCAAACTACAAGAAATGCGTTGAATAAGTATTGAACGAAATACCTTTATCTATTCCTGGAAATACATACTATTTTTGGTGACAGTGATAAAATTGTGTTCTACACTTTATTCCCGAGAGCAAAAATTTAAATTCATTTGTTATTAATGAAAAAAGGCTTACCGTAGAATGGACAACTTCTAAATGTAGAAAAAAAAAACTTAAAACTTCTAGACTGGAAAACCGTACCACTACATTTGTAGGACTATGTGGCCATTTGATTCTACAAATATTCATTAAGCTGCTTAAAAAACATCAGCTTGTTATCAATAATTTTGATGACCTCATTATTTGGACATATTCGGAGTGTAGGACGCTCCAGTCAAACCATCTATTTTGTAGGACAATTGTGTTTCCGAGTTTATCGTCAAATTACCTCAATATTAAAAAAAAACGTACTGTTATTTACTCGTAGACAATTTCTACACCCCACCGAATCGACATGTTTTATATCTGCTCTCTACATTAGCTTCCTCTATTGAGAATTTTCAGAGGAAAATCTTGGGCGTCTCGACGAACCGACCCTGCTCACGAAGATTCAGCCTGTTATTACTCACCAGAAAAAAAAAACAGGCGGTGGCGGCTGGACTAATATATTATTAGGTAAATCAGAGCATTAAGTTTTCAAACATATTTAGGTACGATTTTTAAAGCAATCATGCTTTAAATCTCAATTATAAATCCTAGCGCATATATGAATAAAGATCTGGGTGTCATTATTGATTCCAAACTTTCGTGGCGTAATCAGGTCAACGAGGTCAGTCGAAAGGTACATTTCTCCTTTCATTCGCTGAAAAGCCTTCAAAGTCTCCTGCCCTTGAAGACTAATATTTCTTTGGCACAAACACTTATTCAGCCGATTATAGATTATGCTGACGCCTGCTACCTGGATGCTACTGAGGAGCTACTAAACAAGCTTGAGCGCTTGCAAAACTTGTGCATTCGCTTTGTTTTCGGTCTTCGAAAGTATGACCATGTTTCTCACCTTCGCAAGGAACTCAAGTGGCTCCCAATCCGCCTTCGCAGGAACACTCGGATTGTATGTCTCCTCTTCAACATCTTACACAACCCATCTTATCCTTCCTATCTGCGTGAGCGTTTTTCTTACGCTCGCCCTAGCGACGCACCGTGTAGATCACACCTTAGATCCCTCCTTACATCCTCATAAAACTAGCTACTATTCTTATTCCTTCTCTGTTCATGCTGTAAGATTGTGGAACTCACTTCCACCTAGCATTCGTGAAACTGTTTTCTTATTCAAACTTCGAGTAAAAGAGCATTACCTTTCCTCTCTACTGCGAGTATTTTTATGTGTATAATTATGTTGTTATGTTGTTTGTTGTTATTTAAGTATATTGTATTTGTACGTGTTTACGTGTACGTACGCGTGTGTATATTATATATATATATATATGTAGTTATGGTATAGTATAGGTATATTTAACATTTTAGTTTAAGACTCCGCATATTCATATTTTCTCTTTTTGTTTTCACACACTATTGTCTACATTTCTTTTTCATTTCTCTTTTCGCGGGTCTGCTGGAAGAAATTTCTTAAAAAATAAGCAGTACCTTTGTACTTAAATTATAATTATATCATATCGCTTTGTATTTTACTGTGTGTACATAAATAATAAAATAAATAAACTTATAAACTCACTGACAACGGTAATCATTTCTTCTTAATTTCTTTAAAAAGAATTGACTATGTCGTAGCTTAGACGTCAAAATGCAAGAATCAGAATCAACCCAAGAAAGATGTTGGGGTATAAACCGAAAAAAATATCGTTTTGTAAAATATATATCCTGAAAATTTAATCTTCAAATGTCTCGTATCAAAGTCATTGTTTTGTGAAATATACAGGCTGACTTTGAAAACATGCGACAAAATGTAAGGGAGTGTTCTACCCATCAATATGAACAACTTTTACTAAAGGACCAAATTAGAATTCGCAAAAAAAAAGTCGACCTTCCTATAAAGGTACATAACCGATTGGACCATTTTGTATAAGAAGGTCGAATTTTTTTTGCGAATTCTAATTTGGTCCCATAGTAAAAGTTGTTCATATTGATGGGTGGAACACTCCCTTAAATTTTGTCGCATGTTTTCAAAGTCAGCCTGTATATCCTGAAAATTGTATCTTCAAATGTCTCGTATCAAAGTAGATATAAGTAAACAAAAAACGAAGAGATCCGCAGGCGAACAAAGGTAACCGACATAGCCCGAAGAATTGCCAAATTTAAGAGGCAGGAAGCAGGGCACATTGCTCGCAGAACAGATGATCTATGGGACCGAAAGGTTCTGGAGTGGAAACCGCGTACCGGAAGACGTAGCATTGGAAGGCCTCCTAGAAGGTGGACCGCTGACCTTGTGAAGGCCACAGGAATCCGCTGGATGCGGGCTGATTGGGAAAGAGCAATCCACATACGTCATGGGTCCTAGTGATACAGCAACAACAGCTGACGTAGCTAGGATCAACTCCTACCCTTGGCCTGACCGTGGCGCCGCTGCCTTGCATGGACAGTCCGCCAAAATCATCACTTAGTGGTAGACACGACGAGAGGTATCGCGCATACCTTCCCGCATTGACCAGAGACGTAAAATTCGATTATCCAGGGTTACGGTGAGCCTGAAGACCTTGGTCACGAAATCAGATCAAGGTGCGCCAACACTTAGTTGAGCGGTGTATATCCAGGACAGTCTCTGGGGGAAGTTCCCAGAGAAGCCCCGATGGGGGTTACGGCTGGGGCGTTCCACGAGAGCTGTGGGTGAACCGGTGGTGGGGTTAGACGCCCTACCACACAAGTTTATAAGGTGGTGCTGTGGATCATATGTAAAGAAAATGTACCCGCAGGAGCCGGAGGTATCGACCCTTAACCTGTATGTCCGGCAACACAGGTTTAAGGGACAGGGCAGTGGACGTCTTTCCAACCAAGTTAAAAAACCAAAAGAACAGCTAGATTACTGGTTATCCGACCAATTTCGAATGACCACAAAAAAGCGACGGATTCATACTTAATGATGACCCTCTTTATGTGAAGCTGTTGTCCGTTCATAACGTTTATCAGTAATTCACTCAGTTGCAGAAAGCTCACCATTAACACTTCATTACATAAAGCAGCATTATCGCTAATGAATTCATTACTTTAATGAAGTGGCACAAACAAATTTTAGATAGCATTAGACATTTTTAATGCCATTTTAGTTAAAGAAGACTTTAAACAATATTGCCAGGAACAAATTACCATATTGAACTAAAAGAGTGAACATTTGCGTTCTGTTATTATCCATACGTACAAGTACACCACAGTTTTAGCATAAAATAAAGTAAATGTAGGTGATTTATGTGTATTCAGTGTACTCTGTGGTTTAATCTAGTTTAAATAATCTGGTTTAGGGGGGATGCGCTAAGGTAGCCCGCGAAATTCAAATTTACCAACGGTTTTTGCATTTTTTATACTTCTGATTCATATTCTAATGATTATAATTCTGTCAGCCATATTGGTTATGGCCGCGAATCATAATTAGATCAACATACAACCTGCAAATTGCAAAAAACGTAATAAAATTTGAATTTCGCGGGCTACCTTAGCGCATCCCCCTTATTCTAATAATTTTAACATGTGTGCAGTCTAGAGCTCCTGCCACACGTGGAAATCCATCAATTTCATAAAAACCTTCTGCAACTCTACGTAGTTCCGTCCAGCCTGGCATTATTTAAAGGTGGCTTAATTTTGCTAGTTCACGGGATACTTTTTGAATAAACAAACTGACAAACAACCCGACCCAACCTGTTTCCGACAAACTGTTGATTTATTTATGTTTATTAAATCACACAATACTTGCTGGAAAGATCCAGTAACGAAAAATCTCAAACATATTAAAAGGTGTGTCAGGCCATTAATGGATTTATTTCTTTGCGTCACTGGTTCTAAATTTTAATCAAGTAGGTTACAAATTTGAAGAACTGCCTCCTTGGAAATTCTATACCTTACACGAAACTCTTCTCCATCATGTTTTAAAATTAAATTCACTCGGTCTGGTATTCGACGGCGAGGTAAATCTACTAAATAAGAATTAGATAATGACGAAAGACTGGTTAAAGACATCTTTCAATTACAGAAATGCATTCACGTACCGTAGAAAACACTAATGTTGCTCCTAATGGATGCTTTTTGGCCCATTAAAATTAAAAAATCTGAAATGTCAAACTTAAAGTTCACCACCTGCTAATGGGCGCTAATGAAGTTACGTGCAACGTAAAAGTGTTTAAAATGGCCGGTTTCATTAGGTTTGACATTTCATTAGTTAAATTTAATGGAGCATTAAAATAAAATAAAAAATGGTTTCGTGCAATGATTTAATGCTACATTAGTGTTTAATGTAGTCTTTAAAATTTAAAGATCGTTTCTGCAACTGAGTGATTGTGTTTTGTTTTTTAATATTACCTTATAATTATTTAGTACACACGGCTACACATCAAACTATACATATCCACTATACGCTGATCTCTCATTGTACGGAAATCCTATACAATGCGAGATCAGCTTAAACTGGAAATGTATAACTTGATGTGTAGCCGTGTGTACAATAGCAGTTGATTTAAAAATTGTGTAAAAAGTCTTATATTCGCAATGTTTAAGTCAACTACGCATCGAGACCAATTGAATGAGCTGAAACATAATATGCCTCTAAAAACGCATAAATGTCTGCTGTAAGTTGTTGAGGAGTTGGTTATTCCGCAGACTTTCCTGGCTCCAGCATCAGGTCAATCTTACCACATATTTGCAGAGTTAACAAAATATTTTAGTATAAGTACCCAATTTCAAGTTGATTGGACGAGTTACAAGTGAAACAAATTACCATTGTGTAGCTAAGAATCCTACATCAATCAGAAAAGGCCTGATTATCTTCAAAATTGCCGAACAAATTTTCATGAAACATAGCGAACGTGGCCAAGAACCACACCAGCCATCTAATTAAAAAAAACATATTCTAATCGGACCACTCGTTTGGGAGCTACGACGCCGGACAAAAACACATACTATACACATCATAACGACAGAACAGAACCGTGAAACCTATCCGTCTTTATACGTCGGGGGTTCAAAACTAAAGCACCCGGTGGGATATGGTTATGAGTTCACACTATACTAGCCAAACGGAACAGCTGCAAGTAATTTGGTGATAAACAAAATATTAGCTTGCAATCCGTATAGACTGTATTATAACTGTGATATGAAAAATAACCCAAAAGCAACTATATTTTTAGAACATTTTTAAACGAACTAAGAATACGCAACGGGTTTCTTTGATTTACCAAGGACAACAACCAACATTTTACAACAAGTTATAGGAACAAGAAAGCTTATTTAAATATTTTTGATTGTATACCAACATGGCAGGTCATAGCAGCACTACTTTTCTATTACAAAACCTTTTTTTCTTGGTCTGAGCTTCGGAGCAAAAGACCCTCAGATTGCAGACGTACCAGAATACCAAGGACAACGACTAACATTTTACAATAAGTTAAGGGAACAAGAAAGCTTATTTAAATATTTTTGGATTGTATACCAACATGGCAAGTCATACCAGCACTACTTTTCTATTACAAAACCTTTTTTTACTTGGTCTGAGATTCGGAGCAAAAACCCTCAGATTGCAGACGTACCAGAATACCAAGGACAACGACTAAAATTTTACAACAAGTTATGGGAACAAGAAAGCTTCTTTAAATATTTTTGATTGTATACCAACATGGCAGGTCATAGCAGCACTACTTTTCTATTACAAAACCTTTTTTTCTTGGTCTGAGCTTTGGAGCAAAAACCCTCAGATTGCAGACGTACCACAATACCAAGGACAGTGACTAACATTTTACAACAAGTTAAGGGAACAAGAAAGCTTATTTAAATATTTTTGGATTGTATACCAACATGGCAAGTCATACCAGCACTACTTTTCTATTACAAAACCTTTTTTTACTTGGTCTGAGATTCGGAGCAAAAACCCTCAGATTGCAGACGTACCACAATACCAAGGACAACGACTACCATTTTACAACAAGTTATGGGAACAAGAAAGCTTATTTAAATATTTTTGATTGTATACAACATGGCAAGTCATAGCAGCACTACTTTTCTATTACAAAACCTTTTTTTTAGACATGGGTAGTTCGCGAACGATTGAAGGAAATGAACTACTTCATTTCACAAAATAAACTTATCATTCAATCAGTAGTCATTCAAATGTGTCTCTACTTCATTTAGTTCAGTATATCTTTTCGTTCGCAGCAACTGTGATTTCGATTTTCAAATACTTACGCCAACCTATACAAAAAGGTATAACTATACACATTCAACAGAAAACATACTACTTAATGAAAATAGTTTTGCTTAGATTCATATATCATGGTCCTAACTAAGCCTATATAAAGTATGAAGGAAAATTGAGATAGAAGATAGGTATAAAACTGAACTAGAGAAGTGCGTCATTCGCGGTAACTTATCATTCAGTCTCTCGTTATCGAATCGTTCTGATTTGCTGAACTAAATGAAGTACTGAAGTAAATGAGTGGACTACTTCGTTAAGCGAAAAGATATACTTCATTCATTTCTTTTCACTGACACATTTCGCGCATGTCTACTTTTTTTACTTGGTCTGAGATTCGGAGCAAAAGACCCAGACTGCAGACGAACCACAAAGGAATATAAATAAATGATACCTCAGCAACAGGCTTTAAAACATAATTATGTAAGAGACCAAATCTTTCAAGTTTTCAACAGCTACTTAAATTGAAATTAAAATTTTCTTATTTATGTTTTTACTTGTCACTCTTATTTTCACTGATGGGCACGGCGTAATGTCATACAAAACAAAAGTACAAAACAAATGTACTCTGTCTGTGGTAATGTCTTTACGTCCATCATTCTGACATTACCGTATCCTACAGCCAAAACCACTGCAAAATTATAGTGGTTGTTTATGGTAGCTACGTATTGTGGTGATTTTGTTGGTTACTACTTTAATACAAATGTTTTTAATCGGTTTGGTAAAACCTAAGGGTAAAACGTACCACAACGTCACAATCCACAGAAGCAAAAAAAAAAATGTGCCTTTTTTTGTAAACCTGTCCTAATCAACTCATAGATCAGACTTCAAAAAAAGGAGGATGCTCAGATTATAGAAAAGAAGGGAGGATGGTACAACAGGGTACAGTGGTACCCAATTGATAAGGCGCGTCGTGAATCTTCGTTCGCACAGAAAAGAAAGTATGGCCCCGAAGATTAACGAAAGAATGCTTAAAACTTACAATCAACCTTAGGTCACTATTATTAGGTTCATAATACACTGGAGGTGCTAGCGTGCACTCGATCGGAAGTATGGCGGCTGACAAACATGCCACGCGGCGCGCGCTGACATGGCGGCAGCTGCCGACCAATAGCGGTACAGGAAAAAGGACCGCGGTGCGTGGAGCGTGCCTATTGGTCAATAGCATTTCCCGCACTTTTAAAATTCACCTTCTGCGCAGACATCGGTAAGCCATATCAATTGGGTACTACTGTACAACGATTTCTCCGCGAATACCTACTCTGACAAAAAAATTAAACAAAACCAAAGACACCGACTTTCGATATTATTTTATGAAATATAATATATAAATAAAGAAATGAAAATTTAATAAAAATCTCTCAGAAATCATAAAGTCATCGAAACGATAATTTCCCCGGGTTAAGACTCTATAACCTCTGCTCTAAGCTAGCCAGAGGTGTAAACGCCTAGTACAACCTGTACAGTCGCCGTCAGATATATTGTAGCAGACAAGGTGACCAAATACTTCTGAACAATTTAAAATGTCAATAATTTTCATACACTACAAGTTACCTTTAATAACTGGACATTCATTACTTCATTAATATCTGAGCAGATGCTTGTCAATAATTTCTATACCTACTTACACACAACTAACCAAAAATATCTGAACACTTACAACGTCAAGTGTATCTACGCAGACAAACACTTAGCTTACCTAATTGAGCCTAATTCGTTACTGCGTGATAGAAAGGACGAACCAAAAACAACTATCGACTTGACAAAAATAAATTAAATTCCAGGTAACACCCTTTTTGAACACCACATGACTGTTCTAGGTATAAATACGATGAAACGGGAATAAAAATTCTATAGAAAATCATTTGTTTAGGATACAACTGATATTTTATGTCAAACTATTGATAGAAAATAGATCTTAGTTTTGTAATGAAATTAAAAAATATTGTAAATATTTTTTTTATTTGTGACAACACGTAGATAAAATATTAGTATTTTTTGTAACCTCCTTCTGCATTTGTCACAAAAATTTCATTCTCTGAAAGATTCCCAAACGTTATTTGCATTTTGTCATGCTTCCTTTGTTCGACATTGATTCCCATCCCACTCTTGCACCATTTTACCCCAAAGTTCTCAATGGGGTTGAGGTCTGGACTTTTTGGCAGTAGTTTGATTAAAGTAAGCTCTCTCTGTTCATTAATCCATGCTTGTACAGAACGAGCACTGGGGGCCCTAAAATGGACGCTTTCGCAGAATCATATTAATAAGATCTGCGTACAATTCATAACCCGCAATTCATCTGTTTGACAGTTGTGTATGGAGTTTCGTAAAATGGTCCACAAATTAAGAATTAATATCGTGAAGTCTAATGTTAAATAGCAGCTGTCAAACAGATGAATTGCGGGCTGTATGAATTGCACGCATGATTCTGCCAAAGCGTCCATTTTAGGCTACCAGAGCTATTGTTTTGAATATATATGTCTGCGTAGAGATACACTTGACGTTCCCTAGCCAGTGCAACCACACCCATACTCTTCGACTCGGATTCAGCGAGAAGCGTTGTTCAGTCAGAGGCTGAGAACAACGCAATAAACAGACAACGTTGCAAAGGTTGATAGTCATGCACATTTAATAAAATCGACTAAATTGAGATATCTTTACTTGCATTTTTATCATTCAGTATTACATTTTATTTGCACTAACACAATGAATCTTTGGTTTAAATTAATTATTTGTTATAATATTAATAATATGTAATGATATTAGAACCAGATGGAAATTGCCATAAACAAATACAACATAAATTGAGTAAATAATATAATTATGATAATCAGTTCAACAACATTTTAACAATCACCACCTGGTTTTCGTATATACTGAAAGTTACAAGAGAAGAGCTTATCTATCTGATGCCTAAGTAATATGAGATTCTATGATTATTTTAACGTAGTATTTGTACAAAAAGATTAAACATTTCAAAATTATGTTGCTTATAACCTAAAAAAGAACATCAGTATGTTGCTTAAAACTTATCATGATAGTTCTTTGAACTTTAAAACTTATATTCGATTGCTTATTTGAATGTTTTCGATTAGTATGTTAAGAGTGTAGTTCACGGATCCACAAAAGAGATCATGATGTATCTTGTGCCCTTGGTGACGAGCAAGCCCTCGTGGTAGTGCGTCAGTCGGCCAGGATGCATCAGCAGCCACCCAGGCTTAGTGTCGCGCACGGAGCAGTTGTACCGAATGAAATGACACCCACCGCCTTCAAAGTCGACATCTAAAAGTTTAACATATCATTAAGAAACCTGATTTAGTAATCAATATGCACAATAATGTTGAGTGTCAGCGTACAATCGTTTATTTATTTTTATTTTGGGCCAGTGGCAATTTGTAGGAAGAAAAAAAGGCTTGAAGTAGTGATAAGTTTCTTCTCGTCCTAACAAAAAAGCGCTATTCTTCTAATTTCAATAAATACACAAAGAAAGTCCATTATACCTCTACTTATTGTTGTGTCTTCTTAATATTTAATATTTCCGAACTTACCAGGGGTATTAAGTGCCAAATTGATGGTATATGTGGAGGAGTCGTGGTGCGGACGAAGGGATGGCTGTTCATCGGGTCTGTATCGTACGACGAAGTTCATGACCGACACCGGCGGCTGTTGAAAAAAAGTATTATTAACATAATTTATACATAAATTCCAAACCACTTACGATGTGTTTTTGTAAAACCTTACATAAACCAGGCTTTTCAAATGTATTTATTTTTAGTTGGTATGGCACAGAGGCTGACACTCCACTATGATGGAGGAAATTTGTCTTAAAAGATTCCCTACTGGTAAATTATCCTCAGCTCGGCGAAGTGCAAGACTTACTGTACCTACTAAATAGAAATATTCCTCAGTAAAATGAAGAAACAATGAAAAACAGCCTGACACAAGAACGACACGACAGTCCTTTTAACCCGAAGATGTGATAGTGAACGCCTTATATATGGCATTCAGTCTGCCTTGGGTACAATTTTTCCGCCAACATAAAGTCATAATGTTTCGATTCTTAGCCATTCATGTAATAAATAACAGAAAATCTTACGTTGTGATAGTAACCAGTGAAGACCATCTCTTGTAATGGGCGCACAAAGTCCTTCAGTATATGCAGCCAGTGTCGATCCAAGCCAACTTGAGTCATGTGAATATCACGTGTAGGGACTGCTTCATATCCACTCTCGAGACGTTTATCCTGCATACATTAAAAACAGCATGAGACAATCAATTATATAGAGAGACATTTCTGTGAAGCTTAGCTATTCTAAGAAAGCGGTGCCGTCATATTATAACTTAATCTGTATGAAGCCGGTTAATCTAAGGGAGAACTCTTTCCATCTTATTACAAAACAAGGTTTGTCTTCAGACCCAGGTTTAAACCATGGAGCCATTATTGAATTTCGAACTTTATTCCGACTATGGTAAAGTTGCTAATACAAATCTGAAAACTTAGTACCGAACTAAGTTTTCAGTTTTTGTATAAAGAACGGTATTTCAATCACAGTTACGTTCTTATTACAAAAACTGGCTCCATGGTTTAAGTCATGTCAAAATATAAATCTTGTTTTGTAATAAGACGGTTACAGTTTGCAGACAATTGTTTGCGCTCTGTAGTCCCTACCAGTGTAGAGCCTGAATGAGCGTTTTTTGACTATTTAGCCTACAAAATTAGAAGCCGTCTGTCGGACGATACATTAGATACTACGTCCTTTTCACGAAGCTACTTCCTAAATTTTGTAATTCGACACTAGCCTAAAAAGTAAAGGAATGAGGCATGAGCATTAGTCACCATGCTTGCTCAAGATGGGTTGGCGATTTCAGACGTATATTAACAATAAGTTCAGGTTTCCTCGCAATGTTTTTCCTTCACGGATGTCACAATGTCCATGATAAACTCAGAAAGTACATATGAATTGAAAAAGTCACATTGGTACTTGTCCGGATTTGAACCCACACGCATGAGAGGCGAGGCCTTAACCACTGGGCCATCACGACTTAAATAGGTTCGCATAACTCGACAAAATTTAGGAAACAGCATTTTTTTTTGCGATTTCATGGTGAACATAATAAAATTCCCTATTTCAAGTTTTCAATTACTTCACCTTGTATAATTGTCTAGTTTATAAACACATTCGTTTAGACCTCGCCAGCATTAATACTAATCAATTTAAGTTCATTAACCCCCGACGTATGAAGAGGGGGTGTTATTATAATGATCAATAAGCTAACTATTACATACGAAAAATAATTATTTTTTACATTATTGGATCCGTCGCTCCATTGTCCGAACGCCTCCATAATTTGAATCCATTCGGAACAAAACCTTTGGGACATCAGAGGGAACCAGTAGACGTCGGGACAGGGCTGTAACGATAAGAATTAGCATATTTTACACTACTCTCATTATTGATCGAGCGAAAATAATGAATATACAAATGTACAAACCATCAAAGGCTTTTTATCCTCGTCGAAAGCAAGATGATATTCTTCATGCAAATAGCGCGTAGTCCATTCCATTCTGTTATCAAAAAGCTGATACATGTCGGGATTCGTGCGACTTATATCATATGTCTCTGGATTCACTAAATGGCCAAAATCCATTTCATTGCTAACATACATGTATACACCCTGAAAAAATTATCATATCTGTTAAGTCGCTTGAATAAAAACATAGGAATGTTTATAGATTTTTAGTTTTTTTACAATGACTTACAACATCTCTAAGACTAGCACAGAAAGCCATGTCCGGGTCGATACCATCTCGAGTGTAAGTCACTGACTTAGCAGCCGGTACCCTGAACACGGACATCTTAGCTAGGTAGCAGTTCGTGATGAACGGCACGTTCCACACTCCTCTGAAAATATATACATGCAATTGATAAATGAAGTTAACATTTTAAAATTAAGCTTCTTTACATAACAAAATACAACTGAAACCCTTTTAAAATTTGTTTAGAGGTGAACTCGTTTAGATAACCCATTTTCATAAATATTTAAAAACATTACCTACAGTATTTTATTTATTTTCCGTAATCTTAAAGTATTGGTGAATTGATAAGGAACATTAAATTGTAAATTTTGAGGTCACACGTTATCGTGATCCATTGACCCATGTTTAAATTTATTAATATCACATTTCAAGTACCGTCGTATGAAATGCGAAAGGAAATGACGAGTGCCGTATATCACGTAGGGGAGACAAGGGCCCTCCTGCTAGCACCTCGTCATTAGCCAATTGAGAGATTGGCGCAACAGGAATCGCCGACACCACCAGTTGCACTCAGAGCACCGCGCAAGAACATACCAGCATACTCCTAATACGCACGTGTCAAATTTTTATATGGGATTACTATAACTGTGCCATTTGCACCGTTACACCTCACCACGCAAATGTTGCTCATGAAACCTAACGTCTTTTTGTGTTTGCTTTTACTGTACTCGTTTTTGATCGGTTTAACCGACGCACGGCGCGGACGCACCAGAAGTAGGACTAAATCCAAGGTAGGAAATCATATTTTAAGTATTTAGTTGTAGTAGTTTCACTTGATCAATAATATTATTAACTAATATTGTTTATGTGCCGAAATTTAAGGTACTTATTTGATATTAAATATTAAGTGCTCAGATGCGGCGTCGGTTGGCCATGCCAAGCAGATGATGATAAAGTGCTTCAATTATAATTTATCAGTTTAAGTCGTTAGATTTTCGTTTTGCGTCGCCCTACTACATACTTGTATTTATTCGACGAAAGTAATGGTACCTAGTTCAAACATATTTATGAAAATGATACCATTTAACATAATTCCAGGTACAAATTGGATTACCCATCACAGGGAAGTACAGAGATCCTGAATCTGATCAGTATTACAACAATAATGACGTGAGTTTCAACGCATAACAAGCGAAAGCTTTTATAGTTTCATACGTAAATAAAATTCTGTTACGTAAAAATACAATAGGTCTATTTTTTTTTCAGGGAGCAAAAATCTTACTTGCATCGCACTTTGACCTTGAGTACGTTTTGGGACACAAGATTGCTTTTCTGTGCATCGCCAAAGGTTCACCAAGACCTCATATCACATGGTTTAAAGATGGAGTTGAAATATTTGCTCATCATTACCTGCATGTGAGTACCCCACATTTATAGGCTAAGCTGCATAGCGATCTTACAGTGAATTGTAAATAGCACAAATATACGTGATGACGAGTCCTTCTGGGAGTATGCCTATTGCTCAGAAGTCTATTCAAATGTGGAGATAAAATGAATCCCATTAAAAATACTAAACAAACATGATTATTTTATAAATACTGATCTCATTGGTGCCATCTCAACAGTGTGTTCATACTGTGCGTGGCCTACTGCTTTTTTGTGTAGGTAAACATAATTTATAAAAAACGAATTCATAGTCATTATAAATAATTGTGTGCTCGACGAAACAAAAAAAAAACAATGGCGCAATGTACCTATTTAGATAAGACTTTATCAGTAACGGCTACTTGTTTTTTTCCGCATAGATAGTTTATTGATGCCTTTCATGACAATACTTTATAATTCCTTTAATAAATGCACTGCGATTGGTTCGTACTTTGTATTCATTAAATATCTTAAACTGGTCACTGTCCTATATACATTATTAAAATTTATTTGAGCCACGAGGCAAAAATTTCAATTGGAGAATGTAATGGATTCGCTTAATAGGTCGCCCAAAGTTCAGTTTCATCATGAGCAGATAATTTAGAGTAGTATCTATTTTTATTGTTTGTACTTGTTATTTCAATAAAAAAACAACATATCATGATTATATATATGATAAACGTGTGCGTCATCTGAAATAGAATCCATTATAAATTTATTTCTAAGCTGAGACTTTATGATTCTTTATACATTTTTTTCTTGACACGATACTTTATGCTACAACTTGCATGGATAAATAAACATAAATTACATCATAATTATTATTAACGATTTTCGTATAACTGGAGTATTCTTTCGTGACTCCAAGTTTTGTGTTTTCAGCTTAAATTACATGACATAAATATATTAATGATTTGTGACTCCGGTAATACGGAAACCGATAATATTTTTAATAGGTCTGTCTGTGATGTCTTGTTTTTTTATTTTAGTTAACGTTTTTGTCGTAGTTGCGTTTGATATATATTAGATAGATTTGAACTTTCTTTTTATTTAAATCATTTTGTGGTTTATGTATTATACATAACTAATATGTTCAGAAAGTTCTCCGCCATGTTGGATTTTACGTGACGTCATAATAGCATATAAACCGCGGAACAACATCACGCTTCCTCACGGTACCTCATTTGTAAAAATACGACGAGTAGTTTAGGAGTTATTAGGGAACAGATGAACATACATACAAACATAGCCTGTTAAAAATTTAAAATCATAACCCTCCTTTGACTTTGTCGTAGCAGCAAAGTACTGTTTATAGCCATATTTCTTTGCATCCCCGAATTAACGAGTGTGTATTGTTTAGATCCATGAGTGGCCGATCGGCGACGACCGCGTGAAGTCGAAGATCGAGATCGACCCAGCGACTCAAATGGATGCCGGTGTGTACGAGTGCACAGCTGACAACATGTATTCCATTGATCGACGCTCTTTCAAGACCGACTTTTCCATTGCCTTCGACTGAACTAATAATAACTACTTGCCGGACATTTTAAATTCCAACTGGGATTGACTTTAACCTATTTTATCAATTGACAGTTAGATGTAGCAAACTAAACCACGTGTTAATAGATGTATCATTGCTTAGGCGATTACTGTGTGAATGCGTTTCCACATTGCAGAATGTTACATCTCTGATTGACTAGATTGTTATTAACGGTGACGTCAAGTTTTGCTTTGTTCGCGAAAACGTATTTATGCAGTACAGACAAGTTTTTGTCTGATAGAATTTAAATAATTTTTAATTGTCCTACAGCCGACATTAGATTTAAGAATAAGAAAATAATACAGTGTTCTAATACTATTTATGATTTGTCTAATAAATAATTTTACTACCTATGTTGTTTAATTTGTTGTATCTGGGAATTAATTGAATTTATATACAGATTGACTTGTTAAACGTTGGAGATATTGAAGGAGCCATTTAGTATGTGATTCTCATTCCAAAAGCATACATTTTTACTTGTTCTGAACCCAGTTCGAAATACGAATCAACATCCTTACGTTACCAAAAGCATTAAAGTTCAGTGCATTGCGGTCACCCGTGCCAGTGGTGTGACACTGCGAATCGCAATTAAATAAAAAAAAGGAAAACGGAACCCATATAGGATCACTCGTGTGTCGGTCTATCTGTCCGTCTGTCACAGCCAATTTGCTCCAAATCTACAATGCCACCCAAACAAAGTAAAAATTTGGTATATATGTCGCAGGCTATTTGTATCAATCAATCAACTCAGTTTATGCAGTCCACTGCTATAGGCTGGCAATTTGTATGATTCCGCTATTTACAAACGGCGCTCGCAGTTTTGAAATATGCCGAAGGCAAAATGTAAATATATTTCAAAAAGCTCAACACACATACAAGGCGGGTGCGGGTCGGGCGCGGAACGGGTCGGGAACGGGAGCCGCGCATGCGTTTCGTGTGGTGTCATTCATATAAATACAGGGAATACAACCCGCCGTACTGCCGTCCTGGCCCGCACCCGCTGCCTGTGTGTGTTGAACTTAAAAGCGCTCGACGGCCGCTGCCGAGGCACCGCTCGCTTCTCTCGCTCGGCCCGTGCGGTTTATCATACTTCTAACCCAACCCATTTGGTCGGGGTGTCGGGATGTCGAAATTATAATAATTGCACGAGTTGGCAATTTACCTTCGGCATATTTCTAAACTGCGAGCGTTTGTAAACGGACGACAACGTATGTATAATGACGAATCATACAATCTGCCTGCGATATATACATATGAATTTCTGTGACCCAAACACGGACGTGTAAAGTAAATAAATTAATTTTGAATATAGGGGTCACTTTTGGGGGGCCAATTAGAAAATAAAAAAAAATGTTTTGCTAACTGTACCGTGTGACATATCAAATGAAAGGGCTTTTTGGTATTTTTATAGTTTTAAAATAACCTAATAAAACTATTAATATTATTTATGAAATAAAATAAATGAATATTGAACCCCCATAGCTCCAAAACATCTAAGCCAAAAATTTCGAAAAAAATACAGAAAATAGTTCTTTGCTTATAGATTACAATTCAAGGTTTTCTTTTATTAAATTCATTTTTATTTGGTTCATGTGATTTTAAAATAATTATGAAGTTCGATAAGTCCATCGTCCAACCAGTCATACCTATTGTATAATAGTTATACTTACTTGACGTTTTGATAGACTATTTCCATGTAGTCTGAAGATCTAGCATAAAAGCCAGCTGTGTTGATGGCACCCCAAAAGTTGGACCAAGCGTGACCTGGCCGCACCAGCATGGGAGCGATGACGTCATAACCCGAAGATAATAAATGACGCAGCGTGTTTGCTTCAAGACGGGACAAGCTGTCTATAGAAAATAAATAGTCGCAAGCACTGTTTATGCAGCGATCCCTGTAATTATAAACAAACATTTAGCAAACTAAACTATGCACTACATATACTTAGTATAATTATGGTATTGAACTAAAACTAAATTGAAAAAGCAGTCATTTTAAGCAGCTCTACTACTCTCCACACGCTACTAGTTATCTGTGGTTGCGAAGTGGTTAAAAGTTGTGCGTGTGAGTGAAGCCTAATGAAGCCAGCGAAATTCATTTCTTTTACGTTTTTTGAATTCAGCTTGTAGGTATTATGGCATGTTTATACAAATGCGATCTGTGTCTGTAATGATGTATCCAAGAGAAATACGAATAATATAACAGTTGATGTCGCGCGTCGCGTAATTCGCGTAAGCTTGTGAAACTTACGCGAATTACGCGACGCGCGACGCAGGGTCAGTCAGCGATGCAACAGTCGAAAGTGGTAAGAAAGTCAATAGACAATAAATAAACCTCAAGACCGACCGGCGCCCTGGGGCATTAACTTTTAAGTAATATAATAGACATCGTAGTACCTAGCTGTTACTTTACTTTTAATAAAAGTGTTTAGGTTACGAACTTTTCCGGACCTCGAGAAAATAAATAAAGTCATATCAGGTAATCAAAATAACTTTCGCAATTTCAGGCCTATTTCTATTTTACCTGCATTTTCCAAAATATTTGTAAAGTTAATAAGTAGGTACTCAAGCAATTGTTAAGACATTTTAATATAGGTAAATAGCCTCCTGCATGATGTACAATTATGGCTTTACAAAAGGTCGTTCGACTACAGACTGATGCGGATATTGCTCTGCTTAAACACATATTTAACGCATGGTAGAATTAGCAAAATACTATTGCTTTTGGATATTTTTGTGATCTCTCCAAAGCCTTTGATTGCGTGCACCATGACAAGCTTTTACGTAAACTACGTCATGTTACGGTGTTCAAAACGAAGGTCTCAACGTAATAATTTCTTATTTACATAATAGGTTCATGGTGTGAAATCTTCCGTGCTACCAGTTCAGTTACGTGTACCTCACGGCTTAATACTGGGTCCATTCTTATTCTTAGTTAGATTTCTAATCTAGGACCCAAAATCATCTTAGATAAAGAGGTAGGTACTTGAAACTGTAGAGTTGGTAGTCTTTTTGGGCATAACAGTAGATGCCAAACTTCAATGAGGCCCACATTTATATCAAACCTAGGGGGACGGCTGAGTTCGGCCGCCTATGCCGTCAGGAAAGTAAGACAATAAATACACTGACGTTGATACAGCTTGGTTAGTCTATTTTAGTTATTTTTATAGCGTTATGTCCTACGGCATTCTGCTGTAGAGCAAAGCAGCTAATATTCAAAATAAAGCTGAAAAGTTAGTTTTGAAGAACAATAAATTAGTTCTTCAAAAACTAAGTTTTCAAGAAATTTACTAGCTAGGTGGCAGAGCCTACTGACAGGTTATCAACTAGGGAGTGGTGAAGGGCGGCCGGTTTGGGGGACTGTCTTATGTCATTTTGACGTTCAAAAAGTGCTGATTTTCAGCACTATGTTCGAATAAATGCTTTTTGATTTTGTCCGTGTTGCTTATCAGCGCAGACAGAACAGCAAAATGCAAAATATTATTACTTGCTGCATGCCTTCGCGTATGTTCCTCTCAGCCACGCGGGCCGCAGCGAGCAAGCGACCAGTCGTCGACGCAGCACATGTGTAAATACCTACCCCAAAAAGGTTTTCAAATTGTTCATAATCAATTTTGCACCTAGTCGCAAATACATACAGGGTGGATTTTTAAGATGGGGCAGTAAGTTAACCGTTGTAGCTACAGGAAAACGGTCTTAAGAGACTGTCCTTAAATTTTTGAGAAATTTTGACCTGCATTTACAGATTCTGAAAAAAATATACAGTCAGCAGAAAAATGGGCAATTTCCAAAAAGCTTCTTTATACCAATCGATACTCTTTCTTATAGGGATCAAGAACCTCTATTGAACCAACTGAGGTTTGAGTAGTAGAAAAGTCATAAATCGCAAAAAACGTTTCCTATACATTTCGTAGGAAATTAGATTCCAACTTACATTTTTTACCATACTGGCCTAAATAAACTGGCCGCTACAAACAAGACTGATCGAAAAATTAATAAAAAAACAACAACTTTTACTTTGGATATTATTTCACCTTAAAATTAAAAACTTGAAACTTTACATATGGACACCTAGAAATTTTACTTTTGTGCTCTAAGATATGAGGTTCAAAACGGTAGCCGTTTTGACGCATAGGTTTAATCTCTTTACTACAGAGTGGGTAGCAGCTGATAATGTGTTAGGACTAATTCGATAGAGAATCGTGGTAAGTAAATCTTTGAATTCCTGAATACTGTCGTGTTTTCGATCTGGACTGTTGGTGGTCACGGTATAGGACCATATGTTTGTATCCACTGCCTTGCGAATTGTCGGTTCAAATTAGAACGGGTATGGCGGCTGTTGCGCAGAATTTCAGAAATTACAAGCAACCAAGCAACAAACTATCTAGATTCTGTTATGCGTATTCGTTCGAAATTAGAAATTTAATTTTTTGTTTATTTTTGGGTAGTCTTCATTGTGGCGGTCCATCCATCCATCAAAAAAAACTAAATTGGAGTCTCATTTCCTACGAAATGTATGCGATTATGACTTTTCTAGTACTCAAACCTCGGTTGGTTCAATAGAGGTTTTTGATTCTTATAACAAACAGGATCGATTGGCATAAAAAAAAAGTTTTTGTGAATATTGCCCATTCCTGCTGCTGACTGTACATTTTCTTTCAAAATCTGTGAATGCAGATCAAAATTGCTCAAAAAGGTAAGCACAATCTCTTAAAACCGTTTCCTGTAACTACAACGGTTAAGGTAGCTGCCCTTACTGCCCCATCTAATAAATCCACCCTGCTTAGATGTATGGTATTCCCCAAATACTCATCTTTCATGCCAGGCTGCTTTCTACCTATACTCTTCATCCAATGTCCTGTTGTCTTTTTTTTAAATGGGTCCATATTGGCTCAACTAAAGTTCTTTACCCGAAATTGTTCTTCCTAACGATTTGTAATCCGAATGATCACTCTTCCTAAAATTTTTCATCCTAAAGTTTTCATTCATACTATTTGTAGTGCTACCGGCGATATTCATAACACTCATGTTTCCGAAAATTGTAATTAATAATATCATTAATGTAAATATATTTAAACTCCTACTGTTTTTTATCATAACGCTTTTATCCCTAAAACTATAACTATACATGAGATAATTATGTCTAAAAAACCAACTGTTTAGAATGATTTAAGGTCGTTTCACAGATTTTTGTCTTAAATTAATGAAATTCAGGTCAGAATGTCGTCTTGGGGGCACTATAAAAAAATACTTATAAAAATTTCGCGACCAATTTCGAGGTAGCGCTCGCCGGCCGCTACCGCGGCACCGCTCGCTTCGCTCGCTCGGCACGCACGTAGTTGGTCACAGTTCTAACCTAACCTAACCTATGGATATCTTTGCAGGTACACACCGCTATAAATAAAATTAAAATATGACTTTGAATAATATTGTAAAAGATGGTTATGTTGAGAAAATATAGGAAAACAAATAAAAGTCTATTAGATGTTTATTGCTACTGACATTATGAAGTTAAATGCTTCGGAATTATGAACATTAGGGACAGAGTAGTTAGGAATTGTGATTGTTAGGATAAAAAATGTTAGGAAGAACATTTTCGGATTTCCAATTATCGGAGTTGAAAATTTAGGTGAACTTAGGCGCACCCTTTTTAAATATTATCGAGACTGCACGAGCGCGCGCGCGGTTGCTCGAACATACACTGCGACCACCGAGTTTACGCTGCGAATTTTTCTCGAGCATGATGGAGCAGCCGCTCCTCTATCTGCGATATTTCTTACTAATAAAATAATTAGAAACGAGCCAATAAAATTTTACTCACTTGGCAATATTCCTAGCTTCAGATTCTGAGATAAAATCACTGGGTTTGATACGCTTTGCAGTTGCATACTTTTTGGAATGTTCTTGGAAAAAATCTTCAACTTCAGTTTCATGGTACTCCACATTATTCCTCAACAACAAATGAATCTTTTCTTTTGGGTAGTCAGTTGTTAGAACTTGATCCAAAAAATCTTCAAGGAATGGTGTAGCTTGTTCTATAAATACTGCCAACATCACACTAGGCAGCTGATCATCCTAAAACACATTTATTATTGCATTTTAGCCATACCAGATTTATTGAATTATATATTCATTCTTAAAAAACACTTTCAATTTAATGTTACATGTATGGCATATTTAAATTTACCTTCAGTTCAATTCTCTTTTCTGTACACAAAGCACAGCCCTCGGAGGCTGACCAAGCCTTAGCTAAATAGTTGCCAAAGTGGTTTAGTGTGATCTTTGATGGCCCATTTCCATGAACAATAAGAGGTCGTTCTTTAGTAACTACATTCTCTATGTACGGCCAAATTTCTGTAGTTGAGTTGGACCTTAATTGTACATCAGCTGTGAAAAACATTTAAAGTAAGTAATTGTATCTTGTATGAAGTGTGAAGATGTTAATATTTCAGTAAAACCATACTCACATAAAGCACCATTAAGATTTTGGAATATAGCAGAATTGTGGTCCAAACTTATTTTAAGAGATTCCCTTAATTCTTTCTCTAAATAGATTTTGGTGTAAAACAGCTGGTCATCATCTTTATCACTGACTGGTTTAAAATTAACTATTTCATATATCTCAGGCAAGTAACCTGCAGAGAGAATTAAGAATGTATGTAAATATTTTGATTGTCATTTGTACACAATCACCTATTATTATGAGAAGAGCATTGTGTGAAGTATTCTCATAAGAAATTATAAAACAATGATTCTTGCTAATCAACATGTATAGTCCAAACAAAAAAGTTCAAATCTTAATGTTTATTATTAAGAGTTGGACTAAACCAACAACTTTGTGGCCTATTTGTATCACCTAAGGGTGAATCCATACTAGAGCATAATATACATGTAATGTCTCATGCTTTGAATGGTACATGCAATACAAGCAAAAGCTCAATTTGAAAGAGCATTTCCATGAGATGTAACAAATTTTCGAAAGCCATGTCTGCTGTTTGAAAAACGGTTCTTGGTGTGCAAGCATATGTAACAGTCCCAATTTGTTTTTACAATCCACTCCGTATCATACATTTTGTCTGCACTCACTTTGCTCGAAAATTAAATGTTACACAAATCCGTGTAAGTATATTTTAAATAAGACATCTAGCACTGTCCACCATGTTCAGTTTCGGCAAAGAGTGACTAATTAGGGAGGTTCAGTGTTCTATGACTAGTAAATGCTTATCTTAAAAATAAATAAGTTCTGGTTGACCTAAATTTAACATATTTTTTTTATTTGTCTGTTAGTGTCCTTCCAGATGCTTTAAATAATATAGTCAATTAAAGTTACCTATAAAACCACCAGAGTTTAGGTATGGATTAGCAACCTCTGTCTTTGGATACTGTGATGCTAGTTTGGAATCTGGCCAACAAAATTGTTCAGCAGCAAATAACACTCGAGTGTCAGGGAACGACCGAAACTTCTTCAATACATCTTCTAGACTTGCCAAGAACATAACATCATAGCTAAAACAAAAACATGGGGTTAGGAATATTTCTTTACATGTATACCTACATTATATGATGAAAACTATTTTATATAAATTTCTACGGCGTACAAACCTATCAGTAAATAAAATTATTTTTTCTTTGTTTCCCGACTTCATCATTTCATTTAACTTCTGTTTGAGCAAGTTAATTTTTTGCCCTCCACCAGGAAGATTCATATCACCTCCAGTCCATTTTGTTCCTTTGCCCAGCACCTCAATATCTATTCCATAAATTTTGGCTGATCTTAAGAACCTCTCCAAGCCATGATTTTCATCAGTGGCAACAGTAATTACTTTTATGTCATCTGCAACAAACAGATAATTAGTTAAAGGTCAGAGGGTCATCTTAGTGATCCCTCAAAATATTATATAGGTACTTGCAATAGTAACATCAAAGTAGAAAACATCATTAAAATAAAAAAAAAACAGAAGATCACAGAAAGAACAAAGTAATAAATACAATAGCGTTTTCAATACCACACAAGATCCATAAGTTTCTGATACAATAATACACAAACATAACAATGATCTGTGAAGTTGAAATCATTCATCATCAATTTACTGTAAAGCTATACATAATTGGTGTAGTGACTCAAGCATCCTCCATAATGGTCTGTATTAGTTTAACAGACGTACATTAATGAGTAGAAACAAACGCAGAGCTTAATGACTAAAACATGCAAAACTAGAACACAATTATTTAAAGAAAAGCTATTTATGTTACATACACAAAAGGCACAAATTTTAGAATTTGGCTCAGCTCAGCTTCTTATTCGCTAGCTTTAATTAAATAAATTGTTAACTACTCACGTTTTGCCTCAACCAGACCACCTAGCAGTAAAAGGCAACCTAAAGCTTGCAAGAACATTTCTGGCTTCCCAGTTCCGTGCATGACGACTGGGTTCACTGGACTTCCGTCGACATATACATAAAATAGTAGTCGTTAAACTAAACTCGGCTAAATAAACACTTGTTTAACGTTCCTCCTGTTCCAGATACGAGTTCCCGCTTCCGAAGCGATAAGATTCAGTAGGTAGGTATTCAAAAACCATTCAACATTTAAAACTGCTAAAATAATAATAAGAAC
Organism: Tiliacea aurago; assembly: GCA_948098905.1. Classification (NCBI taxonomy): domain Eukaryota; kingdom Metazoa; phylum Arthropoda; class Insecta; order Lepidoptera; family Noctuidae; genus Tiliacea; species Tiliacea aurago. The sequence continues at coordinate 15,071,081 of OX402576.1, read as the reverse complement.
CGCGTCCGGCCGGCTCGAATTCACGACGCCGCGTTTACGTATGAGATCATTTGAGCCCGGCAAATGGTTTTATATTTCAGCGTTGCTATCATTTTATTACAGTACACATTAAATCTATAATACACCCACATTAGACCATGATTTAAAACGAAACCGTCCGTACACACACACGCACAGCCTTGAGTTGACCTGCCTGCCTGGAGTGCCTGCTCTAGGCTTGTAGATAACATATCGATGTATCGATATATCGACATTTTTTGTTCGATATTTTTTCGGCGATATCTATTATTTCGATATATCTGTAGATCGGTGGAAAATATCAAGCCTCGAACATGTTTCAAATATGATATATTTCCAATAGCAACACCGTTGTCCCCACTGACTAAAACCGCTAGAAATCAGAGCTGTAAAAAGGTAAACTTATTTTATTCAAAGTTTTATTAGTATGATTTTACATCAGAAATTATGTTTCTAGTTTGGAATTTATATGAATAAAAAACAAACACAATACAAATACATAATTATACTTTAAAGAAAATTACACCGATATATCGATATTTTTCTTTCGATATATCGAAATCAATATCAATATTTTTTTATAATATCAATACGATATATATCGATACATTTTGGCACTTCTATCATCCCTAGCCTGCTCTGCTGCATTGACCTGCTGCCTGACTGCTGCTGACCTGTGTTGCCAACTTCATTTAGAAAGACTAAAAAGATCGTATTTTGCAAGAAATTATATAGATAATATAGGTCGGTGCCATGCCAACAGTGGGTGCCTACCTTTTCTAGTTTACACAATGACGAACAACCTTGAACAACACAAGAAAGCTACAACTAAAAACAAAAACACATACCGCCTTATTACAAAACAAGATTTATATTTGACATTTGGCTTAAACCATGGAGCCAGTTTTTGTAATAAGAACGTAACAGTGATTGAAATACCGTTCTTTTTACAAAAATGAAAACTTAGATGATCGGTACTAAGTTGTCAGTTTTGTGTTTAGGAACTTTACCATAGTCGGAATAAAGTTTGAAATTCAATAATGGGTCCATGTTTTAAACCTGGGTCTGAAGATAAACGTTGTTTTGTAATAAGGGGGATACAGACGAACATTATAACCTCCTCCTTTTTGGAATTTGTAATCAAATGGTCTAACAAACTGCAAAATATCAACTGTCTGACATGCATGACATTGGGCAGGAATGGGACTTCCTCATATATAGAATCTTAAGCAAAGCTGAGACAGCAGATGGCGCCAACTATACCACATATACAAAACAAACTGTCTAAGGCGCGCGGAAAAGTGTTTTGGCATTTTTAATATTTAGTGGTGCAGCTCAAGGACACTGAACAGAACACAATAAAAAGTTTTATTGTTGTAGGGGCGTTTTGCAGTCCCTGAACGAGTTCTTCTTACTTATTCATTTAAATGCAGATTAAAATAGCAAGAGGTTAAAAAGCACAAGTACCTATTTCAAACGATTTGTTTTTGTAATACTGAACTACTTTGACCCTTCATTCTTATAATCTTCAGCATTAAAATGGACTGGCGACAGACGAGGCGACGTAAAACAATGTCACATTACTTGCGAAGTTTTTAGTGAATGAATAAAAGCCTTCGTTCCTGCATAATAGTACTTAATGACACAACACTGGTACACACACACACACTGATGCATTTTTACAGATCATTCCTAACGAACAGCTATCTCGCAACTCAGTTCTTCTGCCGCAAACATTTTTGAGAAAGAGAGTTAATTTATTCGGTACCTATTATGGGAGCAACTATCCAACAAAATTGTCATAAATTGTTACCTAATTTGTAAAATAACAGCACTTTATAGTGACCGTACCAATATTAGACATCTTTATTTCTTAAATAAATAGAATATAATTATAATTTATTAGGATGACTGCATGATTTCAAAAGATTGTTAAAATTGCGTACGATTTCCGAATCATGATCGTTTATCGTCTCAGGAATTACAAAAACGTATGAATACGATTAAATCCTACGGTTGGCAACACTGTGACTGTCACCACTTGGTTTACACATTTTTCTTGTAGTGAAAACTTTAGGCGCGTTGACCGATTTTTGGTAGGGAAAAATCAAAATCTTATGGATTCGCGTCATCGACATGCTAATGTCAACAGTTTATCCGGAGCTAAGAGGATGACCACTGTTATTTCATAGTCGGTAGCAGTGGCGTAGCTAGCGCATAATTGTGGTGTTGCTTGTGGTGTCACCCAAAAATAAAACCGGCCAAGTGCGTGTCGAACCACGCACAACGAAGGGTTCCGTAGTTGGGATGAATCTATCCCAAAAAGAAACTTATCATTGTAGTGTGTGAAAAACATGGTCTCCCAAACATTTCAACTGCAAATATAAGTTGGTCGTTAAGGCTTCTACATACCGGCGCGACCCGCGGTGCGACACAAAGGCACCGCTCGACGTGTGACACGCGGGGCCTTGTGTCGCGACGGTCTGTAGAAGCCTTTGTAAAGCCTACTTAGTTTTCCTTTTAATTTCGTTATCTATATCTATAGCTATTACTGCCGTGTTTTCTCCTTCCGTTTTTTGCTATATTAAAATTATTTAGTTTGGATAACTTGATGAAAACGTGGCTTTTCGTTGAAAACTTGATAGTTTAAATAATCATTTTTTTTGATCCATCAGGTGGTACCCGGTGCGGACCGGCCCCGACGCTCCCCCCCTAGCTACGCCAATGGTCGGTAGTAGCAGTCCCCATGAACAGCATCATTGCCCCCTTGCGTTTACACCATATACGGCATTTTATATAAACTTTCAAGCCCTTGTTTTTCGAAATGACTGAACTGATTGTAATGAAACTTCATACGCATTAGCAGGATACACAGGCCTAAAAAGTTAGTAGAGAACATTTTCGAAATGTCTTATTTAAAAACAGATAACTGGAAATCTCTGTTTCTATGGAAAATTAAAAATCGGTCTAATTTGGCGGTAACACTATTTTTTGAAAATGTTCTCTACCCGATATAACGATTTTGATCTTATCCTCATAACTGTCGTGTGACCTCGACTAAAGTCGCTGCGTGTGTACCTAGCATGAGGGGTCTGTCTCTTCCACAAGTTCCACATTTCTTGCCAACTTCACTTCAAGTGCCACCGATTGAAATCATTTATATTCTCAAGAGATTACTAGATTAATAATCTCACTAGAGATTTTCATAACCAAATGTCAATAGTAGGTACCTAGTTTGATCAAGAGAAAATAGAATTCGTCGATAAAACTGTTTTCTCGGGGATCACGCTCGAGTCAAGACTTCATTGGAGCCTAGTCCTCAATTATGAATTAACATCCCTTGCTTGACGCTAAGTTGATATTTGTTGATAGATGTTTCTATTCTCAAGGCTTACCTTGAACAACAAGCACCAATGATGTAATACGTCATTGCCAAGCATAGATCTATGGCTATTGGCTACAAGGATCTTGTTTGAGTTTTACAGGGGGCGGGGGGGGGGGTCTAGTTATTCACAGCTAGCAAGCAGCTAGCCTCAGATTATAGAAAAGAAGCAGATGATAGACCGCGCGGAACACCGAGAGTGCGGCCAACAAAGCAAATACAAATTCAAAAGCGAATACACTCTCGATTCAGTACAGCACGAAGCGTCGCATCGTTAGTACGTCACGGGCTCTAACAGATAATTTCAGAATAATGCCGTCTTGTATTTTTAAACATTGTAAAAACTGATCCCAAAAACAAAAGAAATAAGTTGGAGTATCTTTCATAAGTAAAATATTGGTTATTTGTCTATTTGGATTTATTTTACGTGTTTATTGTTAGTGACATTTTGAAACACAAAACCTTAACAAAAATCATTCGGTGTTGCTAGTTTATATTGAAACATTTACCCTTTTTTTTTTTTTTGGGTGGGAAGTCATCAAATAACTTCTCCCGCTCTGGGCGGAGCGAGAGGGAGTGTCAGACTTTTACTGACTAAAACCCACCGTGTTCCTTCAGATGCCTGTGTGCCAGAGCCACGATATCCCTTTCGGACAGGCTCGTAACCCTGGCAGGAAACATTTACCCCTAAGTTAGGAAATAAGTATAGGATACAGGAGTATCGATTTACAAAAATATTTATGTCGATAATAGTAGATAATATTTATCGCCTTTTCTGGTTATTACGTTGATAAATAAATAAGTATGTATGTGTCTTCGTAAGTGTAACTAGTTAATGGATTTTATAATACTTATTACATCAGTCAATTTGCTATATCATGGGTTATATGACGTCACCATAAAGTAAATATAGCTACCAAAAACAATAAAATGTTGGTGTCTCAAAATAAAAATATATCGCAAATGTATCGTTTGTATGGGTATTGTTAATCTGACGTATACTGTTAATAAAAACAACAGATTTAAGAAAAAAAATACTTCTTTTTTTTCATGTAATGAAATATTATGGCTAATTTTTTCATTCTCCTGGCAACCGTACACACACATAGAGGCACCTGTTCTTATAGTGCTGTCACGTGGCTGTAACGCACACATGTCTACAAACTGGCCTCACTTTATTGTTCCGCGCGGTCTATCTGCTTCTTTCTATAATCTGAGCAGCTAGCTATCTCACAAAATCGTAGTTCACAACCATTCGACACGTTCCTGTGTCGAATCGAACATCTATCAATGTTATCGAAGAAGTCTTTTGCTGTTCACAAATCCAAAACTCGCTAGTTTTCAAAGCTTTTGAAGCGCCCTAAGCCGAGGTCCGTACCCCACAGGGGGTGCCCTTAGTGCGCTGTCGTTTAGTTTTAATAAATATATAATTTACGCCCTGGCTGGAGGCTTTAAGCTTAAAAACCTTAGGGCAGCCACAGGAATATCAGGTTGAGTAGAAACGGCCTCTCTAGGTCTGCTACGAGATGCCAAAAAAAAAAAAAAAATAGATGTTACTCGTCATTACGCTACTGAAAACAAAGAAATTTTCATCTTTTGCATCTGTTCGTGACGTTTTTATATAAGTCGAGTGATTTAGAATGTATTTTCCTACATTTAAATTTGATCCTTATTAAATATAATAGGATAATTATAGATTGGCAATGGGAAATTTTTACAAAAACTTGTTTGGTTGGCACCAAACAAGTTTTTGTAAAAATTTCTTATTTCTTGCAGGTTAAAAAGCTTCAAAAATCAGTCTCCTAAAATCGTTTTCCTGCAGCTACAACGGTTACCTGTTTATGAAATAACGACATCCGAAAAATGGAATCCGTCACAAATACACATTACAGACTTGGAAAACTTGCGCTCAGTTTAGTAAAACCTTATTTAAATGATAGACAACAGCAAGTTCAAATAAATGGTGTCAATTCATTCGGTTTAAGAATAGAAATGGGTGTACCACAAGGCTTGATATGGGTCCTTTCCTCTTTTTAGTAGAGGAAAAGGTGGTAATGTGGCCCCCTACTTTGTTTCTGAGGCCTTATGTAAAAAATACGAGACTCAGAAATGTAATAAATATGTTATAGCGTCCTTATTTATTTGCCTATACGTGCCTTACTATGTAATAAATGAAACTGCCACAGGATAATCGAAAACTTATGTATTCTTAGAAAAAGCAAATTTGGCAACATGAGATCGAGTGAGGGTTATATGGCACCCTGGGGGCCATATTAAATGTATTGATTTAATTAAAACCTAACGACAAAAATCGCAGACATAATATTCGCCTTCAGCACCTGCACAGGCTGTATGAGCCCATAAATTGCAACTCTGGCACTCCTCCCCACGTCTGTCGTTAGAGTAACTGGTGTCACAGAATATGCAGATCGTATCGGAGTTTTCAGGTACGCTATTCGGATAGACATCGTCGTCATATTCAGAGAAAAAACAATTATTAAACAATTATTACATTAAACAACAATTCGCATCTAAAACCGGAAAATAAAAAATTACGAAGTGATATAATGGTCATACATGTTTTATGGCCCCCGGGACCATAATACAAACAATGTGAGGGGGCCAAATTGCAAGAAAGCAAGAATTTGTAAACAAACCATGACAAAAATATTCTATCAATTCTTTTTTATAATTACCTTCAAAATCCTGTAGAATAACGTTTAGCGAACACAATGTACAAATCACCAAAGCTAAAACTCACTTATTTCCAGTAAAATTAAAAAAAATGCAGAGCGGTAATAAAAGTTTGTCACTTGCGTGTTTCGACTGGTTCGCAGAAAAAGAAAATGTTAACGCCCCCTCACGGATTTATTGGGTTAAAATCAACAATGTCACACGAGCTTCGCGTTGCACCAAAAAATTTCTAGATGTCGTGTTTCTAAACTATAAATATCGAGGGGGGTCAATATACCTGCAGGGACCACATTACCACCTTTTCCTCTATATATTAATTAACTGCCCCGTGTGTTAAAAATGCAACCACAAATGGTGTTATTTGCTGACGATACTGCCTTAATTTTTAAAATTAATAGACGTGCATCAAATCTTGACAACGTAAATAACGCCCTACTGCAGGTCCAAAATTGGTTCACTGCTAACGATTTTTAGAATTTTTCCTTTACTTGTGCTCCGAGACCTTGCTTCCTGCCAAATTGCATACTTCTATGTGAACGGGAAGTAGATACTCTGTAGGTTTTCATATATTAGCGAGTACCAAAATATGTCGCATAAATGGCTATATTTTTCATTGCGTTTACTTAGAAGCTTGTTTTTTTATAGAGCTCCAACTTGGAGCTCTAAAAAATCAAACTTGGAGCCTCCAAGGGACCTTAGGCCTACGTATTAAATATTAATTTCAACTTGATTTCTCCACGCGTTCCTGAGAAAAAGAGCTATGACAGACTGACAGACAGACGGACAACGAAGTGATCCTATAAGGGTTCCGTACGGAACTCTAAAAAGGTACAACATTGGCAAATTGTTGTAATTTTGGATAGCGTAAGGTATATAAGTAACTAACTATACGGGGTATGTACCTACAGTAATATACTGATATCGTTATTGCTAGTACTTATGTATCTATTTATTTATCAAGGTTAAGTAGGGGTCACGCACAGCAGGGGAAAGTACCTATTTCCAGTTCAATCATTATTATTTATAATGTACCTATTATTGTTCACCAGCGATGCCTAGGGGATAAACCGCTCGCTTAGTCATATTATCCAATATTATACTACTGTAAATATACCGTAACGTAACATCACACCTGTAATCCCCGAAGGGTAAGGCAGTAGTGTACCTACTTATTAGTACACCAACACTGAGTGTAAATATACTTCTTAGGTATCCGCTTATTCATAGGAACCGCCATGCTTGTAATAAGTCTAGCCAAAATAACTTATAAAAATTAGGTAGGCACGCCAATCAATCAACTCAGCCATATCGCAGTCCACTGCTGGACATAGGCCTGTCCCAGGCTGCGCCACAACACCCTGTCCTCCGCCTTCCGCATCCAGTCTGACCCAGCCACCTTCTTAAGGTCGTCGGTTCATCTAGCTGGGGGGCGTCCCACACTCGCTTCACAGCTATTCGACAAGCTATAGTGTCAAACTTGGCACATTTTCATTACCTGATTTGTCTAGCTCCAGACAACAAACAGCTGCCGAAAAAATAGCGGAAGTTTATTTGATTTAAAATCACAAAATTTTCGGGGTTTCGTTTTGTGAACAGCGTCTAAAGACTTTTTCGATACCATTGATTGATATCCGATTCGGCACGGAAGCGTATCGAATGGTTGTGAATAGCTACTGGACTCGTCTGCTCCATCAGCCATCGGTCCTTCGACACACATGGCCAGCCCACTGCCACTCCAGTTTGCTTACTCTGCAAGCTATGTCGGTAACTCCGGTTCTTTTCCGGATAATTTCATTCCTGATTTTATCCTTCAAAGAGACTCCAAGCATAGCCCGCTCCATAGCGAGCTGGGTGACCTTGAATTTGTGGACCAGCCCGACTGTCAGGTAGGTCCGTACTTTAATAATATTCTAACTTATTTTCTTAGTAACCATTTCTTTTTCTTTAAAATTTTAACTTTACCTATACTCCATTTTATAGGAGATGTTTCATTTTCAGCCATAAAGTGTACGGTGATGAAAAAAGAGGAAAATATTCCACGAATTGAGGGAAAATATTCCCCTGATTACTTCAGCACAAAAAATAATAAAATTTCTTCAAATGATTGCCATTTATTATAATGATCATGGCGTCGTACTGCTTTCTTCCAGAAATCATGTTACATTAAAACATAATAATATCATGTAGACCTTAAGTATAAATATATGAAAGGCATGTATTTCTGTGCTATTGTGATAAGATAATACGAGCAATTTTTTTGACTAATTATAAGAAACTGATCGTTAAAAATATTAGATTAAAAAAAAACATTCTTTATTGTATTCAAGGGTTTGTTTCCCAGGTTTTCTAAAGCGTACATGTTATGGCCGGAGTCCTATACAAAAATAAAACGTCTGGTTTAAATAAAGGCTTATACAAACTGGAGCGATATCGCGTGCGCGACAGGCAGTGCGACCCTTGTCGCGCTCGCGATTTCGCACTAGCCGTAAACGTTACTTACGGTTCGTTCAACCGATTTTGACTTCTATACTTATCGTAGTTAAAGGTAACAGGGAAACCTATTGTTACTGTATAAATTGGGTAAGATCTCGAATGTGCAATGTGCAATGCGTATAATATATACACCAATTTGGTTATTTTTGAAGTTGAAGGTGTTAAATTTATTCCTAATTTCATCAAATTAACTATACATACCAACTTTTTTTTAATGGCATTGCAAACGGACAGGCAGGTTTTTTACCTTGCAGTCCTGCAGTGTAACAACACAGGCTTACTTATTAAAATTAGGTACTATATTGCAGCATTCGCGGGTGATTTGCTGCCATCCATTGAAGAATTCCATCTTCCGTTCTCTATTTTCGAAAATCTCTCGGAACGCATTTCCACTGCATTTATTCTAACTTTATGCTTTTTTTTGCACACCCAACATTCACTTCCATACATAAGCGTAGGCACCACCACAACACCACTGTGAACAGCCAGTCGAGCCTTTTTGGGCATCGACTGGTTGGTCACGATCGGATGTATAGCACCATTCACTTTATTTCCCGCATTTACTCTCCTTTCCACATCTTCTTCAATCTTTCCATCCCTTGTAAACTGACTCCTCAAATATATAAACTTACTTGCTTCACTCTTATCATTAATTTTCACATCACTCACCGATACATTCTCTTCTCTTTCAAACACCATAACCTTTGTCTTATTCACGTTTATATTCATCCCTTTGCTCGTATATGCTTTATCCATCACAGTTACTATGTCTTGCAACTGTTATGCAGACAAAGCAAGTAGCGTAGTATATTATGTACCTACTCAATTTAATAACATTATCAAATCCGATATGGTTCATTAAGGTTAAATAATAATATAACTAACTGTACGCTTAATCTGTAAACAAATTATAATTGGCACAACTTCGCATCGCTATGCAGAATCGCAATAAAAAAAGACTATTTTACCTTTAGAATACAGGAAGTGTTGTTTGCAGTTGTCCTCTTCGCCGTTTTTCTCGCAGAATTCTTGAGATAATGTGCCTTGTCTGAGAGCAATAAATATCGCCAACAGCCAGCAACATTTAAACGGGAAACTACGACGCTTAAGAACCATGTTTTCCTCAAAGCTCCCGACGAGCGACTGCGATCAGACCGCCAATAGAACCTATCAAATTGATTACAACGGGAAGGTGAGAGTTGTTCTCTATTTTTATTGGTTTCAGAAAAACTTATTAAACCGTGAAATGAAAGCGGCGGACGACAGACGTTAAAAAGAAAACTTAAGTAACTGTAACAGTAATATAGATCGCTTACGTAGATTTGAATAGTCTCGAATTCTCGATCAACCAAATCTATGAAGGTAGGTAAGAGATATAAGATAAGAAGATATGTAGTTAAGTAAGTATTTTTCACTGAATTACTTATTAATTACTTTTATAAATATTTTTATAAAAAATATAATAACATTAAAACATATAAAAAATTGTAGCCCATCGGCATCAGGAACAGGGTCCAAGCTGCCGGTGGTCAGGGCTCTAGAGAGACGAACCATTGAATTTTATTAATTAATAAATAAATACAGATACATACTGTCCAGCAGCAAAAAAAAAATTATTTTCAATAACTTACAATTAGTTCTTTTGTTAGGTCATTCCGCCTTTCCACTAGTTACAGTACTATCATTTTAATAACCCAAATATAATAAGTAGGTATTTGGGTTATTGAAATTAAAAGAAGAAGAAGAAAAATCCTCCATTTTAAAAGCAGAGAGACTAATGTTTTTGAGTTAGTTGGATAAGACTTGAAAAGCGTGTGATTATTTTATCCCGATATCAGCAAGTAGTATCGGGTATTAATATTGCAAAACTACATAGCAACGTGTGCACGTATGTAAGTGTATTGGTAGATATGATCTAGGCGTATCTTTGCTCTCAATAGGTTTTCAACCAACGGCACCGTTTACCAGGCATCCCATCCCAGATGCGTGCTTGTGGATAATGCCTTTGAAGCAGTCCAATTTGCCACACAATACAGTTACTGTACCTAAATAAATGTTCTATTCGTGCCGAAGTCTCGGTTTTTCATCAGTGACTGTCGCAAACAGTTAAAATTGATCAAAAAGAAGTGAAACGAGTGAAAGTGAACGTTTGTGGGACACCGACGTTGCGGTTCACTTGAATCACTAAAGAATAAATGACGATTTTTATAAAATCTTATATTTTCTGGAGTGTATTTAATTTTTGATGTTTAACTTATTAATATTAAACTAAACTTATTAAAATTATTTATTGACATAATGAGTTCCTAATAACCTTATTCATTTGGTATTATTTATTGCTCAAGAGAGTCCGTGTTGGACTATTCAAACTGAAAGCATTTTTTCAATAATACCAATTACAAACACTTGAATTGTCTTTGAGTCGGTCAGTCAGAAAGATGATGCTGGTTGCCCATATCAAAGCCTAGTACGAGTATGTTCCTGTGGTGAAAACCAGGCAGGAAACACCATGGACACTATTTTAAATCACCATAGGTACCTACCTATTGTTACAATATAGGTATTGGTTAGGTACATCATTCATGTTGAAATTATAGATAATTATTTACAGTCGCCAGCACATCAGGTTATACCAAACTATCAAATTTCTCCAAATGATTTTAAAACTTAAAATGTTTATGATTAAGTTCAAAATTGAATGAGAAAATTTGACAGTTTGTGGTAACTTGATGTGCTGGCGACTGTACGTGAGAACGATGTAAAAAGACGTGCACTTTTAAGTGTCTCTAGTAAAAAAGAGAAGTAAAACAAAAAAAGTACTTAAAGTAATTAAAATAAGCCATGCCAGCTTAGAGAGATGATCAGTCCCTTATTCTGAGTCTGACGGCGCCCGTTCACGAAATTGACGCATAGACGAGCACCATTTAGCTCAACAATTTTGCAGGGAACTGAATGATCCGACACACACGCCACCATCAGCGAGGCATGTAAACATGACATACCTACTCTCAAGGGCATATTCAAGTCAATGAAAGAAGTACCTACCCAGAAGGTAAATAGTAGCTTTGTAGTACTTACTTAGTACTCACACATGTGCTCCACCTCATGTGATTACTAGAAAATATCCAAATTTTTTGTATCAGTGAAGAATATGTGCAAAGAAAAAAGAATGTTCTAAAGTTGTATGCGCCTTATTTTCTGGTTTAGCAAATACTATGTTCCAGCAAGCGACTCAATTGCTTGCTTCCACACGACCACACCTGTGCAAATATGTGGCAGTCGTGTGATCGTGTCTCTATCTCCAGTGAGAGGGTCTATCTACTTTTATAAAGCTAGCTCCTGGAGGCAAGAAACTAAGAAGGAACGTTTTTATTGATATAGCAAATAGTGTATTTTGAACGTGCAAGGAAAATTCAAAATAAGCAAGAAATAATGAATAACAAATATTAAATAGGGTATATTCTGAAGGCAACGTTGCAAATTGCTATCAAAGTTTTGATTGTGCGCTTTTATCATTTCTAACGTGCCACGTCCATAAAATGTATGGAAATACGAGTACGTGCATGTTATAAAGTTATCGTGGACAGTCTATGAGCGTCTTCATACATTTTCATACATCTTCTTCCCTATGCTATCGAAATGCCGGGACTTGGACATGGACGTCCACGATAAGAGCGATATTTCATGATTTAATTTTCGATGTGGTCGCTAAGCGACAAAGTGTCAGTTGCAGAAAGCTCACCATTAACACTTCATTACATAAAGCAACATTATCGCTAATGAATTCATTACTTTAATGAAGTTGCACAAACAAATTTTAGATAGCATTAGACATTTTTAATGCCACTTTAGTTAAAGAAGACTTTAAACAATATTGCCAGGAACAAATTACCATATTGAACGAAAAGAGTGAACATTTGCGTTCTGTTATTATCCGTACGTACAAGTACACCACAATTTTAGAATAAAATAAAGTAAATGTAGTTGATTTATGTGTATTCAGTGTACTCTGTGGTTTAATGTAGTTTAAATAATCTGGTTTAAGGGGGATGCGCTAAGGTAGCCCGCGAAATTCAAATTTACCAACGTTTTTTGCAATTTTTATACTTCTGATTCATATTCTAATGATTATAATTCTGTAAAGCCATATTGGTTATGGCCGCGAATCATAGTTAGATCGTGATACTTGACCTGCAAATTGCAAAAACCGTAATAAAATTTGAATTTTGCGGGCTACCTTAGCGCATCCCCCTTAATCTAATAATTTTAACATGTGTGCAGTCTAGAGCTCCTGCCACACGTGGAAATCCATCAATTTCATAAAAACCTTCTGCAACTCTACGTAGTTCCGTCCGGTCTGGCATTTTAATATAGAGGTGGCTTAATTTTGCTAGCTCACGGGATACTTTTTGTATAAACAAACTGACAAACAACCCGACCCAACCTGTTTCCGACAAACTTTTGATTTATTTATGTTTATTAAATCACCCAATACCTACTTGCTGGAAAGATCCAGTGGCGAAAAATCTCAAACATATTATAAGCTGTGTCAGGCCATTAATGGATTTATTTCTTTGCGTCACTGGTTCTAAATCTTAATCAAATACGTTACAAATTTGAAGAACTGCCTCCTTGGAAATTCTATACCTTACACGAAACTCTTTTCCATCATGTTTTAAAAATGAATTCACTCGGTCTGGGATTCGACGGCGAGGTAAATCTACTAAATAAGAATCAGATAATGATGAAAGACTGGTTAAACACATCTTTCAATTACAGAAATGCATTCAAGTACCGTAGAAAACACTAATGTTGCTCTTAATGGATGCTTTTCGGCCCATTAAAATTAAAAAATCTGAAATGTCAAACTTAAAGTTCACCACTTGCTAATGGGCGCTAATGAAGTTACGTGCAACGTAAAAGTGTTTAAAATGGCCGGTTTCATTAGGTTTGACATTTCATTAGTTAAATTTAATGGAGCATTAAAATAAAATAAAAAATGGTTTTGTGCAATGATTTAATGCTACATTAGTGTTTAATGTAGTCTTAAAAATTTAAAGATCGTTTCTGCAACTGAGTGAAAAAAGCCCTTTAAATAAATAATAAAAAAAAAAATGATTTAATTTAGTATTTTATTTAATAGACGCTTTGTAGTGCATTTAAATTCCTATTGAGCAAAACCAAAACGGGTCATTGACAAGCTAAGGGTGTTTTTTAGCAAAAAAATGAAACACGTGATTTATAAAAGGTAATCTAAGGTGCTTGACGGTGTGTTGAATGGCTGCCTTTCAGAGCATGTTGAAGTGCATGATGCTCAGTTCGGGTTTAGGGCGGGCCTGTCCACGGAGAGCGCCATACTTAGCTTGAAACACACAGTCAAGTACTGAGGACGCCGGTCTACACGTGTTTCCTCGACTTGTCGAAAGCTTTCGATCTCGTTGCCTATTATGTGCTGTGGGACAAGTTGAAGGGCGCGGGCGTGCCGGCGGAATACACAGCGCTCCTCAGATACTGGTATGCTCACCAGACAAACAGGGTGAGATGGGCCGGTACTCTGTCGGATGAGTACAGAATGGAGTGTGGTGTAAGGCAGGGGGGGTTAAGCTCACCTCTGTTATTTAATGTTTATATGAACCAGCTTATTGAGCGACTGAGCAGCACCCAATGTGTTGTGTCAATAACTTAAGTTACGCGGATGACATGGTGCTGCTCAGTCCATCGATGAGTGTGTTGAGACAGATATTATCGATCTGCGAGACCTATGCGGAGGTGCACGGCCTTAAGTACAACTCTAAAAAGAGTGAGATTCTGGTGTTTAAAACACAAAAACAACAGCCCCGCCGTGTACCTCCGCTATATCTCAATGGCGTGGTACTAAATGTGGTTGTTTTAAATATTTAGGCCACATTGTCACTAGTGACCTACGCGATGACAGCGATATAGAGAGGGAGCGCAGGGCGTTGTCGGTGAGGAGCAATATGCTCGCCCGCAGGCCTGTGGGTGTTATATACAAGCCGAGCCTACAACGTCCTGCGTGTTCAATATAATAACGCCTTCAGGATGCTGTTGCGGCTGCCGCGGCGTTGTAGTGCTTCGGGCATGTTTGCCGAAGCTCACACAGACGGATTTCACGCTATCATGCGTAAAAAAGCGGCTTCCTTGCTACAGCGCTTGCGTAACACTCGGAACGGCATCCTGAAAATGATTGTTAACAGGCCAGACTGTCCTATACAACGGCACTGGGTGGAAGTAGCTATAGGTACGCGTAGATAAGTTAGTTCATCACATTACGTCCCCTGTGATTCCCGCTGTACCTATGGTGCTACCACACTGAGCCTCGAGGGCGGGCGCAGGTAATTTAGCTGTGTTTGTGTCCCTACTAACAATACTAATATAGACTATAAGTACTTTCTGTTACTAACTCATCACTAAACAATCTATGGACTGTTCATGTACCTACATGTGTTAATGTCTGAAATAAAGATTTTTATTTTATTATTTATATAATATAAAAATCAATGGTATATTATGAGTTATGACTCTTACTTTACGTCACAACAAAAGTGAGTATCACTCTGAGATCAATAATTCGAAAAAGGCGATTTATAAGGAAATAACAATATTTCGGGTCCACCGAAAAGACTAATAAGTCCACCGAGTGGACTAAAATGTTAATTATAGAAAAAAAAAAAAACAAAAAGTGGTTAGCATCTTGAACAAAAATAACTTTAATGCTATCTTCACATAATCACAAACAATTCAGTCACATAAAAGCATTCAAAAGTAAATAAAAAAATATTTTGGGTCTGTCTACCGAAAAGACAATTCATTTCGGTGGTCAATATATATATTCGTCGTTATCTCTCAATTCCTTGTCTTTCTTAGAACCTTCATTCCTTCTCTTTTTTTGTGCTTCAATTGAATCCTTTCGTTTCTTGTTCCTTAATCTGTGTAATCGCATTATGTACTTAGCAAGTTTACATTCCAAACTCATCAACTTATTTTTCAGTAAAACATTCTCTAATTTCAACCTTCTTCTGTTTCTCACTACAAGACGTGTACCCATTTCAGCTCTTGATGATACTGAAGGTACCGGATGCGAGGGCGGCGTTTCGCGTGCAATGTACTTTTCAGCTTCTTTTTGTTTTTTCACCTTTTCTCTGGGTCTTCTTGCATCCTCTCTCCATTTCCTCCTCTCATCGCATCTGGTAAATCTTCTACAGTTTTTATTTTCCCTTCGGCTTTCTTTCTATAGTAATATTCTCTGTCCTTTCTTCGCTTTTCTTCCAAAGCTTCTGGATCCTCTTTAAGTTTTTCACGCGCCTTCCTCATACTCAGTGTTTTTGCTCACGGCGTGGTTTTTGTTCTGGTTATCGGTAAGTTTACTTCTTGTTTTCGCCATCGCCTGAAAATCACAACAAGCAAAGCACACAAACAAAAAGAAAGTAAAGCTGTGCAAAGAAACAGCAGGAGATTTTGTTAGTAAAAAATTTTGCGTATGGGTAACGACCGTGCTTATGAAAAAATATTATTTCCCATGCCGTTAGAAATACATTACAGGTACCAATCATTGTTAACTTAGAGTTACATACTCTAAGTTTACAATGATTGGTACCTATGGATAACTACATTAACTACAAGTCAACATGGTGTAGAAAGGTGCGAGAGAAATGGTGATTTAAAACATATATACTCATAAAAATAAAGCGCAAATGAAACATAAATAGGTCATTAGTTAGTATAATAATTAAATAACCCACATTCAAGAATACAACATTCATAAAAAGCACTCGGTGGACATCTGTCGTTTCAGTGGACAAAAGTTCCACCAAAAAGATGTCCACCGAATGGACTTTTTTTGCAAAATCATTCACATCTTGGGCCGTATATAGCTTATGTCAAAAGCCAAGGTATATTCATAAAGTTTCATTGTTTAACTAGTTATTTAGAATTTTTGATGGATTTATAGTGATTTACTTACCAAAATACAGCAGTAACCGGAAAGACAACTCAACTTTGACAACACTAAATATTTTTCTTAGTACAACAACAACGTTTTCTGTGTACGAGCCGCGGCAAAATGGCCTCTGGCAGGGATAGTACGATATTGGCAGTGTTCAATTTTGCGTTCCGTTCCATCATTTGACATTTACTTCATTTTAGTGAGTATCGAAATGTAATGTAAAGTAAATATAAGTAATATCCACTGGAAAGACAAAAAATGTTGTGACAAGATTAAATGATGCAAAGTGTGTTTTATTTCTATAAATTTTTAACGTTAAATGGAAAAGATTCACCCCTTATTACAAAACAAGGTTTATCTTCAGACCCAGGTTTAAAACATGGAGCCATTATTGAATTTCGAACTTTATTCCGACTATGGTAAAGTTTCTAAACACAAAACTGACAACTTAGTACCGAACTAAGTTTTCAGTTTTGTCTAAAGAACGGTATTTCAATCACTGTTACGTTCTTATTACAAAAACTGGCTCCATGGTTTAAGCCATGTCAAATATAAATCTTGTTCTGTATTATGGCGGACGTTGATTTGGAAAATATATATATTTTTTTAATAATAAAAAACACGTATTTAATATAAGCTACATTCTATTGAAAGGTAGAATCCGAACAGTCCACTGAAGTGGACAATTCGGATACGAGTACATGGTGGTGGTATAAAGTAAAAAATAAATAAATTTATAGTAAATCTGTTACAGTTATGGTCTAGTACGTTTCGTTTACTTTATTAATACGAGTATGATGTAAAATTAAGTCGCAAATAAAAGTTTCTTATATGATTCGTGTGAACAGTTTTTTTTAGGGCTATGGCAATGACCCAAACGTATTAACTATCAAAAATCCTAAAATAAGGACCAAACTGACATTTCCAACAAAAACATATCTATTTCATCAAATTTTGCCCTACAGTATTGATTACGAGTTGTATGTGGATCGAAGGTAGGTATTTGGTACCTCCTTTTGTAAAGATTAAGATTATTAATTTTATTAAGATTATTTAAGGCGTGTAGGATCACAATTCCAACAGCGGGATTTCCACTGTTAGGCTCTTTCTTTAGCATGACCACAGAATAAGTAATAGTAACCTAGGAATCGAAAACGAACTAATCGATTTAATTGTGTGAGACCACTTTTCGAACACCACATTTCATGGCATGTTGGCTCTTCTTCCAGCTGAATTTATAAAGACCAAATTCTTGAATAATTTTCTCACTCTTACTTCAACCACTAACATAATAAATTGTGGTAACCAGCACATTAGTTGGCACATATAAAGCTTCGGTTGAGCAGTAAATTGAAATCCAATTTACGCAAATGAGATTAAAGACAGGGGCTTGGTTCTGTTAGTGGCTCATACCAGTCGTGGGAGTAAGTCGTACAACTATTCATTCGTAGTGGACAGCGGGAAACATGCCGAAAGAAGACCCGGAGACCACGGCCCTAAAAAAAGAGTTAACTGACTTGATCGCCAAAGTTAAGGTATCTGCAGAATATTGAAAACAAAGCTATTATAATATTTTTCACTACGCACATATACGATATTGTTTGAGAAATATTATGTAATAGTAATACGCGTTTCAACAGGGTGATCAAGAAAAGTTAGCTGACGCAAAGCTAGCTGAAAAATGTGGGGATTTAGGAGACGTGACCAAGATACGATTGGTGACGAAGAAGACTTTGAAAGGACATATCAATAAGGTCAACTCTGTCCATTATAGCGGAGACTCCAGGTGAGTACCAACATAGGGCTTTATAAAAATTGGTATATTATCCAGCGGGTCGCCTCTGAAAGTGACTTTGAATTGTATGCAAACAACACTGTCTCTATCAAATGTTTGATTAAAATTCTCCCCACTGTATCCTGTCTTTTCGATTACGGCGAGATTCAAAATGTGTCATAGATAATTTTCACGATATTCATGAAGATTTGTCTCATTCTTGAGCTGTGCGAAAATATAAATAACTAAGTATAACTTATTGCGATGGTACCATTTGGCTTGTAATTAAACGGCTTTAGGTTTGGTGGATGTTTGTTTTTAATAGTTATTCCCAATGATATAATATTAAAAGTAAAAAGACGTAGATAGGTTACTTAGCTCAACATTCGATCTTCAAAAACGGCACATTGTCACAATATTAGATGACACGTGGAAGTAAGACGGCATGTCGTAATTATCGGGAGCGAAAAAGAGACAAGACGAAGAAAATGTAGCAAATTAGTCAAATTATGACGTGCCACTTGCTAAGCGTGTATAACCTATCTACCTCTATTTTAACCGACTTCCGAAAAGGAAGAGGTTATACAATAATTATGTTCGTCGATATGTATGTTTTTTTTTATGTTTGTTCACCGATTTCCGCGTCAATTGTGAAAGGCTCCCGAGGAAGTCCCATTGTCACCAAGTCAGAATCTGATGAGGGGATCCTATTGAAATCGAGGGCAATCCTCAAATGTTATAGGCATACCTATAGTGATTTGGGTATTTTTTATAATAACTCGTGATTATTTGCTCTCGGAAAGCACCATTTGGTGAAGTGAAACTGATATTAAAGACCACAGATTGCCACCGGAACTACTTAAAAATAAATATTGAACGGGTTGCAGTTGGATTAGGTACTTTAATATGGTTGCTAAGCAATTTATGCTCGTCGCAATGCCTAAGGTGAGTACAGTTCTCGTGGTTCTTACCAGGAGAACTCCATAACGTCTCTGCATCGGGAAAAGTAATATTTTGTAAAAGGTGATGAGCAGTTGGCATTAGGCTATTGTAACTTGGATAAACTACAAACTGTAAAAAATAAAAACTTTTTACAAAAAGAAAATTAAGTAAACTTACTTCCAATAAACTAAAATTCCGACACCAACTTCCGAAATTAAAGTAATTTTTCACTTTGTAGTGTTTTTTAGAAGTCGGTTGTTCTTTTTTGTAAAAAGGTTTTCTTACAAATTTATAATATCATTGGTTATTCCCCGAACACATGCGTTAATGACTCAACGTTTAGTTAGTAAGGTAGTTGTGTTACGTTTTGTAAATTTTCCTTCCCGTACTCATTATGCAAATGCAAAGATTACCTAAACTATGAGCAGTATCAGCTACCCGGAAAGGGAAAGCAAAACTATTATTTTGTACATAAGTATTGTACATATAATTATTAGGCAGTATACAGGCTTAAATTAAGTTAGCTAGCGAAACTCCGCAGACGTGATGGGTATCGATATCTTCTAAACACGATAAAATAAAATAAAAATGATTTAAAGATGATTTCCTAACGGCTTTAATTAAAAACTCTGGGTTTACTATACAATTACCTATACAAATTCAATAAGTAATTTTTTTTTTTTTTTATCATATTTACAAAGAAGGATTACATAATAGATAGCAACCAAAAACCACCAAGGTTTAAACTTATGCTATTATGAGTCTATCTCATTATCAAACTATACAATTAATAAAATCTTTAGGTCATTAAGTGGGTACAATCATTCCTAGCATTCCAAGCATTCTCTTGCTAATGATTATATAAATATTTTGGGTCAGCGCAACATGTTATCTGTCATATTAACGGTGTTTAAAATAAAAATTCTGATCGGTCCATCACGCTAGTTGATGCCAGTGATATAGATACTTCTTTTTTTTTTAGATGGTTTGCTGCTAGTGCTTTACCTAATTATAAATTAGGAGCGAGCGTTACGATACAGACTCAACAAACCAACGACCATATATGGTCGTTGCAACAAACAAACCTACCTTTTATTTATTTTGAACATAGTTATAGTTCGGTTTGAACACTAAAAAAATAATAACAACCGAAATATCAATACTAAGATTCTGTATTTACAATTATAATTTGTAGGTACTTACAGAAAAATGGAACCTACAGCTACACAGTCATGTTGTAAACAAAGCTTTTCATGTACCTTTAAGATTTTTTTATTTTAACAATAAAGTTCAGCAATGTGTTTTCCAAAAGAAATATAGTATGGAGAGCGACTGCATGGCATTTAGTTTGCGTGGGTATTGAATAAAGCTGTCATGTACAGGCACTGCGTCACGGGCTCGCTGGACGGGAAATTGATCATCTGGGACACCTGGAGCGGCAACAAGGTGCAAGTGATACCGCTGCGCTCGGCCTGGGTCATGAGCGTCGCGTTTGCCCCATCCGGGAATTTTGTTGGTAAAACACAAACTTATTTTTATGAGTGTTGATATTCAGGTGGTGGTCCGTCCTACCTTAATTATTAACTACCTATCATAATATTTTCAAAGCAGTGACTGCAAAAATCTTCAGCTAATTAGGTGAATATAGATTGGGTGGTTATAAGTATTACATATAATATATATACCTACATAGGTAGATATTTGAATTTAAATATTCGTAAAGTCAACGCCATGAGACGAGATAAATTTCATACTTTGGGATTTAAAACTTTAACTGAAATTGCGTATGGTTCAGTTTCCATTGCAACTAAAATTATTTTATGACGTTTAGCGATAATTTCTTCATTCATAAATCAACTTAGATATCTTGAGTTTAAAGTTGACAGTTGTATAATTTGCAATTTTATGTATTTATAGCTTCTCATGACGGTTACTTTAGATATATAGCGTGGCCCGCGCAACGAGGTCGAAAACAAAATTGTAGAAGCCTCTCTCCAGTGTCCGTATGTATTAAGGAGCCATGTCTCGTATTTAAACGAGGGTACTACCAATATTTAGTAGTAAATTAGCTGATTTTGGAGGCCCGATCGTTTTTTTTTTTTTTGTTGGGTGGGAAATCATCAAATAACTTCTCCCGCTCTGGGCGGAGCGGGAGGGAGTGTCAGACTTTTACTGACTAAAACCCACCGTATCCCTTTAAACTACTAAATATTAGTAGTACCCTCGTTTAAATATGAGACATGGCTCCTCAATCCATACGGACACTCTCCAAAGGCTTCCCGGAACAAGTAATGTACCTATGTTCAGCAATTACCTTACTTGTAGTTTAGGACCTAGACGGTTTTAAATATTTTAGGGAGTTTCTCACTTCACCTCCGACTTTTTAATTTTTCTCTTTCTGTGTCGCATTTTTTTTTGTAAATATTTATTTGATTTCAGTCCTTATAAAAAAATATAATGGTCTACAATTTTAATTTTTTATTTCGCTCTAAGGGAAAATTTTTGCTCGACAAGATTTGATCTAGATTTTCAATATTTAAAAAAAGAAAAAGAAGGATGGCAATGACCCCTTTGAGCAAAATTTTAGTCACTTTACGTGATGTTTAGACAGATAGTCTTTTTACCGATCGTAGACCATTATCCTTTTTTTATAAGAACTGTTATCAAATAAATATTTACAAAAAATGCGACACAAAAAGAGAAAAATAAAAAGGCTGAAGTCAAGTAAGAATTTCCCTAAAAATATTAAAAACCGTCTAGTTCTAAAACTATAAATAATCGCTGAACATACATGGGGTGTTTCGGGAAGACCTAGGAAAGAGGCTTCTAAAATGTTGCTTTGTACCTCGTTTCTCGGGCCACCCTGTAAAATAATATATATAATATTAAGTTATCGGCTTTAGATAAAAGGAGATAACTTTTATCTAAAGTTATCTCCTTTAGATAAAAGTTATCTAAAGGAGATAATTATTTGGCAGTTAAGTTTCGTATCTTAACTGGCAAATATTTTGAAAGGCCATTGTCATGAAGAATTGGAGTCAAGTGTTGGATGAACCTACTAATAACTCCATTTAAACGAGTAGCGACACGAAACTTGTTCCGCCTTCCGTTTTTATTCTATCCCACTATCCCTGCTTCTAGTAAGGTACATCGCAAAAACGCGTGAAACAACTATTTTGTACCTTTTTCAGTTTCAGACTCCAGCCGTCTTATTACATAACAAGGTTTATGTTCAGACCCAGGTTTAAACCATGGAGCCATTATTGAATTTCAAACTTTATTCCGTCTATGGTAAAGTTCCTAATACAAAAATGACAACTTAGTACCGAACTAAGTTTTCAACTTTGTAAAGAGAACGGTATTTCAATCACAGTTACGTTCTTATTACAAAAACTGGCTGCATGGTTTAAGCTATGCCAAAATATAAATCTTCTTTTGTAATAAGACGGCACGTGTTTTAGGAGGAAAGTGAAAAGTATGTACCTATTTTGTAGTAATCTGTGGCAACCGCCCTTGATATCTTTTGTTGTTATTTACAAAAGACTCAGGGGCTGTTGCCATAATCCAGGTGTTTGTACATAAACTTACCACCAAAGATCTCAAGAATCTCTTTGACCTATAGATATTATATCTAGGTAGGTATTTGCTCTTCGACAAGTCGCAAACTGCCCACATATGCAACACCTAGGGATGTTGTTATTTATTTTGAATCGAATTCCCAGGACGTGACTCAAATCATTGGTATTTATTATGAAGACTCTGTATTATGTTTGAAGCGTGTGGTGGGATGGACAACATGTGTACTGTGTATGACGTGAACAACCGCGACTCCACCGGCGCTGCCAAGATGGTCCGCGAGCTGGCTGGTTACGAGGGCTTCCTCAGCAGCTGCCGCTTCCTCGACGACACCCACATTCTCACAGGCTCCGGCGACATGAAGATGTGAGTGATCACCACGATAAATTATTACATGAACCTGTCTCATCATTAATCTCTCAATCCAACTAGGTATAATTTCAAAGTCGGAAAATCTTTGACTACATTTTTCCTTAGATATTTTCTATTAGTTCCAGATTTATCCATACTGACCCATCTCAACGGATCACCCTGTATACATTATATACATACTACAGTAGGTAGATACGGTATAATCTAGTTTTCGTCGCAGATGCGTTTGGGACTTGGAAGTAGGCAAACGGGAGATGGAGTTTGATGCTCACGCTGGTGATGTCGTCACTATTTCGCTGGGACCAGGTAAACAGCACCTCATTTATAATTATGGTATTTAAACACCCCCCTCCCCCCCGTTGGGGAGGCCTATGTCCAGCAGTGGACGTCTTTCGGCTGAAATGATGATGGTGATTTCAAAATCGTATTACTTAGTAATTTCTCCTCGGATAACAGTTATTTATATACAATATTAGTTTTAGTATATGCGAAACTCGAAACACGTGTCTAGTATTTTTATGTAAAGAATCTATGTACAAAATTTCAAAACTGTATCATGAAGAATCACAAAGTTATAAGGTTGTTATGTTACCGGGTTAAAACATGACAAGAACGGCACCCCCGCGCCTCCAGGGTCGTCTTGCGCTCATTGATAATAATTTGGCAATATGTACCTAACCGTATGGCGATCGTATTGTAAGTAATTAAATGGTGATACCATTTTCCATCACATGTAAATATTTTTGGGACAACATAAATCATGGTGTAAAAATTATTGAAATCGATTCAGTTCCTTATTCTGAACAAACTATATTCAGGTTGCAGTTTCATTAGCAGTACAACTTATCTTCGGGAATCGTTAGTGAACTGGTAATTTCATCACTTCGACAAAACTACGCATTACACTTTAACAACGCATTGCATGTTTGCATGTAATATTAGTTACTATCATGTGTAATGACTAAATGCTCATGGTACTCTTAGGGAATAAATTGTTTAGTCATTTTATATTGCATATAATAATAATATAGAATGATAAAATAAAATTAAAGTCATTTATTCCAACTAAGAGAAGCAGCACTTGTTGATCGTCAATATTACATAAGACAATCCCCCAA
Organism: Tiliacea aurago; assembly: GCA_948098905.1. NCBI lineage: Eukaryota > Metazoa > Arthropoda > Insecta > Lepidoptera > Noctuidae > Tiliacea > Tiliacea aurago. Next base: position 15,046,749 of record OX402576.1, on the reverse strand, counting down.
AACGCCTTCAAACCCTTCACCACTTCCTAGTGCTTTAGCTTGGAAGAAGAAGTGGCGCAACAAACTCCCCAGCAGCAGGACAAAGTCCGGACGGGGGGCCAGAAAGCCGGACATTGACAGACAAATCCTGACGCATAGTAACCCTAATTACGACCCACTCCTTCGGCAGTGAGAAGATCATAGGCTGATTATGCTAATCTTTTAACAATATTCATGTTTATGTCAGACATGAAGACGTACGTGACTGGTTCGGTGGACAAGACCTGCAAGTTGTGGGACATTCGGGATGAGAAAGCGAAGCAAACTTTCTTCGGCCACGACGCCGATGTAAACAGCGTTTGTGTAAGCTCTACGATATCAACACTAACCCTCCAAAACATTAAGGCCGTGTTCAGATAACCCGCGCCGACCACGCGTACGCCCCGCACACGCGTTGGGCCCGCCTTGCACACGCGCAAAAACCGCGCACGCCACGCGCCCGCCTTGCACCCGCTTATATTACTTATTATTTAATCAAAAAACGCCCTTGATCAATAAGGCACTAGCCGAAGCGCAGGCACAAGGCAGTGCAGCGCGTGTGCGGGATAAGCGTAGAGCGAGCGCGGGGTGGCCGCGAGGCGGGCGCGTGGCGTGTGCGGGTCGACTTCGATACATCCAATTTGAGATCTATGATGTGTCATCATAAGACTCAAATTATACAACAAATTTCAAAGCGAGCGCGTAGCGGATGCGTGTCGTCTGAACGCAGCAGCATAATCAACGGTAGGATTATAATGAAGGTTAGAACATTGATTTTTGACCACGCTTGTGTCATATCAGAGCGATTACAAATCAATTACGCAATCGCCATAAACAAAAACGCAAACACAACCCCCCTTATTACAAAACAAGGTTTATCTTCAGACCCCGGTTTAAAACATGCAGCCATTATTGAGTTTCGAACTTTATTCCGACTATGGTAAAGTTCCTAAACGCAAAACTGACAACTTAATACCGAACTAAGTTTTCAGTTTTGTATAAAGAACGGTATTTCAATCACAGGTACGTTCTTATTACAAAAACTGGCTCCATGGTTTAAGCCATGTCAAATATAAATCTTGTTTTGTAATAAGGAGGTAGGTACCTTAAGGGCCTTATCACACTGGAAATTTGCAAGCGTGTTTCCAGCGAGGCGATTGTTTAACGCGCTGGCGGCGTGTGCGCAGCGAGCACGCCACGTGTGCGCAACGTGTTCGCCGTGTTTGTATAATGACAGCGGTTGACGTGACTGAACAAGAGAAAGCGATACAAGCGAGTATACACTATTGTGGAAACGCGGAGATCACGTCGCGTAGTCTCGGCTTGTTCCGTGTGGTGCTGGACGAAATATTCTTTTCGTCCAGCACCACACGGAACAAGCCGAGACTACGCGACGTGATCTCCTATTTCTTACACACAAAAAAGAACACTATAAAGAGAACACACATACACAATAAAGAGACACACACATATACCAAAGAGTATTCTATTCTATTCGATCCTATTTCTTCCCCTAGGGGTCGTAAAAAGCGACTAAGGGACTTACTAGAGAATGGGCAGCAGCATTCTCTATGCATTTTAACACTATACTGCGATCGCCAGCCCGCCTGCCAAGCGTGGTGGTTATGGCGACCCCCCCCCTTTGGGGGAGGCCTATGTCCAGCATTGGACGTCTTTCGGCTGAAATGATGAGTCGCGGCTAGCTCGTTTCGCAACCGCGGAGAGCACGTTCAGAAATCGCTTCGCTGGTAACACGCTGCAAAATCGTCGGTGTGATGACGCTCTGAGGTGGTGCAGTCAATACATACGTCATTAGACACATGGCGTAGGTATATACGGAACTAAGTTTCTAAACTGGTGCTCCCTATAAACATAGTCATTTCTAAAGCTCTTCGTGAGCTCTTTTTAAGCAATTTCGTAAGCTAAGTTTTCCAAGATAAGTGGCTCCTTTGCACTATCACCAATGAAAATAATTGATGGTGTGGCTTACGTACTATGTGCTAAAAATCACACGTCATCTGCAGTAATAATTAGTCTAAATGTTCACAGTACCACAACAGTGGTCAAGCATTCGCTACGGCATCTGAAGACAAGACGGCACGACTGTTCGACATACGCAGTGACCAGCAGCTTGGACACTACACTCCGCCAGGTGCCAGCGGATTTACCAGCTGCGGTACGTTGCCAGTTACTTTTACTAGGCGTATCTAGGAAACCTGTTTGACGCTCTGAAAAGATTACTAAGAGATTATGGGGATCTAACCTACCTGAAGCATATTACCTATTACATTTTCATATTTTGTATCTTTTGGACTAAGGGACTTATCTACTAGAGAATGGGCAGCAGTGTTCTCTATGCATTTTAACACCATACTGCGATGGCCAACCCGCCTGCCAAGCGTGGCGATTATGGCAAACCTCCCCCTTTGGGGGATGCCTATGTCTAGCAGTGGACGTATTTCCGCTACAATGATGATGATGATCTTTTGTGGAATAGTTAAGTACTTACTTCGTTTTACAACTTTTATGTTATCACCTAATTTAGATACCTATAATAATGGACCCTGAAAGCAAGTAAATTAATTTAAATTCATATTGTTTCATGGAGAATATAATATACAAGATTACAAGCCTCGAATTTCACTCTTTAAATATCGATATATATACTTTATACTAGGCGATAAACTGATCAACATCATTGAAATTGCGGGAGTACAACATAACATAACATCACGCATGTTTTCCGCGAAGGGTTAGGCAGAGGTGTACCTACCTTTAGACACAGTACGTACACCCACATTTCACCAGATAAGTTTAAGTGCCATGTAATAGCCTATAGCTTTCCACCGGGCATGAATCCAGGCTCCGAGCTGCTACTGAGAAATTCCTGATAGTAAATCCCAATAACACTTTGCCCGACCTGGAAATAATTTATGGTAAATTCGTTATTTTGTTAAGGACTATCACTAAGCGGAAGATATTTGCTTGCCGGGTCAGATGACAACGACGTACATTCCTGGGACACCCTCAAAGTCAGCCACACTGGTAAAACAATTATTTAATTTATATTTTTAGTTTTTTTTTTTGCCCACAAAACGGCGAAAGGAAATATTGTGAGGAAACCGGTATCAAACAAAAATTCTAAGACGTGTGACAACCACTAACTCACACTGGGCTTACGAAGAGAGTTACGGCCCACTTCTTCTCACAGCCGTGGAACTGGTTATTGCAATTTGTGCAGAATTGCCTGAGACAATACCAAATTGGAAAGGCTATAATTACGCTTTATACCTTCAGTATGTATAGGTACTCTCTCACAACAAGCGATAATTTCATCATAACCGTCATGTAGGTACCTATGGAGGTAATGTCCGAAATTCCGAAGGTCTCCCTAAACATTATGTTGAAGGCAAAGAATTAAATCTTTGGTGAAGGGGATTTATTGCACATTCACGGTTAAAAAAGCCCTATTTTTCAATTTACTGCGAAACGATCAGCAATAAAATAAAACTTGGCAGGATCGCCACTAATGAGAGTTGGACCAGGGTTGCAACAGGTTGAGTCGACAGTTTTTCTTGGAATAACTATTGACGGTAAATTACAATGGGGCCCACACGTAGAAAAATTGTCAGGAAGGCTTAGTTCGGCCGCCTATGCTGTTAAAAAAATTAGACAGATTACTGATGTAGATACTGCCAGAATTGTTTATTTTAGTTATTTTCATAGTCTTATGTCGTATGGGATCCTTCTCTGGGGAACATGTGCGGACATTAATAATATCTTTGTTTTACAGAAAAGGGCTGTTCGAGCCATTTACAATCTAGGTCCAAGAGATTCACTTCGTGAAATATTCAAAGAAATAGATATTCTGACTGTAGCCTCTCAATATATACTTGAAAATCTATTATATGTACACAAAAATAAATCAAATTTTAAGAAAATGTCCGATATTCATAGTTTAAATACCAGGAATAAACACAATCTTGCTGTACATCGCACTCGCCTCCACAGAGTAGGCAACTCGTTCATGGGTCAATGTATACGCTTTTACAACCAACTTCCTACTGACATTCGGAACTTAGCCATTAAACGATTTAAAATCTGTATTAAAACTAAACTTTGTAAAAAAGGGTACTATAAGATTTCTGATTATTTAAATAAAAGAGGACAAAAATGCTTGGGATTGAGCTGCTCGCTCTGCTAGCCTTGTGATAAAACTGTGAGAAAACTTGACATTTTAATTATTATGCATGATTTTATATACATATTGACATTGCAGAATATCGTATACAATTTTACATGAATGTTTACTTTGAAAAGAAGATTACTGACAAATGCTTACACTGATTGGACAGGTCCGCTCAAATTTGCGTGGTTCTTTCCTCAAAAGACCATTTCAGACACGGATCTACATGGTCCTCACATGATCTGACCAAGATTATGTCTGGACTTTAAAAGAGACTTTGACCCCTGAGTTTGTTTCGCCGTCTTCTCAGGGGTAGTCAGATAGGAAATGTCGGCTACATCTAGATTTTTATTTTTTTATATGACGTGTAAAAGTGATTTTAATATCCTATTTACAGAATAAACGATTTCATTTCATTTCGATTTCATTTCATTTCATTTCAATGAAATAATAGAAACAAACAAAGAAATCAAGAGACTAATGAACTTCGAAACCATAACAGTTGCAGTTATACATTTTCGAGCTTCTTAGCCTATGATATTCGTAGACAAAATACTGATGCAGGCGCATCTCGGTAGACGTGGAGCCCACCTGAACCTCATTGTGAAAAGGCTGGATATGCCACATCATAGGTACTGTCATGGCGGTTAAATGATACCTACATAATTATATTGTAGGTTTGTTGTAGATACAAACGGGAACAGGAAAATTATACAATCTTAAAGCTATCCTTGTACCCAAAAACAGCAGAGATACACATAGAAACCGGTATAAATATATCGCAAAGATTATTAAAAAAATGCATTAATTTCAGGTACCCTTCATGGTCACGAGAACCGCGTGACTTCTATCTCCATGTCTCCCAATGGCGTTGCATTAGCTAGTTGCTCCTGGGACAACAGCGTCAGGGTCTGGGGCTAGAATCCACCAGGCAAAAAACCCTACCATCTCCAAAAAAATAAGTTTTTGAATATTCGAATCATTTCATCTTGTTTTTATTAGCATTTATATCCCATTGACGATGCTGCCACTTCCTGTTGATTAAAGCTTTATTATTATCAATTTGTTTGATTGAAATCACATTAAAAGGTCATAATTATAACGATAGTTATATTATTTGTTACCGTCATACCCGTAGCATGGTTCTTTGATGATACATGTAAGTAGGTACTGTAAGCAGACAATTAAAAAAAACTGTCGTCTTCGAATCATTTTTGTGTGCTTTATTTACCTAACTATATTGACTGATCAACTGCTGTATATGCTTCACAAAATCTAAAATATGAAGAACAATACATAACAAAATATATATAATATATAATATATCACTATCAGATCAGCATAGCAATTCACAACCATTCGACAAGTTGTCGTATCGAAAATGACACATTTTCATTACCTGATTTACCTTGCCCCCGACAGCAGATAGCTGTCGAAAGAATGGCGGTCGTCTAAACTTAAATGTTTTGGATTTGTGAACAGCCTCTATAGGACTCCTTTGATAACATTCATTGGTGCTCGATTCGGCACGGAAGCGTATCGAACGATTGTGAACGATTGAGCTATGCTGATACCTAATCAAGTTTTCGGTGATTTCTCCGTAAAAAAAATTGCCTGTTAAGTTTATTCACCAATCTGTAAACAAAAATATATGCATGTAGTATGCAGACTAAGAACCATAATAATATATGTTTATTGCAAACATATTTGTGGCTTTGACCAGCAGGTAAGTATATGATTTTGCATTAATTGTCCTTGACCATTCAAAGCCAGTCTCAGAAAACCGGAATGGCGTAGGTAGGTACTTACAATACCCACCAAAATAACAAATAATGAATTTAATATTAGTCAGTTGCATCACGATTCAGACAAGTTTACCATGCTGCATACATGATTATGTATACTAGCTTCTGCCCGCGACTTCGTTCGCGTGAAAGTCGTAAGACACCATATCATACAAATAACAGCCACATTTAAAAACAAACTGCCTCGTTGGTCTTCTCGCTCCTGTTGAGCATTAGGCCCTGGGTTCGATTCCCGGGTCAAGCAAAGTGTAATTGGGTTTTCCATCTGGGTCTTCTCAGTTACAGTCCGAAGTCTGAATTTGTGCCCAGTTAATGGCAATAGGCTCGCCCCCTATTACATGGGACCTATGCATAACTGGCGAAATTGTATGTAGGTACACCTCTGCCTAACCCTTCGGGGAATACAAGCGTGACGCAATATTATTTTTATAAAAACATGAATACATACATAAGCTCACGCCTTCTTCCCATGGCGGTAGGCAGTAGCCTTACTGCCCCATCTCAAAAATCTATCCTGTATAAATGTCATGATGATTGTCAGCTTAGCCCCATAAAGATATAGCGTGGTGATTAAATCTGTAACTATGTGAAAAGTTCTAACCGTTTGGGTCGCTTTTTACAATGAATTGTTAACTACAGAGAATATTGCTTAACCCCCATACCAAATAGCGTGATAATATATAGCCTACCGACTGATCAGACTTAGGTAATATCTATGCACAGTTTGAACAGAATCTATCCGGTAGAATTTGCGTGATGCTGGAACATGCATTCATAGAGGAATACAAACATAATGCAATATTGTTCATCCCCCATAGCAAATAGCGTGATAATATATAGCCTATCAATTGACCAGGCATATATAGGGAATATCTCTGCAAAATTTGAACATAATCTATCAAGTAGAATTTGCGTGATGCTGTAACATACAAACAGACAAAAAATTCTAAAATTATATTTTCGGCATTGGAATCGATCCCAGACCTCGTAGGAACTACTTTTTTTCAAAAATATTCAATGTACAATTTTGACTTGGTTACGTTTTACTAAATGTATACATTATGCGCACAGGTGTTCCATCAGGTGGCCTTCAGGTTTATTAGCAACAATGCTCAGGGAGACAGACTGTTGTCGCTGTCTCGCATCCGAGGCAGCAGTGACACGGATCTTTTACGCATGATTGCAAAGAAGTCATCTGTACGCGCTGCTGCGAACATCCCTGACGCACTGCAGAAGTGCGGCAGAGACAACAGTATCCTAAAAGCATTGTTGTATTGTATCACAGTTATCAGCGCCGTCCTCCGTAACCCAGTGAGCAAGATATTTAAACTGCTTTACTCTGTTTATAGTTGCAATACATAGGGCTTGTTTTGTGCCATAAAAACCAACAGCTCGCTTTTCTGGGCATTATACTTAGTCCATGGGCTCCAGCATAGCACTCACATATGTTCAATCATTTCCTGAGGGCACTGATCGACAGACTCAGCAGCACCATATCGTCAGCATAACTGATGTTGTTAAAAGACACACCATCTATCGAACATCCGGTCCCAGAGCTGCTGAGTTCCTCGATCAGTTTATTCACATAAATATTAAATAACTTGGGCGAGGTCAGTCTCCCTTGGCTCACCCCGCACTCGACCTGTACACATCTGAGTATGCGCCTGCCCACCTCACAGTGTTATATTGGTTACCGTGCCAGAACTTAAACATATTAATGATTTCTAGCGGTAAGCTAGCTTCATTCGACAATTTTTTCCATAGGATGTCATATGAGACAAGGTCAAATGCCCTGGATGGATCCAGGAAGCAGGTGTCCTCCTCCCAGTGTAATATTGCACTGTGCTCTTAAGAGTCATAATCGCAGTCTCGGTTGATAACCCATGCCTAAAACCAAACTGTGTGCCATTAATGTTTGATTGTTTACCTAGATAACTGTCAAGTAAACTAAACCAAAATTTTAACTGTAACTATTGCTAAGGAAATCGGTCTGTAATTGTTTATATCACCTGTCTTAGGAACGGGCACCACAACTGTTTTCACCAGATCAGCCGGCAGATAAGAATGACTAACACATAGGTTGAACTGTAAGGCAAGAATCCTTGGGAGATGAACAACTGCGTTCTGCAGATGCGCAATACACAAGCTGTTGTGACCCGCCTTTCCCCTGGACATGTTTTTGATGACAAAGACACGTCACGGTCAGTGAATCGTACACTTAGGTAATTACAGCTTACATTCGGTGTTTGGTCGGCTGGACCTAGAGGTGGGTCAATTTTGAAACGCTGTCGAAATCAGTTAGCAATATCGACTGACTCACTTTTGCCCTCAAAACTCGACGGGAGACTCGACTCAGAATTCAACCTTTTCGTTTCTCTCCAAAAGCTTCCAAAGTTCTTCGCCGAGCGGTGAGAAGCAATAATGTTCATTTTAATTTGCTGCTGGTTATTTTGACACCACTTTAGTTTTGCATTAAATGCTTTTCCAGAGTCATGCATTTGATTGCCCGCACAGGGTTTACCATACAGCATCCAAAGTTAAGCCTGAGTCGCGCCTCCGCATGAGCTTCTTTCACATGCTTGTTCCAACCATGGTGACATAGGTACCTTCGCTTACCTTCAGTCTACACACACAAGTCGTCACTGCTGACTCACTCAAAATGTTAATAACAGTGTTATATAAGCTATCTAAATGTGATCTATGTTCCAAGTTATGGCACATATTATCACAGCATTCATGAAAAAGAATAGGAAAGTCAACCTCTCATCTTGTTATGACGCAATTCTTCGTACCTGTTTATCTGACTAACTTCTCTAATCCCCCACTTAACCTTGTTACTGATATTACTAATAACAAGTTTTGGCTGCAATACTTTCAAGTTGCATGTCAGTTTTAATAGTAAGTGGTCTGACCAGAAAACAACACACACAATCTTAACATCAACGATAGTTTGCTGAACGGCCTGAGTGACCACACAGTGGTCAAGCCACCTACGACAATTATTATGAGCGTCACTAACGTATGTGTAGTAGAATACAGTCCGAGACTCTCTATATCTGCACATAACCATTTTTGCTCATTACAGAACTAAGTAACGCAATATCAAAAAATATTATTATTAATATACAACATTAGTTTTAGTATATGCGAAACCCGAAACACGTGTTAATTTTTATCTAAAGAATCTTTAAACAAAATTTCAAAACTGTATCATGAAAAATCACAAAGATATTTAAAGATTGTTATGTTACCGGGTTGTCCGTACAAAAACATGCTAACGGCGCCCCCGCGCCTCCAGGGTCGTCTTGCGCTCATTGCTGATAATTTGGCAGTAGGTAACTAACCGTACGGCAATTGTATTGTAAGTAATTAAATGGTGATAACATTTTCCATCACACTTAAATATTGTTGGGGCAAAATATAACATGGTGTAAAAATTATTGAAATCGATTCAGTTCCTTATTCTGAACAAACTATATTCAGGTTTCGCATAAACTAAAAATAATGTTGTAGGTATAACCTCCACAACTGATGTAATATTTATGTTCGCCCTAGCTGGAGGCTTTAAGCTCAAACCTTATGGCAGCCACAGCCATATATACAAAATTATTTTTAGTATATGCGAACATATACTAAAAAAAATGTTGTATATAATTATACTATAGGTAATTTCAAGTCAGAACTTTAGTCACTTAATTGCATCTTACAAAGTAGCTTTTTAACCAGCCTGATTGTATACAGTTGAGAAACGTTCATATGTATCTCATATCAACGTTTCTCAACTGTATACAAACTGTATACTTTGAAAACAGTGATAAGGGATACTTGTATAAGCATTTATTTGAAATATAATACATCCTTTTAATCCATATTTGATTGTTAGAACTCACTAGTGTTATGAACATAATCACGGCTGATATAAAGCTTTTACTAGCCTTGTTATATATCATCTAGCAAATACTAAACATAATGTTAATACTTCGAAAACAGTGATAAGGGATACTTGTATGAGCATTTATTTGAAATACATCCTTTTAATCCTTATTTGATTGTGAGAACATTACAAGTGTTAAGAACATAATCACGGCTGATATAAAGTTTTTACCAGCCAATCAAACAAAGAAAACATGACAACAACAACAACATTTGCCTAGACAAATGGCATTCGCTTCGGAGCGATTCTATTTCTACAATCGCTATCGTTATTTCACTTTTTGACAAGCGTTATTGCTAGTTTTCGATTCAAATTCGTTCAAATTCCTACGAATCAAACCTAGCGATAACGCTTGTCAAAAAGTGCCACTTGGCTACGCATCTCTAAGGAAGTTATCGTTCGACGCCGTCGATTCGTTTCATGGAATCGAGTGATGTTATCATTGTCTAGCTAATTCCTATTCGTTGACCTATGACCACGTGACATTTCGATAGCTTATGCCAACCTCATACATTTTGTGGCTTTTCTACTCGCGTTATCGCTAATCGAATGTTATTTTGCATTGCAAACATAATGCTAATACTTTTGTAATACGTTCTTAAAGAGAACACAGCACGAGACGATGAGAGGTACGATAATCGATCATCGACTCAATGACCTACTTTAAAGCATTTGAAAGCCTTAGAAAACAGTGTTTCTGTGATAGAACCACAATCACTCTAACAGTAATCTTATAATTGACTTCGGATTTAAAACAAGCTGTTAGTTACCCCTTGCTTAGGTAGTCCCCAGTTTGTTTTATTACGTACATAAAGCTAACTCTCTGTACAGGGGATAAACCAAAGATATATCAATGTGATGTGACATTGAGGCATTTATAGGTACAAACTACGTGAGCAAACTTGAAAGCACACTTTGATGGTCTCTTAATATTTTTTTCCAGGGACACATTGCCGCCAGCACAACTTGAACAGTAGATTGCGCGACGGTATTTGATTCCAGTGAATTTATAATGCGTAGTTACGACCTCCTGTCCGCCATAGCTGATTCATGTGTGATCTGCTCTTCAAAAAAGCATAATCTTTGTTCGGTGGTCAAACAGAAAAAAATACATCATTCTTTTTCATTATTATTCTCTTGCACTTTTCTCAACATTTCCAGCATTTTATTATAATTAGGTAATCTACTGTAGAGTCTACTGTAGACAGACAAAAACATTAATTAGTATACAGCCTTCGAGGTGTGGCGGTGTTATATTTATGTCTTCCACGTGTCACTTGAAAATTCTTCTTTGCAAAGTGAGACTTCCTTCTGTTTATTAAACAACGTAAATATGCATAGACAAATCCCATGTAATCTTTAAATAAAACTTCTTGTATCTACTTACATATTAAGTAGATACAAGAAGATCAGATACTTAGGCCCGTATTACAGAACGTCACTCAATACTCAAGCGTTACTTAAAACTAGATTCCAGCCATTTGATTGGTTGAAACTAGTTTTAAGTAATGCTTGAGTATTGAGTGACGTTCTGTAATACGGGCCTTAGATCCATCTAAGTCGCTTGGTGTCCGAAATCTAGTAAGGAAGTTTTCCAAAAAGGCCTTAGTGGCAATGTGACAGTAAAATTTACTCCTGAGTCATAATGAAGATATGATTTCATGTTAAGGAATGTGGCATAAATATTGTGTCTTCAACAATTCTTGTGAAAAACACGACTAAGTAGTCTGTAAACAAAATCGAGTTGTACACGATTGATGTGAAAGGCACGCATAAGTTGTTTGCACAGACTTGAATGATGCACGTCAATTTTAAGAGTGTTAAAAACAAATCAGTCTACTGTTTTGTAACTGTGACATTAATTTTCGTGATATTTTATTTAAATAACACTAGTTATTTAAAGAAAACTGAAGTTGAAATTTCGCGTACTACAAACAGGCCTTTCCATAAAACAACTACTGAAGGTATAGAATATGTCAGACCAAGATCTAAAACCAAATATATTTTGCTTTGGACTAACCCTAATTCATATCCATTCGTTTACTTCGGGGAAGGAAATAGTGTTTTCAAAAAGAAGAAATGTGAATATATCAATTGTTACGTTACTAGTAACAGGCAACTTTTAAGAGACTACACTGAATACGACATTATTGCATTTAACGGACCTCAACTTGTAGAAATACTCAGCAGTGACGACCTTCCAAGAGTGCGAAGTTTTCGTCAAAAATATGTGTACGCAAATGTTGAAGCAGCAGCTAACTATCCTATTTGCAAAGATACCTGGGATAGTTTCTTTAACTGGACATGGACGTATAAACTGAATTCTGATGCCATCTGGGGATACATCGTTATATTGAACTCAAGTAATCACGTCATTGGACCCAGCACGGCTATGGATTGGATGAGCGTGGATGATATGACCCCTATTGACAAAGATTTAAAACAAAAACTGGCATCCAAAAATAAAGCGGGTGCTTGGTTCGTTTCTAATTGTAATACATTAAGTAAAAGAGAGGAATTCGTTATTGAACTTCAATCGTACATAAGTGATTATAGTTTAAAAATTGACGTATACGGCTCATGCGGTACTTTTCAATGTCCAAAATCTATAATGCGTCGATGCCTTGACGTATTGGAAAAAAACTACTTTTTTTATTTTGCTTTTGAAAATGCTTTATGCGAGGATTATGTTACGGAAAAGATTTTGTACGCCCTGGATCATTATACCGTACCAGTAGTCTACGGTGGAGCTGATTATTCAAGGCAAGTATCTAATACAATCCCTATGAATAATAGGTATTACATTTGTAAAGCATAGTATAAAATAAATTTAATATTTTCATTTCAGGTATTTGCCACCTGGTTCGTACCTAAATGCCAACAAATTAGGAGCAATCAATTTAGCGAAGGAGATATACGAGATCATGGAAAACCGTGAACTATATTACCGATTTTTTAGATGGCGAAAGTACTATACACTTCGCCGGAGGCAGGCGAACCCGGAAACTGATGAATACTGCAAGTTCTGTGGAATGGCGAATGATGAAGTTCTGATGACAGAAAAAACTATTTATAAGAACTTCAGTTCTTGGTGGACACCTGCCGGAATTTGTGCCAACAACTAAATACCTAGTAGGTACCGTCGTAAGCAAACGAAGTCCAGCTACGATTATTCATGATATAATTCCAATCACATACATTTATTTTGAAATCATCTTCACTAAATCTTTAATTTTCTGGTAGCGATATCTTCGCTGAGGTCTATAGTAGAAGAAATCAATCGCCCCTGCGTATTGTTTACGCTTATTTGTCTATAATACATACCCTACTCCCCCCTTCCTGCTCTCCCTTGCTTCCTTCATGTCCTTATATGTCTATTTGAAATACTGTCTGATTTTGGTGATTGGTAATTTTTGTGTTTTTGGAATCCATGGTGGAAATGATTTCATGAATGCGATTCCGTATGATTTGGGTAACAAAGCTACTCTTATTTCTATTCGTACAATGTTCGTTTTTTTCATGATATTTAATTAAATTAAACTGAGTTACTTCTTAGTACGTATATTTATTAACAAGTTAAATTATCTATAGCTCGTCGGTAAACCTGCGATTGCGCACATTGTGCCACAAAGGCAAGGTACCCCAGTACCGTGATCGCGTCGCGAGGTCTTTCTTCATCTTCGATTGACTTGCTATTTCTAGGTACTCCATATTGCGTCCCGATGTTGCTGGCTCCCATTTTAGTGGCACGTGTACGGGTTTATTGGGATTTCTGAAAGCATAACAAATAATTAAGGGGCTGGCGGAGCATGCGTAGTTCATACAAACGTAATACCAAAATAATTTGTAAATCAAATATATTTTTAAGGTAATGTGTATTCATTTCGATTGGATTACAGAATATCTACGTTCCCAAATATATATTTTGAAAGGACAATTATATAAAGACAAGATATGAGGAATTTAAAATTTCTAAGTATAGAAACTTATTTTTCTGATAACTCTTGTTTAAATCAGTGTCCACTCAAAATATCCAATCGGAATAAAGACACACTATCTTAAGAATATGTTTGATTTACAAATTATTTTAGTATTACGTTTGTATGAACTGCGCATCCGCCTCTTACGTAGGTTCCTATATATAATATAGAATCGTTAAGTCGTGGTAAGTGTAGTAACTGATAAAGCTCTTTTTAAGACTTCCGGGACCATTCGATTAGGATTATGATTACAGATATTACATAATACTTATTCAAAATAATAAACAATAACAAACTTCTATTTCACATAAACCTACATAGCAACAGCATTGCTACTAAACTTATGAAATGTCAGAAGCTAGGCACGGTTTTAAGGTTTTAATTGGTCGTGTCCTATCTAGAAGAGCCGGCAAGAAACTCCACGGTTACTCCTTTAAAAATAATTGGCTTTTACAATGTCTTCAAATCACAGTGTTAATAGGTATCGGAGAACAGTGTAGGCCCGTCAACAATTACCTAACAAAAAGCCTACAACGTGTGAGAACGTCACACGTTCACAACACACACATTTACAAAATATAAAATATGTCATATTAATCATCATCATTTCAGCAGAAAGACGTCCACTGCTGGAAATAGGCCTCCCCCAAAGGGAGGGAGTTGCCATAATCGCCACGCTTGGCAGGCGGGTTGGCAATCGCAGAATGGTGTTAAAATGCACAGAGAACGGTACTGCCCATTCCAAATGATGTCCACACTACTAATATATACCTATTAACCACTCGGTAATTACAGAAACAATTAAAAAGCCATTGTGACTCGTGTGTATCCACGTGAATACGAAGAACAAAATTGCGTTGGATAAAGTAGGATGGAAATTGCTACATCTTTACCCAGCACTTAGTTTTGGATGGATACAGTGAGTGAGTTAGCTATGGGCATAATTCTTCACATTTACTACTAGACTTCTCTTAGGCCTCCGCGTAAACTTCCTATTAAACTAAACTTAATAAAAAAATAATTATGATTTGATGTTTAGCATAGAAATTAGATATTTTATAAAAAAACTTACCCTGTAGTAGCAAAGTTAGTAAATAGCGTTACAATAGTTTCACTCATCTTGAGATCTTCAGGGGAAATTTGTTTTGCAAGGAACCCGATCGGGAAAAGATGCATCAGGTCATCGGCGTGACATACACCTGAAATGGACAAACAACATTATTTTCACATTCAATTCTCACAGTAAACGTAAGCCTACGGGCTAGACTGGTGAAGATTGACTTTTTCATTCGGAAAAGGTGGAGCACAATAGGTACTAAGCTTATTACGTTATCACACTTATCACTAAAGAAATGTAAGTAATCCTTTCATCATCATTTCAGCCGAAAGAGGTCCACTGCTGGACATAGGCGTCCCCCAAGCACCGCCACTTCGACCGGTTCTTCCCGCATCCAGCGGATACCTGCGGCCATCACAAGGTCATCGGTCCACCTTGTAGGAGGCCTTCCAACGCTACGTTTTCCGGTACGCCGTCGCCACTCCAGAACCTTTCGGCCCCATAGGCCATCAGTTCTGCGAACAATGTGCCCTGCCAACTGCCACATAAGCTTGGCAATTCTTCGGGCTATGTCTGTTACCTTGGTTTGCCTGCGGATTTCTTCATTTCTGATTCGATCACGTAGGGAAACTCCAAGCAAGAAGGCCAAAAGTGACTTTTCGCCTTCTGATAAGGCCCATTGCGAGCGACCACGTTTTAGTGCCATAGGTCATCACTGGCAACACCCACTAGTCAAAGACTTTAGTCTTGAGACACTGCGGTATGTGGCACGAGAAGATTATTGCGTAGCTTCCCGAAAGCTGCGCAGCCGAGTCGGATTCAACGATTGACCTCTTTCTCGAATTTGGACCTACCTAACTGGACAGTTTGTCCGAGTTAAACATACAAGTAAGTAATCCTTTGGTCGTCTTCAATTAACCGTCAGCTTCGACAGTTTTTACTGGATACCATTTGTATTCAGGCTAATTTTTACCTATACGGTATTTCTGTATCAGCGTGATTGTGTACACATTTAACAAAACCGTGATAACCAACCGCATTTAGAGTCATAATCATAGAACAATTATTTTACGCTTACAGAGAATATGTAACTCACCATAATTTCCTTCTGGATCACCGAATATTTGTGAAAAGCTGTTTGTAGCTTTATAAGCCAATTCATACAAGTAAATTGGATTTTTCGTGTAATTAAACACCAGCTCAATAGCCTCTAAGGCAGGGTAAGCAAAATACGAGTCTGTGTAAATCTGCAAATAAAATACAATATAACATATGAATCCATAATAGCATTGGTGACTCGGCGACCACAGAACATGACTCACTCTCGATAAATGCCTATAAATCCTACAAACTTGTTAAATTCAACCAAGTTTTACTTTTAACTTAAAACTTTTGAATCATATTGAGACGTTTTACGTGGTTTTACCTGACCACGGTGACTATCAGGGACCCAATGTAGATAAAACTCAGTTCTACGTCATGAGTCGTCATCAGGATAACCCAAAGAGCCCTGGCTCATACACAGCTACCGTCTTTACCATAAGGACATTCGGGGCCCGTGCTCAGGGTCCTGACCTAACGGGGGCGGGAACCCCGGAAGGGCGCAAAATTTATGAAAATTGACGCCCTTTTCTCCGAAACAATAGAAAAAAATACAGAAAATAGTTAGATCTACACTTATTATCATCATCATTTCAGCCGAAAGACGTCCACTGCTGGACATAGGCCTTGCCCAAAAGGAGGGGGTTGCCATAATCGCCACGCTTGGCAGGCGGGTTGGCGACCGCAGTATGGTGTTAAAATGCATAGAGAACGCCCGAACTGCCCATTCTCTAGTAAGTCCCTAGTCGCATTTTATGACACCCACGGGAAGAAATAGGATGGTGCTACTCTTTACGTCCGGCACCACACGGAACTACGAGAACGTACCTATCTACACTTATAGATTACAGGAAAACCCATAAAAACTCTATGGTCTTAAAATAACATGGTAAGTCTCTCAATTTTGTGCGTAAAAACTTACATTTGCAGTTGGAATGTATGGGAGAACATGTTTTTAACTATAAAATTAAGTTTGTTCTTAGGAGAAATTCATCGTAACTACGGAACCCTTCATTGTGCGTGGTCCGACACGCACTTGGCCATTTTTTTTGTGTTATCGTCATTAGATAGATAATTATCGATTCCCATCACGAGTGTGAAGTTTCGTCAGAATATTTAAATTACATACATACATAAACTCACGCCTTCTTCCCATGAGGGTAAGCAGAAACTAGAGAACGCCTGCTACGCTCCTTACATACTCCTAGGAGGACATATACTTAGTGACCTAATCGGTGATGTTCTTCAGAAAGGTCAGGTGCGTAGTACTCGCAACCAGCGTGCGTGTATGACCAGATGTATGAACGTAGGCGAAGCAAAATTTAATTTGACCTTGTCTAATAGCTAGGTAATTTCTTTTAACTTATCAGCTACAGACGTAGTAATAATCAAACTCCTATCAGGGTTCATCGTGTCGCTGGTCCCTAGTAAGCAAGTCGGAACTGCAAATAAACAACTTTTCAAGAGAGCAGTCTCTTGTTTTGTTGAGGACATTTGAGTTAAAATCGACCTATTTAGTTTGATAAATCTGTAATTATAAAATCTAGATCTTTTTATTTATTGGTTATCAAAGATATTTAGAACCTAATAATGTAAAAAAGTCAAAATGCGCCTAAATGTAGTTCCGACTTAATACGTGACGTGAAGACCAGCGGTGTGTCCGACAAAGTAACTTACATCGAGGATTCCTTGCTGTGTTGCCTCTGGGTCGTTTTCTTTCAGGTATTTTTGACGTATACTCTCAGTAATTTCGTCAATATACGGTGAATTCTCATAGTAGAACGTCACTGGCGCGATAGTATCGAAAGCTGAGATAAATTCTTCATATCTAGACGTATGCGCTGTGATCCCTACAAAACAAAATAATTATTATTTGGTATACTTAACTCAACCGGTAGGTTATCTTTATTTTAACTGTTGCTTAACAAAGGCTTAGGTATATCGAATGTAAAAACATTATATATATATATATACAGGGTGTTTGGTGCATCGTGTGCCAAATTAAAATAGTCGACTGAAGGGGTCATCCGCTAGCCTTTCAGACCCCTTAACACCCCTCATGCTCTGTGGATTTTTTTTATCGACTTTTTAATGTTTTCCAAAAAAAAGACCCAAATTTTACATTCAAATACAGATTTTAAAAAAAAAATAAGGCGTAGACTCTGAATTTTAATTTTATTTCGATTTGTATTGTTTAAGAATACTTTTAAATACAAAATTAGTGATATTAGTCACCTGGTTTTTATTTAATTCACTCGCAAAGGTAAAACTTAAATTAAAGCTGTACATGTTACGGCTATTAAGGCTACAAAAAAAAAACCAAAAGCGACCGGGATCTTCCAACTCCCTCATTAATTCTCCAGTCTATCCTCTTTCTAATGATGTGCCACATGCCATAAAAGTATTTTAACAACTTTGTGAATTCGCTAGAATTGCCTGCTTAAATTGCATTTTTAACATTTATTTAATCATTGTTACAAACAATGATTAAATAAATGTTAAAAATGCAATTTTGTTTTTTTATTCAAGTAAATCCCACGAAAGATACAGATATGAGACACGATTTTACCTAACCATAAGAATGAGATAGCAGATTTATAGGTTTGACAGGTATCATTTAAGAGATTTTTTTTAAATCATAATTTTGAATATTAGCCTTAGGTGACTCGATTCACAATTCTAGCGAATTCACAAAGTTGTTAAAATACTTTTATGGCATGTGGCACATCATTAGAAAGAGGATAGACTGGAGAATTAATGAGGGAGTTGGAAGATCCCGGTCGCTTTTGATTTTTTTTTTGTAGCCTTATAAACAGCTGTAACATGTACAGCTTTAATTTAAGTTTTACCTTTGCGAGTGAATTAAAAAAGAACTATACTCGGAATTTTAATTCGATTCCAGATTTGACAATTTCAGTGTTGCAACGTTATGACAAGTACTAAATAGTGACGTTGCGAAATTATTCGATATGGAAATGGAATATTTCCAGATCGATTCTTCTCGTTTATAATTTTTCTCTCGTAAACTAAGTATATCAGGAAATTAAATATTTCTGAACCGATAATTTAGTTTTGACGATTAATTAACGATCTGAGACTTTTCTTTTATAATTGTGTGTGAAATAAATAAAAAAATGTGATCATGAAGGAACATGACAAATAAAACAGATAGATGTATTATGGTAATAATTAAACTATCTAAAGTAACCGTCATGAGAAGCTATAAATACATAAAATTGCAAATTATACAACTATCAACTTTAAACTCGAGATATCTAAGTTGATTTATGAATGAAGAAATTATCGCTAAACGTCATAAAATAATTTTAGTTGCAATGGAAACTGAACCAAACGCAATTTCAGTTAAAGTTTTAAATCCCAAAGTATGAAATTTATCTCGTCTCATGGCGTTGACTTTAGGCTCTTTTATTATAAGTTTTGTTTTTAATATAAAAACAAAAATATTAACTTTTTATAAAATAGAGCAGCGATTACTAATTAATAAATAATTATTATGAATAATTATGTATTTATTTAAATAAAAATCAATAATTTAGTCTTTAATTGGCACACTGATGGCACACACACTGATTGTTTATCGATTTTTGTGTTCATCACTACACTATTATATGTGGTATCATTATTTCACAAAATGACAGTAGCTAATGTCAAATCTGGAATCGAATTAAAATTCCGAGTATAGGTGACTAATATCACTAATTTTGTATTTAAAAGTATTCTTAAACAATACACATCGAAATAAAAATAAAATTCAGAGTCTACGCCTTATATTTTTTTTTAAATCTGTATTTGAATGTAAAATTTGGGTCTTTTTTTTGGAAAACAATAAAAAGTCGATAAAAAAAAATCCACAGAGCATGAGGGGTGTTAAAGGGTCTAAAAGGCTAGCGGATGACTCCTTCAGTCGACCATTTCAATTTGGCACACGATGCACCAAACACCCTGTATATTATATAGCCTCGAGCAGGTGTATAAAGGCTCGTGGAGACTGGCGCGATATCACGGGTGCGACAGATAGTGCGACGCGCAGCGCGACACTTTCCATGAAGCTTTCATAGAAATTGTACTACTAGTAGTGCATCGCGCTATCGTGCCGCGCGCTATCGTGCCGCGCCTGTCTGTAGGAGCATTAATATGCTGCACAACTGTGGTTGGTTTATCAACAACAACAATAAGAAATCTTACAAACTGATTTCAAGCACCCTTCATCTTTGGTGAGGCCTGTTATCCAGGGCACGGCTGGTACGTCGGGAATTCTACGAGGACTCCTCATTAAGAATGCCCCAGGGAGGTTGGGCTCCGCAACCGCTTTGAATGGGGTCATTGGCTCGTAGTCCCATTCCTAAAAAAGTAATATCGTATTATAAACCTAAATATTCTGAGAAGAACAAGACGCATAGGTCGCAGGTTATGTTAATTTTCACATTTTTATGACTTGATGGATGTGATCTTAAAAGCTCATGCAGACAGGCGCGACGCGATATTAGTAGAACAATTTTCGTGAAGTTTACATAGGCGAAGCAAAAGGAGTGTGTAAGGAGCGTAGCAGGTGGCGTTCTATAGTTTCTGCCTACCCCCATAGGAATAAGGCGTGAGTTTATGTATGTATGTATGTACATAGAAATTGTTCCACCAGCGTCGCGTCGCGTCTGTCTGTGCGAGCCTTAAAACAAAAATTCTATTCAAGATTAATTAATCTTGAATTGAATTTTTGTTTTAAGGCTCGTGAGCGTTTTTTTATCTACTAAGAAAAAAAATACGTAGTTATTGTATATATACATATTTGTGTGGTATAAATAGGCAAAGTGGACTTACATAAAAACGAAACTCGGTGTTGATGATATCATAGCTGCTCTTGGTACGAAGACAGTTGATCATTTTTTCTGAAGGCGACTGAGGGCAATCCATAAACTTAGCCAGGCGAAACGCGTTCCGGAGGGCTTCACCAGGTGGAGCCTCAGCCCATGGCACTAGAGCAGTACCCGACTCGGATATTCCTTTGTGAAATAGTCCTGAAATCATTTATAAATTCGTCATTTTAGGTTGTCAATTATGGGATATTTTTTTTATTTCAAGCTGGAACATCAGAAGAGATTGCACAATAAATGTGCTCTATTGCAGGTGCGCAAACCCTGGGATTATGATATATGATTACAATCAGCAATACAAGTCTCTAAGTTCGTTAAATTGAAGAGAGTTAGTTGTATTGCTGATTCTAATGATAATAATTCTGTAAATCATATATATTTGTTACGTCCGCGAATCATATTTAGATCAACATACAACTTGTTAGGTACTGACCTGCAAATTGAAAAAAACGTAATAAAATTTGAATTTCGCGAGCTACCTTAGCGCATTCCCCTTAAGGAACTCGAAACCTCAACGGTTGTGCATAAGCTAACCGCTCAATCGTTTAGCAAATCGGACTATACCTACCTAATATTTTATAAGTTGGAAATAGTGAATCATGCACACCCATTTACTAAGGGTACATAAATAAAAAATATTGAATATGTACACCAAACGAATTTCATTTGATGCTTAGTATTAAGCGTACATATGATACTGCTCCAAGAGTAAACTTTGTCCCCTCCATATCTAAAACTTTCACACTTTCCACTCAACCACAATAGTTAGGAACTCGCACAATAGCGTCAATCCGGACGCAAATATCGCAGCACCTTCTAAATAAATCAATCAAGTCGATACAGAGAAGGTTTTGTGGCTGGGTGAATTCAGTATCGTTGTACCTGTTAGGGCTAACTAGTCGAGCCTGATATGGAAGAACATCGTAAGCGACATACCTAATGTAGGTATTACACCTTTTCAAATAATAATAAAATAAAATCATCAATAAAATACCTCTCCTGTAGGTCGCGCACAATGATTCACATGAAGGACTAAGTGCAGAAACCAAACCCGCTAACATAGAACATAGAACCTCTCCTGTAAATTTTAATTTATGTCGCTTACGATGTTCTTCCTTATCAGGGTCGGTATAGTTCCTTAACCGTTCTGGCTACTAAGGTACTTACCCTCTCTCATGTCAACTACATTTATATTAGCTACTTACGGCGCCGATTCAGATTACTGACATCATCAAAATCCGCTCCGTGTGTTATAATTGATGTCCTCAAGATCTACACGCCTACGATGTCACGACAAGACTCCTACTACCATTTCCTTAATCGAATTGTTAAGTTTAAATTGAAGTGATTACTAAATACTTATGTATGGTGCACGCATTTGACAAGACCGATCTATGCGCAGGTTTATCTCCTCAGATTACTCTTCCCAAGTAAGGATGGTAGTAAGGAAGAATGGAATATGTGTGTTAGGGATTATGCTTAGGCTCTGTTAGTATACTTATTAAAAATATCATTATGTGCTTAAGATCAATCGTATGGTATTTGAGCCCTCGTCTTCTAATGATAAAAAAAACTCTGGTTTACCGGCACTAGTTTCCGATATCATGTGATAGTGTACACTGCTTCCACCAGCGCTTTCTCCGAATATTGTGACGGAGTTCTTATCACCACCAAAACTCTCTATATTCTTCTGTATGAACCGTAGAGCCTCTTGTTGGTCTTTCAAACCGTTGTTACCTGGACAGTGTTCGTCTTGAGTAGATAGAAAACCTAATGGGCCTGAAATTTCAACAAAATTTAATTGTTAGTAAATTGAAGTCAATATCTTTAAAGCTTCAAATCTAGTTGATGGGTTAAAGCGAACTTCAACATCTTATAAAGTTGTTTTACACAACATTCGTTATTTACTTAATTTACTAACCTAATCTGTAGTTCGTAGTTACTAACACAACGTCTCTATCCAGAAGAAACTGTGGCCCATACATCTTCGTGGTGGCGTCTCCACACATCCATCCACCACCATGCAAGAACAACATGACTGGTAAAGTTTTCTTTTCGACATCCTGCGAATTTTCAAATTATAAATTAAGTATATAATAAACAATATTTCATTATGTATTCAATAATGAAATATTGTTTATTAATGGGAGGCTCTTATACAAATCGAGGCAGATTATTTGATTATTTCAATTCATGGTTGAGTACAGTCGCCGTCAGTTATATTGCAGTAGACAAGGTGACCAAATACTTCTGAACAATTTAAAATGTCAATAAGTTCCATACACTACAAGTTACCATTAATATCTGAACATTCATTACTTCATTAATATCGGAGCAGATGCTTGTCAATAATTTCTATACACACAACTAACCAAAAATATCTGAACACTTAGGTTCAACGTCTACGTAGACAAACACTGAGCTTACCTAATTCGTTACTGCGTGATATAAAGGACGAACAAAAAACGACTATCGACTTGACAAAAATAAATTAAATTCCAGAACAGTCTTTTGGTGTTCAAAAAGGGTGTTCTCTTTTTGAACACCAAATACACAAAAATATCACGCAGTAACGAATTAGGTAAGCTCAGTGTTTTGTCTGCGTAGATACACTTGACGTTGTAAGTGTTCAGATATTTTTGGTTAGTTGTGTGTATAGAAATTATATAGTGTGGATTATGTTACGCCCCCCAAGTGGGGCGCGCCCCACCCGTTGGGAACCTATGTACTAGCAAAACTGTCGTGACGATCAAAATGTTACACTTTTTTTGGTCTAGTCTAGCTCTCATTCGCCAAGTGTGCAGTATAACGTGCGATAAGGAATTCCGCTCAAATAACTGGGCTTAATCAGTGTCAAAAGTAAAACCTTGTTTTGTAATTAAATTGAAAGTTAAAGAAGATCGTAATTAATTTTAATACGCACATTACTTGTCTGTGGTGTGTAAACGTTGAGATACAAACAGTCTTCTTGTCCCACGATGTCCTTCTGGCGAACGTATGGGTTTTTCTGCACACATATAGGACTGACAATGGTCGCATCTAATGTCTCTTGCCATGGTCCTATTGGAACAGGAGCCTGTCAAACATTTTTTGTATTAAAATTTACATAATTTTATAAGTCGTCCAAAGCGCAGCAACATTGATAATTATTTAAATAACACCATGAATGAACATTTAAACGCACAGCATACTTATAAATTATTCATTAACGCACGGCGAGGTTGCATTTGACGTAGGTAACTACTATCAAAATATTTTTTCAACATCACACACCGAATAAAGAATTACTATGCCACTAAAATCACACCTTATAAGCGCTATCAAATCAAAAATCAAAATTTATTTATAAAGACAACATTGATCCATATTGTTAGTAATACTTATAGCTAGTGTTAGTAACCAAAGTAATATTATTATTATAATAGTGTGAAACACTCTGCACAGAAGATGACCACGCTGGGTACAAGTTTCTCACCTGGCCATCCTCTCCACAAAATGCCTCAAAATGGGAGAATAAAAATTCTCTGACACTGTTTTCAGAACGCAGTTGCTACTGGCCCGTGTTCTAGTTACTAACGATGCGATTTTTTTTCGAATGATCGCATGAAAGCCATCAGTTCGATACTGTGCAAAAATTTCCGATGCACTACAGAAACGGGGCAGTCTCAAGAGCATTCTGAATATATTATTATATTGGACGCGCAAGACATGCAGCGACCTTTTGGTGTAGCTGACCCATAGACCTCCCGTGTACAGACCCTGACAATAAGCCTTGAATAGCGTTACTAGCGTCGATAGCGTGCTATGCCTGCGACTTTTTCCGCGTGGATTTCAGCTTTATCCGCAACAACTATTCCCTTTGTATTTCCCACGAAGGTTTAAAAAAAAAAAAAACGTCCTTCCTCTGAGTTCTATTAGCTATCTATAAACCAAATTTCACTAACATCGGTTAAACTGTTTAGCCATAAAACGTTACAAACAGACAGACATACACTTTCGCAAAAAGAATGTTATAATTTGTTATTGCCAAAGTAGATAAGAATCTGGATGATAATAATTCTCTGTTTGGTGGTTAGTGTGTAAAAAATTTGAAACATAGTTCTCTACATAAAATACCAAATGTCCAAATGTGTTGATGACGTGTTTTCATCTGTGAAGTTCTATAATAACAGGTTGGTATGGATAATGCCAACCTGTTATTTATTATAGAAAAACACACGTACCTATAGGTGTACATTGTTAAGGCTCGTGCAGACTGGCGCGTTACCGCGGGTTCGATAGGCAGCGCGACGCGTATCTGTCATCAGTCAGTCTGCATGAGTTTTTCTTAAATGTCGTAATTTCATTATACATTAAATTTGTTGACATTTTAATTAAATCATTTGAAAGGTTGAGATTGGAAAGTGCGACTAAGTACATTGTATATGTATAGGTACAGTCGCTGACCTGCATAACCTGACCCCCTTTCCCCTCTTCGTCTTTGTAAGAGGGGTCAGTTAATGCAGATCAGTGACCGTACATACTTTAAGGCACTAATGTAGATCACAAAATATGCTATTCTTCAACCATTACTATTGTGTGTAAGCTACTGTATTTCACAACTACCATACACGCCTTACTATAGGCGTGTTTGGTAGTTGTGAAATATAGTATAGTATAGTAATATATATATATATTTTTAAATTATTTATTAACTAGCTTCTGCCCGCGACTTCGCCCACATAGCGAGTGACTATGACGTTGGAAATTATGTTGAATTATATTATAAATAAACTTTCCTCTTGAATCACTCTATCTATTAAAAAAAACCGCATCAAAATCCGTTGCGTAGTTTTAAAGATCTAAGCATACATAGGGACAGACAGGAAGCGGGAAGCGATTTTGTTTTATACTATGTAGTGATTAGCAATAGCAATACAAATTAACTATAAAACTTTGTTTATCACCGGTACAGGTACCAACCAACTACCGCAGCAATTTGTCTGATAATAATTATGATTGGGAACAAAAAAATACCTAAAATGAAGCAGGTTATCAGGTTATCTCATTTCGCTATGCGGAAATACAATTTTATTCACATACCTTAAACCTTAGATCTCCAAGCGGCGGGACCGCGAACGGAATGGCGGTGAACGCGGATATTTGGCGTCCTCCCCTAGTTTGCATATAGTAACCAGCTACTTCCCCAAGCGGGGTCCGCACCACAGGCTGTTTCTCGCTATTCACATCACTAGCATACAACGTTAAAAGTAAACTTAAAGTTACGAACGCCACTGTGGACTCCCACATTTTTCATAAATCGTCAAATAAACGAAACTTGATTAGTATGATCGCATCCAAATATTCGTGCCGTGCCGCTTTGAAAGCCAACACGAAATGATAACAAACGACGGTGTGTCTCAGGTTTTTATTATATAGCGATCCGTAGCTAAAGTACTTACACTGTTGTATCACGTCACGTTGTGGCTTGTGGCTTTTCCTACACATTCTGATGTGAAGTAAAACACAAATTAGGTACCTAATGAATATTTTCCTCCATCATCGTAAAGTTTTGAAAACCCTGTGATCTTAAAATATTATGTTTTATTATGCAAAAGACCACTTTAATAGCATGAGTTCAACATTTCGTACATACTTATTAGAGTGGTCATCTGGGGATATTTCCATAACAAGGTAACAAAGTACGCTAGTCGGAACAGCGATAAATTACGATGGCTAACGATGGTATTAGCACACGTGGATAGTGTTGGGGATCTACTCCGAACATAAATCCGATGTATCGGCAGTATCGGAGTAGACCCCCTGGCTGTTATTAAACGCTTCTACAAACCGGCGCGACACGCGGGGCGACAGTCGACACAAAGGCCCCGCGTGTCGCGCGACGAGCGGTGCCTTTGTGTCGCGTCGGGAGTCGCGCCGCCGCGCCGGTCAGTAGCTTCTCGACGCTTTCGCTTTAAGGCTTCTACAGACGGGCGCGACTCGCAACGCGACACAAAGGTACCGCTCGTCGCGCGACACTTATTAGGTAGGTATTTAGATCTTCCATAAGTTATCTATTTTCGAAGATCTTCCTCATGATACCCAAACCGAGGAGAAACCGAGGAGTGTTATGAGACGCAATTTGTCAAGTGTCAAGATATCATACAATTGTATTTTAATAATTATCGGAAAAGGTTAAGAATATTTCAGAAACCGTGCATTACTAGCATTAGCCGATGAGTGGCCGTCTTTCAAGAAGAAGGTAAGTACCAACATCATACAAACAAACTTACTTAAGTAAAAAGAGAATGATCGATTTATGATCTATTTAAAACATTTACTACAGGGTGATCGAATATTTGGGTGCATTCTGTGAAATGGGTGATACTAGCGCTAATTTACAACATTTTTGACCCAGTAATTTGGGGTTAAAATGGGCTGTTTTCGAAATATAAAATTTTTTAAGCTTTTTTTGGAAATTGCTAAAGTGATAAACTGCTAATTGTGAAGAATCTACTCCGCTTTGGGCTATAAACGGATGTACTATTCTGATAGCTCATCTATAGACCCCGTTATCTTGTCGCATTGACGTCACTTTTTTGTAGGGATTTAATGTTTTAATTTATCGACTATCGAAATGACAATGGTATTGTACTTATACAGTTGTGGACACATAATTAGGAACGACTGATAACGAAGTCACTTTTGGGTAATCAAGTTGCTTTTACTTTTGTATCAACTAACAGATAACAACTTTGAACCACATAAAATAATAGCTCTATATGTAGGTTTTAATGATTCATACTCATTAATCAAAATAATTGCACTTCCGTATAAATATCAGTTTATCATAAATTGGCTGATTTCAAAAGTAGCCCATGGACAATTACTAAGAACGCAAAAAAATATGTGCTCAATTTTGAATTTCGAAACCAAATAGCAAATTTTTTTCATCAGGGTCAGGGTCAGTCATGGGTAAAAAGGAAAGTTCCAGACCCGTCAACCCAAAAAACGATAATGGCACTGTATGAACGTGATTGGTCGTATAAAAAGATTGCTGATCATATGGCATAAGCATAATCAGCCTATAATGTTCCCACTGCTGGGACACAGGCCTCCTCTCTTCGAGAGGGACTGGGCTGTAATCTACCACGCGGGCCCAGTGCGGGTTGGTAGATGTCACATGTCTTTGAATTGTTGGTTCTAGGACATGCCGGTTTCCTCAAGATGTTTTCCTTCACCGTTTTGAGAGCAGTGGTGATTAAATTATTTACACAAAGTAAAGCGCCTGTCTGGGTTCGAACCCACGACCTATGACTCGTAAGTCGGGGCCGTTACCACTGGGCCACCACTGCTCTCCTGATCATATGGAGTGCTCCAAAACTAAAGTTTATAACGCTGTAAATCACGTCAAGAAATTCAACACTACCAATAATGTTCAGAAAAACGACACCGCGTCATGTAGATGCTTTGACGGGTTCTGAAATTATAAGAAGGAAAGTTATAGGCAATGGAGGAGTATCAGCGCGTCCAGTACGAGGATGCAAAGTTATTTGGAAGGATCGCCCGGAGAGTACCATTTCTGAAGAAGATGCACCGCAAGACTAGATTTTACTAGAAAGTATGGCGACTGGACAGCAAGTCAATAGAAACATATATTATTTTCTGACTAAACAAAGACAAATAGACTAGGTTCTGACGGTGAAGCAGGCATTTAATCCCAAGTTCACGAAAAAAGTAGTAAAGCAGTGGGGGTGAAAACATAAAAGTTTGGGGATGTTTCAGGGCGTAGGGTTGTTAAAAAGGTTGAAGGCATTTTAGACCAATTGCAATACAAGCAAATATTGGAGGAGATGTTGCTTCCTGCAGTGCTATTCTGTAACCATCTCACCGTGAAAACTTAGGTGAAGTGAGCGTGGAGTGAACTGACAGAGAGGGATTGACACTATTAACAACTCACTTCAAGCTCACTTCACCTAAGTTTTCACGGTGATATGGTTACAGAATAGCACTGCTGCTGAGGAGACGTTGCCTGTAGTTTCACCATCGCGCTCACACATACACACACATGGACACATCCACCCTCACACACGCCTCAAGCAGGTTTTGTATAATTTAAAATTGTTTAAATTTTATTGCTTAATATCTGTGTAAAACTACTGAGAGAAGACACTGATTCCTGTAACACAGGTTACAACCTAGCGCAGGAGGCATCCATAGAAATGTAACATACTTTAGTCAATAAAATATTATTTATTATTTATAGTTTCGACATTTCTACATGATAATGACCCCAAACACACTGCTCATTTTCTTAGTGATCAACATGTCACTGTGTTAGATTGGCCTGCAAACAGCCCAGATTAAGAATACGATGGAAAATCTGTGGGGAGAAGTAGAGTGTGGCTGCTAAAAAGGCAAGTAATTTGAATGAACTGTATGATGCCTTTATCGAATCTTGGAGCACTATTTCTGCTGAAATCTGTAAAAAAAAAACCTTGCTTCGTCGCTGCAGATCAGTTAATATAAGCATGGGTCATCCTACAAAATACTAATGCTAAGTTTTGTAAGCAGTGGTAAAGCCTATTTAATAAGTATTGTTCATTTAATTAAATCATTTCTGATAGGTATCGTTTATTAAATGAAGTCATTTTACCCGTTCCTAATTATTTGTCCACAGCTAGGAAATTTCGAATAAGTAATTCAAATAGACCATGGTTAAATTATTAATAGAAGTCCAACTATTTTGCGTATCTTGTTCAAGTAGTATTTAAGCCTATTAAAATGGTTAATTAACCATCTTGTTAAAAGTTATTATCAGTAAGTGATACAAAAATAACAACAACTTGTTTATCGAAAAGTAACTTCGGTATCAGTCGTTCCTAATTATATATCCACAACTGTATTATATCCCTGTTATACTGACAATGAGTCAAAGACAATGAATGACTGTTTACCATAGTTTTCCACAATAATTACAATAAACTTTATACAATTATTCTACATCGCCAGAGAAAATTAGAGTTTCTGTTAAATTCTTTATATATCCAATCCCGCAATCCCGTAAGACCAACGAGGTTATCTACCTACTTATATTTAATCAAGAAGTTTTAATACCTACGCTACGCTTTATTGAGATTGAGCAGAGATTTGAAAGGCAAAAACTCAATCGCATTGTTGCATATTATAAACTGCAAACATCCTTAGAGAGACGGTCGATAAATTAAAACATTCAATCCCTACAAAAAAGAGACACGGTCAGTCGGAGGCAATAGGGAAGATGCCTTCGACTGCATGAGATTGTTTATAGTATTTATACAAATCTTGTGACCATCTTTATTTTTAAGTTCACTTTTTACGCAGTCGGGATTTTGTTTTTTTTACTTAGGTACTCTTTTTATTTTACACTTTTAGTTAGGATTATAAGACGGTAAATTAGGTTCCTTACTCCCTTATAATCGTGGATAAGGGCCTCTTACTCACTCACTCACAATAAAAAAACTATCCCAAACTTTTGTGGGATAGTTTTTTTTAATATACCCAGTGACACTCGCGCTGTAAAGACGAATCTAACGACATAATATCATTCATCAAAATCGGTTCAGCCGTTTAGTAGTTACGACGGATCATAGGCACGCACATACATACATACAGGTCAAACACATAACCCTCGCTTTTTGACTTCGGTACACATTTTTCGATGCACGCCTAACTACTTTTGAAGACTTACCGCTGACAAAGTTTAAAATAATGCTTTTTAAACTATTACTATTTAAAATATATTATACCATTAAGGACTATTTAGAAGACAAATCAATAGAATCTGTAATTTGTAAGTTGGATTAATTGACATCGCTGATTGTGAATACATTTGCACGCCATGTTATGGCAGGATATGCGGAAACAAATTTACTGTAACACCCTATATGTACCTTATTCTAGCAAATAAATATTATGGATTTGATTTTGATTTAGCTTGTTGCGGATTTTGCTTGTTACCAGTATGCGATGTTTGCTGATGGACTCACTGTGTCTGGAAAAGAGATAAGAGGAACATCAAGAAGATAGTACAGAGACCAACTGATGGAAAAGGCAAAGGTCTCGAAGATGGCAGCGGATAGTGTGGCGTGGAGGCTACAAACCGAAATTACCCAGCACCGAACAGCTAATAAGTCGCCTAGAATTAAATTCTAGCCAAAGATTACCCAGTCACCGTAACGTAGTACATGCATAATACCTACCTACATAAAACAATGGTATAAAATTAAGTAAGCGTTATTATCGGAGCTGTATTCGGTTCTCACAATCGAGCACAATACACTACGGCACGGGTCGCCAAATGGCGGACCGCGGTCCGCAGCAACTTGCACTACAGAGTCGCGCCGGTACGTCTTGGCGGTGTCTCTTGACATCGCCAATGCCTTCAATACCCTGCCCTGGAGTTGCATTAGGGAGGCACTTCGGTATCACCGGATGCCGACCTACCTCTGTCGAGTGGTCGAGGCCTATTTGACGGACAGGGCCGTCATCTACCCCGGTCACCACGGAGAGTGGAACCGGCGAGAGATGTCGTGCGGTGTCCCACAGGGATCGGTCCTGGGGCCGCATCTGTGGGACATCGGTTACGACTGGGTGCTGCGCGCCGACCTCCCTAGCGGCGTCAGCGTAGTATGCTACGCTGACGACACGCTGGTCCTGGCGCAGGGGAGGTCGCATCAGGCGGCGGCTGAACTGGCGGCACGCGGGGTTGCGACAATCGTCAATAGGATCCGGCAATTGGGACTCGAGGTGGCCTTGCACAAGTCCGAGGCCATGTGTTTTTATGGTCCTCGGAACGCGCCACTGTCGGGCTCCCAAATAACGGCAGGAGGGGTTCAGATCGGCGTCAAGTCGACGATGAAGTACCTGGGACTCGTCCTCGACAGCCGGTGGAACTTCGTGGAGCATTTTCGACGTTTGGCTCCCAGACTGGAGCGAGCCGGGGCTGCCTTAAAGCGGCTCCTGCCCAATCTAGGGGGTCCAAACGCCTCCTGCCGGAGGCTCTATGCGGGGGTCGTGCGGTCCATGGCCCTTTACGGGGCACCGGTGTGGGCGCGTTCTATAAGGCTGCGACCAGCCCAGCGGTTGAACGCGTCCCAAAGGGTCATGGCCATCAGGCTGGTCCGAGGATACCGCA
This sequence comes from Tiliacea aurago, assembly GCA_948098905.1. Taxonomy (NCBI): domain Eukaryota; kingdom Metazoa; phylum Arthropoda; class Insecta; order Lepidoptera; family Noctuidae; genus Tiliacea; species Tiliacea aurago. Next base: position 15,014,624 of record OX402576.1, on the reverse strand, counting down.
CGGTCTCCCGTGAAGCGGCGAGCCTCCTTGCCGGACTACCGCCATGGGATCTGGAGGCAAAAGTCCTCGCGCACGTCTGGGAGTGGCGCGAGGAGGTGAAACGCCGGGGTGAAACTCCGCTGCCGCGAGAAATCACGGCACAGCGACAGAGCTCCGGCGGGATCTTATGGCGGCATGGAGAGTGCGATTGTCGCAACCCAGCGCTGGGCACGCTACAATTGTGGCGATAAGTCCCCTCTTTGAGGAGTGGCTAGAGAGGCGCCACGGCGTCCTCACCTTCCGCCTGACGCAGGTCCTCACCGGACATGGTTGTTTCGGGAGGTTCCTGTTCAGGATAAAGCGGGAGGAAACGCCCGGGTGTCACCACTGTGTAGATCGCCCGGAGGACACGGTGGAGCATACGGTGGAGGTCTGCCCAGCTTGGGCGGTGCACCGCCGTGTCCTCACGGAGGCGATCGGCGGCGGCGATCTCTCGCGTCCGGCCCTGGTTCAGGCCATGGTTCGGAGCGAGAGTGCATGGGAGGCCGTCACCTCCTTCTGCGAAGCAGTAATGCTTGCGAAGGAGGAGGCGGAACGCGCGAGGGAGAGGCAAGGTTCGCGCCCTCGCGCCCCTAGTCGCCGCAGGAGACGCCCCGGGCGTCGGGAGTCGCAAGCCGATTTCCGGCCTCCGTAGGCGCGGGCCTGCGGACGGTGAGCGATGGGTAGCTCACCGTCCGATAAGGACCAGGCCCGGGTCGACGGCGCGTCGTATTCCACGCGCGCCTCAAAGAGTTGTCAGCACCAACTGACGGGGTCCGCTAGGGCCAATGCCTGCCAGGGTTGCGAGTTTGTCCGAAAGGGATATCGTGGCCCTGGCACACAGGCAAATGAAGGAATACGGGTGGGTTTTAGTCAGTAAAAGTCTGACACGCCCTCCCGCTCGGCCCAGAGCGGGAGAAGTTATTTGATAATTTCCCACCCAAAAAAAAAAAAAAAATGGGGAAGGCTTTACTATGTAATTTGCAACCGCAACAAATATGACAAAAAATTTAATTTTTCATATTGATAATGTAAAAATTCCTTTATTTCCGAAATGACATTTGTTTATTAAATATTTTTTTTCTATAAAATGTTGGCCGGACCGCGTTTGTCATTTCATTTCTTAAAACGGACCCCAAGGTAAACTAATTGGTAACCCCTGCACTCCGGTTTCAGATTATGCCTCTATACGAGTACATAAGCACAATCGGTTTGGTTTATGTTAGTTCACTCATGGTTTAACCACGTGGGTTAGTATAGGTATTGGTATGAAACGTAAGGAATTCATAAATAATTATAAGCATCAGTTTTTTTTTGCGCACACGTTTAGGCACGCTCTCACTGCGTCGTAGGACATTTTAAGAAGTGGTCACACTCACAGACCGCCTAAAACTGTGACGACGGATAGTCGTCCAGAGAATCGTGGGTTGAATATTTAAACAGATCGATCAAATTTACTGTGCATTGTAATTTTAGGGTCCCGTAGACGAACAAGGAACCCTTCCAATTTCGTTATGTACAGTAGGTACATGTCTGTCTGTTTGTTCAACCTTCTCACGACCAACCTTCTGATAATCTGCTTTATTTTAACAATTAAAATGTAACAATGCAGGTTTGCTTAAATTACGAGAAAAAACGAGTGTGCTTTAAGGCTTCTACATACCGGGGCGACTTTTCGCGCACGCGACACGACACAAAGGCACCGCTCGTCCCGCGACACGCGGGGCCTTTGTGCCGTGTCGCGTCGCGCGACAAGTCGCGCTGGTATGTAGAAGCCTTTAGACCACACGACTGAAGTAAAACTTACAAATCTGAATAAGTACTAATTAAACTTACTTACAACAATAGGCCTGCACTGTGTCTTAGATATACGAAACGCAACTGGCTATGAGAGAAAGAGAGAAAGAAAATGTGTGCTCGCACCTCTCTCTCTTGCCCTTAATAATGTTATATACGAATCGTAACTCTCTCTCTTTCTATCTTCACTAACTTAAATCTCCCTCTCAACTTCCGTTCGCTCGCTTCCGTAACGCTCGCGTCACGCATTCACCAGTTTACTCCCCAAATCAAGCGTGCGTAAATAAGTTTTACTTCAAAAAGTGGCGGCACTTCATACCATTCCGTGGCAGTGGTCCAACTGCTCTGTACAACTAGTTGAACCATGGGTCTTTACTAGGGGCAGTTGTCCAACTGAGAGTTGAGTTGGTTTTGAGAGTTCCGTGGTCAAATTAATTTAAAAAATAACTTACCAACTTTAAAAACCTTACCGAACCTAACTCCCCGTGACGTCGACCGTCTAGTCTTCTTATCTATTTGTATGGTAACATAAAATAATTTGAAGTTTGTGTGTGTAGGCTGAGGTAGTTGTGGTGAGGACTGATGCCATAATACATGTTTGACATATTTAATTCGTCAACTGAATAGCGTTTAGTTAAAACATACACCCGGTGCTGTCAGCAAATTCAAAGATATATACATAGTAAGTATTTCAGTCTGAGACCATTCGGGCTTAGAAGCTTCTTATCTTAGCACATTGTTACAGGGAATGAGGCTGGACAGTTGATCGCGAAGAGGAGATTATAATAGGTATCTGTACGTATTACAGTTACTGAACCTTTTGGATTCCTTCCTGATTTAGTATTTATTTATTATACTTATAATACAAAATGTCTTATTTGACAGAAGTGTTAACGAACGAACGAAGCAAATGTAAATTAATAATTTTCGGACTTTTCCCTTTACTTGTGTTGTAAGACCTTGCTTCTTGCCCAATTTCATGATTCTATAGGTTTTTATTTATTTTCGAGTATCAAGACATGTCGCATAAATCGCCGTATTTTTTTATTTTTTATTTTAGAAGCTTGTTTTACAGACAGACAGACGGACAACGAAGTGATCCTATAAGGATTCGGTTTTTTTCTTTTGAGGTATGTAACCCTAAACAAGTAGGAGTCGGACTCGCCCACGAAGGGTTCCGTACCATTATCTACAAAAGCGGCAAAAAAATCACGTTTGTTGTATGGGAGCCCCCCTTAAATATTTGTTTTATTTTAATTTAATTATTTAATTTTAATTGAATATATATAACTAAAGATTCTGTGAATATTTCAAGCGTCTAACTGTTGCCGTTATCAATATAGAGCAAAAATTAGCAAAAAAATCACGTGTGTTGTATGGAAGCCCTCTAAAATATTTGTTTTATTCTGTTTTTTTAGTATTTGTTGTTATAGCGGCAACAGAAATACATCATGTGTGAAAATTCCAACTGTCTAACTATCACGGTTCATGAAATACAGCCTGGTGACAGACGGACAGACAGACAGACAGACAGCGGAGCCTTAGTAATAGGGTACGGAACCCTAAAAAAGATGCGCTGAATGTCGCTGATGTTAACGGTTTTGAACAAGCGGTGGTGGTTATGAACAGCACTAAAAGAAAGTTAATTAGTTAAATATATTTTATTAGTACGCTCAACTGTTATTTTTTTGGAGACTGAGTTCTGTTCATTTTTCTGTTTAAAATGTTAAATATTCTGTGCAAAAGATATGACCGTCTTCGTGTCCTATATCTTACATTTTTTTCATTTAGCAAAATAGGTGGTTCTTCCTCTTTTGCTGGCATATTCGTCGATTTAGGGGTTAGGCTTAGGTTCCTCCTTCGGTACCTACTGGTTGATATAAGGCATTGCTTATCGTTCTTTCTGTTCTCCTCAATTTCATCTATTTTCCGCAATATATCGTTATTCTGTTGGACAATGCGATCTGCCACAGTTTTTATCTGCGCCAAATCGCTGTTCAATTTCGGTAATTGAATTTTATTTACAAGTTCAAACTTTTCGCTTATAGCATTAACGGCCTGCATTAGGCTATTTTTTTCCTTGTCTTTTTCTTTACTTAAGTCTGAACCACTAGCGTGTGTACTGACATAGTTCTGACAGAGAGAACATTTCCATTGATAACCTCTGTCTCCGCCATCGCGGTGGTCCTTCCCAGAATCATTGAGACATCTCGTATGGAAACAGGATTCACATATTCCACATTTGAGTCCTTCGCCACTTCTAAGTGACCGCTGACAACGTTTACATATCATCCTGAAATGTTAATTGAATATCTTACTTATATTTCTATTCGTTGACCTATGATCACGTGACATTTCGATAGCATGTCCACCCCATACTATTTGTAGCTTTTTTACTAGCGTTATCACTAATCGAATGTTACTTTGTCTAGGCCCTCTGGTTGTCATGCTTTCGGTCTTCTGACTACACGTAATGACTGTCAAAGATATACAAATGACAGCCAGAACCAAAGGCTTGAAAGTGCTTCCCGGGCCACGACGGGCAGTGCTATTCTGTAACCATCTTACCGTGAAAACTTAGATGAAGTGAGCGTGGAGTGAACTTTCAGTGTCAACCCACCTGATGCTAGGGCTGGACCAAGGATTACATTAACAATCATAATTGAGATTGTGAACAAAAACTCAATTTTGTGTTTTTTACATTAGATTGAGTTTGACAAAAAATTTGTTTTGCTTTTTTATTTCAAATCGCCGTAAATAGTAGTGTTAAGACACATAAATACTAGCTTTGAAATAATATAAAATGATCAATAGAATTAAGGTTCTACATACTGGCGCGACATGTCGCGCGACGCGACACCGGTAGAACAATTTTCTTGAATTTTTGTTCTACCGGAGTCGCGTCTCGTGACAAGTCGCGCCAGTGTGTAGAAGCCTTTAGCTTTTAAATATTATTAAAATCTCGATTGATTGTAAATGTAATCCTTGGTCAATCCCTAGCATCAGTAGAATGACGCTGACAGCTCACTCCAAGCAAAAATTGCACTACTACAAAATTGCAATCACGGTGAGATTTTTACAGAATCGACATGCTGGTGTCGATATGTAAGTAATAGCTAATCTAATGGTAAGTACGGGTACTTAATTAAAAAACTGCTACCACTAAAACGTAATTAAAGCACTACACACACATAAAGCACACACACATTAAGTCCGCCTTTGTACAGTATTTTTTACTTGTGCATAAAGTTTTAATAAATAAAATAAATAAATAAAAATAACATAACCAGCCTATAACCCCCACTTCAGCCTATAATTCCCACTGCTGGGACACAGGCCTACTCTCTGTGAGAGAGTGCGCCGTAATACAACACGCGGGCCCAGTGGGGGTTGGTAGATGTCACATGTCTTCGATTTTTTGGTTCTAGGACATGCCGGTTTTCTCACGATGTTTTCTTTCACGGTTTTGAGAGCAGCCGATTCACGATCAAATTTGAATGACGTAAAACTAATAGTAAGTCACTATAAATCTCATTGTATTAAAGTATAATTTAGAATGATTGCCGTGAGTTTGATGTAACTTCTGCAATCATTATAATTTATTCCTTACCTTACCGAGATAAGAGTAACATTGCAATGTCTTAAGCTACGGTTTCCTTGAGGAGCGGTGGCCGCCACATAACGGCCGCAGTGACAGCCGTCATGAAAATGATCAAAAGCAGAATATTTTAACACATAAACCTACATGGGCATTTATGAAACGTCAGAAGCTAGGTGCACGGTTCCAATTGTTCGTTTCCTATGGAGAAGATCTGTCAAAAAACTCCACTCTTTTGAAAATAATTGGCTTTTACAATGTTTTCAAATTACACAGTGTTAATAGGTATGGGAGGACAGTGTAGGCCCATCAGCAATTACCAGGTACTTAACAAAATAGAACAGTCAAAAACTGCCCATAAAACAAGTTATTTCATATAAGTTATGAAATAACTTGTATTATGGGCAGTTTTTGTAAGGGTGCTGGTTGCACACCTACCTTATGTCAAGTCTACCTACCTTTTTTTTTTTTTTTTGGGTGGGAAATTATCAAATAACTTCTCCCGCTCTGGGCGGAGCGGGAGGGCGTGTCAGACTTTTACTGACTATAAAACCCACCCGTATTCCTTCATTTGCCTGTGTGCCAGGGCCACGATATCCCTTTCGGACAAACTCGCAACCCTGGCAGGCGTTGGCCCTAGCGGACCCCGTCAGTTGGTGCTGAAACTCTTTGAGGCGCGCGTGGAATACGACGCGCCGTCGACCCGGGCCTGGTCCTTATCGGACGGTGAGCTACCCATCGCTCACCGTCCGCAGGCCCGCGCCTACGGTGGCCGGAAATCGGCTTGCGACTCCCGACGCCCGGGGCGTCTCCTGAGGCGACTAGGGGCGCGAGGGCGCGAACCTTGCCTCTCCCTCACGCGTTCCGCCTCCTCCTTCGCAAGCATTACTAATTCGCAGAAGGAGGTGACGGCCTCCCATGCACTCTCGCTCCGAACCATGGCCTGAACCAGGGCCGGACGCGAGAGATCGCCGCCGCCGATCGCCTCCGTGAGGACACGGCGGTGCTCCGCCCAAGCTGGGCAGACCTCCACCGTATGCTCCACCGTGTCCTCCGGGCGATCCACACAGTGGTGACACCCGGGCGTTTCCTCCCGCTTTATCCTGAACAGGAACCTCCCAAAACAACCATGTCCGGTGAGGACCAGCGTCAGGCGGAAGGTGAGGACGCCGTGGCCCCTTTCTAGCCACTGCTCAAAGAGGGGACTTATCGCCACAATTGTGGCGTGCCCAAAGTCTACCTACCTACTGATACTATTTAATGTTAACATTGTTATTTGATAAATTATATAATTGTAAATAACCATTGTGAAAAGCCAGTCCAGCCTTTTTGGGCATCAACTGGTTGGTCCCAATCGCATGTATTTGACCAACTAAAAAAACGCTTTCTAGGATAACACACCAACTTACTTTAATAAATAACGTATATGTGAAGTCATTCGACGGTAAATTGCGGACGCTATGTGACGGGCACCGCAGTCTTAGTAAACCCTAGCTTTACTAATGGTTTTACGTTAATCGTAGTTATATCCTACCTTAAGGGGCATAGGATAAAGTAGCCCGCGAAATAATATTTTCTGAAGTTTTTTGCAATTTGCGGGTCAGTATCAGGTTGTAATTTAAAAATAAATCGCGACCGTAACTTAAATGTGTTTACAAAATAACAATCATAAAAATCATTAACACAACTCTGTAAGTTCAAATTACCTTGTTGAATACTCTTTTAATAACATTTTCATTAAATTATGACATTCGAGGTCAATTCTAACTTACGTATTGGTGAATCCAATTATTATAATTCTGTAAATACATATTTGGTATGGTCGCGGATCATATTTTGACCAACTTATAACCTGATTGATACTGGCCTGGAAATTAAAAAAAACGTAAGAATAATTGAATTTCCCGGGCTACAGCGGCGCTTTTGCCTTAATAGTTTCCTACTTGTTACCAATGTACATACGTATTTATCAAAGACATTTAAATAAATTGGTATATACAATCTATTGTATGCGGTATTCTATGATAACTTGAATGTAGAATTTGGTGACAATAGACATAATGATGATGACATAGATTACCTTTGTTCAATTTCCGTGGGCGTATTTGAGACCACGGAGCCAATGTTGAAGAACTTCGTGTTGCAAAGTTGCAAATTACCGAATAAGTAAAATTTTTTAACAATACATTCGGTTCATATTTTTTTCGTATAACTTGTGCCAAAGCATACATAAAAACAATTTTTAAAGAAGCACAAATTGTAGAGCATTATAAAATAAACTAAAAATTAATAAAAATCTACAAAAAATACCTCAAAGCATTGTAAATATATAACGTGACGTAACGACAACGGACACTTACGTCACATGTCATATAATTTAATTTTTCTCTAAATATTTCTTTAAACAATAGAGAAGAATCAGGTTTATGTTCTCATAGATAAGGCGACCAATACCGGAAACCTTTTTTTTTTTTTGTTCACGGGGTGGAAAATCCTCATGGATGTCCTCCGCCCTGGGGCGGGCGGAGGGGTCTGTCAGACTCTTACTGACTAAAAACCACCCCAGTGTTCCCCTCCCACACTTGCACCGGGGATCTTGGGATCTGTTATTCCTTCCGCAATCCCCGGCTAGTGCCGGCCCGCCTCTGCGGGCCACCTCAAGTCTGGGGGGGGTGAGGTGTCTGACCCCTCCCGCGACGTCTGCTAGGGGCGCGCGTGGAACACTACGCGCCGCCACCTCGGGTCCAATGTGATAGGGGGCGGCGGACGTCCCCAAGTCCGCCGTCCCTGGACCCATTTATGGGGGCTGGAAGAGGGCGTTATCGGCCCTCCGCCGACGCCCGGTGCGCCTGCTGCGGGCCGGGTGAGCGGACGAGATCTCCCGCTCCCTTTCCGCAGCCTCCTTCTGCGACACGACTGTTTCGCAGAAGGACACCACCGCGTCCCAGGACTCCTCACTGCCGGCCATCGACTCGACCACGGCCGGCAGCGATAGGTCACTGCCTACTCCTGAGATGAGGGCACGGCGTGGCTCCTCCCAAGCGGCACACTCTGCCAGCGTATGCCACGCCGTGTCCTCCCGGCAGTCGACGCAGTGGTGACACCGGGCGTCCGGTTCCCTGTTTATGCGACACAGGTACTTCCCGAAGCAACCATGCTCCGAGAGCACCTGCGTCACCCGAAACGACAGGGAGCCGTGCCTCCTCCCGAGCCAGGGTTCGAGTACTGGCCGGACCGCCTCGATGGTGGCGAGGCCGGCGGTAGGGCGTGAAAGCCTGTCCCGCCATTCCGCCACCAGGGCTGCGCGAAGCTGTGACCGACGCAACTCCACATGTCGCTGCATCAGCCACTCGCCCCGCGCCCTCGCTTCCTCGCGCCACCGATACAGTGACGCGAGTACTTTCGCCTCGAGGTCCCATGGCGGGGATCCGGCCAGTACGCAAGCCGCCTCGTAGGAGATCGTGCGATAACCCCTGATGACTCTGACGGCCATCGCTCTCTGCGGTTTCCGCAGGACTGCGATGCTCCCGGCCGTCAGGTCAGCCGCCCAGATCGGAGCCCCATACAGGGCCATCGATCGCACGATCCCCACGTAGAGCCGCCTACAGGCGGCGCTCGGGCCCCCCAGATTGGGAAGCAGCGTTGATAACGCCCCAGCCGCGCCCAACAACTTGGGCGCAAGCCGCCGGAAGTGGGGGCCAAAATCCCACCGGCTGTCGAGCACCAATCCTAGGTACTTCATGGTGGACTCGACAGCGATTTGAGCCCCCCCGACCACGATGTGTGATCCCGGCGGCGGCGCCCGCCGAGGGCCATGAAATATCATGGCCTCCGACTTGTTGAGGGCAACCTCCAGGCCTAGGCGCCGTATGCGGCTCACCACCTGTGAGACCGCAGCCGTCGCCAGCAACGCTGCTTCCCTGTACGAGCTCCCCCGGGCCGTGACCAGTGTGTCGTCTGCATAACACGTCAGGTCCACGCCCGGCTGGAGCTCGCCCCGCAGCACCCAGTCGTACCCGATGTTCCACAGAAGCGGGCCCACGACTGAGCCCTGTGGAACACCGCACGACATGCGGCGCTGGTTTCCGCCATCACGTCCCGTGTAGGTGACACACCTCTCCGCCAAATAAGCCCCGACGATGCGGCGGAGGTAGGAAGGCACCCGATGGTACCGCAGTGCCTCCCGAATACAGCTCCAGGGCAGGGTGTTGAAGGCGTTGGAAATGTCCAAGGACACCGCCAACATCACCCCGCCCCGGGACACCGCTTCCTCCGCCAGGACTCTAACCCGCGATATCGCGTGGAATACCGGAAACCTAGCCTAACCTAACCTTAGTAGAACCCTGCTATTTTGCCTAAATTCTAAATACGCTTTTGTACGATGTAGGTTATCATGAAGAGGTTATCAGAAACAACTATAGAAGTATCTATATCATCCTCTTGCCCCCATGATAATAAAAAAAAAATATTTGGGGTCAGCCAAAGAGATAGAAAGATCCTATTATAGATATATATAGATACTATAGATAGATAGATACTATCTAAGGATACTATAGAAACAATAAAGTAGTAATAGAAACGCAACCCGTGAAATACTTATTATCAAGTAGTTCCGATTGCCATCTGTGGTCTTCATCATCAGATCCACTTCACCAAATGGTGCTTTCCGAGAGCAAATGCGAGAATTACTAAAAAAATACCTAAATCGCTATAGATGTACCTATAAAATTTGAGGATTTTCCTCGATTTCCATGGGATCCCTTCATCAGATTCTGACTTGGTGACAATGAAACCACCTCAAGAGTATACCCATTCAAACAAAAAAAGAATTTTCAAAATCGGTCCACAATATTGACGGAGAAATTGGTGAACACATAAAAAAATAAAAAACAAACATACAGACGAAAATACTACTTCCTCCTTTTTGGAAGTCGGTTAAAAATTAAATGATGTTCGTTGGTAAGCGCATATCTTTAGAACGGCTGGACCGAATTGGATTTTTTTTGTTCTTTTGTTTTAGTCCAAATTAGTTTCTTACTGTTTCGTACTTACCTACTGGAATGAATAATTTGAAAGTTGCAAAATCGGGAAAACTGAAAGTTCATTTTCTATGGGAATTTTTGTATGAACACACGACGACGACGTCTGTAGGGTCAGCTAGTACAAAGGTGACTGAATATCAATCATGTTTACAATAACTGCATTGCATTCCATGTGGCCTAGTCAGTCATTGCTACGAACAATTTAAAAGGCGTTTCTATTAGAAGTAATGTTATAGAAAAATTGTGATTCGGACGGAGTATTCTAGAATACTCTGTGTACGTGTGATCCCATGTCTCAGTGATGCCATCTAGCTTAATATAGCAAAATTAATAAAAGCTAAGTTTGACACGTTACACTTTACCGACACCATTGATACGAACCATCAAATAGTTTGAATTTGGCAAGAAGATAGATGATATCCTGGGGAACGACTTAGGCTACTTTTTGTTTTGTTGGGGTGCTATAGGGGATGAAAGTTGTTACGGGAATCTCACCATCTAAACCCGTGTGACATCGCAAATGCCTCACACTGAGACACCAGATTCCTTAATCCGCTGATTGTGGGGCTCAGCAACACCAATTATCGTCTGCATAGCTAATATTGTTAACACACTTGTCATCGATGAAACAGCCGACATGAGTGCTACTGATAATACGTACTACGAGTATAAAGTTATTTTTGTAAGTCCGTTTTTTTTTTCAGTAAATATTTATAGTAATGGAAATATTCCATTTATTTGTCAGAATATTGTTACAGAGTTGTTAAATAAGAACATAGTTTTGTAAAAGATTTTATATTTTTCAGTTTTTAGTGGGCCAGTTTGTAATTTATCTAAAGGCTCGTGCAGATTGGCGCGATATCGTGGGCGGAAAGGCAGCGCGACATTTGTCGCGCCCGCGATATCGCGTCAGTCTGTACGAGCCTTAAGTTACAAATGTTACAATAGCCTAATGTCAACTGCTCATCACCTTTTACAAAATAGTTCCGGTTGCCATCTGTGGTCTTCATCATCAGGTCCACTTCACCAAATGGTGCTTTCCGGGAGCAAAAGCAAGAGGTACTATAAAAATTACCTAAATCGCTATAGATGTGCCTATAAAATTTGAGGATTTCCCTCAGTTTCCATGAGATCCTTTCATCAGATTCTGACTTGGCGACAATAGTGTCGCTTTGAATGGGTATGCTCTCGAGGTGGTTATAGAACCACCTCGAGAGCATACCCGTTCAAACACAAAAAGAATTTTCAAAATCAGTCCACAATATTGACGGAGAAATCGGTGAACTCACATAAAAAAATAAAAAACAAACATACAGACCAACACATTTTTTCCTCCTTTTTAGAAGTTGGATAAAAATTAAATGATGTCCGTTGGTAAGCGCATAACTTCAAAACGGCTGGACCGAATTGTAATTTTTTTGTTCTAAAATGTTCGTAGGTCCAAATCAGGTTCTTAGGGAATGGAAAATTTGAAAAATTGCAAAATTCGGGAAAAATTAAAGTGCATGTTCTATGGGTATATAACTACTTGGACACAACGACGTCTTTCGTACAGCTAGTTTAAGTAGCTAGTATGTAAAAAAGGTGAGTGACTATCAATGATGTTTACAATAACTGCTCTGCATTCCATGGCCTAGTCAGTCATTGCTACGAACAATTTAGAAGGCGTTTCTATAAAAAAACAAATGAGGTAGGTTCCTTTTTATTGAGTTTAATAAGGTCTTCTTTCTTTGCCGAAACGAGATGAATGACGCGCGATTGGAGATGCCTATGTTCAGCTGCAGTGGACTAAAACTCAAACTCAAAGCATTTATTTCAAATAAACAGTTAGAGATATGAAGCTAGTTGCCCATTCCAAAGCGTAGTAGGTTCCTATGGAGAAGAACGGGCAAGAAACTCCACGGACACTCTTTTAAATCAAAATATTGTTACAAAGTATTGGTTACATCATTTATGTTGAAAATTATACATTTGAAAACAATGTAGAAAGACGTGCACGTTAAGTGTCCGTAAAAAAAGATAAAGACTAAAAAAAAAACAAATAAATTAAGTTAAAATAAGCCGTAGCAGCTAAGAAATGACCAGTCCCTACTGACGGCGCCCGTTCACAAACATGACGCATGGATCAGCACCATTTAGCTCAACCATTTTGAAGGCATCGTAATGATCCAACACACACGCCACCATCAGCGAGACATTTGAGTGAGCATGACACACACTCAGCCGCCAGGGCACATTCAAGTCAATGAAAGACGTACTCAGAAAATGGTAGGTGCATAGTGCTCACACATGTGCTATGACTGCACACACGTACCTACTTTCATGCTTTCCTGTCTTTGGATAACTTAATATTTACTAACAGCTTAACAGCATCTAACCAGCCAGGGGAGTATCAAGTGGCCAATTCCATCCTAGTAGGTATTCATTGTGATCTACACTTGTTGTTTTAAAATTATTGGAGAAAGTGCACGCTGGCACGGTTTGACAAACTCATGTGATAATAATTTGCTTTATCCAATAATTTGCTTTACTAATCAATTCAACAAACGTTGATACCTAGGTACCTTTATTTATCTACCAGATGATACGGGTTTCGAGATAAGATCTAAATAGGTAGGTATTCCATGTACGGTCAGCGACGAAAGTCGATTAATTCGTGCCTTCCCAGAACTTCACAAACAATTAGGTAGTCCTGCACACTTCTATGGATTGTAAAATTGTGATTGCTTGAAAAAACGTAACGAAGTTTTGTTTTTCGTTGGCTACCTTACCGCATGGGCTTATGTATCTACTAGTAGGTAGATATTATGGTAATTCTTTATCATTAGATAGACAATTCTAGTTTGCATTAGTAATAGGTAGCACTGGCCGACTAAGGGCGGGGGAGAGGGGGGTGTAGCAAGGGCGGTCTACCCCAGGCCCCCGGTCCTGGGAGGCCCCAAATTTCCAGAAATACTTTTAAATAAAATCCCAAACAAGACCAAAGTATGTTCAGTAAATAAAAGGTAGTTTATAGTTAGGGACCCCTACGCTATATAATAATAAACGCAGGGCAGTCGACAAAGGAAACGAATTTATGTATAAATAGTCAAAAGAATACCATATCTATCCGGGGCGGGGTGCTAAAATATTGCGAGCTCGTTTCGCTCACCCTTGCATTGCATTCTACATTTTCAAACTTTTCTGTTTCAGTCAACAAAATAATTCCTATTTCTGCATAAATGTTCCAAAGAAAATTTTAACTATGCGGGGTACAAACATTTTGGAGCTCCTCTATTCATCTGATGCTATAGCTTTTCTGTTGTCACGTAGTATCTTTTATTTTTGTTTCAATGGTCAAAAGAAAACCTAACCTTTCCGTGGTAGCGTGCTAAATATTTCGACGTTCAATCCTTGGTGGGGAGGCCCTATTTAATTTTGTCGTTCCGGGCCCCCGACAGGTTTAGTTCGCCACTGATAAGTAGCATTACGACATAATTTTGTAGGCACATACTTGCCTGTATAAAGTGTGATATTATTATGTGATTGAATTAAATTGCAATTAATGTAATGAGGCTATACGGTAATACCGTATAGCCTCATTACATTAATTGCACTGTTTAATTTGTGACTTCACCTTAACATGAAATATGTAACCAATAAAAATACAGACTAACTTAAAAACAGGCACCTACCAACCTAGGTTTTTGTTTTCTTTTTAATATGCGAAACAAATGGAGTTGGTCTCATTAGGTAAGTGAATGTGTATGCTGATTTGAATTGGTGAAGAACACGCTAGCACTTCGAGAATGTCATAGAATTATCACGTCTCGTTTTATCCGGAGGTAATACAGTAAATTACAGTTGGTGGGTTTAACTACAACCGGTGTCCATGAAATGTAGTATTTCTATAGCAATCTTTTATTTATTTACATGATTGCGAGTATGTACCTCCCTATAATTCCATTATCAACCGTAGCTCTTAAGTATGTCTCTCATATCCCTGACCTTACCCATTCTAATTTATTTGTTGTCAATGCAGCACCTCTTGGTCTTCCATACCTACGTATCTATCGGCCATCATCTCCTTTTTCGGGGCTCACTCAATCTATCCTTCGTTTCTATGATCTTCCTCAAGCTCAAGCTGTTCCTATAGACATCCGTGCATAATCACAACTTTCCTCAAGACATTATTCCTCCTTCCTCCTTCCAACATACCAAGTCAACTGTATTTACAGCTTTTCGGTCCCCAGCGCCAGCTCCAATAGCATAAAATAAACGAATCCTGGATCATGCATGTAGGTCGTCCAACGGCAAGATGAGCCTGGATGAGACCGGCGTGGATGCGGAGCAGCGTGGAGATTGGCACAAGCAGAGACGCCTAAGGTGGTATGGAGGATATAATGGATAGCAGTGGGTCAAGTTACCTGTGAACGTTGATGCTGATTGCTGATGAATGCATAGTGATAGAGTGGTCAGACCCCAATAGGTATAGACTAGAACTGCAAACACGAGTTCTGTGTAATGAATGTTGATGTTGATGGCGGATAGAAAATAAATTTGTCACTCACTTCAATTAGTTTTATCGCTACATATTAATGATAATAAAACACAATAAAAATAAGTATGTACCTACTTACCTAATGAATACCAGCGAAGGTCAATCATATCCAACATACTACCTACTTATCTTTGTAAGTTATCAGTTACATAACTATAATTGTGTGTTTCAAAAAGAGATTGATTTTCTCAGTCTAAGGTCCATTGCGGAGTAGAGTGACACATGATGGCTGCTTTCATGTGTCGGTGCAGACGTTCGACCATGCCATTCGCAGCAGGGTGGTAGGCGGTTGTGCTGTAGTGGTGCGCACCAACCATGACATCGACAGCTCGGAAGGGGTGTGACTGGAACTGAGTGCCACGATCACTTGTAATTTTGAGCGGACAACCGAATCTGGCGATCCAGCCGGACACCAGCGCTGTTGCGCAGGTCTCAGCCGTGATGTCTTTGATGGGGTACGCCTTAGGCCATCTGGTGAATCTGTCGATGACAGTGAGACAGTACCTGTAATCATATGAGACAGGTAAAGGGCCGACAATATCAAGGTGGATATGGGAGAACCTTGATGTTGTGACAGGAAATTGGGAAAGAGGAGCAAAGGACATACCTTTGCTCCTCTTCCACAATTTCCTGTCACTTTACTGTATATTTAAGTAAAACCTACCAGTTTTACATTATGTACAAGTAAACAGTAGTTAAATATGGTGTGCTTAGGCTAATTTTATTTTGTTATGTTATGTATGTTTTGATAGGTAGGTATTAGGTAGGTACCTACTTACTTATGTTAATTAAGTAATTTTCACAGTTTTGCCAGAACTTTCGATTCATAAATAAACTAATAGGTATACATGACATGTGTTTATGTTGCTTCTTGGACACATACAGTCTTATAACAAAACAAAGTTTATCTTAAAGGCTTCTACATACCGGGGCGTCTTGTCGCGCTGGTATGTAGAAGCCTTTAGACCCAGGTTTAAACCATGGAGCCATTATTGAATTTCGAACTTTATTCCGTCTATGGTAAAGTTCCTAATACAAAACTGACAACTTAGTACCGAACAAATTTTTCAGTTTTGTTTATAGAACGGTATTTCAATCACAGATAATTCGTTTTTGTTACAAAAATTGGTCCATACCAAAATATAAATCTTGTTTTGTAATAAGACGGATAATGTTCGTATTTGATCAAGGTAACCCCGCGTTTACACCAATTTACCTATTTACTTATAAAAGTTTTGTCAAAAACTTGTCGTCCATACATATTAAAACAAAGTCCCCCGTCGCGCCTGTTGTCTGTCTGTCTGAAGTTCTGAACGCAATGAACTCAAAAACTACTGAACGGATTTTCAATCGGTTTTCACCATTGGGCCGACTGATTCACGAGGAAGGTTTAGTTGTATAATTCATTAAGGTTTTGTGTCACCATTCATCATAATTTCAGCCAAAAGACGTCCACTGCTGGACATGGGCCTCATAGGCCATAATCGCCACGCCTGGCAGGCGGTTTGGCGATCGCAGTATAGTGTTAAAATGCGTGAAGAACGCTGCTGCCCATTCTCTAGTAAGTCCCATAATCGCCATTTACGACACCCACGGGATGAAAAAGGATGGTGCTATTACGTCCGGCACCACACGGAACACCGGAACGGAGGTTTTAAGTAAATTGGCTAAAATATGACGATTATTGTTGAAGATGTCGGAAAAAATCATGGAAAACGACTGGGAGCTTTAATGGCGTGCGCCACGTAATCCGTACGAGTTAAGGCTTCTACATACCGGGGCGACTTGTCGCGCGACGCGACGCGACTCAAAGGCACCGCTCGTCCCGCGACGCGCGGGGCCTTTGTGCCGTGTCGCGTCGCGCGACTAGTCGCGCTGGTATGTTGAAGCCTTTACATAACGTTCTACAGGGTGCCTAAAATGGACGCTTTGGCAAAATCATAATATGATAATTATAGACGAGCGGTGCCTTTGAGTCGCGTCGCGTCGCGTCGATTCATATTAATTATGATCTGCGTACAATTCATAACCCGCAGTTCATCTGTTTGACAGTTTTGTAGGTAGTTGGTAGATTCGTAAAATGGTCCACAAATTATGAATTGCTTTTTAATGAAGTCTAATGTCAAATAGCAGCTGTCAAACAGATGTTTTATCCTACCGTTGCAGGTATAGTGATACCAATATTCTCAATGCTATCCATAGGTACATTTGGTCTTTATGTTGCGATCTTCAGGCAACGAAATAAAAAAAAATTACAGGAGTGACAACGTCATCTTTATCAGGTCAAAAGGATTTCATTTTTTTATGTTCATCACACAACACACATTTACATCTGATTTCGACCATATTATTATAGTTAATTTTAATTGTATCGTGTTGCGTATCAAGATTGAGGGATTTTAAAAGAATTTCGTTGTATTTTACTAGATACGGCGCGCGGCGCCTCTATAATAATGGTTACGAAAACGGTAGACAAAATAAATTCGACCCATATATTTCTGGGGGAGGAAAGATCAAAGTTGTTTGATAACAAGAGCCGTTAAAGGATATCACGTATTTTCGTAACACTGTATTCTAATGGATTTAGGAATTAAGTAACTGAAAGAAGTTGAGACAGACAAAATGAGAGATGAAGGGGCGCCGTAGCAGGCGCCACTTCAATCCTGGCACCCTTGGGCGGTCGCCCAACCGTGCCCTGCCCTAATGCCGCTACTGCCTACTAACCCCGTGTTTACACCAAGGTTTATAACATGTATTGTATAGTTTACACCTAAAACAAGTAACAAATAACACTAGTTGTATACAAAACTTGTCAAAAAGGTGAACTAATATTTTACCTATACAACCTGAACCTAAATACGTGTATGATACATGACATGTTTATTTCAATTACTTATATTCAAAATTAACTGGGTGCCGCACTCGACCGAATGTCATAGCGAAGCATTTAGAGGAATTAAATTCCATCTTATTGTCTAGGCTCCACTTGTATCGCATCTATGTCTTGCTGTAGTGCCAAACAGCCAGTCTCGTACTCGTAGGTACAACTTCAAGCCATCAACAGACATCTTGTATGACGGGGATTTGGGGATTATCATTTACAATGATTAAAAATAATAAAGGCCCCAAAATTGACCCCTGACTAACTCCGGAATGCGTGTGGTAAGCGCCTGATTCGTAGATACCGAGCCTAACGAACTGCTGATCACTTAGATAATCTGCGAAGAAACGTAATAGAGATGGTGTAAAACCTATGTTAATACGTACTACCTAAATATGAACTGCGTACCGCAATTCATCTGTTTGACAGCTGCTATTTGACATTAGACTTCATTAAAAAGCAATTCATAATTTGTGGACCATTTTACGAATCCACCAACTACCTACAAAACTGTCAAACAGATGAACTGCGGGTTATGAATTGTACGCAGATCATTTATTAATATGAATCGACGCGACGCGACGCGACTCAAAGGCACCGCTCGTCTATAATTATCATAATATTATGATTTTGCCAAAGCGTCCATTTTAGGCACCCTGTAGAACGTTATGTAAAGGCTTCTACATACCAGCGCGACTTGTCGCGCGACGCGACACGGCACAAAGGCCCCGCGCATCGCGGGACGAGAGTATTTTTTTTTTTGGGTGTGAAATCATCAAATAACTTCTCCCGCTCTGGGCGGAGCGGGAGGGAGTGTCAGACTTTTACTGACTAAAACCCACCGTGTTCCTTCAAATGCCTGTGTGCCAGGACCACGATTTCCCTTTCGGACAGACTCGTAACCCTGGCAGGCATTGGCCCTTTCGGACCCCGTCAATTGGTGCTGACGTCTCTTTGAGGCGCGCGTGGAACACGACGCGCCGTCGGGCCCGGGCCTGGTCCTTATCGGACGGCGAGCTACCCATCGCTCACCGTCCCCAAGCCCACGCCTACGGTGGCCGGGAATAGGCCTGCGATTCCCGACGCCCGGGGCGTCTCCTGCGGCGACTAAGGGCGGAAGGGCGGGCACCCTGCCTCACCCTCACGCATTCCGCCTCCTCCTTCGCGAGCATTACTTTTTCGCAGAAGGAGGTGACGTCCTCCCATGCACTCTCGCTCCGAACCATGGCCTGAACCAGGGCCGGACGCGAGAGATTGCCACCGCCGATCACCTCCGTGAGGACACGGCGGTGCTCCGCCCAAGCAGGGCAGACCTCCACCGTATGCTCCACCGTGTCCTCCGGGCGATCCACACAGTGGTGACACCCGGGCGTTTCCTCCCGCTTTATCCTGAACAGGAACCTCCCGAAACAACCGTGTCCGGTGAGGACGTCAGGCGGAAGGTGAGGACGCCGTGGCGCCTCTCTAGCCACTCCTCAAAGAGGGGACTTACCGCCGCAATTGTGGCGTGCCCAGCACTGGGTTGCGACAATCGCACTCTCCATGTCGCCATGAGATCCCGCCGGAGCTCCGTCCGCTATGCCGCGATTTCTTGCGGCAGCGGAGTTACGCCCCGGCGTTTCGCCTCTTCGCGCCACACCCAAATGTGCGCGAGGACTTTCGCCTCCAGATCCCATGGCGGCAGTCCGGCAAGGAGTCTCGCCGCCTCACGGGAGACCGTGCGGTAACCTCGTACCAGCCTGATGGCCATGACCCTTTGGGACGCGTTCAGCCGCTGGGCTGGTCGCAGCCTCAGTGAACGCGCCCACACCAAAGCCCCGTAAAGGGCCATGGACCGCATGATCCCCGCGTAGAGCCTCCGATAGGAGGCATTTGGACCCCCCAGATTGGGCAGGAGCCGCTTCAAGGCAGCCCCGGCCCGCTCCAGTCTGGGAGCCAAACGTCGGAAGTGCTCGACGAAGTTCCACCGGCTGTTGAGGATGAGTCCCAGGTACTTCATCGTCGACTCGACGCCGATGTGAACCCCTCCCGCCGTTATTTGGGAACCCGACAGTGGCACGTTCCGAGGACCATAAAAACACATGGCCTCGGACTTGTGCAAGGCCACCTTGAATCCCAATTGCCGGATCCTATCGACGATTGTCGCAACCCCACGTTCCGCCAGTTCGGCCGCCGCCTGATGTGAACTCTCCTGCGCCAGGACCAGCGTGTCGTCAGCGTACCAGACTACGCTGGCGCCACTGGGGAGGTCGGCGCAGCACCCAGTCGTACCCGATGTCCCACAGATGCGGCCCCAGAACCGATCCCTGTGGGACACCGCACGACATCTTTCGCCGGTTCCACTCTCCTTGGTGACCGGGGTAGATGACGGCCCTGTCCGTCAGATAGGCCTCGACCACGTGACAGAGGTAGGTCGGCATCCGGTGATACCGGAGTGCCTTCCTGATGCAACTCCAGGGCAGGGTATTAAACGCATTGGCGATGTCAAGAGACACCGCCAAGACGACCCCACCCCGGGCCACAGCATCCCCCGCCGTGAGGGCTCGAACGCGCATGATGGTATCCACCGAAGAGCGCCCCTTGCGGAAACCAAACTGGCTCTCCGCGAAATCCGGCCCAACCCATACCAGCCGGTAAGGCGATAGCCAGATAAGGCGGTCTGCAATAACTCTTTCAAGGAGCTTTCCCACCTCGTCGAGCAGCAGGATGGGCCGGTAAGCGGACGGAGAGTCCGCTGGGCGCCCCGGCTTCTTAATGAGGGCCAGTTTCCCCGTCTTCCAACGAAGTGGGAACTGGCCCCTCTCCATGCATGCGCTTAGGAGCCCCCTTAGTCGAGGCCCGAGAGCGTCCGAGGCCAGAACCCAGGCTGTTCCAGGCAAGCCGTCGGGTCCTGGGGCGGTATTCTTGGCATTCAACCTACGTACCGCCACTCTCAAATCTACCTCGGTCACCTCCGAAGCATCGTCGTAGTCGTCGGCGGGTGTGGTCCGCATCGGGCACCGCAGGAGGCGGAGCTATAGACGGGGGAGTATGTTCCCCTCGCAAAGGAAACAGAGCGCTCACCACGTCTTCCACGAGCTGGGGCCGGAGACTCTGCGTCAGTGGGGCAGCCCATGGGCCGAGTTTATCCCGCACCATTTTGCGTCCCCACGGGTCTCCGTCGATAATCTCCAGCGACTGCTCGCGGGCCAGTCCTCTGGCCCGCTGGATCTCCTCTGAGAGGGCGTTCTTTGCCACTCTGTACCCCTCGTACAAAACCGCCTGAATGGCTTCCGTATTCGGAGGGCGGATACGGCGCCTGCGGTGCCTGGAATACCGGCGCCACGCACCAACGCACGCCTCGCGTAAAGCGGTAAACTCGCGCGACCACCAGCACACCTGGCGCCGGGCACGTCCGGGCTGGACCCGGGGCATTGCCACGTGACAAATGTTGGACATGGCCTCCCGGAACCACTCCGCCTCGTCGTTGATGTCGGCAGGCCTGTCCGATGATGACACCCAGGCCTGCACGATCGAGGCTTCCAGGAGGAGCTCCCGGTCCAGCTGCTTCAGCGCCCACCGCGGACCACTCGGGGCCTGTCGGACCAGCGCGCTCGAGGTCGGGGTGGAAACGTCAAACCGGATGTACCGGTGATCGGAGTATGTCTCCACCCTCTCCATGACGCGCCAGTCGATGACACGCGATGACAGAGCGGGGCTGGCGAACGAGATGTCCACCACTTTCACACATTCACCCCGCATCCGCACACACGTGGGAACAGAACCCCGGTTTAGGACGACCAGGCCTGTCTCCAGAGCCCAGTCCTCCACCATCCTGCCCCGTGTGTCCGTACACCGGGAACCCCAAGCCACGTTTTTGGCATTGAAGTCCCCGAGGACGAACACGGGGAGGGGATAGTACCCGACGACGACGACTCTCAGCTCCCCAAGGGAGTTGTGGAACTCGGCGAGAGTTCGGTTCGGGGAGAAGTATACTCCTACCACGACAATCTCCCCGAACCGTGCTGCCACGCAACCCTGTCCCGTCTTGACGGCCTCGAGGGACAGGGTACCGGCGGCGGCCGACGAAATTAGGGTCACTGAGCCGCTCAGGTCCTCCACCCAGTCATCCCTGGGCGGAGGGACAACGGCTCAGCGACCACGGCGATGTTAATCGACCACTGCGCCATGCTCTGGAGCAACAGATCCTGAGCGGTGGCGCAGTGGTTGATGTTCGCCTGGAGGAGGCGTAATGGGGCCATTTATTGGCAATCCATTTGAGCTTCCTCCCGGGCCCCCTGAGATGGTCCTGCCGCGGTGTTAGCGGTAACGACGACTGGTCGAATGGTGGCGGCTGCGGCGGTGACGACGGTGTTGGAGGGCTTGCCTGCGCTCCCCCCCCCCCAAACCCAAGGGAAGGCCTTGGGTTTGGGGGGGGGAGCGCAGGCCTTACCTCCAGCCCGGTGATCGGCCGGCTTGCCAGCCGCCGCACATGCAAAACAGTGCGGCGTGGCATCACAAAAGGCTACCGTGTGACCGGGCTGACCACAGTGGAAGCAGTGGTCGCTGCGGTCCACCTCTGATGTGCAGCATACTCCCACGTGGTGACCCACCCGGCAGCGGAAGCACCTCAGAGGTCTGGGTTCCAGCAGTTTCACCTGCGCGGATACCCAGCCCACACGGAGCCTTCGGCCCTCCCCGGCTATCTTTTGGGCCACCGACACGGGGCAGCTTACCGTTATGGTTTGCATGCCCGTGGTGTCAGGACGGATGGTGCCTGCCCTCACCTGCTCGGCAGAGCACCCCCCAGTCCTAGCCACGGCGGCCACAACGTCTTCCGCCGTCACGCAGTCGTCCAGGCCCAGGATGCGCATTTCAGCGGACTTAGTTGGCCTGGACCCTCGGACCTCCTCCGCATCGAGGGACGCCCTAAGTCTTTCGGCCAAGGCGTCAGCGGTCGGGCCGCTGGCCGCGCCGGGGATCTCGAGCATCCGGGCCCCAGTCGCCGTAACCTTCATTCTGAAGCCCTCGGTGACGCCGATCTCCTCGAGGTTGACCGCCTTCCACGCGTTGGTGAGCAGTTCGCGGTACGACACGCCCCTCTTTTCCGCTTCCGGCTGTAGTGTGATCACTACAGCTGCGGACTTCGGGGCGCGGAGCCTACCCGCGGCGCTACGCTTCTTGCGTTGCTGCCGCCTCTCCTTCTTTGCTGTACCCTACATTTATGTTCTCGTAACTCGTCAAAATGTATGGCAACAGCTGATTTTTCTTTCGCGATTTCAGGTTTGGTATCATAGTAAAAGTTGTTCATGATTATGAGTACAATGACCCCTTAAGATATTGTGCGTTAATTCTGGGACATGTTGTAGATATAAAGTAACAGTTGTTTTTTTTAATTACTCGACTTGTTTTTTTTTTTTTTTTCAATGTGTGAATTGGAGAGTGCAAAGTGAGCGATATAGATTAACCCGCGCCCTGGTTTTAGCACTAGTGGCGCCCTGGGGGTCTCCCCTAGGGCGCCGGTAATGCTAAAACCAGCACTGTTACTAGGTCTCTGCAGTGGCGTACCTAGGTGGGTGCGTCGGGGGTGGTCCGCACCGGGTGCCACCTGATTGGGGGTGATACTTGACCGTGAAATAATAAAATAAAACATATTATACTTACCTACTATCACGTTTTTCTACGATAAACCACTTAGGCTTGAAGCCATTTTAACCAAGTTATCCAAACTAAATAATTTAATGAAAGCAAAAATAGGGAAGGAAAAAATCAAGGCAGTAGTTTATTATATAACAAAGTTAGGTTGGTACAAGGAAAACGAGTAATAATGGACCAACTTACATTTTCATGTACAAAATTTGAAATAAGATGGGATTTATTTCAAATTTTGTAAGTACCTACCTACATATATTTTTACATATCTCTCACAATACAATATTACACTCCACGTCACTGTGTGCAGTGTAATATCTTATTGTAATTTTAAGCTGATAACAACACACAGCAGTGCAATTTTCATCGCAGTCCCAGCATGACATTGATTCCTTTATCAGCTCCAACTATTAACTTACGCTAGTATATTCTGTTTATAGGCTCAAGTATAGTTCCGTTTGGTGCCGGACGTAAAGAATAGCACCATCCCATTTCTTCCTGTGGGTGTCGTAAAAGGCGACTAAGGGACTTACTAGAGAATAGGCAGCAGCGTTCTCTATGCATTTTTAAAACCATACTGCGATCGCCTACCCGCCTGCCAAGCGTGGCGATTATGGCAAATCCCCCCCTTTTTTTTTTTGCGGGAGGCATATGTCCAGCAGTGGACGTCTTTCGGCTGAAATGATGAGGCTCAAGTATAGTATTTACTTACTATTTACCTGTTCCTAGCAAGAAAGAAAGCATTGCATAATAATTATTTTAACTACATAAGTACGTTTTATTTTTGAAACCTATTTAGGTAATTACTAACTAAACGCAATTCGACAGCATTTCAGTTTTTTGCGACTTTGTCGGGATAATATCAGCATATTATGTTCAATATTGTTGGCCTACTGCAGGGCAAAGGCCTCTTCTGTTTTCACATACAGATAAGGCATAAGCACTGATAACTATGCTTGCTCAAACAAGGGGGATTGGCGATTTCAGAATGATTTATACCTACCCAGGTTGCCTATACAGATGTCGGTTGATGTCCAAGATAAATTTAGAAATTTTGAATTTCAAATAACCACATTGGTATTTCTCCGGTTTCGAACCCACTACCTCGTGCATAAGAAGCGGGAACCATAACCACTGGGCCATCGCACAGTATTTCTGACTGGGATAGTCTTTTCTCTTTTTGTAAGATTTGAAACAATAATTACAAAACTTCGTGTTAATTATAAATTATTTCAAATTCTTTATCATAAATTCGAATGATAACACTCTGATAAGATTGGCATTATTAACTATCGAGGGTCACATGACAGATAGGTATATAAATTTTGGACAACTGGCGAAATGTATGTACTGTAAGTATTGTGAATTTTAGAATTAAATAAAACAACATGTCATTGTATTTACAAAATGGTTTATGTATTTTAAATAACAATATAATCAGTACAACAGTCAGTTTTAATAAGCAGTAGTATATTAAGTTTAAATCACCTTAAAAGTATTTTAAAACGGAATTGTTATAATATGTACCATAATGTTAATGTTCATATTTCATAAAAACCCAAGTTTACCACTAAGATGGTAAAAAAAAAATCTTGTTGATTATTATCCAACATAAAATAGCACCCATACGTTTATACCCATATTTCATTACAAATTGGCATGATATTTCTTGAACGGAGCCAAGCCAGCCGCGATCTTGCTACCTAAATCAGGATGAACTTGAGTGAAGATTTTAATAGCTCTCTCTTGGATAAAGCCTGCGGCATCCTTCAAGTGACCCACAATGTTCTCGACAACGCGCTGTTTGGCGGCATCATCAAACACCTTTTTGTAAAGTTCTGTAGCTTGAGAGAAGTTGTCCTCGGTCTGGCCACTGTCGTATCTGTCAACATCACCGCTGATGTTGTACCTGGGCTGCAGGCGCTGCGCTCGCGGGCACTCTTGAGGGCCCGAGAATGAGTTGGGGAAGTAGTTGGGGACTCCCTCCTGGTTGCTTATATTTTGCGGTCCATCACGCTGGTAGTTAGCCACAGAGACGCGGTAAGGGCAGTTTACTGGGATTTGCAAATAGTTGGCTCCCAGGCGGTGACGGTGAGTGTCGCTGTATGAGAATAAACGACCCTGCAACATCTTGTCAGGAGATGGCTCAATACCTGGCACCAAATTAGCAGGACTGAATGCAATCTGTTCAACTTCAGCAAAGTAGTTCTTGGGGTTCTTGTTTAAGACCATTTTGCCAACTTGAATCAGAGGGTAGTCAGAATGGGGCCAAATTTTGGTCAAATCAAATGGATTGAATTTACTGCTTTCTGCTTGAGCCATTGTCATGACTTGGATGTACATTGTCCATGATGGGAATTCACCCTTGGCAATAGCATTGTAAAGGTCTCTAATAGAATAGTCAGGGTCTGTAGATGCCAGTTCACCAGCCTTGTCAACAGACAAGTTCTTAATTCCCTGGTTGGTCTTGTAGTGGAATTTCACCCAGTGTGCCACTCCTTGAGCATTGATAAGTTTGAAAGTGTGAGAACCATATCCATTCATTTGCCTGTATCCATCAGGAATACCACGGTCTCCAAACAAGTATAGCACCTGATGAGTTGTCTCCGGCCTCAATGTGATGAAATCCCAAAACATATCAGGATCCTTGAGATGAGTGGCAGGGTTCCTCTTCTGAGTATGAATAAAACTAGGGAACAAAGTGGGATCTCTGATGAAGAAAATAGGTGTGTTGTTACCAACAAGGTCCCAGTTACCATCATCAGTGTAGAACTTTACAGCAAATCCTCTAGGATCACGGACTGTGTCAGCAGAGCCACTTTCACCACCAACAGTGGAGAATCGTACAGCCATTGGAGTTATCTTTCCAACTGTTTCAAAGACTTTAGCCGCACAATACTTTGTGATGTCATGAGTCACTTCAAAGTGCCCGAATGCTCCAGCACCCTTGGCATGCACAACACGCTCTGGAATACGCTCCCGGTCAAATGCAGATATCTCATCGAGGAAGTTGACATCTTGGAGTAGAGCTGGTCCATTCTTTCCAACAGTTTGAATAGCAGTCTTGACTCCAACAGGTGCTCCAGTTTTTGTAGTGATGTAGCCGGGAGAATCCTGGAATACAATAAATAAAAAATATTGTAAAAATATAAGTAGTAAAATCAACACCTATCATATAGACAATAATGTCAAATAAAAACTCAGTAAGTTAAGTGACACATGTTCACAGTATTTAGTATGTTAATTCGCAATGCATTACAAGGTGACCACCGAGAGGTATATAATAATTGATGTTAAAATAAACATGTTCTACATGCAGTCATTGGCATGAATTCATTCACTAATTACAAGCAGGTGTGCTTCAGCATTTCAATTAACACCAAAATCACAGAAATGTATGATTTTACACTGAAGTGAAAAACAAATTACATAGACAGTTTTTTATCAAGTGTAAAACAATGTTTACACAAAATTCTTGATAATCCAAGTCAAGGTACAAAGATCAATGTAATAATGACGTGGGACATGAGTATCAATAATATACACACAATGCTCAGCATTACACAGTAAAAAGTTAATGCAAATAGGTAATGTCAAATTTAATATTCTTAAGTTTAAAGTACATTCGTTGAAGTCGCTCACAAGTTAGCAGAGCAAACACAGTCCGCGTAAACGAAGCACTTAATTACAATGTTGTTCACTGCCTACATTAAGAATCACTTTCAATGGTAAACTTGAACTTACTTTAAGATTTTTCTTGAAGTTAACAAGCTGGTCGGTGGCAGGTTCCCTTGAAGCCATTTTGGTTTGGTTGTAAGCGTTCGTTGTCAACGGGACGGAGCGGCTCACTGGTCGCGTACCGTGAACACAAATACCACTCGGGCTGCGTGCGTTCCTCTTATATAGAGTTACCAGCGATAAACAACTATCATGCCAAACAAGTGCGACTGGTCTGGTGACCCGATATAAAAATATATACGTATTATAAGTTGTATACATAGGTACTATGATAATATTCCAGTACAACTTTTTTTCAAAATCCCTTTTGCAAACTGTTTCAATAGTATGTCAATTGTTCTTGTTGTCGTGTTGTCAAAATCCAATTTACTTAGTACTTAAAAAATAATGAATAAAGCTACAATTAAATAGAAAAAACACTATCTTATGACCGATTTCTTATTGTTATGACATATCATGTCACAGACAGCAGAAGATGACATTAAGCATGACCAGTATTTTTTTTTATGCTTTCCTGTTTGCACAGATGATATATATTAGATATGATGCGTCCAATTTTGAATCTCCTTACCTGATGGTCAATAGTGACCTTGACCAGGTCATAAACCTGATCAATTTTTATCGATGTATATAAATAGAATATCGCTCCTTACTATAATACCTATGGGACGTAATATAATTGCCTATCTCAAACATAACTAGCGAAATGATAGACAGAGTACTTACCTGTGCCTACCCCTTGGGGAATACGGGTGTGTTATGTTGCATTCAGCCAGTATTATTATTAGTCCAAAAGCTCGGGCCGTTTAGCTCTCCTTTTTCGAGCTGAGCTGGACTGACGGTAAAGGACTTCAAAGCGTTGGTAGGGTAATTTTTAAAACCCCCAAGTTGTCTTGTTTTTAAGACTAAACCTTATTTAATACCTTCGGTATTTTTTAAGAATTATTTTGAAAATTGTACAAACTATTTTATTTTGCCCAAAACTGCATTAATCTCTGTTTCTTGTAATACTTGAAATTTAAGATTTATGAATTACTAAAAGGATAAATGAGTAGGGGAAAACCAAAGAAACGATGGATGGTCTGTGAAAGATGATACGGCAAAGAAAGGGGGTGCAGACTGCCGAGATGACGACTAAAAGAGAAGTATGGAAGAAAAAACATGTTGCGCTGACCTCAAATAAATTGGGATACGGGCAAGAGAATGCAGATGCATTTCCAGCAGTTAAAAAAAATATATATCCACCATTTTGATTTTTAATAATTTTAATTACCCAGTGAGACTCGCACAGTAAATACGAATCTAACAACATTATCATAGATCAAAAAACTTTTTCTAAAAAAAAAGAACACTACAAAGTGAAAAATAACTTTAATTTCGGAAGTCGGTGTTTTTGGATCTGTATTTTAGTTTTTGGCCACCGACTTCCGAAATTAAAGTTATTTTTCACTTTGTAGTGTTATTTTTGGAAGTCGTTTTTATTTTTTTTTTAAAAGTTTTCTATTTTTCACTTTTTAGTGGATCAGTTTTTAATTTATCTAAGTTACAATAGCCTAATGTTAACTGCTCATCACCTTTTACAAAATATTGCTTTTCCCGATGCTGGGACGTTGATTGTTGAGAAGTTCTCCTGGTAAGAACCAGGAGAACTGCCACTCACCATATGCATAGTGACGAGCATAAATGGCTTAGCAACCACATTAAAGTATCTAATCGAATCGCAACCCGTTAAGTATTTATTATTATATTGTTCCGGTGGCCATCTGTGGTCTCCATCATCAGTTCCACTTCGCCAAATGGTGCTTTCCAAGAGCAAATGCACGAGTTAGTATAAAAAATACCCGAATCGCTATAAGTTTGCCTATAAAATTTGTAGGTTTCCCTCGATTTCCATGGGATCCCCTCATCTGATTCTGATTTGGTGGCAATGGGACCACTTTGGGAGCATACCCTTTCCACTCAATAGGCATAGGAGTTTTTTTTTTCGAAAACACCGTTTGACGCCAAAGATCCGCCATTTAGATTTATAATAATTTTAATATACCCAGTGACACTCGCTCAATAAAGACAAATCGAACGACATATCATTCATCAAAATCAGCCTCAGCCATTTAGTAGTTACGAGGAACCACAGGGACGGACATACATACATACTGGTCACACAGATAACCCTCCTTTTTTGGCTTCGTCGCAGTCGGGTAAAAAAGAACTATCGACTGGGGCAAAAAAAAAACAAAAAGGGGGTAAAAAGGTATCAAAATAAAGGGTTTTAAAAGGGGATTACAAAAATATGTACAAGTTATATGTTTAAATGTAATTTAAATGAGAAATTATAAAAAAACTTTCCCGCTTTTGGTGGAGTAAGGGCCCGTTATCGCCTGATTATAAGTGAGTAAATAAACTAATTTACCGTCTTAAATTCCCAATTAAAAAGCGTAAAATATAAAAGTTAAAAAAATCTAAAACCCGACTGTATAAAAAGGGAACTGCGTTAAAAATCCTACTATTTACCTACCTAAATAGGTAAATGTCCTATTATATAGATGTATAGAGAGAGAGATAGTCACAATCAGATGAATATGGCTATCTCTACCCCCGCCACGGCCATGCCCATGTACCAAAAATGTTTTTAATCTATACTTAGCTCATTATGGAATTTACTCGTGTAGATAAGCTACCTACTGATATAATTGCGTTTTTATTTTTTTTACGTCTTCAGATAACCAGAAAAACTCAATGACTTATCAAAAACGTTCATACCTTTGAAGGACTCCGACTTCATTAATTTCAATATGCAAAATTTGTACATATCATTATTATACAGTGCATAAATGTACACGGTCCAGATGCCCGTGTGCATGGTACATGCCATACAAAAAAGTTTCATTCATCATAGTCACGGAGTCGTCACTAGCTATTTATTTATGGTAACTACGCCCACATACACATAATCAGTATATATTATTGTTCGCACTGCTGGGACACAGGCCTCCTCTCTGTGACAGGGAGTGGGCTGTACTGTAATCCACCACGCGGGCCCAGTGCGGGTTGGTAGATGTCACATGTCTTCGAATTTTTGGTTCTAGGACATGCCGGTTTCCTCACGATGTTTTCCTTCACCGTTTTGAGAGTAGTGGTGATGAAATAATTTACAGACAGTAAAGGCTTCTACATACCAGCGCGACTTGTTGCGCGACGCGACATGGCACAAAGGCCCCGCGCGTCGCGGGACGAGCGGTGCCTTTGTGTCGCGTCGCGTCGCGCGACAAGTCGCCCCGGTATGTAGAAGCCTTAAGTCGTGGCCGTTACCACTTAACCACGCCCATATAAAAAAAAATCACATGTACTCATGTAATGGAAAACCTTTATTATTATGATGGGATTGGATTAAGATCAGTTTATTCAGGGATGTCGGTACATCGCTGAATAATAATAAAAATATTTTCATTTTCAAAGGGTTTAAAATACAACGTAACATAACATCATGCCTGTATATCCCTAAAGGGTTTGGCAGAGGTGCACCCACATTTCGAGGTCAGATATTTGGGTAAATATCTAATTAATGAAGAAAAACTACAAGAAGTAAGACTCCACAAACTGACAGTACTCCCAATCTCACTCAGAGCTACACTGACACACACACAACAAACACACACACAGACACAACGCACTCACACATTTAAGTTGAATCTTGTTTGTAAGAGTATTATTGCCAATATTATTATATTTTAATTTTTGTACATACTTTTTATTCACTTTTAACTATATATTTCTTGTTTAATTAACTTTAATTCATTAACTTTACTTTTAGTTTGATTTTGTTAATAATCACCGTGTATTTGTTATTTTTGTGCTCGTGATTATAATGTAGATAGGTTTTTTTTTTTAATGTTTACTTGCTCGAGTGTGTGTTTACCTAGGCACGTGTTTCTGTGACGAATAATTTTTTTTTATTTTTTCTTTCTTTCTTTTTCTTTCTTTACGATCTTTTTGGATAAAACGAAAATGTACAACTCTGATTCCCAAGATACAGTCTCACGCCTAGTTGGGGAAAATTAATATGTATGATCTCAGATAATCTGAGTGTATGATGTACTCGATTATTAATAAATTATTTATATTTATATTTCTAATGGTTGATGGTTCTGAACCATCTCATTATAAAATGTGCTATTGGAATCCGGACCTTGACTTCAAATTCCTTACCCCTTGGTTTTGTAAACAAAAATAATCCAACTTTGTATTTTTCGATCACGAAAAAATCCTCTATTTGTCCTGTGATATGATAATGGATGACAGATATTAAGGCAGTTATGCACTTGGACATAGTGCAGAAAGCTTGTCCGAGCTTTTCTGATCTGGCTTATCATGAGAACCGTAGAGAAACATTTTGTCGACGGAAGAGTAGACAAAAATGACTTTTCCGTGTTGACAGATGACAGTTATCTACCGAGAACGAAATGTAGACAAGTGATTTCTATTCTACAGTAGAGTAGAAATAGAATGCGTCATGCTTAGCTTGCACGTGGATTTGTGTTAGAAGATAATAATTATGTATGGTTTGAGAGAAACGAATGAAATCACTATGAAAAGTGGCAAGTTCTGTAATTAGGGTTCCGTACCAAAATGGTAAAAAGGAACCCTTATAGTGAGACTAAGTCTGTCTGTCTGTCTGTCACACCTGGATATCTCAAGAACTACTAATGCTATCAACTTGAAATTTAGAATAGTTTTAGATGACGTTTGCCCGACTATTTTGCAAACAAGAAAGAAATTAAAAAATATATATCTTTTTTGCAAAAGGGACTGAAAGGAGGTCTTAAAAATTTGAAGTGGGGCTACTAGGGCATGTTGGGTATCATATGAAAGAACGCTGTTTGCAGATTCTCAAACTTTTATTTATTATTTTTTGGGCAGCATATTTTCCGACTTATGATGAAAAATGTAAAAAAAAAATCCGTTCCCCCCCCGTTATCTCCAAAGTTTGCATAGATAAAAATCTGAAATTATTCTATGTGATAGAAGTTTATGTAAAGGTTACAGGAAAAATAAAACGATGTCTCTAAATAGCACAGTTTTTATGAAATCATCAACATCATATATACGTACGGCACCCTCGGTGCGCGTGTCTGACTCGGTCTTGACCGGTTTTTTTTTTATGGACAGCGTCTCCGTCACCAGGCGGGATGGAGCTTGTGGGGCTGTAGGTATTCTGGGTGTGCTGAGAATTTAAGGGTATGGTACTGACCATCAAACTGAACAACTCTCTCCATGGGACAAACATCGTAAAAGTTGTTCAGTTTGATGGTCTGCTGTTTTTTATATTTCTATATCTGACACCGTTAAATTGTATGATCCCTACACGCTGTTATAGTACCTACATACTAATTCCATGAGGGTTAAGTCCACCAGCTCCCTTTGAGTATTTATACTCAAAGCCAGCTCGTATAGTCATCATGGTGGCAATTAGAAAAGTAAACAAGTTTATTTTTGTCCAATTTACTATATCCATCTACTTATATAAGTGTTATCGTATGGGTGCTGCGTATTATCTGCGTTATCATTATTTTGCATATTTTTGTCTCAATTTTATTTCTGACGTCAATGATAGCTATCGTCCTATACCTATATAAGCTGTTAATCGTTAAAAATACGTAGGTGTCTAATGCAAACATATTTTAATTAAAAAAGTTGGGATCGTGGGAATCCTGTCACTATGACCGAATGTTATAAAATTAAATGTGTGTTCCTTTTTGCGTGACTTATG
The DNA here is from genome assembly GCA_948098905.1 of Tiliacea aurago. Classification (NCBI taxonomy): domain Eukaryota; kingdom Metazoa; phylum Arthropoda; class Insecta; order Lepidoptera; family Noctuidae; genus Tiliacea; species Tiliacea aurago. The sequence goes on along the minus strand of OX402576.1, from coordinate 14,981,612 downwards.
CGATTATTTTGCAAGCACACACACACATCACGCTACCGAATATTCTGAAGAGTGTGGGTTCAACTTAATCGTTTATGTACTCATAGAGGTGATAATAATGTTAAAAGGACGCTACCGTTTCATGTCGTGTAAATCATTTCGGTACATTTATTTAATATTAAAATTAAAGGTTTATTGTAAGATTAACACGTCGAAACGAACGTAATCTGCTAGACTGTATTGGAAAAATATATTATGAAATTCGACGAAATTCAAGTGAACGGACTAAATTGTTATTATCTGTCACATCGCAGTAATTGGCCTTTCATGTAGGTATTTAAATACTCATTATAGTTAGATAAATACTTCCACTCGTTATCTGTCGATATAATTATGATAATGAATTCTAAGTTATGCGCGTATCTGAATATTCCAGCCATAAGAAGAATGGCAGGACTCCGTGTAATCTGGGTGTCGCACTTAGACTTCGCGTACATTCGTACAAATACTCTGACGGACAAATTAAGATAGGTACAAGGTAATCAAGGCATTTTTTTATTTTAATATTGGGTTTTGATAAAAAAGCGTTGTTGTGGCTACGTTTGCACAGACCCCATGACAGTAAACCAAAGAGTATATTAAGCAGTAAACAGTATAAGACATTCAAAGATGGCGTAAAGTTCCAATAATGGCTACTGAAGGGAAAAGTGGCACTTTATAGCTGACTTTGTATAATAAGCCCTCTGCTCATTGGACATCAACCTCCGAGGAGAAGCGCTTCATGTCCTATTGTGCTCCATGCACTACTTGTCTTCGTTTGTCTTTCAATATATCCGAATCATAAACTAGCTGCGAGGGCTTTTTGAGGACTGTATGTAGAACGAAAGTCTGTCTTATAGTCAGAATATTCGACTTTTTGTACAAGTCGATTGTAGGAAAGCGGAAACGGATTTCCACCGTCTTAAGCATGGCGATGTTAAAACTGAAAAGAAGAAATGTTTCTATTCTTCAACCGACAAACGACAAGCGAGACGACCAATTTTTCTCTACTATTGACATTTCTTCTCAAGAGGTGTTAAATAGTCTACATCCCATTGGACTTAGACAAGAATCTATTATGTAACGTTGATTTTGAAAACACAATTCAAAATTTTCACCGTGTAAATGTTTTCTCACTGCAGTCAGTGGGTGGGCGGAGTTGTAGGGGGGGTTGGGTTTAGGAGCACTTAGAGTAGCAAAGAAAACAAGAAACCAAAAATGGTGAGAAATAAATTGTTGATGTAAAAAAACACAGCGAAAAATTAAAAAAAAACTGTATTTTTCCTTAAATTTATGTTGGAATGCTGCTTGCACAGGGGGCGTTACAGGAGATAACATTTCTGTTATTTTTGCCTAGGACGCACGTTTTCGAGATATTTAAATTTGAATATTTTATTGTTTTCGTTTAAAAATAAAAAAAAAACAATTTTCGCTGGTTTTTAACCGACTTCCAAAAAGGAGGAGGTTCTCAATTCGGCTGTATGTTTTTTTTTTGTATTTTTTTTTTTTGTATGTTTGTTACGCGATTACTCCGTCAATTATGAACCGATTTTGAAAATTCTTTTTTTGTTTTAAAGGGTATACTCCCGAGGTGGTCCCATTGCCACCAAATCAGAATCTGATGAGGGAATCCCATGGAAATCGAGGGAAACCCTCAAATTTTATATGCAAACTTATAGCGATTTGGGAACTTTTTATAGTAACTCGTGCATTTGCTCTCGGAAAGCACCATTTGGTGAAGTGGAACTGATGAAGGAGACCACAGATGGCCACCGGAACAATATCATAATGAGTACCTATTTAACGGGTTGCGCTTAAGCAATGTATGCTCGTCACTATGCATATGGTGAGTGGCAGTTCTCCTGGTTCTTACCAGGAGAACTCCTCAACAATCAACGTCCCAGAATCGGGAAAAGCAATATTTTATAAAAGGTGATGACCAGTTAACATTAGGCTATTGTAACTTAGATAAATTCAAAACTGACCCACTAAAAAGTGAAAAATAAAAAAACTTTTTACAAAAAAATAGTAACCGACTACCAAAAATAACACTACAAAGTGAAAAATAACTTTAATTTCGGAAGTCGGTGGCAAAAAACTCAAATACAGATCCAAACACACCGACTTCCGAAATTAAAGTTATTTTTCACTTTGTAGTGTTATTTTTGGTAGTCGGTTACTATTTTTTTGTAAAAAGTTTTTTATATTAAAACTTGGCGTTTGATACATTTTTTTCGATAAAGAAACGTAATATTATCTTAGAATTTTTAGCTTATCTACATCGCTAGCTACCACCCCGTTGCTAAGGAAAGAATAAATATGTTTTTGTCTTCATAGAAACGCGAGTCTACGGGTCCCCCGCGCTCGAGCAGAAGAGATGTCGAGTTGAAAGAAAAAACTAATAATTTCCAAGAGATAATTTTCATAGAAACTGTTCTATATAGAGTCTGCGCTGTGCCGTGTTCCATATACGATCCGAAATTCGAACCCCGAGGAAAGCAAAGCTCGAACTTGGAGAGACCAGATAAAATCATTGATTGCTTGAAACTAATTGGGCGAAAGCCCTGCTTAGGAATTTGTTTTCCTCAGTAAAGCGTTACATAGGTATGTATAGTAGATATTTGTACTACATAAAGTTAGCTTAGTAGCTACAGTTTAGACAAAATTGTACAAAATAGCGACACTGCGCCAAGATGCACTTTGTCCATCAAATGATATTTTCTCTTACCATGATTGATTGACTATGTTGTCAATTTCTCCTTGTTAAACCCGTCCCTTTAATGACCTCTTTGAATTTCTTGTCAATGAAGTCTCATTTGTCGTGGGGTTCGCCCACCCTGCAATCTGATCGATTTGCAAGGTTAAGTAATGTGTCAAGTGGTAGGTACCTCTGTGGTCAAGTATCGACTGCTCATTATACGAGGAGACCTCTACGTGCTGGTGTCAGATTGCTTTAAATTCTGTCAATCAGCATGCAAAGTGTGGTCGTATCATATCGAAGTTCCCTCTAATTGGACTGCAGTGTATTCGCGGTACCTTTTTAAATTGTTTTTTTTTTGTCTGTTCTAAATACATTTTTGGGACCTCCACTTCTTAGTTGCCCCAGGGCCTCCACACCTCTAAATCCGGCCCTGATTAGACCCAAGAAACAAAATAATAGCGTTGACTGTATGAGAAAAGATCTACATAACCTACGTTAGATACAGGGTGTTAAAGTAATTGCGTGTTATAGCTAGGTTAGGTGAGGGGTAGGTTCAGTATCGATAAACTAACCCAGGATAAATAAAAAGAAAAATATATAAACAAAAAATTTAACTTAACAAAAAAAATAAGTCTCTTCGTACTTTAACGGGTTTAGGACCGTCAAATAAAATAATTTTAATTCTACACGATTGCTATTTTAAGTTAGTAGGTACTAAATTAGGTTGATCTTGCAATATTTTTTTGGTTCCTTTATCGATACTGAACCTACCCGTAAGCTATGGCACGCAGTCTCTTTAACACCCTGTATAATAGTAAACAAAAAATTACAAAAATAAAACAACCAAATGGTAAATCGGTTTTTTGTTTTAGTAAAAAGTTTTTATTTTTCACTTTTTAGTGGGTCAGTTTGAAATTTATCTGTTACAATAGACTAATGTCAACTGCTCATCACCTTTTTACAAAATAGTGCTTTTCCCGATGCAGGGACGTTAATTATTGAGGAGTTCTTCTGGTAAGAACTAGGAGAACTACCACTCTCCATATGCATTGTGACGTACATAAATTGCTTAGCAACCATACTAAAGTACCTAATCGAATCGCAACCCGTTAAATACTTATTATTTAGTTGTTCCGGTGGCCATCTGTCGTCTTCATTATCAGTTCCACTTCACCAAATGGTGCTTTCCGAGAGCAAATGCACCAGTTACTATAAAAAATACCCAAATCGCTATAGGTGTGCCTATAAAATTTGAGGATTTCCCTCGATTTCCATGGGATCCATCAGATTCTGACACTACACTGAGTATATTTTCAAACAAAAGAAGAATTTTCAGAATCGGTGCACAATTGACGGAGAAATCGGTGAACCAAATACGAACTTACAACCTCCTCCTTTTTGGAAGTCGGTTAAAAAGAGATAATATTATTATGGTGTATGAGTAGCTACTCGGTCTCTGTATTCGACTTGAGATCTGATTTAAGGACAAAATGTTGACAATCTTTAAATGCAAAAACATAATGGTACAGGTATTTCCAGTTCGCTCATTTTTAAACTGTTTTTTTATTTTTTTATTCCTTTATTCTCGAAGCACCACATAACCACAAATATTTGAATAACCAGGTATAGATATATATTATTTATTCTTAAGACGACGATAACCGACTTTTAATGATTTTATACTGAAGATCACAACTAAACGAGTAGTAGTGTTAATGATTTGAAAAAAATATTATGTTAAATAAAATAGAGCATTTTCTCAATAACTTAATATGTGAATATTTTAGAATACGATTATTACATAATGAAATTAATTTGTAAAGTTATGACTAACGCGGATAAAAAACTGAGAATGGCGCAAAATCTACCAAGCGCATTTTTCTGAAACCTTCACCATTTTAAAGATAATTTAATTATTGATCTTTTAGTATAGGTACGCGTTTTATTAAAATACCTTTTGTTTTGTGTACAATTTATTAATAATGCGTCAAATTGGGGACAGCGCTCCTTGATGGGCGAGTCCTATTACTGGCTGAACGTACGACGCGTTGCGTGATCTCAGTACAGAACACGCAGGATAACCACTCAAGGTCACTGGCATATATCTGCGTCTTAAATTAGGAATGATTCTAATACCTAAGAGAGCAGTGGTGGCCCAGTGGTAACGACCTCGACTTACGAGTTTGGTCGTGGGTTCGAAGTTTCGAACCCAGGCAGGCGCTTTAGTTTGTATAAATAATTGCGCTCATAACGGTGAAGGAAAACATCGTGAGGAAACCTCGAAAAATTCGACACCATGTGAGATGAGTACAAATATCTGTAAGTATGTGTTTTTGGAAAATAAAGATAATTTATTATTATTATAAAAAAAAAACAAAACTATATCTACCAACCCGCACTGGGCCCGCGTGGTAGATTACAGCCCACTCCCTCTCGAAGACTCCCTGTGTCCCAGCTGTGGGTCCATTTTAGTCGAAGAAGTGTGTCCCTAACATAACAATAAATGACAACTTAAACTTTGTTATAAATGCTAAGATAAACTTAGCTAGGTGGACAAACCAGATTTACTTTTCTAATAAAGTCACTGACCTTAATATCGGTAGTACGCTTAATGGTTCATGACTAGACACGTGTACGTGCATTATAATGTTGTGCAATGTTCTAGTTTCATAAAAGTCTCACGGTTCTAACCCTTGCAGTCCTGTTTACTACACTTTTTATCTCGACTAAAATGTCAATAAACACTTTTTTGGATGTACAAAAATGTCATAATCTTTGGTATCAGAAGATGATAGCAAAAGATGAAAGCAAGAGATGTAGCTACCTGAAGATAAGTATCTCAGAGATTAAATACACGGTCAGCATTTACTCAGGAAAGTTTCGTAAACAAGGAATGAAAACCTGGTCTTGCTTTGTCCAAACTAAGATAATTTATTATTATTATAAAAAAAAAACTATATCTACCAACCCGCACTGGGCCCGCGTGGTAGATTACAGCCCACTCCCTCTCGAAGACCGGAGGCAACATCAACATCCTTAACATCCTTCTCAGCATTAATAGATATTACGTCTATTACTCAAATCTCCAACTCTAAAAAAAACGCAGCAACTCATTTATGATTACCCTCTTATACTCACAAAGGTAACAGATTGTGATGGTCCTATTTGCTACTAAAATACTAACGTTGGCTTCATTATTAAAACCTGCATTTACGCAAAACCGGTTTTAAAACAAGTTTTTGTCGTATCATTACGCTCACAGATAACTTACGTCACGATTTATATTTTTCAAACAGCAAGGCATGTAATCTAATTTCGCCATTTTATAAGCTGCAATCTTCGGTCCACCAATCCCAAAATGCTGCTTGGCTTAGTTGGAGGCAAGTAGTGTTTGCACGTAAACTCATGCAGTTGTCAGAAGTAGTAATATCAACTATATACCTACATAATACACGGTATATTGTATTTGGTTGAACCTGCATCACGACAAATGGTGCATTTACATTTGTCAATTTCAATTTATTACAAATTTATTGACCCGACAGACGTGACGCGCACGTTGTCCTGGCAAAATTTCAATAATTCATACAAAATTCTCATATAAAATGCACTTTTAGTATTCTCGAATTTTCCAATTTTCCTGACAATTATTCAAATTATCCTGATTCCAACTTACGAACTTTTTAAAACAAAAATTTGCCAAATAAGTCCAGCCGTTCTGAAGTGATGCACTTACCAACGAACAGCATTTCCATTTCTGTCATCCGGATTTTGGTGCCCCAGTTATATTAAAATAGGGGTAATGGATTTTTTATATTTAGTATTGGCAACTTTAATTAACTCCAATCGCTATGCACAACATTCCTCTTTTATGATGAGACACTAATTAATTAATCGAATCAGACGTATTTTCGTCTAATAATTATTAGAAGAAAGAAAGAAAATACGTTTATTTGCGCTAAAAATAACGCAAAAAAAGAAAAATAAACGGTTCAAATGGTTGCAGGTATCTTCCACAGGATGTAATTGGCTTCCTGGGTGGTAGAACATAAAGGAACAAATTAGCTATTTGCTAGCTTATTTAATTGCACGTGATGAGTATCGATATCTAAACACGAACAAATAAAATTCATTCATTATTTGCGTGGGACATGATTGTACTAAATTACCGTACGCTTGTTGCTTGTAATAATATATGACAGCAGGAATTAATATGACTGTAATATTGTCCCTGTCGAATTGTTATGCTTATCCAAAACTAATTAAATTAATTAATTGTGAATTTACTCAAAAAAAAAAAAAACTCAAAACATTTATTTCAATTAAACCTATTACAGGCACTTTTTAACGTCGAAGAGTCGGCCAGTTAGTCAGAAAGTTGAAGCTATTTGCCCATTCCAAAACGTAGATCTCTATGGAGAAGAACAGGCAAGAAACTCCAAGGTCCAAGATATTACAAAATCCTGGGTAAGTACATTATTTTTGTTGCTTCTATATGTGAGAACAATGTAAAAACTTAAATTACTTATTTAAAAAACAATACAAAATATAAGATTATAAGATTACAAATAAGCCCTGGCAGTTAAGAGAAGACCAGCCTAAACTGACGGCGCCCGTTCACGAACATGACGCGTGGATCAGCACCATCCAACTCAACCATTTTGTAGGGAACCGAATGATCCAACACACGCGCCACCGTCAGCGAAACATTTAAGTGAGCATGACATACTCTCAACTGCCACGCTTTTTTAACCGACTTCCAAAAAGGAGGAGGTTCTCAATTCGGCAGTATGTTTTTTTTTGTATGTTTGTTATGTGATTACTCCGTCAATCATGGACCGATTTTGAAAATATTTTTTTTGGTTGAAACGGTATATTCCCGAGGTGGTCCCATTGCCACCAAATCAGAATATGATGAGAGGATCCCATGGAAATCGAGGAAAACCCTCAAAATATAGGCAAACCTATAGCGATTTGGGTATTTTTTATAGTAACTCGTGCATTTGCTCTTGGAAAGCACCATTAGGTGAAGTGGAACTGATGATCACAGATGGCCACCGGAACAATATAATGAGTACCTATTTAACGGGTTCCGATTAAGAAATTTATGCTCGTCACTATGCATATGGTGAGTGAAAGTTCTCCTGGTTCTTACCAGAAGAACTCCTCAACAATCAACGTCCCCGCATCGGGAAAAGCAATATTTTGTAAAAGGTGATGAGCAGTTAACATTAGGCCATTGTAACTTAGATAAATTAAAAACTGACCCACTAAAAAGTGAAAAATTAAAACTTTTTACAAAAAAATTATAACCGACTAGGTACCAAAAATAGCACTACAAAGTGAAAAATAACTTTAATTTCGGAACTCTGTGGCAAAAAACTCAAATACAGATCTAAAGACACCGATTTTCGAATTCGTTATTTTTCACGTTGTAGTGTTATTTTTGGTAGTCGGTTATTATTTTTTTGTAAAAAGTTTTTTTTAAGTTACCAAACTATATACCGTGTGACATAGCAATTGAAAGGACTTATGGTGAAGGTGTGCCGTGTGGTGCCGGACGTAAAGAATAGCACCATCCTATTTCTTCCCGGGGGTGTCGTAAAAGGCGACTAAGGGACTTACTATACTTGGGCAGCAGTGTTCTCTATGCATTTTAACACCATACTGCGATCGCCAACCCGCCTGCCAAGTGTGGCGCTTATGGCAAACTACCCCCGCCCCCATTGGGGGAGGCCTATGTCCAGCTGTGGACGTCTTTCGGCTGAAATTATGATGTTTGACGAAAACACGATTCCATGCAAAGTTAGCTCCAAACCGAACAATAGACCGCTAGTATTCAAAGATTACTTCAAATTAGATCATTAAACTTTACATGCCTATGTCTAGCAGTGGACGTCTTTCGGCTGAAATGATGGTGAGGATCTCAAAAAATTGAGGATCTCAATGATTTTTGTTCACCCAAAAAGTGGTATTCGTCAAATTATGTACATCAATAGCAGTTGAGCGGACATCACTTCGGTGGTGTCGTGAGGAATAGTGATTTCTGTCTTTCCCCACGACACGTTTTCAGGGCCTCAAGTCTGCTATTACAATAGTGTCAGAATGGTCGATCATTGATTTCATAATTGTTGATTTTGACAAGTTTGGTAATCTACTAATAAAATGGCGTCATTATGACTTTCCAATGGTCGGCCACTGACACTACATTGAAAGAAATTGCATTTATTGGTAATCTCGTACATAATGACAAATTAATGACATTTCTACTAATGGGTTTTATAATAATAGCAATACGACATTGCGTAGTAAGTAACATAATTCTATTACGAGAACATTGACCAACTTGAATTTAGCAGATTACGAACTTTAAGCAAAATGACAATAGGATCGTGTTGGAATGACTGAATTTATAAAAATAGCAGACACAACTTTGAGAAAGAAGCCGACAGAAGGATCCAGTTGGGTTGGGCGGCATTTGGAAAACTGCGTTAAGTCTTCTCGTCGCCTATCCCGCAATGTTTGAAGACTAAGGTCTTTAACCAGTGCGTCCTGCCCGTCATGACATACGGTGCCGAAACGTGGACACTGACAGTCGGGCTGGTCCACAAATTCAAGGTCGCCCAGCGCGCTATGGAGCGGGCTATGCTTGGAGTCTCTTTGAAGGATAAAATCAGGAATTAAATTATCCGGCAAAGAACCGGAGTTACCGACATAGCTTGCAGAGTAAGCAAACTGAAGTGGCAGTGGGCTGGCCATGTTGGTCGAAGGACCGATGGCCGATGGAGCAGACGAGTCCTGGAGTGGAGACCGCGTATCGGCAAGCGTAGTGTGGGACGCCCCCCAGCTAGATGGACCGACGACCTTAAGAAGATGGCTGGGTCAGACTGGATGCGGAAGGCGGAGGACAGGGTGTTGTGGCGCAGCCTGGGAGAGGCCTATGTCCAGCAGTGGACTGCGATAGGCTGAGTTGATGATGTTGATAAAAATAGCAGCCTTGGGGTCCAGTGATGTCGTGGGGAAAGAACGGCTCAACGCTCCTAAAGAAGTTTTCACTTCAAAAAATTTAGAATTGGTCCACAATCGACGGAGAAAACGGTGAAAATAAATTTAAAAAAAAACATACAGACGAACATAAAACCTCCGCCTCTTTGGAAGTCGGTTAAAAAGACACCCGTGATCAAACAAAATCTAAGTTGTAAAAAAATCTGCACTTGCGCGTCGCATGAGTTCAGTGACAAGAATTAGGTAGTGTTTTTTATTAGATAATACCACTAATTACTCTAATATCAAAATGGTAGCTCTTAATTACTGTGTTTAACATTTATTATAAGAGTATACAATAACATTTATTATTATTTAGGATCAAAATGTTTAACCTAACATTGACATTGTTATCGAAACAAAATGAGTTAATTTTTATTAGTTTAACCATTGAACTGCAATCTTTAATGGGCTGATTACAATGTTAATGGCTATAATGAATCCGTGTTTAAAATTGCACCACGTTTTTTGGAGACTTACATCATTTCCCGCGCCTATATTGCCACGTGGAGTCGTGCACAAAAGCAAGGTCTTGAACTTCGAGATAAGTAGGTAGGTACCTACTTAAAAGGAATGTCACAAATGGATCATGTTCTACCTAATCTGGGTGTAAATTTTGTTTGAGGAGTAGAGTACCAAGTAGGATAACTACACACTAAAGCCGATAACTAAATAATCGGATGACTGATAGATAACACAAGTAGGTAGGTACAATATCATTGTTATGAATGCTATTTAGGTAGGTGTGGGGGCTCGTGGCTAAAAAGGAACAGCTGCACAGGTCGATCAAAGGTTAAGCTGCACTCGCCGAAACCAGTTTACGGATGGATGACCATCTATTACATATCGAGTCCCCTCTGTGGCTGTGTGCCTGGCTGTCGGTCCTGGGTTGTCAGTCGTAGATCTTTGACAGTCGCTACGAATTAATACGAAAGAATACGAAACGGAACGGAACGGAATTGTTAAGAGTTAATTTATTTATTTATGTATTTTTATGGCACTTCACCGACTTAAGGCTTCTACATACCAGCGCGACTTGTCGCGCGACGCGACACGGCACAAAGGCCCCGCGTGTCGCGGGACGAGCGGTGCCTTTGTGTCGCGTCGCGTCGCGCGACGAGCCGCCCCGGTATGTAGAAGCCTTTACTCATACACAAACAAATATCACATACAGTTTTAGGAATTGTGAATTCGTCACTTACGCACACGCGCGTCGTGCTCAGCACTAACACAAAAATTTATAAAAATAAATTAAGTTTAATTAAAACTAAGTTCAAGATATCATTAGTTGCATTAAGTACATACTCGTATAAGTTATAAAACAAAATAAAACACAAGACACCATAATAGGTAATAAAATATTTTATAGGTCAATTTAAAAAGTTTAGTAGCACGGAGTTTTCATACATAGAATAAAATGGGATAGATTTTATACGAGACAAAAAATGAATGAGTCAGTACGTCTTAGCATTGAATTATCAAAAGTCTTTGAAATGGTTCTTTATTATATTTAATTACCAGTTTAAATTTAATTATGTTCACATTAACATTTGTCAAAAATCGAAAGGGCTGTTTTCGTTGTAAAAAAAAATATGTTTAGTTGCAAAAACGCGTCATTTTCTGAAAATTTGAATTTTTTGTGTGATAAATTGATTATGTATTTAATTCTTTGATTTGTTTTTTACTATTTCTACAAGTGTATTGAAAAACGTCGTGTGATACACGGGTGTGCAGGTTATTGCAAACGAGCTGTTTAGACAGCTCGTTTGCAATAACCTACTTTCCACTCATGTATCACAATGTACTATTGTTGTAACCCCCTGAAATATTTATTTTATTCTGTTTTTTAGATTTGTTGTTATAGCGGCAACAGAAATACATCATCTGTGAAAATCTCAACTGTCTAACTATCACGGTTCATGAGATACAGCCTGATGATAGACGGACAGACAGACGGAGGGACAGCGGAGTCGTAGTAATAGGGTTCCCGTTTTACCCTTTGGGTACGGAACCTTAAAAATTACCCCAACATAGTTGGGAAAAGGCTAGGCAGATTGATCATCATCATCATCAGTTCAGCCGAAAAACGTCCACTGCTGGACCGAGGCCTCCCCCAAAGTTTGCCATAATCGCCACGCTTGGCAGGCAGGTTGGCGATCGCAATAAGGTGTTAAATGCATAGAGAATGCTGCTGCCCATTCTCTAGTAAGTCCCTTAGTCGCCTTTTACGACACCCACGGGAAGAAATAGGGCGGTGCTATTCTTTACGTCAGGCACCAGGCAGATTGATATTGAATGCTATTTAGGTAGGTACCTATTTATTTTTAATCAATATCGGTCTATTCAATATTATCGCACTGTGATGGTTACCTCACTTACACTCAGTTGCAGAAACGATCTTTAAATTTTAAAGACTACATTAAACACTAATGTAGCATTAAATCATTGCACAAAACCATTTTTTATTTTATTTTAATGCTCCATTAAATTTAACTAATGAAATGTCAAACCTAATGAAACCGGCCATTTTAAACACTTTTACGTTGCACGTAACTTCATTAGCGCCCATTAGCAGGTGGTGAACTTTAAGTTTGACATTTCAGATTTTTTAATTTTAATGGGCCGAAAAGCATCCATTAAGAGCAACATTAGTGTTTTCTACGGTACTTGAATGCATTTCTGTAATTGAAAGATGTCTTTAACCAGTCTTTCGTCATTATCTGATTCTTATTTAGTAGATTTACCTCGCCGTCGAATCCCAGACCGAGTGAATTCATTTTTATAACATGATGGAAAAGAGTTTCGTGTAAAGTATAGAATTTCCAAGGAGGCAGTTCTTCAAATTTGTAACCTATTTGATTAAGATTTAGAACCAGTGACGCAAAGAAATAAATCCATTAATGGCCTGACACAGCTTTTAATATGTTTGAGATTTTTCGCCACTGGATCTTTCCAGCAAGTAGGTATTGGGTGATTTAATAAACATAAATAAATCAACAGTTTGTCGGAAACAGGTTGGGTCGGGTTGTTTGTCAGTTTGTTTATACAAAAAGTATCCCGTGAGCTAGCAAAATTAAGCCACCTCTATATTAAAATGCCAGACCGGACGGAACTACGTAGAGTTGCAGAAGGTTTTTATGAAATTGATGGATTTCCACGTGTGGCCGGAGCTCTAGACTGCACACATGTTAAAATTATTAGATTAAGGGGGATGCGCTAAAGTAGCCCGCAAAATTCAAATTTTATTACGTTTTTTGCAATTTGCAGGTCAGTAACACGTATGTTGATCTAATTATGATTCGCGGCCATAACCAATATGGCTTTACAGAATTTTAATCATTAGAATATGAATCAGAAGTATAAAAATTGCAAAAAACGTTGGTAAATTTGAATTTCGCGGGCTACCTTAGCGCATCCCCCTTAAACCAGATTATTTAAACTACATTAAACCACAGAGTACACTGAATACACATAAATCAACTACATTTACTTTATTTTATTCTAAAATTGTGGTGTACTTGTACGTACGGATAATAACAGAACGCAAATGTTCACTCTTTTCGTTCAATATGGTAATTTGTTCCTGGCAATATTGTTTAAAGTCTTCTTTAACTAAAGTGGCATTAAAAATGTCTAATGCTATCTAAAATTTGTTTGTGCAACTTCATTAAAGTAATGAATTCATTAGCGATAATGTTGCTTTATGTAATGAAGTGTTAATGGTGAGCTTTCTGCAACTGAGTGTTAACCATGTAGGTACGTAACATCGCCGCGTCGTGAGTAAATTGGCAGTGACCTTCAACGAGGTTGACTCTGTTGGTGTGGCAGTGGTTGCATACATTTTAATATTTTTACCTACTCATTGTCGGCACTTGATATTTACCTACCTACCCATTGTATCGTGAAAGTATATTTCGTATTGTCGCAGACATATGATTTTAGTGACTTTTAAATCTGTTATTACGCCTTCATATATTGCAATTAAGTTATGCAAAAATATATGTTAAACTAGAAGGCTTTCACATCAATTCTTTATGTGAATATTTAAGTATTGCAGTAAAATACTTTATGAAATAAATTCAGGAAGTAATGTTATCTATAAAAACCATATATATTTATAACCAACATACCATTATATATATTCACTTTAAAAAGAAATAATTAAATTAAAATAAAACAAATATTTAAGGGGGGCTGCCATACAACAAACGTGATTTTTTTGCCGTTTTTATAGATAATGGTACGGAACCCTTCGTGCGCGAGTCCGACTCGCACTTGGCCGGTTTTTATTTATATGAATATACTGTTTTATTATCTATAATTCTATCCGTGATTTTTTTTAAATATTCAAATTTTCGTTACTAAAAATAAAGATTTCCTATAAAAGTTAATAGTTGCCCGGCGTGAGCGCGACGCGCATTTGTATGGCCAATTCAACGGCGATTATCTGACCCTTAAGTTAAAATTATTCTCTTTGAATTCATGCTGGTACCCATACCTACTGATTAGTATTTGATTAAAACAGTTCCACTTAGAATTGAATGCCAATTCGTTTTCAACTGTCAACGCCTAGCTTACCTAATACTCGTACAATAGTGAAATCAGTTTTTTTTTTCTCTGTTTTAATTAATATGTATTGATAATTTGAAAATGTACTTTAAAAACAACATTATTTTTAGTTTATGCGAAACCTGAATATAGTTTGTTCAGAATAAGGAACTGAATCGATTTCAATAATTTTTACACCACGTTATATTTTGTCCCAAAAATATTTAAGTAATTACTTACAATTGCCGTACGGTTAGGTACCTACTGCCTAATTATTAAGAGCGCAAGACGACGCTGGAGGCGCGGGGGCGCTGTTAGCATGTTTTTGTACTGACAACCTGCTCAAGTCTGCTGGTACTCGTAACATAACAACCTTATAACTTTGTGATTTTTCATGATACAGTTTTGAAATTTTGTACATATTTTCTTTACATAAAAATACTAGACACGTGTTTTGGGTTTCGCATATACTAAAACTAATATTGTATATTGTGGTGAGAAATAAATCGGTATCTTATCTTATCTTGTCAATATAGATAAAGAAAATTGGTTTATTTGTTACAGAAACACGTACGTGGTACAAAAAAGATAATTAACGAGAATAATATCTAAGTATAAGTGTTTCAGAATAAAATTAACCCAGAAGACCACCGAACTGAATAACTTTCACTATGGGACCAAATTTGAAATCGCGAAATAAAAACAGATGGTCCATACAGTTTAGAAGTAGTATTAAAAATTAGTAAAAAAAAATTCGCGACTTCGACATTGTTCCAATAGTAAAAACAACTGACTTCCAAAAAAAAACACTTTAAAGTGAAAAATAACTTTAATTTCGGAAGTCGGTGTCTTTGGATCTGTATTTTAGCTTTTTACCGGCGACTTCCGAAATTAAAGTTATTTTTACTTTGTAACTAGTGGTTTTTTTGGTCGAAGGATGTTTTTTTTTCACATTTTAGTAGGACACTTTGTAATTTATCTAAGATACAATAGCCTAATGTCAACTGTTCATCAGCTTTTTACAAAATATTGCTTTTCCTGATGCAGGGGCGTTAATGGTTGAGGAGTTCTCCTGGTAAGAACCAGGAGGACTGGAACTGATGGTGACTTTACCATGCGTTGTGACAAGCATAATTTGCTTAGCAACCATATTGAAGTGCGTAATCGAACCACAACCCGTGCAATACTTATTATTAAGTAGGTAGTTCCGGTGGCCATTTGTGGTCTTCATAATCAGTTCCACTTCGCCAAATGGTGCGTTCTGAATGAAAATGCATGAGTAACTTACTATAAAAAATACCCAAATCGCTATAAGTGTGCCTATAAAATTTGAGGATTTCCCTCGATTTCCATAGGATCTCCTCATCAGATTCTGCCTTGATGACAATGAGACCACCTCGAGAGCATACCCTATCAAACAAAAAAAGAATTTTCAAAATCAGTCCACTATTGACGGAGAAATCGGTTAACATACCATAACAAACATACAGACGAACATATATAATCTCCTCCTTTTTGGAAGTCGGTTAAAAAGTTATTCAGTTCGATGGTCTAAAAGCACTACCGGGTTAATTTGGAAACACCTTCTATAATCACGAGCAAAGAACAGAAATAGTCGGCAGCTGCACGTCGCCGCGTCGTGACTGTGACAAGAACGGTTCCACTCAAACATGATGTTGTGCTATGGGGATTGGGGGACAGGTCTCAGACATAGAACAGCGCTGGTTTTTAGGGTTCCGTACCAAAATGGTAAAAAGGAACCCTTATGGTGAGACTAAGTCTGTCTGTCTGTCTGTCACACCTGGATATCTCAAGAACTACTTATGCTATCAACTTGAAATTTAGAATAGTTTTAGATGACGTTTGCCCAACTATTTTGCAAGCAATAAAAAAATATATCTTTATTATATTATTTGCAAAAGGAACTGAAAGGGGGTGTCTACTCCGAGACACTGGAGCTTGGTGCTCAATAAAACATAGAAGTTTTACTTTTAACAATGAATTTAATTGATAACTGTGTATAACTTTACAGTTCGTTATACTATGATTTAAACAGTATTTTTAATTTAAAACAAATATATTATGTGCTAACTGGTACGGACCGATGTTCGTCCATCATAGAGAATTGACCATCTCATATATCGGAAAAGTCAGGTAGATATTTTTCCTTAGCCGATTTATTATTTAAGTGAACTACCGTCACTTATGTGCGCCTTATCTCACCTCACTAAAGGATCAGGCGCAAACAGGGGGTCTTACAAATTTAAAGTGGGGCTACTAAGGCATGTGGGGTATCGTATAAAAGAGCGCTGTTTGCACATTTTCAAACATTTATTTTTATTTTTTAGCAGCATAGTTTCCGACTTTTGATGAAAAATGTGAAAAAAAATACCGTTCCTCCCCCCTTATCTCCGAAGTTTACAGAGATAAAAATCCGAAATGATTCTATATGATAGAAGCTTATAAAAAGATTACAGGAAAAATAAAACGATGTCTCTAAATAGCACAGTTTTTCCGAAATCATCAACATCATATATTCGTACGGAACCCTCGGTGCATGAGTCCGACACGCTCTTGACCGGTTTTTTTTTATAAAATTGAATAATGTAGGTACTACAGATAGGTCAGATAGGCAGTCGCTCCGTGTAAAATACTGGTATTCAGCTGCATCTGTTTAGACTGTATGCCGGACCCCAACATAATTGGGAAAAGGCAGATCATGATGATGAAAGTAGGTACTTACTACCTGTTGGTAGTTGTTTTATGTCTGAGTTGGGAATCCGAGCTGTCTAGCTCTCAGAGTTTACACGACTATGAAGGCAAAGTCTATAATTTTACTGTTCACTGTATCACCGACTGCACGCCCGCGGCGAGGTGTCAATTTTTGTATGAGAGAAGCCGATTTTAACTTACTTTCATATCGGTAAAGTAAAAATTAATTAATTTACTTAAAAGAAAGTCTTTCTTTAACTGAATTTAACACCATCTATCGTCAAGTAGCAAAACTAAAAAGACGCATCACCACACAGACAAAACTTTCTTGTTTGTTATTTTAATTCAAAGCTAATAAAATAGGCGTTTTTGATGTTTGAATGTTATGGTGAATTAAATACCCCTATTGACTGTGCCATTTTTCAATAGCGGTAGAATTGTTGATGCGAACTTCCGAAGGGAAGCCGGTAGGAATCGTGTTATATGGAGCTTTCGCCACTGCTGCACGCATGATGACAACAGGTAAACCGCTGTCACTGTCAGACTGCAAACAAAAGAAAGAGAAGCGCGATGACACAACGCTTGTAGTTTATTGCAAAATATGAAGCAAATATTGATTTACTCAAAAATGAGATGAGTAGGTAATTGAAAATAAAAAATAACCAAGTTCTGCATGCAATTATGACGTTCTTCTTATTCATTAAATACCAACCGTACGTTGGTATTTAATACCTGACAGATATTTTGGATTGAAACCCAAATTATAGGGTTAGTTTACCGTTAATTTGTATCGAGATTTTTTTATCTAAACTTGTTTTGGTAACAACCAAGTTCTGAGAAATATGTTCAAATTTGTTTGTTTAAGACAAGCCTACTTTTAAGAGCATACGGGCGAGTCTACGGTCGCGCTGCCCGTTGGTCTGTTTGTTAACTTTTCACGTCTTAACGGCTGATCAGATTTGGATGAATTTTGGCACTCGGATAGGGTGACCTAGGTTAGGACTAATTATAGGATTTTTATCAGGTATAAGTAGATACCTAAGTATGTATGTATGTAGGTACCTAAGATTCAACATTCACCTAACTGGCACGCGTATATAATCAAATAATTATATAAAAGGACGTTGAATTAAAAAAGTAGGTACCTAATGAGTTGTAAAAATAATTAAAAAATACTAAAATCTCAGAATCGTCATCATAAATTAAAAATTATAGGTACTGAAGTAGGTAAGTAATTATTTTATTTTGTAAACTACACCTTTACGAGTTAAGGTTCGTACAGACCAATGGGGAGCAGTGTGTGCTGTGCCTGATGATGAAGGTTCGTACAGACCGCTGCGACTTTTTCGACACTGGTAGAAAGTTTTCCTACCGAAGTCGCGTCGCGTGACAAGTCGCGCCGGTCTGTACAAGCCATCGTCATCAGGCTATAGCACTAGCACACAATGCTCCCCATTAGTCATCGATTCATCTCCCGATCAATCTGTTTTTAAGATTTTCATACGCAATAGCATAATACCTATTAGGTACTTCTGTTCTAATTTTCAATTGATTAAGATTTAGAAAAACTGTTAGTCAACTTTTGATTCTGACTGTATCCACAGAAATAAACCTAGGTACATGTAGAAATAAAATAACGAACATCATAAAAATATTATTTTTTGGTACGTAATTCATAAGAAAAGAACATCGTTTCGTGCGTGACTTCCTTGATCTGTAATGTTGACTTACTTTGCTACGTCATCATACTTCCCACTTAGGTAGGTACCTAATTATTTACGATTTTATGTAAGTTACCACTAGGTCGCAAGCGCTACTGCTAAGCACGAGGTCCTGTGTTCGATTCCCGGGTCAGGCAGTGTTATTGGGTTTTTCCATGTGGAATTTCTCAGTAGCAGCCTGGTGTCTGGATTTGTACCCGGTTGATGGCAACAGGCTCGGCCCCTATTACATGGGACTTAAATATAACTAGCGGAATGTGGGTGTGTTATCAAATCAAATCAAATCTATTTATTTGCCATAAATGTTGGTACAATTTAAATTCATACAGATCCATAACATTTAGTCATAACAATGTGACATGCAAACATTTGGGTTTATAAATAAGTAGTCATAATTATTGTCACCTACACACAAACTTAAACTCACGTATAATCAATATCAATTGAGTAGAAATATTTTTACATTATTAGATCAAAAAAAAAACTTAAATACTATTAATTTCAGAGGGAATTATAGTTAGTACCTACACCTCTGCCCTCCCTACCCTTCAGGGAAACTAGGCGTGATGTTATGTTATGTTAAACAAATAGGTACTTATCAGTCAGATAATCGCCGATGACCTTGGCCATACAATTATGCACGCCGCGCTCACGCCGCGCAACCATTAACTTTCATAGAGAATATTTATTTTTAGTAACGAAAATATATATATTTGAAAAAAATCACAGATAGAATTATAGATCATAAAACAGCCTATCATACAAAGAAAAATCATAAAAATATCTTAAGTAGTTTGAAAGTAATATCGTTTTTTATTCTTTGGGTAGACATTACTTCCTGAATTTAGTTATTTATTTCATAAAGTATTTTACTACAATACTTAAATATTCACATAAAGAATTTGAACATAATTTTTTTGCATAACTTACTTGCATTATAGGGAGGCGTAATAATAACAGATTTAAAAGTCACTAAAATCATATATCTGCACCTTAACTAGTACCAAATCAAGCCAAACAATCAGTAATGGTAACATTTCTGTCCAGGACCTGGAACTAGGTGGGCTACTCTACGCACGAATTCCGTAGTTAATGCTGAAATTACGGGCGATTTCTACTCCAAATATTATTACGGATATAAGTTTGAAGCCGGAATCGGGCGGACCTAAGGATGAATGACACCACGATATGACTCACGAATCACGATGTGTTTAGAAAAAAAACCGATTGGTGTAGGTTCACTCCGAAGTTTCGAACTATACTTTCGGACGGGCCCGTGTCTACGTTGACGGACTTAGAGACGAGGCCATAGTGCTCTGTGCCCCCAGCCGTCAACGTCACAGTCGTGTCGTTATCCTAGACCCCGAAAGCCTTGGCAAACATCCTAATTCATTAGGCAGCACTCGGTGACACGCCAAAACAGCCCCAATGGTAGAGTAGGTATCATCATTCCAGCCGAAAGACGTCCACTGCTGGACATAGGCCTCTCCCAAAGGGGGGGTTTGCCATAATCGCCACGCTTGGTAGGCGGGTTGGCGATCGCAGTATGGTGTTAAAATGCATAAAGAACGCTGCTGCCCATTCTCTAGTAAGGCTCTTAGTCGCCTTTTACGACACCCACGGGAAGAAATAGTGAGGTGCTATTCTTTACGTCCGGCACCACACGGGACTAGAGTAGGTATACTGCCTACCTATTGATTATATTAGGTACCTATATAATATATAAAAATATTAAGACAGGTACCTTTGTAGAAAGAGAAAACTAAGGCTTGTACAGACCGGCGCAACTTGTCGCGCGACGCGACACAGGTATTCATAATCATATTCATATATGAATACCTGTGTCGCGTATTCATATTCATATATGAATATGGTATACCTACAGGTATTCAGATTCATATATGAATATGAATACCTGTAGGTATACCGGTAGGTAGAACTATTTCTATGAAAATGTAATAGAAATTGTTTTACCGGTGTCGCGTCACGCGACAATTCGCGCCGGTCTGCACGAGCCTTAAAGGAAATAAACATACGTATACCTACCACCTACTTGTACTTAATTATTAGCTCCGATCTCCAATCCATCCTAAGGTTGTCTGTAAACAATCGCTATTAGCGTTAAGACCGCCCATTGCACATGCAATAAATGTAAATGGTGACCTACAATAAAGACTCCCCAAGACAGGCACGACGTGACACTAGTAGCATAATTTCTATGAAAACTTCATGAAAAGTGTCGCGCTGCCTGTCACACCCGCGATATCGCGCATGTCTTCACGAGCCTTACAGGTTTATTTTATTATGATCAATATAAAAGCTAACATTAATATACATAATTATAGGTATATACAAGTATATAAAAGAGCTCATTGGGCTACAAAAAAGGCTGGCAGCATTGCCACGTTGAATGGCAATGCGACTTTTTGGCGGGAAGTCAAACGAGGCGGTAAATTTTGATTTCGCAAAAAGTTAATAATTATTTAATTGTACGGAAATACCACTTAAATAACATCGAGTAGGACCTCGAACAGCCATGAGTGTCACCAGTGGCGGCGAGGAGCCGCCAGAGATGGGAGAAAAGAAGAAAAGAAAATACAACCACAGCCGAACTTCTGAGTCAACTAATAAGTATAATGTTTTTACCAAACAAAACTATAAAAGGCTATTCATAGAAAATACCAATTCCGAATATGTCGTATACGTCGAGTCAACAGAGCAGGAGAAGGTAGGAAATAAAAACCCTATCACGCTCACCAACCTAATATCGGACAATGTTATAGGAGTCTTAGGAGTACACAGAATAAATGCGCACAAAATAGGAATTACATTCAGAAAGGCGGCTGCGGCCAACAATTTTCTGAAGATGGAAGACTTCCTATGGAAAAATAAATTTAAAGCCTTTATACCATCGTATTTAACAGAAAGGATTGGTGTATTGAGGTTTGTGCCCAAAGAACTCTCCAATGAGGAAATATATAAAAATATAGTGTGCGATTCTGAAGTGATTTCAATTAGAAGATTTATGCGTAAAGTAGAGGGGAAACTAGTGCCTCTCAATACAGTTGCCGTCACCTTTGCATCAACATCTTTACCGCAATACGCCTTTATGAAACTATTTAGATACGAGGTGAAAGCATACATTCCTCCACTATTGCAATGCTATAAGTGTCTAAAATTTAATCATTCGGCTAAGACTTGCAGAGGCGAGCAACACTGCTCTCCTTGTGCTGGTCGTCACTCCTACAAAGAATGCGATGTTGAAGAGATCACATGCATCAACTGCGCAGGTAATCATCTTGCCATTTCACGAGACTGTCCCATTAAAAAACAAAAAATTGAAGAGAAAAAGGATAAATTTCTGCAGCAATCGTATGCCACTGTTGTGAAACCACCTCCTACATTTAATGAGAAATCTTTTCCTGTTTTACCCAAGGTTACTGAAAAGGCTAAAGTCAATGATATTTTGGACATTAAACAAGTAGCAAATAATGACATTATAATTAACGCAATTGTTAAATCGTTGGTTGCATTAGGAAACAAGAGTGACTCTGATGGGCCACTCACACATAAGAAAATAAAAGAAATATTTTTATCAAATTTAATTTAAACATGGATAATTATCTAAATATTTTACAGTATAATATACAGAGTTTACAGAGTAAAAAGAGCCTATTACAAAATGTATTAATTGAAAAAAATATAGATGTCTGTCTTCTTAATGAAACTTGGTTCAAGTCTAATTCTATAATCCCACACTTTCCCACATATAATTTAATACACAAAAATTCCATAAATTCTCATAATGGAGTAGCCATTTTGGTGAACCATCGTATAAAGTATAAAGTAATTAATACACGCTTCTCAGAATCTATTCAAAACTTATGTATCTCTATAGAAACACAATTTGGAGCAATGGCAATACTTTGTGTATACAGCCCTCCAAGTATCAGGTTTGACTCAACGAAGTTAAAGGACTTAATCAATTATATACCCAAACCTTGTGTAGTTATGGGTGATTTTAACGCTCATAACATAGCCTTTGGACGCCATAGTGATAATAATAGAGGTAGATGTTTATTTAATATAATTGATGAATTTGACTTATGTATTTTGAATGCTGGATCACCAACAATTGTTCCTTATCCTAATAGACAAGCTTCAGCGATAGATCTTGCCCTTGTTAGCTCTTCAATAGCTAATTTATGTAACTGGTATGTTCATGATGATCCCATGGGTAGCTATCATCTTCCAACCTTACTTGAGATCAACATTCAACCATCTATGAAAAAACACGTCACCTCCTGTGGATCAAGAGAAATATATTTATAGTAAGGCAGATTGGGATGAATATTATAGCTTATCAGAAACTTGTTTTTCCCATTTGAACTCAATAAATGATTCCTTTATCAATACATATAACCATTTTATAGAAACATTAAATGATTTAAGGAATAAAACAATTCCAAAACGAAAATTAGTTGCAAACACAGCTATTAAAAAGCCAGTACCATGGTGGAATACAAAATGTAGTGATGCTGTCGCAAAATCAAAAGATGCATTAAAGTACTATTTTTCTCAACCCAATATTGATAACTGGATAATATATAAAAAAATAGATGCAAAAAAGAAAAGAATTTTGAAGGAAGAAAGTTCTTCTTCTTGGCAAAATTTATGTAGTAGCTTCAATAGGTTAACTCCAGTTTCTAGGATATGGGGATACATTAAAAAATTTAAAAAAATTGGCACAAATCGAAACAAAAACATCAATGATGAATGGATTCCAAGTTTTTTAGATAACTTATCAGATTCTACTGAAATAGATGACAATAGGCTTGAGTATTTGTTCGAAAATGCTACAGAAAATGATGTAAATGTATTTCTCAAGAACAGTTTCACTATACAAGAGTTGAAAACATCTTTAAAGAGTAGGAAAGATACTACACCGGGATTAGATGACATACCTTACATGTTAATCAAAAAATTACATTTAAATGCACAACTAACATTACTTAGTATTTATAATAATCTATGGGATGATTTAGTAATACCGGAGTCTTGGAAAACACAGTGTGTCATTCCAATTTTAAAACCTAATAAACCTGTAAATAATGCTTCTTCTTATAGACCTATTTCCTTATCATCTTGCTTGGGTAAACTCTTTGAAAATATGTTGAAGTTAAGATTAGACTATTTTGTTGAATCACAAAGATTAATTCCTTCTATTCAGTTTGGCTTCAGAAAAGGTAAAAGTTGCTCTGAAAGCCTTGTATCTTTATTATCAGATGTAAGACAGGTTAAATTAAGTCACTCAAATGCAATCTGCGTGTTTTTAGATGTAAAAGGTGCTTTTGACAATGTAAATATAGAAGAACTCATTCAAGTATCTCACGATATTGGTATACCTAGTCATATTCTAAAATGGCTATATTCTTTTTTAAACAATAGAACTGTTTTTGTTAAATATAATAATAAATTGCATGGACCTAGGACTGTCAACAAAGGCACAATGCAAGGGGCAACTTGTCTCCTTTACTTTATAATTTATATACTTCTGAAATATTAAAATATGTAGATGTACCAGATGTAAATATCCTGCAATTTGCGGATGACTTGCTTTTGTACAGTATAAATCAAAACATTGATATAGCAATGGCTAATATCAATAAGGCTTTGTCTCAATTATACAGCTATTACCATAGTAAACTTAAATTAGAAATAAGTCCAGAAAAGAGTTCAGTTTTAATTATCAATAAAAATGTAAATACTCATAGCAATGTTAAAATTTCATACAATAATGTAGAATTTCCTGCTATTAAACAACATAAATTCCTAGGCGTCATTATTGATGATAAATTAAAGTTTGATGAACATATTAAACATATATGGAACAAAGCACTGAATGGTATTAATCTATTGAGACATTTGGCAGGAAGTTTTTGGGGATCTGACCCCAAAGTTATGAGTATGCTGTACAAAAGTATAGTGAGAAGCCATTTTGATTACAGCAGTTTAGCTTACATGAATGCCAATTGCACCTTGTTACGAAAATTAGATGTAATTCAAAATATGGGACTGAGACTTATTTGTGGTGCTATGCGCTCCACACCTATTAATTCATTAGAAGTTGAGACATGTATACCTCCCTTGACATTACGAAGGTTGTTGTTGGCTGAGAGATTTTTATTAAAAGTCATGGCATCAAATGATAATCCTTTACTTAAGAAACTAACAATACATCCTGAAATCTCACAGTCAATTGCTTCCAATGCCATATCTGCTTCTTCTTTGGTTGGTGGAACTGTACCTGAAATACCAACAATATTTGAACATGTAAATAATAATTCAAAAGATATTGTTAAAAATGATATTTGGCCTGCATATAAAATTCCTTATAATGGTATTATTAACAGCTTTGCAATCCATTTAGACACAGTGCTTGACAAAGTGCTTGATTTTTTACAGTTTAAAGACAATAGACCAGAACATTATGTTATTTATACAGATGGATCTAAAACACACCATAATGTAAATGCAGCATTCTATGATCCACAGCTAGACTATACTAAATGTATTAAATTAAACAGGGTGTGTAGCATTTTCACTGCAGAATGCTATGCAATTTATTGTGCACTGCAGCATGTAAATAGTCTTGTAAATAAAGTACATAATATTTTGATAGTTACAGACTCCAGAAGTGTTTTGTCTGTTCTACATAATGTAAATATTTCTTTTAAGTTAAATTATATTATTTATAATATTAGACTTCTAATCCAAAAACTACATGATCAGTATACTAAAGTAGAATTAGTATGGGTACCTTCACACAGTGGCATTCGTGGAAACGAAGTAGCTGACACTGCGGCCCGTTCAGACCATGACGAGGATCGATCAGAGTTGCTCAAGGTTCCATTCACTGATTACTACAGCCTTTTTGAAGAACTTAATAGACAGATATGGAAGGAATATTGGGACATAACCCTGGAAACGAAAGGCAGATGGTATGCTGGAATACAAAATGAATTACCGATTAAACCTTGGTACAATAACTTCAAATACTTCACAAGAAGATTTATAACTATTATATCACGCATGAGATTGGGACATTGCTTAACACCAGCTCACCTGAATAGAATTCGCATAATTAACAATAGCCGATGTCATCATTGTAGAGCTGAGGATGCTGATTTGGATCATGTTATCTTAAAGTGTTTAAGTTTTAACATTCAACGTTTGATTTTGGTCAGTGAATTGAGTGAATTAAATGACAATGACATTGAAAGTGAACGTCAAAATGAAAGTGTTCCCCGCAGTGTCCAGCATTTATTACAAAATAAGAAATATTTTAATGTGTTGTATAAATATATTTGTAATACGGTAGAAAAAATTTAATTCATTTTGTAATGTATATATAAATTATTTAGGTAGGTAGTTGTAATTTAAATTAGTATGAAGTTGATAACAATTATCACTGAGATGTATTCACTGAACCCGAAAGGGTGTGGATAATATGAACAAAAATTGATGTAAGAACATTATTTTAAGTATCTCTCACTATTGTTTTAAATCTAAGCATTTTTATGTATTCGACTGAAAGACTTGAATCTATGGTCATGAATAAATATTATTAAAAAAAAAAAGAATGGCAATGCTAATTCTTTTAAGTACCTAAAATAGGCCAGCCCTCTGGTCACGTGAAGAGTCGACTAACCGCTTGGACATGTCCCGAAATACTCGATGAGCACTCGGACCCCACGGCCCTAGTGGTTCGACCCTAAACGGCTCGAACATATAGCTCTCGATAAGGTTATTATATTTGCGCCGTTCCAGGTTTTCGCTGTACTTGCAGCAGCCGCCCCAGCACAGCTCACCGTGCTAGAAAGCTGGGATGGCGCGAGGCCTTCCGTTACATTCCACACCAAAGGCCTACCCAACTTCCAGGGCATTAAGATCATTCCGTCTGGCCTCTTCCCATTGTTGATGCGCGCCAAGCCATTGAGTATTAGTACAATAATACTTATATTAAAGCTTAATTCTATTCTATATTGTATATGGAGCAGGCTACTAGTCATCGGCTCATGCACCGGCCTTCAAAGGACCCGTTGATATTGTTATATACTGCCAGAA
Source organism: Tiliacea aurago (assembly GCA_948098905.1). Lineage (NCBI taxonomy): Eukaryota > Metazoa > Arthropoda > Insecta > Lepidoptera > Noctuidae > Tiliacea > Tiliacea aurago. Next base: position 14,954,741 of record OX402576.1, on the reverse strand, counting down.
GCACACCGTAGCACAACCTTTATAAAGAAGCTAGACTTTAGAGTCTCGGAATGGTGACCTAAAATCCTTTACCTGGAACTAAACAGTCTCCTGAAACAAAACACCTGTAGAACTGAAAAACTGCTAAGTCATCAGCCCCGTTTAATTCAAAGGTTTCAAAAACTGCTAAGTCGATCAGCCCCGTTCATTGCAAAGGTATCAAAACTGCTAAGTCATCAGCCCCGGTCAATGCAAAGGTTTCAAAAACTGCTGAGTCATCAGCCCCATTTAATGCAAAGGTTTAAAAAACTGCTAAGTCATCAGCCCCGTTTAATGCTAAGGTTTCAAGAACTGCTAAGTCATCAGCCCCGTTCAATGCAAAGGTTTCAAACATACCTATCATTTGGAATGGTGAATTAAATTGGAATATTGGGCCCGTGAAGAAGACGGATGACAGCAGAATGTTGAAATGGATGTCACGAGTGTCGAGAATGGATAAAGTAAGAAATGCCATTAGAGCAAGTCTGAAAGTGGCGTGTGTGTATGGGACTATGGTATGAAACGCATGTGAATAAAAAAAATCTGAGAGACGATATAACAAAAAGGGAGTTCAGAATTATATGGTGGATGACAGGGAGGAGAATGGAATACTTAGGTAACATTTTGCGCTGTCCTCATGATGGGATAAAAGGCCATTAAAGATCCGATATGGTACATCTTGGGCTTAGATATTGCAGCACCCTAATTGCGTAGGTAACACAGTTTCAATCACAATTCGAGGGTTTTGAAGAATATTTCTAATCCATTGCTTCATAGGTTTAATAATTTCGTCTGCTCACCAACGTAAATAACGCATGAACCTGGCTGAACTTTCAAATTGAAAGAACATAAATGATCAATTGTCATTTTATGTGTGTTAAGGCTCGTGCAGACTGGTGCGATATCTAGGGCGCGACAGGCAGTGCGACGCGAAGCGCGACACTATGCATGAAGTTTTCATAGAAATCTGCTACTAGTGTCGCGTCGCGCTGTCGCGTCGCACCTGTCTGCAGGAGCCTTTACGCAATTACCCGGCGGGACTAATTTCTGTTCTTTACTTGTTTCTAATTCCATCTTCTTTAGTCAGCGTTTTACCTACGTGCATAATTTCGCTGTCTAGAAATAATTTTATATGAAGTAAGTTTTTAGTAAGTACCAACCTTTAATTAATTGTGGACTACTCGTTTATATTATAAGTACGTACGATTCAATCAAATTAAAACAATGCCGCGTGTTCGATTGCAAATGTGCAACAAAGACTTCTTCGAAGTTAATTGAAAAGCGTTACGGCTTGCAACACAAAACTGACGACAAAAGGCTGAGGCGTGCTTTATGCAGTAAATTAAAATTATCGTTCTAATGGCTGGTTAATGTGACGGATCGCGTAGCCACGGGCACGCTTCGACAACGGCCGTGGTGAACACACTTAATGAGTTTGTGGAACGTCATACAAGTAGTTCGCTGCTCTAATGATGCACGCAGTGGAAATGTACATGATCATCGTAGTGACGCTGATGATGACTACTCTAGGATTACCACAAAATTGTGTTAATTACTGCTATTTGTAAGTTAAGTTCATAGTTATTACCTAAGTACCGCTGAATTTTATTTAAGACCGCAGAATTTTATCTAAGACCTTTTATCGATGTCGAAAATGCCATCTCAGAGACAGTGATTTTGAAAAACAATAATTATCTATTTTACACTATCTCCCTGTAAACTTAAAATACAATTTTTTACTCCTTCATTGCTCTTGCGGTGTTCTATATAGCGCACAGCCAGCAATTCAACTTAAAACCCAAAGTATTACTTAAAAAATAATTTTGGAAAATATTTCATTACAGTTCACCTGAAAACTCTTTCATCCAGCCTGGATGTGACTGTTCTATTCATAAACTACCGGAAACTCGTTCAAAGACGCCAAAACACATCGCGACACTTCCAGAGATAAAACATACTGGAATTTATTATGATCCGGTGAAGCTGAATGTTTCCCAGAATACATTGTTTGATGAACAAACATTGCACATGCTAAGTATTCATCCGATTTTCAAGTCTAAACAAAATACATCTAACGGAGCAAAAAACGATCTCGTAACTGCCAATACAGGTGAACCATTTGCAGAACAAGATAACTATGATGAGACTGATAGCAAATCTTCCAACCAAAAGAAAAAAAGAGACACTTATTTTCCGCAGCTGGTGGATGAAACAAAAGAACTTCCACTTCACCTATATCTGGATATAGACATTACGTCAGAAAACAATAATAGGCAACAACTTGAAGAGCTAAAAAATATGTTTGCAAATTTCCAAGCTGCTGAAAAAAACTTATCAGAATGCATAAATCTCCACATTTATATATTTTCAAAATATATTGACAAAACCATTAACAAAACAAATACAAATTGGGGTCGAAAAGTTCAACATGATAACTTATCAAGTTTCCAACAGCTTACAGAGATTCAAAGTAAGTGTGATCAGCCTGCTAGTATCATAAAAAAAAGCATTTATCAAATAAAACAGTTTTTGTCACGGGAGGATAAAACTACTGAGTTGACTCAGGATGTGCCAGAGACAATTTTTACAACTGATTCTTACAAAGAGATAGGAGCACAAAATGTCACAAACAAATTTGGAAATATAAATGCTACTACAAGTGATATGTATCCTGACGCACTGACGAATCATCCTACAGATGTTATTTACAAAAATTACAATGTTGCAACTGAAACTATTGACATTGTTGCCGAAAAAACGGATAGAATACCATTTCATAAAAAATATTCAGAACATGATAATCATAATTGGTTTTACAATAATTTGTTAGTGAAGAACAATGACATTACCTCGACTTCATCCTTTTATGAGGACTCGACAGTGTACGACAAAATAAATCTGTCGGCTTCTATCCATCCAACAAATCATGGGGATCAAGAAACAATAAGCAATACAGACCGCACAGTATTTAGTGAAAAAGATATGACAATACCACGAATCCTAACGAAAGAACTTTCAAATGGCACCCTCGTGAGTGTAGTGGATGGTTACGAAAAAATTCCTAATTCTGATTTCATAAATAATAGTATAGTTTCAACACCATCCAATAACGAATCAAACTCTAATATTGATTTGCTAAAGTCTAACATTGATAAAATAATCCAGTCTGATATCGTAAATATTCATGGGAACCTTTATTTTTCGTTTGGGGAAAAACAAATACCAGCCCGTTTTATTCAACAGTCAGATGGAAAATTAGACGTAGCAATCGATGGATTCTCAATGTGCGATCAGATTCTAGAAAATAACACGTCAAACTTTATGAACACGTTATGTAAATGTATTATACATATGAATTGCACTTAAACAATTTATTACAATGATCATTTGTTTTTACCTCGCGGTAACAACTGCGATTTGCTAATCGTTACCTAAATTAGTATAATTTGTATCTGCTTGCTTCCCTTGTAAATAATAATTACTATAATTCATAGGAACCAAGCAGATGAATTATCATCTGCTGGTTACACAAAAACGATGTGCAGTTATTAAACTGCACATCGTTTTTGTGTAACCCGTACTAAACGTACTAAGGCATACTAATATTTAGCATTAAATTATGAAAACTATTTTTTGAAGTTGCTCGGTACTATCTGTTTAGTTTCATCATGATCTTTATCTTTCATGATTTTCTTGCCCTTGTTCCATGTTAGAACTCGGCTTTTAGGCTCGGGAAAACATGTATTTTTCTTCCACTCTGTCAGCTGTCACTATATCATTCACTTCTATTCTTTTCCTATCAACCCTCACACAATACATACATCTTTTCTTGGTCACATGCGTCATCACATGACTATACCAAGACAAACTATTCCCTTTCAACTTTTCTGTAATTGGTGCCACTTTCAACCTGCCACTAATAAGTATACTAATTTCTTACTTTATTCAGTCTTATCAGTCCACACATCCATCTCAACATCCTCATCTCCGCTACATGCAATCTTTTCTCATACGTTTTCTTCATGGCGCAGCATTCCGATCCATATTATATTTATTTACTTTAGTACGCAAAATACGCGCTTTGACGTGGAGTTGCGGACACCAGCCCATATTACCAAATACATACATACATAAACTCACGCCTTCTTCCCATGGGGTAGGCAGAAACTATAGAACGTCACCTGCTACGCTCCTTACGTACTCCGTTTGCTTGGCCTACGTTCATACATGATCTGCGTTCGTTCATTTGTTCTATTACCTACCTATTTAGTTTAATAACTGAGTAATAATAATTTATTCTTAAAATAAAATAAATAATTTATTGAAAGCCTTTCATTGATTTGTATGCCCCACGACTTCGTTCGCCTGAGTTCTGATTAAAAAAAATATAGAAATGGTTTTAGGAACTCCGATACCAACGCCAAGTTCCTGAAACCTTTATTGTATAGGGTGAATCGCGAAAGGTGGCAAAGGAAATTAGAGCGACGGAGCATTCAATAATTATATTAGTTCCATTAATTGTTCCACCGTGGTACACTGCATGCACCCCACTTCGTTACACACTTTATTTCATGATGAAAAGGTTTTGAAAGAAATACCTATTCCATTACTTCATAAGTTTGAAAAATTCATCGTAGATGGCAATGAATGTTGGTGAATTGTCAAAATGCAATTGTAAGTATATTATGCAAATACCCCGCTGCACGCTGGTCTCACATGTCATGGTAAGTATCCCGCTGCTCGCTGGTCTCTCCTGTCATGGTAAGTACCCCGCTGCACGCTGGTCTCACATGTCATGGTAAGGCTCGACGATCTCCGCTTCTTCTCAAGTCTCAGTGTCAACGAATCTAGAATGAAAGCGATCCAATAGTTTATGCTTAAAATGCCGTTTACAGAATACCTACTATTAAACCAAAAAAAATATTTTCGAATTTTGTATGATAGTGTAGCAGTAGGTAGGTACCTAGAACCCTGGGTAGTTTATAGTTAAATACGAGGACAACGAGTAGGTATTTTGCTGGTGAAACCCATGACCTTTCTACCCGTGATTACCAGTCATACTCTTAGTGCGACTGCTGGTCCTGGGTGCGACTCCCCGGTCAGCAAAATGTTATTGGATTTTTCCATTCGGGAAAGGTACTTAATTAATCTGGATTTGAGCACGGTAATTAGCAATAAGGTGTAGATTCATCCCCTACTATAAGGAAGCTAAAGTTAACTAACGAAATTAATGTGTTACCATCGCTTCTGCCTACTCGTTCGGAGACTTGTCTTGATGATTTGCTATGCTATGTCTACTTGGCTAGTAAGTGACATCTGGTGATAGAAAACATGAGCGACTAATTTAAATAATACCAAATAGATGGCAGTAGTGAGTAAAGTATATCTGAGTTTATCAAATGAAACAAAATAACATGCGCAAGAGCAGCTTCAATGAAACAAAACGTTGTGTCGGTAGATGGCAGTAGTGAGAGAGTTTAACAAGAATATCAAAACAAGACTTGATGGGATGGTGATGGTGGTCCAATCATTGGACAGAGCTATTTATATCGGCATCGTGTTCTGCTACCGAATGATTGTATTTCAAAAAAATAGGTCAGCAAGCTGTCAAAGCATGCATCTAAAGGAATTTGCTGATCTGTCTCTTTCCATTGGAACAGTGCGTTGTATTTGTGATTTTTATGATACTATTCTTTAGGTCACCTCATATTTTATACTGAGCTGCAAATTGTAAAAAACGTAAGACAATTTGAATTTCACGGGGTGCATTATTAATTTTGATCAAATAGGTAAATTTCGTACCATTAATATTGGTTAATTTAGTACATGATCGTATTTTGATCAACATTCGACGTGTATTTATTTTACAAGCTATCTCAGACTCGAACACCCGACGTAAGGGCAATCCATTTATTACTTTCGTTTAAACGAATGGCGCAATCTTTGGATGGAGTCTAAAAAGATAAAGATAGATGGAGATTTATTACAGCATTTTATGGATGGCATAATTTTGCCGTGCGACTACTGTGCCACCGCACCGCCTCTGAGTCTGAGGAACTTTTCGTTGTGCAGACTTGATATTTTTTTGTTGGTCACACCACTCACACCTTTCAGGCATATTAGGGCGCATGTGATGCCATAAATGCGACATGTATACGTTTCCATAAACTTATAGATTGATGAGAAAAATGCTTGTGGCATTAATAAAGCGACCAAAATAAAAGAAACACCTCATATACCGAACTACAATTTCTACACTGAACGATGGGTTTTGTTTTGGTTTTTTTTTCTCTGTTTAGTTAGCTCCCCGATTGAATTATTCTGAACTATTTAATGCTAATGGTTTGAGAGAGTTTGAGATTAACGAAAAAATATTTGAGTGGAATTAGTTTTTGTAAAAACGATTTTAATTTGTTGTGTGAAGTTGGCGCCCCCATTTTAATTATTCTGAACTTTTTATAATGCTGTGGTGAACGTAACGCTCCACATTTGGTTTTTGTTGGCAACACCAACACAATGTTGCTAACTTCAAATAGAGTGATCTACGGTTTTTTCCCATAGACAGGCCATTATTACGTCTTAACTGTGGTGTTTAGGATTTTTTTCTTTTGGCAATAATTACAAGTATAAAAAATATTAATAATAATATTTTTTTTATAGAAACTAGAGTAGAGTAGTAGGTTCTCAATGCTGTACTAATATTATCGACAGAGATTTTACTTATACCTTCTAAACTATAACTGTATTCGTAGGACACACGCAGTGACCGTGATGTCGCTAACTATCCAACGTCTACAAAGGCAGTATTTTTTTTGTAAATATGTGGTCTTTTACGCGTAGTTAATTGATATGACCCGTTGCGCAGCTGTTCACTGCAAATATTTGCCAAAGGTAAAAAAAGGTTAAAAAACGAAAACTGTGATGATATTATCATTAACATCTTTGAAGTTTTTCAGTCAGGAAGGTCACCCTCGAGTTGGTTTTCAACTCTCATCAAGTCATCAGTATAGCTATTCACAACCAATCGACAGACTATCGTGTCGAAAGAAGAACGGTCACGGTCCTTTGGAAATTTACCCAGGCCCGACACAAAAGGAACGAATCTCAGTTATTTTGTTATATTAAATATAACAGAAATAAATTAACACTATTCTGAATATCAGTGGCTAAAGAAAAAATATTATTATTATTTATTCTACCTCTTTAATGCCATTTGATTTTGTTGCACAAAATATTTTAAAATTATTTTTTTAATGAATATCAATTATATCAATTTAAAATGACGCTAATTTAGATAAAAACACAAAAAATAGACAGCCATCAAGCTTTTAGCCCCATTAGAGCTAAAATATTCATGGTGGAACACAATATACGGGAGTCTTATTTAGTGCCTTTATATTAAGTTGTAGTATTATAATCTCCTAATCTTAATTTCACTACCTGCTGCGGCTCTGGTAACCCAGTAACAAATGCGCAGTCCATGGCTTTCTGTCTCCCACAGACCAAAGTGATAACTGACTGGAGGAAAGTTAGTGAACGACTGAAATCCACCACATCGCCTCACTTGGACTCCATTCCTGACCTCATGGTCTCAGTCGCAGACACGACGGGCGCGATCGACTCGTTTACAGAACATGTACAATCGGTATTGACGGATTGTTCACGGGAAGTTTCGGTGATGGAAGATCATCGCTGGAAAGTACCGGCTGACGTACGTGAACAGATAACCGAGAAGAACGCGGCCATTCGTTCCTACGACTCCTTACCGCAGGGTAAGGAGTCGTAGGCACGAACGGCCGCGTTCGAACAAAGCCCACATGCACCATTTACAACCTCATAGGTTGAACTGCGAGATGCCATTAAAAAATAACACTCTCGCTTTAACTGTCGCGATCTGTGCGTTTTTGTTTTCTTATTACCGGACATGATTATTTTCTTCGTGAGTGGTTCGTTGATTTGGCGGACGATTGTGATGCGTGTGAACGTACACTACGTCGTCGTCATCGTCGATACGTTCTGACTGAACGGTTACAGAAAACTAGAAGAGATTTTAACGGGTGTTAAAATCTCTTCGAGTTTCCTGCAATAACCCTCCTTTTTGGTTCGCCGTAGTCGGGTAAATATATAGACACCCGGCTGGTGGCAGAAGGCATAAATAACAATATTTTAATCAGAAATTAGAATTCACTCGCGACACGTAGGGATAAAAACGTATTACACTGATATTATGTTTGATGATAATATAAATGGAATAAAAGCAATAACAGAATATTACTGCACGTGCTACCACGGTAAAAGGATGCTGGGATGGTGCGCAAACGTCATTAGTGTTATGTATTACTTGGGGTGGGCTAGACATCAGAAACACTTTGACCATCCCGCACTGATTATGTTTTAAAAGAGACATTGAGTAAAACCTTGATTTCCAAATATTGGTTTTATTTTTGTTACACAAACAGCACTGAAATGGAGCTATAAATATAAATAAATTAAAACTCGGTGAATTTAGTACCTCGCTACCAAAATATTCCACTATCTATCCAGCTTCTTAATGATACCCTAATCTCTAATCTGCAATGAATCACCGATTAAGACGATTTTAATGAGCCCTAACTCGATTGTTACACTAGAAGTTTAAAAATTACATACCAGGTCACCAGGTCACCTGGATAATCCCATGATTATTGTACCTTGATTGAGTTGCATACCATTACGAATTTTGAAGGTAAATAGGTTTATACAATATTTTTTTTGTATATCGCTTGAACAAAAACATAACGCATTATTTTGGTGTTAGTCATTGATTTCGAATATAAAAAATATATATTTTAAATAACAAAAATACTGAGATATGTCTCGTTCGTGTCGGGTCTGGGTCACAAATGACCGTTCTTCTTTACTCATTGCGTTTACCTGCATAGCTATTCACAACGGTACGATTCGCTACCGTATCGACAACGGCACTTGTTCGATAACCTGATTTCTGAACCGAAGGACTGGCAAAACGCTATTCACAGATCCGTGTGGAAAGGATTTTTTTTTATCGATTGTATGTGTGTATGTTATTGAGGAACGGTAGAATGTGGTAGTAAATAGATAATTGTGGTAGAAAATTTAAAGTTGTATATAAATGATTTTTAGTGGGTATTTCATTAATGCAACTTAGAATATACATCGAGTAACTATTAACCAACAAAAAAAAACAGTACACAATAATTTTATTAATACTTAAATAAAATTTACCTGCATAGCTATTCACAACCATTCGTTAAGCTTCCGTGCGGAATCGAACATCTATCATTGGTATCGAAGAGAATTTTCTCTGTGCATCAAATAGTCGACCGCTATCCTTCCGACCAGCTATTTGTTTTCGGGAGCAAGGCAAATCAGCATAGCTATTCACAAAGGTACGATAATACGGTTTCTTGCCGTATCGGTCGTCAGTGTTATAGACGAAGTCTTCCAAACGCTATTCACAAATCCGAAACCGTACAATTTTGACAGTTCAAATACGATAAGAAGACATCGATTCTTCCCACAGGTATTTGCTGTCGGATGTGATAACTAACAATAAAAATATTGTTTAAAAAAATTAGCACTCTGGAGTAAGTGTACAGTTGTAGTAATGTAGGTTCAGACTTTTCTTATTATTTTGATCGCTGCATAAATCCAAGATAGGTATAATTTGTAAAGACGTTATTATTCATTGTAATTTTATTATTAAATATTTTGATTCCTATTTACTTACTTGATTTATATCATGCATACATGTATTCATATTTGATTAAATTGATGTGCTCGACGGGTCCATGTGATTTTTATATTCTAATAATTATTTTCCTTGTGAAAGTGTTGAATTCTGAATTTGATAGTAAGGTGATAACTGACTTCTCTTTTATATATATAAAAGAGAAGTCCACTCACTGACCACTCATCACGAAATCTCGGAAACTACTGGGCCGTGAGGTCTAAAATTTGGCACAAGCACTCTCTCTGGGGTGCAGGCGCGCACTAAGAAAGGATTTTTATAAATTCGCACCTTAAGCGGTTGAAAAGGGGTGTCAAAGTTTGTATGAAACTCCTATGTTTTTAAAGTTAGAGACATGAATGTTGGCCTGATTGTTCCTTTCGACTTCTAGGTGCTCACTAAGAAAGGATTTTACGAAATTCGGCGCCTAAGGGCGAAAATAAGGGTTTTTAATGTTTGTATGAAAAATGTACCAAATGCAGTTAAGATCCAAATTGAATCTTACGGCAACGAGTTATTGCATACTTTACATTGAAATTAGAATTCGGAGGCCGATAAAGATCTTTAGATCTTTTACGACAACGCGATAATGCATATTTTACATTGAAATAAGAATTTTTGGAAGTTTCTTGAGGTTTATATTTAGTTTTTTTTCTAGGTGGCCAGTATGTTTCAGTGCAGGCGTGATAACGTTCTAAAGTTTTTATGCCAGTTCTAGGTGGCCAGTATTTTTCAGTATGCAGGCATCTGCTAAAAGATAATGAAATGAGGTTCTAATTCGTATTCAGGTAATTTGAACGTTGCATTTATAGCATTAAAGTCGAGAATGCCAAGGGGAAAACTTCACAATGTTTAACCTTAATCGCGACTTGCAAGCCGATCGTATCAAAAAACGAAGTCATGTATCAATCACAGAATACAAACCTAAGCGATACACGTTCAAGATATAGTTACCGAAATTTATGTTCTGCGATATTTTGTTATTACTTACTACTAATTTGCTTTGAAATATTTTTCATCGTCGTTATTTGGTTTTCGTTTTGGTTTGTTTCGCTTCCTAATTTTAAATTGGAGGTTAATAAATGTGTTTTTACCTATTGCCGGGTTGAAATTTTGTTATTTCTATTTCTTTGCGAATTACTTATCACACTGTGGTATTACTATAATAGTTTTTAGTATTAGTCGTTCTTACTAGAAAAAGTGTCCTTGAATACCTACGTTCGTATTTTAATTTTATTGCTTAGTATCTTTGGTTTAGGCTGGTGTTGTAAGGGTTGGAAAAAGGCGGGAGAACTATTCCCATTTTAAATGGATGTCAGCAACAACTGACGGGGTCCGAAAGGGCCAATGCCTGCCAGGGTTATGAGCCTGTCCGAAAGGGATATCGTGGCCCTGGCACACACAGGCATTTGAAAGAACACGGGTGAGTTTTAGTCAGTAAAAGTCTGACACGCATCAAAATGACCTTCATTGAAATTTCCTGAGAAACAGATTATTTTTACTCCCTGTTGTGCGTCCCCAAAACCAGCAATAAAAATACCATCTTGAAACACCTGGAACTCAAATGGGAATAGTTCTCTCGCTGCCATAAGTTCACAGGTGGTTCCGTAGGTGCCATTACAAGACATTTCAGCGACGTATTCACGCTTTGAACCATAAACAGCTCCTCCTGACCGATACTGGGAGAAAGGTAGGAATATTTCCCAGTTTTTAGACACGTGGCGCACAATGCTGTCTCGAATTTGAGAAGACAATAACATGGCCACGTTACTGTTCACCAAATAGGAGAGAGATGAAAATAAGCATGCGCCATCGCCAGGGATATTTACTATTTGGCAAAGAATTTGCATGCCACAATTGTGGCGATAAGTCCCCTCTATGAGTTCCTATTCAGAATAAAGCGGGAGGAATCGCCCGGGTGTCACCACTGTGTGGATCGCCCGGAGGACACGGTAGAGCATACGGTTGAGGTCTGCCCTGCTTGGGCGGGACCCCGCCATGTCCTCACGGAGGCGATCGGCGGCGGCGATCTCTCGCATCTGGCCCTGGTTCAGGCCATGGTTCGGAGCGAGAGTGCACGGGAGGCCATCACCTCCTTCTGCAAAGCAGTAATGCATGCGAAGGAGGAGGCGGAACGCGTGAGGGTGAGGCAGGGTTCGCGCCCTCACGCCCTTAGTCACCGCAGGAGACGCCCCGGGCGTCGGGAATGGCAGGCCGATTCCCGGCCACCGTGGGAGCGGGCTTGCGGACGGTGAGCGATGGGTAGCTCGCCGTCCGATAAGGACCAGGCCCGGGTCCACGGCGCGTTGTGTTCCACGCGCGCCTCAAAGAGATGTCAGCACCAATTGACGGGGTCCGAAAGGGCTAATGCCTGCCAGGGTTACGAGCCTGTCCGAAAGGGATATCGTGGCCCTGGCACACAGGCATTTGAAGGAACACGGGTGGGTTTTAGTCAGTAACAGTCTAACACGCCCTCCCCGCTCCGGCCAGAGCGGGAGAAGTTATTTGATAATTTACCACCCAAAAAAAAAAAAATGGCAGCGGCAGAACTATTCTCATTTGAGTTCTAGGTGTTTCAGGATGGTATTTTTATTGCTGGTTTTGGGGAAGCACGGCAGGGAGTCAAGATAATCCGATTCTCAGGAAACTTTATTGAAGGTCATTTTGATGTTTTAATTCCGTTGGCTAATTTAAATAATAAAAAACCCGGCCAAGTGCGAGTCAGACTCGCCCACGAAGGGTTCCGTACCATTATCTATAAAAATGGCAAAAATATCACGTATTTTGTATGGGAGCCCCCCTTAAATATTTGGTTTATTTTAATTTAATTATTTATTTGGTGGTGGTATAAAGTGAATATATAACTTAATATTCTGTGAATATTTCAAGCGTCTACCTGTTGCCGTTATCAATATCTAGCAAAAACGAGCAAAAAATCAAGTTTGTTGTATGGGAGCCCCCTTAAATATTTTGTTTATTCTGTTTTTTAGTATTAGTTGTTGTACCGGCAACAACAGAAATACATCATCTGTGAAAATTGTAACTGTCTAACTATCACGGTTCATGAGATACAGCCTGGTGACAGACGGACACACGGCGGAGCCTTAGTAATAGGGTTCCCGTTTTACCCTTTGGGTACGGAGCTCTATAATATCTTTTGACCCCTCACGCCGGCAAAATTGAAGAATCACCGACCGTCACCGACTCAGCGGTAAATGTGCAGTTGAATTCACAATCCCAGTGCCAATTCACTGCTATTGATTTTGTCGAGAAGTCGCTTGCCTATAGTGAGCAAACGGAATGCGAGTAATTTTTTTTTTAAGGATATTGCTAAACCGTTGCTTCATCTATTTATATTAATATTTTATAGTCTGTGAGGTCGTAGGGGTAATCTCTGGATCTACTGAACCGATTTTGAAAAATCTTTTACCCATTGAAAGCCACGTTATTATTTTGTGAGTGTCATAACATAAGGCCATAATTTAATCCGAAAAATGAAAAGACAGTAAAATGTTTACCGCCCAACGAAGTGGGCACGGGTCAGCTAGTATTTATATAATTTTAGGTGGTTAAATTCGTACTGAGTCTGTCCAACGAAAGCTGTCCACGAAAAAAAAGCGGCAATTTAAAAAAATCATAAGCTGTCACTCTTGCTGTAGGTACACTCATGCTGTACAAACAAGAGTTGATACTATATATTATTCAAGAAACTTTCCGGGATACTTACATGAGTATTTCATATCTAAGGAATGTATAGCAAGTGTTGACAGCTCTTGATTTTTAGGGTTCCGTACCCAAAGGGTAAAACGGGAACCCTACTACTAAGGCTCCGCCGTCTGTCTTTCTGTCCGACTGTCACCAGGCTGTATCTCATGAACCGTGATAGACAGTTGAAATTTTCACAGATGATGTATTTCTGTTGCCGCTATATCAACAAATACAAAAAAACAGAATAAAATAAATATCTAAGGGGGCTCACATACAACAAACGTGATTTTTATGCTCGTTTTTGCTCTATATTGATAACGGCAACAGGTAGACGCTTGAAATATTCACAGAATATTTAGTTAAACTATATTCACTTTAACAATAAATAATTAAAATAAAACAGTTATTTAAGGGCGGCTCCCTTAAACAGACATGATTTTTTTGTAATGTTTATAGATAATGGCACAGAACCCTTCGTGCGCGAGTTCGACTCGCACATGGCCGGTTTTTTTAAATTTCCGCTTTTTTTTTCGCGGACCGCTTTCGTTGGACAGACTTAACACTTAAATTCGTTCTAGACTTTGATTTAAATTATTTGGTTTGATGTAGTACGTGATTATATTTTGATGACGTGATTCTATTTATATGTGGTTAGTATAACAGATATATTTTGTGCGGGCTGCGTCCATTCCTGAGACATGGCCCTGGGTAAGGTACTCGTGCCCTTGCATGAATACAATGAGCACCTGCCGCTGCTCCACTGACACAGTCTTGTCTGCAAATATGCATTTTTGTTTCAACTACGTTTTAGAACATGAAAATGGGCAATTAAAAGGAAATAGTAGTTGTTACATACTGATAAAATACCCACACCCATTTTAATATACTAGTCAGTTTGTTGTCTTCAAAGATAATGTGAAGATATACAACCTTAATATTGTGTCGATGGTCGTGTCGTTGCTTAGCAATGTTTAGTTCGTTATAAATCTGTCTTGTTACTTTTACCTTAAAAAATATATATTCCTTATAAACAATAAAAGAAAGTTTTATTATAATGTTTAATTCTGCATCCACTTAACAATAATAAGCTTAACGAACAAATAAAGTTACTTATTCAAATTTCAAAATTAGTCGAAGTTGAAGTTTACAAAGCAAGTTTATCAGGTAAATCTTATCATCATTGTTTACTGTTTCTTTTTTTGATTAATAGTTACTCGAGGTATATTCTATAGTTGTACTTAGGAAATACCCAATAAAAATCACTTTATATCATTTTAAATTTTCTACCACAATTATCTATTTACTAGGTATATCATTTTCTAGTGTTCCCTTTTAAACACACCTACAATCGGTTTAAAAAAAATCCATTCCACACGGATCTGTGAAAAGCGCTTTGCCAGTCCTTCAGTTCAGAAATCAGGTTATCGAACAAGTGCCGTTGTCGATACGGTAGCGAATCGTACCGTTGTGAATAGCTCTGCAGATCCTATGGCGGCAGTCCGGCAAGGAGGCTCGCCTTCTCACGGGAGACCGTGCGGTAACCCCGTACCAGCCTGATGGCCATGACCCTTTGGGACGCGTTCAACCGCCGGGCTGGTCACAGCCTCAGAGAACGCGCCCACACCGCTGCCCTGTAAAAGGCCATGGACCGCACGATCCCCGCTTAGAGCCCCCGGCAGGAGGCGTTTGGACCCCCTAGATTGGTCAGAAGCCGCTTCAAAGCCTTCCCTGTCCTTAGCTCGTCTTTTAATAGTGGTCCACTCCAAGCCGCATACATATTTATGTAGTTTTCGTTTTAATTTGTAATCGACACAAAAGTAAACATAAACAAAACAACGGCAGTTTCTAGACGATCTACTGTGCTGTCACATAAGACGAGCTTCCAATTTTGGCGATTTCAAAATCTCACGTCTACTCACAGAATTTGAAATCGCTAGCGAGTCGCTGCGTGTGTACCTAGCATAATAAAGTGAACAATAAAACCTTTATTTATTTTTTATTAAGTAAATGTATTTATTATTCATTGTTTATTTTGGAAAAAGTCTTAAAATAATAAAATTTAAAGGCAATACAATTGTTAACACTAAGGGCCGGTTTTTCAAGTCCAAAAACCTATCTGAGAAATTTTGGCGGTTTTAAATATTGTGCTTGTTACACAAACTATTATAATCTTAAGAATAAAGTAGTATTTATTGTTCATAAATCCTTTGTTTAATCAGATAGACCAAATGTAAGGATAAACTCAAAGAAGGATAAGGCTTTAAAAAAAAAATAAAAAAAATATGATCAGACAATCGACTAACTAGAAAAAAAACAAACGGAATATTCAAAGAGAATGTTAGAAAGAAAATTAAGTTTTGCTTTTTTTACTAAAGTTAATCGGCTTGATAAACTAATTCGCTTTAGTACTATTGCTATTTCATTAAGCTATTTCACCTATTTCATTTTGCGAATTCGAAGGCGATTTTACTAATCGATAAAATCTACTAGTCGGGTCCAACTTCAACAGAATTAAGTGTTGCCAGGTTGTGTGTTTTTTTCGCGAATTGAGGGAGTTTGCGGAAAGTTTGTGGAAATTATATCTTAGGGGAAATTTTTGGGGTTGAAATTTATTTGACGCGACCTAACAAGAGTGGAAAATATGATAATCCCTCTTTGACGTGGAGTAAAACTGAATCGGCTGATTAATTGTTTGGGCTGTTCTATCATGTAAAAATGCTGCTGGGGAAATAGCTTTCCTCAATTAGTGAAATTAGCAACGTCCATGTTGAGTTCACCTTAGGCCAATGAGAGTGTGGAAAGAACTTTTCCGATCATGAGCGTGGTCAAAAACAAGCTAAGAAACGGACTGCTTACCAAAACGGCAGACCACAAAATAAAGGTGAGATACGGTCTAGCAGCCCGTAGCGGATGTTCACAGTTTGAGCCGACTGCTAAAATGATGACCCGGTTCAGTTACAAAAACCGTCTAGCTACTCTGCGTGAGACGGTGATTTAGATTTATTACATTTGTTTGGTCCATTATATGAACCGCAAAATTTTGTGCGTTTTCAATCAATATTATAAAAAATTGCATGTATAATTAGTGTGTGTATAGTGAGTGTATAATTCTTCCGCTAAATTATGTTTGTGGATTTATTCTGAAAATGGTATCATTTTGGGGAAAAATAATTTTGCATATGGGGAAATTTGAGAAATCACATCTGGCAACTCTATAGATAGTTAGTCATAGTCAATTGTAACGACGACTAAGACCGGTGAACATCGAGGAGAGGTCGTGGAGGAATTTACCATCTAGCCACCATCGCCGTTCGCCAATTACACCATGGCTGATACCGAAAAGGCGCCGCAGCCGCAGCCCCAACAACAGCAGCAACAAGAGCAACAACCCCCACAGCAACCGCAACAAGCTAAAGCGGCTAAACAAAAGCAGGTCATTGGTAAGTGCCGCTACGCCATCTTAGTTTTGCGTGTCCCGGCATCAAATTTATCAAAAGCACATGTTCATTAGATTGCGGAATCTTATAATTTTTTGACATATTATCTATGCGATGTGATTAAAATAATGGATCGCAACGTTTGATTTTAAATAATCCATTAGAATTATTTGATTTGTAAAAGTGGGCGTTCTAGTCGGCGGCGTTATTGATCGTGTGTTGACCCCACTGTATAGTACTACAGCTATGAGGCACTACGAACGAATCAATAATATCGCCGGCGGACGGGCGGAATGGGGGACGGCGTGGCGTCCTGGACCGGGCTTCAACCATTTTGTATGAAATCAATCTGAATCATCCAACGCTTTTTTCCAACTGGAATGTTGTATTGTAGTTGTGTAATTTGACGCTTGGCCATAATATTCTTCTTAGTTGCGAATTTACGTTATGATTATGATGTTCCTGCTCTACCTAACTTTATACATAATATTGACATCATCTCTGCCCATTGGGCGTGTAGGTAGGTGTCATTTACCAATTTCGTAAGTCTTTGTCTACATTAATCGATGGCCGCGTCGAATGCCATGCATCCTAAACATATCGCACATTTTAACAGTTGTGCTATGGAGTAGACTTGACTAGTTGAGCTGTGCGTACTGGAGTAAGTTTTTAATGTGGGTAAATGGCTACTGGTAAAAAAATAACATTTCAGGATAATACATGTTCTATAATGTTTATGCTGTGTGTATTTGTAATGGGTATTTAGCACCCAGTTTTAAGTATATAGTATTTCCATATTGATGTAATAGACATGAAGATAATGTTATTAAATGATGCTATATATCTTGGGCAGGAGGTCGTCTTGGGGAACTGCGGTAAATAAAGATAGACTTTTCAATATTCTGTTAATTACTTTATTCAAGGAAAAACTTTAAATGCTTGACAGGTTTCATAAGCAAAAATTGAATCTTAGAATTAGTTATCTAGCAAAAGCTGCCATAAGTTTGCCGTGAGTTTTGAATCTGTAAACTGAACAATAAATTAAACTTAAAACTACATGCACCATGAAAAGAAACTCAAGGGCTACAACAATTCATTAATGGTTTGATTTGCAGCTCCTGTAAATAAGACTGATGGGGAAATAGGTAACATCATTTTACACTTATGCCAAAAAGGTTTTAGCAGCTCTAATTTTCATTATAACTCCTAAATCTCAAAGAATATTATTGGGTAGAATTGCAGCAGTTTCAATTCACAAGTAAATGTTTGAATACAACAATTCAGATGAAAAAAAAAAACATTATTCCTCTCTATCTTTGATATTAATGTAAACAAACAAAGAGATGTCAGTGACAAGACACTGGTGCTAAACATGTCAACAAATTTTGATCAACTGTGTCAAAGCTAAAACGAAATCATAGATTTACAAATATTTTGTACCCAATTTTGAAATATGAGACTTGGAGAGTCTATTCAGGAGAAGAAAATAAATTTATGTGAATAAAAAGAACCTTAATGGTCATTCTGTCAAAGAAATTCACACAAGTTTAGAAACCCTTTACAATATAAAAAAATAATTTTGATAGGTACCCAAATTATTCCTAATTTAGGGCTCCATAGCTAAATCCCTTAACCTTACTGTACCTTAATAGTTTTTTAAATATTATGGGGTCTTTTCGGTTACAACAGTGGTGTAAACTCTTTTTCATTCATAGTTTTTCGAGAAATACTATGAAATACAAACATATTATTGCGGTCTAGTCTCTTTTCCCCAATATTGATTAAAATCATCTAAAATTATGATGGCCAGTATAGTACATCAGATAAAGTTATTTCCATAAACAGGGTATATGTATAGACATGTCTCAGTTAAATAATAATGAGACAAGGACGCACTTCTTAGACCCAGCAGTAAGGGTAAACAAGACAAATATATTATTTTCTCTTTCGCATACACAAAACCTTTTTGGCTAACAACTGGGGCCCAATAAGGCTGTCACAGTAGTTTCTTTGGAAAGTATTACCTAACTACATTAGATAGTACCAGTTTACAAGTGGTTGTCAAAGACAATCACTATCTCATAATGTATACGCTGACAGCTAATCTATACAATACTACCTACTTTAACTTTGTTTATTTCTATCATATTAATGTGCTAAAAGGCTTTCACCTAATATACCAGCTCATATGTAGATGTAATTTTGTGAATTGATTGTCTTTCATTCCAATTAAAGAATTTTAATGGAAGAATGAAGCTGAAAATATTCAGCTTCATTCTTTAATCTTAAAATTTTAGAATATCTTTAAAACAATTTTTCTTTTTCAGCTGAGAAAGTTTCGGGAACCGTCAAATGGTTTAATGTGAAGAGTGGATATGGTTTCATCAATAGGTAAGTTTAGCATTAATTGTACTATTTCATAATATCTGTTTTTAGACTAGTTTATGTTATTTATACTATCTCTGTTCTTGAAAGGAATGACACCAAGGAGGATGTGTTTGTGCATCAAACTGCAATCGCCCGGAACAACCCTCGCAAGGCTGTGCGCTCGGTCGGCGACGGGGAGGCGGTGGAGTTTGCCGTGGTTGCCGGGGAGAAAGGCTATGAAGCAGCCGGAGTGACTGGTCCCGGCGGTGAGCCGGTAAAGGGCTCGCCCTACGCAGCTGATAAACGCCGCGGCTTCCATCGCCAGTAAGTGAATATTCAGTAGAGACTCTTTCAAGTTGGTTTTATTTCTACTCTTGTGTTTTAATTAAACAAATTTTCAGGTACTATCCCCGTCAAGGTGGCGGACGTGGCGGGGAGGGCGCTCCACGTAGAGGTGGAATGGGACGTCGTGGGCCCCCGCCCAACCAGGGGGGTGCACAGGGGGATGAAGGTCAGGAGGGAGGCGGAGCACCTCAACAGCGCAGGTAGGGGTCATAGATGTGAAAGTAGCTTGTTGTATAAAAATAATCATTCCAATATAGGAAGATGCTGATATATTAAAATTTTCAGCTACTTCCGCCGCAATTTCCGTGGTGGACGTGGACGTGGTGGCGGCCCAGGACCCATGAACCGCGGGGGTGGTTACCGTCGCGTTCGCCCACGTAACTTCCAACAGGGCCAAGCTCCGGGTCAGGGCCAAGCACCGGGTCAGGGCCCCCTAACTGGCGGGCAGCCTATCGTCAACCTACCGCGTCAGAATGGTCAGGAGGCAGATGCGCCAGCCACCGCTGCTTCACCAACTCAACAGCAACAGGCCAAGCCAAAACCCACTACCAAGCCTGCTGGTACCACCATCGAGACCACTACCAACGAGAGCCAGGCCTAAACACCCGGCAGCTGCACAGTGTGGCACACCCTTACGTAGTGCATGTTAATTCTAGCTGTGCCACATATCCATCACAACTTTGTCTTGTTTGTACAACTGAAGAGTGTTTTGTTTTAATTGTTGTTGCAGAAGCTATTACATCTAAGAAAGTCTGCACTTTTATCATCTTCATTGGAATGTAATGTTCAGGGGAAGGTTTCATTGGAACTGCATAGTATCATAGATCAAAAATGTGATATTTTAATTATTCTAAATAATGTATTGTTTTACGAGTTTTTTGGTTGTTCCTACAACATGATTGTGTATTGTATTTTTTAAACTAATTCTTATACACTTTGTATATCCAAGATTAATACAACTGTGCAATTTAATGTTTTAGAAAAAGGAAATTACGTGCAGGTTCCTACGCCCCAATTGATTGTGTATACTAAAAAGAATGATGATTCTTTACTATAAATTTATATGGATGTATGTTTTAACAAGTCTTATTTGTAATAAAATCTTTAGTTCTGTAAACAACACTCTCAGAAATAAAAACTTCTTTTTACCTGTGTGAAAATCATTTTATTTTAATGTTTGTAATCCTTGCTAGCCCTTTCATAAATGTATAGCCAATAGCACTTCGCCCGCGACATCGTCCGCGTGGATTTCGTATCTTCTACAAAGTTCAACACTCTTGGACCCCATTAAAAAATGTCCGTGACTACCGCAGGACCACAACGCCAATCGCTTCCATATTCGGTAAATAATTAGTGCTCAATTGGTGCTAATTAGTGCTCGAACAACAGAATTGGTGCCTTAGTAGTTTTCGAGATAATCGACTGAAGGTGGTCCTGCAGTAGTCACGCTCTCTTCAGCAGGACCACCATGAGCGCAGAAAAAGCGGGCATGCTACAGCTATTCTAAGTATACAAATAATTAGTGCTCTTAAATGTGATTCATTTCGTAACAAAAAAAGAACTGAAACATTTGTATATACCGAGAAATCAACGATGATAACTTTCGCGCGCTCGTTCAGCAGGACCCCACTTTGAGTGTTGATTCCAAGTTTCAGGAGCTAGTCGCTTTCCTCAAACCTACATAGAAAATTAGTGCTCGGCGAGATAAAATTGATACCCAAAATTCAAAATTACTACTCCAGTAGTTTACGAGATATACCATACCATTGGTGGGATGGCGGTAGTCACGGTGTTAAATTTTCATTTGAAGATTTCACTATTAAAAACTGTGATTTCTTCCCAAATTTATACAAAAATTAGTGCTCCTAAAGAAGTTATAGTGACCAAAAATTCAGATTCCCAAGTGTTGTATTTTACGAGAAATTAGCTTTCATTACTTTTCCATACTAAATGTCCGCATATAACCCGACCAAATTAAGTTGTCAATGGTATTGAGCTGTTTATGAGATGTACACTCGTGCACATAAATTGATAGATGTCGGAATAGTAATAACAACAGTTCAATATCTATATTTTTTATACAAACTGTGTACCTTTACTCAAATTGAAATAAGATTAGACATTTAAATAAACATTTTTTACAGTCCGTTCAGCCGATGTTGACTTCTATTGCTTTGGTGGTATGACAACTGGCAGCTGTAATAAACAGTTGGTTTTGTAACCACGTTTTTGCTTTTAATGCCATCCTTATGCCTACGGAATAGAAGTCAAAATTGGTTGAACGGACTGTAATTTTTTTTTTTTAATTTCTAATGTTATATCAAATGGAGTAAGGTAAGTACATATTAAGAAAACAAATAACGTGTAATGTGATACGTTTGTTAATGACGTGGGTAGGTAGGTACTCCAATAATGATTTTTCTGTATTGTAAGTACCTACCTTTTGTCAGCGACAGCGATATGTATTTCTTATTTATCTCTTTCCTACTAATTTACCGTTGCTGCAAGCAGTACCTAAGTATTAAAAACCAAATTTATTGCATTAAAAAAATCTGTAATTTTGATGTAGTTTTAATAATGATTAATTTAATGGTATATAATTTAATAATGATTAATTTAATAGTATATAATTTAATAATGATTAATTTAATAATAAATAACTTACTTCCAATAGATAATAATTTGATGTAAATGAAATGATGTTTGTTTGTTTTTTGTAGATGTGTTTTGTGTAATGTTTACTTACTCGAGTTTATGTTTTCGTATGCACGTGTTTCTGTGACAAATAAAATTATTTTTCTTTCTTTCTAAATATTTGCATGCCGAATGGCAAAATATGGCTGATCTTTGTACAGTACTAACACCTATTATAATAACACGCGCGCCTTAACTGAGTTGTCAGCAGCAACTGACGGGGTCCGTTAAGGCCAATGCCTGCGGGTGGGTTTTAGTCAGTAAAAGTCTGACACCCAGAGCGGGAGAAGTTATTTGATAATTTCCCACCCAAAAAAAAAAGGCCATGCATGAGTAACGATAGGTTATTTTTTTTTTATAAATATGTACCCAAGTACACAGTTTGTATAAAAATTATAGATATTCTATTCTATTTTTGAATATGGCAAGCAAAGCCGATGTCGACTATTCTGCCAATGTCTAAAGTGATTTGGAAAAGCAAGTGTGCATTGTTGTAGTAAAAAAAAAACAAAAAATCTTTGATACAACTGTTGAACTTAATGTAGATCTTGTGGGGTTAGTACTGGACTGAAACAAACAAATTATAGATATTGAACTGTTGTTATTACTTTTCCGACATCCATCAATTTATGTGCACGAGTGTACATCTCATAAACAGCTCAATACCATTGACAACTTAATTTAGTCGGGTTATATGCGGACATTTACTATGGAAAAGTAATGAAAGCTAATTTCTCTTAAAATACAACACTTGGGAATCTGAATTTTTGGTCACTATAACTTCTAGGAGCACTAATTTTTGTATAAATTTGGGAAGAAATCACAGTTTTTAATAGAGAAATCTTCAAATGAAAATTTAACACCGTGACTACCGCCACCCCACCAATGGTATGGTATATCTCGTAAACTACTGGAGAAGTAATTTTGAATTTTGGGTATCAATTTTATCTCGCCGAGCACTAATTTTCTATGTAGGTTTGAGGAAAGCGACTAGCTCCTGAAACTTGGAATCAACACTCAAAGTCGGGGTCCTGCTGAACGAGCGCGCGAAAGTTATCATCGTTGATTTCTCGGTATATACAAATGTTTCAGTTCTTTTTTTGTTACGAAATGAATCACATTTAAGAGCACTAATTATTTGTATACTTAGAATAGCTGTAGCATGCCCCCTTTTTCTGCGCTCATGGTGGTCCTGCTGAAGGGAGCGTGACTATCGCAGGACCACCTTCAAAGTCGATTATCTCGAAAACTACTATGGCACCAATTCTGTTGTTCGAGCACTAATTAGCACCAATTGAGCACTAATTATTTACCAAATATGGAAGCGATTGGCGTTGTGGTCCTGCGGTAGTCACGGACATCATTAAAAAGGTGTGCGTAGTCGCAGCGGAATAATGTCGAATTTCAGTTTAGCAGATATTTAGTGTATGACGTCGTGTAATTGTGTATGGTAAATTGAAATTTGTGCATCCAACCATTGGGGAGCTATTCAACAAAAACTGTTTCCGCTGGAACTACGTCGTCCTAGCGGCACTTTTTTTCCCTATGGATGTACAAGAAAAAAATACATTCAATAATTAGTTGTGTAACGAGAGGTAAATGTGTATGTTTAAATGACATTTGTGTGTCTTCTATCTGCGAAGATAATCAAGTTTCCGCTGCGCTGACGTTTGGCTATTTGTTGAAAATCATACAAATTGTTGGTGGGGACGAACGGGAATTATATATTATAATTTTTTTTTTTTAGTCCCGTTGTCACCCCTAAATAATTTGCGTCACACCACAGACGGCACTAATCTCCGATTTTGTTGAAATTTCGCGGGATTGTACCCAAATTGTTCTATTTAGTACACCTCTATTGAAAATAATTTTACCTCTTGGGTTTTGCTAAAAAATGAAAAACAAGAAGTATATACCCGTCTGTGGCGTACCTATACGCCACGGACGGCCCATTTTCTTCGGTAGAAGTTTGAGATGCACAATATACATCAAAGAATTGTACCTAAATAAAAACCTACGAATTCTAAATATTAACCCGATAGCGCGCACCAAACTGCCGCAATATTAAATTGAAAATGGTGAAAAATTAACCTAAAAACGCAACACCCAGAAAAAGGTCTTTTCATGTGATTATTATTTTCATCCTAAAGAATTGTACCCATTTCACACCTCACAAAAACGTAATTATGTTACAGAAACATGCAATACTTTAGGAGAAAACAGCAAATTAAAATCAAACTCACCATCACCAACACAGACCTAGCCATCTTTGTAATACCTAGATGTGACAATCAAATTCGAGAACTATCTTGTTTGTTGTGGTGGTATTATTTTAAACGCAATCCCCCCTTATTACAAAACAAGGTGTATCTTCAGACCCAGGTTTAAAACATGGAGCCATTATTGAATTTCGAACTTTATTCCGACTATGGTAAAGTTCCTAAACACAAAACTGACAATTTAGTACCCGACTAAGTTTTCAGTTTTGTATAAAAAACGGTATTTCTATGACTGTTACGTTCCTATTACAAAAACTAGCTCCATGGTTTATGCCATGTCAAAATATAAATCTTGTTTTGTAATAAGGCGGAATAAGTTTACACAACTGTTATCAGGTGGGCAAACTGGATTGACTTATTAGTAACAAGAAATATATTAATTTGTTAACAAAATGATTTATCACAACAAATTATTTTTTCGTTCCGTCACCTTCCATCAAACTCAAACTCAAAGCATTTATTTCAATTAAACCATCTCCATCACTCTTAAGGCTACTATGGTTATTCTGGCCCATAGAGCACGGAATTGCTGCGCGCCGCCGCTGGTACGACTGAAGATGGCATCAGAAGTACTAATAATATTCGTACCGCGCTGCAACATCAGACCAGCTCCATAGTACCTACCATATAGATGTATCTATGTATTACATTGTCACCGAAGATAAATAGGTTAGGTGTGCCAGATTTCAGCTCAAACGGATAGCAAGTGCTTGAAAACTGTCATATAAAATAACAGGAGGGCCGAAGCAAGTAGAAGCTTCTAATAATAGTTTAAATAACTAAGCTAAACTTTCTTGATCGAAGGGAAACTGTATAAAATATTCTTTAGAAGTATTGGCCGTTTTCCATAGCACGACTACTTTTATAATTTCTTCCTTTCAAGGCAGTACTGATACGAAAGGCAGTGTGATACTACACTAAATTGATCTGAAGTGATAATTTTACTTATCTGCTGTTATCACGTGAGTTAAGCGACCCAAAGCAATCAGATTTTGCATTGACTGCTCTTAAAAGTTATAGGCCGCAACATTGATTGTGGCAATCGCACGCTATTACAGACTTCTTATTAATTTCAAAGCGCTATGTTTTATCGGCCCCCATATCAGGCACTATCTGGTTCAAGATCTGACACCTTCCGCTTGGTAGCCGGATCAGTCCGGTTTCTATTCCGCACCAATATGGGTCATGATCTGCATTTTCCGCGATTCATATCAGGGTTCTGTCCGGTTCAAGTTCTTTCCAGATGGTATCTGACATTGTCCGGTTCCCATCCAGAAAACAGTCAGGTGCCGCATTCGAAGCTATCTGAAACTTAACTTATTACTTACATAACTTATTAAGTTATAACCCATAGCAACATCACCATAATATAATTATTATACCTATTCCAGAGAATACCAAATTCAGCTTGCAATATTAAAATAACTGTAAAAAAAAAGTAAAAACACAACCCTACCGACTTCATTCAAGTTAAGTTATTAAGTTAGATTTGTTCCATTGAATCACTTTTTCATGAAATCATATCATTGGGGAACAAATCTAACTGAGAGAGATGTATATGATTTGAACGATAAAAAATCTGTAAATACATATCTGTTATAGTCGCGAATCGTATTTTGATCAAGATAAAACCTGACACAGACATGCAAATTGCAAAAAACCTAATAAAATTTGAATTTCGCAGGCTATAGCTGCGGATTCACCAGAGGGATGGGCTAAGGGAGCCCGCGAAATTCAAATTTATATATTGTATATATATATATAAATTTGAATTTCGCTATAATTATTATGAAATGTATAATAGCAGCGATTGCCACAATCTATGTAGCGGCCATAAAACTTTTAAGAGCAGTCAATGCAAAATCTGGTTACTTTGGGTCGCTTGACTTACGTGATGACAGCAGATAAATAAAATTATCACTTGAGATCAATTTAGTGTAGTTTCACACTGCCTTTTGTATCAGTACTGCCTTAAAAAGAAGAAATTATAAAATTAGCTGTGCTGTGCAAAAAGACCAATACTTCTAAAGAATATTTTATACAGTTTCAACTAAGCTAAACTTGCTTGATCGAAGGTTCCGTACCTCGAAAAAAAAAAGGAACCCTTATAGGATCACTCGTGTGTCTGTCTGTCCGTCTGTCACAGCTGATTTCCTCCGAATCTACTGGACCGATTACATTGAAATGGGGTACACACATGAACTTCTGTGACTCAAACACGGACGTGTTACGTAAATAAATTAATTTTGAATATGGAGGTCACTTTTGGGGGCCAAATTAGTTTTGCCGACTGTACCGTGTGACATATCAAATGAAAGGGCTTGTTTTAAGAATTTTATGTATATTTCCTTTATAATTTTAAAATAGTACTTTTGAAATTATTTAAGAAAATAGATGAAAAATGACCATTATCTCCGTAACTACTGAGCCTAAAATTTTGATAAAAATACAGAAAAACCTATAAGAAAGAAATAAATACAAAACATTTATTGGGACTCACACAGATCACAAATTAAATAAAACACACTCATAGAAACCAAAAAAAGAACAAAACCAAAAATAAAACAAAGTAAACAAAAAGAAAATAAAAAAAAAGTCCTGTACGAGGCCAAAAGGCCCGTATCTCATAAGAAGTCTGTGGTCTTAAAAAAACATGGTAAATCACTCAATATTGTGCGTACAAACTTACATTTGCAGTTGGAATGTATGGGGATCATGTTTTTCAACTACAACGTTAAGTTTGTTTGGATAAATTCATCCCAACTACGGAACCCTACATTGTGCGTGGTCCGACACGTACTTGACCAGTTTTTTTTTTAATTATTATTAGAAGCTTCTACTTGCTTCGGCCCTCCTGTTATTTTATAAGACAGTTTTCAAGCACTTGCTATCCGTTTCAGCTGAAATCTGGCACACCTAATCTATTTATCTTTTTTGCCAATGTAATACATAGATACATCTAAATGGTAGGTACTATGGAGCTGGTCTGATGTTGCAGCGCGGTACGAATATTATTATAACTGCCGATGCCGTCTCCTCTCCAGTCGTACCGGCGCGCAACGATTCCGTGCTCTGTGGGCCAGAATAACTATATTAACCATAGGAGTGATGGAGATGGAAAGTGACGGAACAAAAAAAATAATTTGTTGTGATAAATAATTTATTTAACTAAATAATATATTGCTTGTTATTAATAAATCGATTCAGTTTGCCCTTAAATCCTGTTAACAGTTGTGTAAACTTATTGCTTTTAAAGTAATACCACCACAACAAACAAGATAGTTCAGTATAACGAATTTGATTGTCACATCTAGGTATTACAAAGATGGCTAGGTCTGTGTTGGTGATGGTGAGTTAGATTTTGATTTGCTGTTTTCTCCTAAAGTATTGCATGTTTCTGTAACATAATTACGTTTTTGTGAGGTGTGAAATGGGTACAATTTTTTAGGATGAAATAATCACACCAAAAGACATTTTTTCTGGGTGCTGCGTTTTAGGTTAATTTTTCACCATTTTCAATGTAATATTGCGGCCGTTTGGTGCACGCTATCGGGTTAATATTTTTTAGAATTCGTAAGTTTTTATTTAGGTACAATTCTTTTATGTATATTGTGCATCTCAAACTTCTACCGAAGAAAATGGGCCGTCCGTGGCGTATACGCCACAGACGGTCCTTCTTGTTTTTCATTTTTTAGCAAAGCCCAAGAGGTAAAATTATTTTCAATAGAGGTTCTAAATAGTACAATTTGGGTACAATCCCCTCGCGAAATTTCAACAAAATTGGTGATTAGTGCCGTCTGTGGCGTGTGACGCAATAATTTTAGTCTTTATGAAAACGCGGCGAACTGAGCATATCCCCCCGCGTCGAGGGGTGACAAGGGGACGTAATTTCCCCGAAATTGTTCTCTAACGCATTGGAGGATGTGTTTAAGACGCTAAACTGGGAAGGACGGGGCATCAACATCAACGGCGAGTACATGTCACACTTGAGATTTGCCGCTTAATGGCTGAGTTGCTGCATGACTTGCAGTAGATGCTGGACGGCCTAGTTGATTTTTCTGTACGCATTGGTCTCCGAATGAAATTGGACAAAACAAGGTTATGTTCAACGATCACGTCACTCCGGGACCGATTGCTGTTAATGGAGGTGCTCTCGAGGTTGTTCGAGAAAGTTTACCTCGGGCAAACTTTGCAATTTGGTAAAAACAACTGAGAGGGACCTGAACAGAAGAATTCAGCTGGGCTGGGCAGCATTTGGGAAGCTTCGTCGAGTCTTCTCGTCGCGTATTCCACAGAGCCTAAAGACGAAGGTCTTCAATCAGTGCGTCCTACCTGTTATGACTTACGGAGCCGAAACGTGGACATTCACGGTATGGCTGGTCCATAAATTCAAGGTCGCTCAGCGAGCTATGGAACGGGCTATGCTTGGAGTCTCTCTGAGGGATCGAATCCGGAACGAGGTGATCCGCTAGAGAACCAAAGTTGTCGACATAGCCCACCGAATAAGCAAGCTGGAGTGGCACTGGGCCGGCCATATTAGCCATAGAACCGATGACCGTTGGGGTAGACGTGTTTTTGAGTGTAGACCGCGAATCGGCAAACGTAAGGTAGGACGCCCTCAGGCTAGGTGGAGCGACAATCTTCGCAGGGTGGCTGGTAGCAGCTGGATGAGAGTTGCCAAGAATCGAGTTGAATGCCGTGAAATTGGAGAGGCCTTTGTCCAGCAGTGGACTGCTATGGGCTGATGATGATGATGATGATACGTGGAGATTTAGTATGGAAAAGTAATGAAAGCTAAATACAACACTTGGGAATCTGAATTTTTGGTCACTATAACTTCCTTAGGAGCACTAATTTTTGTATAAATTTGGGAAGAAATCATAGAGTTTATTAGGGAAATCTTCAAATGAAAATTTAACACCGTGACTACCGCTACCCCACCAATGGTATCGTATATCTCGTAAACTACTGGAGTAGTCATTTTGAATTGTGGGTATCAATTTTATTTTATCTCGCAGAGCACTCATTACCTATGTAGGTTTGAGGAAAGCGACTAGCTCCTGAAGCTTGAGTTTGAGTTTGAGTTTGAGACGAGCGCGCGAATGTTATCATCGTTGATTTCTCGGTAAATACAAATGTTTCAGTTCAGTTTTTGTTACGAAGTGAATCACATTTGAGGGCACTAATTATTTGTATACTTAGAATAGCTGTAGCGCCTGTAGCATGCCCCCTTTTTCGGCGCTCATGGTGGTCCTGCTAAAGGAATCGTGACTACCTTCAAAGTCGATTATCTCGAAAACCACTAAGGCACCAATTCTGTTCGAGCACTAATTAGCACCAATTGTTGTGGTGTGGTTGTGGTAGTCACGGACATATTAATATTTCATGCAGAATATTATTCAAGGGGACGAATGGCACTAATCTAAGAAAATATTCCCATTCATCCC
This sequence comes from Tiliacea aurago, assembly GCA_948098905.1. Classification (NCBI taxonomy): domain Eukaryota; kingdom Metazoa; phylum Arthropoda; class Insecta; order Lepidoptera; family Noctuidae; genus Tiliacea; species Tiliacea aurago. Next base: position 14,924,698 of record OX402576.1, on the reverse strand, counting down.
CCTAAAATCCAGAGGGGGACGATCGGGAACAAATGTAATAATATTTTTGTAAAGTCAGGAGTAGGACGCCGCACCTTATCGCGTGAACAGTGGCCGTCACTGCGGTGGTTATGTAGCGGCCACCGCTCTTCTAGAAATCACCATATAGCTCGGTTGAGTACCTACAGTAAAAAAAAATGCCTTTAGCCTAAGCTAAAAGTTACATTTTTACGGTTCCATAGTCAACAACGAACCATAGTTTCACCATGTCTTTCTGTCTGTCTGTCCCCCCCCCAGCCACAGATAATTATAATACTACGCCTAATTTAACTTGGCTTGGCTACGTCAAACTTATAACATTCCTGCTAGGCCTGTTTTAACTTACCTACTGAAATGAGTAAGTCCCTTTATGAGGCACAAATATCGCACATGATACCTAAGCGCAGTCTGAATTAGCTGAATAGTTCCAATAATCTGTGACTACCAGATGGTTCTTACAAAATGCACGAAAATCAAGCCCGAATCTACGTCGGACTTTAATCTAAAAATATAAACATCAATAATGCTCCATTCGTTGCGCGGAAACCTGCGCCGGTGGTGCATTTCTCGTTCCCACAATGAGGTAGGTAGGTACAAGTGTATAATCTATGGGTAGGTACCTATGTAAGTACGTAAGTAGGTAGGTAGGCCACTCGCTGCAGTGTCGTATGTTATGTATGGTAAAGTCTCAGGTTTTGATTGTATATGCATTACGCAAGTACTCAAACACCATTTTGAGGTAGGGTACCTAATTGCGTAAGGCCGCTATCAAATGACAGAAACTTTTTTCGTCAATATAAATTTAAAAAGTTTTGATGAAATCCTACCATTTTCTATCTGACTGTAGGTACCTACAGTCAGATAGAAAATGGTAGGATAGTAGCAGCCGTTGGGAGAAATGTGGGTACCAGGTCCACCACCACCACCTTTGCCTAACGCTTCGGCGAATACAAGCGTGATGTTATGACAAGACTTCTTCAACTGGGATCATCTCAGGTTCCGTTGATGAAAAGCTATATAAAATTATAATATAGGTAGCAGCACCTTAATTACGTAACACAGTTTGAATCGGAATCGGAATGATTTTGAAGTATATTGCTAATCCATTGCTTCATATGTTGGGAATCTTTGTCTGCTCAACAACGTAACTAACGCAATGAATGTTGTTGAACTGTCAAATTGAAACCGATTCCTACTGATAGTGTGTTACGCAATTAGCCTACAGGTGTGGCGTTCTATAGTTTCTGCCTACCCCCATGGAAAAAAGGCGTGAGTTTATTGTATGTACTTATGTAAAATTATAATTATGTGGTCACTGAAGTAGGTAGGTATGGTTCTGTGTTACCTACGGTTCAATATTATTATACTTTTAGTCCTGGGGGCCTAAAATGCACGCTTTGGCAAAATCATAATACTCGTATGATCTGCGTACTTGCAATTCTTAACACGCAATTCATCAGTTTGACAGTTTTGTATGGAGTTTCGTAAAATGATCCACAAAATAAGAATTGAATAAGAAGTCTAATGTCAAATAGCAGCTGTCAAACAGATGAATTGCGGGATGTATGAATTGTACGCAGATCATATTATGATTCTTGCCAAAGCGTCCATTTTAGGCCCTATACGATGAAGCCATGGCTCATGGGTTCATAAAAATAATGTTAGCCTATATGTACTGATTCTTAACATTAAGTATGAGGTAATTCGAAACTGCAGCGCTTTTTGTTAACATTTTATGTAGAACTAGGTGCCCAAAAATGGGCCCTTTGGCAGTATCATACTATGATCTGCGTACAATTCATACATCACGCAATTCATCTGTTTGACAGCTGCTTTTTGACATTAGACTTCAAAAAAGCAATTCTTTGTGGACCTTTTTACGAAACTCAACAAAACTGTCAAACAGATGAATTGCGGGATATGAATTGTACGCAGATCGTATTTATATGATTCTGCCAAAGCGATCATTTTAGGCCCCTAGCTGCACCCTGCGGTTTCACCCGCAATCCGCATAAGTCTCAATGGCGTGGAATATGGGGATAAAAAGTATTCTATGTTATTCTAACCCAGGATAAGGTCTACCCATGTGCCAAATTTAATCCAAATCCGATCAGCGGTTTTAGCGTGAAAGCGTAACAAACAAACACGCATTTTTTTTTTCGTATTAGTGGATGATCCAGTGCAATCTTTAAGGTAATAGGTACCTAGTTCTAATTTACTTACCTAGTACATTTTATCTCAATGCCTACTGATTGACGCGAGTGGAACTGCGCAGTGCGCTTGTGCGCAGAATGTCAGTGCATCCAATTGAATAAATTGATCCACTCTATGTCGGGATGCCACCAATTTAAGGTTTATATTAAAGATGACACGGTGAGCACAATTGGAACTACGTCATGAAGACGATTCGTCGCCTGGACCAAGGCCGGATTCAACTTGAGCACTAAAAAATGCCGCCCGATTACCGAAATTTTGCATAAAATGGAGACAGTTAATTTAAAAAAAATGTTTTATGAATGTTTAATGTTTTTAATTTTTCCAAAACTGTACCTACATACCTACCTACTTGCTTTTTTATTATTCCTTGTTTAGAACAAAAAATATATTATAATTTTTAAGAAAATACATTATAATTTTTAATAAAATACTTTTTTTATTTAATTACATTTTCTTAGTTGTTCATTTATTTAAAAATGCAAGAAATTACGTATGAACATTTTTTTTTAATGTTGTGTAAGTATTTTACTACTTACTGTTGTTATTTAATTGTAGGTACCTAAGTATTATTATTTTTTACGATGCATTTCTTTAAAAGTTTCTTGAATTATTTATTAAACAAAAAATGATTAATTATATAATTATATCGATGTATTAATAAAAATCTGAAAAACAGTTCACCCGACAGGCCATTCCTGAAACTTTTCGCTACTTTCAGGCTAAAAGCGTTGGAAAACCTGCCCATTAATTTTGATGAACTTGGCGTTCGACACATTTTTTCAAGAACATGAAAGTATAGTCCGGTCAAAATAAAAATTCAAGGTTACATTAATTCGTTTATAGCTGAATCTTGGTTTGATTATCTAGATCATCAATATAAAAGAAAGGTCAAAAATCCCGCATGTGCAAAAAGTTATTCAAGGTCAACTTCGCAAAAATTGGTTTTTGTATTTTTCAGCCAAACGGTAAGTTTTATCATAAAAATACATCACACAATAATTGTACAACATGCAATTCTCAACAAAAATTGTCCTTATACTTTTTTCCTAAGAATCACCGTTTTTGAGTTAGAGCGATTCAAAAGTTGCAATCTCCATAGTAAGCACGTTTCCACGACACCTGTGAGGGTCTACACGGCGCGCTTTTTGAAGTAAAATCTTCTTTAGGCGCATTAGCACTTTTTGGGTGAACAAAGATCATGGAACTCGCGTCATCGTCACCGAACGCTTTCCATGAGCTATAATATGTATACTGTTTTCACTTCTATCAATAGTCCCCATAGACTGCCACGCATGTTTTTTTTTTTACGTGGTTATTGTAGTCTGTAGCCAGAAGCACAATTTCTAAAATGTTACGTGTTTATGTTCAGAGATGCAACTCAAAACAAAACAGCTTAACTGTCTTTTTTGGCAGCGCACACGGTGATATCAATTTAAGGCATGGTCGGCGTTATTGCAAGATGGCGCATGTCATGACGTCATCTATGACGATTCACGGGACATCGATATCGCGCTCACGCCATTTCGGAACCGGTGTAATTGATTACAGCGCAATTCGGAATGCGCCCCAAGTAGGCTCATAGTATTTTATAATAATTACCTCAATGGGGGACTTCTTGGCGGGAAAGTGAAGCGTCATGTTCAGCAGTTTGTTTAATTTTCCAAAATTTGTGTTTAGCCGAATATTAATGTGTAATAATGGTGGATTATTAACCATTAAGTGTTTGTGAACGTGCATTAGTGTAGGCAAATGAAACAAAACAGTGCAACTTCGCTTCAAGTTCTCTCAAGAAGTCCGCGTGAGGTCTCAGTAAAGTGCCACATCTTTACTGAAACTAAAGGGGAGTGGGCTGATATCATCATCATGCATTTATAATTAATTTCATCAATATTATACAAGAACTAAAACGTGACATTGGCTAAATGCACAAACCGTGCGAAGCCAGAAGGAAAAAAAAAAAAATTACCTCAATAACGGTTATCCGATGTTAGGTACCCTACATAACACAGTAAATTAAAAAAACTTTAAATAGTTTTATTATTAAAGTCTCTTCAAAAGAAATACAAAACATAATTTAAGATAAGTAGGTACTTACTTAAAAACAAATAAAAATCAACTAAAATAATGTGTAATGCTAATCAACTGAGCTATATAATACATTTTAACGTGGTTCCTAAAATCGGTATCCGTTAATGGAAATTCACATAAATAAATAAACAAACAGTGGATGTCGGACCCCCAACAGTGAAGGCTTCCGTAGTTGGGACGAATTTATCCCAAGAACATAGGTACCTACTTTACATTTTATTTAGTGTCCGACCGAAACAGGATTTTCAGCCGAAACCGAAACCGAAACCGAACCTTCGGTCTTGGTCCCAGTTTCAGCCGAAACCGAAACCGAAACTTATTTGAATTTTTATAGCATGTTAAATCTATTGTATTTTTACGCATAGACATGCAGACAGTTAGCACGTGTAAAAAAATAAAATGCAACAATTAAAGTATGTAACAAAAATTGTTCTTTATTTGTAAAATTAATAATTTAAATAAAAAAAACACCGTCAACATATTTGTCAAACTTTTTCCTTAGAAGTAATCGATATTTCTTTTTTTTTTAAATTGCCATTAAGGGTTTTTTTCTTTTTGTGACATTTTTTACCTGAAAGAAATCAGTCCATGATAAATAAATAATATCTCACAGATATTTTTTTTTAATTTTATTTGTGGTCGGTTTGCTCTTGACCTTAGTTTAGGGCAGAGGTGACAGAGATAAAGTCGACGATGGAGTGAGCTTACCCAGAAGAAGCCTGTTCTTTTTGCAGAGACTACCTTTGAAGAGATTAGGGTTGTATGCGTTCGGAAACACAGACGCAGGTAGAGAGTTCCACTCTTTTGCTGTGCACACCATACCTATGGCAGTCATTATTAATAGGAAAATGAATTCAAGTAAAATGAAATAATGAAGTTTAACTAAAAAACTTTCACGTACTACTGTACTACGCGTCCGAATTGACTAAGCACCTCGCGTACTCAAGGGAAAAAATGCGACATGACTAATAGTAATGAAGGTCATTCACGGTAACAGTTAAATCACCGGAGGTAGTTGTGTATCGTATTTACGGGGCGGTTCGAATACGGGTACAAAATGTAATCCAACAACAATTAGAAACACAGGTATTTTCACACATCTTTTAAGTGTTACATTAATTTCTACATAAATTCATATTGTTTAAGTTCTAGGGAATAACTCACCAGAACCAAGTAAAATATCTAATGAATTCTATTCCATTACAACTTACAACCTATTTATTTTCCACTGTAGGACAAGACTCTAATGGCGCATCCACACATGCCGCCGGCTTATGACGCCGGGTTTGCCGCCGGCTTTCAGGCTGCCTTGCCAGCTGCATTGCCATGCCGCCGGCTTGGCCGCCGGGTTGGCCGCCGGCCGTGCCGCTCGGCATGTATGGATGCGCCATTATGAATGCCATAAAATATACTTACCTAATAATGTTTGCGCGAAAAAGACCACATAGCCTCAAATTATCACGATCGCGCCGGCTAGCGAACTCAACTGGCAATCACGTTCACTTATTAGAAGTTAGCCGAATGATGCGCGACAATTCACGAACATCTAGTTTCGGCGGGGCCGAAGGTTCGGCCAATAATTGGCCGAAACCGAAACTGTGACCGAAACTAGATTTTTTGGCCGAAACTAGCCGAAACCGAAACCGAAACCGAACCTTCGGTCGGTCCTTAATTTTATTTGAAAAACATGTTGTCCCATAAATCAACGTATGTCACGGTCAATTCTCCAATTGCAATTTTTTTTTTCTTTGGCTTCGCACATACTGCAAATTTAAGTTTGTAAAAGAAAAAGGGTCTTGACAGACTGACAGACAGTTTTTCCTTTTTAGGTACAGAACCCCAAAAACGATAAAAGTTACGTAGGATATACTACTGCAGTCTTATTAATTACGCTCAATACAGTAATTACGGCAGACCAGTTACCGTTCTATAGACTGCTCAGTGTAATTTGGTACGGAACCCTATTTGTACGAGCCCGAATTGCTCTTCCTGGCTCTTTTTCTAATCAATTATTTTTTATTACTGTGTAGTCAGCGCCACCTAGTACCTATATCTTAAACGAATTCTGTGCCGCTGCCATACTGAATATTGATCATGACGTTTGGTGCCATCTATTAGTGGCTTAGTAAATCGCATTGGTTTAATTATGCGGAACGTTTGTCTGCCTTGCTATTCTCTGATTCGGTTATTCTTCGCTAGATGTAGCTGTCAGTCATTCAAGATCATAAAACTGTAGGTTACGGTCACGGCCATAGACAATACACTATACTATGTAGGAAGTCACGGCTCTGCCATCATGCCATGCCATGTAGTCCATAGAATAAACACGAGGTAGTCTGTAGTGTTCACACTTCGGAAAATATGGAAAACAACATCATTTTTTATTTACAAAGATGAATAAGGGTGGGTTTACTATCCAAATAATAACTGCGAAAATTATTTTTTATATCAAGTTTTGTATACTTACAGCGAGTACGAAATTACACACAGTTACGAAATTAATTAAAATTTAAATGTCTAACCTCAGATTATAGAAATAATTTTTTCTAAAAATTTATTTCCAATCTGAGGTCTGTAAACATTGATTTGGCTAGTCTTTTTTTAGGGTTCCGTAGTAAACAAGGAACCCTTATAGTTTCGCCATGTTCGTCTGTCTGTCTGTCTGTCCGTCCGTCCGTCTGTCCCCCCCGGCTTAGCTTAGAGATGCTAAGTCCTAGAAAGCTGTAATTTGGCATGGGTGTACATATTAATCACGCCGAGAAAGTCGTAAAATAAAACCATGAAAAACATTTTTTTTAGGGTTACGAGTACTCCCTTGCACGTAAAACGGAGAATATATTTTTATCGTCTAATACTTGGTGTTGGTTGGATAGGCCGTTCAAAAATATTGTGGGTCTGTGAAAAACATTTTTCAATTCTGAGATCCGTTTGCGTAATTGCTTTAAAGTGCTATTTTTTGTTAGAGTCAAGTGTGCCCCCCCCCCCCCCCCTGCCAGCTAAATGGTTGGTTTTGGATATCAGATAATTATGTGAAAAAAATCATGGCAGTAGTACATAATTATAACGAAATTAAAAGGAAAACTATCACAACTAAGTAGGGTTTACAAGTTAACTAGTAATCGTCGACCAACTTAAATTTACAGTTGAAGAATTGAACGTAACGTATAACGATGTATGGGAGAGCATGTTTTTCAACTACAATGTTTTGGGATGAATTCATCCTAAGTATGGAACCCTTCATTGTGCGTGGTCTGACACGTACTTGGCCGGTTTTTAGGGTGCCGTACCAAAATGGTAAAAAGGAACCCTTATGGTGAGACTAAGTCTGTCTGTCTGTCTGTCACACCTGGATATCTCAAGAACTACTAATGCTATCAACTTGAAATTTAGAATAGTTTTAGATATCATTTGCCCAACTATTTTGCAAACAAGTAAGAAATTTAAAAAAATATACCTTTTTTGCAAAACGGACTGAAACGGGGTCTTAAAAATTTGAAGTGGGGCTATTAGGGCATGTGGGTATCATATAAAAGAGCACTGTTTGCACATTCTCAAACATTTTTTTGTTTTTTTTTAGGCAGCATACTATCCGACTTTTGAAGAAAAATGTAAAAAAAAATATCGTTCCTCCCCCCCTTATCTCCGAAGTTTGTATAGATAACAATCTGGAATTACTCTATGTGATAGAAGTATATGTAAAGATTACAGGAAAAATAAAATGATGTCTCTAAATAGCACAGTTTTTCAGAAATCTTCAACCTCATATATACGTACGGAACCCTCGGTGCGCGAGTCCGACTCGCTCTTGACCGTTTTTTTTATAGTGTTGTATTGTAAAAGTATTGTTTTATTTCGCCTCTTAGACTTTAGATTCAAAAAACAGATCTTTCTACCAATGGGACCGGCCGGTCCCGTGCTGGCTTAATCCGGCTCTGGTTATACGCGGAACGAGGTGGCGCCATCAGCAAAAACAGTAAACAGAACGTCAACTAATATCTAGATTTGAAATAGATCTTGTAGAAATACTAGATATTTTGGATTTTTACGCTGTTTGTGCTGCTAGCGCTAGGCCTGCCAGGGTTACGAGTCTATCCGAAACGGATATCGTGGCCCTGGCACACAGGCATTTGAAGGAACACGGTGGGTTTTAGTCAGTAAAAGTCTGACACATCCTCCCGCTCCGCCCTGAGCGGGAGAAGTTATTTGATGATATCCCACGCAAAAAGTGGTGAAACTTGGCAGTATATCTAGTTTTACTAGAAAGTTACTAGTAGGTATGAATGTATGATGATTATGATGAATTGTACTTTTTTGAAACCATAGGTTTAAAGCGTCTACTAACAAATTTATTGCATGGAGTGGTCGCATTCACATCACTTCTTATATCGCCATAGACAATTTATGCTGAAAGTTGAATGGCGTAGCAACAGGTGGCAAGACGTGTGGCAACAATGTATGTCACAGACTATAAAAGTTACATAATTGTTTTAGTCGAGTATTCATTGAGTAGAATTACAAGTATTATCGATATATCTTTTATAACAGGTTTATTCAATTTAAGTGTATTATAAATACGTAATTGGTTTTTATAGCTGTACAAGGTATCCCGCTAAATTCAAATTTTCGAACGCGTTTTATTGTAATTTGCAATATACCAGTATGTACAGACGCCAGCAGGTCAAGCTACCCGAAACTGTACAATTTTCCCAATTAACCTTGAACCTTATGCTGTAGGGATAAAATTGAAAGTCTATTAAAGAATTTTAATAGATTGTAGTAGCTTGATGTGCTGGCTTCTGTACGTTGACAGGCCTGGTTCACACGCAGTTTAGGTATAAAACTACAAGTACGTGCGGCGGCCGGTCCGGACCGGTCAATCAGTGGGTTGCCGCGCGCCGTGCTGCTTAGTTCGCACGCGTTAATACGAGTAGGTACTTTATTCTCGCACTTCCGAGTTCTCGCGTTACAAAACTAAAACCAAAAAAAATCTATAGCGTTTGGTTGTTTAAATAATGACAGTGATCGAAGCCTGATGTTTCACATACTACCGAAGGATATTGAAAGGTGAGATTTTATTGCAATAAGCTTATTGCATTTATATCTAGGTACTTTTGGGCCTTTAGGTGACTCAGATCATTACACTAAAAATGTGTCCTGTTGATTTGATTAGAAGTTCGTTTGATTTTGTCATAATTATCGTAAGTATCGATAGCGTCGATACCGCCGCCCCGCGCCGCTTGTATAGGCAGGTATGAAATGATATAAATTATCAACTTGTGATGTTGTCGTAGGTATGGTGGTGGCGCAGTACGACGAACGTCTGTAGGTAGTCAGGCGTCAGTCATACGATATGACGAAATGATAAAGATTCCTAGTCGATTACCCAATAATAACATTTCTATTTTACCTTTTGGAAGGAGCAACTAGAATCAATTCAATTTATTTTTTTGTAATTCTTGACGTCCAAAAGTGGTTTTTATGTGAATGTAAATAATTTGACTTTGACTTTATTTCTATATCGTAATTTGACTTCTTTTTAGGAATAACTAAATTTTATTTCCTTTAATTGCAAAAATAATTATCAATATTTGTAATATTTGTAAAAATAATTTAATAAATATAATAAAAATTCTCTATTCATTTAAATAAATGTGTTCTTATTTCATTCAACACACCTATTATTCATTTACGTATTTCATTAATACTTAACGTCTTTCACTCGCTCCACACTAGAGCGGCTGTTTTGTGGCCGGCTTGTCATTGATTCGCTTCGCTTCACTCCGTTCGTTGTAGCTGCTACAGTACAAAAAATATAATTCGTAAGTCGCAACCCTAATAAGTACGCGGTGACGTCGAGAACGGCCATGATTGAAACGGTTAAACTAAAAGAAGCGCTCTCGCGTAGTAACACGGTTCATTTTTGCATGAATGCTTTGCGGGAAATGGGCTGTAGGCTATTATCGCTGTAGGTAAATATAACAGGAGCGAGCTAGACTGTGCTTTATGTGTACGCGATTAGAGTTTTTATCTATTCAATCGACTCCAGAGACCCTTCTGTGCGTAGTACTATGTATTATTACTTATTCTGTGACGTTGATCAAAATGTTTTATGATAGTGACGATTACGACGTATTTACAGGAATAATAATTACAAATATTATTCTAAATACAAATTTCAAAGTGATAGATGGTCCAAATATATATAATGTCGGAGAGAGATATATTGATGATATCTGGCTGGACCAAGTATAACTTGGAGACTTCACCTGGCTTTACCTCAATTTATACAGAATGGATTTTTCAGACGGAGCAGTAAGGGTAGGTACCTTAATCGTTGGAGCTACATGAAAACGGTCTTAGGAGACTATCCTTAACTTTTTGAGACATATTGATCTGCATTCACAGATTTTGAAAGAAAATTATAGCCAGTAAGAAAATGGGCAGTGTTCACAAAACTGCTTTGATGCCAATCGATCCTGTTGCTTAAATGGATCAAAGAACCGTATTGGTACGATCGAGGTTTGTGTAGGTACTAGAAAAATAGGATAACGCAAAAAAACCATACATTTCGTAGGAAATGAGACTCCAAACTACTTTTTTACGATGGATAGACTGGTCGAAAATAAACAAAAAAATATTGAACCTCAAATTTCAAACGATTACGCGATAAAATTTTATTTGTTTTGAGTACAAAATTCAGATACGAGTAGAAGCCTTTGTTGCTTAATGCTAAGGTTTTTTGCTGATTATGACTTTTGTGTATCTTGTAGTAGTTTAGCCGTTGCCCGAGGCGCACGGTAGGCCGCCCTTGTTGCGCCGCGCTGATGCCGTGCCGATCCAAACCTTATCTGATTCTTAAGGCTTCTACATACCGGGGCGACTTGTCGCGCGACGCGACGCGACACAAAGGCACCGCTCATCCCACGACAAGCGGGGCCTTTGTGCCGTGTCGTGTCGCGCGACAAGTCGCGCCGGTATGTAGAAGCCTTTACGCGTGAGAAGTGCTGGTAGTATAGTGAGCTGATTTAGTCAATGATAAGACAAGTGTGATAGCTGATAATTTATTCATTATCAGGATGAGTGAAGACAATAATCAAGGTAATTAATGATTCGTTAATGAGTCGTAACTATAGTAATCGTTAATGAAATGAAATAGTTTTTTTCGGTATAGACGATATATTTTTTTTGGGTGGGAAATTATCTAATAACTTCTCCCGCTCTGGGCAGAGTGGGAGGGCGTGTCAGACTTTTACTGAACTAAAACCTACCCATGCCCCTTCATTTTCCTGTGGGCCAGGGCCATGCTATCATTTTCGGACAAACTCACAAGCCTGGCAGGCATTGGCCCTGTCGGGCCCCGTCAATTCGTGCTGACATCTCTTTGAGGCGCGCGTGGAACACAACGCGCCGTTGACACGGGCCTGATTCTTATAGGACGGCGAGCTAGCCATCGCTCACCATCAGCAAGCCCGCGCCTACGGTGGCCAGAAGTCGGCCTGCGAGTCCCGACGCCCGGGGCGTCTCTTGCTGTGACTAGGGGCGCGAGGGCGCGATCCTTGCCTCTCCCTCCCGCGTTCTGCCTCCTCCTTCGCTAGCATTACAGCTTCGCAAAAAGAGGTGACACCCTCCCATGCACTCTCGCTCTGAACCATGGCTTCAACCAGGGCCGGACGCGAGAGATCACCGCCGCCGATCGCCTCTGTGAGGACACGGCGGTGCTCCGCCCAAGCCGGGCCGACCTCCACCGTATGCTCCACTGTGTCCTCCAGGTCGGTATATAAGATAACGGAATCACTTTTACTAGTCACATAAAAAAAAAGTTAAAAATAAGCTAGATCGACATTCCACACCTACTTCCGACATTTTCTATCCGACTACCTCTGAAAAGAAATGGCGAAATAAACTTCCCTGAGTTGGTTTTCGAAGTCTATTTTATAGTCCAGACATAATCTTGGTCAGGTCATGTGAGGACCATGTATACGTAGATAAGTGTCTGAAATTGTCTTTTAAGGAAAGAACCACACAGCTTTGAGTGGACCTGTCCGGACAGTGCAAGCATTTGTCAGTAATCGTGTAGCTCAACTCAGTACTTACGGAGTCTACAAGTTATTTTCAAAAGTCATTACGAACCGTCATGCGCGCAGGTTTGACGACTTCCAGCCGCCCGAACAAGCCGGGTTCCGTAAAGGCAGAAGTAGACCAAATACATACGCTGCGGCAGGTTATACAGTAGACCGAAGAGTATAACCTGCCTCTCTGCGTAGCGTTTGTGGACTACAAGAAAGCCTTCGATTCGATCGAGACATGGGCTGTACTGCAGTGTCTTCAACGGTGCCAGATCGACTATCGGTACATCGAGGTGCTGAAGTGGCTGTACAAAAACGCCACTATGTCAGTCCGACTCCAGGACCGGACCTTGAAACCTATTCTTCTGCAGCGAGGTGTGAGGCAGGGAGACGTTATCTCTCCGAAACTGTTCACCGCTGCACTGGAGTACATCACTGACCTTCGGTTTGCCGACGATATAGTTGTCATGGCTGTGACTATGGAAGACCTCAGTACAATGCTCGATGACCTCAGTAGAGCTTCCGAAAGAGTGGGTCTTAAAATGAACATGGATAAGATAAAGGTCATGCCAAATGCCCATGTAACACCCACACTCATGAAGATCGGAGACGCTACACTCGAAGTTGTGGCCGAGTATGTTTACCTCGGACAAACTGTCCAGTTAGGTAGGTCCAACTTCGAAAAAGAGGTCAATCGACGAATCTGACTCAACTGGGCAGCGTTCGGGAAGCTATGCAATATCTTCTCGTCCCACATACCGCAGTGTCTCAAGACGAAAGTCTTTGAACAGTGCGTGTTTCCAGTGATGACCTATGGCACTGAAACGTGGTCGCTCACAATGGGCCTTATCATAAGGCTAAAAACCACCCAAAGGGCAATGGAATGGGCTATACTTGGAGTTTCGTTATGTGATCGAATCAGAAATGAAGAGATTCGCAGGCGAACCAAGGGAACCGACATAGCCCGAAAAATTGCCAAGCTTAAGTGGCAGTGGGCAAGACACATCGCAGAACTGTTGGTCGATGGGGCCAAAAGGTTTTGGATTGGCGACCGCGTACCGGAAGACGTAGTGTTGGAAGGCCTTCTATAAGGTGGGCCGATGGCCTTGTGAAGGCCGCAAGTATCCGCTGGATGCGGGAAGCACAGAACCGGTCGAAGTGGCTGTGCTTGGGGGAGGCCTATGTCCCCGAAGGGCAGGCAGAGGTGTGTAATACACACACATTTCGCTATTTGTGTTGTGTTTTTGTTGTGTTCACAGGTTGTATTGTATATCGCGCCTAATGCCGAATTTAGGACCGGAACGAAAAGCCTCGATGGTAGGTACAACGCCGAAATTGCCGCTGCTGATCTTTGAAAGCTGAAAGCAAAAAAATTTAAGGGGCTATGTTTTCAGGTTTGCGAACCTCTCAATCGATGTGTCTTGATTAGTGAAACCCCCAAAAAGTGTTATTTTTGCTCTATCTTACTTCCTTCACAAGATATAGCGGTTTTTGTGTTTTTTTTTGAGGAATCTTGGAACAATTTTTTTTATTTTGAAATTGAAACACTTTCTAACACAAACACATCGTTTTATCGATAACATTATTTTATTGATACGACAAATGAAATAGGTGATGTTTTCAGGTTTGCGAACCTCTCAATCGATGTGTCTTGATTAGTGAAAAAAAGTGTTATTTTTGCTCTATCAAACACATCGTTTTATCGATAACATTAATGTTTGTTTATTGAGTCACGTTCTGTAATACGGGACTTATTGACTAAAAACCACACCAGTTGCAGTGTTCCCTTCCCACACTTGCACCGGGGATCATGATGGGATCTAGTGCGACTTCCGCGATCCCCGGCTAGTGGCAATAATGTTTATTAAGCCTAGGCCAACTAGTAACAGGTATAGAATTAACTAGTTCATTTATGTACCTATAGGTAGTTGATAAAGTACTTGGCCCTCACAAGATCATGTTCATAGTCACATCAAAATGTCAAGAACACACGGTCAGGAGGATTCAGGTGGCGTCGTCCGAGTTCTGGCGATTGTTTAATTCCGTTTAAAGACAAAAACAGCTATTCTCTCGTAATTTTATCTGCGCTTTCCCAAAATTTTGCTTATTTTTAGGAAAGTGGCAGGTGTGTTTGTTGTCATTTAAATCGTTTTGTGACAGTTGATAAGTTCAACAGAATCGATATCTTCGATACTAAAATTTACACGCAATTGAATGATATCCGTGTCCAAATAAATTATACACGTAAAAAATAGATTTGAGGTCAGAATAACAAAGCTAAAGTCGCTGAGATGGGTCGAAGCGCTCACAGGCAGCGGTGCCGCTCACCAGACTGCAGCGAGAGGTGCCTTGACACAATAGGTGGTGGTAACTGGCGAGCTACGTCTGCGAATACAAACTCAGTGTAGTGTCAACAACTAGCGAGTGTTGCAGCACACGTCGCTGCCGTTTGCAAAAGCCGTGATATTCGTCAAACGTCGGTTGTGAATACCATCCAAGTAAGTCTAGTGAATTTATATTATATCTTCACATACGTTATCGTGAACATGTATTATTTCCTGCTCTGCGCCATTGCTGCTCTGCACAAGTACCTTCTTGCGATTATTTTAGTTACTATAAACCTCCAAATAGAAACTAATGTATGCAGTATTTTTACCATCATTCCTTTGATGCTTGGATGGTTGTATAATTTGATGCAAAAATTCGTGGTTTATAATTTCATGTTATTGTGTTAGCACTTAGCACAGCTGCACTCACAGAATATAATTTACATCTACCTTGTTCTACACAGGTTAGTTTAATATTTTGTGTTTACCATTGCTTGGAGTATTATAGGTACCTACTTCGCAACTCGTTGTTTTTGTACATTAACTGTTAATCAATCAATCTGCCCGCCTTTTCCCAACGATATTGAGGTCAGCTTCCAGTCTAACCGGATGCAGACTGACTACCATTACTTTACATGAAGCGACTGCCTATCTGACCTCCACAACCCAACCCAGTTACTGGGTAATACGAAACCCCTTGGTAACCCTTTCGGGCTTCTGACGTCCCGTAACGACTGTCAAAGATTTATTCATTTACTTATACGTTATTATTCCTTCAACCTTGACATTGGCAGAATCATCGGTAAAACGATGGAGCCATTAATTTAAAATTGGAATTGGAAATGTTATTATTATGTTTATTGATTGGTTACATTAGTTTACGGATTTGGTTATCACGTTCTAAGATATGAACAAAACATATTGAGTACATTATAATTATTATTGTTCGCCCTCGACCGATAAAAACACATTTTTTTATATATTTTTTTATGTAGGTATGCTCAGTGAGGTTCCGCTATGTGCCTGTAAAAACGTAGTACTCGTAGATACTTATAGAATTTTTTATGCCACAATGTCCCGTAGTTACTTACCTAGAATTTCTATTATATTTAAAGAAATATAGTAACCAATTAAAAGTACGTAAAAATATTAGATGAAACAATTATTTTAATATGTAGGTATTTATCAGATTTGTCAGAAGGATTTATTCCGTTCTAATACCAACAACTAATACCACTGATTTTGTTTCAATTCATATTTATTTTCTATTCCGAACGGATAAATGTAATGTGCGAACGAATACTAACAACTTGAATTTTTTACAGTCAAAACTAGTCAAATTAAATTCGTTTTCTGATATTTTTATGTATTATGATTTAACGGATTCATTTTTCAGATAAAGGTCTTTTAATTACATACAAAGCATTTTTACTGACTGTACCTTATACCTTTGAACTTGTTTCGGTATTAGTTTAAACAATGGTATCCGTTCGGAATAGAAAATAGTTTTATTAGTTGAAACAAATACCAGTGATAGGTATTAGTTATTGGTATTAGACCGGAATAAATCGTCAAAAGCAGCCCGAAGTCTGGATTCGTGCCCGGTTGATGGCAATATGCACGCCTCCTATTACATAGGACTTAAGGCTTCTACATACCAGCGCGACACGACACAAAGGCCCCGCGTGTCTTGCGTCGAGCGGTGCCTTTGAGTCGCGTCGCGTCGCGTGACAAGTCGCGCTGGTATGTAGAAGCCTTTAACCATAACTGGCGAAATGTGTAAACTGTACAATTGGTACTTACACCTCTGCCTAACCCTTCGCGGATTACAGGCGTTTAGTTAAGTGTGTTATTAGATTTCTATGTAGTTACTCGTTATCAGCTTACCTAAGTACGGTGAGGGCAAATCTAGCGATTTAAATCTTTGTGCAGTGGGGTTTGACTTTACGCCTTTAAGGCTTCTACATACCGGGGCGACTTGTCGCGCGACGCGACGCGACACAAAGGCACCGCCCGTCCCGCGACACGCGGGGCCTTTGTGCCGTGTCGCGTCGCGCGACAAGTCGCGCTGTTATGTAGAAGCCTTTACGGTGTCAAAAACGCTCTTTAAGAAAACACACCAACTTAGTTTCATAAATAAAGTTTCAGTGCCGTCATTCTTCGATCTTAACACTAGTATTACATTAATTATAAGGAAAAACAAAATTTTTATCAGCCTGGGGTAATTTAGGAAAAGTCCCCAATCACTCTTCTAGTAGGTACCTATCTAGTATTTACGTAAGTATGAGTATGTACCCTGTACCCCCTAACAGAAGGTGTTCATTTGTGGAGGATCTTGTTCATTGTAATTTCGGACATAGGAACCGAGAAAAAACGTTGAGCTGACCCTCAACTCAGTTTTCATACACGAATGTTGGTTAGATATGATAAGTAACTCGGTATTCGAATTTATTTCATGTAAATTTTTATGTTCGTTCTCAAGACGAGTCGGAAGTTATAATTTTCTACTATAATTTGTCACATATTTAATGAATTCCTTAAATATATTCGCCTTTATTTATAAAAGCTGCTTAAAGTTAAGTAATGATTAGCGACTGTTTAACCATACATTTTTGACGTTTAAAGTCTCTTAACTTTAATCATCGTTTATAAATAAACCCCATTATGTATACCTACATCTAAACTGTATTATCGGAAGGTAGTAATTTTCATTCAAGCGGATCGTTATTAGCTTCGTTTTATATTCGTTTGCCATAATACGAGTACGCGCAACTAGAAGTACCCCGTCTCCGCATGGTAAATATGAGGGCTGGTAAAGCAAGAAATTAATCAAAACATATTATTATCATCACTATTAAAATATTTTCATGGGACAAACAGACGTTGGAACAGCGGGTTTTTTAATATTCCGCACATCCAGGTCAACAAAGACGTAAGTACTATACTTTGTTTGATTGCATTTTTAAATAGTACATATATATAGCTCAATTTTTTCCGTAATAATAAGACGTATAATGATGGTTTTATAGGATACAAATAATTCGTTGCGTCACTAAGTCTCAATATTTCTCCAATTAAAAAGTCGATAAATCAACGTATGCACGTACAATTTCATAAGTATTATATTTCATAATTTCGCAAGTAAGTACCTTATCGTACTTGCGTTTATGTATCACTAATTAAAGCAAAAATGTTTTATTGTATTTCCTGATAAGCCTTTGAACCTCTGTATTTTATATTTTTATCATAGTAAGTATAGAACTTCATAAAAGACGTAAGTAGTTAGTAGTTACAGTATAATAATTAAGTTTAATTAGAAAACGATGATTAGATTAAAACTCATTACATTTGAGAATTGGTAATAAATAAATAAGGAAAACGTCTGTAAAACTTTAAACATTAAATATTCACTAACAAGATAATGAGTTCCTTTTTACATAAACAAAAAAACATTGTTTTATTTACAATTTAATGATGATATAACAAAAAATCATAAGATTTAAAACCAAATACTCGTATATAGACATACCTACCTGGTTAAACAGCTTTTTGCTCCCTTGTAAAGTTAGTATTTTCCTCTTATGCCTTTATTGGCCTGGGTGGGTGTGCGATTTCGGAGGTGGTTTTATTGTAAAACATAACCAAGATCATGCTACATGATCTTCTATTAGTTCCACAAAACAATCTGCATCATAACGTTTCACAACAGTTATTAGGTAATATGTAAGTAGGTAAGCAACATTCCGGTTTGAACTTTTGGAGAGTGTGTGACGGTTTGTTTGCTACTTCCAGCCAACAGTGCTGCCCAACTCGCCTCGCAAGTAGAGGTCGCCTCTTTATAAGTTTCTTGCTTTGTTGTTGGTCTTAAGGGGTAGCATGCGTAGTTCATACAAACGTAATACCAAAATAATTTGTAAATCAAACATATTCTTAAGGTAGTGTGTATTTATTTCGACTGGATTACAGAATATCTATGTTGCCAAATATATATTTTGAAAGGACAATGATATAAAGACGAGATATGAGGAATTTATAATTTCTATAGAAAACTTATTTTTCTCATAACTCTTGTTTAAATCAGTGTCCATTCAAAATATATATTTGGGAACCTAGATATCCTGTATTCCAATCGGAATAAAGATACACTACCTTATGAATGTTTGATTTACAAATTATTTTGGTATTACGTTTGTATGAACTACGCATCCATCGCCGGCCTCTTAAACGCTTTTGTAATCTATGACTTTACAAAATGTTACCCTATTGATTCGTTTTGGGACCGATATCCTATTTAAAAACTTCTTTATGTGCGTTGAGTGAGTTTTGGGTTCACTTCACCGACATGCCCGCGCCGACATGCAGCAAAAAAAAAAAAAAAATCACGTACACCTACATGGGAAACCTATACACATAAGAAACCGTGTATGTAGTACACGTTAAATTGACCACGTGAAAAGTTTACTTTACGCTACGAGTACACACTTTACTACGTGTATACTGTGCATTGTTTAAATTGTGTTTTAGATGATCATTATTTTATTGAAATGAAAAGTTTTTAGGCGGTTTGAGCGATGAGTTTTCGCTTCTATCGGCAGTCCCCATGACTGCTGAATTGATATGTAATTAAAATGAAAAAAAAATATTTTTTCGTGAAAGCAACAATAAGTTAAATACAATTACTGTATCCTCTAGCCAGAACTACATAAGTGACCATCGTAGATATACTATACGGTAAAAAAACAAGAAATGTTCCTTCTGACTGCGGTCATGCTTGATTTATTGCTACATTACTTTGCAATTTAATTTGTTGTTGTGTACATTACATATTACATTGACATTATTATTGGTCACCAGACTCTGTAGTTATAGTCTACGAAAAAATTAAAATGAAAATGGTACAGTGTTATTAGTTATTACTGGAAGTATGAGTTAAGAATATCTGTTTATTTTACACACAAAAAAAAACTGATTTTTAAACTGATATTTCAAGTGACTACAATGCAGTTGATGACCCAAAAATTATTTTATTTTTTGTTGTTTTATCATGTTTAGAATGAATGAAATGCGCTGACCCCAGCGGGCCGAACACGGGCGTGTCAAGACGTTTGTGACGAGACATGATAAATTATGTCATGTCAATTTGTACTAGCATTTTATGACAAAACAGTTTTATCGCTCAAACTGTGATAATATGTGTGACTCAAGTCATGTCACAGTAGGCCGAACTGTGATAATACGTGTGACTCAAGTCATGTCACAGTAGGCCGTGCTCGCCCCGCTGCGTGGTTTAACCAGCCTCGATTACTCGAATGAACCCAAAGATTCACAATAGCCCCTGCAGCTTCATGTTTCATGGGACTACAGAGACCATAGTAGATCAAAGAGAAGACCGCGGGGCGCGATAAAGGTAGGGAAGACGTGCCCTTGGAATATGAAAGGATTATTAGAGCCGTACCGGATATACATCCTTGAGCAAGCATTGGAATAGTGGAGACACGGGTGATATTTATCTATAGGACGGGTGATTTTTAATAGCGTCGCTGCCAGATTGGCGCAGGTCCAGCAGGCTCCCAGACTTGAGGTGGCCAGCAAAGGCGGGCCGGCCCAGCCGGAGAAGTCGCACATGATCCCATGATCCCCGGGACAAGTGTGGGAAAGGAACACCGGGGTGGTTTTTAGTCAGTAAAGTCTGACAGACCCCTCTGGCCGCCCCAGGGCGGAGGACATCCATGAGGATTTTCCAACTCGGGAAAAAAAAAGAAACTTCCAGCAGGCTGCTTGATTCGGGGATCGCGGAAGTCGCAAATGGTCTCATGATACCCGGTCATACTGGACATACATTGGACAGCCCTGCGTTAAATGATAGTACATAAATAGCTAAAGTCGTTTGAAGGTGTAATTTTTTTTTTGCCAATTGTTTAATTAGGTATCTAATTATTCAGATATAATCAAAACGATTATATAAATGTCGTTGTCTTTATTATCTGAAGAATTCATGTTGCGCCGACCTCACATATTTTGGGATAAAGGCAGAAGAATTATGGTATCTTTATTACCATTAAGCTATAGATTCTCGACATCCACAGTAACAACATCGCAAGCAGTCAACGACGCACGTGTAATCTTTCCTCGTCCGGTCACAGAACGAATCTTTTGATGGAGCTTCGCAGTCATTGATTTCATTGTAGACTTCCGTTTCACACCTTGCTGTGTGTCCTGAAATCAAAGTGATGATGAGCTACCAATTTCTACTAACTCCGCAGAGCCCGTACTACCATCTTTTGTCTCTTACTGATTGTACCTTTTCCCTTTTATGTTGTTAGTTATACAAAATGAAAGGGAAAAATAAAATTGAGGTAAATTAAAAAATTGTTTAATAATGTTTGAACAGTTTGTGCTCAACACAAAAAGTAACACAATGAATAGTATTGTTTAATTGTCGCTATTTAGGGGTTAAAAGGGAATTTCGGCATTCTATTACGTAACACACTTTGAGTGCGTTACGCAACTAAGGAGGTGGCTTTTTTTTTTTGTATTTGTATAAATAAAAGTATTTCCTTTTAATAATAGCATATATCACCCAAAGCCCACAGCGTAAAGCGTGTCGATTTTGTTAAAGAAAATCTTCACATTACATTTGCAAAGGAGATGTATAACGGTCCTATACAAGCTTGGCCCAGAAATGAACACAAATAAAACAAAATCTATTATGGAGCTATAATAGTGTTTCATGGCCCTTTATATTTTTGTTCGTCGTAAAACGTGAAGGCACATAAGACCCTTCTCATATCTGCAGACTTCATAAAATTAATTCAAACCTGTCGATCGCGGAGTAATCCACTGTCTTCCAGCAGATTGAATTTCACTAAAATTTAACGACTGTATCCCAATGATGTACTACCTTTAGATGCGTTACCCGCGCTCAATAATGGCGTAAAAGTAAAAGCAAGGCAATTGCCTGACTTGGAATTGGCCACGCGCCATCCAGTGACGCGGCTACACGTCACTATCACTCGCAATTCTCAGCAATTATTTGTAAAGAAAATGCCTTCCCGTGTCTGTACACGATATACAAATTACATTACTACTGTAAGAGTAAAGAAAAACATTAAAATGTTTTTGTCTGACTGCTGCGACCCGCGCGTACGTGCCAATGAACATGCAGCAGCTAGAGACGTAACTAATGAATATGTATGTTCATCTCTTTCTAACAACAGATATCGGTATAGGTCGTTCCTTTTCTTCACGCACTGTATGCAAGTATGTAGCTACATTCATGGCTTACGCTGTTTTTGAGTGCATTAATGTTCGTGTATGACGCGTCTATTTATAATACGTCATTGCTGTATCCCAAATGATTCAGTTGCTATTCCCCAGTTTATAGAACGTTGGATCTTCGTTGGAAACCAGGCAAAATCATAGTGTTTCGAGGTGTGAGTTATAGGTATTATCATTGTAGCCCAGGTTCTTGCAAAAAATTATGCAATCTTGATTCGCGACTATGACAGATATGTATTTACAGAATATTAATCATTAGAACCATTCATACATCTCTCTAAGTTAGATTTTGTTCCATTGAATGAGTTTTTCATGCAATCATGACATTATTATTTTTGGGATAAATTCATCCCAACTACGGAACCCTACATTGTGCGTGGTTCAACTCGCACTTAGCCGGTTTTTTTATATAAGTATCTCTTTGTCTGAGCCTTCCAAACTTTATCCATGTCCTTTGAAAAATATTGGAGAAGCACAAAATTAAAATACCATAATTACTTATCATGACCGAGCAAGTAATAATATAACTATTAGACACCTCTTAAAACACAAATTTTATATTTATGTTCTAAATAATTTGATGCCTACGATTTTATATTGATTCATATCGATTACCCATATGAAAGAAAGAATAACGCTTATGTAGACAAAGTTCGTGAAACACAAAATACAAACCCACCAAAAACATTTGAGCCTACATAGAGCCAAGCTTCTGAATCTACACGGCCTAACTCTACCGACCCTAACTTCACAAATTCCCTCCATATTCCACCCTAACTCCATACATATCAGTAGAAATGTATGGCTTCGCCGTTTCGCTACCGTCGTGGAGGTGATGGGAATATTTAGTTTCTGAATTATGTAACGAAACAGCCAAGCCATAAATTTTTATTGATATGTAGAATTTGTGAAAGCGTCGTTAGAGTTAGGCCGTGTAGATTCAGAAGCTTGGCTCTACATGAGATCTGATATCTTTTTCACAGGGCAAACCTTATGTGGTCGTCTTGGCAACATTTTACATGAAATGTTTTTGGTGGGATTTCAGTTCTTCTTTTCTTGGGGTGTATTTCTTGCACATCAGCAGTGCCGGTTTTCATAGCCCATTCTCTGTCTCAGTTTACATACCAAATTTCGGCTTTCTAGCACTTCAGGAAGTACCCTAACATTTTGAAGTCTCATACAAACTTCCACCCCCCCATTTTAGAGGATGGGGGGCGAAAGTTATAAGTTTATGAATTTTTGTGTTGGTTGTATACTAAACTTAGATTACATACCAAATTTCAGCTTTCTAGCGCTTCAAAAAGTAGCCAAACATTCTGATGATCATCAGTGTGTTCAGTGTGTCAGTGAGTGTGTCAGTGATGAAATCGGTGTATTTTAGATATCAATAAAATCTAAAGTATTAGAGCTATTCTTGAATTGAGACTTATACCCCCTTATTACAAAACAAGGTTTATCTTCAGACCCAGGTTTAAAACATGGAGCCATTATTGAATTTCGAACTTTATTCCGACTATGGTACAGTTCCTAAACACAAAACTGACAACTTAGTACCGAACTAAGTTTTCAGTTTTGTATAAAGATCGGTATTTCAATCACTGTAACGTTCATATTACAAAAACTGGCTTCATGGTTTAAGCCATGTCAAAATATAAATCTTGTTTTGTAATAAGGCAGTGTATGTTTAATTAGTCTATTATTGACATCATATCCTGAGAATATGAACTATCTGGTACATCGGAAACCAACCCTATGAAGTTCAAAATAACGACGAAACACTTCGAGAAAAGGTAGGTAGTGCCCTGGCGCTTCGCTTGGCTCGTCTTGGCGGGGGCACTACCGTGCCCCCAGATAACAAAATAAAGAAGTGAAAATAATGTTTAACAACAATAGTGTGTGCCTCACGGCTGGGCGAAAAAGGTTAATTTCAGCCAGACAGATACGGTCTGACGCTGGTTTCTTATGTGAACCTCAAAATGAATTTGCCGAAACAGTGACTAAGTAGTTGTTCTTGTCACCTATCCTAAGTCGTGATACCTTCGTGGTATACTTGGGAGTAAAGTCCGATAATAGAGATCCATATGTAAACAACATGACGTTATCTACTATTATGAATTTTGTGAATATACTTATACAACAATATTTTTAGTATATACAAAACCTGAATAAAGTTTGTTCAGAATAAAGAACCGAATGGATTTCAATAATTTTTACACCATGTTATAATTTGGGTCCAAAAATATTTAAGTGTGATGGAAAATGTTATCACCATTTAATTACTTACAATACAATCGCCGTACGGTTAGGTACCTACTGCCAAATTATTATCAATGAGCGCAAGACGACCCTGGAGGCGCGGGGGCTCCGCCGCCGCCGTTAGCATGTTTGAGTACGGACAACCCGGTATCATATAACCTTATACGAGTAACTTTGTGATTTTTCATGATACAGTTTTGAAATTTTGTACATAGATACTTTACATAAAAATACTAGACACGTGTTTCGGGTTTCGCATATACTAAAACTAATATTGTATAAGGGTGTGGTACAAACAGACCATCAAACTGAACAACTTTCCCCATGGGATCAACATCGTAATCGCGAAAAATGTATCAGCCGTCCAATACATTCGAGTCGAATTGGTTTTTTATGGGACAGTTGATATTTTTTTAGTAGATAGTGATAGAATTTAAGTCTCTGTGAAATAGTTACTATGAATTAATAATAATACCTAATTAATATTTTTTTTATTGAAATCATTGGTGAACTGACAATGTCAGCAGTCAAAAAAACATACACGCCGGACGGCACGGTTGGCGCAGTGGTTAAGCGATTGACTGCTGCGCTGCGTGTCGCGGGTTCGATTCCCGCACGGAACAAATATTTGTATCACCTACAAGTAGTTGTTCCGGGTCTGGCTGTGTGTATGTGAGTTTAAATGTTTGTAAACGCACCCACAATACAGGAGAAATTCCTAGTGTGGGGCAACGTTTAAAAAAAAAAAAACATAGACTGCTAAAATAATTTTTGGCTTTGTCGTATTCTGGTAGTAATAAACTGAATTATAAAAACAAATCCATGGCGGACGAAGTTGCTCCAACATTCTCATAGAGATTTTTACTTTTTAGATTAGAAGCCGTTTACACTCAAACTTCTTCTTTTACTTATTTTGCTCGACACCCCACTGAAACCAAATTAACTTAAACAACTTGTTACATTAATAATACATTTTATAATAATAACTTACGGAGTTTTGAGGTGAGTTCCCGGTTTTCAATAGAAGTAACGGTTCCGGAAACTGACTGATTTTCTCAATTCATAATTTGGATGACATATTATTTGGAAAATCACAGTTCACATACTTAACTAAAAATAGCAAGAACATGATTTCTTACTGAGTTTATCATAAGGCATTGTGAAGGAGCCTGTTATCCCAGCAGTGGGACCCAAAACGTGCACAAAAACAATTACTCACGTTTGCAGATACGCTTGACGATGGCACTTCTTGTTCAAGCTGTTGAGAACAAATTTTAATCTTTTCGTGTTCGATGACTTCCAATTGTTCGCTAGAGGATGAACTGGAGACCTGCAATGGCACTAAACTTAATACAGTAATAAAAAATAAATTAAAAAATCCCGCCAAGTGCGTGTCGGACCACGCGCAATGAAGGGTTCCGTAATTAGGATAAATTTATCCCAAAAACAAACTTAACATTGTAGTTGAAAATCATGCTCTCCGATACATCAATATACGTTACGGTCAATTCTCCAACTGCAAATTGAAAGTCGGTCGACTATTACTCTTTAACTTGTAAAGCCTACTTAGCTGTGATAGTTTTTCTTTTAATTTAGTTATATATTTAGCTGGCAGGGGGGACTTGACTCTAACAAAAAATAGCACTTTAAAGCTTAATATTACGCGAACGGATCCCTGAATTGAAAAATAGTTTCACAAACCCACAATATTTTTAAACGGCCTGACCAACGATACCCTCACCATGGAATAGACGAGAAAAAAAATATCATCCCAATTTTACGTACCTACAAGGGAGGTAGCCTAAAAAAAAATATTTTTCATGGTTTTATTTTATGACTTTTTCGGCGTGATTAGTATACCCATGCCAAATTACAGCTTTGTAGTACTAAGCATCTCTGAGCTAAGCCGGGGACAGACGGACGGACGGACAGACAGACCGACAGACGGACATGGCGAAACTATAAGGTTCCTTTTTGACTACGGAACCCTAAAAAAGGAGTTTATTTTTCACCAGCATAGCATAGTAAAAGTACTTCGTATAGTCAAACGAATAGTTAGGTATAGATACAGGGAAAAATGTTAATCGGTCCAGTAAACTGACAATTTTCAATTTTATTCTGTGCTTCAAAACTTTTTAAACTTAAGACAAACTGAAATCTATGATGTAAAAGACTTGACCATTTAGCACAATCAAAACATTGTTACTCGTAAAAGTAATTCCAAAGCCTGTCTACCAATGTCTATGTTCGACTGTACTTGAAATGATAAAAATTAACCAACCGGAATGAGCGATTTCCTCTTAGCTCTATCCACTTCGAATGGTTCACGTACAGGAGATTTGAACATGGGATCGATGCACAGTCTATTGTCCTCGTTGGCATTAAATATAAAGAAGGAATTGGCTAACGGCGGGAGGCATCGCATGAGGATGTGCCCACCGGCCAATAGGGCGCATACGAGCGCTCCCACCACGGCTATGACAGGAGCATAGCCCAGGTATTCTATGGGTAAACTACACTCGGATTTCCGCTCATCAAACCTAAGAAGGAAAACGTTCATACATTAAACACTTTATCTTCACTTGGCAAAAGTGATGGATGTGAAATGAGGACAATTTATTAAGTAAGTGGGCTGTATTTACGGAAGACACATTATGACGGATTTATGCAACGGATATACCATTGTCTATACGACTTGTTGAATCAGGAAGTACAGTGAACGGTACATTGTGTGTCATTGTATGTACTTACCTTCTATAACGGATGCGAGCGAATCACACAAATCAAGTAGGTGACAATACTGTTCTGTTTAACTCAGTGAGTAAAAAGAGTCTTAAACCGAAGTATTTAGTAGTTCCAACTGAATTAGTTAGGATAACTTCTAAGTATTGGCTAAAAGTTTCGATCAAAGTATATTAAAATTTGATCTTTACATGTCGATATTTTGAACAAGACTATCCGGTATAGGCGTTTGCCGAACGTAGCGCACAGCATAGATGCCGCGGGTATGCGTCTACGAGTACGCAGTGAAGCGTAGACGTAAGCGCAGCTAAAAATCCTCTACGCGGTCTGCGACGCCTACGCGCCTGCTACGCCAAAGCGGCAGCTACGCAGAAGCGTAGCGGTCACTACGCCTACGCAGCTGCTGCGGCTAATCTAGGTTGGTGCTACGCCTACGCTGGACAAACGCCAACTGTGAAGACTCACTGACCGGAGTGGATCACATTGTGAGCTTGTAACAAGAGATTTTTGTCACGTGAATTACGAACGGCTCAATCTCAGAAAACCAGATTCTCAAAATACCAGATTCTCAGTATAACAGATTATCAAAATACCAGATTCGCAATATACCAGAAGTACAGTTAAATGAAAAATTGTTTTAGGTACCGTATATAAGTATAATATATAAAAATTAAAATCTAATTACAGGTAGTTATAATATAATTATGCACAAAAAAAATCGACTTCTTTCCAGAAATGATAATACCACGCTTTGATTTTCACATCCGTAATTCATACTTGTTTCACGGCTTGTATTACAGCAACTTCATAGTCACATTTATATACTGCTCCATTCATTCAAACTCCATTCCAAATTATTCTTTAATAATTGAAAATATCAGATCTTATGTGCGTTGACTTTTATTAGGAAGCAACGCGTTAATTAAAGGTACAAAACTAATTGTATCTTCACTGCGTGCCAAGTCCACATGAAAGATGTACATCTGCAGAACAATTCTGTAAAAAAATCACCGTGAAAACTTAGGTGACTTGAGCTGTCTATAGTATCAATCCTTAGCATCGGGTGAAATCTAACTATATCACTTTACCTAAGTATTCACGGTGAGATATTTACAGAATATACCGACTGACAGAACGGGACAATTTAAATGTACCTGAACCTTGCATGCAGTAGATAACGCTGGCTTTCCAGTTTTCCTTTCTGACTTATTACAAATTTTATATCACTCTGATCCATTTTATTTAATTATTTATTATTAAAACACAAAATAATGTGAAGAGAAGACTTTTCAACGTCATGAAGATATCAATAAAACAAAATAGGTACTAAAGGGAAACCAGCCAGTATTTTATTGCACAATGTGCAATATGCAAACTATTAGCTGCAAAAAGTTTTTTGGTTTATTCAAATTAATATAATAAATATTTTGATTTCGACTGTTCGAAATCTGATATATTGAGCATCTGGTATTTAGAGAATCTGGTGTTTTGAGAATCAGATATTTTGAGAATCTGGTATTCTGAGATCGAGCCTTACGAACAACTGTGTGAGCAGTCAGTCTAACTATTCAGGCGTAAATAATTTCTCCAATGAACCGTCGCAACAAGTGCGTTTTTTCAGACCCTAAAACACGGCACGTTCTACAAACGTAATAGCTTTGGCACAGCTCATGATTGAATGATAGCCCAATTGTCATGCATCATAGGTACTCTATACTTAACCTGAATGCAAACATGGCAACAGAATAGTAACGGAGTAAATTCTTTAAGCCGTAAATGTTGGAGTTCAGAGTCCAGAGTTGGAAATACAGGCACCACTGTTTATATGGTTGAGTAGTTACTACAAGTATCATACATAATGCTTCCTCTACAGATCAGAGAAAGATTTTTGCACTTAGCAGGGAAGGATCTCAACAGGGTTATGAGAAACGCCTATCAATTAATTACGGTCAAAGTCAGATATCAATTCCAAGACTATTATAAATTTTTAACTTTCAGCCAGAAAAATAGTCTAGGCTGTTAATTAAATCAAAATACCTACGTACACACGGCTACACATGAAGCTATACATTTCCAGTAATAAGCGGACTTCTTTTTGGAAACTTATACAATACGAGATCATCAAATCAGACTGGAAATGTATAGCTTGATGTATAGCCGTGTGTGTGTACATAGATGATCAAAGCACGTCACCGATTAAACCTGCAATCGCGACAAAAAAATCAGCTGTTCTATACATTTTAACGAATTATTCGAACATAAATGTAGGGAGGGGGAGAGTTGAGAGTTGAGAGTTGTCCATAATGATGAGTACAATGACCCCTTAAGAGGTTATTGACGTTTTAAAAATAACCCTGTATATTGATGTTACGTGGTATAGGTACTTACTTTTTTGCCTAGAGAACGCCAACCTCTCAGGCTACCCGGTGCCCGGGAGGTCGGTGTTCGGAGGGCATTCATCACCTGCCAAGTTTCGACTAAAGTTGACTAACCAATCAGAGACACCGCAGTTTTTGATGCCATCGCACACAACGCCATTGGTGAAGCAGAAATCTTGTTGATCTATCACACAAAGTGTTTCGTTCCGCAAATTGCATTTATTTGGAGGCTGCAGCCTTGCAGCGGTTGCAGTCACTTGATACAAATCTGCCTGTAAGTTTGCCAGTTTCATAATTACGAGATACCTCAACATGGCGGTATAGGAAAACGCAAAACATGTTTCTCGCTTAAACGAACCACCGAGTTTACGAATGGGAATCATTGATTGCGGTGTACCTACTCCAAAACGGCAACAAAGAAATAAAATAAAACCGGCCAAGTGCGAGTCAGACTCGCGCACGAAGGTTTCCGTACCATTATCTATAAGAATGGCAAAAATATCACGTTTGTTGTATGGGAGCCCCCCTTAAATATCTGTTTTATTTTAATTGAATTATTTATTTTTAAAGTGAATATATAACTAAATATTCTGTGAATATTTCAAGCGTCTACTTGTTGGAAAAAAAATCACGTTTGTTGTATTGGAGCCCCCTTAAATATTTATTTTATTCTGCCTCTAGTTGTTGTTATAGCGGCAACAGAAATACATCATCTGTGAAGATTTCAACTGTCTAACTATCACGGTTCATGAGATACAGCCTGGTGACAGACGGCGAAGCCTTAGTAATAGGGTTCCCATTTTACCCTTTGGGTACGGAACCCTAAAAATTAAAGCTTCAATGTAACTGGCAATATTTATTAAGGGGAATTATACAACGAACGAATAAAAAAAAACCTAGCAACAATGAGTCTTTGGTCAACTGATGATGAGATACTGTTTTAATAACTTAACTTTAACTAAAAGTGGGTTGTGATGAATCCATTTCAGATATTAAAATTCTAGCTGTGCGACTAAATGACTAAGTGAGCGACTAGAAATACAGAGAGGGTGCTGTTATTGAATAATTTGGGTTAGGTTAGGTTAAAACAGTGACCATTAAAGTCAGATTCCCTCTATTCTTGGTGAATCATTTGGGTTAGATGAGGTTGTAAATATGAAAATTAGATCAACTGACCGTTATATTATTATATGAAAAAAGCTTCTCATTTTGTATTTTAAGTAACTCAAATTAATGTTTGTAAGTTTCTGCTCTGTTGATTTCTCGTCACTCGCAGTCAGTCGCTCACTTAGTAATACTATAACGTAAATCAATTATTTTTGTCACTTAAAACTTTAATTTTCAGTCACTCGTTTAAATACTACCCATTTATTAATTCTATTAATCTAAATAGACTTTGTCACATGTCTTTGAAAGGCCCTAAAAACATATGACGGTGTATATTAAAAGATCAAACCGGTATTTCATTTTGGCGAGAGGAACTTTTTGCGGCTGTTAGATAGAAGTACCTAGACTACTACCAGCCGCAAAAAGTTAACCATAAAAGATTACAAAATAACTTAAAGATAACCGCAAAAAATCAAAAGTGTGTATACGTGAAATAGCCAAATTGTACAATGTATGTATAAATACCGATAAGGCTTACGAGAACATCCGTGAAATTTAATTTTAAACCAACTATTTAGCACGCAGATATGAAATACCAGTTTTACTACTATTAAAAACACTTCTAACTGTGTCCACATTCTATCCGCAGTGTAAACATAGATTTGATACCGACTTTCAAGTCTTAACAACTAAGTGCTGACTGTGAGTGGTGAGCTCACGTTTATTGACAACTTAAGGTTAATTCTAATTAACTTCTTGATCTTTGGATATAATGACACATGAAATTAATTAATCTGTAATTTTGTTGTAATTTTACTGTCGAAAAAGGAATTCGCTTACATCTATATCCGAGTTGATGCTGCTATTACTCAAAAATCTGAATCGAATTCGTCCTTTGACAGTGATGACGAAATACGATGATAACATGTCTCTAGATCCTATCAAATCGCAGAGACGGAGGCACCTGTTCTTCTTTAACACGTTGAAAGCGTCTCCGTTCGCATGGCAGTTCTTGGATATGCTTGTGGGAAACTTTATGACCACTACGAGGAAGATGTGGTGTTCGTGCTGAGTGACTATATCAATGTTGCATGAGTAGTCTATCTCATTTATTGTACGAAATATCTGCAAAAAAACGGAATCATTGCCATCTCTGTGATTGTTTTTATTACTGTTTTAATTAAGGCGCTGACAAGAGGCAAATGATAAAAGTAGGCTTGTCTTAAATAAAAAAAATTGCCAAATCTATATAGTTTGTGGTAGCGGAAAAAAATATATGTTATTCTTGAGCATATTTCTTAGAACTTGGTTGTTACCAAAACACGTTTCGAAAAAAAATCTCGATACAAATTAACGGTAAACTAACCCTTTACTTTGAGTTTAAATCCAAAATATCTTTATTAAATATCAACGTACGGTTGGTACTTAATTATTATCAAGAACGTCTTATTTGTATGCACAACTTGATTGTTTTTTATTTTCGATTACTCAACTCATTATTGAGTAAATAAATAATTGCTTCATATTTTGCAATAAATTACAAGCGTTGTGTCATCGCGCTTCTCTTTCTTTTGTATGCAGTCTGACAGTGACAGCGGTTTACCTGATGTCAGTGTCTTGAATAAATTAAATAGCTCTTGAATTGTGGGATTATAGCTAGGTGCAACTGATTAAATTTATACAGACAAAATCATCATCATCTGCCAGCTTTTTCCCAACTATGTTGTTGGGGTTCCAACTATGTTCGGACCCCAACATAGTTGACAAGATCTGCAGATCTCCATCCGGTTGGACTGGAACGCTGACCGGCTTCCAGTCTACCCAGATGCAACTAAATACCAGTATTTTACATGGAGTGACTGCCTATCAGACCTCCAGAGCCCAGTTATTGCGTATATAATAACCCCTTGGTAAGATTGGTTGTCAGACTTCCGGGCTTCTGACGACAATACAGACAAAATATGAAAGTTTTATTGAGCCCAGAAAAATGTCAACTCGAAACTAAAACTGGCATGACGACTAGAGAAAACTGGCTTCTTGCATAGTAATAAGAATAGACTTCATTTAGTTTAGTTTACATCATTGGCATCTAGTTTCGTAGTATATTGGAAACCGTTTTATAGCACGAAGACTACCTATACGATAGAAACTCCGACTATTAAGGGATCCACCCTTAATAGTGCCAAGCAGAAATAAAGCTTTGTTACAACGGTTTTGCAGTCATTTTTAGTTAGGTACTTAAGAAGTTCACACATACGATTACCTAAACACATTTTTATGTTTTTTTTTGTATGTATTTTTTCTTACTTATTTACTTACTTTAAGAGGCCGGCAATGGATGCGTAGTTCATACAAACATAATACTAACCAAAATAATTTTTAAATCAAACATATTCTTAGTGTGTCTTTATTCCGATTGGAATACAGAATATCTAGGTTCCAAAATATATATTTTGAATGTACACTGATTTAAACAAAAGTTATGAGAAAAATAAGTTTGCAAATTTTAAATTCCTCATATCTCGTATGCTACGCCGGCCCCTTAAGCGGTCGTAAACTAATAATATAATATCGTAGCAGTCATTACGCCTAAAACAATATCATGATTATATTACTGACAACGCTATGTGGGTGTGAAGCGTCGCTGTGAACATCGCCGCGTCGTCAGGTCCTTACGTCTTTTTAACAGACTTCACAAAAAGGAGGAGGTTCTCAAGTCGTGTGTATGTTACCGCAGAACTCCGTCGTTTATGAACCGATTTGGTAAATTTTTTTTTATTTGAAAGGATATACTTCCAGATTGGTCCCATTTTTATCAAAATCCAGTTTTGACGTTGGGATCCATGAGTAATTGAGGGAACTCCTCAAATATTATAGGCATACATGTAACGATTTTTATATTTTCATCAACAAGTCAATCATTTGCATTCAGAAAGTATAATTTGGTGAAGTGGAACTGATGAAGAAGGCCACAGATGGCCACCGTAACTTCTCAAGTTCTCAATGATAAGTATTTCACGGGTGGCGATGAGATATCTGGATTAAGATAGTTAAGCGAAGCAAATTTGATCTGACGATCGAAACTGATCTGATGATGAAGCCGGAAGGTAGGCACTGGAACTCGGTAATAAAACAATCTATCCTACCCGTGTTTGGTCTTATTGGAATTGTCATGAGATGCATTCTGGCTATAAATGATTTTTAACCGACTTCAAAAAAGGAGGAGGTTCTCAACATATATATATATCTAGCCGTATATAGGCACTTACATATAAAAGGAAACCGTGACTGATTGGTCTATCAACACAGCTAAACCACTGACAGATTGGGCTGAAATTCGGCACGTAGGCATCCGCTAAGAAGGGGTTTTTGGAAATTTGACCTTCAAAGGGGGAAAAACGAGGGGTTTTGTTTGCATGAAAAATCTTATTCCTAGAGTTGAATAAACTTGAAACTTGGACGAATACTTACGTAAATAAAATATAAAGTTTGTATTTTTTTGTTATCTTAACTTCAAAGGATGGGATGTCAAAGCTTGTATAGAAGAATTGTAACGCGTGGTCCGATCAACTCGAAACTCAGTATTTATGCTTAAAACCAAAAATTAAGAATAACTTGTATCCGGGTTTTTCTAAAATCTACCCATAACGGGGTGAAAAGGGGTAGTCAGTTTTAGAAAAGAGGATTTTACTACGTGGCTTGATTAACTCGAAAATTGGTATAACCTTCAAATAATGGAAAAGTCGCAAACCACTTTAAAAATTAACCTCTTTGGGGGTGTAAAGGGGGGATGGATACAGTTTGTATGAAAAAATCTTCTTTCGTTGATCTATTAACTTGAAACTTAGACGGAATTCTTCATCATCAGTCTCCTGCCCTAATCCCAATTTATTCGGGGTCGTCGTAACATGTCGAATTACACTATAGATTTAATACATACAAAAGGAAACAT
The DNA here is from genome assembly GCA_948098905.1 of Tiliacea aurago. NCBI lineage: Eukaryota > Metazoa > Arthropoda > Insecta > Lepidoptera > Noctuidae > Tiliacea > Tiliacea aurago. Next base: position 14,890,269 of record OX402576.1, on the reverse strand, counting down.
GACTGACTTACTGACTGATCTATCAACACAAAACTCAAATCATTGAATGGATTGGGCTAAAATTTGGCACACAGATAGTTATTATGACGTAGGTAACCGCTGAAAACAGAATTTTAAAATTTCAATTCCTAAAGGGGTGTAACGGGGTTTCACAACTTGTATGGAAACACATTTGAATTGTATCAATTCGACAATTCGCAGAGTTACTCGTGTCAACAAATAAATAAAACGTGTTTCATGTTTTAAAAAAACAGCCTCTTCTGGCGGTGTAAAGAGGTAAATAGTCTACAAATCAATATGGTGTAATTTTCAAGGTTTGTCAGGACGTTGTTCTCGTAAAGGTCAACAATTTTAAAATATTACACTCGAAGAACAAAAAAAAACTGATATGTCCTAACTTATTATTATTTTGTATTGGTCTAAATAACAAATCTATCTGTATAAATAAATGGAGAAACTGACCGACTGATTGACTGACGTATCAACGCACAACTCAAACTACTGGGAGCGACGTGAAATTTTGCTCTCAATTTTGGGGGTCCTTTTATGTAGGGTAGGTACTTTTAATCCCGGTTCCCGTGAGATTTTTTCTGACATCTACGCGGGTGAAGCCGCAGGCAAAAGCTAGTATTATATATGTTCAGGCATAACTTATTTGTTTATGAACAGATTTTTATAATTCTTTTATTTGGTAGAGGAAGCTTGCGCGGTCTCTTATACATTACAGATTTACAGCTAACTCTTCAATAATACGTATTTAATCCACTCGGTGTATGTTGATGATGTTATAAAACTTCCTGTTACTGTTGTTTTCATAGCAAGTAGTATACGAATTGGTGTGGGGTAGGTACCACAAAAAATTGAAAAATAAAAAAAAATTACAAAAAAAACAACCGACTTCCAACAAAAACACTAAAAAGTGCAAAATAACTTTAATTTCGGAAGCACATAACATAATCACGCCTTGTTTCCTCGAAGCTTGGGCAGAGGTGTACCTGTAGTATACCCACATTTAATATTATATTTAATTTAATTTCGGAAGTCGGTGGCCATATAAACGAAAATACAAAACAAAAGACACCTCACACAATCACTTAATAAACACGTAACACATCCATTTGTACTTATAACGTCTTATTACAAAACAAGATTTTTATTTTGACATGGCTTAGACCATGGAACTAGTTTTTGTAATGAGAACGTAACTCTGATTGAAATACCGTTCTTTATACAAAACTGAATACTTAGTTCGGTACTAAGTTGTCAGTTTTGTATTAGGAACTTTGCCGTAGACGGAATAAAGTTCGAAATTTAATAATGGCTCCATTTTTTAAACTTGGGTCTAAAGATAAACCTTGTTTTGTAATAAGGCCCCTAAGGTTTCAACTTTAAACTTCACTACTTTGTCCAACAATTATTGTTTGAATAAATAAGTACCTAATAAGTAATATAATTCAACTTTTACTTTTATTATTTTAATAATATTTTATATCGTTTTTTTTAATATTTGTTAATGCAAGAACTTTGTAGGCTTAGTAGACCATTTTCTATTTTGGTAAGTACCTGGTACTTTTGACGGGCCTACACTTTCCTCTCCTACCTATTGAGGCGCTGATAAAAGGCAAATCAACTAAGTAGGCTTGTCTTAAACAAAAAAATTGCCAAATCTATACAGTTTGTGGTAGCGGAAAAAAATATATCAAGTTCTGAGAAATATGTACAAGAACTTCTTATAGGTACATATTTCTCATAACTTGGTTAATACCAAAACACGTCTAGAAAAAAAAAAACTCGATACAAATTAACGGAAAACTAACCCTTTACTTTGAGTTTCAATCCAAAATATCTTTATTCAATATAAACGTATGGTTGGTATTTAGTTAATAACAAGAACGTCTTATTTGTATGCAGAACTTGGTTGTTTTTTTATTTTCGATTACTCTACTAATTTTTGAGTAAATAAATAATTGCTTTATATTTTGCAATAAATTACAAACATTGTGTCATCGCGCTTCTCTTTCTTTTGTATGCAGTCTGACAGTGACCGTGGTTTAGCTGTTGTCAGTCACTATAATTTGAAAACATTGTAAAATCCAATTATTATTATAAAAGAGTAACCGTGCAGTTTCTTGCCGGCTCTTCTCGATAGGAAACGACCAATTGGAACCGTGCATCTAGCTTCTAATGTTTCATAGGTGCCCATGTAGGATTAGATGAAATAAAATATTTTGATTTTTGAATACTTATGTAACATTAGTAATTTTGAATGAAAAATTATCGAAGAAAATTGAGGTTTAAACATTAAACTTAATATTTTCAAATGAAAAACATCTTTGAGGTGATTTAAAATTTGAATTTCGGGTTTTCGTATTCAAATAATGAAATCAAAGCACTCAATTTGTAAGTGGCACTTCAACTTAGCATCCACGGTACGTTTTCACATCCATGTATGTACATGATACTTTTGGAATAAACCATAACTATCTCACGATCGTACGACTTGAATGTCTTTTAAATCAATTCATTTTTAAATGGCAAGGAAATAGTTTCGTTTCCTGTTTCAAGAGTTATGTACTCACATACCTTTATGCTTCCATGATTTAGTAGTAATTAAAAATACCTTGAATAAGTTACGTTTGCCATACCATAGGTATCGTGTTACCCAGTAACTGGGTTGTGAGGTCAGGTAATAGGCTGTAAAATAACGATATTGAGCTGCATCCGGTTAAACTGGTAGCCGACCTCAAAATTGTTGGGAAAATTGGGCAGATTGATTGACATACCATGGTAATGGTGTCTGACATCCCCATGCCGAATGATAGGTCGTAACGCAGTTGTCCAGAGAAGGCGCACTCGTTGCTAACGTCAATCGGACGGTAAAGGAGAAGCAAGCCGTGCATTGCTCCATAAGCAGCCGAAAATAAACCTGCAACGACTATTAAATATGACTGTGTCATTTTGAGCCATTTCAAAATCTAGATGCCCATGCGATTTTTAAAATCCACTATAAATAACCGAGTCAGGGTACATTTCCACTGAAGCGGAGACGTGCAGCAATCGACCAATCATAGACAAGATGCGCGATTTGGATTTTATTGAATGTTCAAGGAGATTCATGCCAAGTTAAGGGAGGATATACATTGCGTTTCATGAAAAAAAATAACTCCAGTAGATTATCCACATTTTTTACTTTAACGATATGCCGAATTTAAGTTTTACTAGGTTAAGTCTGTTCAATGATTTTCACGTTCAAAGAAAATGTTCTTACCGTATGCTATGGTCTACATTGAAGGTAGACCATAAAACAGCGAATGCGCTAGAATCGCCTTCCAGAAAAGAAGAAATATGTTTTATTGTGAGGACAAAATTACATGTTTTTATCATATAAACGCATTTAAACAACATTATTTTTAGTATATGCGAAACATGAATATAGTTTCAATAATTTTTACACTTTGCCAATTTTTTATCAATGAGCGCAAGACGACCCTGGAGGCGCGGGAGCGGCCGCCGTTTGTATGTTTTTGTACGGACAACCCGGTAACATAACGACGGTAACATAGCTTTGTGTTTATTCATGATACTTACAGTTTTGAAATTTTGTGAATAGCTTCTTTACATAAAAACTTTTTACAAAAAAAATAACTGACTTCCAAATAAAACACTACAAAGGGAAAAATAACTTTAATTTCGGAAGTCGGTGTCTTTGGATCTGTATTTTAGTTTTTGCCACCGACTTCCGAAATTAAAGTTATTTTTCCCTTTGTATTGGTATAAAATTTGAGGATTTCCCTCAATTTCTATGGGATCCCATCATCAGATTCTGATTTGGTGACAATGGTACCACCTCGGGCGTATACCCTTCAAACAAAAAAAGAATTTTCAAAATCGGTCCACGGTTGACGGAGCAATCGGTGAACAAACATAAAAAAAAAACAAACATACAGCCCAACATATAACCTCCTCCTTTTTGGAAGTCGGTTAAAAATACTAGACACGTGTTTAGGGTTTCGCATATTATTATACTAAAAATAATGTTGTATAAGGATTATAAGGTGAAGATTCAGACCCTGTTGTATGCAGGCTTCTGCATACCGGGGCGACACAAAGGCACCGCTCGTCCCGCGACACGCGGGGCCTTTGTGCCGTGTTGCGTCGCGCGACAAGTCGCGCTGGTATGTAGAAGCCTTGCAACAAAGAATAACTCTCAACTCTTTATTGACATTAATTCTCATCTTATCTTTCCTTTTGTCTGGAGTTTGTCATGCAAATAAATGCGATCTTAAAAGTTCTATTTGTATTTGCTTCAGATGTCGGGTGAAAAAGCCATGGTATTTGCCGATGAAGAACACAAGAACGGTGACGATTACACATATAAGAAAGATTTTCGGACTGCTTTACCACAGTTTTTGGCTGTCAGCGCAAAGAACCTGCTTCTTTTAGGTAAGTTCCTTTTATATTGCTGTGGTCTAATCTGGTGAATCCTGGCTTTTCAGGTGTCGTTTTTAGTCGGTCCTTGAGAATCTGGATGACCGAGCCGTATAATGTATAATGCCAGTTTTTGCCACACTGGTACTTCTCAAGGAATCAGATTGTATGTACTTATATCGATTCCCAAAACTATGATTTTCTTTCTGAAAGCAGCTCTTAGTCCAGGAATACATGGATCTTTTTATGTCATATGTGGCATTGCACTTTCAATGATCATTCAGAACACGGACTGGGTTCATGGCGGGAAAGTGAAGCGTCATGATTCGCAGTTTTGTTTTATTTTCTAAAACTAGTGTTTAGCCGAATATTAATGTGTAATAATGGTGGATTATTATTAACCATAAAGTGTTCGTGAAAGTGCATTAGTGCAGCCAAATGAAACAAAACAGTGCAACATAACTTCAAGTTCTCTCAAGGAGTCCGCGTGAACTCTCATGTCATAGTAAAGTGGAAATGAAATAAATCTTTACTGAAACTCAAGGGGAGTGGGCGAGCGGGGATATCGTCTATCATGCATTGTATTTAATTCATTTCATCATTATTAACAAAGTTTGTAACTAAATAAAGACTTTGCTAAAAAGTCCCAGCAACCAGGCCATTAAAATATTATAAAAAAAAAAACAAATAAAAAAATGGTCATTAATTGAAAGTTTTGTGTAATGATTATTTAATTATGTCTCCAAAAGTTTAATTGATCTACCAACTTTATCTCAAAATAATAACAGTCACAAAAGTTAAGCTGCTTGCAAGGATAAGGTCCTTGCAAGCAGCTTAACTTTTAAAGATCATAATCATCTGCCTAGCCTCTACCCTACTATATTAGCTTCGGCTTCCAGTCTTACCGGATGCTGCTGAATACCAGTATTTTACGTGAAGCGACTGCCTATCTGACCTCCACAACCCAGTTACTGGGTAATACGATACCCCTAGGTAAGACTGGTTGTCAGACTTTCGGGTTTCTGACAACCCGTAACAACTGTCAAAGATCCAGAAATGACAGCCGGGACCAACAGCTTAACGTACTTTCCTGGGCACGGAGGGTCTTGGTATGTAAAGATAGTCACCCATCCACGGACCAACCGCGGCAAGCGTAGGTTAACCTGATTGATCGACCCGTGCGACTGTTTTTTACTTAGCCACAAGCCACACTTACAAAACAAACCACCAGCGACATAACTTTCAACGATATCGTCAACAATATACAAGAAAAGAAGTGTCTATTTCGATGTCGTACACACGGCTACACATCAAGCTATACATTTCCAGTTTACGCTGATCTCGCACTGTACGGAGATCCTATACAATGTGAGATCAGCTTATACTGGGAATGTATAGCTTGATGTGTAGCCGTGTGTACAAGGTTTAAGATCAAAGGTTATGCAGAGATTATTGCCAGAAAGAGCTGTAACAATCTCCCCACGAAATGTACCAAAAGCTCACTGATTGTTTCAGGGTATGGGATGACGCTTGGGTTCTCCACTATTCTCATGCCAGCTGTACAAAATCCGAAAGATGGCGAAGTACTACATCTAAACAAGTCAGAGATTTCATGGATCAGTAAGTTTGTTATTTCGTCGTTGCAAATTTAAAATCTCATAAGTGTTTATCTTATTAAGTCCCTTTTCGAGAAAAAATTAAAAAACTTCCTAGCACAAAATAGGCGCAACATTGTAGAGTTCGACGTTGGGGTTGATAATACAGATATTTTCATAAATTTTTTTTTTACTTATTTCTGTTACGAATACCTCTCTCTCATGTGTGCAGAAGCCAGCACATCAAGCTACTACAATCTGTCAAATTTCTTTAAAAGAAATCAACTTCTATGTTCTATGTTATAGGGTTTGGTTTCCGCACTTAGTCTTTCATATGGACCATAGTGCGTGAAAAAAAAACAACTTTGTTGTTCAAGATTGATTGCGAAAATTTTACAATTTCGGGTAGCTTGACCTGCTAGCGTCTGTACATCAGACACATTGATATCTTGATTTACTAAAATTTTATGTGGGATTTATATTTGAGATTTTTTTAATGATACTTACTTGTTTTATCGAAATAATAAGATATTCACAAGGAAGTTTTTGCTAAGTATATTCAAAATGGCTTTTCGAATATCTCTAAAACTAATTTTCAACAAAAATGTCACAGGAGATTTTAAATTTGCAACGACGCGACGCGACGATTTGTATTGTTTACATTATTTTACATGTGAATACTCTACAGTTTTACACCAATTACCTTTGCAAGAACGTTGACATCATTCTTCTATTTACGATATTTTTTGCGTACCTAGTAGGTAATAGTGTGTTATGCGTTGCATGAACTTGCATGAGTGTTTGCCATGTTTTCTGATAAAGTAACCATGGTTGTTGTAACTTGTCCGAGTAGCTACAAAATAAAGTACTTATCTACTTAAAAAAATTAAAAGTTTATTTTGCATTAAGTATAGAAAAGGGTTTTACATTTTTTATTTACTTTTCTATGTTGATATTATGTTATACCTGTCAATATATTTCATTTTACATGGTTATCATTGAACCTCTCAGTTACTAATCATGCGAAGCGCGTGAGATGGACTAAAGATGAAAAACACCAAGTTTTTGATTGTACGATTCAATGCAACATCACTTACATGGAACTGTCATAAAAGCAAAAGTTACTTCACAATACACGTTTATTTTAAAAGACGTCATTCACTTAATTTAAGAACCTCAACCTGGCACAAGCATCTACAATTCAAAGAATTCAATGGTTTTTGCAACATTTGGTGTCTTCGAGATAAATTCTCATAGCATATTAAAAACACTTTTCTTTTTGCAGGTTCTATTAACCTCATTATAGTACCTGTAGGATGTGCTCTATCAGGGGTAGTCACATCTCCGATAGGCCGTCGAAGGGCGATGCAGATGGTTAACGTGCCTTTCTTCATAGCCTGGCTGATTTTCCACTTTTCGACAACAACAGGGCACTTGTACGGAGCACTATTCTTAACGGGATTAGCTGGAGGATTACTAGAAGCACCTGTGAGTTACTTCATCATGCTCACAATATTTCGTGCGTTTATTTTAGGGTAAGATGCTTCCGTAAGTTTTCGTTCATTATGCGATAGCACCTTGCTTTCGGAAGAACTTGACGCCAGCAGCGGCTAGGAGCTCGTCGAAGTTACTGTAATATTATAGAAGTATGTAAATAGTCGTTTGACACTTGGTAACCGAAAGTTATAAGTGGCCAATGTGTAGTAAACTAAAGCCCCAAATAAATACTAATTTTTTCAATCATGCATGGAAATTTGAAAAATTTTTGACAACCTTTTTCGAGATAAATCGAAAATGCTGTACTGGTCAAATATTATTCTTAGTGTCAAATACATGCGAGCAGAGGCTGGCAATATTAATTTAATATGAAACCATAACCTACGAAAACTCATATCTGTCGTTTAATTTAAAAATGGAACGAATTTTTTACTTCCATACATGGCAACCAAGGAGGTTACCTCCTTGGTTGCCATGTATGGAAGTAAAAAAAAACAAAGGTTTTGTTTAAATTTCGAACTGGCTTGCAAATAGAGCTGTTGAACACATTGGAGCGTGAAAAGTTATCGTTGTTCGTCATTGATTCTGGAATTTATAATTGATTTACTTAGTTTGAATTTCCGCGCATTACTTGAGAAAAACGCTGTATAAGCCTTGGCTGCAACCAGGCATTGAAGGACTCACGTATGAGTGCCTCGGCTTCGCCTGTGGAAATGTGGGCCATTTTCACGTTCGTCCATAAATGCCCCTTTTGCAGGCCGCTGCAGTAATGCATTTGTGAAAGATCATTCCCGTCGTTTTCTTCTGAGAAAGGCTAAGATGCTATAAAAAATAAAGTTAAATTAAACAATGCAAGCTTTTTTTACCATCTCTTGTAGGTGCAAAATATTGTCGTTGTATAAATTACCGACCCAGTTAGTTGTTCAAGTATCGTGAACTCGTAAAAGAAAGTAACCATCTCAAACAGTCCGCGAACTTAATTAATGGGTTTGTAGAGAATAATTACTCATTGTTTAAATTGTAATGCACTTATCACTTTACATGATATATAAGACACATTGATAAAGCGGGCTGCCTCATTTGTCTAGTGATAGCAAGTGCTATTGCCAAGCATGAGGTCTTGGGTTCGATTCCCGGGTTGGGCAAACTGTAATTGGGTTTTTCTATCTAAAATTTCTCCATAGCAGCCCGGAGTCTGGATTTGTGCTCGGTTGAAGGCAATGGACACGTCCGCTATTACATGGGACTTAAACGTAACTGGCGAAATGTAACTGTACTATGGGTACACCTCTACCTAACCTTTCGGGATTACAGGCGTGATGTTATTTTATGATTAAGCTGAGAACTGGGTGTTGTAGTGCGACTTGGGAGAGGCCTATGCTCAGCAGTGGTCCTGTGGACTGTACGATAGGCTGCAGTTGATTGACAATACATACTTATACTGATGTTCTGCTGCTGATCGTTCTAGGTGCTGACATACGTGGCAGAGATCACACAACCGCACCTCCGAGGCGCTCTTACGGCCACCAGCTCGCTCTGCATCATACTTGGAGTGTTTACGCAGTTCCTCTTCGGAATATTCATGTACTGGAGAACTGTAGCGTTAGTCAACATCGCATTTACGGTATGTTTAAACAATTTACTGTTTACTCCTAAGATTGCATTATTTTTTATTAGATTTTTAGCTTTGTGTGTGTATTTATATAAGTTATTTTCGCGTGCAATTGTGACTAATTATGACCAGCAGGCTTAGCATGGCGTTTCGATCTCTACTCTACTATAGAATAGACATCGCTTGTCTACACTTCTCGTTATCTCTTCTTCGCGAGCACGAGCACACACCTAGACTCGGGTTTCTTCGTAGACAGTGACTTGTCCATAGCAACGGGGTATTCGCTAGTGGTGTGTATTACTACCCAATTTTACCGTACTTTTGCGTTTCGTTCTCAAACAAATCTATGAAGCAAAGTGTTTTTAACGAATATTTCTTCAATTACAAAACGCAAATGGTCAAGGGGGATGCGCTGAGTAGAAATTCAAATTTTCGAACGTTTTTTGAATTCTAAGGATTTTTTGAAGAGAGTTAGTTGTTTTGCCGATTCTAATGATTATAATTCTGTAAAGCAATATTTTTTACGGCCGCGAATCATATTTAAATCAACTTATAACGTGTTACTGACTTGCAAATTGCAAAAAACGTAATAAAATTTGAATTTCACGGGCTACCTTAGCGCATCTCCCTTTTAAAAATATTGTTAAATGGCTGTAGCCAATGACGTATTATAGGTAATACATCATTGGCTGTGGCACCACTAAGTTTTAAAACTCATTTGTATTGCATACACAGAACACTATATAATATTGGTAATTGCATAAAATGTACAGGCATTATTTAAATAAAGAGCCATAATTATACTATTTTGATGGCGTCACGCAAGAAGTATCCTTTAAGGGTACTGCAGACTGGTCGCGCTATCACGTCGCGCCTGTCTGCGGGAGCCCTTGTTTTTACTAGGTACTAACATTGTTATTGTATTGTTGTTTATCGATATTTTATTTATTAGTAGGTAAATGCTCCATTTAAAACTGAGTGTGTAAGATTTAGTAAATGAAAATAATAATCACTACATAGTAAAGGCTTCTACAGACCAGCGCGACTCGCGACGCGACACAAAGGCACCGCTCGTCACGCGACGTGCGGGGCCTTTGTGTCGCGCCAGTATGTAGAAGCCTTAATGCAACGCGGGCGAGGCCGCAGGCGGCAGCTAGTACTTCATAAATAAATAATTTAGTGTTCAATGAGGAGATTTTGGCTCATAGTCAGATGTTTTATATTCCCTGTGAATGTAGGTATCTAATAAATCAAAGTTAAGGGACAACATACTTAGTGGAAAAACTATAGGATACTTATATTGTTGTTCTTATTTTATTGTTAATTCCAAAAATCTATTATTTATTTTGGGCGACAGGTCCTAGCCGAGTTCTTCGCATAAACATTGATTGCACTATCTCCTTGCTTATTTTATAATTCTACAGAACTCACTTCCCGTGAGATCAAAGGCTCCCAAGCAAGCAAAGCAAGCTCGCTAATAGTATTTCTTTCCCATCTTCGCTGAAGTTTTTCTATAAAAAAACTTAAATAAAAAGCGCAATTTGAACCCAACATGTTAATTTCAGCTTAATACATGATAAAAGTAAAAAAGCACCGCCTATAATTACTCGAATTAACGAAAAAACAACTAACGAATCGTTGTCTAGGTCATTTTATATGTAGACTATTTCGGAAGAAAGGTTTCTATCCCAAGCTGTCAACACCGGAGAAAGATTGTACGCCGTGCTCGACGTTGTAGACAGTTGTCTAGGGTAGAGAAGACAAGTCTCTTCACATTTGGTTTTGTAATCGCCGTGCTACAGACAGTAGAAAACTTTCTGTTGTCTACACTGAAACGTCATTTTTGTCTATTCTTCCGTCGACAAAACGCGTAGAGAGGGTTCTCGTGCTAAGCCTGCAGTAATGTAATTGGGAAGAAGCTTTAACACTCATAAATTGCCTGACTGTCAACTTCGGACTTTAATAGTTAAAGTCAGAACGTTACGTGATTGTCATTGAACGAACATAAGTGTTAGTCGAATAGTCGAATCACAACCATGACCCCGATGTTAATGGTCCATAGTGCTGTGGATGCACGAATAAGCGGAAAACTGTGACGAAAAACACATACATTGGTACTTATCTCTATTGTATAAATATTATATTGTGTTCACCGCTGTTGTTAAGCTTGTAGATATACATAGGAACAAGTGTAAACTTATGGTAGTGGACTACATTCGCAAGCTAAACTACAATGAGACCGAAGACTTGTCTTGACTTGTGTTAAGTAGCTTATAATAATACTCACGTTCACACACATCCACTCATTAACACTCAACTCGCCGAAGACCATCACTATACAACTAATTTAAGATTGTTCTCCTACATTTGTTACTTCCTTTCATTGTAATATTATTTTAATAAATAGATCTCTATGATTTAATGTGTCATAGAAGTGTATAGAGGTCAAACAAAGTTTATTTTCTAAATGGAAGTGCGCTGATGTCTGAAATACAGATATTTTATATCTAGTTCGGACACAGATGTTCAATTATCTGATCATAGAATAAAGTGTATTAGAGTGTATCACCTTTCATTTAAATATACTGTATGTTTTTGATGAAATTAATTATTCTTATATTTATATTTTGCTGCTACGTCAAGCACATGGTCAGTCACAACTGACGGACGTGTTAGCTAACGGCTACGAAGGAAGCATACCCTCAACATGTTTAGCCCGGCATCGGCAGTGTAAGTTTTAAATGTAGTTAGTGTACCTTTATGTGATAGGCAGATTGTCTAAGTAATGACAGGTTAATAGGATACAGACATATAGATGTGTGTTTGAACCACAGTCTTCTTATCTTGCTTAGTCTTATAGCTCCTTGGAAAATAACCACGAACTTTACTTTTGTTTGAAGATACTAGCAGTAATCGCCTTGTTCTTCGTGCCAGAGTCTCCGCATTGGTTGGTCTCGAAGAAACGTTACGATGATGCTAGGGAGGTAGGTACGATCAAACTGAAACATTACTAAAACTTGGCCGGTTATTCGGTTGTTCTTTTGTCCTACATACTTAATTATTCCTGTAATTGATGGTGTTACCTAATTATGAATTTCAGAGCTTGCAATGGCTCCGTGGATGGACAACGCCTGGCGCTGTGGAAAGTGAACTGCGAGATATACAACTTCTATTTAAAAGGGAGAAGAAAGGTGAATAACATTTACTGTCTTAGCTACTATGACAATTTGTCTAAAAAATGATAGTCTAAGTCATAAAGTAATGGTTTTTGTTTCAGATCAAACTGAAGTTGATGAAACAATGTCGGAAAAAATGTCGTATTACATGAGAAAAAGTTTTATGTTGCCATTCTTCCTGGTGACTTTCAGTTTTTTCGTGGGCAATTTTAGTGGCATGACAACCTTACAGGTAAATAAACGTGTCGCGCCAGTCTGCACGAGTCTTTACGGTGCTTAAAGCTATAAATAGACAGAGTTACTATTTCTTCCCGTGGGTGTCATAAAAGACGACTAAGGGACTTACTAGAGAATGGGCTGTAGCGTTCTATAAGCATTTTAACACCATACTGCGATCGCCAACCCGCCTGCCAAGCGTGGCGATTATGGCAACCCCCCCACTTTTGGGGGAGGCCTATGTCCAGCAGTGGACGTCTTTCGGCTGGAATGATGATGATGATGGTTTTTTTATTGCAGACCTACGCCGTGTCTATATTCCAAATGCTGAAGGCGCCTATCGACAAGTACTACGCAACCTTGATTCTTGGCGTGCTACAGATAGTTGGCGCCGGTACATGCGTTCTACTGGTCCATTACACTGGCAAGCGACCCCTGACTCTCTTCTCCACATGTGGGGCTGGAGTCTGCTGCTTACTCGTCGCAAGTTACGACATTTATATCAAAATGGTAAGAAAACTGCCACTTTGAGAAGTCTGGCACCCCTCCTGATGCGTAGTATAAAAATAATAATAAACAATTAAACATTAATAGAATCTACTTAGGTCTTACTTAAATCTACTGTTTTAATCTGAGTTCTTTGTGCTTTATATGTACTTAAGGACATGAGTCTTTTTTTATGGAAGATTAAAAATAACTTGTTTTATTTATATTTCCAGTACGGTTTTGGTGAAACGATGGAAGTAACGAATACTACTTTGACTGCGATGAACGCTACGTCAGCTAACATATACGAGGAAATGGTAAGGTTCTTTCTACCTTTGAGGACAGACTTAGAAGTAGGTTCTTGTTGGGGAGGTAGGTACATTTACTAAGTCTGATAAATAGTATAATTATTTAAAATGACTCTTGTTCAACGGTGAACATGAGTCATTTTAAATCTTTGTAATTTTTTTTAAATTTCTGTAACTTTTTAACCGACTTCCTAAAAGGATGAGGTTATATCATATGTTCGTCTGTAAGTTCGTTTTTTTGTATGTTCACCGATTTCTCCGTCAATGTTGGACCGATTCTGTGTTTTTTTTTAAATAAGTTTTCGCGCGAGATGGTCCCATTGTCACCAAGACAAAATCTGATGAGGGGATCCCATGAAAATCAAAGGAAATCCTTAAATTTTATAGGCACACCTATAGCGATTTGGGTATTTTTACAGTAACTCGTGCATTTGCTCTCGGAAAGCACCATTTGGTAAAGTGGAACTGATAATGAAGACCACAGATGGCCACCGGAACTACTAAATACTAAGTATTTAACGGGTTGCGATTGGATTAGGTACTTTAATATTAAAGTACCTAATCCAATCACAACTATATAGTTGATAAGCCATTTATGCTCGTCACTATGCAATGGTGAGTGGCAGTTCTCGTGGTTCTTACCAGTAAAACTACTCAACAATTAACGTCCTTGCATCGGGAAAGCAATATATTGTTAAAGGGTTGATATTACGCTATTGTAACTTAGATGAATTACAAACAGACCCACAAAAAAGTGAAAAATAAAAACTTTTTACGAAAATAAAAGCAACCGAGTTCCAAAAAAACAATACAAAGTGAATAATAACTTTAACTTCGGAAGTCGGTGGCAAAAAACTAAAATACAGATTCAAAGACCAACGTCCAAAATTAAAGTTATTTTTCAGTTGTTATTTGCAGGTGCGGTTTTGGCATCTTTAGCTTGCTTTATTTATGACATTAGCACAATGTTTTTTCAGCGGAACCCGTACTCCTGGATGCCCATGACCCTGCTGATGCTTTTAGCTCTTGTAGCACACACGGGTTTGAGATTGCTCCCATGGATTCTCATCGGCGAGGTAAAATATTATTTATGACTCAGATAAATATACCAGTTACTTTGAGTGGTTAGCTTGCGTGTTCTGTACTGAGCTCACGCAACGCGTCGTACGTTCAGCCCGTAATAGGACTCGCCCATCAAGGAGCGCTGTCCCCAATTTGACGCATTATTAATTTATTATACACAAAACAAAAAGTATTTTAATAAAACGCGTATACTAAAAGACCAATAATTCAATTATCTTTTAATTGAAGGTTTCAGAAAAATACGTTTGGTAGATTTTGCGCCATTCTCAGTTTTTTATCTGCGTTAGACATAACTTTACAAATTAATTTCACTATGTAATATAAACATAATCTAAAATATTCACATATTAAATTGTTGAAAAAATGCTCTAATTTAACATATATTTTTTTTTAATCATTAACACTACTCGTTTAGACGTGATCTTCAGTATAAAATCGTTAAAAGTCGGTTATCGTCGCCTTAATTAGCAAAACATAAGCCGTCTGTGTTCTCTGTCTCTCACAGAGAGGAGGCCTGTGTCCCAGCAGTTGAACATAAGGCTGATAATGCTAAAGCATAATCTGTAAAACTTAGACTTTTATGTCAGAGGGAGTGGGCCGTAATACAGCACCCAGCTCCAGTGCAGGTTGGTGAATGACAAATCATGTCTTGGAATTTTAGGTTCTAGGACATGCCGGTTTCCTTTTCCTTTCCAATGTTTTCGTCCAGCGTTTTGAGAGTAGTAGTGATTAAATAAATAGCACAAAGTGTATAGGTTCCCGGGTTTGGGTTCGAAACAATACAACTCGTAAGTCAGCCGTTACCCTAACATTTTTAACGATAACTGTTGGTGTGTGAGGTTACATAGTACAAACCAGAATGTTAAGGTGCAGACGGGATCGATGATAATTTTGACTTATTCCTGGTTTCGTTTTCAGGTGTTCAGTGCGAAGACCCGTTCGGGCGGCGCAGGCGTCGCTAGTGCAACCGGCTACATATTCGGGTTCCTGTCGAATAAGATGTACATAAGCATGGTCGATACACTGTCAATATGGGGCACCTATGGCTTCTACGGCGTTGTTTGGTGAGGCACCCATACCTACGACTTAGCTACTCATTTATTATTTACTGCAACAACGAAAAGTCGTGTAGTTCAGACACTCCGATTTAAAAAAGGTGCACGTATCATGGTTGGTATCAAAGAGGAAGTAAAAGAAATATAGTGTCACTATATCCTCGGCCTCTGTAAGTACGGTTATAGATCTACGTGTTAAGGAGTCTGATGATCATGATCAGACACAAGGTAAAAACCTTGTTTAGGAATAAGTAATAGAAAATCAGAGTGAATTTATTACTATTTGTAATGGGAAGAATGAATAAGAGTGAATTTATTAATATTTGTAATGGGAAGAATGAATAAGCCCTAGTAATATTTTAAAAAAACTTTTTTTTTTCAGTTTTGTTGGTGTCATCGTATTTTATTTCATTCTACCTGAGACCGAGGGCAAAAAATTGAATGATATTGAAAACCATTATGCTGGAAAAACAAAACTTACAAATCAAGTTTACAAATCTCAGGTTTGTACCTAATCTAATATTCAGTGAAAATTTTCTACATTGCCTTGTAGAAAATATTTGTGTGTAATGTGGGTCTGAGTACCGACTTAGGTACCTATAAAGATACTTACCTACTTGGCCAGGATGTAGCCCGCGAAATTCAACGTTTTTTTGCTGTTTGCAGGTCAATTTCAGGATGTATCTTGATCAAAATGATTATGATTCGCGATTTTATCAGATACCTACGTATTTACAGAATACATAACCATTAGAATTATTAACGATTAATGCATGATTTCATGAAAAAGTCATTCAATGGAACAAATCTAACTTAGAGTAGAGAGATGTATTAATGATTCTAATGATAATAATTAGGTATGTAAATACATAGATATCTGTTATAGCGAATAGCTTTGCCAGGCGTCGGGTACCCCAAGTGTAAGTTTGCAAGAGAGTAAACGTAACTATTTCGTTTGCGTTAAAATTTGATCGATGGATCATAATGCTAAGAATATAAGGGTGAGAATAAAAATCTTAAAGCAAACGCGCTAGTTACGTTTACTCGCTTGCAAACTTACACTCGGGGTACTGATAAAGCCGGACACAGTCAGGCTTTTTGGTTCTTGTGTTGGTCGCCGCTTTAATAATAAAGAAGACCGATTCATTCAATTTGATTGAAGTTGTTTCATTAGAATTTAAGAAGATTTTATGGTAAATGATTAATGAATGAGCGTTGATGTACCTACTTTAAAAAAAAATTACTTGCCATACTAATACTAAAAAAATAGGGGTGTCCGGCGTTTTTACCCAAATGTCCGGCTAAACTGGCTGGACTGTCCGGCTTTTCTGTTTTAAGACCTGGCAACCCTAGTCACGAATCATATTTTGCAAATTGCAAAACATTATAATTTCGCGGGCTACAGCTGTGCATTCATCTTAAAAAAGGCAATTTTCGAAAATAAACCTACTTCGTAAATATTGCTCACCGGAATTAAATTAACCTGTATTATAAGTCCTTTGCGAAATTGTATGCGGCCCAAAGGAAGGTAACTTTTTGGTTCAGTAAAACCTTCAAAGAAATTAATGCTTGCATGGAAAAATAAACAAACTATAAGTATTTTTTTACTTACAGAGGAAACCGAAGAGAGATGTGTCAAGAATGCATGAACTCAGAGGCACTTCAAATCCTACATTCGAAGGAGACACTTCAAAATTATAGTCTAAGTAGGTACTAGGCTACCAAAATTGCACTAGCTTCCCGTCGATTGTGATTATTGTGACTGCAGTTACCAGTTATGAACGACCACGCTCAAATACCGTGCAGCAACGAAAAAAAACATGTTACAGGTTATTCCACCCATAACTTATGTAGGTACAGACGCAGCACAGCAAGCTACTACAATCTGTCAAATTTATTTAAAAGATTTTCAATTTTATCGTTAAAGCATAAGGTTCAAGGTTGATTGGGAAAATTTGACAGTTTCGGGTAGCTTGATCTGCTGGCTTCTGTACTAGAAACTACTTATACGCGACTATAGATGCAATCATAGATATAAGATGCAATGTAAAAATCAATCAAATCACACCTACTTACCTATTTATTTGCCATAGATTCAAAATTTTCAAGGAAAAAGCAAAGGTGTACTGGCCTAGCAGCCCATCATGGCGAAATAACGGCTACCTACAAGCTAACAAGGCCAAAATCGTTCTGGCGTGATGGCCGATTTCGGTCGGGCATAATTTAATGTGCATTTCGTTATTTTGGCAGGTGAGTTGGTCGCTAGGTACTGTCCTTTGCGCAAAGCCACGACCGTGTCTCGTGTAGGAATAAAACAATAAATATCTGTGATCAATAGTAATTATACTTTTATTTATTTAAGTTGAATTAAGTATAACTTACTCGGCAGAAATAATTAAAAACTAAGCTCTAAGTACCTCAGTGTTAAATCATACCTTCACAAATAAATGATTATGGTACCTACTTACATAAATCAAAATGTTTATCGTTGTATTCTTTATTTAACTTTCCCAAAAACCCTTCCACTATTTCAATTTATATGTGCAGTCAACCCCAAAAAAATGTACACACGGACAAGTTATATAAACGGAACCATTTTTAACCGATTTCCAAAAAGGTGGAGGCGAAGTACTTATAATATTATTAAACCATGGTGGAGGATATACGGACGTCTGTATGTTTGTTTTTTTTCATGTGTTTTCATCGGTTTCTCCGTCATAGTGGACCGATTTGTAAGGGTAGGTATACCTACATCCGAGGTGGTTCTATTGTCACAAGTCAGAATTTGATGAGGGGATCCAACGTGTAAAAGTGATTCCGACATCCTATTTACAGAATAAACAATTTCATTTCATTTCATAGAAATCAAGGGAAATCCTCAAATTTTATAGGCACACCTGTAGCGATTTGGGATTTTTTTATAGTAACTCGTGCATTTGTTCTCGGAAAGCACCATTTGGTGAAGTCGAACTGATAATGAAGACCACAGATGGCCACCGGAACTACTAAATAATTAGTATTTAACGGGTTGCGATTCGATTAGGTACTTTAATATGGTTGCTAAGCAATTTATGCTCGTCTCGTATATGGTGAGTGGCAGTTTTCCTGGTTCTTACCAGGAGAACTCCTTAACTATTCGAAAAAAGCAATATTATGAAAAAGGCTGAGCCAAAAAAAAGGAATAGCAGTGGAAAAAATAAAAAAAAAAAAGGTAGCAGTTGACATTAGGCTATTACAATAAACATTTAGGCGTCAATTGGAGCTTGTTTTAGAACTTAACGAGATATAAAGGCGCTACAGCAGCAGCACTTACTAGTTCTGGCGACAAAAGAGCGTAGACAAAAAAAAATATTTCACATAGAGCTATAACCACAGAGTTACAAGGGCGATAACAGGGTGAGTTTAGAGGTTCAAGACATACAGCAGCAATTTTTAACACTACAATACGGGCAAAGCATCTTGTGTTATAGGTTTAAGTGAATCCTACAACTGTAAAATCTAAATAAGAAGTAAGCATTGACTACAAACCCCCAAAATGCTATGCAAGCGATAATAAACTCTCCCCAAGAACCAAAAGTTACACAAAAGCAATAATTACCACTACCCGTGCTACAATGGTGCTCGTAAACTCTTTTGTATCACCAAATACTTAAAGAGGTACAAAACTCTCTTATGTTACTTAAAGTCAAACAGTAGGAACATTTTTCGCTGTCATAGAACTTCGAGTGCTTAATGTGACTTCTGTATAACTTTAGGTAGAGTAATAGAGCTTAATACCACTTCTGTACCCCTTATTTGTACACTTGTGGTTGATATCAATGGCGACGCAACAAAAAATCTAAATCAGACAAAAATGCCTGGAAACGTCAATGTAGGATTGGTGGAAATATACGGAAACTGTAGAGAGAATATCTATATCTTTTAATACAAGAAAATGTGTAGAGTGATAGTAGTACTACAAGTAGTCAAGCAGGAGTTTTCTGAGAAAATGTGGAACTGGGTTCCGTACATAATTTTCCAGAAAATGTGTGTTTGAAGATTTTCCTGCGGGAGATTCGCACACTTACATTTTATTGATCTTGGAATAATGAAAAAGCTATTAGTTGGATGGCGTAATGGAATTTTTATTAATACCTGTCGTATAAGGAAAAAAAAAATAAGTTGTTGCATGAGCACATTCAAATCAACTTCTTTTTGGCTGGCTTGTTTACTATAGGTGTCTCATCATCAGTATCTGTATTAGCCAATAAAAAATCTAGTTCGCGTTCAGATTCCTCATAAGTTGGAATATTTCTTCTTTTTACTTCACACTTTATGTCTCGCCAATCAGGTTGTGGTTAAGGTGTTTGGGGATTTCACAAGTTTGAACGCATTGTGTTTAGGCCATTTTACTACATTATTACGTTCCCATGGCGAAGGAGCCATCCAAAGCATGTATTTTCCTTTTTCAAAAGTTCGTACTATTTTGTAGGGTATTCTGAAATTAAATTATAAGTTAATTTATTAACAGAATATTAAACACCTAATTGCTTACATAAATACAATCAATATTAGGTTCGTAGCATGCGGCTCCAGTCGCATAAAATTTTATGTACTGTATGAATATAGTAATTTATTTATTAGACGGTCACGAAATTTCATCGGAAAAAATATCTTCACTGTACACTTAGTTATTTACCTATATATATAACAAATATAAGGCCCAAATTACGAATACTATTGCTATTTCTATTAGTATTTATCACAAAGTATCTCCTCTACTATAGTGATGACTTGTAACTATAAGTAAAATGTAAAAAATAAAGAATTTGTACTCTTAAATTTTAAAGTAAAACTATGTACATACTCCATTTGGTTGTGGTGTTGGGCAGTTTCTACGGATCCCTAAATTCATTTGCCCACCATGTTTAGGTTATGAATTGATTTGACAAAGGTTAGAAAAACATAAGAAAACACGGTTTAATTGAAGTATTTTGCTTTATTGTGTTCTAATACTACTAGCACGATACCTTAAACTAGAATAGGAAACGTTTTATTAGATAATTACAAATGTTTTATGTTACTCCTTATCTAATAAAATATTTATTATCAGTGAAGAGACAACAGACATCGAGCGATTGAATAATTTGTTAATAATACGTATACTTATTCACAGTACTTACCTTCGCAGTAAAAAGTCAACTTCTGCGTCCACTAAGTAGAAACTAAAAAAGAAAAGAAGAAAAGAAAGAAAATACATTTATTCAGCACAGACTAAGGCACACAATATAACATAAGTACAGCATGTAAAAATAAAAAATAAAAAACAAGTAAATAGTGTAAAGTGCGATGTAAGAAATTAGCGGGTAAGTGTGCCTCACGGCTGCGCCAAAAAGGCCCAGTTCAGCATAAATGCCAGACAACTAGTGCCTGACGCTGGTTTTCAACTGGACCTGAAGTATGAGGTGACGGATGTAGATTACTTTTCATTTCAGTTTCCCAAACGAATGGCGGCGTTTTAGATCCAACAAATATTAACACAAGCACTGTTCGCACATAAAACGAGAAGTTAATTTTGTTGTTGAAATAAAAAAAAATATGTTAAAAAGTTAGCACCTGAGGCCGTTTTTATAGCTTTTGTGGGTCGATACTAGAGCTCAAAGCGTTAATAATCACCTATTTGCCACCCTCTTATCACTTAAAAATATAGTGAGCGACATTGTAATTCTATTGTACCGTTTAAGGAGTTAGTATTCACCTATTTGCAGCCCTCTTAGAACCCAAAGGGTTAATAAACGATATTTATTCACTAAAGGAGTTAATTTTTGCCTATTTACCCAATGATGTATTTTGCCTATTTACCTTTAGATGCGTTACCTGCGCTCAATAATGGCAAAGTAAATGCCAGGCAATTGCCTGACATTTACAATAATAATAATTATTGTTACGTACGCGCCAATGAACATGCAGCAGCTAGTGACGTAACTAAATATGTATGTTCATTTCTTTCTAACAACAGATATCGGTATAGGTCTTTCCTTTTCTTCACGCGCTGTATGATTGTATGCAAGTATGTAGCTAAAACCATGGCTTACGCTGTTGTTGAGTGCACTAATGTTCGTGTATGAGGCATCTATTTATATTACATCATTGTATTTACCACGTTTTTATTCCTTGTAGTTTCAGTTATCGCTATTATAGCTCTCTTATTGATTTATTATACCTTTTAACGCATTCTGTTACTCTGTTTTACCGCCATTCAACAACCTAAGGTGATAAAAACTCCGATAAGCAACACTTATTTATAACATTAGGATCTGCAGTGCAAGTACGTAACTTTGCATCGATAAGACATCGAGACCGCTAAGGTTCGCATTTTTATCGATTTTGTTGACGAATTTAGAAGTACGTAACACGCGACGATAAGATTTATCGTGGACTGGGCAATACTGAGGACGTCCACAGACAAAACATTTAAGGTGGGATTTCTGTGGCACGACTAATGTCCGAGATATTTAGCAAATCCTTTTTTTTTCATACATTTTTGACATTGTAAACAATATTTATGGGTATAATTCAGAGAAACTACCAGTATTTACCAAAGTTTCCGTTTGTTTTGAAAATATGCTATCTTCCTAAAGCGTCGTTGTGTTTACCATTTCCAAAAAAAAAGTTTGTTGTTGACATTACTTTCTTGAAGTTTGAGAAAAGCGGAGCGCGGGGCGCTGTGTTGCGGCTAACAGTGGCGTGAGCCACTGTTAGCCCCGAGAAGATATAAATATTGAATAGTCGAGTGAAGACCGATCCATATGGTGTGCAGTGTAGATACGAAGGGTGCTTGCTCTGCTTACGCTTACAAAACCGCTTCTTTCGAAGCGAACCGTGTGTGTGCGGCATTGTGATGATGCTCGTGCCGCGTCGGTGTTCACTATCTTATTTCTTACGTACCCGCCTTTTAAAGACGATTGCTTCAATGTTTCTTACGGATTGACAAAAAACGTAACTCACTAACTCGAATGAAGTAGGTAACTATAGTAAAAAAACAGTAGTTGCTTACCACGACATGGACAGAGAGCCTAGTGGAGCCTATCCTCCGCACATCTACCTCTATCCCTTCTATTAAAATGGCTGCCACTTCTCGAGTCACCCGAAAGAGTCGAATAAAATCTTTTTCTGGAAGTTCCAGAGGATTGTTTGTGTCTCTGAGACGCCGCCTCCGAATACGCATCACATTGTGATGCTGCTGCCGTTCTTCCTCATCACCCAGCAATAAAGTCATGAGTCCTAAATCTATTAGTAATGATCGATTTATGCTTATCGGACTTTTACGAGTACAAGGTGTCGATAAATTACCGAGCTTGACAGCGTAAATTGGCGATCTCAACTGTTTTTTTTTTTTTTTTTTTTTTTTTTCTTTTTTTTTCTTTTTTTTTTCCTTCTGGCTTCGCACGGTTTGTGCATTTAGCCAATGTCAAGTTCTAGTTCTTGTTTAATATTGATGAAATTAATTATAAATGCATGATGATGATATCCCCGCCCACTCCCCTTGAGTTTCAGTAAAGATTTTCTTGAGAGAACTTGAAGCGAAGTTGCACTGTTTTGTTTCATTTGCCTACACCAATGCACGTTCACAAACACTTAATGGTTAATAATCCACCATTATTACACATTAATATTCGGCTAAACACAAATTTTGGAAAATTAAACAAACTGCTGAACATGATGCTTCACTTTCCCGCCAAGAAGTCCGATCTCAACTGTTAAGGTCTGCGTCAGGATGACTTTTTTTTTTTTTTTTTTTTATGCGTCAGGATGACTGATGTCTGCATTTTCGTAAAGTGGGTGATAGACGAACTTAAAGTACCTATGCAGTTTTTGTGAAGCCTGCTCAATTTGCATTTTTCTCAAACTATTGTTTAAATCAGTGTCCATTCAAAATATATTTGGGAACATAGATATTCTTTATTCCAATCGGAATAAAGACACTGTTTGATTTACAAATTATTTTGGTATTACGTTTGTTGCTACGGCCCGGCCCCGTTGCGTACGCTGCGTAAACGGTTAAAGCTACGCAAAAATCATGTATGACGGAATTGCTTCCCTTTAAAAATTATATTACGAGAATATGAGTTCGTTTGTTACGCATCATAATGAAATGTTGCACGTAACACGTTGTCAGGGGTACAGAAAAGGACATGGGTTCCCTTATGAACCTATTAATATGAGAACTCGGGTGAAGCCGCCTATAATGCGAAAGTGAGTTTGTTTATTTGTTACGCTTTCAGTTTTCACGCAGTGACGTAGCTAGCCGTAATGCCCCATATCAAAAACTCTTGGCGGGGTCTTTTGCAAAAAGGACACTGACGTTTTTATAAATACTATAATGCCGTCGGGGCCCCGTATATTAGATACGGTGGTAGCTACCAAAATGCAAAATTTCATTATGATCGGTTATGCAAGTAGTTAAGGAGCCAAAAGCAGGCAAGTAGGGCTCTTGGTGCCTTAACTACACAACCGATCAACATGGAATTTTGTATACCTACCTATCAGAAAAGGACATAGGATAGGTTCCTACGGGAACGCGTGTGAAGCCGGGGGAAAAATATCAAAATAAAATGCGGAATAACAATCTTTTTATTTTTAAACATTATTATAATTAAAAACTTAAAAACCTACCTACTCTCAATTTTAAAATATAATTACAACCAAATAAAAAAAACAAAATTAACGATCAAAATATTTTATTTCACATATGCCTATAGGGGCACTTATAAAACGTCAGAAGCTAGGTGCAGCCGTGCAGGTGGTGGTATGGAGAAGAGCCGGCAAGAAACTCCACAAAACCAAACTAAGTATACAAGATTAAAGGAAAAATTCTCAAGAATATAACAATGGTGCGAAAAGAAGTTTAAAATTTCAATTTACGGTATTAATTATTAAATTATCTTTGTCACGTTATTAGAAGAATTGCGAATGCGAAAGTAACTTTGACTGTCTCTTACGCCTTCGCGGCCTAACCGCTGGGCAATTGTGATGAAAAATATGGAGATAGACAAGCGGTCGTTAACCCCAAACACACCACCCACACCCCACCCACAATACAGGAGCAATTCCTAGTGCGGGGCAACGTTTAAAAAAAAAGAATTATATTATTTTATTGTGTTTAAATATAAGTACCCATCACGACTGCGGAGTTTCGCAAGCTAATATAATTTTCTCAATCATGCATGGAAATTCGAGCATTATTTTACAACCTTCTTCGAGATACAATCTTCTTCTTCGCGGCGGTGAATCGATAGCTAGTAGATAGATAGTAAGCCCTTGTTCAAAAAGTATAATATTTTGCCTTTACCGTGCATAGTACAGACGGCTACACATCAAGCTATACAAATCCAGTTTAGGCAGATCTCGCATTGTATAGGACTTTCGTACAATGAGAGGCCAGCTTATACTGGAAAGGTACAGCTTGATGCGTAGCCGTGTGTACATTAAAGAATTATACCTATTTGTACAAAAACATCCGGAATATTTCAAGAAGCATAAAGATGTAAGTAAATGAAATGTAGCTCCTAGTAACAAAAATAAGCATAAGCATAATATGCTCTGCGTACCACAATGTAGACTCGGATTGTACAAAAGGAACTCTTTTAGAACGGCTTTATATGTGTATAATAAATTACCAGACGCTTTCAAAGATTTACCTTTGATATGTTCAAAAAAAAAATGACACAATGGTTAAAGTCTTCTACATACCGGGGCAACTTGTCGCGCGACGCGACACGACACAAAGGCACCGCTCGTCCCGCGAAACGCGGGGCCTTTGTGCCGAGTCGCGTCGCGCGACAAGTCGCGCTGGTATGTAGAAGCCTTAAAAGAAAATTGTTTTTATGATTTAAACGAATTTATGTCATATCGTGAAGAAGGTCAAACTAAATTATATTGATTTAATTTGACATTTTAATACTTAGATATATTTATTTTATTTTATTTGAATTATCTTTTTTTTCTTTTTCTATTTTGTCGTTAATTAATGTATGTTCCTGAATCTTAATAATTTAAATCGCAATGTCAAATTACCTTTTATCAATGACGTATTATAAATAGACGCGTCATACACGAACATTAGTGCACTCAAAAACAGCGTAAGCCATTGCATACAATCATACAGCGCTTGCATGAAGAAAAGGAAAGAGAAAGACCTTTATCGATATCTGGTTGTTAGAAAGAGATGAACATACATATTTATAGTTACGTCACTAGCTGCCGCATGTTCATTGGCGCGTACGCTCGCGTACGTAATAATAATAATTATTATTGTAAATGTCAGGCAATTGCCTAGCATTTACTTTGCTATTATTGAGCGCAGGTAATGCATCTAAAGGTATATAATCTACATATATAAAAGAGAAGTCCACTCACTGACCACTCATCACGAAATCTCGGAAACTACTGGGCCGTGAGGTCTAAAATTTGGCACAAGCACTCTCTATGGGGTGCAGGCGCGCACTAAGAAAGGATTTTTATAAATTCGCACCTTAAGCGGTTGAAAAGGGGTGTCAAAGTTTGTATGAAAGTCCTATGTTTTTAAAGTTAGAGACATGAATGTTGGCCTGATTGTTCCTTTCGACTTCTAGGCTCTACGCAGGGATCGTGCGGTCCATGGCCCTTTACGGGGCACCTGTGTGGGCGCGTTCTCTGAGGCTGCGACCAGCCCAGCGGTTGAACGCGTCCCAAAGGGTCATGGCCATCAGGCTGGTACGGGGCTACCGCACGGTCTCCCGTGAGACGGCGAGCCTCCTTGCCGGACTGCCGCCGTGGGATCTGGAGGCAAAAGTCCTCGCGCACATTTGGGAGTGGCGCGAGGAGGTGAAACGCCGGGGTGAAACTCCGCTGCCGCGAGAAATCGTGGCACAGCGGACGGAGCTTCGGCGGGATCTCATGGCGGCATGGAGAGTGCGATTGTCGCAACCCAGCGCTGGGCACGCCACAATTGTGGCGATAAGTCCCCTCTTTGAGGAGTGGCTGGAGAGGCGCCACGGCGTCCTCACCTTCCGCCTGACGCAGGTCCTCACCGGACACGGTTGTTTCGGGAGGTTCCTGTTCAGGATAAAGCGGGAGGAAACGCCCGGGTGTCACCACTGTGTGGATCGCCCGGAGGACACGGTGGAGCATACGGTGGAGGTCTGCCCGGCTTGGGCGGAGCACCGCCGTGTCCTCACGGAGGCGATCGGCGGCGGCGATCTCTCGCGTCCAGCCCTGGTTCAGGCCATGGTTCGGAGCGAGAGTGCATGGGAGGCCGTCACCTCCCTCTGCGAAGCAGTAATGCTCGCGAAGGAGGAGGCGGAACGCGTGAGGGTGAGGCAGGGTTCGCGCCCTCACGCTCTTAGCCGCCGCAGGAGACGCCCCGGGCGTCGGGAGTCGCAAGCTGATTTCCGGCCACCGTAGGCGCGGGCCTGCGGACGGTGAGTGATGGGTAGCTCGCCGTCCGATAAGGACCAGGCCCGGGTCGACGGCGCGTTGTGTTTCACGCGCGCCTCAAAGAGATGTCAGCACCAACTGACGGGGTCCGTTAGGGCCAATGCCTGCCAGGGTTGCGAGTTTGTCCGAAAGGGATATCGTGGCCCTGGCACACAGGCAACGGAAGGAACACGGGTGGGTTTTAGTCAGTAAAAGTCTGACACGCCCTCCCGCTCAGCCCAGAGCGGGAGAAGTTATTTGATAATTTCCCACCCCAAAAAAAAAAAAAAAAAAAGGTGCTCACTAAGAAAGGATAACGGCAACGAGTTATTGCATACTTTACATTGAAATTAGAATTCGGAGGCCGATAAAGATCTAATTTGAATTTTACGACAACGCGTTAATGCATATTTTACATTGAAATAAGAATTTTTGGAAGTTTCTTGAGGTTTATATTTAGTTTTTTTTCTAGGTGGCCAGTATGTTTAAGTGCAGGCGTGATAACGTTCTAAAGTTTTTATGCCAGTTCTAGGTGGCCAGTATTTTTCAGTATGCAGGCATCTGCTAAAAGATAATAAAATGAGATTCTAATTGGTATTCAGGTAATTTGAACGTTGCATTTATAGCATTAAAGTCGAGAATGCCAAGGGCAAAACTTCACAATGTTAACCTTATTCGCAGCTTGCAAGCCGATCGTATCAAAAAACGAAGTCATGTATCAATCACAGAATACATACCTTTTTTTTTTTTTTTTTTTTGGTGGGAAATCATCAAATAACTTCTCCCGCTCTGGGCGGAGCGAGAGGGAGTGTCAGACTTTTACTGACTAAAACCCACCGTGTTCCTTCAGATGCCTGTGTGCCAGAGTCACGATATCCCTTTCGGACAGGCTCGTAACCCTGGCAGGCATTGGCCCTTTCGGACCCCGTCAATTGGTGCTGACGTCTCTTTGAGGCGCGCGTGGAACACAACGCGCCGTCGACCCGGGCCTGGTCCTTATCGGACGGCGAGCTACCCATCGCTCACCGTCCGCAAGCCCGCGCCTACGGTGGCCGGGAATCGGCCTGCGATTCCCGACGCCCAGGGCGTCTCATACATACCTAAGCGATACACGTTCAAGCTATAGTTACCGAAATTTCTGTTCTGCGATATTTTGTTATTACTTACTACTAATTTGCTTTGAAATATTTTTCATCGTCGTTGTTTGGTTTTCGTTTTGGTTTGTTTCGCTTCCTAATTTTAAATTGGAGGATAATAAATGTGTTTTTACCTATTGCCGGGTTGGAATTTTGTTATTTCTATTTCTTTGCGAATTACTTATTGTGTAGGTATTTCACACTGTGGTATTACTATAATAGTTTTTAGTATTAGTCGTTCTTACTAGAAAAAGTGTCCTTGAATACCTACGTTCGTATTTTAATTTTATTGCTTAGTATCTTTGGTTTAGGCTGGTGTAGTAAGGGTTGGAAAAAGGCGGGAGAACTATTCCCATTTTAAATGGATGTCAGCACCAACTGACGGGGTCCGAAAGGGCCAATGCCTGCCAGGGTTATGAGCCTGTCCGAAAGGGATATCGTGGCCCTGGCACACACAGGCATTTGAAGGAACACGGGTGGGTTTTAGTCAGTAAAAGTCTGACACGCATCAAAATGGCCTTCATTGAAATTTCCTGAGAATCAGATTATTTTTACTCCCTGTTGTGCGTCCCCAAAACCAGCAATAAAAATACCATCTTGAAACACCTGGAACTCAAATGGGAATAGTTCTCCCGCTGCCATGAGTTCACAGGTGGTTCCGTAGTTGCCATTCCAAGACATTTCAGCGACGTATTCACGCTTTGAACCATAAACAGCTCCTCCTGACCGATCCTGGGTGAAAGGTTGGAATATTTCCCAGTTTTTAGACACGTGGCGCACAATGCTGTCTCGAATTTGAGAAGACAATGACATGGCCACGTTACTGTTCACCAAATAGGAGAGAGATGAAAATAAGCATGCGCCATCGCCAGGGATATTTACTATTTGGCAAAGAATTTGTAAGCCACAATTGTGGCGATAAGTCCCCTCTATGAGGAGTGGCTAGAGAGGAGCCACGGCTTCCTCACCTTCCGCCTGACGCACGTCCTCACCGGACACGGTTGTTTCGGGAGGTTCCTATTCAGAATAAAGCGGGAGGAAACGCCCGGGTGTCACCACTGTGTGGATCGCCCGGAGGACACGGTGGAGCATACGGTTGAGGTCTGCCCTGCTTGGGCGGAGCACCGCCATGTCCTCACGGAGGCGATCGGCGGCGGCGATCCCTCGCATCTGGCCCTGGTTCAGGCCACGGTTCGGAGCGAGAGTGCACGGGAGGCCGTCACCTCCTTCTGCAAAGCAATAATGAATGCGAAGGAGGAGGCGGAACGCGTGAGGGTGCGGCAGGGTTCGCGCCCTCACGCCCTTAGTCACCGCAGGAGACGCCCCGGGCGTCGGGAATCGCAGGCCGATTCCCGGCCACCGTGAGCGCGGGCTTGCAGACGGTGAGCAAGGGTAGCTCGCCGTCCGATAAGGACCAGGCCCGGGTCGACGGCGCGTTGTGTTCCACGCGCGCCTCAAAGAGATGTCAGCACCAATTGACAGGGTCCGAAAGGGCTAATGCCTGCCAGGGTTACGAGCCTGGCCGAAAGGGATATAGTGGCCCTGGCACACAGGCATTTGAAGGAACACGGGTGGGTTTTAGTCAGTAACAGTCTGACACGCCCTCCCCGCTCCGGCCAGAGCGGGAGAAGTTATTTGATAAATAAACACCAAAAAAAAAAAATGGCAGCGGCAGAACTATTCTTATTTGAGTTCCAGGTGTTTCAGGATGGTATTTTTATTGCTGGTTTTGGGGAAGCACGGCAGGGAGTCGAAATAATCCGATTCTCAGGAAACTTTATTGAAGGTCATTTTGATGTTTTAATTCCGTTGGCTAATTTAAATAATAAAAAAAACCGGCCAAGTGCGAGTCGGACTCTTTCACGAAGGGTTCCGTACCATTATCTATAAAAATTGCAAAAAAATCACGTATGTTGTATGGGAGCCCCCCTTAAATATTTGGTTTATTTTAATTTAATTATTTATTTTTAAAGTGAATATATAACTTAATATTCTGTGAATATTTCAAGCGTGTAGACCTGTTGCCGTTATCAATATCTAGCAAAAACGAGCAAAAAAATCACGTTTGTTGTATGGGAGCCCCCTTAAATATTTTTTTTATTCTGTTTTTTAGTATTAGTTGTTATACCGGCAACAGAAGTACATCATCTGTGAAAATTTCAACTGTCTAACTATCACGGTTCATGAGATACAGCCTGGTGACAGACGGACAAACGGCGGAGCCTTAGTAATAGGGTTCCCGTTTTACCCTTTGGGTACGGAACTCTAAAAATATCTTTTGAGCCCTCACGCCGGCAAAATTGAAGAATCACCGACCGTCACCGACTCAGCGGTAAATGTGCAGTTGAATTCACAATCCCAGTCCCAATTCACTGCTATTGATTTTGTCGAGAAGTCGCTTGCCTATAGTGAGCAAACGGAATGCGAGTCATTTTTTTTTAAGGATATTGCTAAACCGTTGCTTCATCTACTTATAGTTTGTGAGGATTTTGAAAAATGTTTTGCCCATTGAAAGCCACGTTATTATTTTGTGAGTGTCATAACATAAGGCCATAATTTAATCCGAAAAATTAATAGACGGTAAAATGTTTACCGCCCAACGAAGTGGGCACGGGTCAGCTAGTATAAAATACATCATTGCCTTTTATTAATAAATTAAATTAATGTTATTAAGACATATTTTCACACCTAGGTAATGGTAGAATGTAATTGGGAACAATTTAGCAAATTAATAAATTAATTAATTTGAATTTGATAAATCGAAAATCCTGTACCTACTGGTCAAGTAAGTACATGCGAGCAGCGGCCGGCAATGTTAGTATGAAAATCCATTTAGCTGTCGTGTTTATCGGCCGAATAGATTACTATGAAAACTCATATAACTGTCGTGTACCTAATTTAAAAATGGAACGATATTTTTACTACCATTTAATGGTAACCAAGGAGGTAACTTATCAAAGATTTTGTTTAAATTTCGAACTGGCTTGCAAATAGACCTATAGAGAAAAAATAAGTGTTTACTTTTTATGCAGTTGATTCTGCTATTTATTTTGTTTGAAAATTGCAATTTTTAATTTTTCCATTAACTACTAATCTTCGTGTTTTAACATGTTTCGATGGACTAGTACTGTGCTCGTTTTAATTTAATGTCGTACATCCAGAGCCAGATTGTATACATATTATTATAAACATACATACTTATAAACAAAATAAAAAGTGTCAGGAGAAAATAACGATTGGTGGAGGAGAAAACGATCAGCGCTGGGATGATTCCGCCAACTTCTTACGAATATATTCCCGTGCCTTCACTTTAAATGTTAACCGACCGGTTGCCATCCTGGTGCTCAGAGAGAGCGCATTCCAAAGAAAAACCACCTGGCCAAAGAATGAAGAGTGTATGAAACCAGAGCGGTGAGAAGGACTTCGTAGAAGAATCATTCCACTTTGCCCCACCAAGCCCCCCACTGGTGGGGTAAAGTGGAATGCCTACAAATTTACTTCGATTTAGTGGGGCAGATTTCACTACTCTAAAATCTTTTTGACTCTGCCCCACTAGGGTTGGCACCTTAGAATAAAAGTACAAAAATAATTGTTTGGAATTTTTTATTTCCTACTAGCTGCCCGCCCCGATTTCGCACAGGTGTGAAGAAAATGAAATCAAATCTTCCCTTTACAGTACGACCATGTAATTAATTAATCTGTAGCGGCATCAACATCGGCCATTGAATTGAATACAAAATTTGCGTGCATACCTACAAAAATATGAGCGCTTAAGATGGCCGCCTTTAATAGGGTTGTAACTGCGTGCAACATGTGTAGGTGATATCGACATTTATAAAACATACATGAATTTGATTTAAGGTATTGGTTTACATTTTTCGATTAGCCTCGTAAATGTAATGCAGGTGAAATGATAAGAATTTTAGAAGCTGTGGGTGTTTTATGTTTCATCATAGCCTGTTCTTACACTGGCTCTCTTTCCCTTTAAACCGAAACACGATAGTGGATTCATTGCTGCTTTGCGGCTGAAATAAGAAAGTTAGGCTTTTGTAATTATTGAAATGTTAATAAATATTTTTTTTTAACTTTTTTTTTTATTAGTAGTCATTGGATACATCAAATTACTACTAATCATTCATGAAGTGAGCTGCCATTGTAAGACGATTTGTAAACAAGCATATTACAAATTAGAGGATTATATCCAAGATAAATAAATAAATAAAATAAGATAAGAATGCTTGGAAACATGCTGGTCCAGCTCCATAGGACAATCTAGGGTCTAGACAAAATCAAACAGGTTGCTATTTTAATTGTATAATTTATTATTTTTATGACATTTATTTTAAATTCTGTGATTACCTTAACTCACACTGATATTGTAATTTTTTTAGAAAATCGTATATATTTTTTACAATTTTTATAAATATGTGAACACCATGTATCTATCACATAATTAATTTATCTGTCATTGCTTCATTCTTAACTCTTTTTATTACCTATTGTGGTATAGTAATTTTATTCTAGGTGCATCGTCTTCACATATAATTATATAAATAATGTATGTATCTATAAAAAATATTGTACAAGATTTTAAAAGAGTACCGGTGGAGTTTCTTGCCCATTCTTCTCCATACGAAACTACCTTTTGGAAGGGGCGACTAGAATCAGTTAATTTTTTTTGAAAATATTGACGTTAAAAAGTGCCATAAACAACATTAGTTTTTGTATATAATAAACCCAAAAAGGGGTCATTTTACTCATCATTTCACTTAAATCGACAAAATGTATGGAACAGCTGATTTTTATTTCGTGATTTCAAGGTTGGTCACGTAGAATTTTTTTTTCAAAATGATGAGTACAATGACCCCTTTCCGGGTTTAGTATAAACAAAAACTAATGTTGTATATGTATTGATCCTAGGACCCCACGCTTAGCAGACGTGCTTGCGACCACCTAGACCAACGGGGTGGTAAATAAATAATAATATTTTGTTAACTTCCTACTTTTCGAACAACTTTTATGACATAATAACAATTTTTTATGTATAAAAGTAATTTATTCATTTCTGAACAAAATTAATTTATTCAAATAGTTTCTATATGAAATTGTCGATATGATAGATATTTGTATAACTATTCTTCATATAGTAGAATGGGGCATCTCCATAGTTTTCCTATCTCAATGACATCGGCACTTGCGAACTACGCGTCACACTGACGTCACGCAAATCCTGCATCGCGCAAGCAGAGTTTACCACGCAACTAGCATATATACAACGTCCCGAAATCAACCGTCGGTGTCCGGTTAAGTGGTCACGGCCTCTCAAGGCCACCTACGAGAAGCCAGCGCTGCGACATTTATTTTTAAGTGCCGCGGCATCATGCTGAGATACGGGCCTTTTGGCCTCGTACAGGACTTTGTTTTTATTTTCTTTTTGTTTACTTTGTTTTATTTTTGGTTTTGTTCTTTTTTTTTTGTTTCTATGAGTGTGTTTTATTTAATTTGTGATCTGTGCGAGTCCCAATAAATGTTTTTTCTTTCTTTCTTTCTATACATAAAAAAAAAAAACACGGGCAGTTGCCCCCAGACACAACACCCGTCTGGTCGGAGGATCCTCCCTTTTCTATAGAGGATGAGTAAACTTTAAACCCTGTTCCTCATACATCT
This sequence comes from Tiliacea aurago, assembly GCA_948098905.1. Taxonomy (NCBI): domain Eukaryota; kingdom Metazoa; phylum Arthropoda; class Insecta; order Lepidoptera; family Noctuidae; genus Tiliacea; species Tiliacea aurago. The sequence continues at coordinate 14,856,574 of OX402576.1, read as the reverse complement.
AAAAATCTAACATTTAAAAACCTTCAAATCTTAAAAAAAAAAAAACTAAGGTGCCAACCCTAGTGCGGCAGAATCAACAAGATTTTAGAGTAGTGGAATCTGTCCCACTAAATCGAAGTAGTGGGGCAGATTCCACTGCAAAATTTTGGGCATTCCACTTTGCCCCACCAGTGGGGCGGCTTGGTGGGGCAAAAAGGAATGATTCTCGTAGAAGATGATTGTTGGTGGAACGAAGATTTTTATTAGGGGTAGGGCAGAGCACAAGTATTGAACATGAGAAGTTAGGTAAGAAGGAGTAGTGGGTTTGTCGAATATGGAAAACAACATAGACAGAGCCCTCAACCCTCTGAGCTGACGAATGGGCAACTATTTTAAATCCAATCGGTGGGCGGACACATGATTAGGTACATGATCATACTTACGAAGATTGAAAACGAATCGAATACAGTTGTTTAGAAGGCGGTCAAGTTTATTGAGGAGATCTGCATTTCATAGTAACATAAATCACAATAGTCAATAAATATGGAAAAGATTAGGGACTGTACAAGCATTGCCTTTATGTGTGAAGGGAGAAGGTTTTTCAACCCTGTAGGTAGTTCTGTTATTATGTTATCTTCTATAATAATAACATAAAATAAATCTCTAGACGAGGCATTTCTGTTGTTATTATAACCAAAATAAATGGTTGGGGATTAAAAAATAACCATCATGAGACCATTTCTACTATTTTCTACCATTTTTGGACTTTTTGTCTGTTCTTCTGTATGGTTGTTGTATGTTCACAAAATAGGGTATTATAGACTCAAGGTACACATGAATTCATTCCATATAATTTTAAAGATTTTGCCGGCTGGTCGCCTTGCAGTATTGCCGGTGCCGGACATACAATGAAAAAACCTTTAGGTACAAAATCTATGGAAAAAACACATTATTGGGAGGTACTTGAAAAAAAATACATTTCTCGCGGATACCTTGCTTCTGCTCATTAATTCATTATAGCGTGTAACTTAGTGATATTTTCAAAGTTGTAGTCATAGGTGCAGTTTTATCAAATAATATTTAATTCAATAATAAAATATTTTTTTAATTAAGTTATAAATAATTTTTTTAATTCATCATGGAAAGATTTACATCTCTTGAAGACTTGTATTTATTTGAATTAGATGATTTGTCACTGTCACTCAGTAGACAATCTTCTGTATCAAGTCTAGAACAATATAGTTATAGTTCTAGTCCCATTCCAATGTTTGGTGACTTGGAGGTATTAGTGGGGTTCGGATCATCAAACGGTGCAATGGATAGCCATCGAAGAGGCTGTACCAGTCGCATAAGGTCACGGGTTCCTGTTTTCTGTCGAAGAGGTAAGTTAGAAACAAGTTTAGTTTTACAGTAGGCACGCGAGTCCATTAGTAGGTAGGTTTTCGGCTATAAAGAATGCCTTTAGAAGTAAGTAGTACTAAGTACTAATTAATTCTTAATAAATATTGTCATTTTAAGTATCAGCTTTAACGATAAAATTATGAAATGTATTCAAAACAATGTCATAGACGAAGTAAAGCGTTGGCGAAGTGTGGTTGTGGCCGTTGTGGGTACAATATGCACACCTCTGTTTAACCCTTCGAGAAATACAGGCGTGATAATTATTATCTGTGTGTAGGTACCTATGTCTATGATCATAAATAATTAATGTTCCACGTTTATTGCGGGCCTGGATTCCTACTGAGTAATTAACTTGCGCGTGTAGGTACTGCACCCTGACTGCTGAACCTGTGTAGGTGCTACAAGGATATTTAGGCGCCTGACTGTAGTTGACTAGGGGGCGTTGTTGGGGAACATTTGTAAAATTGTTTAACCGAAATTGTACTGACAAAACAAGATGGCGATCGTTCCGATTTTGGCCACGCTCCAAAATAACCTCGTAACGTTATTGCTATAAGAACTTGACGGAATAACAAAACTGATTATAATAGGTAGGTACATACACACATTAACATAGGCTATATTCAAGATACTCCATTTGAAACATGATTTGAAATAAGATTAAACATTGAAATAAACCTTTTTTTACAGTCCGTTCAACCGATTTTTACTTCTAATAGGTTGGTGGCATGACAAATGGCAGCTGTAATGCCTGTACTAAACAGGGTATTGTCACTACGTTTTTCTTATGCTCATCTGTATGCCTATGGAATAGAAGTCTACCGAATGTTTTGATATTCCGACAGGAGCAATAAATTACATTTTCAACAAATTTGCTCAAAAAATGCATTTACGAAGCATGTATATAATACATTGTTCGAAAGTTAAAAATTACGCACCATACAACGGAACGGGCGGTAAAATAGGTACTTTCACCTAACTAAGTACATGTTTTACCGCCCCCTTCGTTGTATAGCGCCGTGTGTATCCTTTACGGTTTTTTTTTAATTACCATAAAAATTATATAAGAATTCCACCAAGGAGTTTCAAATTACGAGGATAAATAAGCTGAATGATCGAACCTCCTTGGAAGCGCTTTTGCTCAATACGTTTATCTCACTTTATTATTAATTAATAGAGATGGGCCGAGTATGACTTTGGCCGACTAGCCGACTGGTCGGCCGAGTCGGCCAAGCCAATCATTGCTTTCGGTCGAGTTCGTGTGACATCGGAAATGTTCGTGACTAAGCTTTCGGCTCGTAGATGCGCGCTTAGCGCCCAGGCAGACTTGTCGGGACATAATTTTGTTTACATTGCATTTTTAATATCAGTGTTTAAAAAAAAAAGAAATAAAAAAAAAACGATTCAAGTATTATTTATTATTACTTTGATTTGATTTTTAGATCTAAGTCTATTTCACTATTATTAGGTCAAAGGAAGAGTTCCTATTTCTAAGTTGTAAACCAACTTATTGCTAATTGTTTGTAGAGTTTCTTCTTTTTTGTTAGAAGTAATAATGGACCAAACGAAGGGATTCTATTCCCTCCTATCGTATTCTAAATTGCACTGAAAGTAAACAGAAAAACTGATTCTATAATAAAAAATAATAACAGTAACGATTTCAATTCCATTTCAATCACTCTCTTTTAAATTTTAAAGCATTATAATACGAGTAAAAAATGGGCCGATTAGTCGGCGGTTTTTGCCGATTAGTCGCCGACTACAAATAAAGGCGACTAGTCGGTACATCACTATTAATTAAAGAGAAAATGAGACGAAAGATGTAAGTACTTAGTACTAATTTTCACCATGTGCACGTGGCTCCATTTGCAAATTCGCGCCATTTTCTTATTAGAAATGTCAAAGATTGTTGCGACTTTCCGACTGCTATTTACAAAATATTAATAAGAGCTCAAGCGAGGAATCCGATATTAATAATTATGGAATCTACTGGTCTGATATCTTGAGTGAGCCGCCAAAATCGAGTGCTATTTAATGATTTACAATAATTTTATATCATGGAAGACGAAGAAATACTCAATCATTTTCTTAAAATGTTTTGGTGGCTAATTTTATTACCTATTCTATTGTTTTCTCGCAAATGTGTTGAAAAACTTTGTATGACACACGCGCGGAAATTAGTATTTACAAACTCGTAACTATGGTAAGCCTTTGACTGTCTGTTACTCGTACTCGTTTCTAAAAACCAACTTACCGCACTAATATCATAAATAACTATTGTGTGCGGGCAACATTGAAACATGGCGATTTGTTTGAATTTTCGATATCCGTGACGATGACCAAATGCATAAAGAGGCATAGCCTAATCAGATACTACCATGTCCAAAAATCACACATGGTGCAACGCATAATTATTATTATTGTCCTAGATTTGGAATGTATTCCTCATTTTTTTTTGAAGCAGATGTTATAAATATTTGTGTCACACTTCCTAACAAAAACTAGTTTTCCTAGAACAAAATTCATTTCACGTCAAAATTTGATTTGCTAATCGTTACCGTCAGGCGTTTTTTTACACACAATTGCTCTCAACACTCAATCGAATTTCGATTAGCAATTAGCGTAACCTTGTAGGGCTTTTTTTTTTTGGTTGGGAAATTATCAAATAACTTCTCCCGCTCTGGGCGGAGCGGGAGGGCGTGTCAGACTTTTACTGACTAAAACCCACCCGTATTCCTTCATTTGCCTGTATGCCAGGGCCACGATATCCCTTTCGGACAAACTCGCAACCCTGGCAGGCAATGGCCCTATCGGACCCCGTCAGTTGGTGCTGACAACTCTTTGAGGCGCGCGTGGAATACGACGCGGCGTCGACCCGGGGCTGGTCCTTATCGGATGGTGAGCTACCCATCGCTCACCGTCCGCAGGCCCGCGCCTACGGTGGCCGGAAATCGTCTTGCGAACCTTGTAGGGCTTCGAGTAGATTAGTAAAATTTATGACACACACAACTCGTAACTAACCAGTCCGGCCGTCGAGAGAATGCGTTCCTAACACAACCTGTCAGTTGGACAATTTCTAGTTGTATTATGTTTAGTTGTGGATCAGCAAAGGGGCCCACATTCAGGGCATGTAATGTGGAGAAGTGAGGAAAACATAGTGAGGAGGATCAAATTCGCAAACTTATTCGTTAATAGTATGAAACTGTCAGGTGTCAGGTGACAATAACGCATTCTCTTGACGACCGGACTGTAGGGCTGGTTATAACAAGCTTGAAATGCACTAGAACTGTACTAACTATTTAGGTCCTTACCTATATTTTTGAAATCTTAGTATTAGGAGTACCTACCTATTGTAGTTATAAACATCTGCAGGCTTAGCATGACGCTTTCTATTTCTACTCTACTGTAGAATAGAAATCACTTGTCTACCGAAAATGTTCTACTGTCTACACGGAAACTGTAATTTTTGTCTACTCTTCCGACAACAAAACGCTTCTCTACAGTTCTCGTGCTAAGCCTGCTGGAGTGGTAATGCATATAGGGGAGAATTCTAGTAGTATGTTTCTGATGTATGATAACATCAGAAACAACTCAAACAATGTTAAGGAAAACAAAAAAAAATTATCGTTTCGCTTTTGCCTTGTTTAGACTTTGTAAAATAGCCAACCTCAAAACAGCCCTCTTAGCGTATCATGGTTACGTAGCTTCCAACATTAGATATGGCATTGTGCTATGGGGTAATTCTGTTCTTATAAATAGGGTATTTATAGCCCAAAAACAGTGTATTCGTGCTTTTTGTGATGTGCCACCATTGACTTCATGTAAACCTCTTTTTAAAGATCTCAACATATTCTGATCTGTTCTGTTCCCTGTATGTACTTAATTGAATGCTGTAAATTTGTGAAAATGCACTCCGAATTATTTCAACGTCTTGGAGATACGGTTACGTTTAACACAAGATATCCTGATAGGCTAATTATTCCTCCAATGAAAAGCCACTGATATCACAGAAGTTGCTTTCCAATGGATAAAAGGATATATAATAAATTACCAAAATCATTGGAATTACCAATCAATCGGTTTAAAACAGTGCTATTCAAATGGCTTATAGAAAAATCATTCTATTCTGTGAATGAGTAGGTACCTAAACTTTAACCGCCATAATATAAAATAAGATTTGTATTTTGACATGGCTTAAACCATGGAGCCAGTTTTTGTAATAAGAACTTAACAGTGATTGAAATAATGTTCTTTATACAAAACTGAAAACTTAGTTCGGGACTAAGTTGTCAGTTTTGTGTTTAGGAACTTTCCCATAGTCGGAATAAAGTTCGAAATTCAATAATGGCTCCATGTTTTAAACCTGGGTCTGAAGATAAACCTTGTTTTGTAATACAGGGGTTTATATTTACACTGACATTTAACTATTATAATTTGACAAATGTTTGACATTTCTATTGTTAATTTATTATCTAGGATTTATGTTCCAATTTAATTATCATTGATTTAATTATATTTGTATCAATTATTATGTAATCAATTATTTTGCATGCTAGTTTCAGCGAATTGTTTTAGAAACATAAAAAACCCGACCATCTGTAATGTACTACAATTCTTGCAATAAATAAATTTCATTTCATTTCGTATAAAATATATTGCTTTTACTGAACTGCATGTACCTAGTAGTGACGAGTGGTATGGAAACTTTGATTTTTTTTTAATAATGTTTTAATGGCCTGGTTGCTGGGACCTTTTAGCCAAGTCTTTATTTCGTTACAAAACTTGTTAAATATTGATGAAATGAAATTTATTCAATGCATGATGATGATGCTTGAATTTTATTGTTACTTTAGCCCTCTTCCTCTCTCCTAATGTTTGCTGTGCCCGACAGGGTCCATATTGATCTTTTACTTTTTTTTATACCATCTATAAATACATATGGAATGCAATAAAGAATTGAGAATTGAGAATTGATATTTCCGCCCGCTCCCCGGTTTCAGTAAAGATGTGGCACTTTACTGAGACCTCACGCGTACTTCTTGAGAGAACTTGAAGCGATGTTGCACTGTTTGGTTTCATTTGCCTACACTAATGTACGTTCACAAACACTTAATGGTTAATAATCCACCATTATTACACGTTATTATTCGGCTAAACGCAAATTTTAGAAAATAAAACAAAACGTCTGAACATGACGCTTCACTTTCCCGCCAAGAAGTCCGGGAAGCTTTGAGAATTTATTACTCAAAGTAGAGAAGGGACCAACTGGAGCTACTGCAGACACCAGTCCAATACATTTTCAACTAAAGTCCATTTCACGAAAGAAGTCCCGCAGACGAGGCGCTGCAGGCATGGGTTATTTTAGGAATGTTGTTAACTTAGCGTATAATAATAATTAGTTCCACTTATTTCCGCGGGACTTCTTTCGTGAAATGGACTTTACCGGGCATATCTCCTCCTTTCTTCTATCTATGGTTGTTACATGTATAAGGTCTCCTTTATACAATGCACTCTGTGGATGATAAGGTTACGAGTGACAACTAAAGTCAGTGTGTCCAGATAATTTTGTATTTTTACCAAAATCCATTCAAGAAATTGGAGAAAAATAATACAAAATATAATTTATTTATACTTATTAATCACGCCGACAAAGTGGAATATGTAAAATCTTAAAAAAAAAAAGTTTATAGGGTACCTCCCTTGTACGTAAAGTGGGGGTAATATATTTTTCCTCGTATATCTCATGGTCTGGGGTATCGTTGGATAGTCCGTTCAAAAATATTGCGGTGTGGGGTTGTCAAAACCATTGATTCAGGGATCCGTTTGCGTAAAGCTTTAAAGTGCTAATTTTAAAGCCCTCTGCCAGCTAAATGCTTGTTTTTGGATACTATGTGAAAAAAATCATGGCAGTGTATAACGAAGTAAAAGGAAAACTATCACAGCTAAGTAGGCTTTACAAGTTAACGAGTTATAGTCGACCAGGTTGCATATGCAGTTGGAGAATTGACATTACACCATTACATGCTTTTCAACTACAATGTTTTAATCAATGATATTATATTATATATATATATTATGTTGTGAGCGCGCAATCGTGAAGACTCGAAAACGTCGTGGGACGTATTTGTTAGTCTGTGATGCCAACATTCGGTGATTGGTGGCCAGAATAATGTTTGTTTACATTCACGCGTAATTGACAACACTAGCTGTCCCTTTTTTTTTTTTTGTTTTTGTCAAGCCATCTTTTTTCTAGCATTTTTACTTGTAGTGAAATGTAAAATTAATGAAAAGTGGATATGTGTGCTGCCGCTGCTGCGCGGAACACTTTTTTCGGTTGTTTTGTGAGTGTATAATATATCTGTTTACTATATCATTGGATATAATCATTAGAATCATTCATACATCTCTCTAAATTAGATTTGTTCCATTGAATTATTTTTTCATGCAATCATGACATTGGGGGAACAAATCTAACTTAGAAAGATTTATTAATGATTCTTATGATTATAATTCTGTAAATACATAACGGTTATAGTCACCAATCATATTTTGATCAAGATACAACCTGACACTGACCTGCAATAGCAAAAAACGTAAGAAAATTTGAATTTCGCAGGCTACAGCTGGGGATTAACAGGTTTTTTTTCCTGTTTGTCACACTGAAATTTTTTCTACACCATTTGTACACCTCTTATTAGTAGTGCGGTGAAAAAATATCGATAAATGTATTTTGTAGATAAGTAGGTACAGTGGACTTCTTGGCGGGAAAGTGAAGCGTCATGTTCAGCAGTTTGTTTAATTTTCCAAAATTAGTGTTTAGCCGAATATTAATGTGTAATAATGGTGGATTATTAACCATTAAGTGTTTGTGAACGTGCATTAGTGTAGGCAAATGAAACAAAACAGTGCAACTTCGCTTCAAGTTCTCTCAAGAAGTCCGCGTGAGGACTCAGTAAAGTGCCACATCTTTACTGAAACTCAAGGGGAGTGGGCGGGGATATCATCATCATGCATTTATAATTCATTTCATCAATATTATACAAGAACTAAAACTTGACATTGGCTAAATGCACAAACCGTGCGAAGCCAAAAGGAAAAAAAAAAAAAAAAAAAAAAAAGGGCTTAGTACCGAACATTTTTATTTTGTGCCTATACTTTTTTTTTTTTTTTTTTTTATGTATGGCATCTCGTAGCAGACCTAGAGAGGTCGTTGCTACTTAACCGGATATTCCTGTGGCTGCCCTAAGGTTTTTAATCTTAAAGCCTCCAGCCAGGGCGCAAATTATATATATTAAAACTAAACGACAGCGCACTAAGGGCACCCCCTGTGGGGTACGGACCTCGGCTCAGGGCGTCGTTGGGGGATCACAAAATTAGTAACAATTTGGGGACGGGCTGGATCAACATTTTGATCATGATTATTATCAGGGAATATTATATTTATTGCTACGGCGCTCTCAGCCTCTAACCGGGCGGCTGGCGCATCGACATTCAAGGGACGGGGGGAGGACTTTTATTACCATTTACTCGGGAAGTTCGCGTGGTACCTCGGCGGCGAGGACGGAAGGTCGGTTTGTGTTTGTGCCTATACGAGATGCAAGGAGTTTATATAGGTCGGTCGTGCAGTATATTGTAATGTAAGAAATATTAAGTTACTGGCAACACCATTTTGAATATAAGTGGAATTAAGAAATGTAGGGCTAGCAACCCACACACTCCAATTTTTCTCCGGTCTGCTCCGCTTCACTGTTAAAGTATTAAAACTTATTTTGCTATCCAAGTATTTTATTTCGACAAGATTGTTATACAAGGCGTATACACATCAAATGGCGACGAGGATAAATAAGAATTTCGAAGCTTAAAAGGTACATTTTTACGGCTGAAACATGGCCAACGATTTTCGTATAGACGCTTTCAAACAAGATGGCGATATCTTATGTTTTTTGGAAAGGATAGAGCAATATTTTGAAGCAAATGAGACTAAAACTGAAAAAAGATGCTCAATATTATTAATAAGTCTTCACGAGGATGTATATAAAATTCTAAAGAATATGTGTCATCCGAAGATGCCCAAGGAGTTGTCATATGAGGAGCTGCAGAATTTATTAAAACTAAAGTTCGAGAAAAGAATTTCGCATTTTAGAAAAAGGATTCAATTCGAAAAATTACAACAATTGGAAGGGGAGAGTATAGCCAAATGGTATGCTCGTGTTAGAGAATTTGCTGCGGGATGCAATTTTACAAATACATTAGAAGAACGTGTTAAGGATAAATTCGTTACGAGTCTGCGTCCAGGACCAATCCAGGAAAAATTATGCGAACAAGATGTTTCCAAGTCGGTGTCATTTTTAGTAGATACAGCACTGAATAAAGAAATGGCTTTGAAGGAGGTGCAGGGAGTACATCAAGTAGCTCAGTACGGACATGCCAAGACGAATAAAAGTTCCCACAACACATTTAAAAAGACTGAGAAGAAACAGGATGGTGAGTCATCGTTATTAAAATGCATTCATTGCGGTAAACCAAACCATAATTTTTCAAAATGTAAATTTAAGTTGTTTCAATGTAAAATATGTAGCAAAATTGGACACCTAGCTATTGTATGTAAGAGTAAGGGTCAAACTCATAATGTAGAGGTAAATGAAGAAACTTTCAATAATTCTATTGATATCTTTGCAATAGAGAAAAATGTTAACTATGTTTTACCAATATCAATTAAATGTTATATTGACAACAAACCGGTCCAAATGGAACTGGACACCGGTGCTGCAATTTCATGTTTACCTGAAAACATTTATTTATCTAAATTTTCTCACATTCAGTTAGAAAATTCCGATATTGAATTAAAAACTTATAATGGTCATATTTTGAAACCAGTTCGAGAAATAAACTGTAGAATTAAGGTAAAAGATAAAGAGGTGAATTGTAGTATGGTTATTGTTAAAAATGGTTGTAAAATTTTATTTGGTAGAGATTTAATTCAGAAATTTAATTTAGATATTTCAAAACTTATGCAAATTAACTATGTGCAAAGTACAGAAGAGAAATTGCAATTATTGTTACAGGAATTTGAAATATTATTAAAAGTGAGTTAGGTATTATTAAAGGCGAGGAAATTACATTGGAGTTAATTGATAAAGATGTAAAGCCTATTTTTCACAAACCGAGGCAAGTGCCTCATGCTTTTAAAGATCAGGTTGAATCTGAATTAACTAGATTAGAGAAAGAAGGTGTTATTACAAAAACAGAAACATCCCAATGGGGGACACCTTTAGTTCCAGTTTTGAAGGAAAATAATAAAATAAGGTTATGTGCAAATTACAAAATTACTGTGAATAAACATATTAAAGATGTTAACCATCCTTTACATAGAATTGAGGACATTTTTACTGCACTACAAGGTGGTACATCATTTTCAAAATTAGATTTAAGAAATGCTTTTAATCATTTGTGTTTAAGTAAGGAGAGTAGTGAACTCTTAGCTTGGTCAACACCAAAAGGGATATACCGAGTAAATAGATTGCCGTATGGTACAAAGCCCACTAGTGCAATTTTTCAAAACAAACTTGAGAAAGTATTGTTAGGGGCTCGGGGTGTTGTAAATTTCATTGATGACGTCTTAGTCACAGGTGCTAATGATGTTGAACATATAGAAAATTTAAAGGAAGTTTTAAGAAGATTCAAAGAGGCAGGTATTCGTTTAAATAAAAGTAAATGTGAATTTATGCAACCTAAAATAAAATATTTAGGACATTTTATTTCAAAGAGTGGATTATCCAAAGATATGTCAAAGGTTGACTCTGTTGTTAATGCACCTGCGCCTAAGAATATTTCAGAAGTTCGTTCATGGCTAGGAATGGTAAATTATTATGGTAAATTCATTCACAATTTGTCTATAAAACTAAAGCCTTTGTATGATTTATTACAGAAAAATTGCAAATTTTATTGGAATAGAGAATGTCAAAAGAGTTTCAATACAATTAAGAAGGATATTATTTCTGATAATGTTTTAATTCATTACAGTAGAGATATGCCTTTACGATTAGCTTGTGATGCTTCACAAAATGGAATAGGGGCAGTTTTAAGCCACATTTTGCCAGATGGTTCTGACAGACCAATTACTTTCATTTCTAGAGTTTTCTCAAAGGCTGAATATAATTATTCTATGATTCATAAAGAAGCGCTTGCAATTTATTGGGCAGTGCACAAACTCTATCAATATTTAATTGGTAGAAAGTTTGAGTTATTATCTGATCACAAACCGTTATTAGCATTATTTGGAGAGCACAAGAGTTTACCACAAATGGCAGCAGGTCGTCTACAAAGATGGTCATTATATTTGTCAAGTTTGATTATACATTTAAACATGTAAAAGGCATAGAAAATGTTAAAGCAGATTGTATGTCAAGATTGCCATTACCATCAGTTATTCCAGATAATAACAGGAAGGAATGTGATTACATTAATTTTATTGAAGATCAGAATGTTATAGATTTAAATTTAGTACGTTCAGAAACTAGGAAGGATCCAGTTTTGAGTAGTGTTTATAACATGGTCAGGTATGGATTTCCAAAACATGTGAATAGTGAAGTCTTGAAACCGTACATAAACAGAAAAAGTGAACTTTATATTGAAAACGGGGTTATCATGTGGGGTTATAGAGTATTAATACCTAATAAATTACAAAAAAGTATGTTACAGGAACTTCATGTCTCACATGAAGGCATTGTTAAAATGAAAAATAATGCTAGATCTTATTTTTGGTTTCCTAATTTAGACAGTACTATTGAAAATTTTGTTAAATCCTGTCAAGTCTGTATGTCTGCTAGACCAGAACCACAGAAATCTAAAGTTATAACATGGCCAAAAGCTAATTTTCCATATGAAAGAGTACATGCTGATTTTTTAGGACCTATAAGTGGTAAAATGATATTAATAATAATAGATTGTTACACTAAGTGGCCAGAAACATTTATAGTAAAGAATTTAGAATCTAATACAACTGTAGAAAAGTTCAGAGAATGTTTTAGTAGATTTGGTTTGCCAAAAGTAGTTGTTACAGATAATGCTGCTACATTTTGTTCTAAGGAATTTTCTGAATTTCTATCTAAAAATGGTATTCAACATGAAACTTCTCCACCGTTCCATCCTGCAACAAATGGGTTTGCAGAGAATGCTGTAAAAAGTTTTAAAAATGCTATGTACAAGTCTTTAAATGATGTTAGAAATAGAAATGTGTCATTTGTAACTTTAATGAACAGATATTTATTTCATTACAGAAATTCAATTCATTGCATTACAAATATCTCACCATCGGAAGCTATGTTTAATAGAAAACTTAGATCCAGATTAGATTTATTATCTACTAAAAAAGATAAAAAACAGTGTAATGTAGGAAAAAGAGAAGAAGAATTTAAAGAGGGAGAGTATGCTTACTGTAGGGACTATAGGAATCCTAATAAAAAGAAATTTGTTAAATGTGTAATTGATGAGGTATTGGGACAAAGAACTTATTTATGTAGAGTTTTAGAAGAGAACTTAATTTGGAAACGTCATTTAGACCAGATTATAAGTTCTTGGCCTCAAGACCAGAAGGACGATTTAAATGAAACCAGTATTGTAGTAGATGATTGTTTATTGGAAAATTCTAAGGATTTAAGAGATAATAATTATGATAAGCAAATAGTTCTTAATGATGAATCTAATGTTATTGTAGATGAGCCAATTTCAGAGGTATTGCAAGAAGTAAATGATAATGTTAATATTATACCTGAAAGATTTAATAAAGTCTCTGAAGTTAGCCCACATATTTCAAATACTTACCAGGATGCAAAAACTTGTAAATCAACCCATTGTTTCTTGTAGTAATGAGAATCAAAGTTTAAGGCGTTCTGATAGACAGAGGAAAGCACCTCAACGTTTGAATTTGTAAAGGGGGAGTATTGCAGTATATTGTAATGTAAGAAATATTAAGTTACTGGCAACACCATTTTGAATATAAGTGGAATTAAGAAATGTAGGGCTAGCAACCCACACACTCCAATTTTTCTCCGGTCTGCTCCGCTTCACTGTTAAAGTATTAAAACTTATTTTGCTATCCAAGTATTTTATTTCGACAAGATTGTTATACAAGGCGTATACACATCAGGTCGGTCGGTCATCAGAAGCCCGAAAGCCTGAAAACCAGTCATACCAAGGGGTATCGTGTTACTCTGTTACTGGGTTGTGGAGGTCAGATAGGCAGTCGCTCCATGTAAAATACTGGTATTCAGCTGCATCCGGTTAGACTGGAAGCCGACCCTAAAATAGTTGCGAATAGTTGGAATGATAAAATTCATGGTCTTTCTTTTATTTGTGACACTATGTTATTTAGCAAAAAATAATCCTTATGATGAAGCCTTTGGATCGGTATGATAAAGCTACAGGCTGATTATTTTTCTCGTGTAACGGGTTCGATTTCCGGTTCAACCATGTAATTATTTAAATATCTATGAATGCAGTTTAAATTGTTTTTTTTATTTCAAATAATGTCTTCTTTCAGTAAAATGTTCCATCTACAATATTCAAGGTACTTTCCCTCCATGTGGCATATCCGTGGGACGGCCTGTATATATATTTTTTAATATTAGTTTCTATTTGAGGGTTTATAGTAACTAAAATAATCGCATGAAGGTACTTGTGCAGAGCAGCAATGGCGCAGAGCAGGAAATAATACATGTTCACGATAACTTATGTGAAGATATAATATATTATAAATTCACTAGACTTACTTGGATGGTATTCACAACCGACGTTTATTTATTTTGTTAGGGAAAACCAACAATTGGGTATGTAAAGTAAAAATTTACCTATGCCGATTCCAAAACCATTTCGAGATTTTAAGCTTCTAAGACTTATTTTTCTATTAATAGGTCTTAAAATTATAAGATCGTATTTATTTTCACAAAAATACTTAAAATCACTTGACTTTTAGTTGACCTCTAATTGACGTCACAAAGCAGCCTGAATTGGAAATTTCAGTGCCTCTTGTAATTAAATTGTTCTATACGGGTCAAGTGTCATGCCAACGTTAAATTTACATGAAGCACTTATTATTATTCTATTCAGATAGGTAATTATATAAATAGTGTAGTTTTTCACCAGCGGCGGACAGTACAAGTCAAATCACATCGATGTATCGCTTCAGGAAAACTTAACTTACGTTAAAATGATCTTCACAATATAACAGTCGCCGCCCAGACTTGTACTAAACATTTACTTCCTCGCACCATTTCCTTTTTAAGGTTTCTTTTACTAACAATCAATTTGTGTCGGCTATTTGTTGTGGTGTTTATACTTGACGGTATGAAGAACTTAGCAGAAGTAGTCTTTGAATCCATTCATTTTATTAATATGCCTTAACTTTAACTAAAGTACGGAAATCGCTAAAGTATGAAATGTAAACAAATTAATTGTCAAATTTGACAGTTTGACTTTACTGAATTTTGGTTTTAAATAAGTGTTAAACATGGCACAGATCCTAAGCTATTCAGCTTCTAGTGACGTCAGTACGAACAATACTTTAAAAAATATATAAAAATAACTACAGCTTGTAAAAACAAATAGATGAAATTATGTGTTTCAAATACTCTTATCATTAAAATAAAAATATAAAAAACATACCTGAAAAATACTTTACATACCTAATTGTACATTATAGATTACATCTAAGAAAACATTTGAAGTAGGTAAATCTACGGACGCTTGACGAATATAACGGCTTTTGCAAACGGCAGCGACGTGTGCTGCTCATTGGGATTGGGATGCGAGTTGAGCCCATTAGTGGTCCGATCGAATAGACGATCGTTACAATAAAATAAATCAATGTTAAATTCAATCGTCAAAACAAACGTTTATTTCACCACACTAGTTGACAAGTGTTATAGCTCGATTCAAACTTGATGGTGGCTCTGAAGTGCACTATTCGCTGCGCAGTAACGCATGATCCTTAGAGTAAGAATACATTTCTTTGTCTAAGACCGCATCCCTCACCTCCACTGAGGCGCTGACACATGAATTTATTACTGCGCAGTGACTCGCCTCATGTTCCCAGCCGCTTTATAGTTTTGAATCGGGCTGTAAATGGTGTAGTTAAATATTAGCGGATGTGACAAAGAGGAAAATAATTCCTGTTAGTCACACTGGTGTGGTGATCTGGTGTGACTAAGAGTCCGACAACACCAAAGGACAACACTGACCACTCTCCCATCAGTCTGCTCGACGTCTTCGGCAAAGTCTATGAGAGGCTTATTTATAAGCGTCTCAGAGACTATGCCGAGACGAAGGGCCTCATCCCAAACGAACAGTTCGGGTTTAAACCCAACATTCGTGCGTACAACAGGTCCACCGTATCGTCGAGCATATAAGCGCTGGCTTCTAGCGTGGGCTAATGACGGGTGCTGTGTTTTTCGATATTGCGAAAGCGTTCGACAAAGTCTGGCACAACGGCTTATTATATAAGCTCTACAAACTCGGTGTGCCGGATCGTCTCGTGCTCATCTTACGAGACTATTTGTCGGACCGCACCTTCCGCTATCGCATCGAGGGGGCGCTATCCTTCCTCCATACGACCCGCGCAGGCGTCCCTCAGGGGTCTGTGCTGGCACCGCTGATATTCACTATATTCACTAGTGATATCCCCAAATGTAGAAAGGCGCAGTTAGCTCTGTTCGCAGACGACACGGCCATCACTACACCGGCCGCAGGCAAGATCAGATCTCCCGCACCCTCCAGGCCGAAGTCAAGAGACTCGCGGTCTGGTTCAGAAAGTGCAGGATCGAAGTCAACCCTGATAAGAGCCAAGGGGTCCTATTTTCTAGGCCCCGGCGATCACCCGCCCTCCCCCAACCGATCACCATATTTGGCAAGCCTATCTCTTGGGAGAAGCGAGCCAAATATCTCGGTGTGGTCCTCGACCATCACATATCGTTCGCAGAGCACATAAAACAGGCGCGTTCGCGTGCCGTTTTCGCTCTCAGTAGGCTTCATCCCGTACTCAACCCACGCAGCAAGTTGTCCCTTAAGTGCAAATTGCGTATTTACACAGCGTGCATTCGACCGATCATGACTTACGCCTGTGTAGTTTTCGCACACGCTAAGCCACATTATATTCATAAGATGCAGACACTTCAAAACCGATTTCTCCGTAGAATTACGGGCGCTCCTTGCTTCGTTCGGAACGAACAACTTCACTTAGATCTTAAGATGCCTACCATCAAGCAGTTTATGAAGCGCATTGCAAAGCGTTTCTTCGATTCCGCGGAAAGTCATCGCAACCCCTTGGTTGTGCAGACCGCTAGTTATAGGCCTTCTACTATTAGTCAGACTCGCCGACCGAGGCATACTCTCTCAGATCCAGATGACCCCATTACTCTCCTCCAGGAAAGCAGTAGGGCCATGAGTACAGTGCACAAATTACACAAACCGTCATTCCGTCCTCGCCGCCGAGGTACCACGCCAACTTCCCGATTTAATAAAAGTCCTCCCCCCCGTCCCTTGCACGTCGATGCGCCAGCCGCCCGGGTAGAGGCTGAGAGCGTCGTAGCATTAATAGTAACCCCAGATAATAATCATGATCTAAACTTTGATCCAACCCGTCCCCAAAAATTTGTGATCCCCCAACGATGCCCTAAGCCGAGGTCCGTACCCCACAGGGGGTGCCCTTAGTGCGCTGTCATTTAGTTTTAATAAATATATAATTTACGCCCTGGCTGGAGGCTTTTAAGCTCATGCCCAGGAATATCCGATTAAGTAGTAACGTGAAGCCATACATAAAAAAAACTGACCACTCTTACGGCCGAACCCAATAACTTATATATTAAGTTTCGGGTATTATTATTGAGTTTCGGCCTACTGGAGATATAAAAATATATCTATCGATGGTTCTAACGTCCCAATAATCTAGGAATCATACCGGCCCACGCTATCTACTGATGGGAAGGTGTATCGCCTACAACAGATATCTCTTTGTATGAAAATGCCAAAAGTATGCGTCCCATTATACGATTTGTTTGACAGGACAGTGCTACAGATGGCAGATTTGGCTATTCCCCGAATTGCAGGGATAAACGTAAAGTAGCCAAGCTAAAATGAACTCTTTAGTACTTGCAATAATGATCATAGATGTTTTTTTTTATTTAAAGTAATAAAAAAAATTAAATTCAAATATCTCCAAAACAGTGCGTCCTAGGCAAAAAGTAACAGAAATTTAACCTCCCCCTTACTAACACCCCCCGTGCAAGCACCATTCCAACATGAATTTAAGTTTAAAAAAAAAAAAAACATTAATGCGCTAAGGTAGCCCGCGAAATTCTAATTTTATTACGTTTTTTGCAATTTGCAGGTCAGTAACAGGTCGTATTTTGATTCGCGGCCATAACAAATATGGCTCTACAGAATTATATCTTAATCCAGTAATTTATTTAGAAGTAAGAAACAAAGAAGTTTTAATATAACCCTAATTACACATGTTGTTTTTTAAAGTGATGTTGGTTGTAATGGAACGCACGGGAGGGCGAAGTAGAGAAACCTACTTATTGTTTTCGTTAGATAGATAGCCTTTATCAATGATTGTGATCAATAGCGATCTGTCTTTAACTGAAAATAAGTTATTGGGTTCGGCCGTTAGTGTGTCAACAACTCTAAGTTCTACATTATGACGTAGTCTCTACTGTATATAATTTATAGCTTAGAGAGTTGTTTCAGTAATTTAACGCGCGTAAAAGCTTAGTGAGTTGTATTGACGATTCTAAATATTAACAATAAATTCTGTAAATATTGAAATATATGGTCGCGAATCAAATGATCAACACCCAACCTAACACGACCGGAGGACACGACTCGTGACTACTCTACTAAAACTTTTTTTTTATTCCGTACATTTTTCCCAGCACTACGTCATGCTGATGCCTACTATCACTAGATAGAAAAAAAATGACATGCTAGCGGAGCATTGCATGCGTGACGTGAGTAGACGAACGATCGAATGACAGTTTTAAGACTTCAAAAAATACGTTATAATATTCATATTGAAAATAAATATTTTTACATTTTTTATCTTTATTTAAACGAAATAATACTTCGGCACCAACGCTAAAATTAAGTGATTAGCAATAATTTTTGACTCTATCAGTGACAGTCACGTTTGTTTATTGGTTAACATCCGCCATTTTGTACTGTCGTTTGTTTAGTGACTGGGGTTCTATCCTAGTGATGCCATTAAAGCAATAACCAGGAAATATATATTGTGATTTCACAAGTGGTGTACAATGTTTTTGCTAGAAACTTTGCTTTCTAAGGGTAAAAATTAAATCGTGTGACTTGTCAACTGACGTCGGTATATCTACCTATGTGCCGGATGTGTCCTACTACAATCGGTTAGGGCGATTTTACGTGCCACCTTGAGTGGTGTACGTGTCCCGATACCTATGCTGCCAAGAATATGAGTAGCAACGGGAATCAGGTGCCGTTGGCGCCGAATCAGCGAGGGCCCGTACCGTATCCTTTTTCATAAACGTGTTTAATAAAGTTTGTATTATTTTATTTACGTAATATATGCCACTTCAGCAGTCGGTAGAACCGCAATTGCGAATAAATACAAATGTTGTTATTATTGCCACTCATGTAAGTAAGTTATGAACCAAATAATATGGTTGCTGTTAGCTCCAACCTGGTTATGGACCAACTTACAAGTAGTTTACATTGCATTCTGGCAGGCTTTATTTGTTTTGCTGCAACATGACTAGAGCAACCATTGTTTGTGACATTTATTGTGCATGAATATTTTTGGAATTCTTTTGTAGTATTCAATTATTATAAACTGATATGATGATATGATGTTGTAAGCACTAAATCATGCATTATTTTCATACATTACTGCTGTATTTTTAATGTAAAATATACTTACAAGTCAAGTGTAGAGATTCAAGTGTTAAAAACAACCAATTTGTCTTAAACAACTTAAACCATATCAGATCAAATCTGTAGAGCAAAGCGAATGTCCCTTTGTTTACATTGTTGTGCGAAATGGGAGGTCTTAATGTGTTTTTGACTTTTGTTTAATGTAGTCACTTTGCTCTACATTGTTATTTAATTCATAGCAAATAAAATAGTGCTGTTAAATGGGAAAGTACACTATTTTCTCAACTGTATTTCCCATACTGTGCGTAGAATCAAATTGTAACAAATCTTGAGACATACTTTTTTAATTTTATTGTGTACTTAGAAACAATTGGAATAACCTACAACTTACATTAGGTAAGTGGCTTAGGTTATTCCGATTGAGAATGATGAAAAAAAGTACTGGATGCCTTGAAAGTATTTTTTCTAGGATTATAAACCTTCTTCACAATAGATAATTTTATCATCTATGAAACAAGGTAAAGCATAATCAACAGCAAATAAGAACAAATAAATAAACTGTTGATTGAGATTTTGTTAGGTACAACATAAACACCCTCACATAGGGTTTTACTTTGTTGTATGTATGACTAACTTTATACATACAATTATCAGTTAACACAAATGTGCGAAGGCAAAATCAGCATTACATTTTAGCATTTACCAGAATTTTATTATACAAATATTGAAAAAAAATGATAAAATCTGTGAAAAATGGAATGAAGGTAATATTTTTTTACACAACATAATAGTTATAACTGTGAGTAAAAGTACAAGGTTTCAAATATTTTTTGTATTTTAGTTTGTGGTTTTCAACCCAAACCCAAGGATTATCTGTGGTTTAAGTGTACCTACTTTAAATATGTATCAGTGCAGGTTGTGTTTTTAGTTTGTAAAATGCTATTTATCACACTTATGCTATTTATCACACTACAAGATAAGTTATCTAGTTTCTTATTTCTTATGTTACTGGTTTTTCATTATAAGAAATGCATGGTATATAATAATGATTGTAAAAATTGTACAGTATAGAACATCTTTATAGCATTAAATCATCCATCATCTATCTTATCTATATATCTTATCTATATATCTATCTTATATAAATATCTATCCTATATTTATATCTTTAATTTACTTTTTCAGTTTACACTTTTTAGTTAGGGGGGGGGGGGGTGGGTTAAGGTAAATTAGGTTATTTACTCACCTACGATCGGAACGGACCTCTTACTCAATCCCTCAAAAAGTTTGGGATAGTTTTTTTTATAATTTCTCATTTAAATTTTAAACCTATAATTTTTATACATTTTTGTAATCAGCTTTTAAAACCCTTTATTTTGATGCCCCACTCGATAGGCTTGGGAGATATATATTGGCGCCAAAAATCTGCCATTTTTTTTTGTTAATTTTAATGTATCTAGTGACACTCGCGCAATAAAGACGAATCTAACGACCTATCATTCAACATAAACATACATACAGATCAAACACGTAACCCTGTTTTTTGGCTTTGCCGCAGTCGGGTAAAAAGGAGGATTGACTGATAAATGACTTATTTCTGTAAGTAGGTTTGCACAAACACTTTTACACGTCGATCATAAACCGGCCAAGTGCGAGTCAGACTCGCGCATGAAGGGTTCCGTACCATTATTACCGTTGTTACAGTGGCAACAGAAATACATAATTTGTGAAAATCTCAACTGTCTAACTATCACGGTTCATTAGATACAGCCTGGTGACAGACGGACAGACAGACAGACGGCGGAGCCTTAGTAATAGGCTTCCCGTTCTACCCTTTAGGTACGGAAAAAACTAGATGAGGTCTGCGTTTCGACTGACTGACATATCAGTGCACAGCCCAAACTACTGGGACTAGGAATGTGAAATGTGAAACAAGGGTTCCTTTTATTACACATGCACTAAGAAGTGGATTATAGAAATTATCAAATTTCCAAATTTAGTAAATGGAATTCCTTAGTAAAGATGGGTTTAATGGGGTGAAAAGTGGGGATTTTGTTTGTATCATAATCTTCCTGCCCTAGTCCTATGTTCTTGGGTCGGCGCAGTACGTTTTCTTCTTCCATTCTCTCCTGTATTTTTTTTTTATGTATGTTCCTCGATATTTTCGTCAATTGTATTTTTTTTTTACCCTCGTTGTGGAAGTTCTTGGCTTCCATCTCACCTGACGGTAAGTGATGATAAGACTAAAGTTGGAGGCGAGCATCACCCGGAATCCTCATCCACAGGGAACTGGCTATCTTACCTGGCCAAATACAACAAATGCTGTTATGGCGACAGACTTAGATAAGGTGGTGGTACCCTACCACAACCTACCACTAACCAAACCGAGCAGAAAATTCTGCCTTGCTGGGAATCAACCCGGGACTTCTAGGACTCACATGTGGTTTTACGACTAGACCACAGAGGCGGTTAGTTTTTGAGTTGGCTTCGATAATACGTATTTAATCCACTTTGTGTGTCTTGATGATGTTATAATACTTCGTGTCACTGTTGTTTACATAACGAGTAGCATATGAATTGATGAGGGATAGGACCAATAACTAACAGAAAAAACAACTGACTTCCATAAAAAAACACTTCAAAGTGAAAAATAACTAATTTCAGAAGTTGGTGGCAAAAATCTAAAATACAGATCCAAAGACAACGACTTCCGAACTTTAAAGTTATTTTTCACATTGTAATTTTTTTTTTTTGGAAGTTTGTTTTCTTTCATTGATAAGATGTATGGATTGTGTGAGGAAATCATTCCATTCTTTGGCCTTCATCTCCCTCCATTCATCAACATTTGTATGCATCGCTCTTATAGTCACATGCGTTTTATACCTCTTCCTCACATGTCCATACCAAGTCAACCAATTTCCTTTTAACTTTTATGTCACTGGCGCCACTTTCAAACTCCCTTATATACTAATTTCTTACTCCATTCTCGTCACTCCACACATCCTCATCTTCGCTGCATGCATTCTTTATTCATCCGTCTTCACGGCCCAGCATTCCGATCCATACAGTAAGACTCTCATTAACTTGAGTAATCCGTGAGTCGTAAGTTGTTGCTGTGACTTGTCGCCATCTCATCCATCCTGAGTTGATCTGGTGAACGTCTCGGTTTACTTCGCCATCCCCTTGAACAAGTGACCCAAGGTAACGAAAGTCAAAGCAGATCGGTAAGGACATACCGGCGAGAGATGGAGGCACAGGACTGGAGAGGCCGCCAAAATCACAAAACAAGTACTCGGTTTTGGTTCTTAATCTCAGGCTAACACTCTCCAGTCTTTCCCACCACACCTCCTCTGGACTTCTCTGAACCCCTAGACCACTCGGCCACCAGTAAGATGTCATCAGCATACACGAGAAAGCCTCTTCCTGGGTGTCCGACATAAGAGCGTCAATTATCACCAGGCGTAGGTAAGCGCTGAGTGCCGACCCTCGGTGTAAGCAGACAGCTACATTTAGGGCTGTGCAGTATATATATAGGGTTTGATGGTAACACCGGTTTAAAAAAATGTCAAAAACGGTATTTCATTTTTTTTTTTAAATTGAGCTCGTCTTTCCAACAACAACAACAAAACAACAACATTATATTTCGTTTGTTTTATTGAAACAAAACAACTATAAATGTAAAAAAAAAACGGTCAAGAGCGAGTGGGACTCGCGCACCGAGGGTTCCGTACGAACATATGATGTTGATTTCTGAAAAACTGTGCTATTTAGAGACATCGTTTTATTTTTCCTGTATTCTTTACATAAGCTTCTATTATATAGAATAATTTCAGATTTTTAGCTCTGCAAACTTTGGAGATTAGGAGGTATTTTTTTCACAATTTAGATTAAAAGTCGGAAACTATGCTGCCTAAAAAAAAAAAATTTTTGAGAATGTGCATACAACGTTTTTTCATATGATACCACACATGCCCTAGTAGCCCCACTTCAATTTTTTAAGACCCCCTTTCAGTCCCTTTTGCAAAAAATATATATTTTTTTAAATTTTTTCTTACTTGCAAAATAGTTGGGCAAACGTCATCTAAAACTATTCTAAATTTCAAGTTGATAGCAGTAGTAGTTCTTGAGATATCCAGGTGTGACAGACAGACAGACAGATAGATTTAGTCTCACCATAAGGGTTCCTTTTTTACCATTTTGGTTCGGAACCCTAAAAACAAGTTTTAATAAACTACCCTTTTAAAGTAAAAACTCAATTCATTCTTCAAACCTGAAACCGCGAAAAAAAAATCTGCTGGTCCATTGGACATTTTGACGAGTTATTCGATTATAAATGTAGGGAACAGCAGATTTCTTTTTTCGCTATTTGGTTTGGTCCCATAGTAAAAGTTGTTCATAATGATGAGTACAATGACCCCTGAAGAGGTTGTGCGTTAATTCTGAGACATGTTGTATATAATCATTATTAAAGTATCACAAAACTGCCTACACTACAAGTACAAACAAAGTGGCCATTGCGCGGTAAATTTGAAATGTCAAAGTAAATTAAGCGAAAACCCTTTCCCCTCCTTTTTAGGGTTCCGTACCTCAAAAAGAAAAACGGAATCCTTAGGATCACTCGTGTAGCTGTCGATGTCTGTTGGTCCGTCTGTCACAGCCAATTTGATTCGAATCTACTGGACCGATTAAGTTGTAATTTGGTACACATAATGTGAATTACTTGACCCAAACACCGTTGTGTAACGTAAATAAATGAATTTTCCATATGCAAATGTAAGTACCTACGCACAATATTGAGAGATGTATTGTGTTGTTTTATCACCATATACTTCTTATAGGTTTTCTTGTAATCTAAAAGTAAGGAAATAGTTCCTTACATACAGATATTCTGTATATTTTTCAATATTTTTCTTTGCTTTGCTTCAATGCTTTTCTTCTAGTTTCTTAAACAACTTTAAAAGTATTTAAAAATTATAAAAAAATATATATCTGAAATCCTTATAACAAGCCTTTTCGTTTGGTATGTCACACGGTACAGCTTGCATAAATTTATTTTCCTAGGAGAGCCCCCCATATTCATAATTCATTTATTTACGTTACACGTCCGTGTTTGGGTCGCAAATTCATATGTGTATCAAATTTCAACTTTTCGGTCCATTAGATTCGGAGCAAATTAACTGTGACATACAGACACACGAGTGATCCAATAAGGTTTCCGTTTTTTTCCTTTTAGGTACGGAACCCTAAAAATGAAATGTTGATCACAAGCCAAAATCTCGAAATTCCAACTATACAAATTTCAATCCCGGGCATTAAGAAACGGTAAAAAATTACCGGTATCTAAGTTTTTCGGTAATATCGAATACCGGTATCCATGCTCTAGCTACACTGCCAGTACTGCCCAGAACTGACCGTACTTGGGTCTTGCATCAACTCTACATCGCTAGAATGAACTGCATATACTTCCCAGGCACACATTTATCCTTAAAACTTCACGAGGCCCTCGGTGTTATGCCTTTTCGAGGTCAACGAATACCATGTGCAAGTTTTTATGCGCACCTCTCTATGTCTCGCACAGCTGGCGGATAGGGAAGATGGCACCCATTGTTCTCCGACCAGGCATAAAACAGAATTGGTTTTGTGAAATTTCACGTCCAACTAACATTCTCATATGCATACTGCCATTCCTTGAAATTCCTCTTCTCATCCTTCAACACATTCTTTATTTCTGTCGTCCACCCTGTATCCGTATCTATCGTACCCTTTCCTTTCATCGCTCCCAAAATATCTTTGGTTGCGCTCCTAATACATCTCATTCCAACATGTATTCATAATTTTTCAAAACTCTAACCCCAAAGGGATGTTAGGGGTTGTTATACTTTCAGTCTTAAGCCGGTTACAGACGTGTGTAATGTAATGGATCGTGTAATTATAATGCGAATAGTGTGGACAGCATACAAACTCAACGCGAATTCTTTATATTGTGTTCAATTGCGAGAGCTTTTGTGTTCGCGCTTACAACCGACAGGCAGCAGCAGCTGGTTCAGCGCGAGCGTTACATGCTTGTAGTGCGTCCGTCCACACGCAGAATAGTTTTTTTTTTTTAAATAATCTTCAAAATCGGACTACTAGTCAGAAATTAAAGTAATTTTTCACGTTGTAGTGTTTTTTTTGGAACTCTTGTTTTTTTAACCGACTTCCAAAACAAAGGAAGTTCTTAATTCGGGGGTATGTTTTTTTTTTTTTTCTTTTTGTTTTTTTGGTTACGCTATTACTCCGTCAATTATGGACTGATTTTGAAAATTCTTTTTTTGTCTGAAAGGGTCTCCCGAGGTAGTCCCATTGCCACTAAGTCATCTCTGATGAGAGGATCCCATGGAAATCGAGGGAAATCCTCCAATTTTATAGGCAAACGTTTAGCGATTTGGGTATTATTTATAGTAACTCGTGCATTTGCTCTCGGAAAGCACCATATGGAGAAGTGGAACTGATGATGGAGACCACAGATGGCCACCGGAACAATATTATAATGAGTACTTATTTAACGGGTTGCGATTAAGCAATTTATGCTCGTCACTATGCATATGGTGAGTGGCAGTTCTCCTGGTTCTTACAAGGAGAACTCCTCAACAATCAACGTCCCAGCACCGAGAAAAGCAATATTTTGTAAAAGGTGATGAGCAGTTAACTTTAGGCTATTGTAACTTAGATAAATTCAAAACTGACCCGCTAAAAAGTGTAAAATAAAAAACTTTTTACAAAAAGATAATAACCGATTACCAAAAATAACACTACAAATTAAAAAATAACTTTAATTTCGGAAGTCGGTGGCAAGTTTTTTTTAGTTATGTAGTTATGTATGACCAAGCATTACTTTTTACAGAGTAGTCCGATTTTGACGATTCTTTTTTGTAACAACTTTTTAGTTTTTATTTTTTGACAGCGAGAGAAAACTTAATACTTAATTAAGTTTATCATTATCATCATAGACTAAGTGGGAAAAATATGTATTATCGAAGCTAACTCAAAAAGTACCCAAGCTAAGTTAATAAAATTTATATGGGATCACCGCGCAAGTTTCCTCTACCAAACGAAAAAAGGATTTCCAAAATCGGTCCCCACAATTGACGAAAACATCGATGTACTTACATAACATACAAAAAAAATACATACATACGAACTTAGAGCCTCCTCCTTTTTTGAAGTCGAAGAGTAGATACATACACGTTTACTTGAGAACCTTTTAAAAAATACAACACAGTACTCTCAAACCATAGATAGACCTTGGGTTGAAAATCACATGACTATGATACTAAAATATTTGATAACTTGTACTTAATACAAAATTTACTCAGTTTGAATTATTACGTTGTGTAAAAAAAATATTATGTAAGTACCTTCATTGCATTTTACAAAGATTTTATCATTCTAATTCAATATTTGTAAATACTAAATGTAAAGCTTATTTCCCTTCGCACATTTGCGTTAACTGATAATTGTATGTATAAAGTTAGTAATACATACAATAAAGTAAAGCAATAGTGAACAAAAAATAACCTGTTTATTGGGATACCTTGTGTTTCATAAACAATAAAATTATCTGTTGTGACCCCGACTGTTTATAATTCTACAAAACATACTTTCAAGCCATACAGTAAGTATCTAATTGATTCATTCTCAATTGGAATAACCTAAACAAACATATTGGGTAGTGTAAGTGACACTACCCAATATGTTTGTGTATTAAGATTAAAATGTAGTAGTATTAGGCACGGTTTCTACCAAAGCGGAGAAGAGAATTTTTTTTTGTTTGGAAACGATCAATAAGATATCGTTATTTCGATGCGATGGTACGGTAACAGTATCATAATGGTGGTTAACAAACATCTCTCCTCTCCACTTAGGTGGAAACTGGGCCTTATGATTAAAAATGATGTCCCAGGGTATATTACAAATTGAATCTATGCAGTGTGGGAAATATTGGGGTTACTATAATAATGTCCAAATCATAATAATGTCCAAAACTTAAATTTTTCCAAAAATTAAAAAGTTACTGAAATTAAAATATTCAAAATTAAAAATCTCCAAAAATAAAAAGCCCAAAAATAAATATGTGCAAATTTACGTGACTTTATTAAAGAAAAAACAACCAACTACCAAAACAATACTACAAAGTGAAAAACAACTTTAATTTTTCGGAAGTTGGTGTCTTTGGTTTTGTATTTTCGTTTTTGGACACAGACTTCCGAAATATTACATGAAAAAAAAACTGAATGCATATCCTCCTCCTTTTTTGAAGTCGGTTAAAACCCAAAAATTTACTCGGAAGTGGTGACGTGCCTATAAGAATAATTTCCATCTCTGACGGCATGCCAATACAGATACAAGTTATATCTAACACCGTTGAGAATGTGTAGTTTTAATACATTTTTTTTAACTTTGAACTGTTTTGAAACTGAACATACTTTTTTTAATCGCTTCAAGCGTTTGGCGATTCTTAAAGGCACGACACTAGTTCGACAAAATTTTGGAATAGTAACCCTGACGAAACCGAACCCCTAACAAAAACACTTGCCGAGTTTCGTAGAATCTTTTTAGTTTTCATTCATTACTGCTTTAGTTCCTGTACAACCCTCGCGTCGCTTAGTAATATGAACTGCAATGGACGCCGTTTGATCCGTTCCGTCGCTAACTTTACACTGAACATATTACGGGGGTAACTAGGGGCGTCTGGGAACGCCCCAAATTTTTTAGCAGTGGTTGTAGATACTTTTGTCTCTTTCTTTCGCTATGCCGTAATACACTTATAAAATGTTCATTCGTGCGATACCTCATCAGACGATTTTGAGACATTGATTACTAGTGATATTAATAGAAACGTTTTAATAAGTTATATCAAAGTTTTGTCCGTTCGAACATTCGTAAATCATTGAAGTTAACGTGAAAGTGTCACGTTGACGTATATTTCAGTGCGAGTGTAGAGCGATGTAGCATGTAGCGCGCCGTTGGTTTATCGATTTTCTCTATGCTGCATTAAATTACTATTTAAATTGTGAATGCGGACTGCATTAAATAATATTTGAATATGCGTTGTGCCTATATTTTCTAAAAATCAAGTAAGGAAATTGGTGCAGTGATGCCAGTGATTAATATCATTGTGATCACACCTGGCGTAACTCTTAACTAATCACAACAACACCGATTGAGAGCGGTACTCTTACATTAAGAAAACTTTAAACTGACACATCTCGTGTCGTTGTATTACGAAATGATACATTAATTTATGATACTGCCTTATGCCGATGATCGTGTCTCCATTGTTTTGGGAATGGTTCAACATTTGGCTTATTCAATTTCTAAAAGATTTATATCATGAAATTAAAATGGTAGCGCTAAGAGGAACAAATAGTTCTCTAAATACTTTGGCACATGCGTGTGTCAACCATGGAAATCAGTCACAGCAGAGTGCGATTGATGTGGCACAAAGTTTACAAACATCATTGAATATGCCACAATCGGCAGTGGCACAGCACATCAATGCGAACCAAATCAATTTGCAACCCCTGAATAATGTTTCACTGCAGTTTATACCGCAGCATAAGAATGCTAACTCTATGAAACATGAACAATCGTCTTCTCGGTATTCCAACTCTAATTGCATGCTGCCTTCGCATCATTACCGACTATTAACTCAAACTAGTAAGTGCACTAACGACGCTATCATTAATATCGAGCATTTATGAAAATATTTGCTTTATTCGTTTTTCGTTGTTGTATAAAGACTGAATGTTTTGTAATGTTTACTCAATCTCAAGTATCGATTGTATTTTATGTGCTATTGTTATATCGTTAACCATTAATTTTGCTTCTTATCTACGTACTGTATTTTCAAAATAATTGGCAACAAATGAAATGCCAGCTAGGCTTTTCACATGTTGCCATTTATTATTTCCGACCAAAAACTGTGTAAAAACATTAAGGATAAAGTTACAATTAAGGCAAAGTAAGAGTACAAAACTACCAAAATATTTCCTTAGCGCAGTACAGTTATCCACGGGCGTCAACACCACACAGTGAGTTCGTAAGAAGATGAAGCGGACAATAATGCGCAGACCGCATCCAAAAGTAATAGTAAGTTAAATCTTGTGACCGCATATAATATGTGCACATTGTGTTTACAGGACCGGTGGAATGTTACCACCCTTCAGGCGCCGCCGGGGCCGCATATATGCCGAGTACAGCCGGTGGCGCGCAGCCCTCGGCGCAATCTTCGCTGAGAGTTCAGCCGACACCGCAGCCGTCGGCACCGCCGGCACCTCAGCAGGACATGTCTAAGACTACCATGGTAATGACAATGTTACTATCTGCATAGGGGTTTGGCATAGCGGTGCGGCTATAATAGCTTCGTTATAGCGTTATATATATAGCGTTTTTGGGGGACTGTCTCATGTAATTTTTGACGTTCGAAAAGTGCTGATTCTCAGCCTAGTTTGAATAAATGACTTTTGATTTGATTTGATTTGATTTGACCTGCTCATGTATTGTTAAAAATATTAGTCGGGTAACAGGTGGCAGTGGGACTCACTGCCCAGGTTGCACCAAGCTCGTGGCGGCAATTATTATTAACGGGGTTTTCAACAAGACCTTTGTTTTTTAAAACAAAATAAAACAATCAATTTAGATGAAAATGACTCAATTTTTTATTGTAATAGAAAGAGTAAGGTTTGGCAATTATGAATGAAAAATGATATCGGACATGTCCACCTCGATCACGCTCACTGATGTCGATTCTTTCATCATGAATTTATTGCAAACCAAATTTTCCGATTGTATAATTTCATCCGATCGTGTGATTTAACTCCACTGGATTATTTGTCTGGATTATATCGTTATATTGATTTGTACTTAATAAATATAGCACATTATGAACTACATAATATAATTAATTTTTGAAAGTATTTCTATTATGAACCAGGTATTTGTCTGAATTCAGTAATTGGTAAATTGATTTTACATCTTTGGTGTGTGATTATTTCTAGGCTGGCCATAGTTATGTATCGCAGAACCAGACGCCGCAGCCACGACCTCACTCAACGCAGTTCGCTAACTACAACCAATACAGAGCAGCGCAGCACGGAACGAGGCCCAATACACATACCAGGTATTCGATTATTACTTCGATAATACTTAAGATTCGATTAATACTAAACAAATCATTAAGAGGGGCTTGTGGCTAAGTAACAACCGCACGGGTCGATCAATCAAGGTTAGGCTACTAGTTGACCATTTTGTACCGTGAGCCCTCCCTCCATGCTTCGGAAAGTACGTGGAGGCGTTGGTCCCGGCTGTAATTCGTAGATCTTTCACAGTACTTAGGGCCAGAAGCCTGAAAACTTGACAACCAGTTTTGCCAAAGGGCACGTGTTAGCCCAGTACCCGGGTTATGGAAGCAAAATAGTCAGTGGATCCATGTAAAATACTGGTATTCAGATGCATCCGATTTTACTGGAATAAGAATCAGACTAGAAGCTGCCCCCTATATTATACCAAATCATTAAGAAGCTACTCTTTTTAGTGTTACGAAAGTTATTTCGTACAAAATGCTCTAATATAAATAAAAAAACCTAGAATCTCATCAGACGTCGATCTTAAAAGATTGGATCTGAACTTGAAAGTAGAATGCACAGTACACTGCCATCGGTTCTGTTCATTATAACTAAATCCGTCTTGGTCCACCTGCTTTGTTTAGTTTAACCAGTAAAAAATGTTACGGGTATTAATGTCAACCGGTGCAAGTGTGACCAGTCTGAGGCGAGCTTTACAGAGTTGTGCGGAACTGGTGGAGCACAGGACAGTACACACACCCTTAGGAGAAGCCGAAAAATTTTAGATATCCACGGCAATATACACGCGTCCCTACAGAGCCTACGTGGTACATTACGGCCCACTCTCTGTCGCAGAGAGCCTGCGTCCCAGCAGTGGACATTATAAGCACTAGTGCGTAAAGTAGGGCTCAGCTATGATAATGATGTTGATGATAGAACACGGTACGTACTTATGTGCCCCATTCAACCGATTTTCGGAGTGCGTTGCTTTTCGGACTGTGCTCCTCAAATACCTTAGATGCCCTCGATTGCTAATTACTGAACGGATATTGAACAATATTACTGATCAATATCACGTGAGTGTGACGGTTAATGAGTTTTATCCCACTACGACGCAGCAAAGGAAAGGTAATGAGTTAAGCTTTTATACATATTACACGTATTATGTATAAAGTATGTATTATACGCACGTAGGTATGTTGAGTTGTACCTCAAAAACTACTGATACAATTTTGTCAACCTAGTACAAAAGAGACCAATTTGGGTCGCAGGACATCTTATTCCCAATGTTATAATAATACATTTCGCTTAACACAACATCAGGTCAGAATTCTATAAAAGTATAGACAACTGCATATAGGACATCCTCAATTTGCCTGTGTAATATGGGGCGAGCCTATTGCCGTCAACCGGGTATGAATACAACTCGGGTAGTTGGCTCGTTGGTGGAATACGGCCCACTCCTCACAGAGAGGAGGCCTGTGTCCCAGTAGTGGGGGGAACATTATAGACATACTTCCAGACTCCGTGCTGCTACTGAGAAATTCTTGATGGAATTATCGCAGTTACGAATGTACAAGTGTCAACTATTTACTCTTTGTGGATGTAAAAGACTTGTTTAATTTTTTATCTACACCCATGCTATAAATCCTCTATAAAAGTTTCTGATACAGTTAGCTTATTGTCAACATTAAAACAACCAGTGTCATAGTAACCATTTTATCATCGAAACGAGTGTTATAATGTTCTAACTAAATTTCTTTATGCTACTCCTTTTTTCACTACTCAATACGTGGTATCTTTATGGATTTCAAAAGAAGAACATTTTCATGCACGCGCGTTTCACTACCACAGAGCCGTAATTAAAAAAATATAACTTATAGGTTATTCGAATTCACGTCTATCCCGCCATTTATGTTCGATATTAGTATTGCAAAAATGTAATAAAGAGGATTAATATCATGGGTGTAGATAGTCTTGTATGCAAAAGTGCATAATTAGGTATTAAAACACTCATGTGATAAACCCACATTTGTTTTGCCCCTTATTATACGACAGTTGCATAAATAACTATTAAGATTGTGCTAATAACGCTAATAATAATTTTCTTATGCACGTGGTTCAATGGTTACTTATCTTTCCTTCTGTTTCAATACAATACAATGTTGTACGATTTACTTCCGCAGACAACAACAGTCGTACATTCCTAATGCTGCTGCCACTGCTACCGGACCTGTCATGTATCCGACGTTAGTGTTCCAGCCTACGCCTATGGGAATGCAAACTTACCAGCAGCCTCGTTCCAGTACACCTGCAGGGTGAGTGTTCACTTATTTTTTAGGGTTCCGTACCACAATGGTAAAAGGCACCCTTATGGTGTGACTAAGTCTGGTCTGTCACACCTGGATATCTCAAGAACTATCAACTTGAAATTTAGAATAGTTTTAGATGACGTTTGCCCAACTATTTTGCACACAAGAAATAAATTAAGAAAATATACCTTTTTTGCAAAAAAGGGGTGTCTTAAAAAAGTGGTGCTACTAGGGCATGTGGGGTATCTTAAGAAAGAGCGCTCTTTGAACTTTTTCAAACATTTTTTTTTAGGCGTCATAGTTTCCGACTTCTGATGAAAAGTGTAAAAAAAATCCGTTCCCTCCCTTATCCCTCCCTCCGAAGTTTGCATAGATAAAAAAAATTAGTTAAAAAACTAAAACCCGACTACTGAAAATACACGCTCTAAAAAGTATGAAACAAGAAAATATTCTCATCTGAAATTATTATGTACAAACTATCCAATATTTATCGTCTATTAAATAAACAACTTACACGTAATATATTTTACTGTATTTAATACATATTCATAGTGATGATCAGAAGACAGCCGTGGTCGTATGCCACTTTGCCCTAAAGATTATGATCGGTTACTACTGTTAGAATGTGATGTTTTGATAGGTTAGGTGGCTGGCATACGACCACGGCTGTCTTCTGATTGTGATTTTTCAGTAGTCGGGTTTTAGATTATGAACTTATTTTTTATTAAAATTATTTTGGGGTTATAATTTCGTGATAAAGTATTTGCAGAGGCGCTTTAAATTTTTTTTTGGTAATGTTCATTCGAGTGCACCTCAATCATTCATTCATTAGGTTTAATGTTTTATATGTACCTGTGTAATATACCCAACATATATATTCATGGGTATATCCATAAGTTCATGTTTCGAAATTTGAAAGAATTCTTAACTATTCTAATTCCTGAAGAGATTGTGAGTCATGAGGATTGCTCAGCAATTCGTTATTGGGTGGATGCAAGCAAAGCCATGAGCAAAGCTGACAATATATATATTTTTGAAATGTGCTAATTATGGCCTTAGACTAATTAGGCGTTTTTTTTGCTTTGACTTTATGTCCGCTAGAGGGCGACATATTGAATTTCCCTCCGGCCGTTTTCGCAACTGGGATTCGCAACCAGTTGCGAATTAAGAATTTTTATTCTTTGTTCACAACCAGTTGCGAATCAAGAAGACTTTTTCCTTAACCGCAACTTGGTTGCGAACAAAGAATAAGAACTTCGCAAACTTACTTAGTTGCGATGGGAGAAAAGCATTTCCTAATTCGCAACCAGTAGGTAAAATAAGCATGAGCAGTGATGGCCCAGTGGTAGCAGCCTCGACTTACGAGTTGTAGGTCGTAGCTAAGAACCTGAACAGGCGCTTTTTTTTTCATCAGCACTGCTCTCAAAACGGTGAAGGAATCGTGTATTCCCGTTGTCCCCGTGCGCCGTGTCCCCATCCTACGGGGACAGCGGTGCTTCAATTAAATATTTAAAAATACTTCCCGTTGTCCCCGTGGTTTGGTTTTACATTCAAAAATTAGTTTCTGGCACTCGCCGGCCGCTGCCGCGGCACCGCTCGCGACGCTCGCTCGGCTCGTGCGTTGTGTAGTCACAGTTCTAACCTAACCTAACTGTTTCGATTTAAAAAAGGTTTACTTCGTACGATAAGGGGGCAACGGGAAATAAATTTAATCACGTCCCGCTGTCCCCGTGACGGGCATATGGCAAACGGGGACAACGGGAATACACTGAAGGAAAATAGATTGTCAATAAACAGACAACGAAGGTCTCTCAATATAAGGAATAAAAAATCTTTTGTCGTAACTGGTTACGAAACTTAATCATCAGGATGCCTAGTTGCGGTTAAGGAAAAAGTTTTTTTGATTCGCAACTGGTTGTGAACAAAGAATAAAAATTCTTAATTCGCAACTGGTTGCGAATCCCAGTTGCGAAAACGGCCGGAGGGTTGAATTTAATGTAACCTCACATTTAGCCTTTATCCAGCGGCCGATCAAGACGCTTCCAACAATACCTCATTTGTCAAATTACGACAAGCAGATTAGAA
This sequence comes from Tiliacea aurago, assembly GCA_948098905.1. Classification (NCBI taxonomy): domain Eukaryota; kingdom Metazoa; phylum Arthropoda; class Insecta; order Lepidoptera; family Noctuidae; genus Tiliacea; species Tiliacea aurago. The sequence continues at coordinate 14,821,794 of OX402576.1, read as the reverse complement.
GTAATGAGAGAACAGATGAACATACATACATACATACCGGTCAAAATCATAACCCTCCTTTTTGCTTCGCCGTAGTCGGGTAAAAATCTGAAATTATTCTATGTGACAGAAGTTTATATAAAGATTCCAGGAAAAATAAAACTATGTCTAAATAGCACAGTTTTTCAGAAATCATCAACATCATATATACTTACGGAACCCTCGGTGCGCGAGTCCGGTTCGCTCTTGACCCGTTTTTTTACTGGAATAATGAACTTTAGTTAATATTGAAAGTTTTAGGCTTTACAGCAATGCTCTCGCTTCCCGTTAAATATAATAAATAATCAGCAATCATCCAGATACTTCAAAAACGATGATATTGCATCTCCCATCAACAGCCCTTCTTAGGACTCGTAATTGAGTAAACGCCTAGTTTGAGTTTCTCTATCTATATGCTGTAGCCGGCCGCCCTTCTAAAGAAAGTTACACACAATGTCGCCAGAAATCTCTAATACGATGATATTCTCACAGCATGTATGTCTATTTTTAATATTTCTGTTTAGTTTATTCTATCACTTATTTAAATTATATTATTTTTCTTTATGTATGATGTACCGGTACAGCGTCCTATTAATTGTATAGGCTGTTTGTGTATATGAATTTAAATGTTTGTAAACGCACCCACGATACAGGAGAAATTCCTAGTGTGGGGCAACGTTTTTTCGTGTTTGCTGCACCGGACGTCATTACGTCAGCGCCGGCTGTCGCTGAAAACCAGCGCTGGGGGGCTCTTGCATAGGGTCGCAGTATAGTGCTGAGCGATAGCCGTTTTGCGTGGATGTGACGCATGTTTCCCGCAACCTTATCATATTTTTGTGTTTATGTTCTTTTTGCGTCATGTTTACCGCAAATAAACGTATTATCTTTCTTTCTTTTCTTCTTTCAAATCCTCAAATGAAGGCACGGCCGGAAGGCGGAGGGGGGCTGATATTGGATGAGTTTTCATTCGATGGCATGTTATGGCCGCAGGGATAGGGGCGCCGAGGTCTTGACCGGACCGTCCTGATCTCTCCGGTCTTCATTCATATCGCTGCAAATACTTGCCATGGTTAAATTAGTATTTAATTTGCCTGAATGTCAGTAGTCATGAAATTGTAGGCTTAGCACAAGATCCGTAGAGAAGCGTTTTGTCGATGGATGAGTAGACCAAAATGACGTGTAGACAGTTGAAAGTTTTCTACCGAGAAGGGTAGACAAGCGATTTATATTCTACAGTAGAGTAGAAATAGACAGCGTTATGCCAAAGCCTGCTGGTAACAGATATCGTTAAATGCCTTGAAAAAATTCACTGAAGCTATATACCTCAGAAACGTCTCTAATAAAATAAATAATAAAACTTTATTGCAAAAAATAATACAAAGGTTTTACATAGGCCCCAAACTAGGCAAGCCTGTATCTTGGGCACCAATATGGAGGGTTGACCATTTAAACATTTATTTTAAAAACATGCTCGTTAAAGGCAACAAATAGTCAGGTTTGCTTCAAATTACAAAAAATGTGAATCAACTTTAAAGAAAACAACAAACCAATCGAGAATAAAAGTAAAATATTATTAATAACACTAGAAAAAGCGCTATTATGAGTATGGTGACAAGAAGTCTCACCAGCGCTCTGTTTGGCAAGAACTTAATTAACTTGATAATAATTAGTTTTCCCAGCAGATTGAAAGATTGAATTGATTATTTCAGAAACAAAGCTATGTTTAATATTTACTTTTATTAATGCTATGTTGTCTCTTTCACAGGTACTATCCATATGTGGGACATTATATAAACTATAATACACCTCCGAGCCACACCCCACCATGTATGTAGTTCAGTTAAAATATTATTTTTTGTAGTGTATATTTTGAACACAAGACGGTGTATAGGTCTGGGATTATTATAATAAGATGTATCGGTACCTATAGCCAGGTAATGGCAGATTCTGCTGTGCACCGACTAATACTAAAGAAGTCATAGATTTTAGTAATAGTCAAAACGAGACATTGAATATACAGCTTTAACTACTGTATTATCAGGAAAGTTCGGTTGGTGTGTCGTGGTCATACGCCATATGCTTGTTTTAGATTTTTGATGAAATGTAAATCGAAAGTCGTTAATTCGATTATCTATGCTTTTAAGTCTTTGTGTATGGCAAATCGTCGACAGCAAGGCAAATCGTCGTCCGACGTCTTTAAATATTTTTTGTTTTGTTATCTCAGTGCTCAACAAAATCCCCCGGGGCCCTTGGTATCGTATCTTAAGGGCCATTCAAGCATTTATTTTTTCGTAGTAGTATTTTTTTTCTCACGTATCTCGTAGAAAACACGTATTTAAAACGAATTCCCATATACTTGAACTGCAATTAAAGCAAAACTTAATTTTTAAGTTAATATTGGCACCAAAACCTCACATATACTTTTTTTACCTTAACAAATACTTTGATAACCTGTTACCCTAGAAAATGTTTCAGATATTCCATCTATTTCACTGCCTCAATATTTTTTTTTTATAGTTTACTGAGGTGGTGGCAACTCGGTTATTTATACAGGGTGTTAAAGTAACTGCGTGCCATAGCTTAGGGGTAGGTTCAGTATCGATAAAGGAACCCAGAAAAAATAAAAAAAACAAAAAATTCAATCATTGCTATTTTAAGTTAGTACTAAACTTGGTTGATCTTGCATTTTTTTTTTTGTGTATTTATTTTGTTTTTGTTTTTTTTTTCTGCGTTCTTTTATCGATACTGAACCTACCCTTAAGCTATGGCACGCAGTTACTTTAACACCCTGTATTTTTTTTAATAATTATGTTATATACATAAAACGCAATATTCAGGCTTTCATTCGTGGAACCTTGACAATCGACGGGTCGCTAGTCTAAGATAAAATAGAATTGTAACTAAAACACTTTCTAAGATATCAGACTGACAGTAATGTAGTTTTTTTTTTAATTGTGGTGTAATTTAATTTTTGTAGTTGATTTTAATTAGTGGACTTTACATTTTATTTGAGCAGTGGTGACCCAGTGGTAACAGCTGCGACTTGGTCGTGGGTTCGATCCAAGCAGGCACTTAGTGTTAATTATTTAATCACCACTGCTCTCAAAAACGGTGAAGGAAAACATCGTGAGGAAACCGGCATGTCGTAGAACCAAAAAATTTAAGAAATGTGACATCTACCAACCCGCACTGGGCCCGCGTGGTGAGTTACGGCGCACTCCTCTCACAGAAAGAGGAGGTCTTTGTCCCAGCCGTGGGAGCATTATATGCTGATTTTGCATTATGCAAACATTTTATAATATTATTTTGTTTTATCCCGCAGATTACTACACTTCAAATAGTCCCCAGCTGCCAACGCCAAACTTACAAGCCAACGCCCAAGGTGGTAGAAGTAATCCCACTACATTGGTGGGGCCCCAGGGTACCCCCGCCACGCCCACCGCGCCTACTGCCACGCTTCCTCACCCACAAGCTTCTACACTCATGCACCAAGCTATGCCTGGTAACCATTTACTTCTATTATTGAGATACTTTTCTACGAATCTATGACAAAGGTGAATCTATGACGCAAACTATACCACTCTGCTTATTGTCATATTATGTAATAATTTACCACCTGGCTTATTTCTTAAGTGACGTCTGACTGTAGTGACCCAATTTAACTGAAGTGAGATTACAATGCCGAAAAATGCAATTCTTTATAATTTTTCACAAAATACTCCCTTTATAAAATCATTCACTGTGCTGCAAATTTAAAAAAAAAATCCCTTATCTGTTTGTCTTCTCTCTATCAAAACAAATAAATATTCCTTAATTTTTGTTATCCCCCTACATACACATTCTATTTTACCGGGTTTGAGTTTTTAACAAGAACACTGGCAGCTCGGCTACAGTTAGAAATAGGAAAAGTACTTGTGTTACAAATCCATGTAGTATTTTTCAAGCGTAGTAAAATAACATCTATTTGGTTATCGAATGGTTTAATGTTAAATAGTTTGTGAAAATGGAAATTGCTGATAGTGGTATGGACAGATGTTATGTAAAGTAGCTACAAATTGAAGAAAAAATACATTTTGCCTTGCCATGCAGGAGATATTGTAGAACAAAATAACAACAACGTTATGGATAACAAGTGTATAAAGGCTGCAATGCTGCCCGTCTGTCTGCTTTCTGTCCATTTTGAAATTTCAATACAGTTTATACTGAAATAATGAAATAACTTTGGCAAATTATTTATTGAATGTATTAGATTTTATTACTGTTTTGTGATAGCGTATTTCAGTGGTGCAACTGGCGAGGTGAGCATGTGATCGGTTTACTAGCCATTCGCCTCGCCATTCGTGTACGCGCAGGTAATCTCTGTTTACACTCGTACGTAAATTGACACGAACGGTTTTTGGAACGGCGAATTGCATTGTTAAAACCCCGTTTATGAATGATCCAGATCCGTTTATAATGAACCAGAGATCAGAATAGGTAAGAGCTTATTTACCTAAACTTTGCGAAGGAAGTAACATAGGGTGGATAATACCGCCTATAAAATCTTGGAATAATTATAATGACGAAAATTATTATTAGACTTTAATTATTTAATAAGTATTGGACTTATTTATAGTTACAAATGATTTGAAAAATATCATATTTAGTTGTGTGACAAAAGATATTATGAAACAATAGAAACCGCCACCGCTACCTGTCAGCGTAGCTGCCTTGATGATGCCCGTTAATAAACTCATCCACTAAATTTTGCACAGGTCAATGAAATGACAACAAAGTTAATTAGGTCTTATTTCTATTCACATAAGGGGTCATTACGTTATTTTACGCAAAATGAGTGGCAGTGCCACCGTAGCTAAGGTGATGTCAGTGTAGGTTCAACTAACTTCGTAATCACGGTAATCCCTCATAACTATCTTTCAGGGAGCATGTGGTTTAAGCGACAAGTTTAGACATAAAACAATGCTTAAAAAAATGAGTTTAAAGTCGTTTTCACTTATATTGTGTTGATGTCCGAGATCTTGCGCTTATTCTGTAACTGGTGGTGCTGTACCAGTCACCCAAAATAAGTAAGGCGTTCTTTAGTCAAGGTGATCATTTTGACTGCATACATTTTGTACCCAACAATTAAGTAATAAAGCAGAAAATTAAACCATCATTTTCTTATGGGGAATAGCATCCTGAACATTGTACTAAGAACAAAATTTATGACTAACCCCAAGGCGCTATCGAAGTTAGTCATAATTGCGTATTATCTACAATATTTAATAAGAAATAGGTAGTTTTGTTGTCAAAAATATGAATCCTAAGGTGGTCTGGCAGTTGTGTCACGATTTTTGTATTTTTAGGGTTCCGTACCTCAAAAGGAAAAAAAACGGAACCCTTAAAGGATCACTTCGTTGTCCGTCTGTCAGTCAAGAACTTTTTCTCAGGAACACTTAGAGGTATCAAGTTGAAATGAATATCAAATCTAATAATAATATCTACGGTCCCTTGGAGCTCTAAAAAAATCAAGCTTCTAAGTAAACGCTATAAAATATACGGCGATTTATGCGCCATATTTTGATACTGGCAAATAAATCAAAACCTACAGGGGGTACTTCCCGTTGACCTAGAATCATGAAATTTAGCAGGAAGCAGGGTCAATACCCTGCTTCCTGCTAAAGCCTAACCTAGCAGGAAGCAGGGTCAATACCCTGCTTCCTGCTAAATTTCATGATTCTAGCTGAGGTTTTGACATAGCAGGAAGCAGGGTATGGGAGAACATGTTTTTCAACTACAATGTTAAGTTTGTTTTTGGGATAAATTCATCCCAACTACGGAACCCTTTATTGTGCATGATCCGACACGCACTTGGCCGGTTTTTTTAGATTCTCCTACTTGTTCATTGTTTTTCAAGAGTATTGGATAAATACAAACGATTACTATTTAACTACTATGTCGTACCGAGGCATTTGTATATTAAAAATTATTTTCCATCGGTGGGAGTGAGACCAGCCTGAGATGAGCTCTACAGAGCAAGGTTTCGGATCGGCTTCCCGCGAGGGAAGCCGAGCCTAACCTAACTTCACTGATATAAGAAAACAAAACAAATGATATAAGAAAAGAAAACAAATGATATCTTTGTGAATTGTATCACGCAAAAACTGCCTGATGGATTTAAATTAAACTTTGCATTATGATAATTATAATATTTTGCATCAACATAATATTTTTATGTGTATATAGGTAAAACCTTCAATAGTTATTTTACATGACAAAAACTTTACAGCCTTTACAACCTCTCCCACATGGGCATGGCTGGATTTTAAGAAACTCAAAAATGTATCGTTTTAGAGTAGTAATTGAACCATGAGGCAGCAAAAATAAGTGCCACATAGATCAAATGCGAAACAAGCCAATTTGGCAACTTTGGCAAATTATTAAAAAAAAATCCACGCTCATTACTCCCAAGGCTCAGACTCGACTCAGTCATTAGCAACGGAATGCTAACAATTTTAAATTGTGATTTAATATTGTTTCCGATTTCCACGCGGAAGTCGACTGAACACGTTAGAAGGCACTTCTTTTAATATACTTAAGAAATTTATTTATTTAAGAATAACATTTCGGTAAAACAAAAGGTCTTGCTCCATTTGCACAGTTACGTTGAACTTGGTGACCATGTATGGGTAGTATGCTCTGGAAAGCTGACCCAGATGGCTCGGGAACTGAGCAATGAACATAATTATTTGAACAGGTTCATCATTTTTGAATGCTAGCTAATCATTTTCCATTCCCATACGTCACAAAATCTGGATAGCTCGGAGTCCGTAAGGACCATGATAGGTGATGTGAGAATAGACGTTTACACCCAATTCACAAAAAACGCGTGATAGCACGAGCTGCAACGGTATACGGTAATTTTCAAAGCGTACGTCAACGCGCGTTGACAGACGCTCGTGTCTCGAGGGTCTCTGTTTGTAAGTACACTTCGAAAGCGTGATTTTTGTATAAAATATGTAGTAAATGGGTACCTCAATTTACTACATGAATACATTTTTTAATGTCGTAGAGGATAAAAAGTCTGCATTGGAAATATTTTCGCGCATTAATCGAACTCGTGTCTGTTTTTTAAAGCATCACGAGAAAAGCTGGACAGATTTAAATGAAACTTACTGTTGTATGCTGCTAGCATATCTTAAAAACTGAGACATTTTTTATTTTAATCGGTTGCGTGGGTTATTTTAACCTGGCTATAACGCGGTTTGTCCCCATACAAAACAGAGGTCATTAACGAGTTAAGGTTTCGTCGAAAAGGTGTAGTTGAGTTAATTTATCATGTAGTCAATGTGGATAATTTGATTCATAACTGTTAATCCAATGTTGTTTTTCAATATCCGAATGAACGGAGTCGCGGCTTTAGGGTACAATCAGACCGCGGTCGATCGACGCGATTGCGATATTTGGGACATGTGTAGAGGCGACGGTCACGGTCGGTTGTCTGGTTGAACCCTTATTGATAATGATGGTATTTGTGCTGTTTTCAGACTACCACGCGATCGGAGTCGCGAGCACAGCTAGTCATAAAAATGTAGTGCATGATTATGATGTTATTACCTATAATAGCATGATATTTTAATTTTCTGTTTTTTTTTGGTTACAATATGAATGGATACCCTTACTTATATAAGTTGTTTTATAAACGATGCAGTGTCTGCTCAAACCAATGCTTTTGTTTTGAATGTTGACAGTGTTTCGTAAAGGTTTGACGTAGTTGTAGCTTGATGCAACCGGTTCCACTTTTTCAACCGGTGAAATTTGGGCAACGCGGCCGCGACCACGGTCAGTGGGCGCAGAGACCAAGTAGAGTATCGTAACCCAATACGCATCGCGTACTTGGCCGCACTTGAGGTCAAATTCGCATCTTGAGCAGAGCTCCGACCAAGATTTTGACCACGACCAGTCGTGATCGTGCGCGAGAGCGCGAGCTTCCTTAGCCGTGCCGTTTCAGAATGTTATTATGCAATGGCATGTATCTAACAGAACCTCAAATTAATTCTCATTTTGCTTTCCTAAAAATATTATTGAACACTAATAATAATGAATATAATGAATGCGCCTGTTTTTGTGTATCTCAAATATAAACCAGCCTGGTAACTGTGACCAACTTGCATATAATCACGCGGTTTTTCACAGTTTTAATCTAACCAAACCCATTTGGTCGGGGTGCCCTAGCTTAGTTACTACGATCAATTCGGCTCGGGCGTGGTTGGTCACAGTGTGTGAGTGTTTTCAGCCAGCATATTCAACACGAAAACTTGATAGCTGAGTAGGTGGGGCGTGAAAAGAGAGAGCCAAAAATATATTTGAAAAGTTTCAGATAGGCTTATTCGCTTTCAGATTTCAAAAAAGAGACACAAAATAACAGGACGTTCAGCGCCGTTGATTTTCATCTAGTCACCTACTCAGCTATTAAGTTTTCGTGCTGAATATGCTTGCTGAAAAACCCTAAACTAACCCGTGTGTGGTCAGGATGTTAGTTACTACAACCAACTGCCAGAAAGTTAAAAAGAGGCACAATTATTAACAAAAATTGTGCATGATTAGAAGGAAGGTCAATAAGTTATTAGAGGATCAGTTAAATATTTCCCTTATGCAATGAATAAAGGAGACAAATTAAAATGAAAAACTTTCAATTACTTAAATAAAATGTGTATGTTTTGAGATTTGTGCATTAATTTATATTGACTAATGACGAAAAAAAAAAAATATGTTGAATCACCTTATTAAAATTACTAAAAGGAAACTTGTTAACTAATACTTAAGAAGATTCCATAATTACAAGCTAATATCTAGCTAATATAATTAAAATTTTAATTATTCGTGTTCTTATTTAGTATTGTATTTTGACAACTTGTATTATACTTGTGAACTGTGCTATTCGTGCAGTTAGTACTTCATACAGACTATTATTGTTTTTGTTCATGATTGCACCTGTTAGAACCACTAGGAATACTTAAAACAGTCTTAAATTAATTTTGCTCTTAGGTATACGCCCATCCGCTCCAAAAAGAAGTCATAGAGTACCTATCATCGACCCTAAAACACGTGAGTAGAAAACACAGAGATTAAAAATTAATACTACGTTGTTTGAGCAACTATTATTTACGATTTTATTTTATTTTATTTCAGAACAAGAGATTTTCTCTGATTTATATACCAACGATAATAATTTTTTAAGCAGCGAAGCTAACGATCGACATACTCCACAACCACCCGTAAGTACATATATTTATTTAGCATTTATTAAATAAAAAGCAACATTTGATTGTGTTGAAACGCAGATTACGAAATATATTTTCACAGAGTTTTATAATTGATTAAATCGTGTTAGATGGTATCGTGATTGGTTCAGAAATAACAGTTTATACTGAATTTATCACAATGTCTTCTATTAAGGCTTCTACATACCGGGGCGACTTGTCGCGCGACGCGACGTGACACAAAGACACCGCTCGTCCCGCGACGCGCGGGGCCTTTGTGCCGTGTCGCGTCGCGCGAGAAGTGGCGCTGGTATGTAGAAGCCTTTACTCGACATGTAAATGCTGGAAGAGTAATATTGAGTAATAAGTCTACTGTATAAGCAGCCTTTGCTTGACGACAACGACGCGACTATTTGTACAATAATTTACAATTTGATACAATTCATGGTGCAATTTGATTCGTACAAATTTCATCGATTATGTTTGTTTTTTGTTATGTTTTGGTACTAAAATGGTGTACGATACTATTTCAGTGTACCGAGTACTCCTAAGAGAACTTTAATTCGTGCATTCGATTTTATTTAATTTAATCATTATTTTCTTACATTACGTGATTTTTGTGTAACAGATTTTTTTTTTCAAAGGCTCGCACTGCTGGCATGATCTATGTTAAAGATTATCTGCACGAGGGGGATAATTTGAAACGTTATGTTTACCTCCATTGTTTGTAGTCACAATAGAATATGCATTTGTTTTGTTTATTGTAGTAATACAATTATTAATTTTAAAAAAATATGACTAAAATAGTTGAGTTCACATTAATGACCACCATAGAAGATATTCTTTATTTATTCTTTAAGAATAGAAACCCCCTCTCATGGCACCTGTCCTACCGCCGGCCCCGTCGTTAGGGAGCAACTGGCCATTATAGTTGTCTTTTCCCTCAAGAAACGTAAAATCAATGCACTTCCGCTGGCTGACGATTAGCATGGACCTACTTTAGGTCGAAACTAGTAACGAATAGTAGATCAGCGAGAATATTTGTGACCACCAGAACAGTAGCTCTAAAACAGCTCTAGTTTAGTAAATTAGCTTGCGCTGAACGAAAAGTTTTTTGCGATTTCTGACTTTTCTAGTACTCAAACCTCAGTTGGTCCAATAGAGGTTTTTGATCCTTATAAGAAACAGGATCGATTAGCATAAAAAAAAGTTTTTGTGAAAACTGCCCATTTTCCTGAGGACAGTATTTTTTTTTTCAAAATTTGCAAATGCAGATCGAAATATCTCAAAAAGTTAAGGACAGTCTCCTAAGACCGTTTTCCTGTAACTACAACGGTTAAGGTAGCTGCCCTTACTTCCCCATCTCAAAAATCCACCCTGTGTAATAATTTAACCTAATGTTCGCTTGGTTTTATATTAATTGCCGTGCCCCCAGCGCCCAGCTAATAAATAGACAAATAAATATCAACGACAAATGGGTCGTGTAATGAATAAAAATTAAAAAAACGAACCCTATGTATCCCTGTGTATTTTACTATGTGTACATAAGTCTGTGTCTCAGTACGTATAAATACGACTGAGGCGGCTCGGGTACAAAAACATTTGTCGTATTAATCCGACTGGGGCGGTCAATAGGTTAATAACCCTTGCTTGTTGTCTGCCGAGTCTTTCCCAGATACTAGCTCAACGAGCACTTTAATATTTTTTGTCGGTGAGACAAGTTCATTGAACCGATTAGTTATTAGTTGTAAAAGCGAAGTCTGCTTGTAAATTTCGAATCAATTCAAATATAAAACTCAAAAAATAGATGAATAAGCCACCAGTCGCAGCCACTAGTACATGCCCATTGCTCTGTCATGGTACCGTCGGCCTCCTGCAGCGTTTGGTCGATCCTTTTTTCAGGTAAAAGTATCCGAAACCTACCGATTGGGCGGGCTTCTAGAGCAGGCCGATGCAACGACGCGGCGACGCTTACGGTCAGTTTCTTCATCTAAAGTAACAGCCAAAGTAACCTCACAAAGTCAAAGTAACGGTTAAATTTGTTTCTTCATAATTTTAGCTGTTGCTTTTATTGTTACTTTTGCCTCTAACTTTTACTGCTCATTAAGCTGAGGTGAAAGCTAAAGTAATAGTAATTTTGACAAAGTTGTACTGTTGTAGGTTAGACTTATCCAATGCCTGTTAAGCTGTTATTTAACATAAATCACTGTGTAGTAAATAATAACTTAGATTTTAATTTATCAATATATTATTAAAATGGTATCAAGATCGTCTAGTGAAAGTTCAAGTTCATCGTACGTTAGATAACGCATAGGTGTAAGAGATTTAATATTCGAAAGGATCATTTTATTATGGGACGAAGCTGATGTTCTGCTAAGATACAGAATATCTATTGTTAATCCATTCGTTTTTATGTTTAATATGACTTTTTCATATTTATTTATCAAGTTTTCAATTAGCTAGTTAAGTTGGAAGATAGTTAATAATAAAACAACATTTGAATTGAATGTCTTGGTAACTTAGCTTAGTAACTTATTGTTTAAAGCTATTAACTCATAGTTAATAGCTCTAAACAATAAGTTACTAAGCTAAAAAGAAGTTTAAGGATCTTTTGTAACAAATACGTATAACTAAACAATGAAAAGGCATTAACTTGTAAAAAACATCTAACATGTAATTTAAAACACCGGTCACATAATAGGAGTTCAGGAATCTTTTGTAACAAATACAACTATAATAAAATGAAAAAGCATTATGTAGTACCGCGAAAGTTCCCGGTCGACCACTTTTCAACCTTATTACTATGGGCATAAGGGCGAAAAGTGGTCGACCAGAAACGTTCGCGGGGATATATAAACTTATACCGAACATCCGACATGTGGTATTTAAATCACCGGTCACCTAAAATTAATATTACAATGTAGGTACTGTTATTGATACTATTTCTTATACTACTATTTCTTCATGAACTGCATTAAACTCCATATTCAATGTAATACAGTATTTTAATCCAATTTCAATAAAAACAGTATAGACGTTGGAATTTACAAAGCGGTGTTGCGAATGCTGTTGGTTACAATGGTTACGAACTTACGAAGGAAAGGAACTCTAGAAAGAACTTTCACTTTGACATTTTTTTAGACAGTAAAATTGTGGTGCTGCCAAGTGTAAAAAAAGCTCCCCACGATTTTTTAGGGTAATTACGACGTTTATGTAATGGCAACTCTTTTGACTTTTACTTTAGCTGTTACTTGAATGAAGAAACACATTTGCCGTAGTATCAGTAAAGGTCAAGTAAAAGTCAATGCTTTGACTGATTACTTTAGTTGTTGATGAAGAAACTGGCCGATAGTCTCTTCTTCTCTAGAGTGAGAGAGTGAGATTGTTACTGCAACTTGTACGCTTGTACTTGATACGCAAGGACTCTAAGCAAAACAATGTATTTTTAAAATTACCTGCCTCCGTAATTTCAAGAATATTGGTCTAAACCTGTAAATTTTTCATGGTGTTACAGACTAGTGGTTATGAGGAAACTAATTACTGGCGTTAATTACAATGCAAATTGATGTTGTAACCTTGCTTTAGAGGGGTAGACCAAAATTACCACAGGATCATTTTTCGGCGGCGCCTACATGAATTTGAGACAGCTCACATTATTTTGACCAATACAAATAATGATAGAGATTATTAGATAATAAACTACTTTAAATTATTTTTATCCAGGAGCCGCCGACACACAGTATTGCGGAAGAATTCAATAGAATGGTCAACGAAGTCGCCAATCAACCTTCTTGTGATAACTCTATTAAATCGAATTATGTATCAAAGACCGTGGATGTACCCGTGGCATCTACGGCAAGCTCTGTCCAAACTCAACCAAATGCAATATGCTCTATAAATAATAATTTAGTAAAGTCTGAAATATTAACTGTTAACGAAAGTAAACATTTGGGATCTGATGTTGCTGTGGAAATAAACGAAACACCAATAGTATCAGCAATATCAGACAGTCCTGTTATAGTGCCTAAAATGCCTATGAATATTAAGCAACTACAAAAGAATAGTGAACCGACAGTTCAGTCTTTAGTCCTAGATACAAATAAGAATATACCACCTAATAAGCAATTTAAACAAAGCAAAAATGTGCCTCAAGTCGAAGAATTAGAAAAGCCCCCAGAAAATATAAATGTTACACAAAAAGCAATAGCAACAGTAGCTCCAATTACGACCTCGACAGCAATAACGTCTACTGTCACACCAGTGCCTACTTCAACACAAACTACTTTCTCTACCGCGGCTCCAACACCTGTCCCTGTTCCCACGCCTGCCCCTCAGCCGCAGAGGATACGAGAGCCCAGAGAAAGAGTCAAATCAGAAGACAAAGAAAAACTCAAAGAGAGGGAATCACAAGAAAAAGAATCCGTGTCGGCATCCAATAAACCTAATGGTCCGACACCTGTAGGTAAGTAAAACTGTCTTCTTAACCTATCAATATGTGCACCAGAGATGGGGACACCGCTTTGGCTATCGTGTTGAAAATAAAATCTTAATGTCATTGCTTCCATCGCCGCGGCACCGCAAGTAGAACACTTATTTATTAGTTTGTTACATTTGCTTTGTTCAGTTGCACACATAAACCGCTTTCGATGTGAATTTGTATCGTTCCACCAATAAAAACTTTAATTATTATTCGTGGATGGATAAATTGCGGGCCTGTTTTGTACATTTATCTCTTTCACACTAAGTTTTGTTGAATCTTGTGTTTCCGCGAAAGCGGTGAACGCATTTTGTGGAAATAGAACACGATGCAATTGAACTAGCCTTGACACCGTTTGTTTATCTGACTTCTGAATATTCAGAGAAGGATCTCTCGTACACCTATTGCCGGACGATGCCTCAACCTGTTGAACCGCATCCTCACTGCCCAATCCATTGCGCTATTTGTAATGTCGATGAGACGATTTTTTTGTTTATTTTTGGTATAAATATACGAGCAATGGGAATTAAAAAGCGGTATAGTTATTAGTTTAGTTCACCAAAGATAAACTAATTAGATACCTATCTAAATTAAGTAGGTTTATCTTTTCGAGATAATTTTGCTACGTTTGCCAATTGCCAATAGCCATAGACGTTTTTCGATTAGAGACTTTTAGGACGGATAAGTAGGGGCGTTAATGCCCTTTACGGTAATTGGTTCCGTGTGGTGCCGGACGTACAGAATAGCACTATCCTTTATATCTCTTCCCGTGGGTGTCGTAAAAGGAGACTAAGGGACTTACTAGAGAATGGGCAGCAGCGTTCTCTATGCATTTTAACAACATACTGCGATCGCCAACCCGCCGCAGGTCTGTGTCAGGTTGTATGTTGATCTAAATATTTTTCGCGGCCGTAACAAATATGGCTTTACAGAATTATAATCATTATAATATACCTATTATATTTTTAATCGACTTATAATATAACCTGTTACTGACCTGCAAATTCCAAAAAACGTAAGAACATTTGAATTTCGCGGGCTACTCTGACGCTTTCGTCTTAATAATCCCTGATCTAAACGCCTGTTCCCGCTAAGCGCACGCCACGTGCGTCATCACCCGCGTCTAACTCACTTTGAAATTTGTTGTATATAATTTGAGTCTTATGACACATCAATAGATCTCAAATTGCATTTATCGAAATCGAACTCAAGCCACGCGCCCGCCTGACGCCCGCAACGCGCTCACCCCGCACACGCGCTGTACACACCCCGCATACGCCTTGCGCCCGCGCTTCGGCTAGTGCCGTATTGACTGTGATCAAGTTTAGTTGCGTGGCGTTTTTTTTATTTAAGAATAAGTAGTATAAGCGAGCGCGAGGCGTGCGCGATGCGTGCGCTGATATTGCGCGTGGTGAGCGCGGGCGTAAGCCGGACAAAAACGCGTGTGCGAGGTCGGCTCGGGTAATCTGAACACGGCCTAAAGCATCACGTCTACCGGTTTGAGACATCAATCACGAGCATAAATATATTTCAATAATATCTGATAACATGATTCATCCAATAATATCTGTCGTCAAGATGACAACAAATATATGTGATCATTTGTGGAAGGCTAGGGATATACAAGTGGCACACTGACCTCCATAAACATGGAGGTCAGTGAAGTGGCAGCACAAATATGTGACATCAAAGGAACACAACTATATGACGATACAAGCTTCACCAACATAAATAAAGGATGTTGCATCAACTTCCACGAAAAATTTATAAAATTATTATAAATTTATTATTGCCGAGCTGTTCATAGTACCTAATACATAGTCGGGTCATAAGTTCTGTCACATATCAAGTGTGAAATAAATGACACATTTTCAATTTTATTATAATGATTTATTTATGGGAAGATAGGCAAACATACACAGTTTTACATGTATATTAGTTTATTCAAAATGGCATCCTTGGTTTTCGATACAAACCCGTAATGTACGAGGCCAATCATCCATAGAATCACGCACAACATAGAGGTCCATTTCGGCCACTGCATTTATGAGGGATAGCTTCAGCGACTCCAAATTTGTATGGGGTTTTGCGCAGGCTTTTTCCTCTAACTACTGCCATATTTTATAATCCAAGGGATTAAGGTCCGGACTGGAGGACGACCTATCTTCGTGCCTGATGAAATCAATTTTATGGGCGTGCAACCAGTTTTGCGTACTCTTGGGTTTACGAGCCCAGTGCAAAATCTTGCTGGAATACCCAGTGACGATTTGCGAATATTGTTCGTTTAAGAGGCTCTTCGGGGTTTTGCAGAACCGTATTTTGATACACCAGAGCAATAGTTCTCACACGTATTTCACAAAAGAAAAACATCTCAAGCTTGTTTCTCTCTAATTTACATCTTTGGAATTGCGTTGTTTACATCATTATATTCTGCAATATTTGGACATGTAATCGGTGATGGGCCATCGGTAGGATTAATATTATATTCATCATTTGAACCATCACCTAAAAAAACTAATTATTAAAAAAAAATAACCCGACTGCAAAAAAATTAACTGAAAAGACGGAACCAAGATGAAAAGAAAACCAGTACTTATCCCTTAAGTATCAAAAATAAATAAATGCAGTCGGAGGCATCTAGGATGTTATGAACGCCTTAAAATTTGCCTCCGACTGCATTTATTTATTTTTGATACTTAAGGGATAAGTACTGGTTTTCTTTTCATCTTGTTTCCGTCTTTTCAGTTAATTTGTTTGCAGTCGGGTTATTTTTTTTTATAATTTGTTTTATTTAAAGCTTTTTGTGTTATTAATGAACATATTGTTTAGTTAAGCATTGGTAAGTTAAAAAGCTATACGACTTAGCAATATAAGATAGGATAGGTTTTAGAAAAGCTTGCTTCTGCCCGCGACTTGGCGTGGAAGTAGTAGAACAGCCACATTTTTATAGAAAACGGCCTCGTTGGACTAGTGGTCGGAAGCGCTAATGTTGAGCATGAGGTCCTGGGTTTGATTCCCGGGTCAGGCAAAGTGTTATTGGGTTTTTCATCTGAACTTTCTCAGAAACAGTCCGAAGTCTGAGTTTGTGCCCGGTTAGTGGCAATAGGCTCGCCCCCTATTCCCATGTAATAGGGGGCGAGCCTATTGCCACTAACGTAAACATAACTGGTGAAATGTGGATGTACTATACGGTACACTTCTGCCTAACCCTCATACAGGCGTGATGTTATGTTATTTTTTATAAAAAAATCCCTGTACGTTTGTAGTTTTGATCTCAGCAGCCGAAATACACAGAGACTCAAGACTGGTGACGCGGGAGAGCAAGTGACGTACAGTTATCCGTGTGAGAACCAGTTTTAGTCCTGAGGTCGACTCCGCAGTCTTCAGTGGCAATTCCCCATTGCTTGCCAATGCCAAAAGGGTCTTGACAGACAGACAGACGGACGGACAACGAAGTGATCCTTGAATGGTTTCGTTTTTTCTTCGGCAACATCTTGCGTTTTGATTTTGATTCCATTATCGTCGTCAGCGCCCTCGAAAACCAAGAAAACGACCCCTATGACGAAAAATCATCACAAAATCACGACATGATTTCGCGCAAGTGGGTTCGCGCAAGTGTCTTTAGCAGAAATGTCATTCGCGCAAGTGTACCAAATCCGATGCATCAAATCTCAGTTGGTCTACTCTCTCATATGAAACATGATCTATTCATCTATTGGATCTAAAAAAGTGAAAATTGCTCGTTTTCTTGCTGAATGTAATTTATTTTTTAAATCTGTGAATGCAGATGAAAATGGCTCAACATTTTAAGGACAGCTAAGACCGATTTTGTGTAGATACAACGGTTAAGATATCCTTACAAATCCACCCTGCATATGCCATGATGATTGACTGCTTAGCCCCATAAAGATATAGCGTGATGATAATCAGTTAAAAGGTTAGGCTCGTCTTTTTACAATTTGATGTAAACCTTAAAGGAACACAAACCTAATGCAATATTGATCATCCCCCATAGTAAATAGCGTGATAATATATTATAACCTATCGGAAATTATCAAATAACTTCTCCCGCTCTGGGCGGAGCGGGAGGGCGTATCAGACTTTTACTGACTAAAACCCACCCGTATGCCTTCATTTGCCTGTGTGCCAGGGCCACGATATCCCTTTCGGACAAACTCGCAACCCTGGCAGGCATTGGCCCTAACGGACCCCGTCAGTTGCTGCTGACAAAGAGTTGTCAGCAGCAACTGACGGGGTCCGTTAGGTTGAGGCGCGCGTGGAATACAACGCGCCGTCGACCCGGGCCTGGTCCTTATCGGACGGTGAACTACCCATCGCTCACCGTCCGCAAGCCCGCGCCTAGGGTGGCCGGAAATCGGCTTGCGACTCCCGACGCCCGGGGCGTCTCCTGCGGCGACTAGGGGCGCGAGGGCGCGAAACTTGCCTCTCCCTCACGCGTTCCGCCTCCTCCTTCGCAAGCATTACTGCTTCGCAGAAGGAGGTGACGGCCTCCCATGCACTCTCGCTCCGAACCATGGCCCGAACCAGGGCCGGACGCGAGCGATCGCCGCCGCCGATCGCCTCCGTGAGGACACGGCGGTGCTCCACCCAAGCCGGGCAGACCCATACCACCCAGACCACCGTATGCTCCACCGTGTCCTCCGGGCGATCCACACAGTGGTGACACCCGGGCGTTTCCTCCCGCTTTATCCTGAACAGGAACCTCCCGAAACAACCATGTCCGGTGAGGACCTGCGTCAGGCGGAAGGTGAGGACGCCTTGGCGCCTCTCTAGCCACTCCTCAAAGAGGGGACTTATCGCCACAATTGTGGCGTGCCCATTTGCGTGATGCTGGAACATACATTCAGACAAACAGACAAAAATTCTAACAACTATATTTTCGGCATTAGAACGATCCCAGGACCTCACACCTTATATTTTTTTTCAAAAATAGTCAATGTACAATTTCAACTCCGCTACGATTTTCTTATTAAAGAAAATGTACTTTTTTGTAATTCGTGTCAAAATAGTATCTTAAAAGTGTTATAATATATATATATATATTTGGAATTGGCTATTTAATAGCTTTTATTTGATACCCATATTAATATAATAGCAAAATATGTTTTTTAAATCCCTCTCTTTTTTGATTCGCATGCCATATTAAAATTTTATAGCCTATGTCACTCCCACAATTAAAACGAATCTAAGGATACCTCATTATGTTAAAATCCATCAAGCCGTTTAGCCTACAGAGCGTGCTAAAGAAATAGACATACATACATACACTCGAAAAACATAACCCTCCTTCTGGAGCAATCAGGTAAAAAGTCAGGGTCGATATTCCGAATGTCACGCTTTAGTTTCTTTGGACTATTAAATTTTTCTCTCGGAGACAATTTTTTTTGTGCTTGTGCATTTTTGAGCTTCTGTGTAACATGGCTGATCTGCAAAAAATCAGCATCCAATTATTTACTTAACATAATAATATAATTAAAACAGATTTCGCCCAACTAGTCTTATAATATTCAATTTGCATACGTAGATTTGATTTTTCGATTTGTTATTGTTGTTTTTTGAAAGTCGTAAATGCGATTTGTTTGTTTTCCGTTTTTCATACGTTCGAGGAATCAAATTTAATGCTCGATGGGTTTCTCGGTCCGAAAAAAGACATTCCGATTTTCAATATTTCGAATAATCTGCTAAAGTTATGATTCTGATTCTGCACCCTAATTGCGTAACACAGTTTGAATCGGAATGATTTTGAAGTATATTGCTAATCCATTGCTTCATATGCTAGAAAACTTTGTCCGCTCAACAACGTAAATAACGCAATGAATGTTGTTGAACTGTCAAATTGAAACCGATTCCTACTGATAGTGTGTTACGCAATTAGCCTACTGGTTCAATTAGTATAATATTCAGTTACGTATATAAATTCAAAATCTATCAGTAACGTTTAATGTAATTTAAAAACATCTATTTTGTTATTAATATTATTTTTTTGTGTTTTCTTCTTCTCATTCTATGTATACCTGCGTCGGGTACCATCGACTGTTCTTGAATCCTGTGTTAGGTTAGGTTAGAACAGTAGCCATTAACGCCAGATCCCCTCTATTGTTGCCATTTGGTGAAACATTTGGGATAGGTTAGGTTAGGTGACGAGCAATTATGTGTTTATTTGTCTTGGTATTCCGTTTTACAAGGTATTTTTATTTTGGAATTGTAATAAATCGGTACTTTAATAATCGGAATTCGTATTTTTGATGTTTCGAATTGTCACTAAGTCTGACTTTTTGTTATTCGTTTTATTGAAACTCGGTATTTTGAGAATAGTAATTATAAACGTTAGGAATATTGAAATTTTTGAAATTCGTATTTGTGACTGTCTAAATAAAGTTTTGCGCCTATTATGTAGTGTACCCATTAAAATTGACGTGCAGTTGATTGTACAATTAACCACTGAGATGAACACTTGTAATTTTGAAGTGTGGTTCTCGAAGCTGCAAGTTTGAAATTAATTTAACCTCAAAGAAGGTAACTAGAGAATAAACGGAAAAAAAATTAGTCTTTGGCACGTAACTTGGCAAGGTTTTGGCGAAGTGGGAGTAAGTTTACGCATGTATAATTAGTGCAACGAAAAAAATATCACTTTTATTGCTTGTCATTATTCTATGGTTATTGCCAGAATTTATTTTTAAACGTGTCTGTTTAGAAGAAAGTTATACTCGTAGAAAGGAGAGAAACATCTAACGATTCTTGCCAAGTTACGTGCCACCTTGATATCAATACACAAAACCTTATCACTGTACATTTAGAAACACTGTTTTAATAACATTTCCTTATTTTTAATACCACAAAACGGATTTGCTTCTTTCCGCAAACAAAACAAACTAAGACATTTCAAATCAAATAAAATTTATTCGTTATTGTAGGTTTCAATACAAATAGGTAGTTATACCTAATTAATATGTTAGTTCGGAAAATTTTACTCGAAAGCATACAAATAATATAATAAAGTAAGTTGTGTCGAAACAACAGACACAGAATTAAAATAACTCAATTACTTACACACTAACACAAAATTCCTTACGTACTAACACACCATTACCAATGTCAAAGTAATAATAAATTACTATTGTGAAATATAAGTGAGTGTAATCCTTAATAATAAAGATATTAAAGCTCATTTTAATTACCTACCATGCTTATAAAGCCGTATCCCAAACCTTAGCGAACTAATAAGACCCCCACATTTACTTAGCGCTTTTGCGGTAACTCCGCAACTAATTCGAAAGATGAACTTACCGCTTATTGCTTTAGAAATTGAATAAAATTGTCATCAAGTATTTTGAAGCGTTTCTAGCATATGTCAATATGCGGCTATTTGGCTTCATAAAATCGAAATGCCGCTAACTCTTTTAGTAATTTAAGGAAAAATTTAGATACTTACAAAAAAAACTTCATATCGTTTTTTTATGTTTTAAGTTAGATGGCGCTATTTGCTTATACAATTAGATGCGAAATTGTTACCTATGCGGCACTGAAAATTTCGGGAATCAAGGAAGTGACACAACATTACTATTTAAAAATGTATTTATTGCTTTTCGAAGTATTCTCCGCGAAATTTGACACATTTTTCCATACGATGGAACCAATCATTGAAGCAACCATTCCATTCAGAAGTTGGGGTCTCCAAAATGGCCGTTTTGTAGGCGTCCACAGCTTCTTCAGGTGATGAAAATCTCTGTCCACGCAATTTATTCTTTATTTTAGGGAAAGTATAGAAATCATTAGGGCTTAGGTCGGGGCTGTACGGCGGATGGTCTAATAATTCTATGTTTTCTTGCTCTAAAAACTCTTTTGTTCTGTGCGCGGTGTGAGAACTCGCATTGTCGTGATGGAGGAGGATGCGGCGGTTGCAGTTCTCTTTACGGAGTTCAGAAACGACCTGTGGCAAACAAATGCTAGCATACCATTCTGCATTAACCGTTCTTTGTCCCTCAAGAGGAATAGTCGTAACATGGCCGGTTTTGGAGACAAACGTGGCCACCATTTTTTTTGCAACACTCCGTGAACGAACTATTTTTGTTGGCTTTAACTCATTTTTGAACACCCAAACTCGTGACTGGTTTTTTGTTTCGGGTTCGTACGCGTATATCCAGGATTCGACACCTGATACAATGTTGTATACAGCATTTGAGGATCCTGCGTGGAATCTTTCGAGAGTTCTGACGCACCAAGTAACGCGAGCCGCTTTTTGCTCTTCACAGAGCGAATGCGGTATTCATCGGGAAAACAAATATTTTACACCTAATTGTTCATGCAAGATTATTTGTATTTGACTCATGCCAATGTCTAAAGTTGCCTGAATTTCGCGGTATGTCATATGTCGATCTTCCTCAATCAGCTTACGCACAGCATCAACGTTTTCTTGGGTGACTGCAGTTTTTGGACGACCTTGACGGGGATCATCACTGAGCTTGACACGTCCACGTTGAATTTCAGCAAACCAGCGATAAATTGTGGTTTTGGATGGGGCTTCATCACCAAATGCAGAAATCATCCGGTCAACACACTGTTTTAGTGTTAAACCACTTCGAAAGTCATAATAAATCATCGCTCTTGAATTTTCTCGAGCCAATTCCATTTTCTCAACGACTAAACAAGTTTGACAAAACCTTGTGACAAGACCGAGAATCTTTTTTAGGGTTCCGTAGTAAACAAGGAACCCTTATAGTTTCGCCATGTCCGTCTGTCTGTCTGTCTGTCTGTCCGTCCGTCCGTCTGTCCCCAGCTTAGCTCAGAGACGCATAGTCTTAGAAAGCTGTAATTTGGCATGGGTATACATATTAATCATGCCGAAAAAATGGTAAAATAAAATTATGAAAAACATTTTTTTTTAGGGTTTTACACGTGAAATGGGGATGATATTTTTTTTTCTCGTCTATTTCATAGTGTGGGGTATCGTTGGATAGGCCGTTCAAAAATATTGTGGGTTTGGCAAAACCATTTTTCAATTAAGGGATCCGTTTGCGTAATATTTATTAATCTTTAAAGTGCTATTTTTTGTTAGAGTCAAGTGTCCCCCCCCCTGCCGGCTAAATGGTTGGTTTTGGATATGTGAAAAAAATCATGGCAATAGTATATATAACGAAATTAAAAGGAAAACTATCACAGCTAAGTAGGCTTCACAAGTTAACGAGTAATAGTTGACCAACTTAAATTTGCAGTTGGAGAATTGACCGTAACGTATATAGATGTATGGGAGAGCATGTTTTTCAACTACAATGTTAAGTTTGTTTTTGGGATAAATTCATCCCAACTACGGAACCCTTCATTGTGCGTGGTCCGACATGCACTTGGCCGGTTTTATTTAAATAAATAAATGGTATTCGATTTTTAAAACCAAAGAGTTTTCAATTAAAAAGATTTTAATATGACAGGAACAGTGGCAATATTCCATTCCCGATACTTTTAGTGCAGCTCTCGTAGCTATTGAATGGTATAAAAAAACGAAAAGGGCGTATCTCAGATATAGCGCCTTTTGGGTTAGCAGGGCAGACTAAGACCTTTGGAAAAACTGTTTTAATTTCGTTGTCCGCTTTCTAAAATGGTCGTTATCTGTTTTATAATAATTTTTCGGTCCTTTATTTTTTAATATATTGTAATTACAACCAAATAAAGTTTTTCCAAAGTTACAATTAAACCTTGTTTAAAAATAGGACACAAATAAGTAATCCGCACGTTAAGACAAATATAAATAAATTACAATGGCCTACATTATTACTTTGTAAGCCACGAGCCCGATGGGATTTCCCATCGGCAAAAATTACGAACAATACAAACTTTCATCCCCCATGTAACCCCTTTAGAGGATGAACATTCAAAAATCCTTCCTTAGTTCTCACTTTCGTTTTATTATTATACGCTGTTTTGCAGTTTCATGCTTTTAGACGTAACGGTTTAGGCTTTATTTATAAATTCTTGCTAAGTGAATGAATTACTCGTTCAGGATCGCTAAACGCCTATACGCGCCTATACGCGTCATAACCATAAAACTTATATTGTGTGTCGCTCGTTCAGTCTCATTGAGCTGAATTTTTATTAAGTGGATTATGTTAATACTATATTTAATCATTTTACCACTAAAATACATTTTTATTTATAAAATAAAAATAACTTCCAATTAATAATAAACCAACCAGCGCTGGGACCGAACGCTGACAAAGGGCTATTACAATGTCCTACACCCTAAAAACTTTTCTAGATAAATAAACTCAATGCGATATTCAAGATTCACCCGACATTAGACAATAAACTTTCCTTTTCAAGTTAGTCCAATAGAAAATAATTTGTTGGAACATAATCTTGGAGCTCCGGATTATTGGAAACCATGAGAGGGTACCGTTCGACATCTAAACTTATAACAATACTAAAACTTCGCCCGAGATTTCGTTAGCGCGGATTTCGTTCTTTGTCCCTTTGAACTTCAACACTCTCTTTTAAAGGCTTTTCTTTTAACGGTTTCCCTTTTTTGGAAAATTTATCAAAACGATCTTTATTATTTTACCTAGGTAAGTATTATGGCCATGTTTCAAGTTTCTAAATCCAAGGAATGAAATTTTTCATACAAACTGTATTTCCACTTTTCACCCCGACAGGGTTTGAAAAATCGTTTGATGCATTTCTATTTACTATTATTTACACTTATTATTTATATTTACACTTACAATTTTCGAGTTAAGCGACGTAAGCAGTAAAATCCTCCCCTAAAAACCTGATTATCCCTTTTCCTTCAGTTAGGTGTTTATTTTTTTTTACAAAGTTACTAATACCGAGTTTCAAATTAATCAGACCGCGCGTTAAGATACTTCCATACAAACTACTATACTAATTATTCCATTTTAATCTACAAAGATTCTAAAATTCAAGTTAGGCGCCATCTACACGGGCGACGAGAGTATCGCGGCGATAGCCACGTCGTGACATCAAATTCTATCTAAACTATATGAAGCAATCTCCTCACGGCAATATCATCGCGTAGAGATGGCAAAAAACCTAAATTCAAAACGAAATCTTTCCTAAACTACAGTTAAAGTTAATTTTCATTTCGTAGTTTCTTTTTGGAAGTCTGTTGTCTTTTGTTTTGTAAAAACGTTTTATATAATATAGGTACTTAGATGTAGGTTACAAGGTGGTATTTGGTTTGTTTGTAAAAGTAATCTCTGGAAGTACTTAACTACTTACCCGATTGAAATAAATCTTTCACTGATAGAAAGCTGTAGGTTTTTTAGTGTACTATTGCGGAGTGCCGTAGGATATGTTTTATTTAGTGTCCGACCGAAGGTTCGGTTTCAGTTTTGGCCAAAAAGTGGCCGTATCTTCGACCCAACTGAAACTGGCATTCTTGAGCTGTCGGC
Organism: Tiliacea aurago; assembly: GCA_948098905.1. NCBI lineage: Eukaryota > Metazoa > Arthropoda > Insecta > Lepidoptera > Noctuidae > Tiliacea > Tiliacea aurago. The sequence goes on along the minus strand of OX402576.1, from coordinate 14,796,634 downwards.
GTTGATAGAATACGAACGACTGACAGATAGACAGACAGCGTGGACTTAGTAATGGGGTCCCTCTTCACCCTTTTTAGGTACGAAACCTAAAAAAAAAAGTGACGACTCGTTCCATTTGAGTACGGTTTAAAAATTGCGCTTACAATTCTCAATTATTTTTTCGAAAATTATGTGGGTTAGGCCATTTATCGAATGTTACTCAGTACTCAAGCATTACTTAAGACTAGATTCAAGCCATTGGATTAGTTGAATTTAGTCTTAAGTAATGCATGAGTACTGAGTAAAGTTCTATAAATACGGGCCTCTTAACTTCTTAAGTTTCGGTTTTGGTTTCTGCCGAAACTAGAAGAGAAGCCGAAGATTCGGTTAGGTTTCGGTTGAAAATCGTTTTTCGGTTGGACACTAGTTTTATTTCACGCGGCCGAAGTTTCGGTTCTCGGGTAGAGAAACTAGTGAATATTAATATTATAAATTAGAAAGTAGCTGTGTCTGTCTGTTACCTTTTCGGATTAGAAGTGTTAAGGCGTTAATGAAGCTTAATATGTGTGTAAAAAACCGGCCAAGTGCGTGTCAGACCACAATGAAGGGTTGGGATGAATTTATCCCAAGAAATAAATTGAAAGAGAGAAACATGTTTTCCCATCCATCCCAACTGTTTCCCTTTCTAACTGCAAATATAACTTTGAACGCACAATATTGAGAGATTTACGATGTTATTTTAACAATTTTTATTATAATCAAAATTTTTGATTGAGGGGGCGAATGGTAAATTTTCATCTGTTTTCTATAAATTTAAAAGTATTTATTTAAAAAAAAAATTGATACAGTAGCCCTTGTTATGTCACAAGGTACAGTTTGCAAAACTTTATTTTTAAAATTCTCTTATTTCCTCTCCTAAAAATGACCCCAAATTCAAAATTATTTTATGTACGTTACATGTCCGTATTCGGGTCACAGAAATTCGTGTGTGTAACACATTTCAAATTAATTGGTTCATTAGATTCGGAGGGTATTGGCTGTGACAAACGGACAGACAGACACACGAGTGATCCTATAAGGGTTCTGTTTATTCATTCAAACGAAAAATACAATAGCCGCTTAAAAGTAACATTTTATTATAATTTTCAAACGCTCACTAAAAGGTTCATGCTCTAGCAAAAATTTTGTTTACAAAAATGTTTTAACACAAGATATTCCATATTCCTTTCGTTCGTTCCAACTTTTTACATTTCAATTTTCAATGCACACCTACGGGCACTTCACACGGGTGCGATTTACGATGAGGTGATAATATGTGAAACATCAAGATTTCTGTGCTACTTGTATCTAAGTTACATATATTATGTGGTAAACACACTTTACAGAATTAATTATTTAAATTATGAAAACTGCATAAAAATCCTTTGTGAGATACAACAAGAGCGAGCGAAGCTATCTCGACAATTTTAGCACCCTACGTTTAAGCATACCTGGAGCTCCTACGACAAACTGCCTTTTACTTACTGACCATAATTTAACCTAATCTAGGATTTTAATGAAAAAATACTCCTCGTGATTTGGAGGCCCCCCAAGACTGGCCTCTGCCCCTCTTTAGTCCGCCAGCGTGTGGCATACTAAAAGTTGAAGCAACAATAAAAGTTGAACCTTCAACAGTGTTTAGACGATGCAAGTCATTTGTGTCTTCAATGTTATTTTATGCCACAGACAAGAAACTTGCCTTGTGTAAATGGAGCAAATTCAAACTTTGATAACTGCTCCAAATACTCTGAACAACTACCTACATTCGTTGCATTATTATACTAAGGGTTGTGGCCATTGCAAAAGGGAGTCTTGTATAAAAACAAGACTTGCAATGGATTTTGCCGATTATATTAATATTTCTAACTATTGAAGGAACATATTTGCTTTTCTGATTTAATCTATTTTCGAGATTTCAGAGGAACAAGAATGTGAAGATGATGACATTGGTCAGGTAGGTCAGGCCCAATATACTTGGTTTCCATACCGTGCAATAGTCCTGCACAAACTGGGTGCTATCCTGGGGTGCAGTTTTACGTAGTGCATTCAGGATTAATCGTCGGTTGGAATGTGTTTCTATCTAGCCTGAGCCACAGCAACGAAACCGGTGTAGACCTGGGTCAACCTGGATATCCGAACAAAAATTTTCAAATTTTAAATTCAAGTAACTCCGCCACAAACAGTAATGTCGTTATCGATTGCCATCGGCCCTTTGTTATTCTATTGCTTAAAGACTTGAAAATTTAAAATTGTACGTAAAGTCGTAGTACACCAAAAACATTTTCAATAGACGTACAGGTATTGATGCGGTTTATAAATGCGTTAGGTAAATATTTGTATATTTTAAGAATAAACTTATTGCAGAATAATATATCTACGCGCGAGTTCCGTACAGTTAAATTCCGTAGAGAGTTTCAGTTAAATTCCGGTGCACGGACGTACAGGAAGGCCTGTCCTGAAGTTGACATCAACAGGCTGATGGCAAGACGACTAAGTGAAAAATAACTTTCATAACGAACGCGAATTACATGTAGTGATGTCAACAAAAAGCATTTGCCCGACTTGCTTACTTGTAGTAAGTATTACAACCTAGTGATACCTACTTAAATAAAAATAAATAAAAGAAAAAAAACTTGTTATCTATTACATAAAAAAAGTTGATTGTTTTTATCATATTTCGGGAATAGGGTACTATGGGAATATAGGAAACGAAGGATTAACTTATGACGTACACTAACGTAACTGTTAATCAAAAGAAAATAAAAAGTCATGCAGCGTCGCGCAATTTACATTAAAGAATAGTATTGTTTCTTCATTTCGATAAAAATATACTTATATTAGATAAGTCAAAATATACAGGGTGGATTTTTAAGATGGGGCAGTAAGGGCAGCTACCTTAACCGTTGCAAACTGATCTGAGAGAGGACTTTAAAAACCGAGCGCAATCAATACTTTTTCAAACTAAGCAGAACTTGTTACTGACGTGTTAGTAACGGATAACTCCATGTTCCTTGATTGAAAGCTAATCAGTAATTACAGTTCGTTATTTAGCTTCGTGCAAGCAGAGCCATGTCCACGTGAGAAGGGCAGTTGAGTTAAAATAAAAAAAAAGTAATTTGTCATCTCGAATGACGTGACTTCTAAATATGTGTGTGTATCATACCTTTATATATTATATCTATTTAAATAAAAATCAATGTTGGTTTGTTTGTCCTCTAAGGACTCCCGGTGGGGTAGAGTAGGGTAGGGGTAGGACATCACGCGAACGAAGTCGCGCCGGTCAGTTAGTTTATAATAAAATTCTGTATCCGTTTCCGATCGATAAAATGAATCCCGTCGCACCGGTCACACTTACTGGTAGAACTAGTCTAATACGTGCCGCATGCCTTAATTACTACTTATTTAATACTCTTACCAAAACCTAGTCTCCTAGAAATACTCGATATAGGAATTAGTACGACTTCTTTGTCGTGGCCAAAGGTCATACCAAAAAGTAGTTGAGTCGGACTCGGAATGAGTCCGTAGTGGTGGTAGTTTTTCTAAGAATCGATCATGATATCGATTACATTTCACATGACAAAAAATATTATTTCGTGACGTTTGCATCTTTGTTTGTCACATAATTAAGGAGAAATAGACATGAATTCATTTAGATTTACGATTTAGGATCTTTACTGTTTAATAAGTAAAGCTTAATTAATCGTATGGTAAGTATTGGATTTTTTCGAGAATTTGGGATTCTCGAAGAATTTTCAGTAAGTACCTTTGTGACTTGCAGTTGATACAGCCAATACTGGCAAAGCATTAACCGCGAGTATGTCTGATTCACCACGTACAAGGTATACTGAGCGCACTGTACTGTCGCACGACAAGTATATTTTCATAGCTCGCTCGATGCTGCGCGGTGTAGCATTTATTTGGGCAAATAATACGTTACCTACTCTGCTTATCGTGTAAACGTATTTTATCAACTTTGGAGTCATTAATTTCCTAATACGTCTAAAACATAGTCATATTCACCTACGCGAATACGAGTACGGTACGGCTCTACGTAATAAGTACCTGGATGGTTAGCGTCCAAGTTCAGTGTTTTTCTAAGAGCACTGAAACGTAATAATATCAACGTGAATAATATTAACGTGATTCGCAATTTGGTACTTTTTTTTTCCTTAAAAAATAGATTGTTTACTTTTTATTTTCATTGCTGCAATATTTTACGTAATATGATTTGTGGCGAATAACGTTTAATCGATTAATTGTGTACTTGCGCACAACACTAGCTGCTCTGAACCGCCTGTCCGCATGGAATGATCCAAGATGGCGGCTTTTACCTTACAGTCACTTTGAGCATGGCTGCGTTTTAAATATTTTAACCTTTTTTATTCAAATCTTTAGAGTAAACTGAATTCAATAATTTATCGTATTTAGTATTAAATATTTATTTAAGTTTAAACAATAAGTAATGTGTTTCAAGTGCAAAGTGTGTTAAAAGTCGGACAATATTCTAGATCCTTGAGTGACCTTTTGAATAGACTTTCTTTTACCATATTGTTACATTATCGTATCTTTACTTTAATTGTGTGACGATTAACAAGAAAGTTTAACGGATTATTGTACTGTGATATAATTTAGGTATCAGTGCCACATAAAGTCTGATATTCAGGTACTGTGCAAGAACTCCCACGTGGAAATATCTCACGTCTCTATTTATAGACCACGAACTTGGTTCATAAAAAGTGATAGGATAGAATAAATAAATCAATTTATTAGGGTATTTTACTTTATGTTATTTGCTCTGTAATCATGAAATACTATGATCGTACTGCAAAGTGCACAGAAATTAAAACTACACCGACATTTTATTAGCAACCGGACAAATTCGATTGTCTCTCCATATTTTATGTGATACGTACGTTACATCCTTCTATTTGTAATTTTATCGGACAACAAGTTCTCTCGTGTTCAATTTCTCAGTAATGGCCTTGATTTTTAGTCATTTGTTCGAAAGCAACAGGTGAAATTGTTTAAAATATCCACATTCAGTAATTCATCATCAGCATGCATCTTCGAAAGCAACGTGAAAATGTTTAAAATATCCAAATTCAGTAATTCATCATCGAATTACGATCATGCAACACACTATCACTTAATGAATAATTTAACATCTAACTTGCTATAATTATTACTTGTGACTTGATATTAATTCTGACTATTTTATTTTTTACAGTGATTAGTTCAGTTGATAGCTTGGCAGAAGCTATCATCCTTCCAACTAGTCAAAGTAATCAAGGATTATGTGTGGAGCCCACAAAGAAACAAATACCATTAAAGCAATTTTCACCAGCCCCAGAGGCTGAAACCCCTGCTGCAGTAACTTCAAATGTTGAACTTGTAATCAAGAGTGAGCTTGTTGTTGAAACTCCTCCCACTGCTACACAACTGTTATCTGCTAGCATTGAAAAAGTTGCCAAGGAACAACTTTCAAAGGCACCTGAACTAAAAGAAGGATCAAGTGCGATAGAAGCCCAAGCTAAATTAACACAGAGTATATCTAGTGTACTGCGCACTAATCAAACTGATTTGAAAATGAAAGATATTAACCTTAATAACAAGACTACAGGTTTGTTCTATGTTTCATGTAATTGACTTCACACTTGAGTTTGTTTTATACTGAATGATTATCTAGTTTATTTTTTTGTGTATAAATCCTGTTTTTATGGAGACTGAACAAAAAGACATGGGTGTTGTTATCTATTCTGATTTTATGTTATTTCATTCAATATCTTTTGGTGGCGGCAGTGTGAATTTTAGATTTTTTATCTAACAATAGCACAGTATTGATAACTGAGATAAATGATTTGTCAGTTTTATCTGATAATACTCAATATCAAATTAGATGTTCATCATTATTTTTACTATTGATCAATGGGCTAGCTAGGAGCAAAGGTGCTAGATGATATTTACTAAGTGATATTCAGACTCGGCACTGAGCTTCTGAGAATGGTCCTCAAAATATCAGCTTACTTCTTTATCATTTATTTTCTGGCCTAGTACCCAATGTTCAGTGACTATTAAACTAGCAGCACAATATCACCTGTATTGAAATATTTTATTTATTTGCGAACAATAGTCATCTTTGTCACATTTGAGAGGTTTTGAGTAATCCATCTTAACTTATGCAGTGTTTTAATTCCTCTTAGAAACCCAACAAAATGTTAATGGAAAAGCTGCCGCTGGTGCCATAAAAAATATTTTGTTGTGATTTTTAATTTGCTTATGTTGATTTGCACTGCAGAATACAAACTACTTTTTCACCGTCCAAGCTTCTCATTCCTCCTCAGTTTCTGTCCTGCAAACATCCAGATAGTAACTGACTTTGGCACAGTAGACTTCGACATCCTCCTTCAGATGTCAAGGAAGTGATCATCTTTGGCTATCTGTAAGAGTGCATAGCCAGCTCACTCCCACTTCTGGCCTGTTTTTTCCAACAGCTGCTACTTGAGTTTTAGGGAGCAGGTTGTTCAGCTTTATTGTAGGGTTTCCCTGAATATTTTTCGTTAACAAGATTCCTATTTTCTTTCTTCCCAGAAGTTCTTCCAAACATTTTGAATTTTTCTTTCAACTCTTTTTCTGCTTATTTGCTATAAATGCAGATCATAATGATCTGCATTTATAGATACGGTTCTTATTAACTCTTCTAGGTTTTTGTCTGTCTGTATAGGTGTTATAATTATTAACTTGTAAAACTTACACTAATCAAGTGACTTAAGTTAACACGTTCCGGGACACATGACTATTTGCAAATGTCATGATATGACACTTCAAAATCCCATACATTTTATCATACCGCCTACAGCCGTGTAGTACCATAAACATTATTTTTAATTCTCACGCCGTGACACTAAATATCAATATCATTGTACTTGTATGGCTCAGTCTACGCCTGTCGGCGGTGTGAATGTGTTATTTTGGTGCGTAAGCACTGTGTTGAAAAATTACTCGAAATGAGTTTGCCGTGACATTCACGAACAAATGAAGTCGCGTGATGTGACACTAGATCATGTGCTTCTTAGGAATACTATGGGCAAGCAACGGCTATCGACGGTTTGCCAAATTACATGAAATAAAGTTCACCGCCCTTAGCCGTACTGTCACGTAACGATATACCGACATAACGTCAAGAGGCGGTCTGTCCCGGAAAGTGTTAACAAAGCAGTTGAGAGTTAAGGGGCTCCAGATACGAGGCCAGTTTGCCAGTCAGTTCAGTTGATAGGTCAGTTGCTGGCAATGTGTACGAATACTTTTGAAGAGAGCTCATTACTGACTGGATTTGTGTACACATCGGTCACTGAACTGATACGACTGCAAACTGATCTCGCATTAAGCAGTGTTTGCGAATAAACTATTTTGACACTGTCTGTCGCTTAGCCCAGCAGAACTATGTAAATCTGACATGATTGGTTTTTTATCAATATACCTAGAGGCTTTATGTTTGAACAGTGCCAACTCGGCAGACTTTCTGATTGTTATCTATTATACTCAGAGGGTATAGACATTTTTCTTATCTTCTAATCAAATCCAAATTGCACCTAGGCAAAAATACTTTGCAAGTGCAATGCAATTTGATCTCTAATACCATGCCACACATTTACCATGAATATTATTCATGCCATGGTATAAAAGTACAGAAATAGGACCGAACTGCGTGGAAAACAGTTTCATTTCATTGAAGCACTTCAGTCAAACTATTTTTTGAATAGCAAGTTGTTCTGTTGCCGATAACCATACATAATAGATAAAACATTTGCCCCTAGTACCTACTAACATCGTAACAGTTTTCTGAAACCTTACATGACTAGGTTAAAAGATATTGCCTTAAGAAAACTCATGATTCTTTGTTTTCCTGTGTTAGATCCAGATACTGCCAATGGAAACACTACTGATACGACTAAAACTGAGACTGTTCAGGAAGATATCAATAAAAATGAAAAAGTTTTAAAGAATACCAAGAATACTAATAAAAAATCTGCAAATAAAATGGCTAATAATGAGTCAAATGTTAACGAAGCTGAGTCATATGAAAATGGTAAAAATGAGACTGATAAAGTAGTTATTGTAGAACAAGATAAAACACAGCCTGCTGATGAAATGACTACACCTGAACCTGTGCCAGAGGACACTTCAAAGATTGAGGCACAGACACCACCACAAATTTTTGTGCCCAAATACAAATATAGTGAAGGTTTGTCAAGTTTTAATTTATTGAGTTTGATATTCTACACTATCAGTTTTTTATTTTATGTATTTATATTTTCAGATCACTGGTCTCCGCTTAATACTGCTGGCAAAAAGTGTTATGATATTGATTTGCTCAAGCAAATAAAGGAAGATCCTCTTTCGAAGAACAAGCCTAATGTTCCATTACTGGAACATTGCAATGTCATTAGGGTATTGTCATTACTCTATTCAGTTATATAATTGTGTATTATATGTAACAATTCAAATGTGATTTATCCTTCATTGTTTATTTTCCAGACTACTCCGATGCAGGAGCCACAACCGTTCACACCTATTTCGAGGCCTATGAATGATTCTCTATTTCCTCCATTTGCTAAGTCTCCTGGTATGGGATCCAGGAATAACACACCTCGAGATACTAAGAAAGATTCAAGAAACACACCACCAACTGGTAACATTTTTCGTATTGTGATTATTATTACTATATTTGACTTTGAAATATATTATCAAAACCATTATTTTTACACAGGCAAAGGAAGTATCAAACTGACCCCAGCTCCAAGTGGTAACAGCGCACATAAACCAGTTATTCATGTATCATTGTCATTGAGGGAAGAAGTCAAACTTAATGAAGTAGATTCTGCATGGAAGCCTACTAGATTCCGTAAAGATTCTGTCAATGAAGAAGATTTCAGGACACAGGTAAACCCATGTTAATTTAATTATGAGTGAGTAAATGATGATGCCTATTGTGCATCAAATTAGCTAAAGTCAAAGGATTTTTTTCTTACTGCTCCCTTTATCTTCCCGCAATTTGAGTTGCCGGAAGATAAAGGGATGCGAGTGTGATGAGAGTGGGAGTGGAATGAGAGTGATGCAAGGCCATGTAACCAATATCTGACTGTAGTATATTGCAGGTTTGGTTATTATAACTTATATTTGACCTTCAACTGAGTGAGTTGGTAAATAGTCACAAAATAAGAGTTGTGAATGATTTATTTTATATTAAGGGGTAATATAAAATAAGAAGACATAAATTTTATTGTACCTGTGCTAAATTGTCTTGTGTCACGTAATATACAAGATGGCTTGTAATTTGACAAGCCGGTAATATGAAAAAATATTTAAAGGTAAAAACAGACTAACAAAGAAAACAATTCTTACTAAAATAAACTAAACGATTTAATGAGCGACATAATATTTACATCATAACGCTTCTTTTCAAGGTTTGAGGTTAATGAACCTCTGCTTGATACCAATAGTGATATTTTCCCTGATTCTTAGCGATTGTTTTCTTTTTGTGCCTCTTGCATAGGCTGCCTCAACACTTTTCAAGACCACAGGGGTGTGGAATAAATTACGAGATAGATGAAAGAATTTGAGACCTTAAATTTTAAGTGGATAGTAAGCTGGTAGTGGTTGGCTGCCACCTAGACAGTCGAGACCCATAATTACAAGGGTTATCGATGACGCTTTACTACTCAGTCACCCTGTATAATTTATTGCTGGGGTACAGATTGGTGAAAGGTAACATGAAATGAAATACAAATAAGCGGTTCAAATTTACAAAATGTAACACACTTGGTGAATATTTTGTTTCAACATTTGTTATATTTCACTAATTTGTACTGGAATTACATTGAAATATAATGTTGGATCTCTACATCAAATAAAATAAGCATTCCATTCATTGACAATAGTCATCCTCAGGTTGGGCTGGGTGCCATCTATTGTACCTATTCTTCTTTGTAATTCTTACAATGTAATTCTTTCAGGAGCTCTATAAGAAGTTCAGGGGTATTTTGAACAAGTTAACTCCACAGAAGTTCGATACTCTTTTGGAGAGAGTAAAAACTTTGGATATAAACAATCAGAAGCGTCTAGAAGGTGTTATTGATTTAGTATTTGAGAAAGCCATTGAAGAGCCTAACTTTTCTGAAGCCTATGCTGCCATGTGTAACAAGTTGTCTGTCCTAATAAAGGTACTGTAATACACCTGGTTACTCTGATCATTAGACGAAAATTACTTGAGCTGTGTCAAAATTTATATGATTAATTATTCCACAGGTACCTGCTGACAATCCAACATCACCTGACAAATGTGCCAATTTCAGAGCACTTATTATCAACAAATGTCAAAATCAGTTTGAGACTCATAAAGTGGATGCGCAAATATTGAAATACGAAACTGAGCTTGCTGCCTGCACTGACCCTGTGAGTTATAATCACAATAATTCTTTAAATTTCTCGAATTTAAACATGAAACAATATTAATTAACTTTAAACATTTTAGGCCAGAAAGAAGGAACTGAATCTTATGATAAATGAAGAAAACAGACGTCTTAGAATGAGGTCTGTGGGAAATGTGAGATTTATTGGTAAGTTTGTTTTTGATTGTTCGTTTTTCTAAACAGTTGTTTGATTTTCTGAAAGAATAGACAATTTCATAAACATAAGGTATATACCATTGCTTGTTATTGTTTTTATGACAATCTTATTTTATTTTTACAATAAAATTAAAGAAAAACATTATTATTTGTTTGTATGTTATTTATTTGTATGTAAATAAGGCTGCCCTGGTACCCAAAATTTGTCTTTAAATTATTATAATGCACAATTTCTGCCCGAAAGCACTAGCGAAAGTCTTGTATTTCACGTGTTTCATATTTGCGAATTATTCATTCATGAATGAATAAGCATTAAAACTAATCCAATTCGCCAACAGAAACATTGCGCCTGTTTTTTCCGATGGATTAGGGTGAAGTAGTACTCCCAGGTGGCGGTTCTATTTGATTTGAATTTTAGCTTAGCTATTTGTTCTAATGTTACAAAACAGTCTATATACCTGTTACGATAACTAACAGTATTTGCTAATGCGACATGTTTTTGAACTTGTGTTTTAATTAGATTTATAGCACTGCGCGAATTTAGTTTGCACGATCGTTATTAGTTTTTGAACAAAACAAAAATAGGCCACTTTTTATAATGTTCTTGCAATTACATTTCTATAAATGATTGTTGCAGGTGAGCTTTATAAATTAAAAATGTTGACATCTAAAATCATGGATTACTGCATGAAGTATCTGATCGATAAAGTTGAAGAAGAAAAGCTTGAGTGTCTCTGCAAGTTACTTACTACGATTGGCGAGCAAGTGGAAAACGAAGTCCATGGCCAACTTGATAACATTTTCAAGAAAATGCAAGATATTGTCGATCGCAAGTCCAATAAAATAAGCAGCCGTGTTAGGTTAGTTTCGACAAAAATAATTCAAATGTACTAATGACCCTAACAGATTAATTAAAAGCTTTGAATATGCAGACGTCAATACTTTTATTCAATAAATAAACACTAATGTTGTTGAACAGGTTCATGCTTCAAGATGTAATTGAACTCAGGAAACGCAAATGGGTGGCTAAGACTGTTATTGATTCACAACCTAAAATGATGGATCAAATTCAAAAAGAAGCTGAGCAACAGCAGCGTCATATTGAGGTAATTTAATTTAAAGAAACTACACAGATAAATGTTCTTTAAATAAATAAGTCGAGCAAGTATAACATTAATATGGTCACACATAAAGCCGCGTTTCCACTAGGCAACATTTGTCGCGCGACACGTGACGCTCAACATGTACGGCAACGCTGCACAACAGCGCGCGACGTTGCCAGCTGGCGCGCAACATGACGCGCGGCTTGTTGTTTGTTTAAAGAGTGCAAAGCGCGTAAGAGCGTAAAGTAGTAGATGCGTAGACAGACAACGTTGATCAACAAAAGTTCCGCGCTGACTTTCAACATGTTGCTCGTCAATTGTTGCCTAGTGGAAACGCGGCTTTATATTTGGAAAAATAAAACTTCCAAGAACTTATTTGGTATTCTGTCATGTCTAAATAAATTTACTTTCTCTTTTAGTTAATGAATGCTGGGGGATTCCGCCGTGATGAAGGCGGCCGTGGTAAGCGCGGCGACAGTCGCAGACAGAATTCAAACAATTCGTTTATTGATAATACTTGGAAACCATCCCGGGCCAACCCAGTGGACACACTAAAACTTAAGGCTGTGACGCAAAAGGTATGCTTATCTCTTAGTTAAATGATGATAGATGGATTTTATAAATTAAGGTTTTTTGGATAGGAACATTATAGGAACAACAGATGACGAGATAAACATTTATGGAACAAAAAGTTGTACTGTGCTATTCTGTAACAAAAATGTTGCTGATAATTTATTATATATTACTAGTTGCGCCCCGCGGTTTCACCCGCGTAAGTCTCGATCCCGTGGGAAAGCCACCCTTAACACTTAGGGGTATAAAAAATATTATAAACCTATTCTCATACCTACTGCATATACATATAAAATTTCATAAAAATAGGTCAAGCCGTTTCGGAGAAGTATAAAAACACTAAAATTGTGACACAAGAATTTCATATATTAGATGTCACTATCAATGGGAAGACCAAAGAAACGATGGATGGACTGTGTGAAAGATGATAATTATGACTACCGAGATGACGACTTAAGGTAAGCGTCCACAGGCCCGCATCGCACGTATCGGACGCATCGCACGTAACGGATTTTAGTTTGCATTGTACAAAAACTCATACAACAGCGTCCACTGATCCGCACCGTACGGACCGCTCATCGGCAATGCCTACATGCGATGCGTACCGATGACGTCATACGGAATGCCGATCAGTGGACGCGACCCGCGCGCTCGCTCACTTTCCGCACGTACGATCACTACAAAATCCGAATGAAGGTGGCATCGGCAATCCGATTGCTGATACTCGCGTCGGCAATCCGATCGCTTCCGATACAGTGGACGCAGTCTAATTAATCCGTTTGATGCGATGCGTTCGATACGTGCGATGCGGGCCTGTGGACGCTTACCTTTATAGAGAAGTATGGAAGAACGAGACATGTTGCGCCGACCCCAAATGAATGGGGATAAGGGCAGGAGAATGATGATGATGAATGATGACTAAATCAATTTGCCCCCCCCCCCCCCCCCCTTATCTACGAAACTGCAGACAAAAATGTTGAAAAAAAGAATGCAGGGGAATAGTTCTAAACTTATGGATTACAGGAAAAACTAAGTCTATGGTCTTAATGGTATGGTACTTATGTTATGTTATGTGTGTTCTTGAAATTCATACCAACTACGGAATCTTTCATTGTGCGTGGTCCGACACGCACTTGGCCGGTTTTCTGCATTTACTTTGAATCGGACATACACCAAGGCAATTCTGTGAATATTAGATTCAGCGATTTACAAAGTACTTGAATGTTAACACACACCAATGTTTGTTCAAAAAGCGAGAAAGTATATTCTGATTATTAATTGATTTTGTGGTATATATATTGAACCGATCCCTTATAATTGCCATTTTGATTTCCTAAAACTACTTATTAATAGGCTAATATACTAGATCGTCTTTTTGTGAAGTGCCTTAGCGTGAGAAGTTACTACATCCGTGAGCTACATCCAAGTTGATTGAAGTTACTAGAACTTCTATCAACTTGGATGTAGCTCACGTCGGGCGCTGCAGAGCTCGCGCGTTGTCAAGACTGCAAATCTAACCTAAGGTGCGGTTAAACTGCGCGTAAATAGCACGAGCCTATACAAGCCGCGCCGTGATCATCATTAGAAGATAAAAAGTTTTTAGAGGTTAAATTAAATATTTCCCAATTAACCAATTTCTATCAATTGCCTCGATCGAGTTATGGACTAGTCGTGGACAGTCGTGGTGCTAAGATGCTTAGATGAACCAGTGGTCGGAATATTATTATTATTATTTATTGATTTATTAAGGTACTAAGTCCCAATCACAATACATAAAGTTAAAACAAACATCATTACACCATTAAAATACAATACATTAAAATTAAATTAAATTAATTATTTAATTAAAATACACATTTTTATATAAAATTGAACGCATTCCGGAATAGGTAGAGCTATTTTACGCGTGTTCGCGACGTGCGTGCGACATGTTTTCGTAGTATGGACATAAAAATGTCGGTATATACAATGGCACTCGTAATATCTGAACTTTTACTAGGGTGACAAGCATTAAAATAGATTGTCTAAACTAGAAAAAAAAAAAAAAAACTTACGCGAAACAGGTTGGGTGGGAAATAATATTGTTTGAGTTAACTAATCCGATTTTCTTTATTAAAGTTCTCGGTAAATTGAAATTTCTGGGAAGTGAGGCTTGAGGTCATTGGCCCGAAACAGCTCTAACATATTCCGATCACTGATGATAACACTGGCTGGTGGATCGAAAGAATAAATTCCGGCTATTCACGAGCAAGCTTAATGAATGTAAAAATACATACACCAGAGTATCTTACACACTGCGCTTCGGACATTCACAGTAAAGGCTTGCATATCAGTTAAAGTTTTCAGAATTTTGAAAGCTTTAGTATCTACCAGATATTAGGAACAAATAGTGGACGAATACCAAATGAAGTGCAAAAAATAATAAAGTGTAGCAACTACCTCCCTTATTGCTCGCTCTGATCCGCCACGCAAGCAAAATATTGCAACACATTGTCAACGAACATCTGAAAGCACACCTGTAGCGAGAGATTGCGGAAGAACAAGCTGGGTTTGTGAAGGGAAAGGGAAACCCGTGAAGAAATTCTCATTGCTCGTCATATAATTAAGAAGACAAGCATAAATGCTTTGTTGATTTTTCAAAGCATTTGACTCTGTGAAATGACCCACCTTGTGGAGGACGCTAGTGGAAATGGACACACCAAAACATCTTGTACGCCTTTTTAGAGAACTCTACGTAGGAGGAATAGCGAATACGAAAAGACGACCACATTTCTGATAGTTTCGCCATTCCTATGCAACACCCTACACAGAGTTCATTATGCGAATCACCCTCGACGACTGGACTGTGTATTGCGATTGGTGGCTACAAAATTACGAACCTCCGCTGATGACGCAATCTTGTTTGCGGCTAAAGCTGGACACATAGAAGAACTTTTTAAGATGGAGTGCGTGACATTTTCTTGTCACGCGCGTTTTTTTGTCTTACGTTTGGATTAAGGATTAATTGGAGTAAGACCAAGCTGAAGATTGTACACCGTAGGAACATTCGCCAGACTGACACAGATTGCGAAATGCGACGTAGTTCAGTCCTGAGTGTATCTTGGTGATAGGATCGTGGACAATGGCAGCTGCGTGGAAGAAGTGAAACGGCGTATGGCTATGGCTAGAGGGTCAATGGAAAAGCGAATAAAAATACAGAGGAATCGCAACAACTATTGCCATTAATATCTAGCTCGTCCGTACACTTGTATTCCCCATATTTCTGTACGCAGCTAAGACGTGGACATTACGAGAACTGGAAAAGAAAAAAGTAGATGCTCTAGAAATGTGGTGCTGGAGTAGAAAGCTTGGGGTACCATGGACAGAATTCCGTACAAACGTCTCCATACTCCAAGAACTCGTTATCAAACAGCGTCTATCAGCACTAATACAGTCTCGAATACTGAAGTCCCTAAGCGGAATAATGAGTCCATAGAGCCATAGAGCATCTAGTGGTGCAGGGCAGAGTGGAAGGTAACCGGCCACGCTGTTGGTCACTGATGAGGTGGACCGATCAAATTAAATCCGCGGTTGGAAGCCCTGTTAATGAATGCGTCAGACTGTCATCTAAAAGAACCAGATTTAGAGAGATCGTGAGGCGGGGAACGACTTCACCTGCGATTGGACCCAGTTCATTGTGACCACGACCGCTCTGTCAAGCGCGAAGTGAAGAAGAATACCAAGTGAAGCTACTAGTAATTGCTACTTAAAATTTTGATTTGAATGATACCTAGCTAACTGGTGACACCCAAAGGGTCCCGGCGATAACCTAAAACGGAAATAAAATCTGCTAGGTTATCGCCATTGTTTGCATATAAACTTAGACTTTGCTTTGCCCTGTATAGTTTAGAAATAAAAGTCCTTTCTTAGGGCCCAGCCAGACCTCTAACTAACGGTATGTCTTCGTATTTCAATTTTCTCGTAACTATCCCTTTCGGTCTCTAAGAAACATCCTTCCCTAAAGTCCCGGCTGTACGCAGCGACTTGCATGCACAAATAGCACACACATTTTGTGCAAACAACATGTGCAGCTTCCACACCATCCATAGCAAACCGTTTGCACAGTTTACAGTTTTGTCTTGCTTAGGTAAATTTGCGCAGATACAGCAAATCATGATGTCTAGGGTTTATTATAAGATCACTTGCTTTTTTAAATCACATTGCCAGTCATCAATGTGAGCAAAAAATAACATGACTTGTCATGGCCCCCGACTACACGCTCAATCTCTCAATCAATAAAGTCTGTCTTAACTTCGTAATATCGCATAGTAAATTTCATTATTACATGGTAACGCCATAATGGCCTTCAATTGTGTTTTTGATACCATAATTCACTTTGTTTTAGAATCTGACCAATATCAAATTGGCTCCACAAAATTCAGGCTGGAATCATGGCTCAGGTACAAAGAATACTGCACAGGCGAGTAGCAATTCCATGATCAGCATCAGCAAAAATATGTACAGTGTTCTAGAGAATGTACAAACTGATCCTACATCACTTAGAGGCAAGTACTTACACTACATACTACTTTGTTACTTAATTAAACAGGAAAAAAACAAAAATTGTATTATATTATTTAAGGGGTTCTTTGCTAGGTTTTAAGGATCATACTTCCATTCCATCCATGATTTTCATTTCATCTGCCAAACTATTCAAAGAAGTAAGTAGTTTACGAGCTTCACACCAAACAAGTAGCTTTTTTTGGTTTAGCAAGTAGTTGTGGGTTCTTTATTCTTACATTTCTGGTAACATAAATGATGAAAGTTAAAACCTACTAAATCAAATCTGAAATGGTTTAACATTAGTTTATTACTGCTTATATTTATAATTAAATTTAATGTTATAGTGAAACAAGTGCTTGGAATGTATTTGTTGTTTTTCAGCTAACAGAGATATGACCCCTAATTATTCAAAGGGAGCATCTATCGAAAGGTCCACATTTAACTCCAGAGGCGACTTCAGTAAGTTTACAATATGACATTTACAGTTAATTCTTATTCAGATTATCTACGTAAGCTGACCCGTTAAAGGTATATTGCAGAAAAATATTCAGTATGTAAATCTCAAATATTAAAAAAATGCCGTTGTTGCAAATCACTCGGGAAGCCATTAGCCACTATTTAGTATTAGCGCAAGGTGCGTTACGTCGCAAGCAAGTTTGATACCAGCAGTTCACAATTTTTCTACAGTTGATAATCTAATGGAAAGAATACCGATAGATTATTAGATAGATAGATAAACAAATTAAATTCATTATTATATATTATGGTGATTATATTTATGTATGATATAATTAAGTTACATTAAGTCATTTTAATTACAGCAGCAAGTGGAAGTAGCAGCCGCTCCGGTTCGGTGGGCGTAGCTCGCTCCAACTCCGGTACGCGCAGCACGAGCGTGGCACCGACCACGCCGCCGGTCGCCAGCGAGGCCCCAGCGCCCGCCCCGGCACCAGCTCCCGTTCCTCAGGAACCACTCCCGGACCCTAAGAAGAAGTCGATCAAGTCTATAATAGACCTCTGCATCATTAATTCGGATGATGTTGAAATGGTAGCTGAAGTCAAGCAACTGTATACCGCTCAGTACCATGCTGCTGTAGTTAATGAAATACTCAATGTTGCTGTAGAAAAGTAAGCACAGTATTATTATACTAAACTTTGTATATTTAGCTATTTAATGTACAGATATAGTTACCTCGCACTTTTTTTTTTAGATCAGCAAAGCAGATTGCGTTAATTTCAAAGGCATTGCTCAGTTTAGTGGCATCAAATACCATCTCTCCTGACAATTTTGTAGCCGGCATCAAAGAAATATTAGAAATCGCACCTGATCTTTACATCGATATTCCTATGTTATATGATAATTTAGGAAAGATAGTTGCACCGCAAATCGAAAAGAAGGTAAATATACTCATTTGTTATATGAAATTTTAAATAATTCATAATTTTATTAATATTATTTGTGTAATAATCATTATATTTATTTTCAGCATATCACGTTTGTACAGATATTTAGGCTTTCTGAAAGCATAATTTCTGCAGAACATGGGCATCTGTTTTTGAAAGCAGTGATTAGAGACCTAAAAGAAAGTATGGGACCTTCCTTTGTAAAAAGCAAATGGCAAGAGTCTGGTCTTCAAATTAAAGAATGGATGGATGAAAAACTTGTAAGCACCTCCTTTTTTTATATCTACTTCTAATTTTTATTTGCTAGCATGTATATTATTCTATACTAAAATTAATTTGGATTTCAGGTGACAACGTGGTTGGAAGATAATAAGTTCGAATTTTTGGAAGGAGATTCTAATGTTAGCGAAGAAGCGAAGAAAATTTTGGCGCCAGCTCAAACTCAAAGCAAATTAATTCAACTTATGAATGCTGATGAGACTTGTGAATGTATAAAGGGATGGATACAGGTAAGATCCTAGATATAAGAAAGAAGGAGATATGCCCCGGTAGTTGAAAATGTATCCGGACCCCGGTGTCTCCAGTTTGTCCTTACCACTCGCCACAACTACACATGCAGTTCAGTAAAAGCAATCTATACGAAGTCGCGCACACACTCGCAAGGAATAAATCAGAACGTACTACACAATCAATTATAAACCTTATCGCAGCAAACACAGCGTGCATTTACCATTCACCGTACAACTTACTCACACGAAAACGTGAGTCGCTATCGTTGTGCTGTGCAAAAGCCATTTGTTTTACATATATGCTAGTGATTGACTAAATTGGAAAGTTATTGATCCTTACATTTATCGTTATATTAAAAAAATTCTGTGGTCCTAAAAATAAAATAAATAATAAATGATATACTGATACTAATATAATATATATATATATATATACAATAATGTACCTAAAAAAAAAAACAATATGAGCAATTCAAAATGAGTAAAAAACATGATTTCCTCATGGGTCTTCCAATCAGATTACAATGGTTGACAAATTGAAGAATAAACTATATTAGCAATATATTCATTAGGCAATCGACATTGTTGTCGATAGTGGATGACGTTAGTGGATCTGTACAAGGACATCACTGACTCGTTGCAAGATACAGCAGCGTACTACGCGATGAATCTTTTTTATTTATTTTTTTATTTAGTATGGGTTTGCTCTTGACCTTAGTCTAGGGCAGAGGTGACAGAGACAAAGTCGACGATGGAGTGAGCTTACCCAGAAGATGCCTGTTTACTCTAACTTTGAAGAGATTAGGGTTGTATGCGTTCGGAAACACAGGCGCAGGCAGAGTTCCACTCTTTTGCTGTGCGCATTATAAAAGTCATTTGGAAACGCTAAGTGCGTATTGGTGGAATAGCAACAAGGAAGGGATGGCAACCTGCAGTGCGTCTAGATGTCCGATAATGGAAGGGTGCCGGTGGAATGAGGTTGTGGAGTTATTGGGCACACTCACCGAAGAAGATGATCCACATAAACAAAGTATCGTTTTGTGATGTTTACATTGATTGTCCAGTCAGTAAGCGACATATATTTAGGTAGTGGTTAAGAAGCATTGTATTTCATGCAAAGATTACTGATACTATTTCATATATTATATGAAAACAAAAGTGACGTAGTAAAAGCAAGAAATATTTTCGGTTTTATGTTTTTCATGATTTTAAACACAAATATAGTAAAATACTTTTATACAATCTGGCTCTGGATGTACGACATTAAATTAAAACGAGCACAGTACTAGTCCATCGAAACATTTTAAAACACGAAGAAGAAAATTTAAAAATTGCAATTTTCAAACAAAATAAATAGGAGAATCAACTGCATAAAAAGTAAACACTCTCCCCCTTATTACAAAACAAGGTTTATCTTCAGACCCAGGTTTAAAACATGGACCCATTATTGAATTTCGAACTTTATTCCGACTATTTTAAAGTTCCTAAACACAAAACTGACAACTTAGTAACACTAAGTTTTCAGTTTTGTAAAAAGAACGGTATTTCAATATTTCAATCACTGTTACGTTCTTATTACAAAAACTGGCTCCATGGTTTAGGCCATGTCAAATATAAATCTTGTTTTGTAATAAGGCGATCTATATCTACAAAAAGTTACTGACCTTGCGCGGCGCGTTAGGCGCTCCTTACAATGATTACCTATTATTACGGACTCAGATCTACATCATGTTGAAAAATAACAAAATGGAAAATAATTTCCTGTGGCTAAAGTATTCATTGGATTTGATCAATTTTTTGTATACAGGTAAAAAACAAGATACTCTTTACGTGGTTTATAGGAATGTCAATCGTCCTGTAACACCTTGTATAAATATGTTATGTGATTCCATGATTTATGAAGTGTTTAGTTTGACTTTGGTCTTTTCAAGAAACCACTGAACAACACGGCATTCATATAATATATGTGTGCTATAGTGCGGTTTCGACCGCGGTCGTGACAACATATTATGTTGTCACGACCGCGGTCGAAAGCGCACTAGTTCGCAGATACGACCATTTGCCTGGTACATGAGCGTTGCGATCATGTCGCGTGGACAAAGACACGCCCCCTTGCCACTTCTGTTTTTTATATTTCTATGGGTAAGATACATTGAAGCATCGCGTGGAATGAGCTTTTAGGTCTTCATTTCTATTGTGTAACTATTTTGATATCACAAGTTTTATCTTGACAAGATTCTGGTGAAAGCTTAGAAAGATGAACCACAAATATCTTGACTTAGCACGCGAGGACGTCATACTGTACCGTAAAAAAATCTGTTTGTGAATTTATAATCATTTCCCATTGATGTGTTTCCACAGGATAAAATTGGTGACTCTACGAATGAGGATTCGTTTATGCGAGCACTAATTCAAGCGATATGCGAACATGCGCTTTTCGGGCCGGAAGGACGTGATGTACCACAATTCAACCAAGACCGCATGAATAAGTATGCGAGTCTCATACATGACTTCGGCGAGACAAAACAGTCTAGAGAGGCGAGCTGTTTGTTCGGCATACAACAGCTTATACGTAGGCTGGAACATCCGCAAGGTTAATATAATAATCAATTATATTAAATAGATTAGTGTGTAATAAGTGGGCGCAACGAAGCCGGTCGCATATAATATTTTTTTATCAATTCATCTTCAAGAAATCTAAAGTTACACTTACATCTAATAGATTGATATTGATTTTGATTATTGAGACAAAGTATACAGCACTATGATGACCTAATTACATTTGTAAACAATACTATTAACTTAAATATGACATTAAATCACGCCTGTATTCCCCAAAGGATTAGGCAGAGGTGTAAAATAGCACAATAATGTGAAATGTGGGTTTACTCTAGGGTACCATAAAGTACACCCACATTTCACATTATTACTTGTATTCGTTGTGATAATTGGCTAGTCTATAGCTAGTATTTTTAGATTGTTTCTGATATAGGAGGAACACATCCATACTAATTATAATATTACAAATACGAAGGTAACTCTGTCTGTAACAACATTTCACGCATTTTATAATTCCTCATATTTTCTCAATGTTTTTCTTGTAATTCCTGCTTTATGTCGTTTCTCCTTGTAGCAATATTCATATTCATTTATTGCATTTCATGTTGTTTACAGGTTGTAAATAGTATACATGCTTGTCCACTACACCGAAAACGAAACTATCGATATCGACATCGGACTTATAAAACAGAGATCGTAATAAAGTAATGAAGAAACGCCCATAACCAAAACAACTTAGGTGGAAACTTAACTGAATTATTTTTTGTTACAGGCTTAACTTTAGAGATATTCCAATATCTACATGAACAATACATAATTTCATTAGATGGGTTTATTGCTTGGGAGGAGTCTGAAAAGGAGCCAGAGGGAAAAGGTACGAGTATATTTTGATTTATTGGTTTCTTCAACTATTACTAGAAGAAATAAAGGCGATAAATTTAAATGCTGGTGACTTTCTCGTTGCAGGTGTAATGATGAAGGCGTTGGTTTCGTTCTTTACGAACATTAAGGAGGCCGACAACGAGGACTCGTGCAGCGAGGACTGACGAGCGCCGCGCCACGCGGTCGCGCTGCCGCCGCTCTTCGCGCCGGTGATCGCACCCGTGCTGATCGCAGCCACGCCTGACGCAACATCTGCATTCAATGTCTTCTATATTTTTATATATTAGAATCATCCTAAATGGAACTCATAGATTATATTATTATTATTATGATAATGCTTAACCTAACAGAAGCTAGAAAAAAGTTGTATAATATTTTTTAACGCGATAGTTATTTATCAAGATCTTAAAAGGAATTTGCTTCAAAATTTTAATGCGTGACTCAGTATAGTACCTATACTAAATTGGTGAATTGCGCCACATTGATTTTGAATGGCTGTAATCTGCTCTGAGGTACATAATTACTATGGCCATTGATTGATTATGTAATCATTATTTTATGGTTAAACAGTTTTATCTATTATGAAATCACAGAATTAAGTATTCTGGTTTTTATTATTATACAAGTTCCCCAATAATATAATAATTTAATATGTATGTTTTGACCGATAATTATTCTCTGGTTTTTATTTTTACAAGTCCCCAATAATATAATAATTTAAATATGCATGTTTTAATCGATAATTCAAGTGCATTATTCTCTGATTTTTATCATTGTACAAGTCCCCCGATATAATAATTTAAATATGTATGTTTTAACTGATAACTATTCTCTGGTTTACAAGTCTACAATAATATAATAATTTAAATTTACATGTTTTAACTGATAATTAATTATTTGGTTTTTATTATTGTACAAGTCCCCATTATTATAATAATTTAAATATGCGTGTTTAAACTTATAAAAGTCCCCAACAATATAATAATTTAAATATGCACGTTTTAATCGATAATTATTACACAAGACAGTGTTGTTAAGATACATACGTTATTCTCTGTTGTCAAGATTCGTAATATCGTATTTAATATTGGTTTTTAATAAATATTTATTTAAATATTTTTACTGTTTATAATAATAATTATAGAAATACATGGTTACAAATTGACTTTTTAATGTAAAAAGTCAATGAACAGTTTTTCCTAAACTGATGATTATTTTTTTAAATGTATTATATAAAATGCCAATCTTGTCATCAGAGAAAGTAATTGCAAAATCAATGTTTTACATAGTTTTTTTTTTTAATGAAATTTTGCCTACCATAAGCTCTTGATGCATAACTTGTACGCTTTGAACATCTTTGCGAAAATTATCAAAAAAAAAAAATACTGTATATTCTGGTCTAATAGAAAGATACATTTGTATGCTTTCATTGGGTTAAAGCTTCTAATGGTCTTACTACTAGTGAAGTCACTGTTTAGAGAAATATGTTTACTGTTCAAGTTTTTGTTTATGAACATAAAACTGATAGTTAATATATGAATCTAATTATTTACTTAAATCATATAATTCTATAAAATAAAATAGCTAATTTTGGGGTTGAAAGAGTTGAATGTAGTGGCGGATTTATCTACTGGACGTCCCAAACGTCAGATTGTTGGTGTCTTGTTAATCATGAACGTTATTTTTGTGAATATCATGTTATGGCGATTGGGTTGTTTGATTCGTCTTATAAAATTCGCCACCGCAAACAGTAGAATTTATACAAAACACAACTCCAATTCCAGAAATTGTTAATACTTAACTAATCACCCGAATAGTAGATTGACTAATAACTATTTACACAGTTTGCATATTAATATTGAACATAGTATAAAAAAGTTTAATTACATGATTAGCTCCAATTTAAAATGCTCTCAATTATTTTAATTTCCGTTTTTTATATTCAGTAAATTTTAATTTCATCTATTAAAATTTTAATTTTTTTATCATTTTAAAAGCCCCAAATTAATATTCTTCTTATACCATGTGACTTTTAATTTAATAGATATTTTTATTTAGTTTTAATTTGAATAGTTAGCTGTGACTCAGTAAGCAGTGATATCTGTCTCAAATCTTTCGTGAATTCAGTTGTTGGGCGCGAGATGCGCGGCGAGTAGTGCGGGCGAGGGCGGGTAGACCGCCTTCGCCTTGGATGGCACGTTTCGCACTCCGTCCTATGCATGTTAATTTCTCTTAACTTTACTGTCTCCGCTGCTGAGTTTTTATTACTTATTAGCTACTCTTGTCAGTTACTATGTATGTTATGTAAATAAACTTTTTAAAAAAAAGCTAATCTTTACTGAGTATTCCTATTAATGAACACCACAATGTAAAACTAATACTAAAGCAATAAATGATAAATTCCTAGCCTTTCAAAATAATTATAAAAAATTTAAAAAATAGTACTTTTATATTCCATAGAAATGTATATTCAACGAGAAATATTAGTAACAACACGTTATTTATTATTAAATTTTATAAAAAAATATAAAATAAATCTCTGTTTCGAGGTTTTTGTAAATAAACGTGGTTTTAATTTGTAGATAAAGATTTGTCAAAGTAACCCATAGTAACTAGAATTAACTATGTATAGATATACCTCTATCCGATTCGAACGAACACCAACTGCAGAGTTAGTATCTTTTATGTAAGTATTGTTTTATATATAATATTAATATTTTAGTACTTACCTACAGTAGGTATACAGGTTGAATTTTCTTTCAGGCCACTAATAGGTAGATTCTGAAATGGTTCTAGAGAAGAACGCTGAAATTAAACTGGAATTTTCTTTGTCAACTAATTAAGTTCAGCTGTGCTCAGAACATGAAATGTTGGCCACTCGGAACAGTTTATACCATTGTCAAGGTTAATGATTAAATCTAAATTAATAATTAAGATACCTCCTAGCACCTTTAAACCTATGATTGTTACAAGATTTCGTTTGTAATATGACGGAACTTCGAAAAGGTTTTAAGGTCTCTTTTATTTTCTTTAATATTGAGCTCAAAATCGTTTGTGTTTTTAACAATGACCCGTAGTAACTCATCCATACTGACTGAAAAGAATCACTTGGTATACAGCAATAAATAATTACTTTTATGGGCACATTACAGCCGAGCCGGGCCGCAGCGCATTTCAGTTTAAAAAAAAGTGCGCGGTGCTTCGCGCCTGTAGAGTGCGATGGTTCATACAAAATTTACGACAGAGATATAGGAAGGTTTTTGCAATGCGGTGCGGCCAGCCCGAATCCTACACGTCAGCATTATAATTCTTTGTACATTATCTACACCAAATCCTCTTTAAAAGTTTCTGAAACAGCTTATTGCCAACATTAAAACAACCAGTGTCATCGTAACCATAATATCATCCAAACGAGTTATAATATGTACTAAATTTAATTCCTTTGCTTTTTCCATCCCTTCCTTAATCAAACAGCCACATTCTCATTACTCAATTCGTGGTATATACATGAGTTTCAAAAAAAGAATATTAGGTATGTCCACACTGCCTTTTGTTCGATCATCACTAGCATGCGTCAAAGCGCATTCAACAGCGCGCACGTGAGGCATGCTTCGTTTTAGTTAAAAGCGTTGCGCGCGCTGTGATGCATGAGTTCCCGCACTCGGTGGGTTTCTGTGCAATAAATCCTACATCTGAAGATGGCGGACAACGATAAGGAATCTACTAAAGGTTATTCGAATTCACGTCGCGCGTCGTATCCCGCCGATAATAATTTTGCCAAAATGTAATACATATATTGTTTATATTATACACTCAGCAATTAAACTTTCCATGAATTTACATAGAGTTCTTACAACACTAGGTACAGTCAGCGTCAAATAGTTAGTGACACTCAGGGTATCCAAATAAATAGACGCAACCAAAAAGTCAATAATATCGGTACAAACACAGTTTTCATATTGCTGTCAACAATATAGTCGCTCAAAAGGTCGAGACGTTTAAAATGTCTTAAAGATCGGTTCAGTCAAACCGCCATAAATATGGTTACTTCCATATTTTTGAACACTTATAATGCTTGGATACCATTGGCGGGATGACTGTCACCATATTTATGGCGGTTTGACTGAACCGATCTTTAAGACATTTCAAACGTCTCGACCTTTTGAGCGAATATATTGTTGACAATAATAAGGAAACTTTGTTTGTACCGATATTATTGACTTTTTGGTTGCGTCTATTTATTTCGATACCCTGACACCCGAATACTGAAAAGCCACTCAAATCTCATAATCATCTAAAAGCTACTTAAATATAAGCATCCCTCAAATTTAAATGGTATACACAAACGCCACTCAAGCAATTCGACCCCATGATTAACCAAGCAGTCCTCAAATGTTTACATCATGGCAACATCCTGCTCAAAAATTGTTATCAGCACGTTCTCAGTTACAAAATAATTTACTTTACGTCTCGTATTCGTTTTACGCAGTCTTCTTTGAACAAATATTTTCTATAATTATTAATCAGTTGAAATATAACAACGTAATGTAAGTTTGGTTTGAATTACGATGGAAATTATGCATACTATTTACATAAATATCAAAAGAGGACGTCATAAGAAAAGAAAATTCCATGACATGATTGTCTTAGATTGGAACGTCTCACTTGACATTTTACGCGCGATTATTTAACAAGATTATTATTAACTGATTCACGATGGAGAGGAGAAGAAGAAACGTGAATGCAATTATACACCTGCTGAGAAAGATATGGTCTTGGAACTGATAAAGTAGTAAGTACCTACATAAACAATGAAATATTGTAAGTACTTTAAACTTATATAACCGCAAGAGCCGGTGCATATTGTAATAGTTTGTTATTAGACAATACATGCCTATAACATACTCGTACATATCCAGGGGTGGCCAGGACAACCGTTGTCTGTATCAAGCACCTACGGAAACTTGTGACCGCTTACCATCTGAAAGGCTCAGAATAAATACACGATTTATGTCTATGTACCTACAAGTACTTTTATTCCTACAAGTTTATATACGGCCAGATAATGCACGTTTACACATACTCAGCTGAACATTTCACAGATCCCAAGTTTAATTCCAAACTGTTTCATGTTGTAAATAATAAGTTACATAAGTATTATAAATAAATAAATATTCCAGATATATCAAAATATAATTGAAAATAAAGAAACTGATGCCAACATAATTTTGAAGACGCGAGAGGCTTGGAATAGAGTGTGCCAACTGTATAATGCTGTCGCTGTGAGCGGCTGCAGGACATGACAACAACTCCGGCCGCAGCACTTCTATGAAAACCTCAAACAGAGGCCTAAAAAAAATATAGCCAAAGCAAATATAGACTTGATTTTTTTATGATAAGTAATATTTCTTTATTTACTCATTTAATTCAAAAACAGTTGGCCTTTCGTGATCCGAAAGTGAAGACAAAGACGATAGACATATTTTTATCACTATTTGAAAAGTTTCAATAGATTTAACTTGATTTGAGGGACCTCGCGACCACTCTCAGATTTAAGTGCTGCTCAAAGCAGTTTGACAGTTGATTTGACAGATAAATAAAGTTGAGTAGCGTTCCTGTATACGACTTTTAAACTGAGTGGTGTTTGAGCATTACTTATTTTAAGTAGCACTTATATTTAAGATGATACTCAAAAAAGACGTTTAGGTATACGAAATTAAAGTTTAGGAGCTGCTCAAACGTTTAAGCAGCCCTTAAATATTTGAGTGGCGTTTCAGTATTCGGCCGTGAGTGTCACTAACTATTTGACGCTGACTGTACCGAGTTCGTCTTATTATAAAGTATTTAAATCCATACCTCCTTATTTTCTGATGACGTCACTTACAGTTGCCTAATTAACTTGGTAGGTAGGTACGCTATTAAACTAGTCTGAAAAAGTTATCTGAAGATTAAAATATACTCTGACTGGACATACATAAATGTGATTTAAGTGTGATGGTGTAGGTTCATTTGTGAAAGAGATAATATCTCATAAAAATATATATTTTATGTTGACATTTGTAATAAAAATTTCAACATAAAATAAAAGTTTATCTTATACTTAGATAAAATTCTCGTGTCACAATGTGTTACCATACTCCTCCGAAATGGCTTGACCGATTTTTATGAAATTTTATAAGCATATTCAGTAGGTCTGAGAATCGGCTACTATCTATTTTTTATACCCCTAAGTGTTAAGGGTGGCTTTCCCACGGGATCGGAGCGCAGCTAGTATTTTTATTAAATTTTCAAAAAAATTGCTTTCAATTCCGGTGGGAGTAGCGCAGTACCTACTCTCCTGGCTCAGCCTGGTGTGACGTGACTAACAAAAAATAGCACTTTAAAGCTTAATATTACGCAGTCAGATCTCAGAATTAAAAAATGTTTGTCACAGACCAACAATATTTTTGAACGGCCTATCCAACGATACCCCACACCATGTATTAGACGAGAAAAAAAAATATCATCCCCGTTTTACGTGCAAGGGAGGTGTACTTACCCTAAAAAAAATGATTTCATGCTTTTATTTTACGACTTTCTCGGCGTGATTAATATGTACACCCATGCCAAATTACAGTCTCTGAGCTAAGCCGGGGACAGACGGACAGACAGACAGACGGACATGGCGAAACTATAAGGGTTCATTGTTTACTACGGAACATTACAACGTTACGTACCTAGTACAATCCGATTCCTATCGGATCACAAACAAAATTATCTACGTTTTTCGGAAATAAACCTACCTACTTGATAATACCTATTATAGTTTTACATACATAAACTCACGCCTTCTTCCCATGGGGACAGAAACTACAGAACCGTCCGTCCTCTTTCTCCCTTCTTTTATCCTTACATAGGGGTAGGTACCTACTCCTTTTGTCTCGTTTCGAATCTGCACACACACCGGCAAATTTAGGGTAACAACAACAATTTACCGAAAACTAGTTTGTGTAATATTGCAGGGGGCCTAAAATGGACGCTATGGCAGAATCATAATAAAATTAACCTGAGGTACAGTCGCCGTCAGATATATTGTAGCAGACAAGATGACCAAATACTTTTGAACAATTTAAAATGTCAATAAGTTCCTGACTACAACAATAATATCTGAACAATCATTAGTTCATTAATAACTGAGCAGATGCTTGTCAATAATTTCTATACACACAACTTACCAAAAATATCTGAACACTTACAACGTCAAGTGTATCTACGCAGATGGGGTAGTCTTAGATATCTGAGCAGTTCAGGAAAAATTGCAGTAGGAAGTGCTTCCAACTTTACTATAAATACAATATATATAGGCACTCTTTTGCTAATTTATATACTACGATGACCCTGGCAGTTTATAACATTTTGTAGTTTTCAGTCTTGTCATGTCATATTAAGAGCGTTTACACCTTACAGCGTTTCATACAAACTTTCAAGCCCTTGTTTTTCCTACCTAGTGTATAATTGATGTGATGTGGTAGACTAACAGACTTAGGTACAGTTAGTATAAGATATAAACTATACATATTATTATTTTGTCGTCACATTATTTGACTTCAAGCCCTTGTTTTTCTTACCTAGTGTATAATTGATGTGATGTGGTAGACTAACAGACTTAGGTACAGTTAGTTTAAGATATAAACTATACATATTATTATTTTGTCGTCACATTATTTGATTACCTACAGCATAAGCTCCAGAAATAAAAAGTAGCTTTTAAATTGAAAATTATCAGTTTAATCCCAATCAAAAATATTGTAGTAGCTAGGTATGTAGGTAGGTACCTACCTATTAGCTTTTGTAAATGCTTATACAGAATTTGATGTCATACAACTGCATTATACCTGAAAATTCTTTAGTTACAGATCCTGCAACATCTCTCCAATAATCCATTTTCTTTACATCGTCTTGTATTAGAATTTTTATTTGTTTCAAATCTGAAATATAAATTAGATACCTAGGTATAGTGAAGGTATTCTCAAAGGCACCTGTCTCACCGCCAGCGATTAACGAGAAGCGAGAAGAGCTAACAACTAAAAAACCGGCCAAGTGCGTGTTGGACCACGCACAATGAAGGGTTCCGTAGTTAGGATGAATTTATCCCAAAAACAAACTTAACATTGTAGTTGAAAAACATGCTCTCCCATACATCGTTAAACGTTACAGTCAATTATTCAACTGCAAATTTAAGTTGGTCGACTATTACTCGTTAACTTGTAAACCCTACTTAGCTGTGATAGTTTTCCTTTTAACTTTGTTATATATAGGTACTACTGCCATGATTTTTTTCACATATCCAAAACCAACCATTTAGCCAGAGGGGGACGACGACGACGACGACACTTGACTCTAACAAAAAATAGCAATTTAAAGCTTAATATTACGCAAACGGATCTCAGATTTGAAAAATGTTTTTCATAGACCCACAATATTTTTGAACGGCCTATCCAACGATACCCCACACCATGTATTAGACGAGAAAAACAAATATCATCCCCGTTTTACGTGCAAAGGAGGTACCCTAAAAAAAAAATGTTTTTCATGGTTTTATTTTACGACTTTTTCGGCGTACTTAATATGTACACCCATGCCAAATTACAGCTTTCTAGGACTTAGCATTTCTGAGCTAAGCCGGGGACAGACAGACGGACGGACAGACAGACAGACGGACATGGCGAAACTACGAGAAACTTTGAGAAATACTCAAAGACGAGAAGCGAGTTTGCGACGCACAATGGTCTGAAATTCAAGCTCCATACTCATAGAAACTTAATGTCAGAAATGAATAAATAAAAATATGGTTAGTATACCTCCTTTTGTTTTACTAATATAGTATGAAGGGTATGAGTAGGTCCATGCGTGAGAAAAAAATATTAAATTTTTTATAAACGGAATAGAACTGAAGGGCTGGTAGGTACTCACATGAGCTATTGCACCATACGCGGCGATCAAGATGACATACCTACAATTCTTGTGCCTTTCGGTGCCGCTTTGCATGTAGCAAGCTTTGCAAAATTTTGAATTTTCGGTAGGTGATCTTTCAAATAACTATAATAATATATAATTATAATTAATATAATTAATAATATAATTATATTATTATTATAATTATATTATTAATTATATTATTATTATTAACATAATCTTTTATGTTATTTTATGAAGTTAGGTACGTGTATCGCTTTGAATATGACAATAATATGTAAATTAATACTCATATTATGGAATAAATACAAACTAAGGAATTTTTTTTCGGTGATTTCTATGGTGTCTTTTGATGGGTAGCAGTCCTTCTTAGCCTTTAGGATAGCAGTATATGAAGGATATAGTGATATTCCTTCTTCTTTTGCACAAGCTCTTAATGTTGTAAAGGTACTGCCATTTCGAAAGCTTCAATGAAGTCAGAATACCTAAAGCTTTATCAGCGGAATAAATGGGCATAGCTTTCTTGGACTTCAACAATTCCTTTATCTTTGTAGCCTCTTTGGCATGCCTTGTGACCAATTTTATTATATTATATATATCTTCTACATTATTGTTATCTGCACTTAAACCAGTTGCATAAACAAGGCTTTCAGTGCTATGCGTTAGGAGCTCTTCCACTCTTCTTCTCTTCTGTAGCGGGCTTAGCTCAGAGAACACTTATCTTGGACTCACAATAGTTGATGTTCCGTAAGTATCTCAACAAAATTATAAAAATGAGTATAGAAAGATGGCATAGGTACTTCCGATCGCCACCATTACAGTCTAACTTATAAAAAATTGCTATAAAAGTTTGTTCAAGGGCAGTAATAATGTACAAGAATAGAAGTATAATAATTATTGAGAAATACTTGGCTATCTTGACTGTAATCAAGCTCAATTGCAGTAGAAAGTATTTCTAAGAAGAACCTAGATACAAACGTAGTATGGTACAGAGAATTTTATAAAAATATGGCTTTTAGTTTAGTAGGTAGGTATATTATGGTTTACGACTTCCACGCGAATGAAGTCGCGGGCAAGTACCTATACTTATAAAGAACTAACTTTTGCAAACCCCACAAGCAATCATTTGGAATAATCTCTTCATCTCCATTTCATCTTCAACTTTGCCGGTGTAGAAGAGACGCACCAGCTTAGGCATTAGCTCCAAGATGCGACGCAATGGGAATACAGCGAATCTCCACTGATGAATGCTCAATGTTACTGCAATAACACGTAGGTAAGTAGGTAGGTAGGTGCGGTACTATTAGCAAAAGGTATCTAAGCATGCTCAGTTTAAAAAATATTTCTGTGGCAAGCGCAGCTAGTGATAGACCACACCCTTTGCTGGTTTCACTCAATGAGAGACAATATGTATTTGTGTGCGTACAGGGCGTGTAACAGGAAATAACAAAAAAAAAAAAAAAAAACCGACTACTGAAGTTCACGCTCTAAAAAGTATGAAACAAGAAAATATTCTAATCTGAAATTATTATGTACAAACTATTCAATATTTGTCGTCTATTAAATAAACAACTTACACGTAATATATTTTAATGTATCTATTTAATACATATTCATAGTGATGTTCAGAAGACAGTCGTGGTCGTATGCCGCTTGCCCTGAAGATTATGATCGTTTACTACTATTAGAATGTGTTGTTTTGATAGTTTAGGTTGGCATACGACCACGGCTGTCTTCTGAACATCACTATGAATATGTATTAAATACATTAAAATATATTACGTGTAAGTTGTTTATTTAATAGACGACAAATATTGAATAGTTTGTACATAATAATTTCAGATTAGAATATTTTCTTGTTTCATACTTTTTAGAGCGTGATTTTTCAGTAGTCGGGTTTTAGTTTATGAACTTATTTTTTATTTAAATGATTTTGGGGTTTTAATTTCGTGATAAAGTATTCGCAGAGACGCTTTAATGTTTTTTTTGGTTAGGTTAATTCGAGTGCACCTCATTCATTAGGTTTAATGTTTTATACCTAAGTAAGTAACTGAGTAATATACCAAACATATACCATAGGTTTATGTTTCGAAATTTGAAAGACTTCTTAACCTTTCTAATTCCTGAAGAGTAGTAATCAGTAGAAGCGTTAAAAGATTTTAGAGGTTCATTAACTTTAAAAATGGACTTCTTGGCGGGAAAGTGAAGCGTCATGTTCAGCAGTTTGTTTAATTTTCCAAAATTTGTGTTTAGCCGAATATTAATGTGTAATAATGGTGGATTATTAACCATTAAGTGTTTGTGAACGTGCATTAGTGTAGGCAAATGAAACAAAACAGTGCAACTTCGCTTCAAGTTCTCTCAAGAAGTCCGCGTGAGGACTCAGTAAAGTGCCACATCTTTACTGAAACTCAAGGGGAGTGGGCGGGGATATCATCATCATGCATTTATAATTCATTTCATCAATATTATACAAGAACTAAAACTTGACATTAGCTAAATGCACAAACCGTGCAAAGCCAGAAGGAAAAGAAAAAAAAAAAAAAAAAACTTTAAAAATGGTCCATCATTATTTTTTATCTTAAGATCTTAATAGGATTCCGAATTCAACGATCAGAGGGACTAAAATGGACGCTTTGGCAGAATCATAATAATTATGATCTGCGTACAATTCATAACCCGCAATTCATCTGTTTGACAGTTTTGTATGGAGTTTCGTAAAATGGTCCACAAATTTTGAATTGCTGTATTGTAGCCTAATGTCAAATAGCAGCTGTCAAACAGATGAATTGCGGGATGTATGAATTGTACGCAGATCATATTATGATTCTGCCAAAGCGTCCATTTTAGGCCCCCAGAACGATTAGTCCATATGCGTATTAGCACCGTATATTCTGGAATAATGGTAGTTAATTAGGTCACTACGAGGTCCTACCTATAAGTACGCGAATATTTTTGCGTGCTACACCTTGTAGAAGTGGGAGACCTTAGTAAAAAAGTGAATTCAGAAATTGATTTTCAATCAATAAGCGATTAGTTTCACACCCTTACGTTCTGGCCTTGTACAGAATGGAAAGACGCCTCGAGTCCATTGAATTGAGTAATAAATCTAGTGAGATTCTGTGGCTCAATGGACCCGAAGTAATTAGTGTGGAATTATGCAATGGCGAGTACCTATGCGTCGCTTTAGAATTTTATTAGTACCCGCATTGAAATGAGTCGGAAAAGGAAATTGATGGTTTTTTGTTGATCTGGTAAATCCAGTTGCCACTTAATATGGTGTAACTTAGCTTACATTTTGCACCTCCGCTCAAATAGTGTCGCAAGTCAAAAAATCAGTCTTATGTATGACACTTAAAGGTTTCAGAAACGAATGGAACAATATAAGTTTTAATTATTTTTTGAGATGTGACACTATTTGAGCGGAGGTGCGATTTGTGATTTGATTCGTATCAAACTGTTGGGACTCACTTAATGTATTGGTGTAGCGGTATGCTATATGCCGAATGAAGCAGCTTATGTCCGAATCCTGTCGTTGTCGCATTTTCATGTCGATACCCAATTGCAGATGCACTTCGCGTAGAGGTAAACTTGGAGTCAGAAAGCGCCTTACGTTGTCGTAGTCACGAATACGAACTGTTTAAAAATGTGTGCGTTACGATTGCTCCGCCAAGTTATCCAAACAGAAAAACACTTCGCCAAAAAAATTTACGGAATTTGTCAAAATCGAAGGGAACAAACCAAAAATTTGTCAAAGTAAAAATAAAAAAGGTTATCAGGGTTTTAAGTTGGCCGCGCGAACGTAACGTGGAGGATTGCGCGGCCATGGAGATCTCAGCAACTACTTGGGTTAGAGATCTAGTTCTTTTTGTCAATTAAAGACTGAATTTGTCAAAAAAATTCGAAAAAACAATTATAAGCTCCAGATCAATATTTTACGAAATATTCACCTTGGAAGTTATGGCCGCGCAATCGTGCACTTGTCATTTCTTTAATGTTGATTATTTCTTTAAAACTTAAGACTTATACAGTAAAACTGTTACCAGAAGAATGGTCTTAATTTGTCAAAACTAACGAAAGCAATAAATACTACAAAGGTTTAGTTAAACAGACGAAATCAGTCCAAAACGAAAAGCACGTGGCCGCGCGGTCGAAACGTTACTTTGTACGCTGATATCTCATTATCTATAATTGCTAGGATTTCGGTGTGAACATCCAATTTTTCGACATATTTACCTCATTAGAATTACATATCGTTTTATCGTCAGAACAGTTTTCAACGCGTGTAATCTCAAAAATGATGTTATCTCATACAATGTTCGAGCACGGTAACCATAATTCCGATTTGATTCGGGAATACCTTGTAGTGACAGCTAGCTATTTACCACATACCACTGAACCTGTTACCTTACCACGTTTTAACATTCCGTAAACAAACATTGAAGCTCTCGAAAAAGACGGTTTGTAAGAAACAAGAGAGTAAACACCGATGCGGCACGAGCATCATCAGAATGCCGCACACACATGGGTCGCTTCGAAAGAAGCGGTTTTATAAGCGCAAGCAGAAGCACTAGCACAGATCCTTTCTGCCGGGCGCCCCGTCGTCAAGTGAACATCGAAGAATCTGAAGACTGCCTGCCGATCCGCGGTAAAGAAAGAAAGAAAGAAAATACATTTATTTAGCACAGACTAAGGCACACAATATAACATAAGTACAGCATATAAAAATTAAAAACAAATAGTGTAAAGTGCGATGTAAGAAATTAGCGGGTAAGTGTGCCTCACGGCTGCGCCAAAAAGGCCCAGTTCAGCATAAATGCCAGACAACTACTTAGTGCCTGACGCTGGTTTTCAACTGGACCTGAAGTGTGAGGTGACGGATGTGAATTAGTTTTATACTGCATACATAAATAAATAAATTTGTGTCAGATTAAAAATAATATAGTGTGATTGTGATTATAGTGAAAACTGCAAAAAAACAAAACAAAAAAAACACTAATAAATAAATGAGAAGGACACATCAGGACCTTCGTTAGTATGTAAGTAAATAAATCCTTCGAAACAAGTCGGACAAAAAACCTGTTTAAAAAAAAAACGATGCCAAACTTCCATGTTCCAACACATTGACTCATTATTAATCCGTGCACTTCATCGCATAATCGCACAATACGCTGCAAGCAGCCGAGCGCGACGGACTATTTACGAACAAATTGCAACTTTATGTGTTTTTTCAGCATGGCTAAGACAAGTATTGTCTTAGCCATGCTAGGTATTGAGATTGACTAAATACGGTACGCGTGTGTCATCAGCGTCATGTATCCTCGTGTCCATCTGTGTGGTTCCGGAGCGTGCAGTGAAGATACGGAGTGTGCTGGTGCTTCTGCTTGCGCTTACAAAACCGCGTCATGTTATGCTATTCGAATCGGATGCGAGTAGCGGAACATGACCGAGCCAGTTAAATTGAACTACTGCTGTTTCGCTGCTATGGTTATGTGGCAGAGGTGTGCTATCAGCGTCAACTGGCTCGCGTTGTTCCACTTCTCGCATCTGATTCGAGTAGCGGAACATGACGCGAGCCAGTAGAACTGTTCTACTGCGGTTTCGCTGCTATGGTTAAGTATGGTTTCGCGGCGGAGGTGTGCTACTAGCGTCAAAGATCGAAATCAAACAAACAAACATCGAAAAAAGGGTCAGGGTCGCGTAGCGGGGGGACCACGCGCGTGGAGTGTTCGTTGAATAGACACGCGGCATGCGTCGCCCCGCCAGTAATCGGTTTTACGTGCAGGTAAAGATGTTTCACATAAAAAAAAATCCTACTGAAAAAATCCTAATGAATGATTATTTCAGAAATTATCATTCAGTATAAGGATTTTTGAACTTAGAGAGTTATAATGCTGATTCTAATGGTTATATTTGTGTAAAGCCATATTTGTTATGGCCGCGAACTATATTTAGATCAACATACCTACAACCTGTTACTGACCTGAAAATTGCAAAAATACGTAAGAAAATTTGAATGTCGCGGGCTACCTTAGCGCATCCCCCTTAAGAGGCTATCAGTTTATACAAACGTAATACCAAAAGAATTTGTAAATCAAAGTTTATCAAACATATTCTTAAGGTAGTGTGTATTTATTCCGATTGGAATACAGAATATAATTATATTTTGAATGGAAACTGATTTAAACAAGAGTTGAGAAAAACAATTTACTATAGAAATTTTAAATTCCTCATTATCTCGTCTTTATTTCATTGTCCTTTCAAAATATATATTTGGGAACAAATATATTCTGTAATCCAATCGAAATAAATACACACTACCTTAAGAATATGTTTAATTTACAAATTATTTTGGTATTACGTTTTTATGAACTTACGCATCTTCGAAACAAAATGGCGTCGA
Source organism: Tiliacea aurago (assembly GCA_948098905.1). Lineage (NCBI taxonomy): Eukaryota > Metazoa > Arthropoda > Insecta > Lepidoptera > Noctuidae > Tiliacea > Tiliacea aurago. The sequence goes on along the minus strand of OX402576.1, from coordinate 14,759,061 downwards.
AAACAAAATGAAATTGGAAGAGTAGCAGGAAAAATTATAAAATTTATGGTGGAAAAAGAGTAAGGTACCTTTCAAACGGTTACTATAATACCTACCTCTAATCAATCAGTAGGTACGTAAAAAGGTAAGTCGATATAATTCCATTTGTTTGTAGAAGTGAGTACAACTAACCTACTATCGAGTGGAAAACTAGTTGTTTTAAGGTCACAGCCATTCTGGTTGAAGGACAGGGAGCGAGGCTGCGTCCTTATTCGATCAAAACTTACTAAAGAACTGGCGCCGGACTGGACTTCGTGTCAGGATATTTCTGGTACGACTCGTTCAGTCTTTTTAAACGACGCTTTTTGGGCGAAAGCAGACCTTTTTAAACCTTCGGCAGTAGCTCAGGCTACAACGTAAGTTCCTACCTAGTTTACTGATGTAAAGTAGGTATTTAAAAAGGTACTTATTCAACATCAAACTGACAAAATGCGAAGAGCAGATAGATGTCGGGACAAGCTATGGCAACGCGTCGCCAAGCGGTGTCTGGTATGTCGTACCCTCCAACACCGAGGGCGGCGTCGGCGCGGCCGGGTATCTGGTCTTCTCTGCATATCAGCTAGAATTAGAAGAAAGTATTTAGTTAAAATTGTCCTATTTTGAATTGAACCAATAATAATTTGCTATAAAATACAGAAGATATTTAATTGTGTCTATCTATTACCTACTTATCCAAATTATGATTGTGTTAAAACGATTTTTATTTAACAAAACTCTTAGACTCCCGATACAAAACCAGTTTGTGAGTCAGTTCAGCGGCTTGTGTAGCTGTCTTCAAACGTTTTGGTGCCACAATTGGTACACAACGAACACGTATTACGACTCGAACTGGCCTGGCGTCCACCCGGAGCACATTAGGTACGGCCAACCACATTTCAGTGGTTATACTTGAACTACAAACACCGCCTACTGCTAAAAAATAAAAGCGCTGTAACTGTAAATGGTTACCATAGCGCGGTTGACTATACCAACGTTATCATACATGATGAGTGTATACCTGCAATCGAAAATGTGCTCTTTTGATCACCGGTAACAAAGATAACAGTGCGCCTCCAGTGCCATCGGCTATGTGCGCATATTCTAGAGCAAGAATACGTAGATTTCTTAACTCCCCAAGACTTCGAAGAAAGGTGTTTCTTGTATCGGGTCTCGATATATATTGGCCACTTCCTGAAATATGGTAAAGTTTGGTAGTCCATTAACGTACACACGGTTACACATCAAGCTATACATTTCCAGTTTAAGCTGATCTCGCACTGTACGGAAATCCTATACAATGCGAGCTCAGTCGAAAATTGTGTGATTTATATGCCAGGCATTGGATAAAGTTGTAAAGTACAAAAAGTTGTCTATAACACACTATCAGTAACAATAGCTTTCATTTCCATTTTAAGTCGTAGTAGACAATATTTGGCTCTTGAGATACAAGTATATTTATACTAAATTAAGGAGCCAGGGTTGCGAGTTTGTCCGAAAGGAATATCGTGGCCCTGGCACAAACTCAAAGCATTTATTTCAAATAAACTATTATAGGCACTTTTGAATTGTCAAGGGGTCGGCCAGTCAGAGAGATGAAGCTAGTTGCCCATTCCAAAGCGTAGTAGGTTCCTATGGAGAAGAACGGGCAGGAAACTCCACGGACACTCTTATAAATCAAAATATTGTTACATAGTATTGGTTACATAATTTAAGTTGAAATTATACATGTGAGAACAATGTAGAAAGACGTGCACGTTAAAAGCGTCCGTAATAAAAATATAAATATAGCAAAAAATAAGTTAAAATAACCCGTGGCCGCTAAGAAATGACCAGTCCCTACTGACGGCGCCCGTTCACGAACATGACGCATGGCTCAGCACCATTTAGCTCAACCATTTTGAAGGGAACTTAATGATCCAACACACATTTCCTTGATTATAAGAGTAATAAAAATTAGATTTAGTTTTTGTAATACAAATGTTGTTGTTCTTGTTGTGTTTTTATATTGTTTAATAGAGTTTATAAGTATCTTTATGGTGTTTTGTATTGTAAAATAGAGTAAAAGTAGTATATAAGTTAGGTTTATGTCTATGTGAAATATTTTTAATTTTTTTAATTAATTTATTCAATAATATAGTTACAATTTTATACATTTATGTTGGCGCAAACATAAACTCATTAGTTTTACCGTGCACCAAAATCATCGACCACATAATTTAGAGAATAAACCAAACTTAAGTTCTTAATTAAAATTAAACATCAATAAAAATAACAGCGAGGGTATTTAGCGAAACATTTATCTAATATTAAACAAACGAGCGAAGATCGGTGACCGATTGACCGTCCTTCAAACAAGAATGTGACTTTGATTGATACAGGTTGTTCCTAAAAGTATAAATATTTTTAGCAATCATTCTTTTTTTTTTTTTTTTTTTGTTTGCTATGATATTGATAGGTATAATGTTTTTTTTTATTATTATATAGGTAACGTTCAATTGTAAGATTTATTTTCATTCACATATTAATATACAATTAGATATTTATATTTTGTAAGAAATGTTGCTTTGTATGCCGCTGTTGCTATTTATTTGTATGCCGCTAGTAGCGGTGGATGTGTCCTTTATCCAACTCTGTACCTACCATATCCGACGAATAAATGTCTTTGTCACACGCCACCATCAGCTAGACGTTTGAGTGAGCATGACACACACTCAGCCGCCAGGGCACATTCAAGTCAATAAAAGACGTACTCAGAAAATGGTAGGTGCATAGTGCTCACACATGTGCTATGCAATTATACAATACTGAGAGATTGAATTTATACAATATAAAGATAGTATTTACAATCTTCAGCAGCTCCAACAACATTTTATAATGTTAATCAATTAGTTTATGCGCCCTTGTGGAGCAGGACCTGCGTACTTTTCGACCCATACGCTGAGTTCTTGGCATCGAATGGGTGACAAGCATTTTTGTCAGCGATGTAATCCCCCAACTTATATTAAGCTTGGCTACATAATGTGCGTTTTATACAATATTTAAATTTCGTTTCATTTAGTTGGACTATGTGGGGAGGTATTTTATTGTAACAATTTAAACAGTACCCCATGAAGGATGAGTCTACATTAGCCATAGTTCTAGTCCCATAATTGTGTCTTTCACCTCTTTTACTGAAAAGATTTTGATTTTTCCTTACGTACATGATGTTTTCATAGATATATTGACCGGCATGATGTTAATATCTTTAAACAGTTCCCTTAGAGAATCGCGAAATGCTCTGATGGCTCTTTTCTGCAGAATAAAAATAGGCTCGATATCTGCAGCCCGTCCCCATAGTAAAATACCGTAAGACATAATACTATGAAAGTAACTGTAATAAACTAGCGCCGCGGTATCTACATTTGTGAATTGACGGATTTTTCTCACAGCATATACGCTGCTGAACTTAGCCGTCCTGCAAGAGATGTTAAATGAGGACCCCATTGCAGCCTTGAGTCGAGCGTGATCCCAAGGAAAACAGTTTTATCGACGAATTCAAGTTTCTCCCTATTCAATACTATGTCACAATCACTACTTTTAACATTCGGTAAAGCAAATCGTATGCTTTTAGTTTTTTTACTATTTAATACCGTATAAAAAAAGTATACGTCCATGTTTAATACTAAATTATTATCAGTAACCAATTTTGGACCTGCAGTAGGGCGTTATTTACATCGTCAAGATTTGATGCCCGTCTATCAGATATCTTAGAGATGGAAGTGGCGTCAGCAAATAACACCATTTGTAGTTGGGTTTTTAATAAATGGGGCACACATGCAACGGAAGGAACACGGGTGAGTTTTAGTCAGTAAAAGTCTGACATCCCGCGCTCCGCCCAGAGGCGGAGAAGTTATTTGATAAACTCCCACACAAAAAAAAAAAACAGCTAGCTGTTCAACCTGATTTTGACCACCAGTTTTATTATTTTAATTTATAACATTAATTGCGTTATTTACGCAGTTAATCCAGGTGGTACACCTTGTGTTGTCATCTGACATTATGCTGAGCTGATGCCCTTTTGACATTTTATTCAAATCATTGTTTTCTGTTTTTTTTTATAGTTTTAAGGTGCATGTTTTTGCTGTAATGCCAATAAACGCATTGTTCTTTCTTTTGCCACCGACATCCGAAATTCAAGTTATTTTTCACTTTGTAGTGTTTTTTTTGAAGTCGGTTATTTTTTTTATTGTATAAGTAGATTCATGTTTTCTATCTGAACAGACAGCTGTGCTGCTGGGAAGTTTGTTGCGCCACTTCTTCTTCCCAGCTAAAGCACTAGGAAGTGGAGAAGGGTGGGCGTTTTGGGGGACTGTCTCATGTAATTTTTGACGTTCGAAAAGTGCTGATTGTCAGCCTAGTTAGAATAAATGACTTTTGATTTTGATTTTTAAACAAAAATAAATTGCCAAATCAGTCCAGCCGTTCTCAAGTGATCCGCTTACCAAAGAACAGCATTTCATTTTTAGGGTTCCTTAGTCAACATGGAACCCTTATAGTTTCGCCATGTCTGTCTGTTTGTCTGGCCGCGGCTTAGCTCAGACTCTTAGTACTAGAAAGCTGTAATTTGACATGGGTATACATATTATTCACGCCGACAAAGTGGTAAAATAAAATAAAAAAATAAAATAGTTTTTGTAGTATAAGTACCTCCCTTGCACGTAAAGTGGGGATGATATTTTGTTTTCTCGTCTGTCCCATGGTGTGGGGTATCGTTGGATAGGCCGTTATAAAATATGTTGGGACTGTGAAAACCATTTTGCGATTCAGGGATCTGTTTGCGTAATAACAAACTTTAAAGTGATTTTTTTTTGTTATACAGTGTGAGTCTTCATAAAGCGCACTTACCTATCGAAATGAGGGAAACTACGCTTAAAGTTATCGACGGAAAAATATTGAATTAAATCTAAAAAACAATTACATTTTTTATAGCTGCTGTGACCCCTGTGTAAACAAATCGATATAACTTTTAAACTAAACGATCTATCACGATGAAACAATATTGTCTTTTGGCTTACTCTGCCTCCCCTCACCCCAACCCACGTGCCTTTACAATAATTCACAAAAAAGGGTCTCTACCTGCTAAAGTATGGTACGTAGCAGAGTGCTAGGCCTTTCTTTAAAAGGTTGATAGGAAACGTTGTGATTGAGTTATAAACATGGTATTTTTACTTTTATAAACCTTATACGATGGAAAATAATTTAAAGTAATAAAAACGAGTAGGTAATCGGGGCTTTTATTGAGAAATTTTACAATTAGTGTAAAAATTGATGAACAAATATCTGATTTTTATTAAAAAAACACCTTAATTCTCGATTGAGGCCGAGTTTTTTTCTTTAGTATTTATTTTATGAAGATGCCCTGTTATTTCCAGTCATTACTGAGTTTGTTTCATCGTGATAGATCTTTAGTTTAAAAGTTATACCGATTTTTTAAGACAGGGGGAGGGGAAATAAAAAAAAATGCTATTAATAATTGAATTGTTTTTTATATTTTTTTTGTCGATAAAACTAAGCTTAGTTTCCTTCATTTTGATATGTGCACATTATGAAGACTCACACTCATCACACTGAATAGTCAAGTGTCCGCCCCCCTACCAGTTAATTGGTTGTTTTTTGGATATGTGAAAAAATGTATAGCAGTAGTATAATATATAGGTACAACGAGGTTAAAATGTTTGTAAACGCACCCACAATACAGGAGAAATTCCTAGTGTGCGGCAAAGTTAAAAAAAAACAATTAAAAAGGAAAACTATCACAGCTAATTAGGCTTTACAAGTTAACGAGTAGGTAATAGTCGACCAACTTACATTTGCAGTTGGATAATTGACCGTGACGTTTATCGATGTATGATAAGATAAAGATAAAATATATTTATTTTGCAAATATGGGAGAACATGTTTTTTAACAACAATGTTATGTTTGTTTTTGGGATAAATTCATTCCAACTACGGAACCCTTCATTGTGCGTGTCCGACTCGTACTTGGCTGGTTTCTATTATATAGATTATTAGAATTCAACCCTACAGTGTTGAGAAATGTTTCATTAAAATAAAAAAATTGAGAAAAATTGCCGGTTTCTTATTTACACTATTTATTTTTACATTTTTTTTATAGGACTTTATTGATTGACTTTTGATCCAATAGGCCCTTTTTTAAATTATATTCGTCGATTATGTTGCTGATAAATATCAAAATGATTGAAGAAATGTTACATAGCAATTTTTTATGTTTTAAGAACCTGGGTACCTACTGGTACCATAGTATAATAGAATTTAACGGCACGGTTGGCGCAGTTAGTTAAGCAATCGACTGCTGCGCTGCGTGTCGCGGGTTCGATTCCCGCACGGAACAAATATTTGTATGACCTACAAGTAGTTGTTCCGGGTCTGGCTGTTTGTGTATGTGAATTTAAATGTTTGTAAACGCACCCACAATACAGGAGAAATTCCTAGTGTGGGGCAACGTTTTAAAAAAAAAAAAATTAACAAAACAGATTTTAATTGAAACTGTTTTATGAAAACTGCATCATGTCAGTTCACAATTAAAAAAAAAATGTTTGAAGTATAATATCATTTCCTTGTGAAACAAAAACAGTCAAACAGTTTTTATAGACAAATAAATTATTATGTGGATAAAAATATAAAACAATAAAAAATTATAAACTATCGCAGGCATATAGAAAAAAGGAATAAGTATGTTCCAACTTGTGCCTTTACTTTTATTGTTCCCGAGTTGCAAACTGTTCTGTTTTTTGATACCATGTGCAACATTACTGGGTATGATGGGAGTTTATCTCGGCGGTATATTTTCACATTTTTCTAATATGGCGCACGTTAAACTCAATACGATAGTTAACACAACAAAATTTTAATTAAACAAAATATCGTAGAATATTATGCACCTACCTACTGTAGTCGCCAAGACAACCATTCATTGAAACTATAATGTGCCAGCGTTGCCACGGTAACAAACATTTATTGTTAAGCAAACCTGAAAATGGCAACAGACGAAGAAAAGTCAAAAATTGAAAAACTCTTGCAAGGATTAGAAGTGCCTGAAGTAAAGTTAACGGAACGTTGTTGTGATCTTGTGAAGACTTTTCACCAGAGATTTGGTGGAGAAGTTGAGGCAGATATTTGCCAGGAGGTAGACATAAATGACCTGGGTGAGAATCCATACAAAGTTGATAGACGCTTACTCGAAGACAACGAAAAGAAATTGAGAGAATTATTAGCTGAAACTAAACGGTTCGTATTACTTATTTTTATTTCAAAGTATGAAGACATATAGGTATATACTCCTCCATGTACCTATCAAACTCAAACTCAAAGCATTTATTTCAAATAAACATATTACGGGCACTTTTGAATAAAATTGTCAAGGGGTCGGTGAGTCAGAGAGATGAAGCTAGTTGCCCATTCCAAAGCGTAGTAGGTTCCTATGGAGAAGAACGGGCAAGAAACTCCACGGACACTCTTTTAAATCAAAATATTGTTACATAGTATTGGTTACATCATTTATGTTGAAATTATACATGTGAGAACAATGTAGAAAGACGTGCACGTTAAAAGCGTCCGTAATAAAAATATAAAAAAACAAAAAACAATTAAAATACCTACGATAGAATAAGCCGTGGTAGCTAAGAAATGACCAGTCCCTACACTCCCTACTGACGGCGCCCGTTCACGAACATGACGCATGGATCAGCACCACTATACATGGGGGAACCACAGTCAGCATTATCTTAAAGTGAAAAGTTTCTCGACGAACTAGTTAGAGAGCCATGGCCGCTACTACACTGTGTGACATAGGTACGATTACATTGGATTACATTATTACCCATTAATTTTGCTTTGGTATTTTTTATTAATTCAGAGCCAAAAAAGCAAATGCCGAAAATGACCTTGTGACCGGTGCAGACTCTAAAAGACCATGGCGAACTAATTCTAACAAAGAGAAGCTACTTCGGGTAGACAGCGAGCTCAAGCAGCACCTGGAGAAGTCTTCCCAAATCATTGTACCTCTTGTTGATCAAGAGATGCAGGACCTCGTGAAGGAATGTAAAGATGAAGGGCGAGTGGCGCCGGTTGTGGGAGCCAACCGGCTCAGAGACACTGTTGATGCAGCTAAGAAGAATCTACCGCATTTCCAGTACAAGAAGATTTACAATACCACAGCTACCACGATCATGCCGCAAGCTCATGCATTTCATGCTAAACCTACGCAACCTAAGGAATCTTCTACTATTGAGTGATTTATTTGATTATTTCGTAATGATTTCGTTTATGTCAACTTCTGGAAGAATAATTTGTAGTACAATTTCATGAACATCATTGTTATGTTTTATTTTCTATATATATTTATACTCACGCCCTTTTTCCCCATTAATATTTTGAATTTATGCATCGAAGTCTATAAGGTTTCGTATGTTATAATGTGTTGAGTTGTTGTTCTAAAGGTGGGCTCTTCTAAGGCAAAAATACCTAACTATGAGATAGTGTCAAGGAGATCTGTGCCCTTCAAATTACTAATGATAAAAAACTCCAATCGCTGTTTTAATAAGCCATTTATTTTGAACTGGATGTTATGGGGTGAACCAGACCCATCCGTCTGGATTAACTCGTTCCCTTTCTATAGCCCAGAAACATACTTCACCGGTGCAAAACAGACGCAGCCACGAAATCGGTCAGCACAGATAGGTCTAAGGTTCATACCTAACACACTGATGATGTGACCGTGTGTGCACGGTTACAATCACATGAAATATGAGAAAGTTGGCATAAAGCCTGGAATGCTTGTGCTTTCTAGGCTTACATACATAGCATGTGCTATGTAAACTAAAGCATATAATTACCACGTGTCTCGAAAAGAGTAGCTTTAGGGCGCTTTTCCTGTCATGCGTATTTTTTCCAAATTACCAAAAAGAAACCAGTTTTTGTTTTTTTTTCGACGCGCACCATAACCTAACTTTTTTGCCAAAAACAAAATGGCTGCTGCACTTTGATTGGTCGCCTGAGGTTGGGACAGTGACAGCCAATTTTGTCAGTATTAAAGTTTTATAAACTACCTTCTTCGCGACTAAACATTGCGTTACATAAATTAAATTACATCGATGAAGTAATTTTGAGACCAGTTTTCCTTTTTATTTAAAACGATAGTACTCGTATATATTTCAAACGATTTTCCAAGGATTTTATGCACATTTTACAGTATTATAATATAATACTTTTAATGTTTTTCAAGTTTGAAATATCAGCGTTGGAAGTTGGACACACGTATTTTGGATGGAGACCACAAGACACGCCTTTAAAAATGCAGCAAAATATAAAAAACGCGGTATCAACTACTAAAAATGATATGTATAATACAATTTATAGAAAGTCTCCTTTGTTATGTTCAGTATTTTATTAATATTGCGCTGACAGATTTTTAGTAGAAATTAAAGTAAGATGATGGACAAGTAAATTTTCTGAAATGAGCAATTATTTTGATTTTGACCCATATAATCGCAAACAAAAATGAACACTGATACAGAAAGAGCGCGACACGCACCACACTGCAGCAACAAACGCAATCTTTGTCCTGCGTGTGGCCAGGAGCGTGTAATCACCCGCACGCGGACAGGATCCGCACGCGGGCGATAATTCGCATAACAGCAAAAGCGCCCTTACGCTCCTGCAGAGCAGAGCATGCTTTTTAGTAACATTGTAAATAAGTAGGTTTACAGTGATATATTTCACCAAGACGGTCGTTATGGTTTGTTAAATATAAAATAATTATAATATTATTAATAAACGCACTTACCTGTGATGTAGGTGTAGTTAATAAGAAGAGGATTCTCGTCGGGCAAAACGAATCTCCACAAGAACAGGTACTTGAGACTCTGAGCATTGAAACAAGCTAGATGCTGTAGGAGACTAACTCCCTCAATTCTCTTGCAGCACAAGTTTTCGAACGATACTAGTTGGAGACGATCCTGAAAACTACGCTCATCAAATTAAATACGTATAGATTTTATTTATTAAACATCCTACCTATATATAAATATGAATATTTTAAGAAACGAAAGCATTTTCTGGCCCTTACATATCAGTTTATAGGTACTGCAAATAGAATAAAATATAATTATGTTATGTTATTAGTATTACTCTTTACTGCTGGAAAGTACCTACTCTTATTGAAAAGAAAGAAAGAAAGAAAATACGTTTATTTGCGGTAAACATGACGCAAAGAAAGAACATAAATACAAAAAGAACAAGTGGGGGGAAATATGCGTCACATCCACGCAAAACGGCCACCGCTCAGTATAATGCTGCGACCTATGCTATGCGAGACAGAGCCCCAGCGCTGGTTTATTGTTAGCTTCTCTTTACATTTTCCGGGAAGTTTTCGCAACGATTGTCTAATATATACATTAAAAACCGGCCAGGTGCGAGTCGGACTCGCGCACGTGCGCGGTTCCGTACCAATATCTATAAAAACGGCAAAAAAATCACGGTTGTTGTATGAGAGCCCCCTTAAATATTTATTTTATTATGTCTTTTTTGTATTTGTTGTTATAGAGGCTACAAAAATACATCTTCGCTGAAAATTTCAATTGTTGAACTATCACGGTTCATGAGATACAGCCTGGTGACAGACGGACAGACAGAGAGTCAGACAGACAGATAGACGGACGGACAGCGGAGCCTTAGTAATAGGGTTCCCGTTTTACCCTTTGGGAACCGAACCCCAAAAATCACCGAGGAATCAAGATATTACCGGAATTTCAAACCTCTCTGTATTAAAAGCAATCAATATTTGTATTACCTTAAGATATAGTTCAATTGCCGGAAAAATTCTTTCCTTCTGAAATAATCAAGACGATGAAGCTTGATGATGCCATCGGGAACTATCAGTCGGTCCATTTGAACCCGAGCCATTGCCATTCTCTGTTGCGCAAATATAACAGTACCTAAGTATTTACATAAATTAACTTTCAAAATAGAATCTAATATAAGTCTAGATGCGAGTTCTAAAATATCACTTCTGCAATTATTTAAACCTTTTGAATAATCGTTTATTAAACCTACATACTTATCTACATAATATATTATATTTAGATAAGTATGAGAAATAATTGAAAATGTGCCGGTAGAGTTAACTTTGCCGGGACAAGTCTAGGGTAAGGGGCCAGACCAAGAGAGATACAGAAACCCGCAGGGCAGCATGTGGCGCGCTGTTAAGCAGTAGCGAACCCACGGACCTTATCTCCCGGGAGAAGTCTTGTTCCTCATCTCTGGCTTGCTTTTATTGGCCGGCTGGAGTGAACACTGACGAGGAGCAAAGCTCCCACCTCATTATTGCCTTTATTGGTCGGCTTGAGTGGAGATTCGAAAGGGTAAACTAGCTCGAATGAAGGAAGTATTCCAGTTAGTGCTGGTAGGGATCTTGACCATCTTCCAGGCTCTGGGATTGTTCTGATAGCCGTGGAATACCTCTCCACTCCTCAAGCACCAGTGTGGCCCCCTTGTCGCTATGTCACTATATGCTAGCGACCATTTTCGACGGCCCATTATTGTGTGTCCAAGTCACCTCCAGCCATATTTTCCAGGTTAAAACATTGATCAGGCAGGGGAAATAGTCTTTCCATAGTCCACTTAAGCCACCCAAACACTTAATCCAATATCTTTATTCCCATATCCTGCAATAGTCCAACACCATCCGGGGGTTGTCCTTGGGTGCCTTGCATAGTGCGTACAGGGATAATCGTCGGTAGGTGCCTTATTTCACTAAAAGCGTTAAAGTTGGCTTCGGCCCCTCGTATACCTTCCAAAGGTCCGGGACCATAGGATCCCGAGAAAGTCAAGAGACGTTAAAATAATAATAATAAGGTAGTAGGCATACTAACAGGAACATCAATGTTGTTAATGTTCCTGTTAGTTATCTCTAGCGGTACCAGTCTAACCAGTGGGTACAAAATCTTCGCCAACACTTCTGGAACCAGTGGGCGAAGGAATAGGTACATCTCCGAGATGCAGGTGCGGATAAAATGGACGGCGAATAAGGACGACCTCACACGAAAGTCCTTAGTGGTTATTAAGATAATAACCTTTGAAGTGGCATTTGGGACTTTGCACTATCCCAGGACAGGAGGGTATATCCCGGGTGGGCTGACATACACGCGCATTTGCCAAGGTTTGTCTCTATTAAAGGACGTGATTGACACTGATGCTGAGAGTGAAGACCATTGAAAGCCACTGCTTTCAAGGCCTGGGGCACGTTGTGCCATTTACGCACATCAAAGACTAACTAAATGCTATTTCATAACTATATCTCGATCGTGATCGGTTTTGATTTAAATATTGTGACCTCTCCTTGTTTTGTAGTAAATCAATATGTCGAATACATACAAGGTTCCTCAGTATATAACTATGCTAAATTACTATACACAATTCTTCCATCATCTGAGTGTTTATCAAACCTAACCGCTGCTGCTATATATTTTATGGAACTATAATTTACATAGTAAGGAAACTAGTTTCGTTTTCTGGTTAACTGAGCTACCCATGAATTCCTTAACAATTATGATTAATTAATTTATTAACCTGAATATTTATAACCTAATTGGAAGTCTACAATATTGCTGTAGCCGTGGAATCATATTGATATTCCTATAGCTTACATAACATTTACCAAAGAAATAACAATATTCAACCTTTAGAGTTAATTCCATGGAGTTGTCTAATTCGCGTTGATAAACACTGGATTGTATCTTTAAAGCAGTGTTGGCTCTCCATAAGTGATTGCCCAGAGGTGTAGGCATCCTTAGGTATGGGTAGGGGTACACAAACAACACTTTTCCACAATGGTAATCACCCGTAAAGTAACGCTGCACCTCGTCAATATCCCAGTACTCAGTTTCTTTAGACCTGTAGCAATTTCAGCAAATATGTGATTCATTATGGGCCGATTTTTCAAACTTCAGATAACGTATATCTGAGAAATGAATGTTGTGGTTTGACAGCTTTTGTATGGAATATTACATATTCTTCAGATAAAAATCATATGACGATTAAAAATCGGTCTTAAATTAGAAAAATCTCAACCAAAGTCAATTAAACGTACAATGTGTGTCTCATTCCAGCATGGTAATACTTACAAGAGGGCGTCATCTTCAGTCAGTATACCATCTGATTTTTCAACGTAACTTAGCCAAATGAAAGGGTTTCGAGTCCAGTCGTCCAAGGCAAGTTGCCCCGGATTATAGCGGTACTCACGGTGGTCCTGCCATTTCACACTTTCCAAGTGACCAATAATTTTAATACATTTGCAACCCGCTGCAAAGAAAGGAATAATATTAGACTAGGTTTTGCTCGCGGCTTCGCCCGCGTGTATGTCGGAAATTATCCAACGGAAATGTACTACCGGGATAAATTTATCCAATGTATTAACATCCGGTTATTAACTATCTGTGTGCCAAACTTCACCCAAATCCGTTCAGCCGTTTTTCTGTCGTAGTAATAGCAGAGGAAAAGGTAATTGACTCTCGCGCGCCACCGTCTATCATAATTATTTTGTTCCGCGTAATTTTGAATCTGTGATATCTTTTAAAGTATTCGTTTAAGGTGAATCCGGTGAGCCCGCAAAATTCAAAATTTTCCCACGTTTTTCTCAATTTGCAGGTCAGTGTCAGTTTGTATCTTGATTCCACCTCCTCACGGAGGCGATCTCTCGCGTCCGGCCCTGGTTTAGACCATGGTTCGGAGCGAGAGCGCATGGGAGGCCGTCACCTCCTTCTGTGAAGCGTAATGCTCGCGAAGGAGGAGGCGGAATGCGTGAGGGAGAGGCAAGGTTCGCACCCTAGCGCCCCTAGTCGCCGCAGGAGTCGCCCCGGGCGTCGGGATTCACAGGCCGATTCCCGGCCACCGTAGGCGCGGGCTTGCGGACGGTAAGCGATGGGTAGGTCACCGTCGATAAGGACCAGGCCCGGGTCGACGGCACGTTGGGTTCCACGCGCGCCTCAAAGAGATGTCAGCACCAACTGACGGGGTCCGTTAGAGCCAATGCCTGCCAGGGTTGCGAGTTTGTCCGAAAGGGATATCGTGGCCCTGGCACACAGGCAACGGAAAGAACACGGGTGGGTTTTAGTCAGTAAAAGGCTGACACGCCCTCCCTCCCGCTCCGCCCAGGGCGGCAGAAGTTATTTGATAATTTCCCACTTTTTTACGAATTTAAATATGGTGATTTCTCTGAAAACAACTCGATCTAGAAAAGTAAATTTCGGAAAAGGGGCCCTTAACCATTCCAGCATTTCCGCCTTCCTGGCATTTGAACTTGGTGCAGGGTCATACTGTTTGTTGTGGTAGGATGCATTATCGACTACCAAAACAGATTTAGGAGGAATTTTGGGAATTAACTGCTTTCGAAGCCATTTTTTATAACTCTCGTAGTTCATATTGTCGTGGTAATCCCCCGACTTAGTACCTGCTTTAAATGTGAGTAGGGCATTTGGCACAAAACTTGTCTCAGTTCCTGCGTGGACTATCACTATTCGTTGCCCTTTTGATATAGGCTTTTTTAGGCCTTTTGTTGTGCCATCTGACCATGCCTGTGACGATGAATGGGATGAATCTACATATGATTCGTCCGTATAAATAATTGTTCTTCCCCCTTCTCGGATTTTTTGCATTTGTTGCAAATACATTATTCGCTACAAGAAAATAAATTTCACGATAAGTATCCTGGGAATCCAAATCTATTTTTTATTAATCTTTACTTTTACTATTTAGTTACTCCTAGGATTTACAAGCAAGACCTAATATTTGTGACTATTAAAGCTTTAACAGCAACTTTGATTTTGATTTGATTTTGAAGGTGAACATTCTATAAATATATACCTGAAAGCGAATATTGGATTGTTCAATCAAAATTTTCCGGTTATTCTCAGTCTACCTCCACTTGAAACCTAACATTTTGATTTCAAAAATTAAAAAAACGCAACAATTGTCTAAAACGAGATAATAAAAATAAACTATATTCAAACAAACACTTAAGTGTTTGTTTGAATATAGTACAAATGCGAAAGAACAAAAATAAACTATTTTAAAAAATTGCATGAAAGTGTACAGTAGCCGAATGACACGCGAGAGTCCAATAGATGACGAGCATCGACTGATGAACCAATCGCGTGCAGCTCGGCGCCCCCCCGGCTTCTTCATTCCGCCAAAGAGACCGAAAAATTAACTACTGCGCATGTGTCAGTTTGTGCTCACGACTCAGCGTTACTATATCTGCCATGTTGAGCAAAGCTTGCTGTCCCGTCATTATAAATACATAATAATATGTAAGTTAGTTACCTACTTGTCACCTCACTTCTACTGCTTGTCCTTACAGTCTAGGTACTACAACAGTCTTACCCTCATCTCTTGTAGTATCTGAATGTTTTTGTTCAGTTATTTCCTTTTTATTTACGGTATTAGTATTTTTAGAGTTTCCTATATTTGTTCCACTTGGCTTCTCCATTTCTATTATTGTTTAAACTCAAGTCGCCGCAGCTGTATTGCTTTATATAAAATAATCCTAATTGTTTTATTTATTAGACATTATCAAAATAAAATATTAAAAATAAATAAATAATTACAAAATAAACAGTCAAGAACTTGACTTTTCATAAACAATGTCAGGTCATAGCCATAGATAATACACTAGTCATAGCTGTGTCATAGGATATATAAAAATAACCCACGCGTGCATGGCACCTATCATCAACTAGCGGAAAAAGTTTTTTACAGAAAAGCAACAACACACTTTTCTATTAATTTTTAGGGTTCCGTAGATTACAAGGAATTCTTATAGTTTCACTTTGTCCGTCTGTTTGTCTGTCTATCCCCAACTTAGCTCAGAGACTCTTTGTACTAGAAAGCTGTAATTTGTAATGGGTATACAAATATAAATCACGCCGACAAAGTGGTAAAATAAAAAATTAAAAAAAAAATTGTAGCGTACCTCCTGTACGTAAACTGTGGGGATGTTTTTAGGATTCCGTACCTCAATAGTGAAAAACGAAACCCTTATAGGATCACTTCGTTGTCCGTCTGTCTGCCTGTCTGTCTGTCGGTCAGTCTGTCAAGACCCTTTTCTCAGGAACGCGTGGTGGTATCAAAACCTATAGGGCAAATAAATCAAAACCAATAGGGTACTTCTCGTTGACCTACAATCATGAAATTTGGTAAGAAGCAAGGTCTCACATCACAAAGAAAGGAAAATGTCTGAAAATCGTTAATTTGTAGTTTAATCACATTAAAAAAAAAAAATTGCGATTATAAACTTACATTTTCAGTTGGATAATTGACCGTTGCGTATATCGATGTATGGGAGAACATGTTTTTCAACTACAATTTTAAGTTTGTTGTTGTTCGGTTGGTCCAACGCGCACTTGCCCGGTTTTTTACATATTTCTAACAGATTTTTTTACGATTTCCGATACAGGCAGCTATTGTATTTGGTCGGCACTGTACTTAGTAGGCTCATGATTTCTTCGATTCTGACATTTATTTTATATAAAACTTCTATAGGCGCACGTAAAACCTGGCGGCTGGCGGGGCGACGCATGCCGCGTAGTTTCGGCCACTATACAGTCTATATGTAGTAGTGTGTAAATGTGTGTGTAGTGCGATGTTTCACATCTGCCAGTCGGCCTGCCGCTACAAATACTAAAAAACAGCTCCCATACAACAAACGTGATTTTTTGCCGTTTTATAGATATTGGTACGGAACCCTTCGTGCGCGAGTCCGACTCGCGCTTGGCCGGTTTTTTAATTTCTGAGCTGAGGCCGATGTGAGACATCTGTACTTTTTTTTGCTATTTTCAATTTCTTATGCATTTTTAACCCTACTTTGGATAATAATTTTGTTGTTTCTGTTGAGGTCCTAGTTGATTTGTAAAATCTAGACAATGACAGCACAATCACCGTTCTAGATGAACTCAGTTTTAGGCTACAGATACTACCTAATTTGAATTTCCACATATCCTTATTCTATACCTACTTACAATAAAATAGTAACGAAGTCAAAACTGTGCTTGAATATTTTTGAAAAAAAAAAGAAATTGATACGTAGTGTCACGTCGTCTGTACGGGTCTGATGCCGAAAATATAGTTTTCGGAATGTTTGTTCGTTTGTATGTTTGGCTAAATGTATGTTCCGGATCGGCGCAAAAACTAAGGAATAGATTCTGTTCTTTTGGCATAAATATTTCTTATAGGTCTGATCATCGAATAGGCTATTTATTATCACGCTATTGGCGTGGGCGGGTCAGCAATATTGCATTATGTCCGTATTCGTCAACAGTTTATCGCAAGATTTAATTAGACGAATAAATGTTACAATAATGCAAATTGAAACAGATTTAAGCTTTGAAATCAGTATCATCACGCAATACCTACTATTTTGCCAGAATTGAAGCAGAGTCGTTTCTCTCGCTCGGTAAGTTAAGGCTTCTACAGACCGGCGCGACTCGCGACGCGACACAAAGGCACCGCTCGTCGCGCGACACGCGGGGCGTTTGTGTCACGTCGCGTGTCGAGCCGGTCTGTAGAAGTCTTTAAAGTTACCAGTAGGTATACCAAGCGAAAATACGATTTTACGTCGAGACAAACAAAGGGAAAGTCCTCAATAAATACATGGTTCTTGGAATTTCATTATATTTGAAAAAATATACAAAGAATTAATGTTATAATTAATTTGTTCTGTACAATTTAAACATATTTAATTAAGAATACTAATAAATGCGTTATACAAAAGTGATTATTAAACCATTTTCAATTACATCATTATGTATGCGTCGAAATTATGAGAATACAACCCGTATATCTATTAGTTAGCTGCTCTGTAAACAGTGTTTAATTTAGAACTAGCATATTAGATATTATATACAACATTATAGAACAGTTAGTGCTTATTTATGATTTTTTCGATATTTTAAAGTCCTGTTTGAGACTTACGGCACATCAGAGTAGTAAGGTTTTACATATATAGATACTTGCTACTTTCAGCTAACAGCTACTTTAGTTAAATCCACCACATTGTCATATACATCGTGTTCTCTTAGCGGTGGTACCTATGCTTGGTAGATAGGTATACAAATAAAATCACAATACATTGTATTACAATACAACAGAGATAACTACTTACAGACAAACATAATATCATGTAGTTGAATTTACTATAGCACGATTATTATGAAAACTACCTTCATTAAAAAAAACATCGATATCAAAAAAGACGACTAAGTACTAATATTTTCGTCTTTGTTCAACACAATATTTGCTAATAAAATTATGAAAAACATAAATACTTTGTTAACGTTATATCTGATCGATATTTTGAGAAAATTCGTATAATTATTAACCATTATTTATACTAACCAGCAGTCTTCCACTAATAATACTCGTGAATACGAAGTTTAATTTTCATATTTACGCTAAATTATCGACCACATATAACAGAGAACATTGGACGTGTCAGATATCAATGATTTGCTTGAAATTAATAAGCGGCCGTTCATTTATTGAAACACTGAATATTTGAGTATTTCGGGAGGTGAGTTTTGCATCAATTGTTATGAGAATTGGTAATGCCATTCTTAAAACCTGCTTAGAGACAAGTTATTATATTCGATTACAATAATAACAGTGCTATTGATAGATACTAAAGCACAATTCATTAAGGCAGTTTGCAGTGTCTTCCTTCGATTTTATATAGGACTCCGGATATTTTTGGACGTAAGTTTATTGTCAATATCGGATTTTTGTTTCATATTTTCAGTCTTTGTAATCCGAATTTGAAATTGGATGGACTTCCATTGATGTCGTAAGTATTAATTAAAATCCAGTATAAACACAGTCGTGGTCTCTTCTTTATAACGTACTTACAGTTAAAATGGCCTAAAAACGTATCCATTTAAAAGTGATTAAGCTTATTTTAAAACAAGTGAAACTCTTGTACACACGGCTACATATTAAGCTATACGTTTCCAGTATAAGCTGATCTCGCATTATAAAGGATTTCCGTACAATCAGCTTATACCTACTGGAAATTATAGCTTCAAATGTAGCCGTGTGTTCTTATAAAGCTTATTTTCTTTAGTTAACGCTGTCATCTGTTCCTCTTCAGTGCTATTCATTATTTATGTATCTATAGATTGTTGTCTTAATACAACAAAATTTCGAACTTAACAAAGGAATGCAAGATTTTAGTAATGAAAGAGCATCTATAAATAAGGCAGTTTATATCAATGATAACTAACTCTACTGCGAGCGAAGACAGACTAATATGTGTTATACCTATTTTTAGTAAACTAATGGTTGTTTTGCTGAATCTTTAGGATGATTTGTTTATGATTAGTGACTGGCGCTTTACACGAAGTCGACACGTTTTGCATTTACAACTAGATTCTTAATTATTTTTTACCTTAAATGCAAACGCTTTAACAACAGGAAAGATTATATCTAAGTGTATCAATACACTACCTCATACACATTATTAAGGCCTCGTAGCGCTAATCAAATAATCATATTACACTGTCTCCACTCCACAGTTTCAACCAACTAAAATAAAAATAAAACATTCGTACGTAATTTACCGTTAAATAATTAAATCTAGTCAGGTATTCAAAGCTTAATTTATTAGCTAATTAGCTACACAAGGACCGAGCTCCAGTGCTGCAATATTTATCAGCTGTTTATAATACAACGGCGGAAATATAATTAAAATATTTTAATCAATAAATTTCGCCTTCATAAGCAATGTTTTCAGTTACTTAAATTAATTAATAATCGTAATTAGGTCGGTAGGTAGCTATATACCACATAACGGCAATAAAAAATCTTAATTATTTTACCACCGTCGTCGTATAATTAAACTGTATTCGGAAAATAAATCAGACACGACATAATCACAGCCCAAACATAATAATAACGCTTACAGATGGTACACTGAGATCAGACACATTGGAGTTCCGTATATTTTTCATTTTGCCCCTCCCTACACCTTTAAATTACATAATACCCAAGACTGCTCATACTGCTCATGGTAAGGCTTGCAAATGGACGCAGCTGGCGCGTACGTAATAATAATAATTATTATTGTAAATGTCAGGCAATTGCCTGGCATTTACTTTACATTTACCATTATTGAGCGCAGGTAACGCATCTAAAGGTAATACATCATTGCCTGCACATACCTATTGATTGCAGCCTCACGCCTCAACGAGCTGTTCAAGCAAACGTTGTTTACTGCTGCGCCCGCACCGCTGTCCTCAACTACATTCACGTGCAAAAAGATATACTATTAGCTTATAGTTAAAAACGATTGCCTCCTAGATTTTCAATTGAAATACCATGATAAAATGGTAATTGCATAATTGGTTTTCATTACAATCGATACTTCAGGAGACTGCTCTATAGGTGTGCAAGTCTTCTGCACGTGACTGTAGAAGCTAGTTTAGAACGATGACTACTCGGAAATATTTCGAATCCCATGTACAAATCATCGAAGTAATAAAATCAGAACTTATGGCACACACGAGGAATATAACGACTACAGCATCACTACTAACTCACTTACAATATTATGTTGAATGGCATATTGCCATTTGAAGTTTTAATATCGCATAACCATAAACACATTGAACCACAAATCGATTTATTTACTGAAGCTCTTCGGGTATGGAATAGCAAGTTAAATAATTATTTTCTATGTCGCTGAAATACCGTAATAACGACTCACATCAACGATATTCTGTTGAAGTTAAAAATTCTACTTATTCTTAAATATAGACTGCCCGAGTTTATAATAACACATATACAATAATTAACTAGGAACATAATATAAAATTGACAAAACTCCAAGTCACGCAATAAATATATTTTGCAAGTTCACTGCAAGCAACAATTACCTATCGAGGCACAGCACGTGCTCATTATGTATAAAGTTTGTATCACTTATTTCTAACTTCTAATTAAATATTAATTTTAACAATATTTGCCTAAATTATGAATTTTACGAAAATTAAATTCCTTTATTTCTCAATTACAAGTGAACTTGCAAAAAGCCAACCTACATACCTTAGTATACCTTTCAAAATAGCACCCCATTCTGATTACTATATTTATTTTTAAACAGCGTTCAAAATGATAACAATTTATCGAGATTGGTCGTTTTTACAAAAAAAACACGCTCTACAAAAATTTCGCATGTAATAATGTAATTATCTTTTCATTTGACTTTCATATTTAATTTTGTAACTAAGTTTTAAGTTATATAGGTCACATTTACCTAACTTCAGAGAGCTTAGTTTTATTATTAGAAAGGCTTAATTACATAACATTTAGATTCTCTTCGCTACGTTATCTGTTTAGCGATTTATGAGACACCGATCTCGTTACAGTGATTCAATGCTTAATGTGTACAAATATAATAATCATCTACCAATAAATATCTAATTCCGGTATGTAAATGGCGTTTTTAATGATTCTATTTTTTAGAGAAGCATGAGAAACGCCTGTACGATCAAAGCCCAGTACGACGCGCGCGCGGCGCCGCGGCTCAGACGGCGGGCTGCGCAGGCGCCGCCGGGTGCGTGGACAGGTGCGTGGACTCACTGCGGCGCGGTGGCGCGGGTGGTGGCCGCTTCTTGATGGGCTTCGGTTCCTCCCGCCTTGGCGGGGGCTCCCCCCGACTGAATACGTTTTCATAGAAAGGATCCTCGACTCCCCCACCATAGTGCTCCTGAACCCACATTGACACGCTCGTCTCTTTATAGTCCTCCGATAATGGGTATTCTCTAAAACCTAGAACTTCGTGTGGTGTAGTTGCAGGTTCCAATTTACATTTTTGTGCTACCTGCCATTTTTTTCTCATAACCCTTTGCAAGTCTCGAAGGAACTCTTTCGGGGGATTACTGTTTGAATCTGCTAATTTCTTTGGCGACGATAACTTCGTGCTTTCATTTCGTTTCGGTGGCGGTGGTTTGCGAGGTGATAACGGTGGTTGTTCCTTTAAATTGAATGATATTTTCTTAGTCTTTTTACTATCGGAGCAAGTCGGTAGGTCATCAGCAAAATTAACTTTTTTCATAGAGCCTGTGCGTTCCTTAGAAGGTTCAGCAGTTACTTTTCTCTGAATGGAGGGACTGCCGTTGGTTATTTTCTTTGTCTGAAGTTCAGCGAGACAAGCGCCGTATGCTACGTTTTGCTGACCATAGATACTTTTATCCGAATGTAGGGACGATGTTCGGGACGCTTCTGAGTGAACGCTGTCGAGTGAGGGCTGGCGCGGGAACGTGCGACTCTGTTCGCAACTGCGCGCAGTGGCTCGCGCCTGGCCGGCGCGGGCTGCCTGCTCCACCTGTTGCGCCGTGAGTTGGTTCACTATGTCGTGAACACGTCCCGCAGCCGTGTGCGCTTCCATTGTATGTTCTGGAGGAGGCGGAGGCAGGCTGAGTTGTGAGCCAGTCAGGTCCTCGATGGGCTCGAGCGGAGGCGGTGGCGGGGGCAGCGAGTCGAGACTCAGGGTGGAGCTGAACATTCCGTCGGGTACATCTTCAGTTGGAGGTGGAGGTGGAGGCAAGTCCTCCACGGTAATCACTGCTGCTGGTCTCTGGACTTTGTCGTAGATGGCGGTGTACCCGTATAAGGCGGAGCCGCTGTCGGAGCTGTTCCGGTACATGCTGTCACGGGGAATGCTCTCGTAGTGTCCGTAGGTCGGCGAGGGCGGGTCGTGGCGGACCGGGCTGCCAGTGCTGCTTAGGCGATTGTTTGGTGTGCTGCTAAATACACTTGTCTCTGTGGTATCTGTTGAATAAGAATATATTGTATTTCTTTGGTAACTTGTAACATATTGACTATCTCGTGTTCCGTTGGCTCTGTATGAGAATTTGAGACTTACCGATAGTGTGGTGTCGTTTGAGCGTGGAGTCATCGGTGCGCGCGGGGCGAGGGCGTCTCGTCAGCGTGCCCGAGTCACCGCCCCCCTCGTCCTCCACACCGCAGTCGCCGCCCTTCTCCACCATCTCTTTGAGCTGACGAGTCATCCATGTTAACGGAATGTTGGGCTTCATCGAAGGCTTGCGTTTTATTGTACCTGGAGTGTTCAATACACTTATATGAAATAACATTTTTACTTACGTTTTTTTTGACGTAAAAACTATTAATGACTGAAAAATGCTGATATTTTGAAGTCGATCAATAACCATAACTCAAAAATAATTAATTGAGCTTTCTTATACTGAGATGTGGTGTTAGTAATAATGTTTAATTACCCATGGGAAATTCGCAGTCGAAAGCACTTTCGGAAGCGGTGCCGCCGTCGGACAGACATCCGCTCGAACTGGACGATGATGCGCGGGAGTGTCTGCACACGTTAATAGTTACAATCATTTTTGTTTACAACAAACAGTTGGTGCTTAATAAATTAAGAAAAAATAACATAAACTTGTGGTTTTAATAAAGAAGCAATAGCGACAGTAACAACAATATACAATTAATACAAAATATGGCACTCGCATTTTATTCCTGGACAAAACATAACATAAACGCAAGCATTTTGGGAATAATCTAAAATTACATTGAGACAAAATGGGACGTTTACAAAGAACAATCGCTTAGAAAATTTTAGAGGTACATAAATTATCAAGGAAAAACAAAATGTCACAATTAAACATATTTGTAATGGTTTTAGAATCAGGAAGTGATCACAAATTAGAACGTATCATAATTTTCTTAGAGTTTTGAAACGATATCTTCTACATTTTATACAAGTTTGCTAGTGTTCACGTATCAATATACTGAAACCATTATAAATCTGCGCAGATATAGAACGCGGCCGTGAATATGGCACATCAAGCTTTCAAAAGAGACTACCACGCAGGTGGTAAACAGTGTAACAGAGA